>OX337244.1:65433366-66725938 GCA_946965025.1 Blera fallax
CCTCCAACTCCGAAACAGGCTCTCCATAATCTTTGCTTGAATTTGGGCGCTCTGCTTCTTCGCGAGACTTTTGCAACATTTGTATTCCAATTCGAGGCGGGCTTTATCACCTCTATTATGAGAGGGGCACTTTGACCAAGCTTTTGATGTCATTTTCTTTTCACTTATCACTACTTTAACTGCCTCTGTCCACCACCATGTTTCTTTACAGTGTTGGTAGTGTCCTTTTGCAACTCCAAGCAGTGATTTAGCCGGGGCCGCTGTAGGGAGTCCCACATAACTTGTCCTCTGCACTCGTCATCCTCAACTTCGTCGATGTTTTTGCGGAGGTAATTTTTCATGTTGACAATAAATGCTTCGCCATTTTCTTTATCCAGATTATACCATTTGATTTTCGCAGAAACCTTTGTTTGTTTTTCTTTTTCGACTCCATAAATCTTTCTGTCAGGAGGAAACGGTGTCCCCAGGGAATTGCCTCGGTCAGGATCATTTTGCAATCTTAAACTCTGGGCTTCATGAATACCAAATGGTAGTCAATCTGCGTTTCAGTGATCAGATGTCCGCTTTGTTTGACGAAGATGGCATTTAGCACGATTAGACTTGCACATGCTTAGGATGTTTTCACCAGAAGTGTTCTTGGTGCCGTATCCCAGTCTTCCATGGCAGTCATTATAGTCTTCGTTTGCCTTCCCGACATGTTCAGTCAAATCTCCGCCAACAACCAAAAGCTCTTCTTTTGGGATGTTTTTGAAGAGGTTGTGAAAATCTAGCCAGAATGCATCTTTTTCCTTCTGCTCGCACCCGACTTGGGGAGCATATGCACTGACAATATTCTACACTAATATCACCAATTTGAGAGACATCAAACGGTCGCTTGACTTCGAAATGGTCTATACGGTGCCAAGTAGCTCTGCCGCAAGGATGATATCGATTCCGCTTTTATCCTGTTCGGTTCCGTAGTAGAACTTCTTGTAAGCTTTTGTCCTAACGTCCAAGGACGTTAAGATTTCGCGATTTCCCGTGTTTCGCCATTTCATTTCTTGAACACAAGAGAGGTTCACTCGCCTTCCACCCATCATCTCTTCCAGCTCGTAGCTGCGACCAGTCATACTGACAACGTTATAAATCGCTACCCTCAGGTTTCGCCTAGCCGTTGCATTCTTTTGCTAACCTCCGGAAACCGAATAGCTCTTACCGAGCATTTCTGCTCGTCCCAGGATTACAACCATGCGTAGCGTTAGTAGTGCCAGGCGGGGTAGTGTCTTTCAATCCACCTCCATATTTTAATATGTCTAGGAATATCATCAAAGTGTGGAATCCTGTATAAGACCGCAACGAAAGCGATTTAATAAGTAAGTTCTCATTCGTTCTTTATGGCCCCACGCTCTTCATCCATCGCTCCGTATTGAATTTTGTGATAAAGCACATGAAGCTACAAAAAGGAGAAATGGAGCTCCCTCGTTACAAAGCAGCATAGAATTCAAATTTGGGAGCAGTCACCTTTGAATTAAAATTCGTAAGAAGGCAGATTGACCACTTTGATTATGATCAAGAATTTCCAGGGTAATTTAAATGTTAATTTATAAGAATCACGAATCGTAAGGCACAGCTCGATACGTTATATTTTTTTTTTAATTTTCAATTCAATTAAGGATTAAGTATTTGGCTTTTAAAATTACCTGTTTAGAAAGAAGATTTTATTTTTAATAAATCGACTTTCTGTCAACCAGCCGAATGTCGAACAAAAGTAATGAATGACTTTGGAGAAGAACACAAATGAAAAAGATACGTATGTACATCATGTACACCATGATGCTCAGGTCCATTATAACATGCGAATCAGTAGCTTGGGTCAGAAGAACCAAGCTAAGCAGAACCAGAAAAAGCCTTGGAAAAGTATAGTAAGGACTATGAGAACCTGTCCCACAGCAGCACTGGAAATGATATTGGGACTCACTCATTTAGTGTTGGAAGTGATTACCAAAGAAACCATACTAGGAATAAACAAAGAGGGCGTCGGGAAAGGAAGATGCATCGCACACAAACAGGGAGAAACACTTTTCAAGACCGTCCTTTTTTGGACTAGCGCGGTATAAAGACATGCTGCTTCGAGAGAAAATTCAACGGGAAGTTGTGTAGCAAAAGAGAACGAAGCAGTGATGGCGGGATGTATCAACCCAAGCCAAATATCATTAAGTAGTACATGGAGAGATCCAAGATATCCATAGGAACTGGAGAAAGTGTATACGGGCCCAGAACCAAGTATGTATTCGGAAGCCGTGCAAACATATCTCAATGTACCAAATCAGAGGTCTTCGCGATCGAAAGCTGTGCCCAATTTTACCTCGATAGGAAGTATCGCAGACAGAACAGCCATATAAACATTAACTAAAACCGACTTTACTGTTTACAGGCTTCCTAACTGGTCACTGTAGACTTAAGGAATACCTAAGAAAACTTGGTATAGAGCAACGTAGGGACTGCAGATTTTGTGTTGATGTTGAGGAAAGCCCAGGGCACCTTCTTAAAGAATGTGGAGCACTAATCCCTAGAAGAAGATACTTACTACCAGAAAAAGATCTACCATCAATGTATACTTAATTTATTACGATATCAGTGCTCATCACATCAGCACCAAGGATCTACCACTTTATACCACACTACTGCGTTCGTAAGATCGTTGATTGCTGACCGAGGGCGCATGGGGAAGACCCATCATAGGTTCTGGTCCTCTGGATCTCAGCCTTGCCTCTCATCCTCATTCCCCATGATACTAGTCTGTGCTGGCATCCAGACAAAATTTAAAGAGTTTATACAGGTGAACTAATTCAAGAAGTTTTTAAACTATCTTAAATTAATTAATTAAATTAAACAAAGCCTTAAGCGCAGCCTGACTGTCACTGCAGACGCAGATAATTCAATTCCTTCACATATTTCCACATATTCGTTGCAAAATAATTCGTGACCGTTAGAATTGCATAAGAAATGCATATTTGTCTTACGACAGGAGAAGCCTAATGTTGTTGCATTCCACAAAGACGTCAGCACCGGGTCCTTGTTGATACATTCGTAGAGACATTCGTGAGTATTCGAGAGCCTTTACGTGTCATTGTATCACACTCAGCTTTATCAGCTTTCGACTCGATTTGTTTTGACCAAAGTAATTTCTTGTCAAGGATCACTCCTAAATATTTTGCTTTTTCTAACATCGGATAGTGACGTCTTTACCACTGGCTGTGGTAAAAGAGTCCAAGTAAATCCGGTCCGCGTTAGCACAGAAAGTTTGACAAAGGTAAAGGAACATCATCTGCATATATCTAAGCGTAGACAGTATAATTATTGAGAGTGTCAACAAGTGAGTAGTCATCACTAATACTGTTCGCCCAGGTGTAGGTATATACATAGGTCGGCGCCAACCTAGCAAATTGGAGCGCCTATAACCTTTTACACCATACCTGGGTATTTTTCATTGGTGACAAGTGGTGGTCATCCGAAGATGCCACAGCGTGTATGATATCCTTATCCACTGCCATATCTGTGTCGCATTCTCTTAGGTCACTCAGCCTGGCTAAGTGGGCGGAACTGTGACCAAATTGCCATATGATCACCCAGAAAGTAAGTGTCAGTGGAGCTTCCATCAGTTTCCAGAGTGACTCTGATTTGGTTAATTTGTATTTTCTCCAAATGTTTTGATCTGTTCACTGAAATCTTTTTAAAAAGCACTCTTCGACATTAAGCTCTTATATTCTTTTAGCTACGATCTAAAACATATAACGGCTATCGTTGAAATTGGTTTTTAATGACCAATATTGTATATCCTCATTATCTGTACTTGTGAGCTCCAGCTGGGTACTGCTGATCTGCAGTTGTTTTTGTCGTTGATAACGTCAATTCAAAACATGTGGTGAGGGTTCTACTCGCAGATTCCTGATTCCTACTTTCCTGCTGAGTTATGGCCTCACATTTGCTTCGAAGAATGATATATTTATGGTCCAATAGAGATATCTCAGGTAAAAATTTTTAGTTACATATTGCCTTGCAGTACTTACGAAATGGAGCCAAGTCAATTTACTCCGTATGCGGCATTTGCTGCTTAAATAGGCCCAATTATGAGCATTAGCATCACAGCATACATATGTATGACTAATCTGATTTCCCGAGTCTCGCATTACCTTATGTGATCCGCAACGTCCTTTGGTGGGGGAGACATCATCAAATAATAAGGGAAGTAACCTGGCGCAGCGATGTAAGTTCTCCAATATCCATTCCTTTCGTACCTTGTAATTGCCCAACCGATGTAACCGATGGAAGAAAGATTTTACAATAGTTTTTATCCACATATTCGTTAGGAATATGCACACAAATCAGACTAAGCCGCTGCGCTCTAGCCAATAACCTCGCGTTGGGGGTTTGAAGACCAACATTTTTAAAATCAAAATCATCAGCCTAGGTACTAACTTATTATCTCCAGTTAGGATTGCTGGACATTCAGGTTAGAGAGAAGAGAGTTTTTAATATCTTTTAATATAAGTCCGCGAATGGTATAATGTATGTATGAACATATGTGTGTATAAAGAAGGCTGCTATTTTTTAGCTAGATAGCTTTCAAAGACTGAATCTTTAACTTGAGTTGAATAGAAGAAGCTAAACAGACCTCTAATTTAGTATAATCCTCCGATACATATGACATACTTCTGTACTTACGGCAATTTCAGAAAATAATAACTGCAATAAACTTAATTAGTAAACTAAACATCTAATCAGTGAAGATAATTTTAGATATCATAAATATACAATTCACGGTGCACGCTTCTTTATTACGAGTACTTACCTTGGCACAATCTCCGTCCATGTTATCTTTGGCGTACTGTTTGATATCGAATTTCAAATTGAGAGATGACAGGTGGATTGCATTTTCTTTCTTCCAAAGTCTCTACAAAGATGAAGTGCTCCGTAAATTGTGACCTTTCTAGATACAGAGAGGTCGTTGAAGCCTTTATCCTTTTTTGTCCAAAAGTGTGTGAATTTTTTTTTCATACAAGACAAAAAAAAAGGTTTCGACCCATTTGTCGCATTAATTGCGTTAAGATTCTAGGTATGCAGCTAGATAATAAAGCTTACTGGAAGAAAACCGTGAAGTTGTAATGCTCTTCAAACTCATAAGCATTACTTCCAGTTATTCAGACTGTAAAATCAGGAAGTTCGAAATTAATGCGCACTCGATAGTATTAGTACTATTGGAATTTATTTCTGAAAGTATAGTTATAAAGTATTTATTACAGAAAAATGTTGGCTCCTTACCGCGGTTTACACTTCCTTCCTTTTGGCGACACAATAAAAATGGAAAGAACAAAGCTTTGACAGTCTAAAGAAAGTGTTCACCACGGCAAGGAGGCAACAAACATTGGCCGCTAGATGGCGTTGATTGCAGTTGTTAACTTTAAGGGTCCGCTCGCACTTGGATCTCTCACACAGACAAAGCTGCATAACATCCGCCATCGCTTTAACATGATTCAGAGGGTCAATCATCGCAGAAACTGCATGAGAGTTTTATTTGTGGAGTTTATGCTTAGGGCAGGTTACCTTCGATTTTCTGAGATCCCAGAAAATATAACGATTTGGTTTATTCTGATGGTCTCCCGCCTGAACTGGCAACGTTTGATTGGTTTTTAATTGGTACCACATATGCACATAGGCCCTCTCAGGTGTCAGGAAGTACAGTTCTCTTTATTCTCTGTAATTGCTAGAACTAGTTGCGCCAAAATGATTCCCGAGTCTACACACTCGTGTATTTTTGAGCCACCCGTGAAAATGATTGCAGGACCTGGGCTTATGATCTCTCTTTCCTCGAGACGAAATTTTGCTTGGAATTTTTTGTATAGATTTTCAACCACTTAGTGATAACGCAGTTGCCTCTTCGACCGTTTCCAAAGGTTAGATAACTCATATCGCTTTTCGGTGGACATTTTCTCAGTATGTAAGTAGGCACACAAGTCTTCTAGATTCGAAGCTGGCATTGTTCTAATTCTAATGATTCGGCCATGCCATTAGTGGTGCGATCTTGGTGTAAATGTGTTAAGACTAGTTGTTTTCCCTGTTTCCGAGTACCAGAACAGACACCTGTTTGTGTGAAGGCCTTACAACAGCTGTGTATATCCAGAGTGTAGTAGCGGTTTTGGCCCCTATCTTGTCATCGATACTTTTTGGCCAGTTTGGCTTGCGGTAATACGGTAATGTATTCAATTTAGTTCCTTTTGTAAGATTTGAAATTGTGCTTCGCTTAGATTTTAATGTTGGTATCTCTCTCTTATTCACAAAAAAGACGATTTCAAATTTGCACTGCAGACAAAATTCCGGTGTGATTGTATCAAACGGTATATCTATGAGACTAGGGTCGAAGGATAAGTGTTGCGCAGTCATCAAAACTTCAGTGCGAATAATACCAAAAAACGCTCTGTTTAAGACGATAGTTTGTTTTAATAGAACAGCTCATGATATGTTAGTGTCAAAGGGAGGCAGGTCTAGCATTTCATCTAGAGGAGCGTCGGGCGTACTCGGAAAAGCTCCTGGGCAGCCAAGATAGGGCGTTCTTTGAAGTTTAGTGTAGAGGTCTGTCACATTCATAATAAACTAGGAGTACAGATCCAAGGACCTTTCTTCGGTGATAAGTTCTTATACTGTCTTCGACTTCACATCCTTTGACTCAACCAGTTCTTTTTATCCAGAATTATTCCTAAATGTTTGACTTCATTGGGGATCTGGAGAGTGACGCTCTTTATCACCGGCTAAGTTACCCATTCACGATTATCCTTCTCGTAAAGAGGGCAACCACAGTTTTTAGAAGAATGTCCGAAAGTCATTCCTAGTGGACCATTCATTCAACATGTTTATGGGCATCTGCGGCATATTTTCCCTGATCATTCTTAGAAGCGCTATCGATGCTGAGGATAAGGTTCAACCATTTCTGCAGAATTTAGCGTTTTTAGGCGAGGACGCTGAATTCAGAATGACCCATTCAACCTGGACAAGAAAGACCAACAATTCGGTCCACCCGACCTTGGCGTAGGAAAGATATTCATATATAAACTTAAGTCCAACAAAGCTGTTGAAGCTGGCGACCTATCTGCCGAGCTATTGAAGGTAGCAAACAATGACTTGGTAAGGAGCATACACCTACTCACCTGTAAAATATGTATGCCTGATGAATGGAATCTCAGCATTGTTTGCCGAATCCTCAAAAAGGACTACAGAGGCATCTACAGAGGCATCAGTCTTATTAACATCGCCTCTACGATCTTATCTGTTGTGTTGTATGAACTCCTGAAGCCGTTCGTCAACAATCTGTTCGGTCAATTTCAGTTTGGTCAAGAAAGTCCACCATCGACCAAATATTCTGAAAGCGGGACATCTTGAAAAAATCGCAAAAGCTGCAAATTGATACCCACCATCTTTCGATTTTAAGGTCGCGTATGACAGCATTTATAGAGAACAATGACTAGTTATGGCATTTCTGCAAATTCATTCGTTTGTTAAGGATAATGATGGAGAACAAACACGACTGACTCAAAAAGATGTCAAAAAAGGATTCAGACAAGACGATGTGCTGTTCTATTTACCATCGTTTTTGGAAGAATAGTGCAAAAAGTAGGCGCCAACACCAGAGGGACAATTTTTCAAAAATCCGTCCAATTACTCACATACGCCGACGATATGGACAAAACCGAAAGAACACAGCGTGACGTAAGTGGCGCTTTCGTGAGTATTGGCACGGAAGCGGCGAAGATGGGTTTAATGGCCAATTAGGGCAAGGCCAAGGACATATATGCTGTCAACAAGAAAGGACAAACAATACTGAAATTTCGGACAGAATGCCACCGTAGCTCCTCTAATAATTTAGATAATGGCACCAGCGCTGTGCCATAAGAAGAATAACATTCGCCAACCGCTGTTTCTTTAAGCTAAGAAGGCCATTGAGTGGCAAACACCTCTCCCGAACAACGGAAGTGATCCTTTATAAGACCTTAATCATCCCAGTCCTGCTATATGGCTCAGAGTAATGGACTTTGTTAAAAGCTTGTCAAAAAAGAAAAAAATTCTTCGGGTAATTTTCGGTCAAGTCCACATAGACGGTTGAGTGGAGCAGAAAATATAACAATGAACTGTTCGGGCTGTAACCAAAAGAGCTTGGTCATGAAGATCGAATGAACACCAAATTCATATAACAGAACTATTGCTAAACTGTAATGTTCCTCAAATTTTTTTGCATGTATTGCTTATCATTCCATGTACTACGAGAAATCTAGGCGTATTTGTTTCGAAATCATTACTTACAGGGTAGTAATGAAATCAATGTTATTATCACAGATTACGGCAAGACTTTCATCAAAATCTCTCACCAAATTATTTACCTCAAATTTTAAGCCTTTTATTTTCTACGATTCTTAATTTCCTGGATTACATCTTATTAACAGATTTACCTGTGAAGAGTCATTTTAGACATTTGGACTCCAACTCTGAGGTTCCTCAAGTCACTCATCTGTGACCACTGACCTTCTTCTGATCCGAAAACGATGCTGGCCTTATCTTAAAGGAATTTGGGCTATCGTCTATGAACGCGAATAACAAAAGAATATTCAAGATGCCCTCCAGCAATACTAATAATATTCCTACACTTACAAAGGCTCCATCTGAATTCTTAAAATGTGGTATGAATCCAGATTGATGAATCAAATCTTTTAGCAAAATCAATGAACACTGAACATATGTGTACCTATAGAAACACAGATAATCCCAGCCTGCTGATTATGATTATGATGATTTTGAAGATATGTATACTTGTACTTCGCTGAAAGCCATAAATAAAGTCACGGTATCATCGAATTCAACTGGGAAGATTCTGGTACTATTTATATTGAAGCCATTCAAAACTTTCTAAAGCGTTTACCAATAAGCCCCATGAGAACTTGAAATGCCACAGCGGCAACACTGATTGGAAGATCAAAGTCAAACTTTTACAGCCGTGCTAAGTAGAATTTGGCAAATTATCATGTAAAGATACTCGGCTCGCCAGACGTTTTGTGCTTTGCGAGAAATTTATGGAAGAAATTAAAAGAATATCTGTGAGTTGTCAATCCTCTCGTTGAGCGGAGAACATCGCTGCTGTTAGCCAGAGCGTGAGAGAAGATCCACACCTCTCTGTTCCACGTTTCTTTCAACAACTCGGCCTTGCTCAGATAATTATTAGAAGAATTTTGGATCATGATCTTCATCTGAAGGCTTATAAAGTTCAACTGACTCAGAAACTAAAGTCAAGTGATTATCTTTTGCGTCGTAATTTTGCTAGTAAGTCTCTTGAGCCAGGAAAAAAATAATTTGTTTGGATGAAGCCTATTTTATGCTTAATGGAAAGGAAAAAAAAAAAAAAATGCGTCTGAATGCTTCTAGGATTTAGTGCCCTTGTTTTGATAAAAAATAAAAAGGGGGAAAGCCATAGAAGGGAAAAGAGATGCATACATACATATGTATGTCCTAGCGCTTTTCGACACGTCTTCCAAGCCTTCGACAATGTGTGTGCACGAAATCTTGCAGTATAAGTTCCTCCGGAACAGTTATACAAGCTTTTATATTTTTACCTTGCCAACAGACTTTTCCGAATTCTCTTGAGTTGGTTTTGCTTCTACTACACACTCCAGACATGCCTCAAGAAGAAGGCACCGTCGCGTCGTAGTCACGTTCGGGGAGATGCAGCTATACTGGCAACGGATAGTTCAAGTCAGAAAATGAAAAGCTCCAACAAGCCTTAGATACGAGTAGAATTTGCGAGTGCACAAAAGAACTTTTATAAAAGCAGCCTATCCTGTCTAGGAATGATACTAGATGCGAAACTTAATTGGAAGGCGCACGTTATAAAGAAACGCGACGAGCTCGAAACTATGTACATAAAATGTATTCGCTACTTGGAAGAGATTCCGAGTTAAGCACATACAATACTATAACAAACTGCTTTTATACATATAAGCAAGTACTTGAACCTACACACATATGTACATACATATATGGAAGCATGGTATAAGTATCATAAACTTTGGAATAGCTATCGACGAAGACGAAATTGCTTTGCTCGCAAGCTCTGTACTCATCTTCATAGCCATTGCAACAACGCCGTACTCCTTAACCCTGAACATGACAAATTCTGTGTGCCGACTACAAAGAACGAAACCATTCGACTTAGCATAATAATTAGTAGCTGCATGGAATGAATGAAACTTTACCTATTTAAGTTCACTTAGTTGTAGTTAACAAGAAGGAGGGAGGTGTTATTGATGAGTAAGAATCTCACACCACTGTATGCCGTTGTAGTATTTACAAACATACATACATATATAGATTTTCACCTACCCATGAAAAAATAAAATTAGTTTCTAGATGATTTTAGATTTTTGCAAGCGCAGTGGTAAGTCTGAGCAATTTTTTTCGCACGTACATATGTACATATGTATATACAAATTTGGGGTAGCTGGCTGATCAGAATATGGTATGGTGTGATACATAATAATTTCTTTTGAAGTTTATTTCAGTGTTTTCAATGATCTTTTATTTTCCTAAAAACATATTTTTGATCTACTGTAATCCACCATGCTGCATAGTTATCCAGAGGATGATACATTGTGACCCACACGTGGTGTACAGTGAATCAAATTATATTTAAAAAAAAAATTCCCGCCAGCAATAGATAGCTTCTTTCCATATTTCCAATTGTTCAAGTTAATTGTATTTGTAGGTAAATAAATACACAACTTAAGTTCAATACAAATATTTAAATAACTAAGCTTAAAAGTGTAATATTTTTATGGATATGTCATATAAAAAAAAGGTGATTGAGTATGATCCAGTTGTCCCCATGTATTGATAAAGATACGTGTGTATTACATGAACTTTTTTGTTATCTTATATATATAGTGACAAAAAGATTATTAACAGTAGTACAAATTATTTAAGATAATGTTATTAAAATCACAAACTAGTTTTCCCACTTGTCAAGTCTTTTATGCATCTATCCGATAAGGAATCTGCCTTGAATTGATTGCTTTTATCTTAGGTAAAGCAACATTTTTGGGGATTAATATTGACTTTTTTGCTACATTTTTTTTTTGAAAATTTAGTCACGTTTTAAACAATTAAATTAATTCACCGACACCCTGGTATTGGTGTTATATTTACGTGTGAATATTCAAATCACGCAGTGTCACTGCGAACAATTTGTTAATTTACATTTTTATTCTTGCAAGCAATTAGCATGTTTTATTCTTACATAAATTCTATATTTGGTCTTATCATTTGTCACTGATATAAGGTTCTTAACGTAAAAAGGTATCGGAAAAAAAAATAAAATTTATATCTTTTCGCACAATTTAGAGAGTTTGCATTGATTTATGAATTCTGATTTTACCAGTCTTCTACCGAAAGCCAGAAAGTAAGGCGAACAACCATATTACTTATCAGTTCAATTGGTTGCGGTCTTTTTGAATGTCACAAGTGCTAAGTTGAAAGTCGTGTTATTTCATTAGTCGTCTGCCGTTGAAAGTGCAGTTATTTTTTCACAGTAAATATAAAAATGTCAGTGAAATGCATACTTATAATGCAAGTGATATTGCTATCATTAAGCAAAGGTAAATAAATTATTTCATGCGATGAAAAGGCAATAAAATAAGTGATAAATTATAGGCTTAAAAGTAAAGTAAAAAATAAAAAATATTTTCTGGTTTAATATCACGTGGTTTGTTAAATTATTGCATGTGTAATTAAATACAAAAATATATCTTAACGGGTGAGTTAAGATAAGATACTTAAAATAATAATAAACAATCAAAACCATTCTTTAAGATCTTTGTGCATTTTTTTGTTCAGTGAAATTCTCGAAAATTTGAAGCATCTAAAAGTCCAGAAATGTACATACATATGTAGCTGTTACAGTTCATTGATTAAATTACATAACGCATCTTATAGAAATCATTTAAGATCATCATCTTTAAATTTAAGAAGATTTATCGATGACAAAAACCTTAAAATTTTTTGTCTTAAAATTTCTATTATTTTTCAAAATATGTATACCTATTGATGATGTACATATATACTTTGTATGCACTTGAACCAGTCATGACAGAACTGATCCTTCCAATCTGAAACAAGATTTTCATAGGCTTTCATCGCTGCTTGAGAGTGACTAAATGTCAAACCCTGCATTTCATCTTTTCTAAAAGGATATGAAATGAAGTCAGGAGTTGCTAAGTCTTGACTGTAAGGCGGAAATTTATGTACATTTGAAGCGGTCATAAACTCAAGAGTTTGAGGTGTGCTCGATGCATTGTCATGATGAAGAAGAAATTGGTTGTTTCTTTAGAATTTTTTGACCTTTTTCTAAGAATTTTCATCCAAAGAATTGATGTTGAACCATTGAGCGTTGAGCGTTCTCCGATTCTCTTGTGGGAACACTACCCGTACGCCGAAGAAAGGGGAACCATTTTCTTATCAGATTTTTGTCGGCTTATTGTCGCTTGAGAAGATCCATTGCACAGACTGAGAGTTTTAGGCTCATACGAGTTAATCCAAATTTTGTGACGGTAAAAGTGCTGAACACTTCTTTTGATCGATTCACGCATTCGTTTAGTACTCGGTCAAATTGTGCGGTATCCTGATCAAAGGGAGTTGTTTTATTGCGGGTCATGGGTATTTTCAGGGATAATTCGACATCCCAGTTCTAAATGGTTTTGACAGGTTGTGGGAATAAGTGCGGCATCGTTTAAAATCATTGAACAACATTTCATAGTGGCCAAATGTGGTGCTTCATTGCCAAACAATTTTTTTTTAATTTTTCCAAGCAGTGTTGTTGACTCAATCCATATTTACATTCGTAATTGCCCGAATATGTTCACAAGCTAAATTGATTTGTTTTTATAAAATATAGTTCTTAAAAAAAGTCAAAAAATTAGACGATAATGATTTCAAAGCGACATCTTGTGGGAAATTGTGACCGACGTACCATAAATGGTCGTATAAAGGTTCAGATACATCTGTATATTGTACAGATCTAAAAGATCAAAATATAAGAGGGGCTACGAGTTTAATTTTTGCGTGCGTAGAATTGGATTTGTGGGCTAAAAAATTAGAATGTTTCATAGAATCTATGAATATACATAGGTATGTTGCGATAAGTGACTACGCTTCTGCTAGATCAACCTCTATACCAATCTTTCGTTTTTGATGAGGTGGTTTTTAGTTTTATCCACGCTGGAGGTTGTTGCGTCATAGTTATCATTTGACCCTCGCCTCTGATACAATGACAGCAGATATTCGGCTGCTGTGCGAATTTAAAATCGTCATTCCTCGCATTCAGCTACATATACTCTGATTCGAAAATCGCATGTAGTCGAATTTACAACAAAAAGTTTGCCTTTCGTAAGCATCTCAACGGGCTAGGCCTAAAAAAACACTACAAAGAGTGTTGGGAAAATAACAGCAAAAATAGCTCCTTCTTCTCTCGAATCTCTAAGTTTGTTCACAGGACTTATGACTAAGATGTTTCGCGTTTACAGCACTAACGTTAAACCAAGTTTCCATAAAAAGGAAGATGTCATGTGGATACACTTGAAAATTTTTAAAAAGGCTAAGTGTTTTAGTATGGCGCCTTAATATATTTAAAAGAAAGTCGGTATGGTCTATTGGAGTGATTTTCGTCTTTATTCCTTTATATACTACATACATATACATATATGGTCAAGATCAACATTTCCAAATCGAGTCAAACACAGGAGTACAGAGAGCACTATCTATTTTAAGCGATGACGCAAAATTGTGGAGTTAACTTATTTCTGTGCATTTAACAGATACATCACTAACAATAAAGTTGTTCGAAGAAAAATGTCAAACAACGTCATCAATCGAGGCTTAAGACGTGAAATAAATACTGATTTTGGCTTGGAAATTAATCGAATAGTAGTAGAACGAGATTCTTGGTTTATAGAAACTGTTGAGTTAATTACTCGTAAATTAGGGAGTGAATTAATGTCATCTTGTCTCAAATCCATATTTTTAATATTAGGGAGCTTGTTTGAATTTACGGCGTTGCTTTTGGATTTGATATCTTATGTTTTTTGGTATTTCTTATGATAAAGCAACTTTGAAATGGGAATGAATTTAAATCGTGAACATGACTTTTATGATACGAGTATCCATACATATGTATGTATGTATGTATATGAAATTGTTTTGCGATGAAGCGCTATCTTTGGCCATCATCAACGGGGAAGCGAGTCGTTCTTGGGTATATCCATGATTAGCATTTATGGTATTCTTCCCGAAGAATTTGACCTAAGCTCAGCAAATGCACGGGTTAGCTGGAGCAAGAAAATTCGCAAAAAATTATTCAATAAAGGTCGGTCAAAAGAATTTTTCAACATTTTTACTGATGACGCAACTGACGGATTTAATGTTGTGAGCCAAAAGGCAAGCGACAGTCACATGAATGGATCTTCCCAACAAAGCAAGCGTGCATTGATTTCTGGTAAGAAAATAGTTGCCATATATGTATATATGTACCTTGACGAGTGCGTCCTATTGCCGGTGTATCGCCTTGAAGTAAGATCATGCCTTTTGTTAATGGCCCCTCAACTTACTTTAATATATTCTCTTATCCATTAGAGTATTATTCTCGTCTTAGAGGTTTTTTGTGAGTCTCAAAACAGTACTGCCATTATTTCCCAGCCGATGGTACCCTTGACCCCACTGCATAGACTTCAGTTTTGACTAAGGATCATAATAATGACCCCAAGTCTCATCTTCAGTAACAATTTTGTTGATAACTTCTGCTGACGTGCCGACACATAGCTTCGAATACTGCTAGCAAGCAACATTCTAGACGGGATTCTTTTTGATGCAGCGCAGTGAGCTTTCTGGCATTCCAATATGATACACGATCATGATCGTGTAGAGTTTTGAAACTCATTGATTTGCAAATCTTGACACTTTCTGCAATTTCATTTTATGTGTCGTGATTCTATTTTATCTTCCAGGACGATTATAAACTTCTAATGACTCTCTACCTTATTTTAATGAACCGGATCGCTTTTAATCTATGTTTTTTCCGTAAGCTGTCATTAGTATGTTTTGCTCTCTTTTTTTAACTAATTCTTTAAATAATTCTTTTGATTACTTGAAGCTTACTAATTGGTGAAGCAAGATGAAACTTCACATTTGTACCTAAAAAAATTGCCTGAAACAACAAATTAAATTTAGCCCCGCGCCTTTCTACATTCACTCCTATTCCATGATCTTAAACAATCTCCTGTGTATTAAACAAGAAAAATCACAAACTTTAACCTTCGGTTGGGTAAAAATAGGAGACCTGACCCCTTTACGTTAGAATCTCAAAAACGAGTCGAGTAAAGATTAGGTTAGGTTAGTGGATTGATGGGGCAAAAAGAATTTTGCATCCGTCACACTTAGATGAATGTAGATCCATTGTGATGCCCTAGGGGTTTAAACATTCCATACTATAGAACCTATGAATAAACTATGGATTTTGAAGCCATCCCGAGGCGTTTATGAATTTGTGCAAGTCGGTTATAGACTTGCCAGAAAGTTCCTCAAGGTCATAAAAGAAGTGTCTTCCAAGTGTCTTAGTTCTTATATGACAGAGCGATGGACAGTGACATAAAAAGTGTGTGGAATCTTCATGTACATTCTCGTCACCACAACCTCTGCACATGTCATTTGTACTAAGTTTCATTTTCGTTGCATGATACCTCAGCATGTTGTGTCCAGTAATAATACCCACAAGAGATGACAAAAATTTTTTGTTCATTTGTAAAACTCTTTTTGCTTGTTGTAGAGTGGCCACATTTTCTTGGTTATGACACAAGAGTCAAGCACTCTCCATCTTTCATTTCCTGCGAGTACAGATTAGGTAACTGACAATGGCTCATAGCAAATGAAGATCGGAGGTTTGGTTGATAAATTAAAAACTAAGGTACTGAAATACGATGTGGCAAGGGTATTCGGCACCAGGCTAACAAAAAATCGAAGAAAAAAAATTTCTCTGTTGCTACTTAAGTAGGTTATCTTTTTACTTTAGTTCGATGCATAGTCATGAAGTTTATTACTTATACTTCCTTCTTCCTAAGTAATTTTGGTAACCTTGCTTTTTCTTTTGTTTCGGTCTTGTTTTTAACATTTCTTTTTCAGAATTTCGTATATATTTATATGTATGTACTCGTAGGTATGCAGATCATGGAGTCATATTACTCTCCCTCCTGGTTTCGTCTGTCACTATCTCTAGACAGGACGTACTGTCAACTTTTCGTATGGAAAAAAGTTATTATGTATAAAAATTGCAATCAACTTCCTTTTAACGGAATCCTCAATTCGTGAAAGTAGGCACACCTGACTAATTTTTTACTCTGTTTTATGTTGTAACCTTTCCTTTCCTTCCTTTTAAAAGCGGCTACTCAGACAACTTCTGCGACCATAGACGGTGAACCATGAAGCGCTGACAGCGCAGTCACACGCTCTTACATATTCACATTTTGGGACGAATTTAATTAGTTAATCAAGAACTGGTTTAAAACTTTAATTCAGGTAGCCCTTTTTGTATTTATGTACACCTGTTTTCTAAAGTACTTTAACAATTTTGCACAAATTTCGCTTCCGATTTTGAATAAAACTCTTCCCTTCTTAAGGTCCTTTCACAGCGCAGCGACCAGCGAATGCGCGAACTGCGAACAAACCATTTTTAGTACATTTAAAGCATTTAAAGGCACGCAATTGACAACTTTATTGTTCCAAAAGAACAGAGCTTAATTTATCTATCAATTAATATAAAAAAGTTAAATTTTAACTAATTTCTGCGAAGAAATTAACAATTCGCGGATTTATCCGCGAATAGGCGAATACTTCTTGCGAACTGTCAAATTTTATTCACATTCCACAGATATAGAACGTAATCCACATTCGCGCGACCAAAATATTCGCGAGAGTTTAACCCCACAATTCCTTTGCACATATGCACAATGAATGACAAGAGAAATTCGCAGATTGCTGCGACTAAAAAAAGGGGCTATGAATGAAATGTCAAAATTTGCGAATATTCGCTCGTTCGCATTCGCATATATTTTTATCTCATTGTAAGGTAAAGTGAAATTTTCGGTGACATCATTCAATAATTGTGGCTTCAAATCTGAAAATTTCTGAAAACATCCGATAATAATAACTGTAATGAAAAGCCTTTAAATTACGCCTTTCGGACAGTGTATTAAATGTAGGAACCCATACGTGTGAAAAATATATGTATGTAACACGCACACGCATTCCTTTAATGCTTGGTGGAAGCTAGGCTCTAGGCTCCAGCTATTTGGGCTGTTTGCGACAAATATTTATTTTTTACTTCAACATTCTAGTGCAAGCTTAATCACTGAATATCCAATTTTCGTTTTGTAATTTAACACTAGTCATGTAATAAGGACAAAGATCTAGATGTCTTATGCCCAGTTTCACAGTGAGAGTTTTAAGCTCGCGTTTTAGTTTAAACTTCCGTTCAACGCGCCGTTGAAGTTAAACGATTGCATTCTGCCGTTTAAACTTTCGTTTAACATGTGTCAAACGAAAGCGGGTGAAACGAAAGTAATTTATCTTAATTTGGCATTTGATAATGTTTTCGAATACTGATTTTGATGATATAAGTGACGGGGAAAATTATGTAATAATTGTCTTTTTGTTTTAATTATTGCCTTTTATTTTTGAATCAACTCCAATAAGAAAACAATCAGTTGATAAACAAAAAACAACAACAAATCGAATTGATTCATCCCTACTAAGGAAAACCTAGCTTTCACAACTGCGTTTAGTAAACTGAAAGTTTAACTTATACCAAATTAAGCTCTGATCTTTAAGAATTGTAAAGTTGACAATTGTGTGCCTTTAAATTTACTAAAAACGGTTTGTTCGCACTTCGCCTATTTGCCGATCGCTGAGCTGTGAATGGACTTTTATATCCGCCTACGGTGACGTTCTATCACAGACATCGATGTTGGTTGTCCTTTCTTGTTGACAGTATAAACTTGGCCTTGTCCTCATTAGCCATTAAACCCATCTTCGCCGCTTCCGTCTCAATACTCACGAAAGCGCCACTTAAATCGCCCTGTGTTCTCTCCATTGTGCCAATATCGTCGGCGTATGTGAGTAATGAGACGGATTTTTGAAAGATTGTGTGGTTGTGAGTTTTGCACTAATCCTTCAAGAACGATTTGAAAAAAGTTGCATCACAGCGCGTAGTATAGTTTGAATAATTTTTTGACATCAAACGTCTCTTCATCGTCGTCGTCATCCTACCTAAACGTACGATTTTGACTGTCAACAGGAATGTCAAAACTGGACATTGTATAGCACGTCACTAAAAATTCTGTCATACGCGGCCTTAAAATCGACGAATAGGTGGTGGATATCGATTTGAAGCCCTTAGGTTTTTTCCAAGATCTGCTGTAGTGTATATGAAAGAATATGAATAAGCCTATTTCTTTTTTTTTTTTTGGTTAATTTTTCAATGTAATCGAATGCAAATTTTTTATTGCAGCTGTTTCAGAGTTATCACAAAATTCGTGATTAACGCTACTCTTCCGCCATCCTCTTAGATTTCAAAGATATTATTATTTCACGAATCTTCACGATTAAATAGCGATTTTGCGAAGGGCTTTTATCTGACACCACTGTTAGTCTTTAAAGTTTCGCATATGTATGGACAAACACTTACTTATATAAGCTCGGACCGATGGCATTACAATACAAAAATTATTTGCTTTTAATTGATACTCGTTATGCAACCTTTCCACTGTTATAATACATTGACATCACATGAGAACCAAACTGATAATTTTTCACATTACTACACGTCAGGTCTTAATTTATTAGTTTTCATAAAATAACTTCGATAACGGTTATAAATGAAGTATTAAAAACAAACCCTTATAATGTTGACATTTGTTGACAATTTTTTTTTCTGTATACGTATGTATATGTAATTCCAAATGATTATGCAGTGTTAATTTGGTGATGATAATTTTCGTAGTAACATCATTCCAATTCTTGGTTGTGTCAAGATGTACATATGTATGAGTGTGCATAATAAATAGATATAAAAAATTGAAAAATGTTCTATAACATTCCGAATAAAACAAAAAAAATTGTTAATTGTGTAGTCATGACTTTGGTGTAAACTCGATACTGTGAAAGTAAAATTTTTGTCAAATGTACACATGTATGTACATAAAAATATAAATTGAAACTGAAAGTATAATACAGACAACCATTTTAATTGAATATGCACACTTATATTGGCGATAAATATGCATAAATACAAATCTTGTTTGCGTCGATTAGTCATATTTATTCGGGCAGAAGGGTTAAATAATTGCCTGATCAAAAAGTTTGATGTACCCTCTATGTTAGGGGAAATTAGACCCCAATATACTGGCTAACGATTCTCCTGTGACTAGGAAAAAAGGTTAACGAAAATATAGTGCAGAATAGAACTAATTTTGGCGTATTTTCTCAGGTGGTGCTACAGTACGGGGTGAACCTCAACTAACAAGACTCCCCAGTTAACCCGGTCCTTAGTTAGCCTACAGTTGCGCCATCCAAGTTGGTTGAGGTACCCTTCTACTTGTGCGTGCCACCTTAGGCGAGGTCGTCCTCTACTGCGTTGTCCCTTTAAGTTGGATTCGAAGACTCTGCGGACCGGAGAATTGGTGTCCATTCGCTCTACATGTTCTAGCCATCATAAGCGCAGTTTATTGACTAGGTCCATGCCGTTGTACAGCTCGTTTATTTCATCGTTGAATCTTTTTCTTTAACGCCCGTCAATGCAAATGGGATTGAATATCTTACGAAAAATATTTTCTCTCGACACGACCGAGGATATCTTCTTCCGCTTTCGATAGGGTTGGGATGATTAAGGTCTTGTCTCTTCAGTTGTTCGAGATAGGAACTTACTACTGAATTGTCTCCTCAGCACAAAGAAACAGCGATTGACAAGAGTTATTCTTCGTTTGATTTCTGATGAGATGTTATTTTGAGAGTTAATAGCAGAGCCAAGGTAGATAAAGCCCCTTACTTCCTCGAAGTTATAGCTGGCGACTGTGACGTTCTGTCCAATTCTTCGATGTTGTGTGTCCCTTCTTGTTGACAGCATATACTTGGTTTTGCCCTCATTTACAGGTAAACCCATTTTGGCAGCTTCTGTTTCGATACTAGCAAACACACCAGTGACAGCCCGCTATGTTCTGCCAATTATGTCGATGTCATTGCACAGACTTTTGAAAGCCGCCGGTGTTGGCTTGTGAGTTTCGCACAATTCATTCAATTATGATATTAAAAAAGTCATATGACAGCGCATCAGTTTGCCTAAATCCTTTTTTGACACCAAAGTTCTCGGTGAGGTTATTACCGACCTTGATGGAGCAGCGAGCGTTCTCCATCGTCATACTGCACAGACCAACGAGTTTGGCAGAGATGCCAAAACTAGACATGACTGTATATAGCTCGTGTCTCTAAGTGCTGTCATATGCGGCCTTAAAATCGATAAAAAGATGGTGAGTATCGATTTTGACTCTACTGGAGTGTGAAAGTTTCATCGACTGTGGAATTTCCTGGCCTGAAACCATACTGATAAGAGCCAATCAGGTTGTTGACGAAAAGCTTCACACATTATTGCAGACAAGATCTAATATGAAATGTTGAGGAGACTGATACCTATGTAATTGGCGTAGTTGAGGGGGTCTCCTTTCTTGAGGATAACTAGTCGAAGTGTTATTAAGTGTGTAAGTCATTGTAGTTTATTATGTTTGAAAAAAAAAAATATCCGAATATCTATTTTTGAATTAACTTGCTATTCCTCATTTATTTGAGTTGCTTACGATAACCATTGTTTGTTACCCATTTCCTCTATATTAGTAATTCGACAGCACCCTGTTTCTCAGCTGTTTATATTCTCCCGGGCTATCGTAAAACGATCGAACATCTGTTGAAGCGTCTACTTGCCCCCGCAGAACCTTCTTATTGCTTATTTCTTTATTTATCCGCAGCTAATCAACATATCTGAAGCGATCCGCCACCTGCTGACCTTAGAATGCATATTTTATTTGTATAGTCATGCATATGATGCAAATTCCTTGCATAAATATGTATAAATTAAAAGTCAAATTCTAAATTGCGAAACGAAACTAAGAGTATAACCAATCAATGTTTTGCTTTTATTTCTTCATTTAAATTGAATTCATATTGACGATAATTAAAAATCTTGCTTAACGCGATAATTTGTTGAACTATTTTGTTGATTTTCTTTATTATTAGCCTAAGAATTAACTAGACGGACAGAATGCCTGAAGAATGTGTCTACCTCCAAAGTTATTCTGTGCCATTTTGAGTTAAAGTTTGATGGGCAATCTAGATGAGAAATTCCAACTGACCTTTGAGTGTTGTTATTATTTATAGTATTTCAACTCAAGCCAATAAAAGAAAAAATTATCTGAGTAACTAATTTCCATGAAAAGCTGACCGCGTGTTTTGTCGGGGCTTTTTCTACTTAGTAACTGAATTAGTGGACCGAATTTTGTGAATTTCTTTCAAAGTATTTTTTTTGTTACGAGGGTAGGTAAAAAACTTTTGTTTGAAATTTTTACTCACTGAAAATAACATCTCACTCCAATCACATTAGTGAATATTACTTACTTTGCTTACTTTACGAGCTCTCAACTCGTGAAGAGTCTCTGACGATTCAGGAAAGACTTCCATCTGTGTCGATCCCGAACACGCTGCTTCAAGTTGTCACTTGTGGAGTTAATGTTGACGAAGGTAGATGAACTCCTAAATAACTCGAAGTTAAAGCTATCAACAG
Organism: Blera fallax; assembly: GCA_946965025.1. NCBI lineage: Eukaryota > Metazoa > Arthropoda > Insecta > Diptera > Syrphidae > Blera > Blera fallax. The sequence goes on from OX337244.1 coordinate 65,455,307, forward strand.
GCGGTGGACAGATGTTGTATTATTTACTAGCAGCATGTACATATGTATATACATACTTAGTTCTGCCTTGTTCACTGTAAGATCAACTCATTCGCCTGTTCAATCGTGCGTGAAAGCCTCTATTATAGCACCTTGAGAGGGACTTGTGTATCGATATTATGGGCGTAGCCCTTTCTTTAGTGTTACAGCAAGGGTTTAGACTTTCACACAATACGTTGGATAAGATTTTACATACATATGTATATATGCAACGTTAAGTAGGGATAGGCCTCGGTAGGTGATCATCCTTCTTGTAAATGGGGCATATGGAGGTAATATGCCAGACATCGGGGATATTTTCGTCCATCCATACTTCATTGGTTATTTGGTGCATGTACCCAACCAAGGGAGCACCTCTGTATTTGAATAGCCATCATAGTCGACGGTTTTGTAATTTTTTAGCGGGTTCGGCTACCTTCTTGAAGGTGGTTCTCCTCGTTCAACTCTCGAGCTCTGCATCTGGCTGCTAGGAGATATTGGTCAGAGTCGACATTTGGTTTGAACATCTGGACACAGTCATTTTGCTATGTCGATTCGTAGTCTTGGGAATCTACTCTTGCTTATCGACATACATATTATGAACTGTTGCAAGATCGATTAGAAGGAGTTGTCTGTTGTCGAGTCGTAAAGAATGTGCATTCCAATCCGACAAGGATGTATTCCGCATAGTTAGGAGTTTAACCCGACGGAACAAACCCTGTTTCCGTACAGAGGCCGTACTAATCTTACTTACCTTCAAAACCAGCCAAATTTTCTGATACGGCACCATCAAACATACGGTTCGGTGGGCCTGCGATGCGTCAAACTGTTATCCACTGCGTAACGAAATTTATACTGGAAAGGAGATCACGCCATACCAACGTTGGTGAAAATCTGGTTAAGCGGACGATGTGGAGGTACGAGGGATCAGGACGAAATGTAATTAAAAAAAAGATACAAATACTTGGCGCAACAGACGTATATGGTCCAGGGCCTAGCTTCTCGAGACCATTCGTGTTTTGCGTGTTATATTTTTCACACAAATGGAAGGGACCTACAGCTTAGAGCCATATCCGAAAGGCAAATTGAGAAGCTTTCTCTTGACAGCTATTACTCTCCAACGTTTGTCAGACTTTCGCGAGAGGTGGGACCGTGAAAAAAACTTTTTGGTGTTTCTGGGATTCGAACTTCACGCTCAGCGCTCCAACGTACTAACCACTTGAGTCACGGCACGGCACCCACATTAATTACCGACAGTATTTTCCACTACTTTAGACCTCGAAATTACCTTCTCGCTAAAAATTTAACTTTGTTCGGCACCATATGCCAAAATAAAACGTTCACTCCGCAACAAATGAAAAGACACAAGCATCGCGAAGAGTTTTCGAGCCCTGTGTTTCCATTAATCAGAATACAGTATATCATGTACCAACAACAAACAAAATAAAACCCTTTGCTAGTGGAGTAGACATGATGGATGAAATGACTGCATTGTAAACGATAAAACGCAGAACTAAACGATGGCTGTTCGCCATGTTCTATAATTTGCATGATGTCCGCAGTCTAACAGCCTATGTCGAGTATTCAATAATCCGGACATCACTGTGACTAGATATCAGTGGTTGTTTCTCACCAAGATGGCTAAACAGCTCATACTCCCAGGCACAGAAGTGCAAAGCTATTTTAACCTTTGTGTTATAGGTCGTAACCGAAAAACACGCAAGGGTGTGTACGTAAGGCCAGTATGCGATTTGCATTGCAAGAATTTGTTAAAATGCCTCGCATGCGTCGATGCCGACCCACAGTTGCAGCCACAATTGGCTAAGTAGCCTAGATCAGCCTAATAGCCTAGATCAGCTACATCCCATTTCCGCATCATTTCCGGCAATACTTTTAATATGCTGTTTACAGCTTAAGGAATTAATTCCTTATGTAGGGAAAAGAATAGATAAAAAACTATTTGTTTGCAAGACTAAAACAAGGCAATTAAACGTTGTCGCACATTTACATAGCTACTATTACTCTAATATTAGATACATAATAAGATAAATAGACAACTAGGAATAATAACTTGGAATGCTAAGTTTATAAATTATTGCGTTTATCTATAGCGATAGCAACATTGAAATTGCTTTGGTAACTGAGTCTAAGTTACATAATGATTTTAAATTATCCACACCTACATAGTACATAATATGTAACTACCGATAAATGTTATCAAAACGATAGAGTGCACAGGTGGTGGTGTTGCGACGTTAATTAAAGGCCAATTCAGCATTCGCTTTTACCTGCGGTAAGAAGGCGTCATACAGAAATCAGAGGTAGTTATTCAGTAAAAGATCAAAATGTTTTGTTTATATTTTCGGAGGCCGCGTTTCTAATGATAAAAAAATTACCGTTAAGAATGACTTTCACATGTGAATATTGTATGTTGATGTGCTGATTGGAGGAGACCTCACATTTTAGTTCATTACCCCAAGACTTAGGGTAATGAACTGTCAAGTCTAAATACTTGATTTTCATATGCATAACATTTAAGTAAAGGCTAGAGAACAAGGGTTTACTAGGGGACAGAATGCTTATTAGATGCGGATGAATTTCACTAGTAAATACTTTATATCAAATGTACAAAAACTAGTAAGTACAACTAATTTTTGGTAGTATTTACTCGACTTTTTACAACTTGAAAATTTACTACCAAATACATTTCTGTGTTAAATACCACATTTTGCAGCTGTGTACATATAATCAAGAAGGATTACATTAGTGAGTATCATTTTGAAGCAATCAGGTTGGTTAAGTGAATACTTTATTGGTAAGCAATTACTATGTGATTTTGCTCGAACGAACGAATTGTTTCATAAATTCATATATTTTACGGTATTCAAACTGAAACAAGGGCAGAAGTAGTTTCACCTCAAGAAAAGATGAGGATCTTTTTAAGGTACGTTGGATCCTGGATTTCCAGATGGCGTTGGTGAAGGCATTGGCATACTGTTTCTAGAACAATAAATTCTGTTGCACAATTCATAACGATTAAGCTTCTCATTGTATGAAGTCTCCTTCCAATTATGAAATAGCAAATATAGCTTCCGATCATATTTATAAAGAAGGACTGCACTCATGTAGAAATAATGAAGCCATAATTTTATTTAGAAGAATATGTTAATCGAAAGGGATATGCTTCATCAATATTCAAGCAACATATGATGCAATGGAATGTTTTACAAGTGTGGATTGCCAGGTTCAGGCTCAGTTCAAGATTCCAGAATTTGGAGAAACAGTTTTCTTGAACCTACATGTAATAAGAAATTCCACTAACAAGAGATGAAGGGTATGAAATTGCACCTTGGTTAGTGACGCATTTTAAGAATACCCCAAGTAATAAAGAAAAAGCATTCAATAAAGGGCATTCAAAAGTGAGGATGATGATAGGATTGAAAGATGTTTTGGGCAACTGTCTCTTTTTATGCATACCAAATCCAGTAAACAATTGAAATATTAGCTGCTACTAGTAGTACTGATATTTACTTAGACCTTTTATTACTTGTATGGACTTAAGCTTTATGTATACGGCCCAATATACATATGTTTCATCCGCTCTCCTTAGATATATCCGGCAAAGAGATGGCTGCCAGTATGTCTTCGATCCTTGATATTTTTAACCTTACCCATGAAAATATCGACTATACTCCGCCGAAACTGAAATTTGACTGTAATTTCTCAACGAGCATCTTCACTGACAGTCCAGATGCAATCAAGTTCCTTAAATCATGTTCTTTCAATTTCTCGAGGAGATAAAAGAGCAGGTCAACACTCATGTCTGCTGGTTGCTTGGCCATAGAGACATTCCGGGAAAATGCAAGGCTGACAAACTCGCTAGAAAGGGTACGACTCCTATAGGTCGATTTCAGAAGGTGCAGGGATGAAGAGAGGAAAGAAACCATTATTTAGGGGCTCTTCAATTACCTCAGCGAACTGGATTCCATAAACGTCACGAGTTTTCTCCGCTTCATTCAAAGGTCCTGTTGTTTCGATTAGTCCGTGGGTAGCCAGAACGAATAGATGATATTCCTCTTCTAGTCCAAGTGTGTCTACTGTTACAGGCAACCGCCTTAACCTAAACAGTTAAAATTATGTTTTTCATTATTTTCATTTACTTATTTATGTTATTGTTTCTTGTTTATTTTTTTTATTATCTTATATTTTATTTATATCCATCTATACCATATTATTTACCCATTTATTTATTTCTTTATCTATTTATTTAACAAATTACAACATGGTATTAATGACATATTTTTGGCGTATTTTTCTTTTCATTTTTTTATCAAATAATTTTCTTAAGTAACTTATATGTATAATTTGTAAACAATATTTAAATGGCAAGATAATATTATCAAATCTCTGTCTGTTATTATTTTATAGGAAATAAATATCTATTTATGTATCAATTCTATTATTTTCAGAAATTTTTGCTAACTTTTTATTAGCTTTGATAAAAAAAATTCAAATATTTGTAGGTGCAAATAGTCATGGTTTCGGATACTCGCAATCAAATCAGAGAAGATGGGCGAAACATCACGGCCATTGCTCTGGAAAGCTACAATCGCCTATAGCAGTCCAAAACAGCAAGGTAAATATAACAAAATCCTTTGAAGGAACAGTAATTGTTTTTTATATAACGTAATAAAAAATACAATGATTGCTTACCTAACGCTCTTTGTTAACTTGAAGGCAAATTGTTTGCATAGCGTAACATGCCACCACTTCCAATTTAATTGTAGAAATATAATCACCCAAATGACTTAATTAATTTGCTGTGTAAACACATAATTTTAGGCTGTACCTTTGCATATGCCAGCTATTGACCTTATCGGATATCACAACTTGCTGCCACACCCTCTTAAGCTAATGAATAATGGTCACACAGGTGAGCATAATTGGATAGTTCGCTTATCAGTTTATTACAGTAGGTTTCTCATTATGTGCACATTATTGTTACTTGTTTACTTTCAGTTTCAATTTCAATCCCTAAATTTTCACAAGAAGCCATTGAAGGAGGTGAGTTTCTTCCCTATATTCGGGGAGGTAAACTACCGGGTGAGTTTGAGGTGGAGGGTATCCACTTTCATTGGGGTGACAAGAACAACAGAGGTGCAGAGCATGTCATCAATGACATTCGATACACTATGGAAATGCACATTGTCCACCGTAATAAGAAATATGATAATTTGAGTGAAGCTTTGGAACATTCTGATGGAGCAGCTGTCTTAGGATTCTTTTTCGCTGTAAGTACATATAAAGAGAGTGGGCACTGTTTTATTGAATATGAATTTTATGTACTCTTCGCAGCTAGATGAACATGAACATGATGGCTTGGTTACAGTTTGCAGACATTTGTCACATATCGAAAATTCAAATGATTTCGTCCATATGAACGTGACGTTTTCCCTGTCATCACTGCTGTCGAAGCTTGATTTGGATAAATTCTACACCTACAAGGGTAAGACTTGAAATGTAGAACCTAGATTATATCACACTCTGGCGAATGCCTGACAAACATCTGAGTAATACCTGTCATCAGAAAGCTTTTTACCTTTCGGATATGGTTCTAAACCGCATGTCCCTTTCATATGACCGAACAAATAAAACAAGCTTAACACGAATGGTTGCAAGACGCGAGGCTCTGAACCACAAACGGTCTGTTGCGCCAAATATTAAATTTTGTTTTTGTCTAGATCGTTACTTCGAAGCAATGTTTCCTAATTACTATTGGCATCGAAGTCATGAAAATTAATTTGATGTACTTAGGATATTCCGTGTACGTACGGAGTTTATCTTTGGTAATGTCCTCATTTTCCATTGTGGCGCATCTAAGTTTTAATAATCATCTTAAGAAGCATTTGATTGAAACGAATCATTGAGAGTGAAGGTGTAAACACATTTTGCTAAGATCTTTTCTCCAGTTTCCGTAAAAATGGGAAAATTGAAGAATCTGTAGCCGTTGTCCTCGACATCATGTAATGTATGCTTCTTGTGCTGTTGCCCTTGCTTTCTCGATAATTCAAAGCTCTTTTCACCTAATTTTCTCTGATCGCAACATATGGTCTGAAGGAACGAGGAACTCGGCAGGTTGTTTCTTCATTCTACGAAGTGATAGCAATTGAATACTGCGTGCTCTATAACTTCCTTTTCATTTGGACAATCTGGGCAGAGAGGTGAGCGCCAAAATCAAATAAGGTGATAGTTACAGTCGCCATAAACTCGTTCGGTCCAGGTCTCGATGGTGGGGATCAGCTTGTAGGTCCACCTGTCTTTTGTTGTGTTATCTCACCTGACTTGCAACATAGCTATAAATGTTGCTTCTCCTCCTCTTTTATTCCCTTACTAATACTTGCTTCATAATGGCTTGAGGTTTTTCTTTCATGGATCCTTACTATCTCATTCGCGATAATGTCGATAGGGACCATTCCCGCTATGACAGGCTGTTTCGTGCGATATGGTTTCGAACCCACGTGTTTCTATCATCACTATGGATAGAAGGATCCATCTATCCTCAACAAGTAGTATGGTGTATCCATTCTGGCCAACGATCTCCTTATAAACGACCAATTTGCCAAGTTAAAAGCGTTTCTGATGTCCAAAGTCATCACTGCACAGTATTTCTTCTTCTCTCCTCGCCATCTTTTTCCTTTGATCGCTTCAGCTGCTGTGTTGACTACTGCTTTAGTGGCATCAACGCTAGAGCGCTATTTTCTGAATCCGAACTAATGGTCTGAGATTGCTAAACTAGTTGCCCATCAGTGCACCTCTTCTACTGACTGTTCTTCTGGGTATTGCATTGCACGCTGTGGTGATAGTACTAGTGAGCTGGTGCGAAAGGGTCTTCGGTGTTCCTCTGCGAGTTACGGTGTCGGTGTTCATAATTTCCTTGAAGGTGTCTTTGTCGAATAGTTTCCATTTTGGGCGTGTTAACTTAGGGCATTAGATAGCTGAATACGTTTTTCTTAATATCACATATTATCGATGAGAGTCCAGATACACCGCAGCATCCAATCCCCAGCTCTTTGCTTTTCGTTACTCAAGCCAAGCATCCTGGAATCTTCAATTGTCTGATGTTTAAAACAGAGCTTCGGTTGAGACGCCCTGATTCTGGGGGAGCAGAATAAAAGTTTCCTTTCGCTGGTACCTTATTGTCACTTCGCTCGATATGTCTGATCCGAGCTACATACATTCGCAACTTGGTACAGCTCATATAGTTCCCTGATTTACTTGAACGTTCTTCTCGATTCGTTGACTTCGTACACTTCGTTGGAACGAACACATATTCGGGGTCGCCAAAAATGCTGCAAAATGTCTAGGATTCCTCAAGCGGTGCAAGAAATATTTTACCCGTTCTGATCTGGCTTCAATATATAAGGCATTCATCCGCCCAAAGATGGAATATAACGCCCACATCTGGTCTGGTGCACCCAAGACCGTTTTGCACGTGCTAGATAGGGTCCAGAACCGCGCGATAAAACTTATAGGCGATAGAGACATTGTGAGCTCTATAGACTCACTTGAACATCGTAGAAATGTCTCTTGTCTTTCCCTGTTTTATTGCTTTTTCCACAAAAAATGTTCCATTCCTCCCCTTCAAAATTTCACCCGCAATACGCGTCACGCTAGGAATGCACATCAGTTTACCCTCAAGCCCAACTTCGGACGTACGTGCCCTGAGAAATCAGCATAAGGGTATTCATACCCCCTTTGGCGTGCGCGAATTATAAAAAAAAGAAAAAAAAAAAACATGGCCGAGTATCCGACCAACGAAGAATTTCTCGAACGATGTTAAAGATCTCCTCTGCTTTCGAGTTTTATCTTTCTAGTTAAGAAATTGTAACCCAGCTGTTTGTCAAATAGTAATAGCAGCGGTTTTCTACGGTGCGTTTTTGTCGAATCTCTACTAAGATGTCGTCGGTGGATTCGATGCTTACCAACGGCTAGTTTGGATTAGGTTTGAAGTAGGCCATGGCCTTATAGAGCTGTATCCGATGAGTGGAGTAAAAGACAGGGAGTAAAAGACAGGGACACTGATCTGGTCAGAAGAGTCTGAATTTAATGACTAAAATTGATTGACATGTAGAGCAGGTGAACGCAGCGCCTGGTGAGTCCTCGAATACACACCGAAGGAATAGTGCAGTATGTGTTGGGCGGACAGATCGAAAAGGAACCCAAACAACTGGTATGTGAAACTAAAAGGACTCTGCAAATGAAAACCGTATACGAAAGGCATGATTGAGAAGCTTTTCAAAACAGTTATTATTCGTGGACGTTTGTCAGATTTGTTTGACCTTGTTGGTGTTGTTGAACGTCGAGTCTCACGCTTAAAAGTCTAACGCTCTACCACTACTGAGCCACGGCGCCACACTTTGCATTAATTGTTGAATTTTGTTCCAAAATTTCAAAATCAATTTAAGTATTTTATAGTTACTCATAACATCCTATGCGCTTTCATTGTACGTGTATTGAATTAATTAAAACTGATTTAACATTTTACATGCAAACAGCGAACAAGTTTTATGATTCTTTATGATCCATTACGTTGCTATTTAGAATGACCAGAAAGATTTTTTTTATTCACATAGGTTCTCTTACCACTCCACCATGCTCAGAGGCTATCACTTGGGTGCTTTATCCAGATACACTGCCGGTTTCACCTAAACAAGTAACAATTTGTTGATTAATAATTCATGGATTTCTTATTTCTTTTTAAAATGTATCCCATTTCAGATATCTAGATTTCGCCAGCTCCAGGATACCGTTGACGGTGCTTTGGTTGACAATTTTCGAACTTTACAGCCAATTGGGAATAGAAGAGTTTTCGTACGAGTGGTAAATACACACCACACGCCAATTGCGAAATTACTACACGAGGTTAATCACTCAAAGTGGGATTGGTTCTTTTAATCTCTCTGAATAAGCATTAGACTGCCTACATAATACATATGTATGTATATTCACTTTGGGCCTTGAATTATTATCTGTATCTCAGTTTAATTAACATAATATTCTTTTGAATATCGAGTTATTTATGGCCATTATAATTCAACATAGTAATATTCACAATTAAAATAAGACTTCTCTGACCTTAGATTAATTTGTATATATGTATAAGCAAATCAAATAAATTTTTAATGTAAAAAAAATAACTGTGACTTTATTATGTGCTTTTGCGCATATTTGTAACTTGATGGAGTTCAGGCTTACAATGAAGCAGATGACAAATAACAAGAAGAGGCTCACAGATCGCTTTTTCTGGTCCAAAATCATTCTTCGGGCTATGAACGCATACAACACCAGAAGGGCTGAGGAAGAAGGATGATTGCAAAAGAACTTTGGGAAGAACTCCCTAGCCCCATAATAGAGTTTTAGTGAAACCGCCAAACAGTGGTGAATAGTATGACTTGTCCAGATACAATCTCGATGACATTTTGTTAGGATTGATGGTAAGAGAATAATACAATGATTACGCGATTGAAGTGCCTTTGATTAATAGCGGTAAATCGCTTGAGAGTTGACAGTTGCAGAACTTCTCAAGTTATTGGGACTTGTTTGGCATATCAAAAATACAAATACAAATACTTGGCGCAACAGTCGTTTATGGTCCAGGGTCTATTCGCGAGAGGTGGGACCGTGGAGAAACTGTTAAGTGTTTCCAGGATTCGAACGTCGAACCTCCCGCTCAGCGATCCTACGCACCAATCACTTGAGCCACGGCGCCCAGTTTCGCATATCGGTACAATAAAATTAAACGATTTGCCGGACTATTGGGAAAGACACAGTTCATTCTCTACCTGCTTTTCTGAGTACAGGAGCAGAGATGATTTTATACTTATTCTACGATGTGCAGGATAGGTTAGGTTCTAGTGGCAAGCAGCATTAGATGCATCCACACTTAGAGCAGTATTGGTCCATTGTGATATCACAAGATCATACACATGTATTTTCCAAAAAGCTACCCACGGAACTATTCCTTGGTGTCAACCGCTGGAGGCAATTGATGTTTATGTTTGCCAGTTCGCCAAGGTTATCGAAGAAGTAGACTCCTAGCCACGTACTTAGGAAGTGAGAAGCATCAATCAAGAGATGTTTTTAAGTTGAATGTGACAGATTCCAAGGATTTAATCGCCGTTTGACTGTCGGTAAAAATGATAATATACAACGCAGATACCACCTTGTATTTTAACCATAGCAAAATCACCCACTGGACGAATATACCATTACGTCAGAGTAATGGAATGCATGGCTGTAGTCCCCACCTGCTTCTAGTTGATCTTTTGCAATAGTTGAATGCTGGTTTTCCAGCTAAGTTTCTTTTCTAAAATGAATCTAGTATTTGGCTCTGTCAAAATGGGAAACTTTGTATTTGCTTGTCTAAAACTTCATTTCATTTTTTTGAAGTTCAACTCGTAGACCGCAGTATTTGATCCATGTGGAGCACCGAGACAGCAACAGCAAAATCATTTGTATAGGCAATTACCTTACAGCCTATCGCTTCCGGAATAAAAAGAGTCTCATTTATCACTAGATTTAAAAGAAAAAGGTATATACAAGTATAAACAGCGCAATGATCTACTTGCAGTAATAAGCTGTAAGACCTTACGGACATAGCAAAATCTTATATTTACTATCCAGTGGTTTAGGACCAAATTCCGCTATTTTTCTGTATGATTCCCATCCAGCACTTTTACGAAAGTTTTTTACGAGAGTTGGAAGTATTTTAAAATTAACAGGTGGTTCAAAAAAGGAGTGCGGGCTTCTTCTCAATAGAACTTAACATATCGAAATCCTTTATCTCCCAAATTCAATTCTCCAGGCAGAAGTCCTGAAAAACTTACTGTCGTCTCAATAGCGAGTACGTCCGTACTGAATAGCGACAACGTCCGCGAATGTTGAGGATTGCAAATAGACACTGGCCCGGGATACCCGTCCTTTTAATATCAGTCTCCCCTAGGCTCCCGGCTATATGAACATGGAGTGGAATGAAAGAGACGAAAAAATGGGTAGACGTGGCTTCACTCTTTGCAAATCAAGTACGGACGTTGCCTAGACTAGCGGCCATAAGTACTGGTCGTTGGCCAATAGGCATGTAGCCAAACTCGGCATTCCACATAATACCCACTACCGAGAGACTCAAACGAAAGTAAAACTTTACTACCCCTATGCCATCCTCGGAGCCGACTTCCTCTGCCACTTTGGTCTCTACAGCTGGAGAAAACAACCACCAGTCTCAGTGCTACGTTGACACCATGCTGATCAGCACAGATGCCAGTAATTATCGTAGACCGCATCACTGTCTACGAGAATATTTTCCGACATTTTCCAAGGGAACGAACCTGACCCATACTTGACCACCCAGTGGGTCACCACATTATTGCGGCCTTGGGCATCCCGTCGCTGAACGTCCCCGACGACTCGTTGGACTATTCCAGTGCAATGTAATGGCTTTCGGGCTTTGCAATGCAGTCCAAATGATGCAGTGTTATATGGACGTCGGTCGCCTTGTGAGGACTCGAATTCGGCACATGTTACACTGGAATGCTTCTCAAGAAAACTTTCCAAACGAGAAAGGAAATACAAAGTGTACGATGGAGAGTTGGTGGCCATTTTGTGGCCATTTTCCTCGCCGACGCAATGGTGTACAATAACGTCGCAAACAACAACATCCGCCCACAGATGACCATCGAATGGGTGCCCATATAGATATCGTCGTAATACAGCCATCGAATGGGTACAACTACTTGCTAACCATGATTGATCATTTTTTCGGTTGCCTGAGGCTGTGCCTTTGAAGGACATGAGGGGAGACATTGCCTTCAGCGCAGCTTGGGCGCGCCTGCTCCCATTACATCCGACAGAGGCACATATGTATGTAGTACTATTCGGACCATCGTATATCATCCCGCATCAAATGGGATGATCGAACTTTGGCATCGCTCATTCAAAGTTGCAGTGACATGCCACGAGTCATCGTCATGGACCGAACCGACCATCTTACTCGGACTTCACACTACATAGAAAGACGACAGCAAATCAACAGCAGCAGAAATGGTATACGACACTCCTCGTTGCCTTTTTGTATAATTTTTTGACCAATGAGGACCCTCAACATTTCGTGGAAAAGTTCCGGGACAGATCCGGCAGATTCGGGTGGCGCCAAACCCGTATCGATGGAACGGTTAGAGGCAGCGTTCTTCGAGAGACCTGAGCCGTCTTTAATGTTAGTCACTCTTCCTACACCAGATGTTCTTAGGATGTATTCTAGAGCAAAGAAGAAAGTCGGGTTCGCATCTTAACCATGTTTGAGACACATACACGGGAGGGGGACACTGGCGTGGGTCTTTTTGAGATTGTTATTTAAGCTACACCGTTCAATTTTTTTCAATGGCTGTTGCTTTATTGTAGAATATACATATGTTATATACGTATGTTATACATACCTTCTGATTATTTATGGAATTCCGAATGGCTGCCAGGCTTTGCATTAACCCAGCTATTGAACCCAATTTTGCAGTGCATACATATTGTACGTATGCAATAGCTTGATTGTTTGATGCTTTATTTTGCGAATACCTCAAATGTTACTTTCCTTAACTGCGTCAATTGCTTACAGATCGTTGGAGAAATAATTTTTAATCCTTTACAGTCCTACAAAACCAACTGCAACGGCTTGGAACTGTGGTGGACAAAGCATGTCTCCAAAACGACTGATAATACGAACCAGAGGCCACTTGGGTGAAATAGCTCCATTGCGGTTATTCTAATGTCCGCTTACCGTAATGTTGTCGTCAGCTTTATTGTTTAAGAAGTAGGGACCAATGTTGCCATCAAACCAAATCCCACGCCAAATACTCACTCTTTGATGTGTATTGGCCTCGAAACGATATGTGGATTTTCAGAAACCTTGATCCTTCAATTTGTTGAGCTGAGTGTCTGTTGAACTTTCTTTATGAATTTTTTTACAGCAACCGCTGAAGAGGCGTTATTTCGACCAAACATTCTTTTCAAATGCCATACTTACCCGCATTCACACCTGAAATAATTTTTCAATATCTCCTAGAGTTGTTCAAGTAAAAAAGCGACTCGATTTTTTTTTACCCATCTGTCAAAACTATAAGCGCGTTTGGGTGCGCTGAATAAAGACACCAACAGTTGGTCCACACTTTACTTGTTCTCCCTTGCTTTGGCATGTTAGTTTTCTAACCCCTGTTTCAGCGAGAAATATTAGAGAAAAGAAGGGAATTCTTTTATGTTTTTAATTTGCGAAAACAGTGTGTTTTGAGTTTTAATTCTATTCGACATTTATGAAAAACAAAAAAAAAAAAGAATAAAGAATGCTTTAAGATTTTATTTATAAAGTTCTTAGCATCATTTTTAAACTACAAGTTATAATTTTCCGTAGATTTGTTCCGGTTTCGGAATATCTGTTACAAAAAAATTTGCTGGGATATAATGAAAAATATTTTGTAATTCGGTCAAAAGTATTTTCTCAACAGTTTGTGATATAACCGGGCGCAACGCTTCAAATAAATCAGCCGAATTTTTATTTAAAAATTCTGTTATACTCTCTTCTAATTCCTTATTTCCGTTAAACAAATTGTCAAATTTAGTTTTAAGTTTGGAAATAGAAAGTTCCAAGCGAACGCTAGTGACGTTGTAGAAAGTAAAACCGCCCTTTTCATAGAGCATAGTCGTGCTGTACATTTTTATGTCCATATTTTCTATAAAAAAGGAAATTATGAATTATGAAACGAATATAAAAAGATTTCAAAAATATTATTCATATCTTTTCACTACAAAATTCGAATACATATGTACCTACATACAGTGTACTCTCTCATTACGGACACCCCTCATAAGCGTACCAATTTTTCGGAACCGTCGGTGTCCGCTTATAAAGGGGTACACTGTACATATGTACATGTTTTCAGAGTTTTAAAGTCACAAAGCTCAAACGTAAAAGTCAAGTTATAATAGAATTTAGTTGAGGATACCAGAACGATTGTCCTTTTCGACGTACGCTAATTTATTTTTCCAAAATTATGTGTAGGCTTATTCAAAAAAAAATACAAATACTTGGCGCAACAGACCGAATTGGTCCAGGGCCTAGCTTCTCGCAACCATTCGTGTTGTACGTGTTATATTTTTTCACACAAAATGGAAGGGACCTACAGTTTAGAGCCATATCCGAAAGGCTAATTGAGAAGCTTCCTCATGACAGTTATTACTCTCGGACGTTTGTCAGACATTCGCGAGAGGTGGGGCCGTGAAAAAACTTGTTGGTGTTCTCTGGGATTCGAACGTCGAACCTCTCGCTCGGCGATCCAACGCACTAACCACTTGAGCCACGGCGCCCACAACCGCTTATAGAGCTACGAAATTTGGTGTATTATAAAATTTCGAAAGGTTGGGCCATCAGTGGGTTTCTTTTGAAGTTCGTGCTATTTCGACTTTGGCATAACTAAGGCGCTTACAATATAAACCAAGCCCACGCGGTAAGAAACAGATCGTCTTACGCTAGAACAACACTGGAAAATATTGAAATTTTGATTCCAAAGTGAGGGTGAAATTAGAAATCATTTTTTTAAACCCCCAAGCTACTGGAAATCCAAAAGAAAGTTCATAGATGAAAAAAGCTATTCACGTGCTCTTCCGAAAAGCGCAGGTGAAAGAAAACATGTCAACAAGAAAAGCTGTTTCTGAGGCTCCGAAAATTTGCGCTTTAGTCGAAAGGAGCCAATACATTCTCGAAGAGTGATTTTTTTGCTGTGGGTTTCGGAGTGATAGAAATATTTGTCACTAATTTTTTGCAAATTATGCTGGCAGCAATTTAATTCTTTCGTGCATAGTTTTAGAGATTCCACTGTCCTGTCAAAAATACATGTGTTCTGAGCCAGGGGCAGGCCACGGAGGCATCTTCGGTGCAGAAGAGGAGGACAGTGGTCCCTAATCTACCAGATCAAAATCAATAAATTTTGGCCAAGAGTAATCAGTAATAATTATTATATAATAATTATTATATGAATTGTAACTGAATTTTAAAGCCGCATTTTTAAAGAAGTACGGCCCAATGACTTCCCTAGCTCAAATACCGCACCAAACAGTGACGCGTGGATCCACCGCATAGGCCTCTTTAAATCACTTCAATTCTCCACATCCAAAATTCGAAATGATGCTTCTTACGCAGCCATTGAGTTAAAAATTAACAAATTAACTTCGCTTGAACCATTTTTTTTTTTTTAATGCTTAAGTCAGTGTGATCTTGTACGCATGCGGGTGCAGATCTTTCGTGAGAATTCGTTTGAAATGACTATGGCGCGCACAGGAAACCTAGTAATACCAACGATTAAAATTCGGCGATTTGTTGCATTTTTCTGGCGACGCGATTGTCAGAAGTTAAAATGAATCATGCGTACTGGCAGGATGATTTGTGATTTATAAATTGTAGTGTCAAAAAGGATGCACGCAATAGTGTTTTCTATCGCACGATATTTAGTCGAAAGAAAGGGCTATATTTTGTTGCTACTACGATTTTTTAATCGCGGCGATGAACGTGAATGTTGGCGAATTAACGTGTCTGGGATTACAGTAACAATTTCTTGCACTGTAGCTATGTTTACTACGGGACGTGCGCAATAAGGATAATCGGTGACTTATTGTTCACAGTCAATTTAATAAAATCTATTAATTCATCTTCGATTCATGACTAATTATTTCATCGAAAATTCGACGAAGTTTGCGAACTGTTTCAATATTTTGTTGTTCTTTTGTGTGGCGTTCAATATTTACTTAAAATGTAAATCAGAGGAACGAAGGTAAATTATTATCGTTAGTGTTCATGATAAGAAAGGTAAGAGACTGAATATAATCCATTTCTATAGCATCATGTCCTTGCAAATGCTGGACACCGGGAAAGAACGTGTTCCCTCGAATTCTCGCCTTCGAAGCAAATTGCGCACGTAGGGTCCGCGATGATGACCACGTTAATACGTTTGTTGTGTTCCGTGATTAGTTCGGCTAATCTTCTACAGTTCCTTCTATTGAAATTGATAAGAAATTTTGCAGTGCTCTATGTGAGAGTCCTTCATTTTGTTGATTTTCTCAATTGACTTTGTTAGGTAAACACCATATTTTCATGTTGCATGTAAGTTGTATGCTTATCAGACATTATGGCAGGGATTTGCGCGCACAAAAGCAACTTCTAAAAAGAAAGTAAAGGGTGGGCCATCTGCTGGTTTATTTTTGAAATTACTGCTAATCTTACACTGTTGAACACTTTTCAATGAATTTTACTTTATTGAATAGAACAGAAATTCCGATGAACCAAACAAAATTATAACGTGCAAATGGCTGTCGCGGAAGGGCTGGCAGTAGACTATCCGGTTAGCCTAATTCTGCAGTACATGGCATGATTGCTTGTAGTTCTACAGCGGGAATAGGTTGACGGTCGTTCTTTCTAATTACGTCAATTGTTTTTTTTTTTTTTTTTATAATTTACCCGCACTCAAGGGGTTATGAATACCCTTTTAATGTTTATACACAGTGCGGGCGTTGAAAGGAAGATAGAGAGAGAGTGAGAAAGAGATTGGTGTAGTGGTTTGAAACTCAGGTGTATTAGGTTTCACACATTAGCTCCAGGGGTGGTGTCCAGAAAACTGGGGAGATTTTTGTTGTCATTTATTTGTTTTGCCTTCGCTTCTGATTCACAGTATTTTTTCCCCGATCCACCTGATGTCATGAGCATATCAATTATCAACAGAGCGATCAATTTCTCCAGCCGCCATATAACAAACCTACTGCCAGTGTTATGCCTTCGCAGTAGTCTTGTCACAAACTTGCGCAATTGATCGGACTGCCTCTTATCATATAATGCTTGCTCACATCAGGGATTGAACTGTGAACCATCAGCTCGACAAATGATGACGCTACCACTACACCATTGCCACCCTTTTATAAATCGTTGGAGGAACAACTGTCACAAACAGTTCCCAATGGCGTCAAGTCAATCGGAGTGAAATCGCAGCTGTTGATGGTCGTCTCCAAAACGGTTATCGGAAAAACTGGCCAAATGAGCGATTGCTTGACGGTTTGTTGAGCTCTGCAAAGTGTTGAGAATCTTGGGTTTCAAGCAGGCTTTGAGGGCACCAGAAATTCTTTCAGCTGCGAGCACCAGACATGCAAGCAGATAGCTTTTGTTATCCCTTAGACTGCCAGTTTCAGGAATTTTCTTTTAAATTTCCTATCACAATCATTCATTTTTAGTTTTCATTCTGACTAAAAATTATCTTTGTAGTTTCTGCGAGATAACCTTCATTTCGGGAATCATTTTTCAATATTTCCCAGTATTGTTCCAGCGTAAGGTGATCTATTTCCAACTTTCAGGCTAAGTACTGTAACCTGTCAATATTTCATGCGTGTTGGTGTTGCTAATGAGCATTAATAGCATTAATGAGCAAATGCTCACAGAGTATGTTTGATTGCATGATCATTACGAAGCATAAGTATAGCTTAACTACATATAGAAAAAAGTTTAATGTTTGAAGCTTAAGTTTTTATTAAATTATTGCATAAAGAAACTACAATTTCCTATAAAGCTGTTGAGATGTTGGAATATCGGACACAAAAAAATTGGCAGGAATATAATGGAACACATTTTGCATTATACTTAGGAGAATTTCTTCAACAGTTTTTGTTACAACTGGTCGCAAGGCTTCAAACACGTCTTGCCAATTTGAATTGAAAAATTCGTTTGTACTATTTTCGAGTTCCTTATTTCCATTGAAAAGATTGTCAAATCTAGTTCTGAGATTGGATATAGCTAGTTCAAGTCGAACACCAGTGACATTGCAGAATGTAAATCCTCCTTTCTCGTAAAGCCTTGCCTTAGTCAACACTTTTATGTTCATGTTGTCTACAACGAATAAAAGAATGTATAAAATGTGCTCTACTAATAGCAATGGACTACATATCACCGATACTTGATTTTGGGGATAAGCATATGGGGCTTTTGTACAGTGTTAAAAATTGCATAAAAATAAAGCTGTGGTAAATTAATCATTTTGCATGCATTTCAAGAAAGAGGAAGCAGGGTTTAGGTAAAACCATTCCTCTAATTAAATTGTGCAACTTTTTTTGAATATTCATTTATAAAACTTACCAGCTTCAATAAACATTTTTCCATTTCCTCTTAGGGGCACTATCAGAACTTTTCCGTCCATTTGATACATTCCATCTATTCTTATTTTTGGAATCAACAACTTGGTGTCCCAACTAAAATCTTTTTTGCTGACTCTGAAATTGAATGCATAACATTTTGTTATGTATCGCATTATTAGGGGAAAATTCATTTTAATTTTTCATGCATATGCACATACTTATATAAACATTTTTATTTCAGGGTTTAGAGAATCTATTTACACTCACTTGCTTTCTTTGACGATAGTGTTCCCGAAACCCTTTACTACTAGATTTGTCAGATTAGCTGCTATTGTTGCTACTTGGTTGTTATCTTGTTTATATACGACTTTTTTAATCATAAATGGATCAATTTGGCTAACGGTTTTTAGCCCTGGTATACCTAGAAAATGTATTTAAAAAATTAGTAACGATATTCACTTTTTTGTCAAAAAAAATAAGTTACCTTTGGCAAGCTGAGTGAATAACTTCTGAATAGAGTTCGTAGAGCATTTTGTGAATCCAGGCTCGTAAATTTTACACGGCGTTACGTATGATGCTAGTAAAAAAAGAGATTCATTGATTTTTCTAAAATCTACGTAGTATGTACATATATGTACAGACATATGTAAATACATACAACCATGGTATATAAAAAGTTTCATATACAATGATACTACACAAAACAACATCTTGGCAAGGGAACCAGAGAAATAGGGCCGCTTTGCCGCACCTATCTCCTAAGATTGTCTATACATGCTGAAGAGCAACATCCTGTTCAAGGTGTCTCTGCTGTGAACTAAATATGGCGGATCTAAAGAGGAAAACTTAAAAGAAATCGTAATCCCAGGTGTTTAACGACCGTCTCCAAGCGATGAATGATACTCTGTAAGTGTGGCTTCTAACGGTGGACTGCGGATACCAGGCGACTCCGGTTTAAATTGGTCTTCCCGGGTATTCGATCTACTCCGGGTGACCACCCTTTCTCTAATCTCTAATTGTGCAGCTTGAGGTCAGTCTGGGCCTCTTGAATACTGAAGAAAAGACATCTGATTTTGCTGCAGAGTTTAAACTTCGAAAACAGGGCGATAAATATGCACATGATTATCTCAAGAATCAGGGTTAGGGTCAGCGAAGAATACCCACAGGGTGGTGTCGTATAACCCACCTTGCAAACCATATCTTTGGACTCATTCTAAGATATATTTAATAAGCTTTTTTTCTCCCACAGCAAGGACAGCAGTATCAACTGCAAATGTTACCACAGTGGTTTCATCACTATTTGGCAAGTCGCTGGTAAATAAAGACAGAATACAGGGCCTCTCACACTGCCTTGTGGTACACCAGCTTCTACTACTCTCAATGATGAGCAGTCATCTTCTTGTTTAATTCTAAAAAATCCCTGTAAAATATAAGATTTTAGAATTTCTAAATATTGCTTTTGCAGATCGGTCCTCAAATATGTTTACACAGAACAAACTTCATTGGGCGAAGCATAGCTCCACACCATTAAAATCTGTAGGACCAGATGGCATAACAATTGCATGTTGTCTACATCTCGTCCATATTCTAGAAGTGTGGGGGAAAGTTAAGGTAGCTTTGTACCCAAAGATGGTAAATGTTCTCACACAAATCCAAAATAGTTCAGATTTATTAGAAAAAAGAGGGATGCAAGGTGATCGCTTATGCACGCGACGTTGCTAAAGCAGTCTCGCGAAAGCACCTTAATACCCTAAAATAATTTTTACTAAATGCTTTAAATAAGCTAACTAGATGGACCGTTCGGTATGGTCAGGGTGAGAACTCCCAAAAAACTGAACTGGTACTCTTTTCAAGGAAATATACAATTTCGTTCGTCAAGCCTCCTTTTCTCTGGTATAAGCTTAACTTTCTCTGTCAAAGCAAAATATTTGGGACTTATTTTCAATAATAAATTAGGCTGGAAACTTAATATTCAAGAAAGAGTTAAGAAAATTTTGTTCTTGCAAAAAAATTTCTGTGAATAGATAGGGCTTGCCGCATCTCTTAATTGCTTAAAGCTCCTCTTTTGGAATACAAAATCCGTAGCCTTTTATAGGATCCTAACTCTATCATATTATTCGTCAAGCTGCGAGGAGAGCGAATGCAGGAGACGATATCATCACGAGCTCTATGAGCTATGCCGAGATACAGTCCAAAAACCTTATAGATCAAGCGTATGGATAACATTGCTCCATAAAAGATCGATGGGTGGAAGATAAGTAAGTACCGTTGAAACACTTTATTACTATTCCAATTCAAAAAATTTGGCCAAATAAATACATAACACAAAAAATGGAAAAACACGTGAGCTAAATATATTACGCTTTTTGAAAGTCACCCGATTTTAAGTCTATGTCATGAGAAGGGGCCAGTTTATGTCGGAGGAAACGAATAAGCATCGTATGCTCCGAGGAAGGTTTGTTTTATTATCCAGTGAAAAAAATGTTGACCAGGACCAGAAGAAACGACAGATAGTTGTGCGCAGAGCCTTCAGATGTCCCTCGTATGATGTATGTACATCAAATATCAAGTTACACATACCACAAGGTTTTGAAGTAAGTACTGGACAGATTGCGGTGCCAGACACAGTTGTTAAGCTCCGGAAAGACAGTGTGATTGAAGGAAGATCATACCTGTTTGGTCTGCTTTAGAGCACAATGCCGCGACGAATCAGAAATTGATGGCGATGAATTTTCGTGATCACATAATACCAAATTTATGGCTACCTTACTCACCAAAATTTAGTGCAAATCGACTACTTTGTGTGGGTATAGTTGAACATAAACATCCCCACAATAGCATCCAAGCTTTAAAGAATGCCATTGCCAAAGTGATGGCCATGCCATTCAGGCATGATTACGTTTCACGAACTGCGATGAATATCGACTCTAAAGGTGGCTTCATTGAGTACATATAGACCACAGGCGTCCATGCGTAGTTTTCTTTATACGGCTTTTTAAAGTAGACGTGTTATGTGTGTTTGGTTGAAATGTTTAAACTAGATCATCATAAGGTTCGTCGTTTTTTATTTATACTTTATTCAATTTTTTAAGGAATGTAAGGAGCGCACTTTCGACAGTGAAAAAATCAGCGGCTGACTTTAATCGTAGTTCTGCATTTCTTGGAGAAGAGTCATCTGAAAACGACCACACCTGCCACCACAGATGAAAACATAGAGAAGGTGCATAGCACGAGATTTTGTACTATTATACGTGTATGGAATAACTGAGACCGTATGCATATCAGAAGAAATGGTTCAGTATATTTTACACCAAGAATAAAATATAAAAAAAAACTGCGTGCAGGACAGGTAATGACTGTTGATTAAAACTAATGACAGCAACATGTGCGTCTAGCTACATGTGAAGAAACAACTATAAACTCTGAGAGCTGTACCAAGATGAGAATGTCGTAAAAAAAAGTCAAGGGCCCGCGACAACATGGGTCACATTGTTCCGGCCAAGGGGATCTCCAAATTCCAGCCGGCCATACATAATGAAAACTCAGCAAATAACAGTATGGAAATTATTTAAGACTCTATGTAACCAGCCTTCATTAAATCTCTTAGGAACGGTATGCACATTTCACATAAAATCAAAAATATAATTTCTGTTCACTTATTTAGCATTTTACTTCCAAAAATCAATAAAAATTGAAATAATGAATAAATAACAACAGCATAAGCAATAAAGACTTCAATTGAATAAATCTTAACACAGAAATAAATCAGCCAGTGCTTTTTATGTTAAAAAAAATTTCGCTACGCCTATCAACATCGTTTATGTACATTTTTTCAACATTGAGGTCACAATTTATGGGTAATCACTTAGCACTTATTATATATTGCAAAGTATGAAAATGTCATGTGTATCATATGTGGTTATAGGTACTATGTATGGCCAATTAAAAATTGATGACAAGCAATCACGATGCACACAGTAAAGGCGACAATAACACTAGAAATCATAACGACAGTTATTATAAGGTGATTAAAAGTATCGCATAGAATAAGATCTCACAGATATTTCCATCAAAATTTTCGCATGATGGGTTATATCAAACAGATTTCACGATATCTGAAGCAAATCACTTCTTCAGAAGCAAAGATTTGATTTTTTTTTTGTTCACCGAAATATTTATTTAAGTTAACGGTTCTAACTTACGTGGCTCCTTTAAAAAACTGTCCGCGGATGTTGTTGTAAGATACACGAGTATTATACCAATGAAAGCGATTATTTTGTATTGTGCAAAATGCATTTGGATTGCTGTTAATAGTACTGAGTATTACAAACCTTACAAGATAAATAAAATGAAAGAATAACGCAACATCTATTTATTATTCTTCAACTAGTCTATAGCAAGCAGGTTCTATAATTACTTGAGTAATTTTAATGCAGCATTGAACATTGGATATTAGTTTGGGGGCTAGCTTTTATAACATGTGAAGCTAGGGTAAAGTAACGTTAAATGGTCATTTGCAACATAGAAAATAAATAAGAACATAAACTATCAGAAGTATTACTGATCCGGAAAATACAGTCTGTCAAAAAAATGAAATACCGCACGCTATATTAGGTTAAAGCTAGAATAAAATGTGCAACAACATTTATTATTTTTAATAGAAAATACAGTCATAATTGTTCTCTTATGGATTGCAGTGCATCCTTTTGCATTTATAGCTGCTTGGCATGGAGTTATTGAATTTCAGCCGTTGTTACATGTCTGTACAATCCATGCATTATAACAAACATACATAGGTATTTCTTCTGAGAAAATGATTAAATGTTTTCTAATCTTGTAAAAGGACTTTGGGAAACTGATGATGATGTTAATCACAAATCAGACATAGAATGTGCACTGCACTGCATGATCCCCACCTTCTCAATTTCGTACAAATCTTTAGTCTAGTCATCTAACTACAATTATTGGTTGGATTTAGTACCATGACATCGCTCTTATCAAGAGAACCTGTTCTGTGGATGCATGCGACGAGGAGGTGTAATTCTGAACACCTAAAAGCAAAGTCAGTTTACAAAACTGCCTGACTAAGAATTCGGATTGAAGTCCGTGTAGCCTTGAACGAACGAATCTATGGAATAAAATGGACTATGACGTCTTACATAAACATCTGTGCTATGCTAAGGATGTCTGTCTGCCCATATAACAAACCTTCATGAAAAGGTTCACAGTCTGGAAATCGAGATAAACAAGGTGGCACTTAAAATTAACTCATCTAAGGAAAATCCCCTGAGCACTTCAACCGCCCACTCAAGAGCGTTTGCAGAACTCCATAAAAAAAAGCACAATCATTGTTGACGCTCTATGCCCGTCGAGAGGTGAAAGAAGATCAGTTAGTACGTAGGTAAGTATTGGGGTGTAAAAATGATACATACCTTATAGGAAATACAATAGTTTTTGGTCCATTTTAGAATGCTTATAAAAAGATAAATTTACTTAATTTATATTTTCAAACCTATCGACTCAGCAATAAAATCAACACAACCAACCAAATGTACAAGAAACCGTAGTTGCGAATGAGAATGTATGGGGAGGTTCTATTCGATAGTTTTTCATAATATACAGAGCCGGACAAAGTTATTCACACACCGTTTTTTTTCGATTAAGGTTTTAATACATTTTTTTTAATATAATAATAATAACTTAGTATAGAACGGAAACTTTCATTCATTAGAACGCTATTTAAAAATAACAAAAAATTAACGAATACTGTATAACAGTAAAAGAACAAAAAAGTGAACTAAAGCTCAACTTCTGATGGACAAAAATATTCACACAAGGAATGATATTTTTACATACTATTTACTTTGTCTAATACCACTCTTTTCTTTGTATAACTTCATTTAACCTTCTTGACATTTAATGGACTAGTTTCTTTGTGACATTGCTTCCAATATTCTATTCTGCCATTCTTGCAATAAAGATTGCAATTGTTGTTGTGTCAATTGATCCTTGCTTGAAATATCGTGTTTATCTATCCGTTTACCGAGTTCATCCCACAGATGTTCTTCTTTTACGTTTATAACTTTTGAATTATATGTATAGCGAGTACAAGTACATCTAATGCTTTATCTTTTCTCCCATTTTTACTGCCTTGCTACTGCGCCGCTCATGGGGTTAGCTAAGTTTGTGGACCTGTGTATCCGTCTGCAGGATTCTCGGTTTCGGATTACTTCATCGCCCAGGCCGAGGAGTGGTAGCTTTTTCTGTAATTTAGTAATCCAACTGTTTTTCTTTCGGTCCCTTTTCCGTGCCTCTGCGGGAACATGAGTCGTCATTGCCATTTTTACCGGATTGTCCGCAGGTCTTCTATGCACATGGCAGTACCAACCTGGTCGGTCAGCTTCATGCTTTCGGCGATCGGTTTCTTTATGTGTAGGCTTCCCCGTATACGTGTGTTTCTTATTTTTTCTAGCTTTGTAACTCCTACCGACAACCGTAACATTTTCATCTCTGCCGTATTCATTTTGCTTTTGTATGTTCGTACATCGTCCAACATTGAGACCCGTACATAAAAGCCAGGCGCACGACTGTTGCTTTAATGACATTTATCGATCACAAAATATCGCCGAGTTCTCTTTCCATTTCATCCACCCTACACTGATACGATGTGTGATGTCGTCATCGCAGTTTCCTTGGTCATTGACAATGGAACGTAAGTATTTGAATTTTTCGCATTAAGGGAAAACTATGCCGTCTAATGTGATATCAGGAGAAGGACGCGTTCGATCAGAAAAACGACATTGTAAATGTTCGGTTTTTGTACTACTGATTCTTAGTCCGTTATCTTCTAGTGACTTTATCCAGCTATTTTGTGCCGTTTGAAAGGCTACGACGTCATCACGCACGACGGCACTGTCATCTGCATCCGATTATGGGGGGACGTGGTGAATAATCCACATGCGCACTAAAGCTGTGTGCCTGTTACCTTTGTGGTGCTTGCAAAGTACCTAAATTCTAAGGTACGTAGGGGTCGTTCCTACAGGGCCAGGCAGTGGCATAGCAGACATTGGATTGAATCTACTTCTTTCCACAGTTTCTGCATAAATCGTTGGATTCCACTTTCCATTTGCGGAGCATAACTCTGATCAATCGATCCAGTGCCAGGAGGTTCTTTGTTTTTCTTTTATTTAGTAACGTACCTACGATTGGTGGCACAGACTATGCTGTTTATTACACGATACAATTTTCCGATTTGTTCCTGTTATTGCCCACTAGTGTACGCGGTTGCATTTCCCATCTTCTCCCAAATGACCTTTTACAGGCGTAGATACTGAGTGTTTATTTCTTTCTTCATCTTTTCTTCAACATATCTTTTCCAAGATAACTTGTAGTCTAGAACTACGCCGAGATATTTCGCCTTAATTAAAAGATTTGTTATTGTCTATCTAGTCGTTTTATAGTCTGGTAGCTTTCTTTAAGTAGTCAACAGTACTAGCTCGATTTTCCGAGGATAAATCCCCAAACCGTTTTGCCCTCATAGAGAGGTCTTTAAGAGCATATTCCATTAGTCCACTGATTGTTTTCAAAAATTTACTTTTAATCAGTATTATCAAATTATCTGCATACCCTCTAATTCTTATCTTTTTTTGTAATTTTTGTACTCCTGTGCCGGGTCTCTTATTGTTAATTCAATGGCTGAGTTGGAAATCTTGCAGTTCATCATCATCGTTTCTACATATATGTATTCGACCCAGTTTATAGTGGACCTATTAACTGTTATATTTTCCAGGGCTTTCACTATTGATTCAGTCTTTACATTATTGAAAGCGCCCTCAGTGTCGAGGAACGCAGCCATAGTGCACTTTTTCATATCCAGTGAATGTTGAATTTCCCTGAGCACACTGTCGGCTTCACTTAGATTTCGGAATTGATCATTCCTTGAGTTTCTCTAGAGGTTTTTGTTTTGCACAACCGAAGAGAGAGTAATTGGCCTACAATCCTTTGTGGTGAAGTGGTCCGGTTTTCCTGGTTTAAGGATGAAGCCCACCCTTCCTTCTTTCCATTTGCTATGCGTAAGCAATCTGAGAAGATGTTTACGAGGTGAGGTATAACCGTGTTCCAGGACTGTTGAACTATAGCTGTTATAATTTCGTCAAGTCCTGTAGATTTATAGACTCGATAGGTCATGTCACCATATTCTCCTTAAAAATAAAAGTAGATGCCTCAGAGCCCTTGACAGAGTTACTAATTCGAGATGTCGACCCATCTCTTAGCTGACTGGACCGTCAGTAACTTAACTTAATACCTCCCTTTGTAGTGGAATCAACTTTGCCAGTACCGTTCAACACTGAATAGACTCTAGCGCAGATTTCAACTAACCCGTTGAGGTCAGCTATGAGGCTTCGTTTTGGAGTGAGACGAATTCAGAGACGACAATGTAGATCGAACCTCCCTTATAAAGATCAAGCAATCGCGGATGCCATCATATTTGGTTTGACGAACTGGCAACTGGGGCCGAAGGGGCTAGAAGGCCACAGTGTCTCAGGCAGATACACTTCACAAGTCGGAAGCCCAATAAGAAAGAAGAAGAAACGGGTTTGATAAATTGCTGCCACAAGCTCAATGTTCACCTGATCTGGCTCCGTTTGACTTTCATCTTTTCTGTAAGAAAAAAGGCAATTTAAGCATTTCCTATGCTTAACTGAGAACGTAAAGTCCATTCATAATAATGGCTTAAAGGTGATTATAAAAACTTTAACTAAGTGGTTAAGGAGAAGGCAATTGAATTGTAGATAAATATGAGTATAATATTAATTTACTACATTTTGACTTGGCCGTAAACCACGAATGCGAGTGCAAACTTCATTAATTGATTATATGACTGTGAGCAATAAATTTAAAGTTGAGGCAAGTACAGTGATTAAAATTAAAAGTTAATAACCATGACCCTGGAAGTACGATTATTAATTAAAATCACTATTTTTCTCTAATGTGATAAAATAAGGAAACAAGGGAAATAAGGAAATTATTATCTCCGAATGGATGAACCTAAACCTTAAGCTAGGCCATAGGCCATATTTGGACTGATTGTACCAAATAGCTACATATGTATGTATATTGATATATATCACTGGAAATATAAGGATGACTACTCTGGTCATACCTTCCCTTTCTAAACAAAAAAGTTAAAGTTGAATAGTAGAACTTGAGAAAGTAATGTAATATTGCAAAATTTAGTTAATTCAAAAATGTTTTCCAATTTAAAATGATTTGTGAAATATGTACTTATGAAATACAAATCTAATATGAAAAACTACAAGTAACTCGGCATTGGGCAATAATTTATTCATTTTATTGCCAGCCTCTCCGACCGTCTTGGAAAGAGCTGGGAAAAACTTCTTGCTCATCATACGATTTGAACTCATAATTCTGGTGGGAAATAACGGTTCTTAGCTTATTTGGCCGTGCATATTAACATGTACTCTTCTCAATGGATTTGTGTGAGCTGTTCTAGAACTGCTATTATTTTTTATTAAATAAATTACCTTACTCAGTTGCATCGATATTGTAGCTGCAACCCATTTTACGATTTTCTTGAAGTGATTTCTGTAAAAAAGTTTTCTGCGGGCAGGAAACGTACGTCGTTTGGTTTTTTTTTTTTTGTTAGCTCTCCGACAAATAAGATAGTACATATTTCTCCTTTCCTGATGAGGGGGAGAGTTATATCTTTTTGAGAGATAATCTCAATTAAAGAAGCACACTCGCATAGTATGTATTTTGACTTTTCGTCCTCTCAGACAGAGACGGCAGATGATATTCTTTGGAAAACGCTGGAACTTTTTCCAAGTGTTTTCGAGATTATGTGCGTATACTTCAGTACCAGAATACCAGAATCCACTTTTGATCTATCTGTATACCACACGTGCACATAAATCACGGCTAAAGATGTTAATCTCAATCCTCTTGCCAAAGTAAAGTGATTAATGCATAAAGATGGAGAGCTAATCATTTCTAGATCAGGAAAGTAGGATAGCAAGTCCATGAGATTCAGTTGATTGCAAGGATTATTTTTATCCCTCTTTCGGATATACATATCTAGACCGCACTGCTAATTGCCTATATTATAAAATATGCTCAGGGGGCGAATCAGATAATTGACACCAAGGTATGCTAGTCTTTTGGAACAACTAAGCTAATTGATAGTTCCTTAGCTTTTGTGAGACGCGTAAGTCAGACTGGATCTAACCATCGTGATTTATAACCAGTAAGTGACATTTGGGGATAGACCCCAAGTTGTGCCACATATTCGACGATAGGCCCACATGGAATTGGTGGCCCCTGCAATTTTGTCTAAAATACACCGTGGTTGGTGCATTGAATTTCTGTGCGGAAGGTTAGGCATTCGAACCTTAGAACTAACATTTTTTGTACGATCTCACCACACCAATTATACCTTTCGTACATATGTATATGGTATTAAACGCAGGTCCTCCTAGTCATGAAAAAAGTATAATACGGTTGGGCACTATGATGAAAACGTATGCATTTACGAAGGGACAGAAGTGACTGCAGTTAGTTGGAAATATAATAAACTGATGGACAGGTTTTTAGCTCGATACCGCGTCAATATGAAGACAAGAAAGTGGCATTTGAGAATTTTTTATCATCTCTTGGATATTACCATAATAAATGCTTGGGTCCTATATCAGTAAGTTAATAAACAAAAGGGAGTTAAACCTAAAAGCTTGGGCTTAGCAGAATTTCGCGCTGACTTGGCTGAAACACTGATTAAATATGGAACTCATAAAGATAGCAAGAGGGGAAGACCAAACTCAAGGATTGAAGAAGCAAATTACAAAAAGGAAAAAAATGCCAGCTCACCCGCGATGCCTACCAAAGACATTCATATTTGATACAGGACGTTTTTTAATAAAAAATATATGAAAATATGCATATTGATTTTTTTTTACTATTTTTTCATGAATCTACCCATTAATCTGAATATAACATATTTTTTTTTTTTTCGTAAAATAAAAAAATCATGCATTTAAGAATTAAGATTTATTAATATTTTATTTTTTCGAAAATAAATTTTATAATACGTATTTATAAATGCCAACCTGAGACATTAATGGATTTTCTGCAGGGGTTTGGTTTTCTTATTTGAATTTTCTTTATTTTGTGAACATTAGTTTTTTATAATTTGAAAAAATTATTTAAAATTAATAATTAAATTGCTTTTTATACGAAACAAGTTGAAAATAAACATAGCAAAACAAGATACAGGAGATTGATTGGCTCTGAAACCCATCTTTAAATCAAATGTTACCTGATTTATTTATTTATGTATTTATTATTTATTTATTTTCTTATCTACTTGATATCGAACTCCGACATTATTAGAAGGTGCTGCTGTACAAAGTCATTATCAAACCGATCTGGTCTTGTGACATTTAGCTCTAAATTATTTCAAAGATCATATAGATTGATGAAATTAATAAATGAAATTATTTAAAAAAAATTGTACTTTAATGACTGACTAAAATAATATAAATGCTCAACAAAAGATAGTACATATTCGCTAGAGATTTTCTTGGTATGTATGTATGTAATTGCGCGCTGAGTTTGCTGTGCTAACCGCAAAGCTTCGAACGGCGCAGTGTGCGTTGTGCCAAAAA
The DNA here is from genome assembly GCA_946965025.1 of Blera fallax. Classification (NCBI taxonomy): domain Eukaryota; kingdom Metazoa; phylum Arthropoda; class Insecta; order Diptera; family Syrphidae; genus Blera; species Blera fallax. The sequence goes on from OX337244.1 coordinate 65,485,207, forward strand.
TAGTTCTAGTAGATACAAAAATTACCTGAAGATTGTTACGTGGCAGGTGTCCTTTCCATGGATGCAGCCCACTAACGTTACATATCAGGGGAATATCAGGTTAATGCAAGGTTATCTACCTCTTCGCAGAGCAACGTTAGGAATATGAATGACTTCATCTCTACAAACCAGAAGAAAAAAAGGAACCGAGATTGCAATTTCCTACAGATTCCTACAGATTTGTTCCTAAAATCACTGTGCTCCTTCCTCCTCCAGTCATTCTGCCCAGTTTCTTTCTGTCGCTTTGAGAATGTTCCCGTAATGTAATGTGATCTGTGGTCAGTTCACAATTAATACCTTTAATAGTTTATTTTATACGATGAGTAAATATGTTATTTTAGTGTTATTTATTATTTGTGGGCTCTGGTATTTATTTTGTAGATAGGTTATATGTTAAGCATGTGATCTTTCACTTGTGTATCATAGGTTTACAGAGACGATTGTGGAATAGCTTTAAGCGAGTCTCTACAAGATAAGTGTTACAACGACCTAGGAACGCAATATCAAAACCGTGATCTGACAGTAACTTGACGACGGGCATTGAAAGAGTGAATTTTCCCCTCCCAATGTCCCAATTCGGAAACTAGTAGAGTACATACAGAAAAAAAAGTAGGATTAACTAGGGCAAAAGATCAACGACCGATGCCTCAATAGCGTTTTGGCGATTGGAAGTAGTTTGTCGACGATCTTCGACGTACAGCGAAATAATTTGTTTTGCTAGGGACACAGCAAGAGAGGCCGATAATAGAGAGAAAAAAGGAAGAAATCAGATTTTTGGGAAATCGTACATAGCAAAGGTCTTGGGTGGGCACAAAGATTTCACTGAGGCAACTCCAGCCTGTGCATATTTTTGTGAATTTCTTAGCCCTTTTCTTCTCTTCAGGTGTTTTTTTCGCCTCCTTTTTCTGTCCTCTAAAAAAACAGAAAGGAGGACATAAAAGGCAATTTTAAAGGCCGAAGTAACGACACAAAAAAAACGTGTAGGGTGTAGGTGTAGGGACACCGTAGTGGACGTTATTTGACGACGTAGCCGGACATCACCCAACAACAAGACGGTGTCGTGGACTACCACCGTTGGAACAAGGCGCTCCGCCACCATAGGCCCCATAGGATGTACCAACGGGAATTTCACCCGGGGACAGTTCTATTTTGTTTAAAACTTTTTTTTTGAGTGAAGTGAAGTTTAGTTTCATAGTTTTTTTTTTAGTTTTGCGTTTTATTTTAATATAGGTACATACCTAAGTGAATTTTAAATTTTAAGGTTAGGGTAAGGAAGAAGGCTCTGTCCTTAGCAAATTTCAAAATTATTATTTTAAAGTATTTATGCGCGTTAGAGCTTGAACGGAAGTAGCTCACCTACGTCACTTCTCGTACTGCTTGCAGAACAACGGGGTCGTGTAAAACCGTGAGTAATAGTTTTAAGTTTCGTTAATTTTAAAGACTGATATTTTGCTCTGCATTTGCTCATTTAATTTAAGTTGTAGTTAATTTCTTTTGTTTAAGATAAGTTTTAATTGTATTTTATATCTGAATAAACTTCGCTTCTTGAATTTTAATTGAAGATATGTAGTTAACCAAACGTGCGCTAGTGGTGTGTAGAAGAGTGGGAAGGCCGTCCTTCCGTTGATCAGGTATGACGATGACGTGACAAATACGTTGACGTTACGATGACAGGATGTGACGACGAACGAAGTTCTTCTACAGGACTAGACCATTTGTGACTGTTACCTTCCAAAAAATTAAGGTAATGGAGAGTGGTCAGTTTTTTATATACGCAAGAATAGACAGAGATCTTTATGAAATATCATTGACCTTAATTGCACCACTCCTGGTCAAATCATCAATTAGGGAGCCTAACAATCTTAAATGCCGTCTGGCGGTGCTCTTACTGTAAGTTTTATTATCAAAGAATTATTTTATACTAAATGACTTCCATTTCTTTATAAGGTATTTGTCCCAAGGTAGTTCTCTACAAGGCTTGGTCCTTCAAATTAGGAAATGAAATAGTTTTGGTGACTTCAGACGTACTGTGGAGAGCCTTGTATCCCGTTCAAAAGTGTATTTGAGTGCACCCAATTCCGAAGACTACAAGGAAATTTTTAATAATTACCCAATTGCATTGGTTTAATTGATGGAAAACATATTGCCATCAGATGCCCACCCAATAGCGAAAGCCAGTTTTTTTCGTACAAGCATAGTGTTAATGGCAGTATGTGATACAAAATATTGTTTCACAAATGTTGACATTGGAGCTTATGGCAGTCAAGGTGACGGAGGTAGGAAATCCATATCAAATTGTTTGCTCCTTGCAAAACGAACTTTAGTGTTATGTTTTCATTTTACGTAGGAATCTTTCATATCAGTTGTTTCGGGAAGAAACTGTTGGAAAATAAGCTTCCTATTCCTGAACCCAAAAACATGCAAAACTCTACACAACGGGATCTGAGTTCCTTTGTAGCTGATGCTGCCTCTTCCCTATCAAGAAACCTGGTGCGACCATATTCCGGAACACTGCTACCACCAAAAGAAGAAAATTTTACCAAAAGGATTTCCAGAGTTCACCGCACAATTGAATACTTTTTCGGCATTCTAGTCTCTCGTTGGCGTATTTTGCTGGCGACATTACATTTCCGCCTGAAAATGCGGAAGAAAGAGTCTTGGCTTCTATAACGCTACATAATTTTATAATTCTAAACAAACGCAATGGAGCGTCATATTGTCCCAGTAAATACACGGATTAGGAGGATTCTGATGTCCAAGTGCGTGACGTGAAGTTTGTGGCGAGCCGAAATTAATTTGTCTTCAATCACACCATCTTCGAATGCACACCAATATGGTGACAAATCATCCACGACAAACGAAACCATATTCCACTTTTAATAAATAATAATAAATTTATTTAATCGTTTTTAATTTGGGTTCGACCTACATATGTTGACTGCTCAGTTGAACAACTCTCGCAAACATGTCAGCTTTAAACTGGTCATTAGTTTCAACGAGGCAAATCTTTCATTAGGGAGTGCATTGTCCGTAAATACAACGCATCGTCGTCAGTTGATTAAATTGTTTCCGTCGGCTGTGCAATTTGATTCCCAATTTTTTGATGACGGTGGCTAACTAGTCCATCAATCCATCTAACTCAACTTTACTTTTCTTCATGGGAGTTGACGATGTAGGACATTCTTCGACTGTCTCATCACAAAATCCATCGATGTCAAATGGGTCACTGGTATCGTTTGCTGAATTGGAAGTGTCTTCAGCTTCTGTAGATTCGTTGCATTTAATGGTGAAATAAAACAAATAATAATGTATTACCTTTTACAACATAAGAAAAAAAAAGTTGCTTACCGACGAGGCTTTATTGAGTCTCGTAGAAATGGCAACTCCTCGAACAATTTCCAGTCCACTTCAGCTAGTGCTCCACTGCCGGAATGCATAGCCTGCTTCCTCAACTCCCGTGAAAACTTTTTCGCAGTGACTTCCGCTTATTTTTACATTCTGTAGCTAAACAAAGAAATATAAGAACACAATATACATTTATAAGAAGCCAGCCACTTAGATGTGACCTCACCCTTTATACAAGAGCTCCAGAACCCGTCATTTGACCCAATCGCGCATTAAATGAAATGCGTAGTTGAGTCTTTTGTTGATCAGAAGAAGAAATTTTCCTGATACCAGAATGGCTAAATCATCGGCGTAGGCCACTACGTTGAAGCCATTTTTTTATAGCAAGTATTTTGACCAAGTCGTCCACTACTAAGAGCTACATATGTATATAAGCGGCGATAGGACTGCGCCTTGGGGGGTACCCCGGTTGACTCTCACTCTGCCATCTACATTTAGAATTCTATTTACGTCAAATTACTTAGCAAACTTTGGAACGGTATAGATAGCCACTCTGTCATAGGAGATTTACTGAATTCCCGGCTCAGGGTAACTGCCCGGACACATAAAAAAAAAATTTTGTTTAAGAAGCGAGAACAAGCCTTGAATTAGGTTGATCTTACTGCTGACGAGCAGACAATACAGGATGAAAAACTGCAGCATCTATTACAGAAATTTCTGAGACTGCAAGGCAGTGCTTAATAGAGCCTTGTAGCAATTCGCATGCATGTAGAATTCGCCAACATAAAAGTAATATACGCACAAGCCCCACAGAGTAAAATATAATGATACTCAAGACACATTCTAGTCCCAGGACCAAAGATATGAGCATTGTCCTAGTAAGGCGTTCAAATAATCGGCTGTGTGTCCTTCTAAATAACCGATATCTACTATCATAGCCCCCAAATGCATTTAGCACTAACTTTCATCGTTTCCTAAAGATCGACTCCATTTATTCAGACAGAAGAGACAGTTTTGAGTTTTTGACACCTAATTGATGGTCAATCAATATATGTATGTACGTACTATACTCAACTTTTTGATCACATGATCAGTAGAAAATAGGTTTTTTTGTCGCAACATTCTTATTTTTACCCGTAACGGAACAAATCTTTGACACAGAACTAACTCAGATGTTTAAAATCAACACAGTTTTCAAGTTGTTTTTATTTGGTTGTCAGATGAAGGAACTAAGCCGTTCAAAAGTCGAGGAAATTTAAAGACTTATCGATTCCAAGGTCACCCATCGTGAAATTTCTCGTAAGGTTGGAGTTTCATTGGATGCCATCTCAAAGATACGAGCAAAACTATGTATATATGTACACATGTACTTCAGCTGACATTTGAAATCACTCGGATTTTTTTCTCATATAGCCGTGAAATATGTAGATATCAACAGTATTTAAGACTCACATCAAAATAATATTAATCAAAAAAAAAAGTTATGATAACAATTTCAAAACAAAAGTTATCATAAGAAGTCGCAAGTCGTAAAGAACAAGAAATGTACGTTAAAAAAAATTAAATAACCGTCACATACTAACTTCAAGGCATTTTAAATTGTAAATTGACTACACTCGCCAACCAGTTTTCATACTCAATTCTAGATAACTAATAAAAAAAAATTCTTTTCGCTCAATGGATAAAATGCGACAAAATTGTACTTTGTCTCTCGAATTGCAATTATTAACAAAGCATTGTAAACATGAGACTCATAAACTCGTTGTACTTGCATCTATGCATTTTTAAAACACACGCAAAGAACCTATTTCTATTTAACACAAATTGCATTCTACACTATTCATAGGATACATACGACTTGACTCTCTGTGATACTTAATTGGACTTCCGACAATGGTCAACAAATTTGTGCTAGTGTATGCACATACTAACTAATTGAGACTCTTTCTTCAGAAAAGACCGATTTCAGTTGAAGCCGCTGCAAATGAAATGTGGGCAACGGTATTCGGATCTGCACGTGAAATATTGGCTCCCTTGTGCAGCCGAGCTGGCGATAACTAAATTGGATGTACATTCATTATTGAAGGCGAATAGGCAAGAAAGCTTTAGTTAATGGCATTTGGGGGAGCACCTAATGACAAATTCTATCAAAACTAAGTTCGTTAACATCTGCCTAATGCACACATGCTTCTACAGAGGAAGATGGTGAAAGTAAGATAAACTCTACGTAAGGTTGTAGCGTAGCGTGGTGTGGTGTAACAATTGTCAGAATTCTTTTAACGCCAAACTAGGAGGAGGGGGTAATTACTCGCGGAAAGTATATCTTGCACGACACCATTACCGATAACGGATTTAGGATAAAACTGGGCGACGAAGTAAAATGTTGTCAAAGGCACTCTTGCATGATAGTTATCCGAACACTCCAAGAAGACAAAATTGATTCGGACCGTTGGCTTCTAAGGATGCAGATATCGAACACTGCTGAATTTCTATCAGGGATGCCGCCTTTCATGTTCATTTTTTCGATCACCGTGAAGAAAACTTTGGTTGGGTGAACAACGCCGACAAGCACATGTAGCAAAGTAAAAAGCATTAACTGTTTGCGAGCTCTACAGAAGATAGAACCGAAAGAGAAGGATAGAACCAAAGAATATCTAATTTCTTTGATAGAACACTGGCTACGAGAAGAAAAAATTAATGCCACAAGGAGTCCAACGGACTCTTACGACGTCCTATGCTATCAATACAAGAATGGAAGACTAGTGGCAGCACTGTCAAATTTCCACTAGGGATTCTACCTCTAATGTGTTCACATCTCTCAACTACCCCAATGAAAACCTCTAGTCAGACGAAATATGCCGGCAAGCACATGTAGGAAAGCAGAAAGTGTACCCAGCGGCATTGGATAGAAGGACCATAGAGAGGTGCCATTTCGCGAATCATGTTCGGAAGTTTTACCGAAAGATACAAATAACATGTTACTGCAATAAAGCTCAAACAAAAAGAGATGGTGAAGTAAATCTTACAGTAGAGTCACAGTCGCTGCTAAGAATATTCAAAAATTCTCTTGTCAGTCTTTAACGACAACGAAAGCCATCAGTCCGCTGTCTGGCAGAATTTGCTACTATTGGAACTAGATGATGATAGTCTAAACCTCCGTCCATGTGACCAAAATGAGGTGGAGAAAGCAATACATATCTAAACTTAAGTCTGAAAATGCTGCTTACTGTGACAACTTGAATACCGAGAGCACACAGAGAGATCTTCTCAACTGCGCTATTTGCAGAGGCAGTAACATGCTCAACTCTTGAAATCTTATTTGGCATTTGTGTGAACGCTTGAAACCTTTCGTCAACAACCTGACCGGTCACTATCAGGTGGTTTTAGGCCAGGAAATTATGAAATTTTTCCACTTCTGTAGATCTTGGAAAAAGCAAAAGATATCCAAATCCGCACTGACCATCTCTTTATCGATTTCAAGGCCGCCTATGACATCCTTTTTAGAAGGGGGCTGTACAGAGCGATGTCAAAAAACTTTACTTTGGGTTGTTGAGATGGATCGTTTCTGATTAATTTAACCCGAAGATTCACCGCAAGTAGAGGAAGGTCTCGGATATGTATCGCGTACAGGTATAATTGAATTTCAACTAGCTTGCAAGTTGAAGGCGGTTAACTAAAGACCGGCAATTGTATACGATTGTTGGTGGATGCAGATCTTTACCCCAAATTTTAGAGCCATCTAAGTAATCAAGTAAGTCATAGAAATATCGGGGTATCCTCACCGATTAACAATTTAGTGTGGGTTAAGGAATAAACACAGCTAGATGGTGCCACGTGCCATCCGTGAACTCAACAATCCTTTGGCCACTAAATTCGGTAACCGACAAATTGAAAAGTATTGTTTTCGTTTAATAATTGGAAAGTTTAGTAATAACTTTGGGAAAATATTGAACGGTTTAGTTTTAATTGGATATTTAAATAGAATCAACAGATGGCCCTCCCTCTATGACCTGGCAAAGACGAATGCTTAAGTTTTGTGTGGGTTTACCTAGAACATGCACGGATAAAATTCAAGTGGATTCGGTATACTTATGTATGTTATGTAAATATCTACATTTTATTTAAATGTGTGTTACATTCCAGAATTACCCTGAGTAAATTCAAACTAAAATTCAAAAAAGCGCTTTGTACATATGTACATCATTTTTCTTATAAAAAGATTTGGCTGAGTTCCAAAACGTCAAAATATTGCGTAATAATATTGTGATGCGATGTTATGATGTTTTCGTTATGCGATGCTTTGACGATGGGCTGTAATCTGTAAGGTTTTGGAACGACTTGAATTAAAAAAAAAGATAATCACAAAACAAAAATAATAAACACATCGTACTGCCTACTTTCAGCAATAAAAAGAGAAATGTACCAACGTGCAAAAACTTCCATTCAGGCGGAATAAAAAACAATAAAATGTCAAATGACATTTGCATCACATCAGTTCATGGTGCGCTGTTTGCTTTTGTTTGCGCAGTAGATATATATGTATGTACATTCACAATGCGTTTTGGAACGTACATTGTATCAACGTAATGTATTGACGTTTGGGAACGATTGACTTTGCAGTACTGCAGCACTGCTTTTTGGAATTCAGGCATTATTTCGCTTAAACTAAAGAAACAAACACAACAGATTTTATGAATTTTTATTTACAACCATCTACCCATATAACTGTTCAGAGGTAGGTATGTCAGAAATAAAGTACATGGCAGGAATGAAATGAAAAATCTTTTGCAAATTATCCAGCAGGACGCTTTCCACAGTTTGAATTAAAGCTGGCCGCAATGCTTCAAGGAACTCCATCCAATTTTCATTTAGCAAAGTATTTAAGCTCTCCTCTAATTCAACTGCTCCATTAAACAAATTATCTAGCTTCACTTTTAGGCCACCAATTTTAAAATCTATTTTCACTTCAGTTACGTTGCCAAATGTTAATCCTGCTTTTTCATACAATTTCACTTTTGTATACATGTTCATGTCAACATTTTCTGTAAATGAATTCATAAGATATTGCACCCCTACCTGTACCAAGCTGTGTATATTACCCAATTCAATAAAGAGTTTTCCTTGACCTTTCAATGTTATCAGAAGCAATCTTCCGTCAATCTTGTAGTTACCATCAACTCGAAGTTTAGGAATAAAAATTTTCGTTATCCAACTATAGTCCTTTTCTTCAACGCTAAAAAACAAGAATTTGAGAAAAAAAATTGCATAATCTATCGAAAGATAAATGTGCTTGTATTATGGAACTTACACATTCTCCTTGACTACTACATTTCCAAGTCCTTTAATTGCAACATTGGTCAGTTCTGCAGCAAAAGATGCTCCTTCGTTATTTTGTTGCAATTTGACCTTATGGATGTGATAAGGATCACTCTTCTGGAGAGTTTTTAAATCAGGTATTCCTATGGTTTTAAGAAGTTATTAGTCACTATGTACAGTTATTCGTATAATCCTTACCTTCTCTCATCTGGTCAAATAACTGCTGCATTGTCCTTGTAGAACATTGAACAAAATTCGAGTCCCGGATGCTACATGATGATAGGTAGTCAGCTGCGAATATATTCAAAACAAATAAAGATATAAGGGCATCTAGCATTTGGTGACGTAATGTAGTACGCCTTATCGTTAGTAGGCCAACAATACATAAAAACTTTACTATCGCAACTTTTGAATATGCATGAGCTTTCAACAAAATTCTTTGTGTCTATAGATCTATCCAAAAACTAATCGAAAGTTCTGTACGGTGAACTGAATAAAACGATTGAAAGTAAAATTATGTGCCACGAATCTTTCTTGGACAATTATTTCAATATCTTTACGAATCTTTTGTCGAAGACATATGTACGTAAAAAAAATAAATACTAGATTTTTACTTACGCTTTTCGGTAATATAATCCAAGCTAAGTACTGTTTTCGTCAAAAGGCTCACAAGAAAAATGAATATTAGTGTCTTCATTGCGCTATTGAATATTGGTAGATATTGTGTAGACGATTCAGAAAACAGATTGAACACTTTGATTTAGTGACTTTATTTAACGGACTAAAATAATGCGGAAACCTGAACTAACCGATGACAGTCGAAGCGACTTTTTCTATATTTTCGGTATTTCTCAAACAGGTTTGATTTATATTTTCTGTTTGAGTTGGAATAAGAAAAAAAGACATTTTTATTTATGGGTTTGTCTTGGGAATTCTTAGTCTTTTTCAATTTGGTAGAATTAAAACATTATCTCATTATAATGTACTAAACTCCTAACACCGATCAGCATGTCCGATAACACTGGTTTAGTTATGGGTCTGAATCGTCTGATTTCATCACTTCGTGATCAACGGAAACTTGATATGGGAAGATAATGTGGTACCTTGTATTTCCGGATAATCAAGCAGAATTTGTGCACCAATTCAAGAACTCACCCAAAAACAGCAATACTAGAGAAGGTTATATTGGCGTTTACTTGGCATTAAGATAACTACTTTGAAGGTCAAATAGATAAAAAAGATATTGGGAAACAGAAACATGCAAATATTTCTGGTCTTACAAAAGCCAGACAAAATTGACTGCAACTTTTGTAATATTTTACACCTTTTCGTGGAGCACAGATTGATGTTTAGGAAACTGTAGATGTACATATGTATGTAGATATCTACGTATGGCGAAAATACCTCCATAATTTGGGCGTTCAAAAATTAGATACATACGTTCGTTTAAGTAGACACAGGTATTTAAAGATTTCTGAAAACCAACACTTGTCTACAAACTTCTACTCCCACCTTCATGTGGTGAACGTCGGGCTCCTAGTCCAGGGCTTAGAGATTCAATTTCATCAACCCCTTTCAGAGGTTGATAACAGCAAAGTCGTCCAGGTGACAAAAGAAGAATGAAATGAAAACTGTGGAGCTGCTCCGTGGGGGTAACTCTATTACTCTATGCAGACAAGTTTATTCATAATAGAAATTAGCCTGGAATACAAATGGATATGGAGTATGCAGACATCGCAACGAATGGACCGCAACGGGACACAGGGCTATCTGGAAGGAAGATGACCTCTGGCCTCGTTAGGCATTCGAACGACCTTCTAAGTAAGCGATACGATTTCAACACAAAGTATACAGTTCTATTCCCTAAACGCCATTCCAAACAAGGACAGAATAGAGGAGTACACGGATGGATCACATATCGACGGAGAATCGGGGGCCACCTCTCAATCACGCAGTCCATCTGGAACGGTTCGTGACTGTCTTTCAGGCAGAGATTTTCGCTATACTTAAGGGGGCGGAACTATTACTTAGTGCTGGAACCTAAGGTTATAGCGTTAGCATATGCTTGGAGAGTCAAGTAGCCCTAATGACACTAGTAAATCCAAAAACCAACTCAAAAATAGTGAGGGAATGCAAGGAAAAACTCAACATCCTGGCAACATTCTCTCAGGTCAACCTGGTTTGGGTACCTGAAGTTAAAACGGCATATAGCAGCACGTTTGGAAAACACCACGACAACAACAACAACCCCTGCACCCATCTAGCAAAGAGGGCACTCGACTAAGGCAAAAGATAACTAAGACAGATGGAAGGACTGTACACTGGCCTCATCAAGCTGAAAAACACACCTACAGACTAGTGGGTCTAGTGACATCTAGCCCTTCCTCTGCGAATGCCCAGCAATAGGGGCGCTAAGATACAAACACCTGGGAAGACACGTCCCGGGCTGAGTTGTCTTAGACGTAACAGTTTCGAAAGAATCCTGGAGTTCGTTAGAAATACAGGACACTTCTCGGAACAGTGAATCCCATCCGACTCTCCATCCCCAAAGCAAACCACCCTTCGATTACATCCTCCCCTACTCCTATCGTTGGAGGGGAACACAAACAGAGGCCTACGTGATGAGGACACCCCTCACCCTCCTAAACCAACCAACCATGCAGATAGAATGTACGTATGTATGCGTACCCGTGCAGGGTCATAAGTCCACAGGACATAGCTCCACAATGGACTTATGTCGACTCACTTTCGATGCATTACATCGAATAAAACATCGATGTATTTTTTGTACGGACATCTCTATCTCACATGATTTCTTGAATAAAATCGAAATTTGAAGTAAAAAAACATCTTACGTGACTTAAGATTTACAACCAGGTCATAATTGATTTGATGAAACCACTTAAGTAAAATAAAAGCTAATTTATGTAACTAGACCTTAAACTAGTAAAACACAAATATTTTTATTAAATTCTACACAAAATTTACTTCAACATTTCATATTTCATATATTTTACGACGGCTGATTGTTTTCAGAAAATTTTGTAAACTTGAAATTGCTCTCCTGAAAAGTATACAAAACAGAGTTAAGATGTTTTACCTTTTCAGCACAGAAATATACTAGCTCAAGGAAAACACTATTCAGTGAACACCACTGAATGGCCTCCAGAAGCGGAAACGTCTACAGTTACAGCTTCAAGAGGATATGACATACGAGTCCAATTCGCAGAATGGTGTGTATCCGAAGGAGATGTAGAGTTTCAACAAAAATGTAAAATATGTACAGTTAATGATATAGTCTTATGACTAGCCAGTCAAAATCCGGAATGACCCCCTTTATTTAGTGTCAATTTTGCCAGCTTTTCAGGCAAGGAAAGCGTATATTTTGCAATGTTACTGCTAAACAATTTTAGCCTTATGGATTGGTGCATTATCCTGCTGTAGAATAAAATCCTCTCCAATTAGCCGCCTACCCTCTGGTATTATTATTGTTCTTGAGAGGTTTAAGTAAACTTGTGAGTTCACTTTTCCTTCCAAAATGACAAGTTTCCCTACACCATTAACTGAAAGGCATCCCCAGACCATAATACCTTTATCTAAGCACTTCAGGGTTAGCCTAGCACACTTGTAAAGAAGATGTTCGCCTCTATTTCTCATCGGTCCACAATATTTGATTCCAAAAAGAGTAGAATTTTAACCTCTTTTTTATGTTTGGCTGACTTTGGTAGGGCAGTTTTCTTGGCATTCGTCCATGTTTGCCAGATGAATGTATCCTTCTTATAGTTTCTAAGGATGTTTACCCTCCGTAAGCAAGCGCTGAGGAATTTTCGGGGCTGACAGGAAGGCATTACTTGTGGCTAGACGTACTATTCTTTTGTCCGTTCTTTCATCAATAACTTTGGGACGCCCTGTTCGATTTAATTCACAGACTCGTCCATTAACCGTATAAGCCTTTACCACTTTATATATTGAAACAAAGGTTTTGTCAAAAGTTTTGGCTATTTCTCGGTAAGTTTTGCCATCTTTTTGCATTTTGATGATTACTTTCCGTTATTTTGTAGTAAGATGCTTGAATTTCCCCATGATCACTACCTAAAGTGTGCTTAAAGAAAAAGCTGGCTGAACGGAAAATAATAACTTTATTATTAATTCGTTCCAGAACTGTAGTTATAATTAAATAAACATTTGGTCTACAATGAACCGATAATGTTTTTCCTTGCTGCAGGTACACATATTTTTATGCTTTACTTTAGCATTGAAAACTATTTAAAAAAAATAACAGAAAACAAAACAAAATTATTGCGTTTCAAAAATAGTCTTAATACGCACAGCTTAAAGGTAATCATCCTCAAATTTAATTTCATGAAAGATTTCGAAGAGTGCGCATTTCCAATCTAGATTGCTTGATGCGGCTCCAAGTCTTTGCACGAGATGACAAGGAATAAAAAAAATGTTTAGTGGTGGCGATTCAGGAGGCACATTTATTTCCGTCAGGCCGCTAAAAATTTGTCTGTGTCTCTACCTTCACATTTTCTTTTAATTTTCTTCCGTTTTACTGGCATAAAAAAACTGTCGGAGGTTGTGTCACTAGTACCAGGTGTGAGGTTAATCGTTTCACCACTGTTCACCTTTTCTATTGAATTGAAATTGCTCATATTTTTAGAAATGATATTGTCTTTGTTATGATATGCTTGTTACAAGAAACATTGGATAACTTACCTTGGGATTGGAACTTCTATGAAAGGAATCAAAAAGTTAATTATGTATGTATATGAAAATAGTTTTTTTCCTTTTTGTAATATTTCGAAAAATGTGTCTTTTAAATTCTTCCAGCGTTCCTTACAAGTTTTAACTGAAATGTTAATAACTTTCAATGTAAAATAATGTTATTGAATATTATGGGTTAAAATTACCGTTTACACTTAAAATATTGGATATATTTTGCCAACACTCTTCTTTTTGTATCTGTCGGAATACAATTTCTTGGATTTTTGGTAAATTGCTGGGTGTGCCTCAACTTCAAGAATTAATTTCTCATTAAATTCCTAAACGTGAAAAATTCATAAATACGTGTGCAACTTAAATGTTTGTTTTGTATTCTTACCTTCTTGTCAACAAATTCAGAAATAATTACAGTTATTGTGTTTGAATAACTGACCGACTACCAAGAACAAAACAAAGGACTTTGGAGGTTAAACTCTCGCGAATGTTTTGTTCGCGCGAATATGGATTGCGTTCCATATCTGTGGAATGTGAATAAAATTTGACAGTTCCCAAGAAGTATTCACCTATTCGCGGAAACTTATTGCCAACAGTTAAATTTTGAGTTACGCTTGACACATGCCAGTAACTTTAACTACATGTTGTACTACGTATCACTTCATCGTGGCCATTTACTAAACTCAGCACTAAAAAGTACTTTTTTATTAACGACTTATTTTTAACTCGACTCGTCCTAGTAATAGTATTCAAATAAAATTGCAAAATGGAAAAAGCTAGTAAAGGATTGTTTAAAAGTTTATTGCAAAAACTAAAAGCGTCTACCAATCGTAGAAAATATGAAAAAGATGGGGACAATGCCGAATTCATTCATCTGCAATTCATTGATCTATGCATTTATTTAATATTTCTTATAGCAACAACAATTTGTATTTATCCGTTTGATGCCACACGTACGTTCAGTTTTATTGATCAGTCTTTTCTTTCAGTTACAATGTCAACAAGAGAAATTAGCATGAGCTATTTCGAACAAATAATTGAGAGACTGTTTGTGAATCGACACACCTATAATGAACAAGGCTTTGAGTTTACCGTCCATGATCTAGTAACAGTCGATGATTGGTGGTTCTTCAGTCAAAAAACATTTCTGCAAGGTATTGCTCAGTTTGGGACTAAAAACGGAACATATAAGTTAGCCATTGAAAGTAATGTTTTTCTTGGTGTTCCAAGATTGCGACAAATTAGAGTGCGAAATGAAACTTGTACAATACATGATGCTTTCAGAAAACAATTTCGAACGTGCTACGGCAAATATTCAAAGGAAAATGAAGATGTTAGTGGATTCTTCAAGTGAGTAGGTGCTGTTTTTTAATTTGATACTTAGCAAGGTGCAGGAAAATAATGTCACTGGAATTTACCTCACCTCAGGTGGGAAATAGTTGAACTTTGTGGTGTGAAGTTATGACTCACTTGGGAGAATTATAAGTCGCTAACCACTCAAGTGGGCCAAAAGACCATTGTGGACTTTTGGCCTGTGGACTTATGGCCCAGCGCCGGTCGACCTAGCTTTCATGTTCCTCTAATTAAGCCCATCCACCACATCATGTGGCTCAAGAACACCGAATAGTTTGAATTTGCTTTGCCAAAATGACGGCTTGATTAGGGATTCGACCTCAAAAGTTTTGTCGAAAACATAGTTAAGGTTTTATCTTTGTTTTTTTTTTTTTTTTTTAGCAAAACACATCTAACGCAAAGTGAAATCAATTCGTACACAATTCGCGGAATAATTGCAAGCTACTATGGGGGTGGTTATATTGAATATCTCTCCCTCGATCCGGATGAAAATGAAGGTATTTTAGAGCGTTTGAAAGATGCTAGCTGGATAGACAGAGGTACTCGACTGATCGTTATAGAGTTTGCGTTGTTCAATCCAAATGTTAATTTATTTTGTAATGTGAAGTAAGTGTGGATGAGATTTATTAAAAATATTTCAGTTTTCAGCAATCTTTTCTTTCCTAGGCTGTTATCTGAAATTCTTCCTTCTGGTGGCATTCTAACATCTGTAAAAATTCAACCACTAAAATATTTTGCTTTATGCAGGGGATATTTTGAATGCATGTGCACATCAATATTTTATGGATTTATCTTATACCATACGTTAGAAATAGTTTCAACAATAACTGCAATTGGCTTCGTTTCTTTTTGCCGCTCTATATGGAATATCTTGGATTTCTTCGTCATGTTGGTAAGTTTATATTAGTTGCAAATGAAAGAGAAAGGTAGAGTAAAATAAGAACAAAATTATACTGTAGGTAACAGTAATTTGTTTTATTAAATCTTTTCAATCAATATAAGCGATATTTTTACAAGCCTGATGGAACTTTAAATTAAAGGAATACAAAAACAAATACTTGGCGCAACAGACCATTCGTGTTGTGCGTGCTATATTCTTTTCACTGCCTTCCACTTACACCTAAAGTTTAGAGCCATATCCAAGAGGCCATTTTTTTGTTTCGACAAACTTCTCGTGACACTTATTACTCTCGGATATTTGTCAGACATTCGCGACAGGTGGGACATTGAAAAAACTTTTTGGTGTTTTCCAACGTTCTAACCACTTGAGCCACGGCGGCGGCCACATTGAATACCAGTAGATATATTATTCATCGCTAAGTTATGGAATGTTTGTATCGGTTCATCTGTCAAACTCCAAAACATAAACACGACTATTTCACGTAGTTTACAGCAAAGTGAGGTCGTATCTTACCGAGAGGAATTTGGTGTCGCCGTTTCCCACCTGTTATAAGATCGACCCAGCTTCATGTTCACGTAGTCTCGAAATGAAAGAACTGAAAACATGCTGGGAGTGTTCAGCCGCGTTGCAGCTAATTGGATTGTAAAGAGGTAGAAACTTTATAACAACTTAGTTTGAAGCCTTATATTCACTATTTTGAATTTTGAGTACAATTTGAACTTTTTAATTCGTAGGTACACAAGCAACCCTATTTTGTGAAGGCGTATACTTTTCTGGTATTATAAAATTAGAGCGATCTGAACCGATAAAATATTAGTTGTTACGAAAAATAACACAAATATTTTCTAGTGACATATAAAAATAAAATGTTTGAATCTTGAAATATCTGACTAAGACCACTCAGCCACCCTATTTCAAGCTGTACTGACATGAAGCATTTCAACGCGAGAGCGGCTTAGTCATTTTGTATTCGGCTCGCTCATTTTTGTATGTACATATGTATGTTCCTACGTTACATTTCGAGTTCATTGCCTTTCTAAGGACTTAATTCCTTAAATAAGTTCGTTGAACTTTCAACAAGTATATTCCTAGCATCTTGGCTTTTAAGCATTTCACGAGTTTTCTTCTTAGTTCTTTCTTTTCCTCATAAATTGTGGGTATTGGAAGAACGAATGTTTGGCGTTTTCTATTTCACGCAACTTGGGCTTTAAGTCTGTCGTCCTTTTGTACTTCTACATTGGCGCAATCCTATCACCGTAGTAATTAAATCTTGTGGCCCTGATTGTTGATGCATAAAAGACTATAGTTAATTGCAGTTGTTGGCTGTGTTTTGATCCACTTATATTAAGCATCATGCATGCTACAGCAGCTGACAAAAATAAAATCTCTTTTTTATTTTAACTCCTAGATATTTTTTAAAGTGATAAGGTTGTAGACATTGTCGATCGTCGAATATCATTTTATAGAACAAGTTAAGTACTCGTTCAATACTTTATTTTTCATTTCCCAGCTGTTTAGACTATTTTTTTTTATTACTCCTATCACGATTTTGGCCGTGGTATCCATGAACGATATTTTCTATAATTTGCAGTCTTGTTTAAATTGCTTTTCCTAAAAATTGGAAACTCGAGTGATTTTTTAAATTTGTAAAATTTTTCTACCCCTCCAAGCATTTTGTATAAATCGTTAAACTCAGCGCAAATGGATATCGGTGGTTGCTATACCTTGAGCCGTCAAATGAGATGCTAGTCGGATTGTGCAATATCAGGAGAATACCGTGGCTGGGTTAACAGTTTTCAACCAAACTTACCAATTTTTCTCGTCACGTGTGGTCTTGCACTGTCGTGAAAAAATATTACACCCTTTCGGTTGACTAAACATGGGCGTTTGCATTAAATTTCAGTATCCAAAACACCACGTTGAGCACAATTACCTTCAGAATTAACTGTTTGCCACAAAAGCGGACCTATAGATGTGATCTAACGCTATTGTCCTATGTATGCTAAGCTTAAAGCACACACCTAGAGAAGTCAATGTAGAATTTGTGCGGATCATACTGCGTAGCACTTTATCGTTAACATCTAATAACGTTCCTGGTCAGGATTCAAAGAAAAGTCACCGTAGGAAATTCTAAAAATCACCTTTAGCATTTTCAAGCTGTAACTGCGGCATCTCCAATCACATCACACAAGCCTATTTCTGCTTGCACCGCTTTGCTACCTTTCTTAAAACTTAATGCACTTCTTCTTCACTCATGTTAACCTTTCGAAAACTAACAAAAAGTCGCCGAAATATGTATGTTCCATGTCAAACTTTGCATAAATACATTACCACATGCGTCAACAACGTATTAAAAGAAATTACAGAATTTTCGCTATAATAAATCATATTTTTATTACTTTCAGTTTGGATACTTATCAGTATTCTACATCATTTGGCACACCATATATTTGAGAAGAATCCTACATAATGATGCGTTTAAAAATGCACATATCAGCTTGGATGTTATATGCTACTGGAATATGGCTTTTCTTACTTTAATGGGTATATTAGTGTTTATAGTATGGATTAAAATATTTAAATACATTAAACTAAACAAAACAATCCTACAGTTTAGCAGCACTCTTAGAAGGGTATGCACAACTCTCTTTCAAAAGTAGCTATGGAAAAATAAAATATTATTCTCACGCAGTGTGCTAAGGATCTACTTGGATTTGCTCTTATGTTTGCAATTGTCTTCATCGCTTATGCCGATCTTTCCGTCTTATTGTTTGGAACGGTTCATCCCTACTTTCGGGATTTTCCAACTGCAGTATTGTCCATGATTCGTATGGTGTTAGGTGATTTTGATTACGCAGAAATAGAGGAAAGCAGTCAATATCTGGCACCAATTTATTTTCTATCATACGTATTGTTTGTGTTCTTTATATTGCTGGTAATTATTTAACTTCAATTTATATGTATTGTGTTTAATCATATTCTGTGTTTATCATGTTTTTTGTAGAATATGTTCTTGGCAATTATAAACGACACATACTCGGATGTAAAGAGTGAAATTACTCAAGGCAAGGGGAACAATTTTGAAGACTATATAGTGGCGTTATTTAAAAAATTAAAAAATTATGTGATTCGCGCTAAAAAGGATGCAACATCTTTAGAGGGATTGGATGAGTCTTCAGAGTCACCTGAACGGCGTACTGATGAAATGGATTTGACGAAACCCAACAGTAGCAACAAGCATTTTATGGATTCGTAAGAAAAAAAAATTCTCTGAATAAACTAGTTCATTGTTACATTCGGTCAAAGTCGACCTGGAACTGCACCCTTAAAGACTTATAAAGTTGCCAACTAGGAGTTTTAATACAGTAGAAGACATTTAGTTGAAGATGCTAAACACATACATAGATGGTTTACATCTTTTGTTGGCACAGTATGGAAGTTCTGCTGTTTTTAGGCTAGGGAAACGCTGCTGCGATTACAATCATCAGAAATATTATATCGGGCAACATTTTGTGAGTTAATGCATACTACGTATTCATGACTAGTCATGACGTGCTCGTTGATATGCCAAAAACTTAAGAAATGTTGCTTGAATTTGTCTTTAATAACGAATCTGAATAATCGCTTATCCGATTGTGAGCACAATTTGTCGTAGTATGTATGTATAACATTCTATCATTCTTACTGTCTCATTAGAGTAAAGTTCTACTTCTTCCAGCAATTTATCGTCAAGTAGGACTGCAATATCATCAGCCGATGATTGGAATACAGTGGAATTGGTAGGTGTACATCACGTTACATAGTAACAGGCCTAAGACTGATCCTTGTGGCATACTGCCAGTTATATTGTACCTCTTGAGTTCATCATCGAAATCATAGAAGAAAATTCTCTTACTCAGAATAATTAAAAAATATGCCAGTACATTCATTCGACGAAGGCAATGCATAATACGTTGTTGAAGGCGTTTCATCTAGTGATATTACTAGTGTTATTTTTTAGTGCCTCCTTTTCATCGTTTGCCTCCTAAAGAAACTTTTGCTCTCAAGCGATTTTTTACGCTTGATTGGGTATGCCGACAAGTCCCCGGACCCTTCTGTCTCGTATTTCGCCCCATACTTCGAGAAGCCCTTCGGGTGTGAATGCTGGTGTTAGCTCATTTACTAGATATATCATTTAAGTTAAAAACGATTTCATTTTCATGGTGCGGAAATAAGGTGTCGACTATTCTGCGAAGGAGCATCGAGTACGTACGTGTTTACATACGGGAACTCTCGCCGTAACAATGCTGTACGCCTTATCCCATACATCTCCAATAAGTATCTCTGTATGACTTTTCGGCTTTCCGGGATCATTGGTAAGTTCTTCGCGCCCGGTGACATGCTTATATAAGAACCAGTTACCGCACCGTACCCGTACTTGGTGGAATGTACATATATCTGTGAATTCCATTCAAGTTGGGCTGAGTATTGTTGAATAGAACAAGTTCAGATTTATAAACAATTTATTATTTAATATGCATATGTATATAAGCTATAGCCGTCAGGCAGAAAGATTGATAGATAGAAAGATAGAAAACTTAAACTAGGATAGATTTAAACATCCCCCCTTCACTCCTATCGTTGACTCGAACCTGTTATACATTTTCTTTCCATCGCAAACTGTCATTTTATTTTCCTTATAGAGACTTCGTATCTTCGTATCACCTCCAGCATTTTTGTCGATACTCCCGGAGGTGATACGAAGAAGGGAGTTCTACTATAGAAGAGAGCATTTCTGTGGATGGAATCTTGAAATCTGCAAGAAAATGTATGATTTACTGCCCTTATCTAAATAAGATGCTTTTTAGGGTAAATATGTATAGGTATTATTCACTGTAGGGTAATCTTTCCAAAAATTGGCTAAATTCGCTGAATAAGTCATTTAGACGTATTCACTCTGTCAGGCGTTCTAAAATTGTCTCCCTAAATTTTTTGGTTACTGACGTTACAGGAACGAGATTCATCTATAATTATTTGGATCTTCTGGATCCCCTATTTTGAAGATAGGGAAAATTATAATTCTTCTAAAGATCCTAGCATTTCCCTTGCATTATATGTATATGTATATAATTATACGGTTCAGTGAGACTTTCCAGGAATTGGTCAGTAGAATATTTAAAGAACTCATGCGGCACACGGTCTTCTTCAGGCGCTTTATTCAGAGTGCAACGGTATATGACTACGTTGACCTGCTTTATTGTCATTACACCGTCTAGAGTCATACTTTCCTGATATGAAAATGCATAGCATATGTAGTTTTGTTAAGCATAATGGCGGATTTAATATTAATAGACTTTCAAAATGTTCTGCCAATACAGGAGCTTCAATTTGATACCCCTTGAACTGAAATTGCGTTTAGATTTCTAACTAATTTCTAAAACTGCGACTCCCTCTGATTCCCGATACCGTGCGTGCTAGATAGTGCGGATATAATTGCTGTTTCTTGGTGCATACATTTTTAAACGCCTTGTTTGCCTCTCGGTACATTAGTTTAGCCAGGTTTGTTCTCGTATATCTGCTTACACCCTCTTGCATAGACTTATATTGTATTTATGAATAAATACGTTCCCGCAGGCCCAAATCGCGGCTTTATTTATCGCATAAGAGGTCCATTTCCATTTAAGTTTCTATACAGTTCGCAAATGATCGCTACGTCAATTTTTAACTCACGCATGTATTGTTGCAGTACGTCGTGAGAAGCTTCGTAATGATTTAGATTTAGTAACAAGATATTCATATCTTAGCTTATGCAATTTCCAGCGCTTTCTTGTATTCTTTAACTTTCAGCAATACATACATATGTCCTGTATCCCACCTTTGCTAATGTAAAGCAAGTTATTGGGTTCTTTTCGCCACACCAAATACACTTGGCCGAGCGGGCGCTAGAGCTTTTGCAAACTAAATTAATAAAATAAAGATTTTATAATATTTTATTTTCATCAATTTGCAGGTGGTTTGAAGTAATTCCCATTACAAGAACTCAAGAGGAAGAGAATGCGTAAGTTTTGCAAATAATTACAGACCTAAGAAACACTATACTAGCAAATATTCATTGTGAATAGATTAAAACAACGCATTGAATTGTTGGAACAACTTTTAGAGAAACTCGTTCAGTATTTGGAGGAAATATTAAACAAAATGAACTCAAACCAAGACCAGCCCTCCACTCGATCTATTTGATCCTAGCATCACTACAACAATTTTTTGTTTTTGATATCTGCACTACCAACTTGCTGTATGAAAAGTCACAGATGACCATATTGGTCTCTTTTCTTATTAAAGGCAAAGCTTTTCAAGAATTTTTAGTATGATTACGGTAAAAGCTTGAGAAAAGTATCAACGTCAAAAAGGAATTAAAAATGTCAGAAATGAAATATTTTTTTTTAAATTTTTTTTAGCATTTACAAAAAGTACGATTAGATAAAGTGGGTAATTTCCCGGCTTCCTGCAAAGACAGCATGCAATTGGCGCTTGAGCGCCGTTTTGGAGAGCATGAATGTATAAATTTTCTAAGTGTAAAGCGAAAAACCACTCTGTGGAGTTCAGGAAGTCAATGATGTCATTGAATCTTGTGTGTGAAATGTCCCAGAGGTCATCGAAGAATGGTTTACCTAGTGCGTGATGCCTATTTCATTCGTTTCTATTATTTCGTTTTCTATTTATTCGTTTGCGGCTTCGCAACTTCGGCAGTGGGTATTATGTAAAATGCTAAGTTTGGCTGCGTGCGTGCGTATTTGTCAGTGAACCGTACTTATGGCCACTAGTCTAGCGACGTCTGTACGCGTTCTATATACGCGTTCCATATTTACAAATTCACAGATAGCCCTCACTTTTGATGGCTGAAGAACAAACATGTGATAAACAACGTAGCGCCATCAAACTTCAAACTTAAGTTTTGTAAGGTTGGTTCTTCATATGGCCGGGAGCCCAGAGGAGTGTGATCTTGAACTGACGGCTACCTCGGGCTTGAGCTCCCTCTAGCGGTAAAGGCAGAGATACTCGATGCAAATGAGAAGAAAGGGATATCATCTCATGAAAGTCTGAGAGAAGAACGATAAGAACTATTAAAAGTGAGGAGCAGAATACGCCCTGCTGCGCTGGGGGTAAGTGCAATAGATAAGAGCTCTCATGCGCAAAGTTTAAACAGAGGAAATAGAAAGGAAACTTATTTCTCACGCTTAAGTCATGGATACCAAAAAATTTCAAAACTTACTGGAAATGGTACTAGGTGCCCAAAATAAAGTAAAACCTAACCGCCTTAGGTGTCAAGTGAACTCTTTATGTTTTACTCTTTGCCTTTATTCATTACAGAGACAATTTTTTCAAACTTCTGAGACAGCAACCTGCGAGCGGCCGATGATATCAAGATCTACCAGCAGTGTTCATAGCGGCGCTACACAATATATAAAAAAGTTAATATTCGCGTAAACAGCCGGTAAAAGTTCTTGGCTGTTTCTGCAGACTTTTCCTTTCTATATACGTGCTTGGATGTAAACAGGAGTTTGGTATCAATGGTGCTAAAAAGGTGGATATCAAAATGGATGTAGATTTCTACACGAGTCTTACCTAGGTACAAATATTCTGATTATAAGAACGATTAAGTTGGTTGATAATATATACTTTTAGGTGCAAAAATAATGTTTCAATCATCAAGAAATATTAATTGTTAAGCACCTAGAAGTATGCAATTCTATCTAAGAGCTTTTATAAACATCGATTTCCGTTTTGCAAAAGCTGCGTAATTATCAGAAATTCACACCGCATTTTTCGGACTGCCAACTTTTACACCTGGTTTTAAGGTGATTTATGTGGGAGACAGACTGCTGGTATTGATACCATGGTATACCAATACTACGTTCTATACCACATGTCTGTCGCTGCAATACCACCTTAAAACCTAGTATACCATGAATAGAACCTAGTATTGAGATTCGCAAATTTTTGGTGGTATACCACCATCTTATTGCTTGCAGCGCCACTTTCTTTCTGTTGGTGGTTCTTCATAGCTTCTTTGACAATTCAAGAGCAAGCAATCACAGCGAAAAATGTTTTGAAAATGGATTAAGGAGGACAATTCTATCTGCATTGGAAACAATGAAGTAAGAGATGTTAAGAGGAATTATATCGGCGAGCTACGAGGAGCATGACGCAATATTGGAGTGTTGCAAAAAATGTGTAAGGAGCTGGAAGAAGCGCAACACAAATGTCAAAGTATACCACGTAGCGCAAAAGTCAACGTATACTACGAAGTGCACTCTGTCAGGGGTTATAGTATTCACTATACCATGGTATCCATACCATGGTATCAATACCAGCAGTCTGTCTCCCACATTAAGTGGATTAAAATAACACACATCTTTGGATTCCAGGTCCTTGCAAAAAAAAAATTGGGTGAAAGTTTTGTGCCTTTACGGCTAATTCGATGTGCGTGATGTTTGGTTTGATTCGCAGTTGGACGATTGTTTTGAATACGGCACCACCACTTTTGATTGGACCTACGAACCAAGTGGTTTGCCTTATATGTACCTACATATATAAGTTAATGTATGTTCTAAGAAAATTTTTGATAAAGCATGAAGGTACGGATTGTTGATTATCCATGGCGCCGATATTTGCAAAACAAAAAATTACTTTTAAAAACTATTTTGTTTACACTGGAAAAAAACTCTTTGCATTTCTTTGTTTCCCTTTTCAATTTACCCGAGTGTATAAACTCATACACTCGTAAGCCCTAAAATGGAAACAGAAAAAAAAAGTTTTTTCGGTAATTTATTCGCCAAAAAACAACCGAATTTGGACGATGAGCAGTCTGCTAAGCATGTACTTAAAGATTTGTGCATTTATCTTGTATTTTTATTAGTTACAACAATTAGTATGCATATTTTCTATACCAGTCTTTTTTCATTTGAATACCAATACAACTAATCTATTATTTTCAGTCGCAATGTCATCAAGAGAAATTAGCATGTTCTATTTCAATCATACAATTGAAAGGCTATTCATCCATCGTGTTACCATAAGTCAGCATGCAGATGAGCTAACTTTTGAAGATCTGGCAACAGTGCTCGACTGGTGGTCATATGTTGAGACTACATTTATCGAGAGCCTTACTCATTTTAAGCTCAATAACTCAAATGAGTCAGGTTTTGGAGGAAATGCTTTGCTTGGGCTACCAAGATTGAGGCAGATTAGAGTACGGAGTGAACCGTGCAGAGTTGATGAAGTCTTTAAAAACGAATTTAAGATGTGCTATGGTCATTACTCGAAAAACAAAGAGGATATTGGAGGCTTTCAAAAGTAAGTAGATAAGAAATACTATGGATAAAAAATACAAGAACCTCCTTCCTTCGAAAGAAGGAAAGGACAGTCAAAGAATCGATTCGAAATAGGATTCTACCACAAGATGTCCAAAGGTGCTTTTCCGCATGATGGCTGTGTGTGGCTTTCTGTTTTCCTACACTTTTTTCGATCACTTTGAAAAAGTGCATTGATTCGAATGATAATTTGAATTTTATTCGATGCCTTTTGATTTTATCTTTGCAAAACGTATTGACCTACCGTTCTCGTTTAACGCCATTTTATGAAACCACGCAGATTTCATTAGTTAAGTAAAATCTTCCAAGTCACTCAGAAGTTCACGCTTGTGCCACTGAACCGTTTTCACCGTATAACGCAGCCTGAACACATGTATTTAAAAAAATAAATAGGGTACGTTTTTTTTGTTAGATAGAATTTGCAATACGGTGCAAAGCCGTCGTCGAAAGCTTAATACTTCTTGCCTAAGTCTGCCGCGTATAACAAATTCAGGCCCAACTATATACTGCTTCTACTCAGTGTAGCAATCACTGTAGTATACATCACAGTTTTTTACCGTCGTTTTGATTGGCCCATCCCATCGCACTTCCTCGGTGGCTGCAACATCTGCGCCGCGCCTTAAGCACAGCTTGGCAATCACGTAGATGCTCCTTCTCTTAGAGCACACATAATTGAGAGTATGACGGACTAGTTAAGTCAATTTCCTCTTCTTTGTAGGTCTAGGTTTATATCAGAATATAGACACAGTTAGATCTTTGTGATGCCATGAATCTATTCCACTTGACTGACTACCCAGTGAGTTATCAAACTAACCGGTTCTTTTACTGAAGCGGAACCAACCGGGCCTTTAAGTGAGACGGAGAAAGCTTAGTGGTCTCTTTAGTAAAACCGATCCATTTTTACGTTTTAGAAACTACGTTTCTGATCCAGTTTAGGCCAGATTTGTATAGATTTATGACACGCGAACCATTTTCATCTGTGGTTGGTGCTGCAGAGAACGTTAGGCTTAAGTAATTGTTTACATGTAGCGAGATCATACCCAGGTTTTGCCATTTGGACAGAATCCTACTAATCGTACTCTTTCTGGCAGGCTGGCCCGTTTTCCGGAATGTCTCTGTGGCGAGGCACCCAGCAGAGGTAAATGTTGAACTCATCCGTTATCTCCGCGGGAAACGAAAGGCAGCATAAAATGCAATTTAAAGTGAAAGAGCACGATTCCAGGGACTTGATGGCCGCTCGACTGTCAGTTAGAAATGTAATGAAATATCTTTGACAGATTTGACAGATATTTCATTACATTTCTGCAAGAACAAGGCTTCCTTGATGGCCGCGAAAAACGCTATACTTATTTGACAGGTGCAAAGATATACTAAACTACTGCAAGGATGGTTATCGTAGGCGGGTCTATGAGGGAATCTTTGTATTACCTCGTGAAGAGAATAAATTCTTTTTTTTTTGAGGAAATCCACGTTTAGAGGCACATCTGGTGAGTAGAAGGAGAGCATATTGGAGAGAGTAT
Source organism: Blera fallax (assembly GCA_946965025.1). NCBI lineage: Eukaryota > Metazoa > Arthropoda > Insecta > Diptera > Syrphidae > Blera > Blera fallax. The sequence continues at coordinate 65,511,753 of OX337244.1, forward strand.
CTGGGTGTTTACCTGCAATAGCCATGTTATCTGCATGGGCATTCAGTCTGCATCCTGTCCTTTCTAGTAGCCCGTTGACTACCAGATTCCAGAACAGATGGGCAAGGCACCACCCTGAAGTCGTTCGCGGCTAGCAAACCTTCTGGCCGATGGATCTCTGACGAGAATTTGCAACGATCGTGCTCCACTACTCTTGCTCTTGAGTTCTTATTCAACAAAATACAACTCGGTTGCCAATTCCTGATGCTCAGGATCGATGTTGTTGCAGAATTTACATGAATTCGTGATCCAATCCAATCCTGCATAGGATAAACATTGGTACATAAATCGTTTTTGACCCTATCTTCAATTCGGTTCTTCGAAGCCTGATGAAATTGGAATTTCGTTGTTGATACCAATTTCTTTGAGAGAGCAAGAAACGATGCAAAGCCGTTCTGTACGTTACGGTTAGAAGCCTATAATCGCGTGGGTCTTCGGTAACTTCGTCCCTCCAAACGATTCGTTCAAAATGAACTTCATTCGTATTAACGAGAATCTGATGATACTCGTACATTTTTGCAATCTCAATTTTATCTGCAATCTTGTATGTATTTCCTAAGCGGATATTGCAAGTGAATAATCCAATTTGTTTAGTTGGTCCTACAACTAAGTTGTCGTTTAACAAAAAGCCGTTGGTGGATTAACGTGACGGAATAAAAACAACCCCTAGCTTCGTCGATGTACCTGGGATCTTTAGTACACCATGATGAGGCAAATAAAACTCTGGCTGATCGTAATCGCGCTGTGGCACAATTACCATATGGCCTAATCGATCGTACTCACTTATAAAGTCTACATTCCATGTATGTAATAGTTTTAATGCTACACCAGGTGAACCACGGAATTTAACTGGCGTTTTCTTGAATGGCAAACTAACTACAATTCTATCATCACGATTGATGAAATGCATCGAAGCAAAATTATTTTCGATAGCAGCACTTACCTCGCACGTACGACGTCCATTCATAAGATCTTCCCGCTCAAAAAATCGTCTTAGAAGCATGTTAAGTACGACGGTGGAATGGAAAACTTAAGTGAGCATCATGGATTGGCAATGCATTTCCCAACCAAATATCGTTTTCTGTGCGACGGGTGAGCCAGAAGGATATGGAATGTCACAGGATATGTCCGCTCCCAATTAAATATTGCGTCTGTGGGAGATGACACGTTGGATCTGCTAACGACAGATATGTATTTAAAGAACGGCAGTTCATCACTTGTAATCTCAACGCTCGGCTCGGGTGATGATTTGTTAAGAACGAAAGAACAAAAGCATATTTTTGGCTCGTAAACAAAAAAAAAGGGGAATTTTGGGTTCTGAGAATCCAGATGTAATCATTGTATCTACAACGTCTAACAATTTGGTGCACGCTATGGAACACCGGCATGTTCAAGTCGTACTTATTTTAAAACGACGAAGGTGCCAGCGGTGAGTTCTCCGCGGTATGGTGAAATGATAACCAACTTTTTTTTTGGTTTGAGATTGAAGACATTGATGACATGTGGTTCTAACAAGAAGATGCCACATAACAAAAGAAAATTCGGCTATGCTAAAGATCGTATCTATGCAGACAAAGTCAAATTATAAGTTTTTGCATTTAAGTTCCATTTTTCTGCATTGAAACTGCGACCCCAGTGATCTATTGTATCATGGCGAGAATTAACCTAATAGAAGTTTAGTACGTCTTTCGTAGCAGAGTTTTTCAAATCCACTGACGAACGTTTTTCTGGAAAACACATTTCCTTAAACAATCTAGTGCCGGGCATTTACAGAGAATATTTGTGGGTAATTCATCTTCCTCCAGACAAATTTACAGACGGATTATAACATTTTTGCGTTTTTTTTTTTTTCATTTTTATGTAACGTAAAAGTTTTTTTTGTTACTCTCAGTAACCCCGCGAACAGTGGCCCATTTTGGCAAAAATGCTTGCATAATTCAATTTTCGGGTGAGTCTAGGTATAATGCAAATTTTTAATTTAACTGGATTAATAAATATTTAGAGCTCTGGTAGTCTAAAAAAATATTTCTTTTGAGTCAATAGTTTTTCTTGTGGTCAAAGGTTTTGAATGTAAAAACTAGGAAAAGGTTTTCGAAAAACCTTTTTTTTTCGTTTTGTGTGACATACTTGTGTGACATGGCTTAAAAAAAAGGTCCAAAAGAGTCCGACCTAAACTCAACAGAAATTTAATTCCTACATATATGTTTGTAGATACACAGTCAAACTTCTTTATAACGAACTTCCTTATAACGTAATTCTCTCTATCGAATTTCATTTTGTTCCCCTTCCCCTTCAAAAATATCCTATATGAATTAGGATCTTTACAACGAAATTCTCTATATCGAAATTCTCTTTATAAGGTACTAATTTTTTTGGCCCAAAAGCAAAAATGTTTCTTTATAACGAAATGTTAAATTTGAAGGCTTACTATGATTTTTTGTTCCTAATTTTAAAAGGGAACTTCCCGTTTTGGCAAGAATTTTCTTAAAGTGAATGTATTTTTTTTTTTTTTTGGTTGCGCCAAGGGATGTGGTAATCTTCTAAAGATACTAGTAGCCCGGGCTACTAGCATGCACGATTCGCAGACCCGAATAATCGATGCCAGGAATGCGCCTACGTACTAATCCACACCCTGCACACTTCTACCACTCTCCCCACGGGACTGCCGTTAGGTATTACTTCACGGGGCTGGTTAGCATATCAAGCTATTCGTGCTGTTCACCTGCTTCTGAGGTTTCTGCGGTTTCTGAGGCTTCCGATGTTCTGTTTCTTTGCCTTTCTATTCTCCTTAGCTCATTTTGTACAATTGTTACAAGAGCGCTTATTTCCGTCCAATTCTCTTCCGACTCCAACAAGTGTTCGAGGAGTAACGACGGACTGGGCAGAGTAGTTCTCCATGCCGTGAAGCATGGGCAATAAAATACTGCGTGCTCCGTATCTTCATCTTCATTTGGGCATTCGGGGCAAGATGGTGAGCTGTCGTGTCCAAATCGGTGGAGATACTTGCGGTACCCGCCGTGGCCAGACAGGAACTGCGTAAGGTTATAGTTGCAGTCTCCATGTTTACGACTTATCCAGTCTTGGATTGTCGGTATGAGTTTGTGTGTCCATCTGCCTTTCGTTGTATTATCCCAACGAGCTTGCCACATAGCTGCTGACGCTGCCTTTTCCTCAATTTTGATCCTCTTGATTCCGTTGGCGTCATGTTGGCTCAAGGCTCTTCTGTTGTATATCCTCAACATTTCATCTGCAAGAATGTCGATGGGGGCCATTCCGGCTATAACAAAGGCGGCCTCATCTGATATGGTCCGAAAACCGCTGATTGTTCTTAGCGCGCAGAGTCTGTATGTTGACGATAGTTTCCTTCTGGTCTCCTTCGTCGTTAAAACATGCGCCCAAACTGGGGCGGCATATAACAAAACTGATGTAACAACTCTGGAGAGTAGGACCCGTTTTGCGTATCCAGGTCCACCAATGTTTGGCAGTATGCGCGAGAGAGCTCCCTGCATTTGCGATGCTTTCTTGGTTATATAGTCCACGTGTGTTTTGAACTGCAGTTTGTTGTCCAGTATTACTCCAAGGTATTTAACCGCTTCTTTGGACCTGATAATTTGGTTACCAACCTGGAAGTTGGCAAACTACACTTTTACGACTAGTTATGAGGACGGCCTCTGTTTTATGGTCGGCAAGTTCTAGTCCGGCGGTGGACAGCCAATCCTTTATCTGGACAATTGCTTCATTTGTAGCAGATTCAACTCCACGAATCTGTTTAGCTACTGTCACGACGGCAATGTCATCGGCGAATCCAATTACAGTCACCCCCCCAGGTAACGCTAATCTCAGGACGCCGTCATACATAATGTTCCACAATAACGGCCCTAAGACCGATCCCTGTGGAACTCCCGCAGTGACATTGTAATATCGTACCCCTTCATCTGTATAGTATCTCAACTTCCTGTTGATGAAATAATTGGTCACTATACGCAGCAAGTAATATGGTGTATCCATCCTGGCGAGTGATCTTCTAATGAACGACCAGTTCGCCGAGTTAAACGCATTCTTAACGTCTAATGTTACTACTGCACAGTACTCCTTTGTGCCGTAGAGCCATCTTTCCCCTTCGATGGCACCTTTTGCGATATTAACTACTTGTCTTATGGCATCAACAGTAGATCGCATTTTTCTAAAGCCAAATTGGCGATCTGAGAGAGCTCCTTTCTCCTCTGCTACCGCGAGTAATCTATTATAGATTATCTTCTCGAGAATCTTTCCCATTGTGTCGAGTAAGCATATTGGGCGATAGGACGATGGTTCTCCTGGAGGCTTCTTTCCTTTAGGTAGTAGGACCAAATGCTGCATTTTCCACTTTTCGGGAAACGTTCCTTCTTCGAGACACTTCTGCATCGTCATTATGAACATGTCTGGTCTCTTTTTTATAGCCGCCTTTACTGCCTTATTCGGGATGCCGTCGGGTCCGGGCGCCTTGGTGTCGCCTATTTTGCTGCATGCCTGAAGCAACTCTTCTAGTGTAATTTGGGGAATAGTCGCTGTATTGAGCTCTCTTACGATGTTGCAAATAGTAGCTGGTATTTGGGGGAAAAGGTGCTCTACTATGGATCTCAACATCATTGGACATGTTATTGGAGGAGTTCTATAGCCCTTCAGTTTCGTCATTACTATTCTGTATGCCGAGCCCCATGGGTTAATGTCGGCTTCCGCACAGAGGCGTTTGAAACATGCGGTTTTGCTCTCCTTGATGGCTCTATTTAAATTGCGTCTTGCCAGTTTAAAAGTGTCCATGCATTGTTGAAAGTCTGGTCTCCTTCTTGATCGCTGAACTTTGCGCCGGGCTTGTAGGCATCTTGCCCGAAGTGTTTTTATTTCCTCGGTCCACCAGTAACACGGTGGTGCCTTCCTGCTGTTTGTCCTTCTAGGCATGGATGCATCGCACGCGGTGGTGATGGTGGCTGTGAGGCGATGTACAAGGGTATCCGCTGTTCCACTTAGGGTTAGATCCCCGTTCAACATTTCTTCAAATGCATCCTTATCGAAAGTTCTGTCATTCCATTTTGGGCCCGTGAGCTTTGGGGGCTCGACTAGTTTCTTTCCTTTTATTTCCATAATAATCATTTGGTGGTCGCTGTGTGAATATTCCTCACTGACCCTCCATTTTATGGTTCTCAGCATGGAGTTGCTCACAAGGGTGATGTCGATGATAGAGCCTATTCCAGCCTTCCGATACGTATATGCGCGACCTTTGTTAGCGATGCTAATCGATAGGGGAGCAATTGTTTCCAGTAGGACTTGTCCTCTGGTGTTGGTTATTCTGCTGCCCCATTCTGTCGCCCACGCATTAAAGTCGCCTCCTATAACCACTGGGGCTCTTTGAAGTGCATCCGCGGTTAGATTGTCCAGCAATAGTTGGTATTCGCTGGTCGTCAAGCTAGGTCGGGCATAACAACTATAGAAATGGATTCCATTTATTTTCGCCCGCACGAAGCCTTTTGTTTGATCGCTTATTTCTTGGAAAGCATAGCGTCCGCATATCCATATTGCTGCCTGTTTTCCCTTATCGAAGATCCAATTATTGTTATCGTCGGGACATTTATAAGGTTCACTTATCATGATAACGTCCGCCCTTTCGTCCTTGGCCGTTTGTGCTAGGATGTCCTGGGCTATTCTACAATGATTAAGATTTATTTGTAGTATCTTCATGATCTTTTGCTAGTGATAGCTCTCCGAAAGACTGGGCATCTGATACTGCCAGCTACATGCTTCGAATCATCTGGATGGTCTTTCTTGCAGAACATACAGGATGGTTCCTTATCGCAGTTCTTCGCTATATGTCCTTCTGCTCCACATCTCCTACATAGTCTAGAGCGGTCTTCCTCACTTTTGCATTGCCAGGCCAGGTGACCAAATTCTAGGCATTTGAAGCACTTTTTCAGCAGCGTCCGTTCGCGCATGCGACAGTTGACCCAGCCGATTTTGATCTTTCCGGCTTCTAATAGTTTTCCTGCGTCTTCTGCAGGAAGGCTAATCGTTGCCTTTTGGGTTCCACCATATGCCTTTCGCAGGGACAAAATGTCTGTCGGCGAAACTGTCACTCCAAACTGGGCTTTGATAGCATCGATTACGTCATCTGCAGTAGTGACCTCATCAATGTCTTTAACCTCAATGATGGTGTAGTGCGTAAGTGACCTTACGTTCGCTTGCTCCGCTAAAGCTTCACTGATGACGCCTTTAAGCTGGGTGGTATTAGTACTCGTCTCCTTGAGTTGTATGAGAAGGTCTCCCTTCTGTGTCCTTCTGATTTTTGATACCGCCTTTCCCACTGTTTCCAGTTTAGGGTCTGCCTTCACCTTGCGTAGTATCTCCGCGTATGACAGGGTCCCTGTCGCTTTAATGACAATAGCGTCGGGTCTAGGTTTTTTGGCATCTTGCTGCTTCTTTTTGGCGACCTTCTTTTTGGTGATGTTTTGCCATTCTTTTTCTCCTGTCGCTTGCTTTTGGCTAGTGCCTGGGTTGAGTTGTTTTTCCCTGGTCACTGGGGTCTCCACGCAAGTTTTCGTGTTTCGCGTTTCCAGTTTTGAGCGCTTTTGTTTACGCTTCGGCTCCGGGTGTTTATCTGCGACATCGTTAACTCCGTTTTTTTGTTTTAGGTTTGGCTCCGGTAGTTTGGTGTCTGCAACATCATTCAATGGGTGTTGCTGCTTCCGTTTGGGCTCTGGGGGTTCGCTGTCTGCAGCCTGTTTTCTCTTCGGCTCCGATGTTGGCTTAAGCCATGGCGAAGTTTGTGAGGAGTTGTTCTGACGGATCACTTCTTTTGCTTTCTCGTCGTGCAACTGAATCGCCGAGAGCTCGTAAAGGGCTCTGATGCTTTCTATAGCGTCTCTCATCGCTTGGTGGATAGAGCGCCTTTTGCCATCTTCCAACATTTCAACCAGCCATCTTATTTGCTCACCTAGTTTGTGAAAGTCGGATTTCTGCGTGGTTGCGGGTGACTCGCGTCGTTCCTTGCACCTTTGCGACGCTGCTTCTTGGTCAACTGGCGACCTTTGCATCTTTGATCGCCCCTGGAAACGGTTTTCTTCAGTTTCCTCTACTACTCCTTAAAGTGAATGTATGTATGTATGGATGTGTGAACAAGTGTACATGTGTAGTAGAAATTTTACGCATATCAACAGGTCAATCGTTTGAGTTTGCATTTTAAGTTCGTGAAACGTTTATACAAAAATGTCGAAGCGCAAGGCTATTTCACTTTCAGAGAAATTATCGATTATTGAAAAAGTTAAAAGGGGAGAAAAGAAAAAAGATGTTGCAGAAAATATAGTGTTTCATTGAGTACATTGTCGACAATGATATGAGAACTGCATTTGATAATTTACGAAGTTTTATTCAAACAAGAGATGAAACCTCAGATGATGCATATTTTCACCTTTCTAAATTGGAAGATTTTTATAATAAAACAAAGAACAAAACTGTTCATGTGGAATCGAAAATTGATATGTTTTCAACGAAAAAATAAAAAGATATAAATTTCTTATAATGAGTTCTTTTTTGTACCAATTTTCTTTGAAAATATAAAGGAACACTAACAGTGTTAAAAAAAAATTTCTGTATAACGAATTTTGTATAAAACTTCTTTATAACGAAGCAATTTTTTATTCCCTTGAAGGTTCGTTATAAAGAAGTTTGACTTTAAACTCAGGTGCGGCAACTTGTGGCCCTTTGTGCTGGAGAGATTTAATTTGAATAGGACAGCCAAATTTATTTTTTTTCTCTTGCTCTCTAAACTCAAAGCCAAAGTTTTGTTGTTCTTGTAATGAGTAAAAAACATTTATTATTGGTTTTGTTCCAAAATATTGTCGTACGATACCAACTGTTGTATAAGAAAATATTAGCTAAAAAGTAAAAATTAACTAGTATAACAAGTATAATAGTGAGAATGCATTAGCTTTGTTTATGGATTTGGCTCTGAGTAGAAAAATATAAGATTTTGAGAAGTTCCCTGAGAAAACACAACGTAGATGTTCTTGCATCCTGCAGAATTATAACAGTTGCCAAAAAGACGCAGTTCCAGGAAATTACGAATTCTTACATTACGAAGTAAGTGGGGCTGTGATGGATCATCTGGGTAAGGTGTCTGCAAGCAATAGATACATCAGACGGTGAAAGAGATCGAAACATGTTTATGGCCTTAGTTGTTCCCTTGAGGCTTAACAGTTCGAATGGTGAACATTGGAGAAACCCTCGTCCACCATCAGTTCATTTTTGCGGACTCATAATGTTGCAATATGCAAAGGAAACTGGTGAACTCATACAATGAACTCGTACAGTCAACGATATCGAAAGTTATACTGTCCCACATGCAAAAGAACTCAAAAAAAAGTTCAACAATCAAGATGAATCGAATGATGACGGACATAACTATGAATATAGTTACATTACATGCAAGAATCAGATCCATATAATTTAATTTAAAACTTGCATATACACTTCGACAGGATGAGAGGATATTGATGAATCTATTGGAATCTGGGAGGCAGAAGGGTAGAAAACAAGAGATCCAGAGACATTTTCGAGATGAGATTGGGCTCGATGTGGATATATCAAAACAAGGATGTGAAAATACCAATAATGGAAATCCTTCCTATAACCTAGGTCAATAGAGAGATAATAACGAGACTTGAAGTACGAGTAATAGTTAGTATTTTGAATATCAGGGAACAGGTTAACACTATCAAGTTTGGGAGTGTGCCAAGAAAACAGCAGAGTTATTAAAGCAAACATTTTCCGAGAAACAACGCACACCTACCCTTTATTAAATGTTGGTTCATACTCAAAATATAATCGAGTATCGATCGTTACCACTAAAAGGATTGTCAGAAGAAGCTCAGGAGTCGAAAAATAAAGACTACACGAAATATAGATATCAAAATACGTGCAAGGTTTTAAGGGTGCGGCAAAATAAAGACCTTATCAACATGCTTACAGCGACATCAGTCCCACTCATTTCATTTCAACGCATGTCAGAACCGAAAAAGATCTCAAAGCACAATACTCTCCAGAAATGATTAACGAAGGTTTCCAGGAAATCTAATTTTTTTTTTTATTAAACTGTTCGTTTTGAAAAGGTTTGTTTACACTTTTCTCCACTGTTTGACTTGAAATAAATCACTGAAAGATTTTATTATTTTCTCTGATGTGCCATAAAATGAAAATAATGCTATCAAAAGAGCAGCACCTAAAAAAATATTTAAAAAATGGTTCGTTTACTTTACTTTACTTTACTGTTTTGTTCAGATTAGCTTTTAAACACCCTGTTATTACTTCAATCGTAGACTTTTAAATATTTTTAAAGTAAAATATTATGTTTATCCATTGTGGTGAGAAAATCTCATTTCAGGAGAAGATTCTGAAAAACCCCGTAAACCATTTTTCTCAAAATTTACTGATTTCTTAGCCCTGGAAATTTTCTTTAAGCAGAAAAAAACACTCTCACGATATCTTTATTCGTTTAAAAGTTATGATTTTTCAACCAAAAAATATAAAATGAGCCACTGTGCGGCGCGGCGGTTTGCGATTTTAAATGTGGCGGCTTATCGAGATTATGGTGGACTGATATTTGTTAAAACTTTTCTTTTAACTTTTCCTTTTTAAGTTCAAAACATTACACACAAGACGATGCCAGTACTAATACAGTGTGGGGCTTAATAAAACGATATCATGGCGCTGGGTACATTGAAATGCTTACCTTCGATGCAGAACGAAATGCAGAAATTTTAAATAAGCTGAAAGACGCCCGTTGGGTAGATAGAGCTACTCGATTAATTTTAATAGAATTTGTATTATTCAATGCGAATGTTAATTTGTTTTGTAACGTTAAGTAAGGTGAACGTGTTTTGTTTTATTTTAAATTTAAATAATCTTTTCCTTCAGGTTTTTGGCTGAAATTCCTGCAACAGGCGGCGTTCTTACTTCTAATCGTATTCAGGCCCTAAAATATTCTCCTTTGTGGAATGAGGGTGGATTCTTGGTGCCATTGTGCTCAGTTATATTTTTGGGATTGATATTAAATTACACATTTCAAACAGTTCGAGAAATCATATCAACTGGGAGTGCCTTTTTCTTTGGATCTGTGTTTAGAATTTTGGATATCGTCATTATTTTGGTAAGTCAGTACGCAATTGCTTATGTGGTTGGAAAGAAAGAAGTGCAACAAAAATGACAATGCTTGGGGTTAAAATATGTACAAATTACACACATACACATTCTTGGCGCAACGGACCGTATGTGGTCCAGGGCCTAACTTCTCGCGACCATTCTTGTTGTGCGTGTTATATTTTGCACAGGCAATAGAAGGGACCTTCAGTTTAGAGCCATATCCGAAAGGCAAATTGAGAAGCTTTCTCCTGACAGTTATTACTCTCGGACGTTTGTCAGACATTCGCGAGAGGTGGGACCGTGAAAAACTTGGTGTTCTCTGGGATTCGAACCTTGAACCTCCCGCTCAGCGATCCAACGCACTAACCACTTGATCCACGGCGCTACACACATTTACAATTTAGCCTAAGTAAATTGGGTAAAAGCTAACAATTCACAAAAGTACAACCTCCCGTCGAATCTTTTATTAGTAAAAAAAGGTAATATCCGTTAAAAATTACTATTAGGATACACCCTAATTGTTGTTTGAAATCTGCGGAGTCAGTCGAAACAAAAAAAAATGCTGAAAATTTGTGCCTATCTTGACAAACGATCGGAAACTTCACAAACACACGAAAATTCACATCACAAAAGTAAGTATACACTCACTTTTCTTTGAAAAGGATCACTCGGTAAGCTGGTTGTACGTGAGCCAACTTTTGTAATTTTAAATTTATTGTATTAATATGTTTATTTAGTTAGAGATTTACTAAAATCTAAAAAAAATGTGCAATGAGGAAAAGAACTCTTGAAGGAAATAAAAAATTTGGTAATAAAATATTACCAAGAAAAAAATCATTCCCCGACATTGCAATAATTGTTAACAAGAGTCCAGAAACTATTCAAAAAATTATAGAAAAATATAGAACTCAGGTAAACACAAGAAACAAGCCACGCACTGGGCAAACTTGCAAGTTAACGGAGCTAAAAAAGCTAATCATTGTACGAAAGGTGAACAAAAAATTCGCTAATAAGGTCAATCGCCAAAAGCGTATACAATTCGCAAAAGACCATGAGAACGATGATCAGGCTTTCTGAATGTTATGTTTCCAGATGAAAGCAAATTCAGTATCTACGGATCAGAGCTTGGTTCAAGAGATATGACGGGAACTGTGAAGCATGGCGGTAGTTCTGTAAAGGTTTGGGGTTGTATGGCGGCATTTGGGGTTGGTAATTTAGTTCTCATCAACTCTATTATGAATAGATACGGATACCTCAACATCCTGAAAAACAACTTTCATGAGAGTTCGGCAAAATCGGGCTTGGATCGGTCAATTTTCTTGCAGCAAGATAATGACTCTAAGCATACCTCTCACGTCGTTAGGGAACGTATGTCATAAAAAGTAACAAAACCAGCTAAGGACACCACCTCAATCGCATGATATAAATGTAATTGAGCATCTGTGGGATCATCTTGAGCGACAAATTACAAAACATGATATCAAAACAGAGATTATCTAAAACCTGTCCTTCGAGAAGAGTGGTACAAAATCAGCCCAAATGTAAAATCTGGTCAATTCGATGCCTTCGAGAATGAAAGATATTTTGAAAGCAAAACGATATTCCACAATACTAATCCATGAATATATTTTTTTTACTAAAAATCCATGAACTTCAGAGATAGCGAATATTTTTATTGCTGTATACCTACTTACTTTTGTGATGTGAATTTCGTAGTATTCTTAGTTGACTTTGAATATTTATTTAAGTTTTTTTTTTTTTCTACAATTTTATTTCTGTTTCTTAAGCTCTTTAAAAAAAATACTGTTGGTTTCTTTCTTTCATTAGTTTTGATTTTCAATTCAAATATAGTGAAGTGATTTGTGATTGTGTGTACATCATAATTGTATAAAAATATAAATTACTCATATGTATGTACAGCTCTGTGCAAAAAAATAGCACTAACCATTTGCGAAGGATTGTGAAAGCAATATTTTAAAATGTATTCCCTTAAGGCCCCGACCCATAGAATCCGTTGATCCGTTGCTCCGTCGTTCCGTTGAAGTTTGACGTTGACGTTGACGTACTGCTGGAAAGAACAATCCCATAGAATCCGTCGCTCGCCTACGTTGACAGATTCTCTTCAAGCTGTGTGTTGCGAAAAATTGTTTTTATTCATTGTGAGAAGTCAATTATTAAAAAAAAGTAGAATGGACGACGAATTCTTTACATTCATCATTGTAATACTTCTTTTATCGGAAGCCTACGAATATTTAAAAATAATTATGGGCAACCGTCGTCGGTTTTGGGTTCGTCGATTGTACGAGGACCGAGACATTCATGGTTTTTTTGGGCTCAATTTTGACCAACTTTATGATGATGATCCGGAACAGTTCAAAGTGGCAGTGCGTATGACCAAATAAGTGTTTGATGTCTTATTCAATTTGGTCAAAGAAGACTTAACCAAGCACTCCAACAGACCCGTCATATCAGGAAAGTGCAGGCTGTTTTTGACTCTTGTGTGAGTACATATAATACTTTAATCGTGGTACTTATGTCCACATCTTTACCATTTTTATCTTTATAGATATTTGGCACATGGAGGTAGCAAGCAGATGTATTCAATGGCATTCAAAATGGGACTCACAAGAGTAAAAAGAATAGTGAATGAAACCTGCGATGTTCTTTTTGTCAGCCCCAAACCAAACTGAGTGGAAACAGATTTCCAGTGACTTCAATAATATGTGGAATCTGCCAAACTGTGTGGGTGCCATTGATGGGAAGCACATAAACATCACTTGCCCCTCGAATTCCGGATCCCTTTTCTATAACTGCAAGGGAACATATTCTATCGTTCTTTTGGGAATCTGCGATGCCAACTACACATTTACTGGCATTGACATTGGCGCATATGGGTCTCAAAGCGACGGTGGTGTTTTATGGCACTCCGACTTTGGTCGGAAGTTATTTGCAAACCAGCTTGACCTACCAGAAGAACAGTATCTGCCCAATTGCAATGTCAGTTTTCCGCATTATTTTGTTGGCGATTCGGCATTTCCTTTAAAAACGTTTTTGATGCGTCCGTATCCAGGTATAGTACTTGAGACTTTATTGCCAGTTCCTTTTTTTAATACTTATAATTTTATTTAGGTGAGCGGTTACCTTTGGACCGGGAGAATTTTAACAAGCGTCTCTCACGCGCCAGGCGAGTAATTGAAAATGCATTTGGCATTTTAGTGTCCCGGTTGAGAATACTACTTGGCCCGCTAAATATGGCTCCGGAGTCAGCGGAGAAAATTGTGAAGGCAGCTGTTTTGCTTCACAATTTGCTGAAGATGCATACATTCCCCCAGACTACGTGGACCAATACCACGGCGAGGAAATAGTTCACGGTCTGTGGCGGAAGGAAACAAGTCTTCCATTAAAGAAGCCGAAGAGGATATTTTCCAACAACGCACCAAAGGATGCATTCAAGTTGAGAGACAAACTAAAAGATTACCTTGTCCATAATTGAGTTCAAGTTCATCATAAAATAAAACACAAACACAAATTTCTTTAAATTCTTTTATGGTTTTTTATTTTTTTTTTCAATTTCTTCGAACACTTTTTTTAGAAAAGATGATTTCATTTCATCTTGCGTATCCTCTGGCAGCTTGATTAGAAAGCTATCAAGGACTTTGTAATAGTCATCATTCCGTCCTTTAGACTTCTTCTTTGAAAGAAACTCGGTGGCCACTCCCAGCAACACATTGAAGCGATCGGTTGCCTGTTCGTCGGTTTTTCGTTTTCTTCTTGCACTCGTTGATGTTGAGGGTGTGTCAACGGACGCCTGGCTATCGGGTCTCGATTGTAACAAATTTTCCGTTGAAAACAAGTCGTCGTTTACCCTTCCCAACAAAAGCTCTAGGCCGTCATCAATTGGATCATCCGGAAAAAAACTGGGAGCACTCGTCTCTGTAGGACTACCCGCCTCGTCTGTGAAATTCCATTGGGAATTTGAGAATGTCCCGTAATACATTTACAGATGAAATATGAAATAAAAAATTAAAAAACTATTTAAACCTTCGTGGGGTGACGTGCTCTTTTAAAAATTCCAACAAATTGAAGCTCTTTGAGGAAACGATCCCTTAATGACCTCCATCGGCTCTGACACTGCTCCACTTGAATAAAAATAAACATTAACTATATATTTTAAAGTTGCTTTTGTATTATATTACCTTCCACGCCAATAGCTGCCGACACATCTAACCAAGCCTTTTCCTTCTTCAATTTATTCCTATATGATTTTAAAGATTTGTCATATAGGCAAGTATGGATTTTAACAAATTCTATTAACTTCTCCTCAAACATAGTGTTTTATTTCTTAGAATCAGAATAATCACTTAATCAGAACAATCACTAATCAGAATTAATTAATCAGAATGACAACCGATAATCAAAAAGAAATGACAACCGATTGTCAACGGCGATGGCAGTTTCTCTTTATCTCAATGCTTCCACCAATGAAATTGCTTACTCTCAATTTGTGAATGCGTGAACTTTAATATGTGAATGTATGAGCTTCGATACGTAAATGAGTGAGAGCTGCCAACGGATCAACGGATTGAAAAAGTAGAAAGTTCGTCTACTTTTTATCCGTCGAAGTTTATATATCCGTTGGATATTGGTCACCATCCATAACAATGCGTGTATTCTATTTATGTGTCAGTTAAAAACGACGGAGCAACGGATCGATGGATTCTATGAGTCGGGGCCTGTAGAAAGCAAACCTTCTTTGTCCGTCGAAGTTCATACATTCGTTGGTTATGGGCCATCTTCTATAAGAATGCGTGTATTCTATTTAGGTGCCTTTAGGCCCCCACCCATAGAATCCATCGATCCGTTGCTCCGTCATTTTTAACTGACACATAAATAGAATACACGCTTTCGTATGGAAGATGGCCCATAACCAACGGATGTATAAACTTCGACGGACAAAGAAGGTTTGCTTTCTACTTTTTTAGTCCTTTGATGCGTTGACAGTTCACACATTCACTCATTAAAGTTCACACATTCACATAATGAAGTTCGCGAATTCACAAATTGAGAGTAAACACATTCATTGGTGGAAGCATTGAGATATGGAGAGAGCATTGAGAAACTATCATCGGATGTCATGTGTCAACGTAGGTTTGCGACGGATTTTATGGGACGGTTCTTTCCGGCAATACATGAACGTCAACGCTCACCTTGAACGGAACTACGTCGACGGATTCTATGGGTCGGGCTCTTTAGTTTGAATGCGTTAATGGTTATATGTATTAACAAGCAAAATTGTCGCCTTTGGATTGAGGAATTCGCACATAACGAAAAATGCAACATGGGGCGGATTATTATTGGTGGTATTATTTTGCAGTTCTTGAAAAATGAGATCTGAGTTTACCTTAAATGGCAATCGCTTCAGATATAAGATATAATAAAGATATCTATCTAAAAGAAACAGAAGAGGCTCTGCTCAGTCAATAAAGTGAATACTTTAGGAAATTTTAGGAAATTCAATAAATTTGTCTTAAAATCGAGGCCACATCAGATGACACAGGCGATTGATAATGAAAACGTCTTTCATCTCTTCTCGTGGCTATATATTTCCAGTATTTTGGACAAAGGCACATGGTCTATTTTCACATAAGAAGTTTGGTGCTCAAGATCAATGGTTTTACTATTTTCTGCAAGGTGTCGTTTATGAGAGTGATTTAATAAAAAAAATAGATTAAATTCGTCAACATTTTCGGGACATGAATTTTGTATGCCGACAAAGCACTATTATTAAGTCCTGTAGAACTGTGGTTTAATGAATTTCAACGGAAGTATACCTGGCTTAAAGACGAGTAAAGACTCAGTAGTCGAAAACAATCGGAAGCTAATGTCAAAATTCTAAGTTAAGTTTTCTTCATTACGGTCAATTGCTCAAGTTGCCCATAATAAGCGTATGTGAACGGAAGCGATTACAGTAGAACGAATTCCTCTCCATCATAGCATTGCACCGTCATACTAAACCGCACCAAAAACTATCGTGTTTTTGACCTTTTCAAATGTGGAGATGATGATTAATATACATTTCTTATGGTCCTGGTTTTGCACCTTTTAATTAGCCTTTATTTTTATTTAAAAAAGATTAAAAGTACGAACGGCTTGGAATGGTAGGTTTAGTGCCAAAAAATTAAATAATTTCGAAGTTTTCTTTGCCATCCGCAAGGCTTAAGCAGCAAACTACATATGTACGTTAATGTAAGTAGATACTTAGTGAAAAGTTATCTTTAACATGCACATGATTGATTTAGATTGGTCTTAGTTTAATTTGCCTAGACACCGAAATGCTATCTATAGACGTATGTACATATGTAAAACATTTAATTATTTCATAGGTTGCATATATCTCACTGGCTTACATCATTTGGCACAAATTTTACTTAAACTCAATATTGGACAAGTATGCAGAAAACGCGAATCAACATTTCAGCTTGGATTTAATATGCTTTTGGAATTTGTTCTTTATCGATGCGATGGGGATTTGCGTTTTCATTGTTTGGCTACAGATATTCAAATACATTAAATTTAACAAGACAATGGTGCAGTTTAGTATAACTCTTCAAAAGGTATACACACATTTGATTTATCCTTAACTTTTAAAAGAAATTATATACTGTGTAGTGCGCAAAGGATCTGTTGGGATTTTGCACGATGTTTTCAATTGTTTTCATTGCTTACGCCTATCTCTCAGTCTTGTTATTTGGATCAGTCGATCATGATTTTATCGACTTTTCAACAGCTGTCTTAGCACTTATGCGTATGGTTTTGGGTGACTTTGATTACGAAAAAATGGAGACAGCCAATCGAGTTATGGGACCAATTTTTTTCCTGTCGTTCATATTACTTGTATTCTTCATTCTCATGGTAATATCATACGTACATTTCATTAAAATAATTTTAATCATTATTTATCTGCTTTTTTAGAACATGTTTTTAGCCATAATTAATGATACATATTCTGATGTGAAGTCGGAAATAACTCATGGCATACACAATCAATTTGAAGAATATCTTAAGTCATTACTGGCCAAATTAAAGAGCTGTATCTTACATGCTATAAAAAAGGACGATGGTGTAGAAAATAAAATTGAGGAAGAGCCCAAAGCCACGGGATCTTCGGTGCAGGCCAGTCATTCATTGAAAAGAAGATCGACGCTACAACAAAATATTCCTGAAGAACGAAAATCAAAAACTACCAATGAGATACTCGATTCGTAATGTATTGTATATGTATATAATAGTTTATGGGCAATCCTCGAAAGACAGGGTGCAATGCGATTTGACTAGACATATTTTTTGCGCGAGGTTAAAAAAATCGATTAGGGCACGATAATTTTTGGAATTACGATTCCAAATTCAGGTGTTGAGGAGCACCCATAAATGTGCACCTTTACAAGATGTCAACAGTACGTTGTATTGAACTTATCTTCTACTTCTTTTCCTTTTGTCCGGCGACGTTTTAATTAGGCTTACAGGACCCTACTGGTCCGCTTGTGGGGCTCGCCGATTTTAACTCAAAAAGGATCTACAGGCCTCCCGGTTTCGGATCACTTCGTTACTGAGGGCAATCAAATGGTTCTGTTTTTGCATTTGTGTGATCCCGGAGTTTTTTGGCCTTCCGTTCTTCCGCGCTTATATAGGAATGTTGATAGACATTGCCTTTTTGACAGGGTTCGTAGGATCCCTCCTTTCATCATTTCAATACCAACTGAGGCGGTCGTGCTCCAATTTCGAGATGGATTCTTTGACGTGAAGACTTCCTCCGATCTTTGAACTTCTAATTTTAATTGAATTGGATTTATAAAACTAAATAAAAGACTTGTCTGTGAAAATAATTTTGCTCCCATGAGAATCAAGAAAGGGCCTTTTAGTGATTCTCTTAAAAGACATACTACTATCTCCATGTAGCTACTCGTATTTAGGCATACCTACTTTGATACTTTCACTCGGTTTTTTGGCTGCCTCTGAGTCATTGAGGGATTCTGCTTGCACATTTCGACGATTATCTTGCCTTGTCGTTTTGTGGTTGTACGTGTTGGTTCTAAGGTTGATGCATCACAAACATTTTCAATTTCGTGGCAGCGTGTAAACCCTCTTGTAATAAATTTGTTTGTGGCTCCTAAGTACTTTGCTGCTTTTATTGTACTCCACATCAGTCCCATGGGTTGTTGACAGCGGGAACGAAAGTGAAATGAAGGATCACTCTGGAATCTGGATTCGAAATCCAGAAGTATTTGCAAATACCGATTTTTTTAAGTTTGGATGTTGTTGAACAAAGTTTGCAATAAAATGGAATGCATGCTATGTACATATGTACATATGTATATGCTAGGATTCTAGGATGGTGTCTCTTAACGAAATGATAAAACGGAACACTTATGAATTCAATACGGTGTCTGTCTGCCTCTTCCACTCGCTTACAATTTGAAGTAAGAGAAATGAAATTTCACATAAAAATAGAATTTCATGAATCGCATATTATGCAGGGAAAACATTTAAAATTTGGGCGACATTTTTCAAAGCATATACATAGGTAAATATATGCATATATATATACATACATACATGTGTCTATCACCTAAGTAATTCAAAAGTCACTTGCTTCACTTAACAGATTATTATTTTCCCCGAGAGTGAGCTGAATGTCAATAAATCAAAAACCATGCTATGCGGGTGTGCCAATCAGTACTTGTAGGATGCAAGCAAATTTTTAAATGAACGTCACTTTGTTCTAGTATTGTAAAGATACTAGATGTTCACAGAAGTGTAACGGCTCACTACTACCAGAAATTCGTTATAAAGGACAATTGTGCTCAGAAAATCTATTAGTAACATCAATACCAAGTAGTCTAGGTCATCAAGGAAACTGACACATTTCACCCTACCAGACATGCTGTGAAACATTTATTGACACATTTTGAACTCGTGATTTACCTATTACTGTAAGCTCGACCACAAAAAACTATCGAAATCTGTTCATCTTCACAGATTCTTTTATCAGATTTTAATATCCGTCCAGACACATCAGGCCAAAGGTACAATACAAATAGTTTTTGAAAGGTTTGTAAAAAAAAAAATTAGGGAGCAAATTAAAGAACACAAACTTCGCAAGACCCGACTCATGCTCGTCAATTTTTCTTAAGCTTTTCTTTTTTTAAAGAATTCTACAAAAGAATTCAATCCGTTTAATTTATTACAGGTTTTTCGAAATTATTACGAGCAGCAAACATGGCGAAGAAGACCCGTAAGTTAATAGTTAAAAATAGTATAGACAGAGGTTTACTGATATAGTTTGCTTATGAGTAGGTTATCTGAACGAGTTTCTTTGTTGGAAAGAAAATTGGAGACACTTATAGACCATCTTGATAAAGTGCTAAACAAGATAAGCCCAAGCACTTCGAACCCGTCTAGTCGTTCACTCTAATGTGGAAAGGAATTATTACAGCATCGTTCATAAGTTTCAATTGTTAATTTATTTATAATTCAGAAGATCGGCGTTGATAATGAGAGCTGTAAATTACCAATAAAGATTCAATGAAAGCATTAAAAATATAAAGCCTTTTTAATCGCAGAGCAAAAGAAAAGTTCAGGAGGGAAAACAACTTAAAGCTCCGTCAAACAGAGCGCGTTTTTAACGCCGCGGTGAGATTGTTTTATGCGGCGGTACGATTATTTCTAACCGCCGCGCCGCATTAGAGAACGTCAAAGAGATAGCTGTCAGTGCTGTGTATAAATTTAATACAAACTTTCCCCAGGTCGTGAATAATAATAAAAACCAACTAGTATAAAGGGTCCTTCAAACTAGGACAAAATGCAAATGATTGAAAAAATAATCTGTAATTTTTCGGCGGCGTCAAAATGCGCTCTGTTTGACGAGGTCTTCACTTATGTGCCTGTGGCAAAGAGAACCCAAAGGCGGGAGCTCTAAATCCATCAAATCATACAATTTTAAGTCAAAACCAGCTGGACCAGCTGGGTCCCTGTTCACAAAGGTATCGCTGGCGATGAATTTTCTGATAGACTAGCTCCCAGTCCAAATTTATTTATGGGCTATGAACCCTTTTTTGCCTTACCTTTCAGCCAAATAAAAATAGAGTCAGATTGTTGGGAGCAAAATGAAAACCACTCACAATGCAAAAAAATTCTAAGAAGAGGTCAAAAGAGATTTAAACAATGAATAAAAATAATGCAGATTTTTTGACTGACTTCCTTTCTGTATGTTGATCTCTGAAATGCCACCTTAAGCAAATGGGTATTAGACAATCTTGATACTTGCAAATTATGTGTGACACCGCAACTCTCAAGCACATTATGGGCGACAGTCCCGACATGGTTCATAGCAAACTGAAGTAACGATTACACGGTTAATGGAAATCCAGCCAATAATCTCCTCTTCAGATCAAGCAATTCCAAGACCCTTCGAAGCTCCCTGATTTTAGCTAAACCATTACTAGCACAGATGGCTTCCATAAGGCATAGAACGAAAGAAGGTCCCAATACTTTGATGTACGAGTGTAAATAAACGTCTTTCACTTATGGTAAGCCAGGTGAAAAATGGTAAATAAATTTCACGAAAAGGCATCCTGAAATTTTCCTTTAAAAAAACTAACCTTCTACAAAAACATCAAAAACATGTCAAGCTTTTATGATACATACAATATGACTTCTATGATAAATTGATGACGGTATGGGTATACTTTGCCACTTTAATCATATTAAATGGCACAGCAGTGTAAGCTAGATGGACCAATATTAAAGATTATCCTGGTGCACTATATGGGGCTTCGAAGAACGGTTGACAGACCCACAATTTTATCATTAGTTTGACAGAGGACTCTAATCTCACATTTCACATCTTTGACAAATACGGAATCTTTCAAATGATATAGCTTTCTTCCTATTTGACGGATATTCCAGACACATCAGCGTCCGGATAGTAGAAGATGTTATAAAGAAGAGAATATTTCCTTCGATGCCCAAGTAATTCTACTGATAAGTTCCAGACGTTAGACAAAGCAGTTTTTGATTTAGTTGGATCTAGTTAAATGATACACAAACATTTGCTCCAACTCTTGAAATCTAGTTTTGACAATTTATTTAGAGAAGTAAATATATTAGATCCGTTCGCGTACCTTCCCAAAACATCGAACTTTTACGTAATTTTACGAAAAACTACGAATTCCTGTTCGAGCACGAATAAATTTCGTAGTTTTTCGTTGAAGAGAATGCACACGAGAGAGTAAAGAATTTCCCCATGCTGCGAATTATAGCCCAAAAAACTTCTTTGGAAGATTTGTGAAACCTGTCAAATCGCTGCATGTTATTTTGTGTTTCCTTTTTTTTATTTTTTATTGCGTTAAAAGCGGGAAATAATTTAAAAAGAATGGAGCAAACGCAAATTAAAGTGGACATGGAATGTCCTCCCAATACATTTCGAAGATAGCAACTGGAAAGTATTATTCGAAAAAAAAAAAAATTTTTGCAGATGAGAGTCACAGAAACCAGGTTACCAAGCAGGTATTGGATTCCCAAACTCCAAATGACTTCATTCCGAACATTTTGGAATCAGAAGTTCCTGGGGCTCTCAACATCCCAGAAGTAGAAATAGCAAGGAGATATGGTTGGAAGAACCAACGAAATTGTTGCTATCCCTTATGGAGGAGATTGGTCCCAAAGTTGAGAAAAGCTTCGAGTTAAAAAATAAAACTAAAATGTGGCAGCGGATTCATGGAAAGCTAGCTAAGGAGGGGTATGCCTTTACCGTAACCCAGGTAAAGGGTAAATACCGCAGCTTAGAAAGAAAATATAAAGAGACTAAGCTTGCACAACAACAGAAAAAAATCGGAAACCCTGCCTATATAATCAATCATTATTTTCTATTCCTAAAGCATCTTAAAAAGAATTGGAGGAGATGGAAAAAAACAGAAGAATACCGCTCCAATATTTTAAAGCGCCTGGATAGAAGGGATGAAATCGATAAAGAGCGCAATGAATGGCTAAAGAACATCTTAGAAAAGCTAAGCAACTACTAAAGAAAAAAATACATTTTCATTCTGAATACAGTTTTTTTTGCCGGAATCGTTGCTTAAGGATTCCAAAGGAGTGCTTTATGGCGACAAGAGAGGAGCTCAATGTCACATTGAAGTTCTTTTGAGCACTCGTCAAATGCCCATTATATTTATACGGCGTCACTGGATGGTTAGTACATCGTTACGCCGAATCGCCGAATCGTAGTAGGTACCTCCACAAGCGGTATATAATATGTAGTTTATCACATATGTATGGGAGAGTTCTGGAGCACCCAGCTATCATGCGAAGACCCAGGAAATCGAACAAATACATACGTTGGTAATTTTCTTCGCTGCAAATAGCTTGCAAACAAAAGCTAACGTGCAAAAAGTACACGAACGGACCTATTGTCACCCGTTTGAAGTCAAAAGGAGTCTTTGCAGTAAATTTCTCCAAGTTTCCCGACACAGACATTAATCAATTGGAGTAGGTACTTAAGACCAACCTGGCAATACGTGGCAAAAAAGCAGCAGTACTGGACATCCAGTATAACGAATGCCAATATAACGAACTTTTAGTATAACGAATCACCATTTGAAGTCCATTGATATCTCTAAATAACGAATAATTAAAAATTTTACTGCTCTATATAACGAATGCCCTTTAATTTCAAGGAAAAGAAGCAAGACAAGAGATGAGAATGGTTTTTTTTTTTTCTTACACGTCTTACCTAATAGTTTGTTTTTCTGTGTTTGATGTTGTTTGCACAACAAAACGGTACATGAAATAGGTACGTTGAGGTTTTTTGCTTACTCGTCTTTAGAATTTTTTGCAGTTGTTGCAGTTTTCAAAAGAGAGACAGACATATACATATATTTATATATGTATGTATATATAAATGACTTTTTTTCTTCTCAAAATTGATTCAATTTGTGCAATTTTAAAAAGTTGTATAATAAAAATTTTTTAAATGATCAGTAAATATTACGTTTTTATTTTTTAAGGTCAAAAAAACTGGTTTCGATATAACGAATCGGCTGAACATTATATCTCTCATTATAGTGGACGTCCAGTGAATTTATTTAAAAAAAAATCTTTTTCGTAGCTGAAAAAGTGGACTCACAGATCTCTGTTCAATCTTCATTTGCTTTTGCAAATCAAGCATTGACAGTCATACTGTCCAAAGACATGGTAACTATGAATTCTTAATCGTCATCAGTACGATCCCCGTATCTGAATGCCGATTCAGGAAATGTTTTAATTCGCCAATATCCACCGATACCATCGATGTCCAAATGTAGGTAACAAATTTTTCAAAAAAATTCTATTTTTAATTTTCAAGGTTATGTCAAACTTTCTGATTTATTTGCTTAATTCTTAACACAATACTTCAAAGAAAAGTCACGGAACCTACGCAACTGAACTATGGATAGAGTTCTGTACCATTTAAGAGAGGCTGAGGATAGAAAAAATGGATAAATCTGAGCCGAGAAAGCGAAGTGAACAAAGTTTTGAAGATAAAGAAAAAAACAATAAAACCTCAGGGCGAAAAACGAAGATACTAATGTCTTAATAATCTTTTGAAAAAGATGGAATTGATTAGTATCCTGCTGATGGTGAGGATGATATGATATTAACTGTGGTGAGCAAAATGATGAACCAGATGAAATTGAAATCGTGGAAGCATGATGTACTTTATTTTAGTTGCGTTGGACAGACGAAAGAGAAACTCAACACCATTTGAATAGATGTGTCGAGGGGAACCAGTGCGGTGTAGGAAATAATCTCCCAAACGGAAAATTAAATTCAATTAAATAAACCCCCAAAATCGGGGAATAATTTCACAAAGTCGAATATGAAATCGTCGGTTCATAGGTAAAACTCACTAAAAGCGTTTAGAGCTCATTGGAGATAATGAGGTTTGAATGAATTTTTCCTGCCGTAAGAACCAAAAAAATTACAGTTGATTAAATTTAAAAATCTGAAACTGGTGTTTTAAATCGTTTAATGGATTTAATGACTTTTTCTAGCGATAAATTACTGAAAAATACAGTATTTGGTGATATAAAGCCATTTTGGCTAAATTTGCACTTAGTGAGTTTTACCTTTAAACCGATGAAATAAGTCCCCAAAATGGTATGAAATAAGTCCCCAAATAGGTATGAAATAAGTTCTGGCGAATCTTTTCCAAATTCTTCTAGAGAGAGCTCATGGTCATCTTTTTTTGTCAGCAATCATTGAATTTTCATTTTTATTTGTCATTTGTGGACCTGATGATAAATTCGAGGTATATGAACTTTTTAACTACCTCAAAGTTAAAGCTATCAAGTGACATTTTATCTTAGGCGATGGACGGATTTTTTTTTTTTGTTTTTTGATATACTTAGATTTCCTCTCCTTTACTTCCAGACGAACTCGTTTCACCTGTTCATCAACTTTCGTGAAAGCCTCTATCCCTCTATATATTCCTGCAGCTGGACGAATTTATTGAAGATAGTGCCTTCTGTGTTTTACCAGGTCCAGCACAGGGTTGTCTTCAATCAAATCAGTATACTTTTGGAATAATTAATGAAAACTACTTGCATTCTGCACATGGCATCACATATTTCCAGTGTTACCTGTCACATTTATTTTATTTTGGTGGGATCCAAAATTCAGCCATAGTTCTGTAGAGCTCCAGACGATGAATACTTTCATATGTGACTTTAAGGTCTATAAAAATTTGTTTGGAAGTCTTTGGCCTGTTTATCTTCCCCACAGATGTGAACATTTTTGCATTACCTAATTAGTTAAAATTTTTGAAAGTCCAGGAGCATTAAACCAAAAAAAAAAAGAAAAAAACTTACACGTTTATGTTTGTTCAAATTTGGATTATTTTGCTGCAGTATGCGATTGAAATCCGTTGATGCCAACAAATTCAGTGTGTGCGTTGCACATTTTATATGCTTCGGCAAAGAATTTTCAAAGCGTTCATTATTGAACTCAATCTCATCGATTTCATCACTTTCGGCATTTCCATTGTCTTCAATATTTCCACATACATATGATACATTGATACCAAATTCTCTAAATGCCTTTACAAAATTGGAGCCATTATCAGTCACAGTTGCTACAACATTGTTACAATTTAGTCCGAATTTGGCATGAATCTTTAAGATGAAATCACTAACACGGTCATATGTATGTGATCCTGGAAAACGTCTGCATGCATGCATGAAGAGACAATTCAATGGCGTATAAAACTTTTGTAATTTCATGCTGCCACAACAAAGTTATGGCTCCCTAAAGTCAAAAGTATGAAAATTTATAGTTGAAATTTTTTACTTAAAACACATTTTTCTTTTTTTTTTATAAAACTTTTATCTTTGACTAATCTTCTAAAAATTATGTTAAATAACCTACGATTAACGCAAGTTGTAGTAAAAGCCATTTTTGTCCGACAAAATTGCCACATTTTTCTATATGTAATGGTAATGTCAGAATTCGTCAAAATCTTGACATCGATAATGTTCGCAAAAACCAAATTTACCCGATATGCCTATATAGTACAATAAATTCAATTGGACGCACACCAAAAATTAATAAATAAGTTTAAATTATTTAAACGCACCTGTTTAATGATATTGAAAAATTTACCCGAGAATATTTTGTTTTCGGTATTAATAAGTTCCGTAGACTGGCCTGGCTTCGGTGGTAATAGAAAAGGTAAGGGGTTATTGTTCTCTAATGCGTCCGAGTCAACACTTACATCAGGTAAGAACGATGATACAGAAACTCGTCTTTGGCGTTTTATTGCACTGCCAATATCAGTATCACGTAAAGATTTCTTTCCAATTGCGACATTAGGATTAGTACGTTGGATCAACATCCAAATCGTCAGAAGAAAAATCACCACTCGTATTCATAATTTACCACTTCACAACAATTTGAAACTTCTTCTCACTCAAGAGCCAGACTACTAAAGTTTTAGTTTTCATTCACTTTGCCTAATAGACAATTGTACACAAGATCTGTGAAAACAGTTACATGGTGACTAAATTTTGCAAAACAATCCAAAGCAGTTATTATGCCAGTCTGTCTCTTAACTTACGCGTAAACAATGATTGCGGGTCTGTTAAATCTCATTAATAAACATTAAAATGATTATCGAAAAATCCTGCCCGGAGTTGATTTACAGAACAGATAGCTTGAGATACCAGGCAATATACGAAACTTTTTTGACTAGCTTGAGCGAAATAAGAAAAAGTGTTTACTGCTTCGCAAAACATGAAGATTTTCAATGCAATTTATACCAATTAATTGCTTTGCAATTAGAAACTTGTGACCGTTTAACATGAGAATGCGAACGAATTGTCCTCATATTTCAAGACTATAAAGACGATTGCGATACTGACAGTGAATATGATGTAATGAGTGTGCGACAGTAAGTTACATACCTATATCCGTTGACTATTTCTGCATAACTTATTTTGTTCAAATTTTGCAGAGATCTGGGAACCTTGATAGCGAACCGGAATAATTTCTTCTGTGTATATGTATGTATGTTAAATATGTAAAAAAGAAGATTTATTTTGTTTATTTGTATAAAGGAAAACTAAATGATTTCTTTTATAGTATCTATTCTAATGTCTTTTTTTTAATTGTTTTGTTTTATTGTGTGATATAAATTTTTTTGAAAAGAACGTATAATAAACTCATTTAAAACATTAATATCTGGTTCATATTTCAAATCAATACAATTGAATCTAATAGACTTCAAAATGACTTCAATGACTTCAAAATGACTTCAATGATTTCATGATTCCAAAATGACTTCAATGACTTCAAAAAGACTTCAATGACTTCACTAAAATCACAGAAGATTGCATTTCAGTGACTTCAAAATGAATGGTGTTTTCATATTTTGAAGTTGAAGTCTCTAAGTGAATTCATGAGTTAAACATTTTTGGAGATAAATCAATTGAGTTAAATTCTTAAATGAATTAATTCCTTTACAACTCTGTCTCAACATAACCTAGACTTATGTTGTTTTGCTAGCGAGGAAAGTTTTGGTTTTCATAAAGAATGGCATCAATAACTCAAAAAACGGATTTTTCGACTTATGACGTTTTTCTTCCGGACCATCGATATGAATTGATAACTAAGTGTATCTAATAAAATTATCGTATGTAATTTTTGTGCCTATGGGCTTATTGTACTTTTTTGTATATGGAACTTGGGGTGGATATAAACATTGAAAATAGTTTTTATTTTGTGTCACTGTACATAATTAAATATTCGTTATTGTTTTTATATCCCCTTATAAAAGCTTATAGAATCTTGTGTATTTATTAAAATTTGTTGTTTTCTTTTACCTCCGAAACCAAGAAAGAAAAATTTATTTAATTAATAAAAAAAAATTTAATTTATAAGTAAGAAATACGAAGTAAATTATATGAATTTATGAAAGAATATTAGTCAATATTTTAAAAAAATTTCGAATATGTTTACAGTTACCAACATTCACATATATTTGGTGGATGAAACCTTAAATTCTTGGCGGTTCTGTACTCATTTAAATGTTCACAAAAGTTGAACTTGACAAATCTCGACTGTAATTTATGAGATAAATCTAGTTTTAACAAAAAGAAAACCGTTGAAGTTGTTTGCTTTATTAACACTCGCACTTTAGCTACTATTTTAAGTAGAAGTGGTTTTACGCAGATTGAATGTATACAGAATGCTTAATAATCTGCCTAAGGCGTTCAAATTATGTGAACTGTCTCATAATGCAACTTCACAATGGTAGTGGTACTTCAGTATAAAAATGTTTTAGGAAATCAACTTATTTGTGTATTGTTATATCCACTTAAGCACACGCAGTTGTTCAAATTTTCAAAACATTACAATAGTAAGTGACTTGTTTTATAGGCCAAATTAAGTTTGCAGTAGTAGTAGCAATTGTGATTTGCTTTGATTAACTTCGGATTAATTTTTTTCTGCGAAAGTTCGTAATAATAGACAATCGTCATCAGTCAAAGAAAAGGGAAAATTTTAAATCAAATAAAAAAACATTATTCCATAAAGATGAACAGCGCCTGCAAACAACGTTTCCAGTACATATTCTAAATTATAATCCTTTATACATATGTACGTATTGTGTTCGCTGCTTATTCTAAACCATTAGTTAAAGAATTATAGTTTTCGGAGTCGCCGTGGTGTATTCTATGTGCCTTAAATAAATGGATAAGATGATTAAAATAACAATAGACAGTATGGTAGCTCTCTATCAACAGTTAGACAACGTAGTCATGGTCGCAACGCAACAATTGACGCACTATAACGTGATAAAGGACCTCCAACAGTTAATAAAAGAAAATTACAGACTCTATGTATTTATATTTATACTGAAACAACTTATTATTTTATTTAATTTAAAAAAAAAACTAATTTAGAAATTTTAACATATGATATCGTTTTTTAGGAAACAATTTTATATGTAAAGTATTAGAAAACTTACAGAGGTTAAAAGATTCAAAAATACAAATATTAAGTAAGATATACAGTACATACATACATATTTTATCGATCTTTGACTTATTCAGAAAGAAGAAATCCGGAAGTGTAGAAGGAATATCGAACATTGTTGACATTTCCCTTCAAAAGCGGTGAACATTTACATTGACTTGTTTAACAATGCATTAAATAATGCACATTTTTCTGCGCATTGGATTGGAAGACATCAGTGGTACAGCACATTTTTAAAATGGTTAAAGACACAGCCAATCCGGTGAACCTATAGTTGATAAGTCTATATTCCCAAATTCCAACATCAGAAGGTATTCGAATAGGAAAGTCCCGGATAACCAATCGCGGGATATGATACTGTACCTGCCGCATCTAAATCGATATCGGATATCCAGTGGAACAAAAGCAAGAATCAATACACGTTTGCCTGATGGACTTGGAGGCCAGGCTGATTATAAGTAAACCACTGCTCTACATGCTTTGTATTATGCTCACCAGAAGACAGTTTCAAATAAAAAAGTTTAAAAAATAAAAACAGTCTGCAACAGGGTGCTGTTAATTCGCCGACCGTTTTTAGATTTACAAGAGGATCTCTTCACTTTATATGTATGTCCCGTGTGGTTCAGTGTGAGAGCAAACTTGATGTAAAGGATGCGGGTGTTGAGAGCATTTGCCTTCGTTTGTATTAAACACCAAGGTCTGAGTACATACAATTCATATAACAGTGCAAATATAATCAGATGATTACGTAGTCATGAAAATTTGAAGGCACATTGCCCGGCACTACATTGTGGTGTTTTCCGGGCGTACTAACTTTCATAAGAGGGGCGGTACGGCTTACTCCCACCCGTATATAATAGATCCTTCAGGTCGGAGTGATAAAAACATGGGCAAGGATGCAATTTGAAAAAAAAAGCTAAATGGGCAATGGAATCAGTGGTCTAAGTGTGTCAACCTTTTTGTGTGGCATCCACTTTAAGTTAAACTATAAGTAAAACTCAAGAAATCGAAATGCCAAAATAAAGGAAGCTCTCCACTGGAATAGAAGTTCACCTCTTTGGTTTACTGAAATTGTCGTTGCAATTGTTTTAAAACGGAAAAGTGAAAATTATTTCTGGGCTTAAAATACTGATCTCGTTTAAACAATTTTAACTTAAAATATTATTCCCGAGCTTTTATTGAAACTTCA
The DNA here is from genome assembly GCA_946965025.1 of Blera fallax. NCBI lineage: Eukaryota > Metazoa > Arthropoda > Insecta > Diptera > Syrphidae > Blera > Blera fallax. The sequence continues at coordinate 65,541,712 of OX337244.1, forward strand.
TATAAAAGTCTTATGGCACATATTCCTATCTATGCACATGTTAAAAATATAATTTCGCTATAGCTGAAAGCCCTTGTAGCTAGTGCTATATATAATACATGTATTAATTTTATAATTTATTATAAGTTATTATTGTCATAAATAAATAAATAAATAAATAATTTTCCAATGTAGCATAAACTGTTACTTCTATTGCGTTTTTACCATAATACATTTTTGTTTTCCTTAACCCTAGCAATAATTTGAATTAATTTAATTCACAGTACAATAATAATATTTGAAATAACATTCCTAGTTTTCCTTTACGAAATTCTAGCCTAGAAAATTATATCAAAACAATTCCTTATGAAATTTTCATTTTGCACAAATATGTCGTACAATATGAAAAAACGTAAACATGCCTACTTCTTCATCAATGCAAACTGGTTAGGCCAAGTATCTCGGCATAGTCAAAATACTCAAACTTCCCTGAAACTCAGCTGCTGTTTGTGCTGCAGCTCTAATAACTATTTCAATTATTTATCTCCTATATAAGAATGCACATGTACGAGTATACGCCTGCACGTTATACCCTGAAATATTGCAACCAAAGAGTTTTGCTTACTTGTTCTTTGCAGTAAGGCGTGAACTTCACAGCAGCTTTGAGAAAAAAAAAAAAAAATGAATAAATCGACTTACATCAGGCAACTCTGAGACATTACCATAGCAGTTAGAGGAAGTGGTATAAAAGCGATCAACACTTGAGGTTTCTTTTGAGTCCGTTGGTTAACAGAGTTTCGAGTAAGTGCGAACTGCAAACGAAAGAAATTGGAAAACTGCGTTAAGCTCACAAAGCAATTAAGTGGCGCAAATTACAAAGTGCGGTTGAACGACAAAAGTGCTTCAAATAGATACATTCTCTTATCCGATAGTGAAGAGGTTTTCTTATTTTTATTTGTTAAAGATTTTCGAAAAGGAAAGCAAATAAACCAAAGAACAATTGAACATGACGATATTGGTAAGGCTTTGTTCTTTATTTATTTATAAATAGCTAATTGTCCTATAACCACTTGAGTATAATGTGACGAATTTGTGAAAAATGAGTGTTTAAGGCTGGTGCAATACTTCAATTAAATTAAAGATTTAAATGACAGCCACATTTAATTGGAAGGAGGGTTATTAGTGGCAGGTGTTGTGTATATCTTTTGATTTTAAAAGTGTATTATTCGATTTGTTGCTTCCGCTTCGATAAAAGGTGAACAGTGGATATTCTCTAAGAGAATGGAGTGAAATTGTAAAAAAGTTGAAAGCTAATGTATTGAAGAGAATTGGAATGCAAGTATGTACAGTAACAATTGCGTCATACAATACTTTGGATAATGGACTCAAAGGGTTCAAAACCTACTTGCATCATCAATTAAAGACACGTTCGAATAGATTCGTTTTCAAACAAGGACAACATTTCTATGGTCTACATATACATACATATGTATATCTCGAATCGACAGGTGCTTGGGCGAAACACATGTCAACATCAATCATATTCAAATTGAGGAGACAATAATGTCAAGTTCATGCTCTACATAAATTCATATTTGTAAACATAAAACTACATTCCTTTTATATGCATATATGTATGTGTCCATGTGTAATAGATACATACCTACATATGTATGTGAATTTCTGTTTGTACATGTACCTACTTACATGAGAATGCTTATGAGCTTCTTGCATTCTTAGAAGTGGTCAACTCAGAACAAGTTATTTATTTTTTTTTCAATAACAGTACCGGGTAGTAATATAGCGTCAAGGTTATCCTGTTTAAGAGTTAAGTGCGTAGCGCAGATTCAAACGCAGATTTCGTTTAATGTTTCTTTTTTTATATTGTGGGAATTGGACTAGATAATTTGCACTTAATCATCTCAGAGATTACAAATAGGTGTGCACAGGCATATTAGTATGTACATGCAATGGTTTTTGACTACTAAGTTGTAGACGGTATTAGTCATCAAAACTATTTTACTTTTGAACACATTGAAATAGAAAGTTTTTGATTAAGTCTACATTTATTGTTTGCTGTTTTTAGAAAACAATAAAAACGGGTATTCAGGGTAATAAAAAAGGGTTTCAGCATGAATCGTATCAACAACCTTGAGATTCAAGAACAAATACCTACGTACGTATGTATGTACTTATATCTTGATCGGTCATTTTTTTATTAACACACTTTAGGAGTGTCTGTATTTAAAAAAAAACTAGTCTTAAGCCGAATGAGCAATTCTGTTACAACTTTAATTAAGATGCATCTATAGTATAAAGCGCCTCCGTACTTTCATCCGATCTGCTCTCACTAAGGTGGAGCTAAAATTCGGGGTGAACCTGCGCCTCACCCAACAAGGTCCTCCAACTACCCCGGTATGTGCCTATCTGCGTTCATGCAGGCCAAGTTGGTTAAGATTCCTTTCTACTTGTGCTCGCCACCTAAGGTAAGGCTTCCTTTTTATGGCTTGGATTCGAAGACTCTGCGGGCCGGAGCGTTGGTATTCGATCTACGTGCCTTAGTCATCTCAAATGTCAAATGTGTTTTTTTTTGACTTGTCGATATCGATAGGAGTACAGCTTGTATACCCCGTCTTTTAAATTTATCCTCCAAAGCTCATCAGTGTAAAGCAAATCGCCATCTCACGAAGAATGGTTTTTATGCTTTTGTTAGCCGCGCTGTAAAGTAGGGTTGGGATGATACAGATCTTATGTGGATTATCCTTAGTTGTTCGGGAAAGCGCTTTACTCCTCAACTGCTCGTTAGGGCGAGCAGACTAATTGGATTTAAGAAAAACACCCACTGCCAATCTACTACAAGGTTTCTTCTTCATCTTAACAGCTTTCTGTTGGCGCTTTGTTGCCGCGACATGTTCTTTTTACTTTTTGGTAAAACTTCTGAACATCATTACTGCAGTGGTATATCGTTTCATATTCTTTAGGAGAAGCTGATATTTCTCCTGTTTCTTCTTTCTGCCCGAAGATCTTCTGAGCAGGTTTCATCCTTCTTTTTAGAGCCGTTTTATATTCCTCTTATTTTGCTGCGTGTGTACGATTCCTCGTCAAACTAAGGTTTTCTTAGGGCTTTTTGATGGCGATCACGTAACACGATTGTAACTACATTGGACATTGCTCGTAGGTTTGGTCTAAGAGTTCGTAGAAAAACTCTTTGGAGCGTCGTCTTCTTCTTCTGTTAGTGCATATTATGCTTATGTTGGAGAATTTAGCTTATTTAGCTTGATACGAATTGCTATAAGACGTTCATTTACATGCCGAAAGCATGTAAGACCCAGACTTCTAGCCTAAGTCTGGTGCATATGCCAAATTCAGACCCGAATAAACGCTGCTTCTACTTTCTGTTGCAGTCACCGTAATAAATTTCACAGTTTTTCATCCATCGCATTTCCACTTTATAGCTGTTTAGGGCCACCGTTAGTTGTTCGCTGAACGCGGTCTGTTAAGTGTCCGAATATTTCACGTACAGATCCGAATGTTTTGCAAGGTCGTTAACAGTAAGATTAACTTTTCCCGAGGCTAGTGGTTACCTCGTAATATTTTTTGTTTTCAGTAAAACAGGTAACCCTACTCAAATCAACGAAAGCAGACGACCAGGTTCTTTGCTGGACCCCTTCGACTGAAGGGGCCGTGGTTACAGCTAGATAGGCCATGTAAATGTAAGGTCGGTAAATACTATCATAAAGGAACTTTAAGTCGACTTACAGATGTTATGTCTGGGTTTGGAATTCGTCAATATTTTCCAGTGTGAATTTTGAAAAATTGAGAAATGAATAAGGATATGGTGATCTCTACTGTTTATAGTTTGTGATAAACTTTGTAAACCTTGCGACTAATAACGATGAAGAATTTTTAGTTGAAATTTAGCTCCTTCAGCTTCCGGTGTAAAGAAATTCATGAACAATGTTCACAAACTGGTTTACGAATAACAAAAATTATCCGCGTGCTCGCCCGATGCGAACATCAACTGTTCGCAACTGGACATCAGTCTTACTTTTCTGAGGATAATATTGCATAAATACCTCGGATTATGTCAAACTCACTCAAGAGTTGAAGTACAAAACCATCTGCTTCATTATCGCTTTTCTGTGAGGGCGTTAAATGTGTTGTAAAATGACCCCGGTTTTGTTCGCAAAATGATATTTTCAGAAAAAGCTCGATTTCATCTCATACATAGGGAGACCAATCATGCCTGCTGCAGATGCCATTTGAATAAAACTTTTTTCCATAGATAATCGGAAGGTCTACAAAATCCCCTGCTTCTCGCCTTCCACACTAGGATGTTCCATTCTTAGTCTCTCAAGCTATACACCTTGGTGGTAAGGCCGATTCTCTGGTAGGGCGCATTGGGGTGATGGACCGTTAAGATACTGTCCATACCAGCATACTTAGGATGCATTATCATCTCCCCAATTTTATCGACCGCTTGCCTACTGAAACTGACTTCAGCTTAAGCCTTAAACATTTGATACCCGATAGGTCAGAATAGACGCAAAGCGATGTCCTGTACAACGGTTTGCTGTCAATCTTTACGGATGGGTTCAAAACCCAGGAAGAGATCGGCGCCGGAGTCTTCTCGGAAGACTTAGGTATTTGCCTCTCTTTTAATCTTCCGAACCATTACAGCGTCTCATAGGCCGAAGTCACCGCCATTCGCCAAGCCGTTGACTGGATAGCGATAAATACATATTATATCGCGGAAAGATATATGTAATTATATACACTGACAGCCCGGCAGCTATCAAATCCCTCATATCCAGCATCGCAACACATAAGGCAGTGAAAAACCGCCACTTATCTGTTAACGAAATAGTTGGACAGTACAACCTCTCCTTTTGCTGGACTCCAGGCGTCCCGGGGAACTGCGTAGCTGTTCCGGTACTAATAGCATAATTATAGCCAAAATTGCTGCACCAGTGTCTTATGCTAAGTTTCGCATCCACGCGGATGGAGCCGACTTTGCCAACGTCATTTCGTTAGGCAATTATGGTCATCTATAATGACTTCTGCAGAAATTTTAAAGACGAGGAAGACGAAGACAATGTCTCAATGATCTCATACTGCTTCTACGGCTAACATAAACAGCCTCATAAGAAAATCATTTGGTTCCAGGAGCGGACAGTGTGAGCCACTTGTCCCTACCTAGTGGAAGGTCAATGCCAGTTGGTCAGGAATCTGCAGTTAAAGGACTATATCTCTTAACTGGGACACCCTGTATTTCTGCTTGGCACCTGAGGAAAGATTTTCGATATAATTAATTGAGGAATGACTTTTGTTGTGATCACCAGCGATGCACTTGGCAGCCAACGTGTTAATATCATCAGCATATGTACATATGTACATATTTTTTAATAATATTATTAACGAAAAGTAGACAGAATAAGAAGCCCAGGTGACTTCTTTGAGGAACACTAGATGTTAAGTAAATATATAGGATCAGATAAAGTGTTATTTATTAACTAATTGGAACGAACTGTTAGAACTTTATGAAATTTGAATGGAAACTAAGTTTTCGAACTTTATAATTGAGATAAGAGAGAGAGAGAGAGAGAGAGAGAGAGAGAACTTTAGAGTCATTTTTAAGTAGAATAGCTTTGAATTTGAATCTTTGTTGACGTATCCATTCAAAAGGTATCCCAGTAAGTGAAAATATATTATTTCAATGTGAAATAGAAATTTTGTGACTAAATGTGGAATAAAACTTCAGATAAAACGGCCCCACACCTCTGCTGGCAAACTCTTGCTCTTTTGAAATTATCGATGATATCTCCGCTTTAATTTCGAGAATTGTTAGTTCAGCAGAACCTGCTTACCCCTGTACTTTGCGCAAAAGCAGTTCAACCAATCTTTGCAGGATGAAGCTCAAACAGATGGGTCTCTCAACTCTTGACGAGTAGATAGTCGCTTTTCCCAATCTTTGGTATGAAAATCAACTTGACCATACACCAAGGAGTGCTAGAGGCTATCAGTAGAAATCTTTTGAATAATGGCTTATCGTTGTTTCATATAACAATGCATCACCATAGCTGGATACATGGCTTGAAGCCATCGATAGATGTCACAGGATATTAGAAAGCTTCATTTTTCACCACGTGAGATGCAGTCTTCCAGCAGCGTTGCAACGAGCTCCTCGACGATAAAAATGTTGGCAACTTTAACGCCGAAATCCGAAAGAACGAAATCTTTAGTAGGACAGTTGCCAACCATAGCCTACACGACACCGCGTTCAGCAACGGACTTAGGTTAATTGGCTCAGTCAAGGTAGGATACGCCACTGTAATTAGCACATGTTTACCTAGTTGAAAGGCACGCCTCCAGTATTCTGGATATCCCAACCCTCTAAACAGCCAACATTGACTTGGATCACTTTCATGTTGTAGCCACGGTACGAATGCGAAAATTCCAAGCGCCACAACAAAGAAAACTTCTTGCAAAAAAGATAGCAAGAACATCGGCTTCTACAAAACAAAAGCAAAGAGTATGAAAGCCCTCAAGATATTCAGTAGTGGTGTAAAATGTGAATACATTTGACTACTCGTACTCATTCATTATTTTTTTATAAGTACTCGGATAAAAGTAACGAGTACTTAATACTCGCGAGTACCACCTATAGAATACTTTGGAATCTATGCAAATACAATTCTGTCTCTTTTATACGAGCGGAATACAAATGTAATCTCTTGCCTTGTTTCCCTCAATATTGTATCCTGCTCTAACAAATATAATTCATTAGAAACAGATTTCTCTTTTCACTTTTGCCAAGCCGTGTGTTTGCTTGAAAGTAAACAAAACATATTGCGTGTCCGTATATATAATTTGTCTGCCTCCTTGTGAGGTGATATTGTTTTGTTGACATATCTTACAAAGGACAATTTTATACGATTATAGTATTGGAGTAGGGCGAGTAAGAAAATCTCTTAAAATAATTCTTGTTGGAAGTGCAAGAGAGGAGGGGTATTCGAATACATATCTGTGGCGAATAAGAATCCCCTGAAATGTGTTGGGTAGTGCAAACAGACTAAGTAAGCAAATACGTATCTGAGTACTTTGCAGGTAACGAGTACGAATGAATACATGGTAGTAACGAATACGAATTAGTACATGGTAGTAACGAATACGAATGAGTACATGGTAGTAACGAATACATTGTACCGAATGAATACTTTTTTTACACCACTAATATTCAGCGGTTTTACTCCGAACAATATACGAAAGTTCTACCAAAAAATAAGACAACGTTGGGAGGGCAGCTTAACTATGAAAACACTACTTTTGCAGACTAACATTCAGCTGGCAAGCAGAATGACACATTCACTTAGAGGATAGCAGGTAACTTCCGAAGTAAGGGGGTCACTCATTTCTAAGATTTGATCAGACGAATGCGTGTTTGATGAATTGAATTTCAGCATCGTTTGCCCGATCCACAAGAAAGCCAATTTTGCCTAGTACAAGACAGCATTGCGTACATATTGTGTAAAGCTCTAAAACCTTTCACCGTGGAGAATGTTCCCTACTCCATGAAGCTCGGTAATGGCCTCACCGAGATATGTGGTGTCAAAAAAGATTTTAGGCAAGGTAAAACACTGTCATGCTAATTCTTTCACATCAAGCTTGAATGGTTTATGCCATTAGTTAGTCAATACTCCCTTACTACACAAAATAATGAAAGTAGACTACCAATTATTCTTTTGGATAACTATCGAAAATAGTATTATTTTAGTTCAATCCACCATATTATAAGCTGGACTGCATACCGTTGCAATTAATTATTCGATTTTTAAAGGGTTAGTTAGTTGGAGAGAGTTTCAAAAATAAGAACTCAATGCTGAAACTCATTGGAGAACAAAAAACCACTTTTCTGCGGCATTAAGTTTCGTAGGCAATTTAGTACACACAAATATAATCATTACTCGGCGTAAAGTTATTTTGTTTGAATTGACTCATACTCGTGATAAATCGCACTATTTATACCCTAACCTAAGGGTAAATTGAGCTTGGTACATAGTTTGCAATATAGAGAAATAATGCCGATAGGCATTAAAGGCCCGGTATCAGTAGACGAGTCTATTAAGCCATTTTCGTCCATCTGTCACCAGTTTGGGCCATAAATGTTCGCTTACCTTCGATCCCGTTTGGTCACTCAAGGAAATTTAAGGAAGAACAACATCAAAGCTGATTTACAGAAAATTGTTGGCGTGTTGGTAAGCATGCGACCCTATTCACGGGCGGTTGCTGACCTCCTTTTTGTCCACTTTCCGTTAGAAACTTGCTGTGGATTTTCGATACTTATGCATAAGCATCTCTTCTCTATTCGTCAGCGTTAGGGGGTATTTTCAGCAATCTTGCGCAGATACTGCAAGGACCTTCTGTAGACACTTTTCGCTTTATCCCCTTTCGTCCACTCTCTCTTAACTTCCCGAGACCTGTATTACAATGAAGTCCGATGTTTAAGGCCATATTTTTTCAAATTTAGTTGTTTCTTTCATTATAGGTGGCTATTGCTTGCTTATTGCTTGTCCTGCAGGTCAACTCACAACAATACACAACACCAGTACCTATTCTAAAACAAATCAATCGACACAACGCAGATGGGTCGTACACATACGGATATGAAGCCGCCGATAAAAGTTTCAAAATCGAAACAAAATACCCCGATGGTGAGGTTCACGGTAAATATGGATATGTTGACGATCAAGGACAAGTGCGTGAGGTTGAATACGGAGCAAGTAAACGTGGCTTCGAACCACAAGGTAAGAGCGTTGAACGCATTTTTAATATTTTTGCATGACTTTACTTTTCCAACAGGAAGCGATATTAATGTTGCCCCACCAACCTTGAAAAGCAACAATCCATATCCACTAGGTCCGAATGAAATAGATGACGGGCAATACCGTGAAGATCCAGGCGTTTATTACAACAGTAATCGAAATAATGCTCCAGTCAGATTAAACCAAAATAACTACCAAGCACTACCACCACCACCACCACAACCGCAATGGTCACCACCACCTCAGAGGAATATTCCAGTAAGTAGGTTCAGCCTGGACAGCCTTCAACAATCATCTCGTCCACAATGGTCGGCTCCAGCCCCACAATATCCAAGTCCGCAATATTATAACCCTCCACAGCCAAGGTATCAACCTCCACCACAACCTCAATACTACAATCCTCCGCAACCAAGATACCAACCACAATACCAACCAGGTTACGCGAATGTTCCCACTCATCATCATCCTGCGCTTAAAAATTTGGATATTTCAAGTGGTTCTTACAGTATCGACTACACTGGCAGAAAGTAAAAAAAATAAAGCCTTACTGAATTCAACAATTTTTTTATTTAATATTCTAAAGAAGACTTAAACCAAACGTTTTAAATTAAGAGGCCTGTGTCAAATAAAGTCTAAGAGCTGCTGTATATTATTTGTATAAGTATTCGTACCGTATGTTGTTTACTTCGACTTAATATTTCATTTTTATTAAAGTGATTTATAAAATGTTTAATACTCAAACTATTTTTTTTTTCTTTAAAAAGTTATTTGCCACGGTTAGGCATTTTGTGCAATATGCAGAAAATTATGCAACCAGAGTACAACACCCAATTTCAGTTTTTAATAATAACACCAACACACAAAACAACTCCACATTCCTCTACACAGCCCACAGCCTTTCAATGATATTTCACATAGTTGGTGTGCACGGCTGGGATCAAGCGGATAGCCACACGAAATTCAATAACAATTCAACTGTAACCGTTGATATTTTTGTTAAACTCTTTTGAAAGTAGCTACTATACGCTACAAGTGTATTTCAATATTTGTATGTAAATGTAAGTGGAATTTATTTCCTAAGCCATTATACGCTAAAAGACCTTTAGACTTAAACTTAACTAGCATATACACACGTACACAGTAAAAAGTTTCCATAACGAAAGTTGTTACTGCACTATATACTCTCGGAATAGTTCGGGATATGGGTTGTGGCCTTGCGGAAGTGGACAAACAACGGCATCCAATTCAAGGCTATCAGCATGTAAAAATGTTGCAGCATAAAAAGTATTTCAAGAATGCGATAGTGTGTCATAAATAAAACCACACGCAAGTGGTAATTCTAGTTAATACGTCATTCCTTTCTCTAGAGTGATTCAGAATTTATCTGATAGATTAAATCTAATTTAATCCAATGGTATTTATAGGAAAGTCTGCTTAATCTTATGCACCCGACCGCATAAGAGATACAATTGACATTAACACAATGAAATCATGTATTGACATGGAACAATTTCGATGAAAACAGGTTTTTGCAATTTTAAGTAGTGGCTTTTATATTTAGAATATGTACATAACGATCAGTGGCCTCATTGTTTTACAATAGGATTTACATGAATGGTCATAGCTTCATTACTCGTATTTGGAAGAATTTGTACTTTTGTCGGATTGTTTGCAGTAAATGTTAAATGATATTCTTATTTATATTATGTACATTTTTTAAATTCATTCTGTAGATAAAGAGTGTCCTAAAAGAGCCCCGGATTTAAATCTCGCTCCATATTTTTTTTTGTAATGTTGGCAACCCTTTGGGTAGGGTAAATTTGAACTACCTGTGTATAATTTTTGTGTAATTTCCAGTTAAAGAATGCTCTAAATGAGGATTAATTAAAATCTTTGAGACACTTGATTTGATTGTCAACAATAACTTCCCCATGCTTCCTCGTAATGGACGTTCACTTGAAAACAAAGCCGAACTTCAAGAAACACCTAACAGCGATGTCTCCATCAGCATCTGCATGCATACAAGATCCAACTCACTCAAGACCAACATTATGAACGCAAATCGTATCGAGACAAACTTCCAGGTCGTGTAATCTCAAGAAGATATGGTCACCAAGGTCCTCGGATTTGACATTATGCGACTTCTGTCTGTGGGGCTTTTTGAAGTGAATGAATTATACATCGATTCTCCGATTCTCCTTCACAGTAAGAAACGAAGTGAAAAAAAAAAAAACCTAAAAAAAACTGGGATCACTGAGTGACGAATTGTGCAGTATCCTATCCTTCAAATCGAGAAAATATGCTTTTAAGTTCAGATTTAGCTTAGCTTATTTCTCAAAAATTTGCATTCAGAAACACTTTTGAACTTTTGTTCTTTAGAGAAAGGAAGGTGTGGTGTGCTTGGAGTATGGGATCAATTCGTGAAATGAAAGCATTTACGGTGCTACTATAAAGCTATGCATTTTTTCCACTGTCTTTTTTCTCATGAATATTTGACTAACGGCCGAGAGTGATAACAGTCATGAAAAGGTTCTTCGGTTGGGATTAAAATAATGGCTGCGAGAAGCTCTAAACATGGCGCCCGCTATAGATATATGTTCTAGATTTATTATCGTTAAAAGCCTTTTAGAGTAAAAGAATAATAAATGATAAAAGTGTATCTATATATATAAAAATGAATGTTTGTCTGTATGTCCTTTATAGAATCGTAAACTATGCATTTGATCATGTGATGATCTTTAGCAAAGTTGTTGTGCATGAGCCCACGAAGGTTTCTGAGTTGGTACGACCAATTTTCGACAGATGGCGCCACTGTCATTCCAATGAATTTCATATATTGCCGTGACAGTTCATGCTGATTTGAATTGAAACGAAAACAGCGAACGAATGATGACGTTTCGAGTTGTGGGTGACATAAGAATTTATGTAAATTGTGAAATTCATGTCCGGCTCACATGGAACAGACAATATTGTCGTTTTTTGAATAGTTTTGTGCATTTCATTGTGAGTTAAATAAATAATTCAATCGAATTGAATTTTTGTAGTTTCCGTGAGCTGATTTTATTCATTCTCTATAGTGAACCCACGAAGATCATCGAATGTGTATGTGAAGGATCTGACTGCTGATTGACGTTCCGAACGCATTTGCTGTGCAGTTTTTTTTCGGATATCATCGTGAGTGGAATTAAAATCGATTTCAACAATTCTCGAGTGCTGATTTTTTTCACTTCAAATTTTCCTCAGCGAATTGGTGATCACCGTCAATATTAACATTTCCATCCGTGTGTGAACAGCCGGTTCAATTGGATTGGATACATTGTGAGATTCGGATTGCTGATTGACATCTTATAAATTCAAACTCATTTTTCACGTCGTTCCCGTACAATTATGCCTCCAAAGCGACAAGCAATTGGCCGATCTACACCTCAAGCACGAAAGAAAAGAGCATTACGAGCCTCAGAATCAGACGAGCAACGAGCATTAAAGGCCGAACTATAATAGTAGAATGGGTGCGTAAGTCGACGTACGTAACTGTGCGAATACAAGGAATTTGTATTCTACGACCATAATAGCTTTTTGCTTCGATTCGTCAAGTTTCGTTCACTTTTGCTCACTTACGAAAAGAGCGAACCCATTCGCTCTTTCGTACGAAAATGTGACATTTGAACAGCTGTGTTTAATTGAAAATTGAAAGTTGCCAAGAAATTTGGTTTTATTTATTTGTAAGTTAAGTACATTTGAAATTATCAGTTGAAATAACAATTATTATTTTTAGATTTCATTTATATACTTAAATTAGATAGATTTCATATTCATACTCGGAAAAAAAAATGGCAAAACGATTTGACTCTGACAGTCGCTTCCGTTTACATACGCCTATTATGGGCAACTTAAGCAATTGAGAGTACTGAAGGAAACTTAACGTAGAATTTTGACATTAGCTTCCGATTGCTTTCGACTATTATAGTTGAGCCTTAAGGCTAGAAAATCTTCGAGTACATGCCGCTGAGACCCGTTCGTCTGAATCATCTGATCGAAACTGATCGAATACGTACTACTCAGGCCCGTTCGTCTGAGACAACTGAACAGCGGGAAAGAAGGCTGCAAAATCTTCTAATAAGCACCGCTCGATCAAGACAAATATTGTGTATCCCACAGCACTTCAATAAATATCGAATTGAAACGAAACGCTGCAATGTCACAATTTTTTGGAAATGAACAAAATCAATAAAATGACTCAAAATGAATTGAATATTTGTGTAATGTTTTTCCTCCAAATTTATTTTAGTTGGTGGCGTTGCAACGCGCGCAGGGTACAGCTAGAATTGTATATAATTTTCCATTCGCTTAAACCAGGCTGAAAGACCATCTAAAGCGAGTTTTTGAAACAAGATTTTCGTATTGGAGTTTTAGTTTCCCTTCCTCTCTTTTTTTTCTACAGTTCTTGCGAAGTGGTTGGTTTTGCCTCCCCTTTTCTTTCTTCGGCTTTTTTTCTCTCCTCCTCGGGTTTGAGACCTTAATCTAGAAAGCTAAGATACCATTTTGCACTGGTCCATTTTGGCCCCTTCTCCCGGTTGACCGAGGGCGGGTAAGTTAGGAGGTTTTCTAACGAACTTTTCTGTCAATTCTACGTGCTCTTAGGGAGTTTGTTCTTTCCTGCTAGGGGGTTCTGTTTCCCTACAGCATGAGCTTTTTTGTGATTCTTCCGGCTTTGGGCGACTATTTGCTTGCCTTGGAGGTGCTCTCCTGCGGTTTGTGTCTTGTCTAGTATGTCCCCCTCATCGGTCAATCAATCGGTCTTGGAAATAAGCTCTTTCGACTGGTTCCTAGCTTTCCATTCTTGTCGTCGTTTACGATGTCTTGCTCCAGTCGACTAGCCATTTCGATCGCAGTGATATCACGAATTCTTTTTAAATGATCTTTTATTTTCTGGTTTTCTTGTTTTCTTCGCGTATGGTCCCACGAGCAGGTAGAGAAATATTATGCCACATCAGAGCCCCGCATGGGGAAAAGCCATCGCTACTCTCTGATTTGGGCTGGTTTCAGAGAGGCTCCGTTCGAATATAGTCGTTATACCCCCTTACTGCAAACCATCCAATGGGCACAATCTAGCATGATACCCTGGATTAGAGTGTTGAATAACTATTGGTTTCCGGATTCTTCTAGAGATAGTGTCCGAGAATCATTGTTCTTACTTAGCCCCTACACCGCGACAAGGTTAATAGTCGAGTAGGAGATTGAGATGAGAAGCTTTCTCATGAGAGTTATTAATCTCGGTTTGTCAGACTTTCACGAGAGATAGAACCGTGAAAAAAGTCTTCAGGGTTTTCTAGGATTCGAACTTAGAACTTCACGTTCAGTATTCGAAGGCACTAATCATTGAGCCACGCCAACAAGGCATTAACCAAGCTTAAATCTTCATGCATGTTCTGAACTGTGCTCATTGTTTTATATGAAAACGACAGTAGCAGGACGTCCTGCTTGTGGCTTGATATTGAGCGAAATCTGCTCACGTTGAAACTCATTGAAAAACCGCTCTACAGTGGACAATTATAGTGCTTTATCGCCAAAATCATTCAAAATATTGCTAACTAGTCGACTTAATCCATCTTTAACGTCGTGAAAAAGTATTGGCCGGAAATCATAACGAGTTAAATTTAATTTTTCAAGAGATCACCTTCTTTGTTTCACATCCATATTAATAAAAACATATTCTTTAATCTGTCAAATATGCTACAACATAAATGTTAAAGGAAAACAATTCCAAAAGCAACACTTTGCCCAGAAATATTCTAATCGTAAAACCAGAGTAGTAACTTATTTATTAATTTACATTGCCCCAAAATGATTGTCCAATCAACCTGGCTGATGGTATCGATCATTTATGAATATGATTTAAGAGTAAACATCCATTATATTTCTACGTTACCAACTACATTTTGAAATTATTATACCCTCGGGGGATAGGCTTTTTTATAAAAGCGACAAGGCAAAATTAAGATAATGATCAGTTTTCAAGCAGTCAAAATTACATAAAACAAAATAGCTTAACGAGCTTACCTTAATTGTGGCTCGCTACATACACTTTTTTTGGATAAATGAAAAGCTGCATGAGTTTGTATGAAAAAACTTACTTCGATCGGAAATCCGGTTTGCGTTGCCCCGTAAAGAAAAAAAAATTGTAATGTACAAAATTCATTAATAAATTATTACAATCGACCTATTTGTTAACTTAGTTCTTTTGATAGGTAAGACCATTTTTCTAGATTTTTGAAAGGGCTTTCCGTAAAAATTTTAAATCTCGAGATTTCGTTTTGCTTTGATATAACATATTGACTACCTTGTTAGATCCCTTTGCGTGACTCTTCCTTGGGAGTTTTTAGTCGGAATACTTTTTGCGTTTCTCCTAAGTTCAACTCAAATCTCAATTCCCGTGCTAATGCATTACTCAAGCATCTGTATGATTGTTTTTTTTTTTTTTTGGCTTGGTAATGCCAGACATAGCCACTTTTAAGGGACAGTTTGCTCGTTAATAGCAGATTTCTTTAGTTAATGCCCGAAGTTCCCATGTGCTATGAGTATCGCAACGATTTGAGTGTTTCTGACTCCTAAAAACTCATCGAATACAAGGCAATAAGTATAAGACAATGGCCTATCCAGCTCCTTACCATTTATCTGCATAGTTAAGAAAACGGTTCGGAACCAAGAAATTCTGCGGCTGACTTCTACTTAGCCAGTGTGATCGCCTTTCTATTTCCTTCCATACCCACGTGTCCCTAGACCTAAGCCAGTGTCAAATTGCTATGAATTGCACATTCACTGAGTTTTGCACACGTTTCATAGGAATTATGTATTGATTTCAGTCTGCATCATGCGTCTGCTCACTACTTGATTCTGACATTTTTCCCATGCTCTTGAAAGTGATTCAATGCATGAAACAAAACGAGCACCTCAGCTTAGTGCGCTTGAAATTTATGCCTAGACTCATATGGCAATGTACATAGATTCAACTTATCTGATAATATATCTGTATCATGTATCATGGATCTATCCGTGCAGACAGAAAAGACTCGCTTAGCTTCTTATCTGGGACTGATCCATCTTCAATTGAAGTTCTGTGATGCGTTTCAGTAATACTGACTTTCGTACTATGCATTTGCATATTTAGATCCTTTACATTAATTCTAATGAACTCCAAAATCGTTGGTGTTCAATATTGTCACCGGAATTCCATCGCTGCTGTTTTCCTTATAAACAGTTACACCGGAAGTACTCCTAGAATTATTTCCACAGCGTATGTTATTGAAGTATTATCACCCTCTTCAACACCTTGATTCTGTTCCAAAAAGAGTTATATGTATCTCAAGTTTTAGATTCTCGAGGCATATTTTATTAAAGACACTTTCAATGTCCATCACAGCGGTCATTGCTAAAATATTGTCAAGAGAAAGCTTCTCAATTTGCCTTTCGGATGTGGCTCTAAATTGTAGGTCACTTCCATTTGTGTGAAAAATATAATGCGCACAACACGAATGGTCGCGAGAAGCTAGGCTCTGGACCACATACGGTCCGTTGCGCCAAGTATTTGTATTTGTAATACAGTTAAGACAGAAGCTTATAAGAAGCTATCAACAAAATTTATAAATACATAAGTTCAGTAAAATGATACAAATTCCGTACCTACGTAAAAATCTTCAGACACGCTATGAGGACGGCGCGTGCTTTGCTTATAGTAGAGTGAAATTCTTACTTACTAAAAACGTCTCGTTTTTTAGTTTATTATTTTTGGGAATGACACTCGACATGAAGCTAAAATAGATATGAAAGTAAATGCGCTGGTCACAGGGCTATTGTCGAGGATGAAGGAAAAAATATGCTCGCAAATAACGCACTCGCCTACACGTATATTGACTAAACGTGCTACTCCTAATTTTCAACGAAACATATGTACCTAATGCGCCAATTACAATTAATAAAACCATTCTAAGAGGCAACCACCTGTTATTTGCGGTATCATCATCAGCATGCGCTTCCACTGAGAAATGCTTCGGATTTGGTATTACAAAATGTCTAGAGACCGCGTGACCGCCTAACAACTTGCAGACGCCCCAGACTGCTATAAAGCAGACATCACTGCCATCCAAGAACTGAAGAAGATGGATGGACGGGACAAAAGAATGATGAAAAACTGCGATATTGTAGTGATTGCTGTCGGCAACCAGGGCGATGTTTATTTAGATGCGAATTTGACATTAGAGGCAGACGTAGGCAACATTTCTTGAGTTTCCGGCATCTGAATTAGGACCTCAAGACTATTCATATCAAGGGTAAATATTAGCCTTATATACCCTCATGACGCCGCGAGAATTTGGGCGACGTTTGGAAAACTTCTACCAACCCCTGAACTTCTACCAACCCCTGAACAAACCGTATGAGTAATCCCCTAGCCACGGTGTTGAGACTGTCTTGGACAACTTTGCCACAATTCTGTGTGAAGATTGGTAGTATGATCATAAAGCACAGCCCGCACGGCACCGCATCCGACAACGGATTGACATGGTGGGCTTGCGGCAAGTCGAAACATCATCATAGCTACCGTAGCACGTAGTTCTCTTATCTCAAAATCCACAAATGGACAAGGACAAAATCTTCGGCCATCTATGGCTTTCTGTGCAGTGTCAACTACCTCCTTGATTGCATCTATCGTGGACCGTCCCTTACGGAAGCCATACTGGTGTTCGGCTAGACCTCCCGCATTTTCAATGACTGCTTCTAGCCTGGTACTAATAATTCGTTCCAGTACTTTTCCAGCTGTATCCAGCATACAGAGTGGTCGATAAGATGATGGATCTCCCGGTGGTTTCTTTCCTTTAGGTAGGAGGACCAATTTTTGCAATTTCCATTGACTCGGAAACACTCCTTCTCGCAGGCATGAATTGTATAGTTCCAGGAACAATTCCGATCTGGCCCTGATTGCGGTCTTCAGTGCTATATTGGGTATAGCATCTGTGCGAATACAAGGAATTTGTATTCTACGACCATAATAGCTTTTTGCTTCGATTCGTCAAGTTTCGTTCACTTTTGCTCACTTACGAAAAGAGCGAACCCATTCGCTCTTTCGTACGAAAATGTGACATTTGAACAGCTGTGTTTAATTGAAAATTGAAAGTTGCCAAGAAATTTGGTTTTATTTATTTGTAAGTTAAGTACATTTGAAATTATCAGTTGAAATAACAATTATTATTTTTAGATTTCATTTATATACTTAAATTAGATAGATTTCATATTCATACTCGGAAAAAAAAATGGCAAAACGATTTGACTCTGACAGTCGCTTCCGTTTACATACGCCTATTATGGGCAACTTAAGCAATTGAGAGTACTGAAGGAAACTTAACGTAGAATTTTGACATTAGCTTCCGATTGCTTTCGACTATTATAGTTGAGCCTTAAGGCTAGAAAATCTTCGAGTACATGCCGCTGAGACCCGTTCGTCTGAATCATCTGATCGAAACTGATCGAATACGTACTACTCAGGCCCGTTCGTCTGAGACAACTGAACAGCGGGAAAGAAGGCTGCAAAATCTTCTAATAAGCACCGCTCGATCAAGACAAATATTGTGTATCCCACAGCACTTCAATAAATATCGAATTGAAACGAAACGCTGCAATGTCACAATTTTTTGGAAATGAACAAAATCAATAAAATGACTCAAAATGAATTGAATATTTGTGTAATGTTTTTCCTCCAAATTTATTTTAGTTGGTGGCGTTGCAACGCGCGCAGGGTACAGCTAGAATTGTATATAATTTTCCATTCGCTTAAACCAGGCTGAAAGACCATCTAAAGCGAGTTTTTGAAACAAGATTTTCGTATTGGAGTTTTAGTTTCCCTTCCTCTCTTTTTTTTCTACAGTTCTTGCGAAGTGGTTGGTTTTGCCTCCCCTTTTCTTTCTTCGGCTTTTTTTCTCTCCTCCTCGGGTTTGAGACCTTAATCTAGAAAGCTAAGATACCATTTTGCACTGGTCCATTTTGGCCCCTTCTCCCGGTTGACCGAGGGCGGGTAAGTTAGGAGGTTTTCTAACGAACTTTTCTGTCAATTCTACGTGCTCTTAGGGAGTTTGTTCTTTCCTGCTAGGGGGTTCTGTTTCCCTACAGCATGAGCTTTTTTGTGATTCTTCCGGCTTTGGGCGACTATTTGCTTGCCTTGGAGGTGCTCTCCTGCGGTTTGTGTCTTGTCTAGTATGTCCCCCTCATCGGTCAATCAATCGGTCTTGGAAATAAGCTCTTTCGACTGGTTCCTAGCTTTCCATTCTTGTCGTCGTTTACGATGTCTTGCTCCAGTCGACTAGCCATTTCGATCGCAGTGATATCACGAATTCTTTTTAAATGATCTTTTATTTTCTGGTTTTCTTGTTTTCTTCGCGTATGGTCCCACGAGCAGGTAGAGAAATATTATGCCACATCAGAGCCCCGCATGGGGAAAAGCCATCGCTACTCTCTGATTTGGGCTGGTTTCAGAGAGGCTCCGTTCGAATATAGTCGTTATACCCCCTTACTGCAAACCATCCAATGGGCACAATCTAGCATGATACCCTGGATTAGAGTGTTGAATAACTATTGGTTTCCGGATTCTTCTAGAGATAGTGTCCGAGAATCATTGTTCTTACTTAGCCCCTACACCGCGACAAGGTTAATAGTCGAGTAGGAGATTGAGATGAGAAGCTTTCTCATGAGAGTTATTAATCTCGGTTTGTCAGACTTTCACGAGAGATAGAACCGTGAAAAAAGTCTTCAGGGTTTTCTAGGATTCGAACTTAGAACTTCACGTTCAGTATTCGAAGGCACTAATCATTGAGCCACGCCAACAAGGCATTAACCAAGCTTAAATCTTCATGCATGTTCTGAACTGTGCTCATTGTTTTATATGAAAACGACAGTAGCAGGACGTCCTGCTTGTGGCTTGATATTGAGCGAAATCTGCTCACGTTGAAACTCATTGAAAAACCGCTCTACAGTGGACAATTATAGTGCTTTATCGCCAAAATCATTCAAAATATTGCTAACTAGTCGACTTAATCCATCTTTAACGTCGTGAAAAAGTATTGGCCGGAAATCATAACGAGTTAAATTTAATTTTTCAAGAGATCACCTTCTTTGTTTCACATCCATATTAATAAAAACATATTCTTTAATCTGTCAAATATGCTACAACATAAATGTTAAAGGAAAACAATTCCAAAAGCAACACTTTGCCCAGAAATATTCTAATCGTAAAACCAGAGTAGTAACTTATTTATTAATTTACATTGCCCCAAAATGATTGTCCAATCAACCTGGCTGATGGTATCGATCATTTATGAATATGATTTAAGAGTAAACATCCATTATATTTCTACGTTACCAACTACATTTTGAAATTATTATACCCTCGGGGGATAGGCTTTTTTATAAAAGCGACAAGGCAAAATTAAGATAATGATCAGTTTTCAAGCAGTCAAAATTACATAAAACAAAATAGCTTAACGAGCTTACCTTAATTGTGGCTCGCTACATACACTTTTTTTGGATAAATGAAAAGCTGCATGAGTTTGTATGAAAAAACTTACTTCGATCGGAAATCCGGTTTGCGTTGCCCCGTAAAGAAAAAAAAATTGTAATGTACAAAATTCATTAATAAATTATTACAATCGACCTATTTGTTAACTTAGTTCTTTTGATAGGTAAGACCATTTTTCTAGATTTTTGAAAGGGCTTTCCGTAAAAATTTTAAATCTCGAGATTTCGTTTTGCTTTGATATAACATATTGACTACCTTGTTAGATCCCTTTGCGTGACTCTTCCTTGGGAGTTTTTAGTCGGAATACTTTTTGCGTTTCTCCTAAGTTCAACTCAAATCTCAATTCCCGTGCTAATGCATTACTCAAGCATCTGTATGATTGTTTTTTTTTTTTTTTGGCTTGGTAATGCCAGACATAGCCACTTTTAAGGGACAGTTTGCTCGTTAATAGCAGATTTCTTTAGTTAATGCCCGAAGTTCCCATGTGCTATGAGTATCGCAACGATTTGAGTGTTTCTGACTCCTAAAAACTCATCGAATACAAGGCAATAAGTATAAGACAATGGCCTATCCAGCTCCTTACCATTTATCTGCATAGTTAAGAAAACGGTTCGGAACCAAGAAATTCTGCGGCTGACTTCTACTTAGCCAGTGTGATCGCCTTTCTATTTCCTTCCATACCCACGTGTCCCTAGACCTAAGCCAGTGTCAAATTGCTATGAATTGCACATTCACTGAGTTTTGCACACGTTTCATAGGAATTATGTATTGATTTCAGTCTGCATCATGCGTCTGCTCACTACTTGATTCTGACATTTTTCCCATGCTCTTGAAAGTGATTCAATGCATGAAACAAAACGAGCACCTCAGCTTAGTGCGCTTGAAATTTATGCCTAGACTCATATGGCAATGTACATAGATTCAACTTATCTGATAATATATCTGTATCATGTATCATGGATCTATCCGTGCAGACAGAAAAGACTCGCTTAGCTTCTTATCTGGGACTGATCCATCTTCAATTGAAGTTCTGTGATGCGTTTCAGTAATACTGACTTTCGTACTATGCATTTGCATATTTAGATCCTTTACATTAATTCTAATGAACTCCAAAATCGTTGGTGTTCAATATTGTCACCGGAATTCCATCGCTGCTGTTTTCCTTATAAACAGTTACACCGGAAGTACTCCTAGAATTATTTCCACAGCGTATGTTATTGAAGTATTATCACCCTCTTCAACACCTTGATTCTGTTCCAAAAAGAGTTATATGTATCTCAAGTTTTAGATTCTCGAGGCATATTTTATTAAAGACACTTTCAATGTCCATCACAGCGGTCATTGCTAAAATATTGTCAAGAGAAAGCTTCTCAATTTGCCTTTCGGATGTGGCTCTAAATTGTAGGTCACTTCCATTTGTGTGAAAAATATAATGCGCACAACACGAATGGTCGCGAGAAGCTAGGCTCTGGACCACATACGGTCCGTTGCGCCAAGTATTTGTATTTGTAATACAGTTAAGACAGAAGCTTATAAGAAGCTATCAACAAAATTTATAAATACATAAGTTCAGTAAAATGATACAAATTCCGTACCTACGTAAAAATCTTCAGACACGCTATGAGGACGGCGCGTGCTTTGCTTATAGTAGAGTGAAATTCTTACTTACTAAAAACGTCTCGTTTTTTAGTTTATTATTTTTGGGAATGACACTCGACATGAAGCTAAAATAGATATGAAAGTAAATGCGCTGGTCACAGGGCTATTGTCGAGGATGAAGGAAAAAATATGCTCGCAAATAACGCACTCGCCTACACGTATATTGACTAAACGTGCTACTCCTAATTTTCAACGAAACATATGTACCTAATGCGCCAATTACAATTAATAAAACCATTCTAAGAGGCAACCACCTGTTATTTGCGGTATCATCATCAGCATGCGCTTCCACTGAGAAATGCTTCGGATTTGGTATTACAAAATGTCTAGAGACCGCGTGACCGCCTAACAACTTGCAGACGCCCCAGACTGCTATAAAGCAGACATCACTGCCATCCAAGAACTGAAGAAGATGGATGGACGGGACAAAAGAATGATGAAAAACTGCGATATTGTAGTGATTGCTGTCGGCAACCAGGGCGATGTTTATTTAGATGCGAATTTGACATTAGAGGCAGACGTAGGCAACATTTCTTGAGTTTCCGGCATCTGAATTAGGACCTCAAGACTATTCATATCAAGGGTAAATATTAGCCTTATATACCCTCATGACGCCGCGAGAATTTGGGCGACGTTTGGAAAACTTCTACCAACCCCTGAACTTCTACCAACCCCTGAACAAACCGTATGAGTAATCCCCTAGCCACGGTGTTGAGACTGTCTTGGACAACTTTGCCACAATTCTGTGTGAAGATTGGTAGTATGATCATAAAGCACAGCCCGCACGGCACCGCATCCGACAACGGATTGACATGGTGGGCTTGCGGCAAGTCGAAACATCATCATAGCTACCGTAGCACGTAGTTCTCTTATCTCAAAATCCACAAATGGACAAGGACAAAATCTTCGGCCATCTATGGCTTTCTGTGCAGTGTCAACTACCTCCTTGATTGCATCTATCGTGGACCGTCCCTTACGGAAGCCATACTGGTGTTCGGCTAGACCTCCCGCATTTTCAATGACTGCTTCTAGCCTGGTACTAATAATTCGTTCCAGTACTTTTCCAGCTGTATCCAGCATACAGAGTGGTCGATAAGATGATGGATCTCCCGGTGGTTTCTTTCCTTTAGGTAGGAGGACCAATTTTTGCAATTTCCATTGACTCGGAAACACTCCTTCTCGCAGGCATGAATTGTATAGTTCCAGGAACAATTCCGATCTGGCCCTGATTGCGGTCTTCAGTGCTATATTGGGTATAGCATCTGGACCAGGTGCTTTACTATCTCCAAATCTGCTGCAGATAGTAATTAGTTCTTCTCTTGTTACCATAGGTATCAGCTGGGTTGGTGCTAGCTGCTCGTAATTCAATTGCATTGCCGGTTGGCTTGGGAAGAGCCCATTAACTATCTCGAGAAGCAGATTCGGACATGTTGGTGGTGGTTGCTGAAATATTTTCAGTTTTTTCAGAACTACTAAGTAGGCTCTACCCCATGGGTTTTGGTCCGCTTCATCACATAATTCCAAGAAGCATCTACGTTTGCTGTTTTGGATGGCTTGTTTTAGGTCCTTACGCGCTCTTCTGTATCGATTTTGCAATTCCTCGAACGTGTCTCTTCCTCTAGACCGTTGATACAGCCTTCTCATGCGGTGGCATTCGGACCGTAACTGCGCTATATTCTCATTCCACCAGTGGACTGAAGTATATTTGCTTTTTCCCTTCTTTCGCACCATAGAGACATCGCAGGCATCTGTAAGTTGTCTCATTATTTGTTTCGCCTTGTCTATCGCTGAGCCTGTTAGTGTTGTGTCGTCTAGCATAGTCAAAAACGCATCTTTATCGAGGGTGTTGGCCTTCCATCCTAGGTTTTGAGTCGTACTTGGAACTGTAGTATTTCTGTTCATTTTGATCTGAAACAATATTGCCTGATGGTCACTGTGAGTGTAGTGGGTGCTGACTTTCCACGAGGTGTTTTGGGCTAAGGAACAGCTAACAAACGTGAGATCTATAATCGAACCCACTCCGTTTCGATTAAATGTTTTTTCCTGGCCATTATTAGCAAGAGTTATGTCCAGTGCGGCGAAAGCCTCTAACAGGCAAGTTCCTCTTCTATTTGTTCTGGAACTGCCCCATTCTGTAGCCCAGGCATTAAAATCACCAGCTATGATAATAGGGCTCCGGTCTCTGACATCAAAAGTAAGTCTGTCAAGGAAGTTTTCAAACTCCTCTATTGTGAGGCTCGGTGGAGCGTAGCAGCTGTATATGTGTATGCCATTGATTTTGGTTCGCACGAAGCCAGTGTTAGGTACCGCCTCTGTTTCCTGGAAGGACTTATTGCCGCAGGTCCAAATTGCCGCTTTGCAAGTACTGTCAGTCACCCATCTATTTCTATCGTAATGCCTGTATGGTTCACTTAAAATAGCCACATCAATATTCAATTCCCGTGCTGATTGCAACAGTAGATTTTGAGCAGCCTCGCAGTGGTTTAGATTTAGCTGCAGTATTTTCATGAGTGATGCAGTTCCTTCATCGCCTTTTGATAAGACGGACATCTTCTACTTCCTGTAATGTGATTGCTTGCTAGTCCTTCTTTGTCACGGCAGAGGAGACATTTAGGTTCACTCGTACAGGTTTTCGCTATATGCCCGCATTCCCCGCATCTTACGCAACAGCAGGACAAATCTTTGGTTTACTTGCATTGCCTTGCTTTATGTCCAAAGTTCAGGCACTTATAGCACTTTATTGGAACTATTTTTTCGCGAATGCGGCAAATCACCCATCCTACTCGAATTTTACCCATAGAGATGAGCGTGTTGGCAGTTTCTGCTGGGAGACTAACTGTTGCCGTCTGGGTTCCACCATATGCCTTTCGAATCGACTTGATCGCTGTCGGTTGGATCTTTAAAGTACCTTCTAGCCGCTCTGTGATAGCTTCGTATATTTCTTCCATGGTAGTGACTTCATCGAGATCTTTGATTTCAACCGGTACTTCGTGTGTAAGAGTCTTAACCTTAGCGTGTTCCACTAGCGACTTTTCTATCTTGTTTTGAAACTGTGAAGTTTGCAAGTCCGCCGATCTCTTAAGCTCTATAAGCAAGTGCCCCTTCGCTGTCTTCCTTATGTGGTTAACATTTTGTCCAATTTCCTTGAGATCAGGGTCATTCTTAACTTTCCTAAGCATATCCGCGTACGACAATTCACCTGTCGGCTTTATAACGATTGCGTCTGGTCGTATTGGTTTTCTTCGTTTTTTTGTGCTCACTTTCCTCCAGTTAGTTTCTTTGTTGTTGTTTCTAGCTGGGCCCGGTGTTACTGCAGCTGCTGTGATGTGTTCCAATGGTGGATCCACCTTATTTGTCTCTTTACGTTCTGGCTCCGTCTGCGACTTCCCTTTTTTTCTTTTAGGAACCGGGAGAACGTTGCCTCGTAGGTCTTGCTGTGTGTCCCCAATTGGCGTTACATCTCTTCTTCTCTTAGGTGTTACAGTTTCTTCATCCTTGGCCATTGTTTTTACTGCTTTTATTTTTTCGGCACATGATTTAAGGTGATTTAACTGCTCCGTTTGTGTTGCCTTTTCAACTCCATCTTTCCTATTACTGTTCGCGCTGTCCACCACTGAACAGTAGGCTAGACGAATGGAGCTGGTGAGTCTTCGAATTTCGGTGTGGACATTGCTTTTACCCTTAATAAAGTCCAACAGCTTATCAATTTTTTCTCCCAGGGCTGTAAGAGCATCACAGTTTTTCTCTTCTATGGATGGGCTGTTCTCCGCGACTGCTGCAAATAGGTTCTCCATCTCCATGACGTGGCGGATATTTGCTTCTTTAATAACCAGATTCGCACTGACTGGTGTGTTAACCACCTCTTTTGTTGTTCCTTTCGGCGGTGATCGCATCAGTATAGAACTTCTCCTAAATGGTTCCTCAATCTGTTGAGCTCCATTAGGCGTTCCTGTTTCTCCCTTTTCATTTTGATTTTTTTGTTTTTTGGTTTTTTTGGTTTATGTTTTCATTTGTATTTATGTTTGTATTTGTGTTTGTGTTTGGATTTTTATTCATTTTGGATCCCACGAGTGTAGGGGAAAGTAGGTCAGCTACATCATAGCCCCCGCTAATGTAGTAAGGCATCATTACAACCAGAGGGCACCAGTTATCTGGAGGGCTCCGTTAGCGATGCTGTATTGATTTTATGTCCCCAGCACCATTCAGGCCTCAGCACGGGTCGCTTGACACCTTGCCTTCGGGACGGGACGCTTAGTTAAGGGCGGCATCTATTCGCCCTGTCACAAAAATTTCATTGGGTTAATGTGGTTTTTCCGTCACACCCTCCGTTTTTGCCGCTCTTGGTCGGGGACTGCTTATTGGTTATTCGCAGCTAACCTACATATTTATAGGCCGTTCAGCTATCCGCCAACATGCTGACCCCCCTGGTAGCCCGAGCCAGGCCCCAGGAGAGTCTTAGCCTATAGAGAATCAAAAGCCTGTGTCTCTAGAAGCAAGTGCGAAAGACCAGTGGCTCCAATGCTAACAACCAATCAGAGATTATTATCAGTAAGTGCTGAGGATATGAAGAAACATCTGCAGAATGTTAAACGGAAATGACGACTAAATTTTCGCTGACTATAATCCTGTCAACCCAATCAACTGAAGTGAAGCTATAACTTAGCTTAAATCCAACGAAACTGTTTGCAATATTCTGTCGACGCCTGAAACAGCGGGTCAACAACCTGGTATATAGTTTTATGCCCGGAAGGATCACCAAATCCAAATCTTCATATTACAGCAGATATTGGAGAAAACCCATGCATACAAAATCATAGCCGCCACCTGCATATCAATTTTAACGTTGTCTATGATAGCTTGGATACAGATGAGCTATAACCAGGTATTTATAGTCTTGACATCTCTGCTCAGCTTGTCCGTCTCTGCAGGATAACTATGAGGAACTCCCACTGCTCCATTAAAGTCAGTGAAGACACCACCGAACCTTTTGATGTGAAAAAAATGTCGTAGACATGATGATGCGCTATCATGCGGTTTCTTCAACACCTATAATATTTGTACATTAATCAAAGCCAACACCAACGGCATAATATTTTGTAAGTCTGCCTACGCCGGTGACATTGATATTATTGGGAGAAATTAGCGGTACCAGTGGGACATGTACGAATATTAAGACAAAGGCAGGTAAGATGGGCGGTAAATGAGAGCACATAAAAGGACTTTCAATGTCGGCGCCTTGGTCAGAATGCAGCAATTTCGAGATAGTCAAGGACTTTGTCTAAAAACCGGAATATCCCAAACTTCCTGTAAGACGCCGAGGCATTGTAGAGCGACATACTTAAGTGAGTAATATGAGGCAAACGTTGGAGGGTACAAGGTTGTGAAGATACGAATGCATGTCAATGGCATGCAGAACAAGACTGCTATGTCCTTTCCCTGTCCCCTTGATCGGGATAGCGCGTCCAAAACAACTAAGCGCCACCTTGTATGGTGTTCTGTAATGCGCTTAGCCCAACTCCAACTCATTCTTAGAGCAATCAATTCCTTTTCAAACATTCTGCCCAACGTTTTCTTAGGGTCTACACGCCTAGTTGAGTGAATTCCATTACATAACGTATTTTGCAATGGTGTTGACTTTACGCCGCTATTTTCTCCTCCGTATGATAATACCTTTATATTCTTGACCGTTTGTTAGAGATGAGGTTAAGATGTTAAGATGATTCGTAGGCATCCATTAACAAAAGTTTACAGATTTCGAATGCTAATGGTCGTCATTTTTCACGTTGAAGCAGAACAGTCACAGATTAGAGCTCATACTGAAAACATTACTTTGATAACATTCGAAAGGCAGCTTTAGCCTTCTCGATTTTGCTGCACAAGTTCGGTGTCGCCATCCTTACCCGATACAATGATATATTTATGTACATACGAAGAAGAGTGTTAACTTTCGACTTGTTGTCCGAGAATGAGCGCGCAAGATAGAAATAGAAGAACAATAAGCTGTACTTCTCTCTTTTTAAGGGATACTAGGTTTCGGATGCCGGCGTGCGCTTGTCTCGACGTCTAGGACCCAGGACGCATTGGCTAATCGAAGCGTTATGGCTTTCTACCTAGGTGTTAATTCTGAAGAAGAAAAATATATAGACATATGTATGTATACATATACAAAAATACAAACATTGTTCGATAGTTAAACCATAGCACTAATTATGCGTCACATACAAAGTTACAAAGAAACCTTAACATTTTTGAGTATAAGCGTCTTATTATGAAATTAAACGAAACTCCTCTTCACACTTGGTTTCATGAATGATACATCATATGTAGATCAAGAAAAGAAATCCTAAGATTTCCACTAACATGCATTCAAAATACAAACGGTGCTGGCAGAAGTAATGTAAATTAGTTCATTATAAGCAAAAAACAAAGAATAATACCCCATGCATGGGAATAAATTATAAAGCAGATGTAGTACACACATTTAATTTACCTGGATGCAAAGCATCCCGCTGATGATACACATACAGATTAGAATCTACTGTCATTCGACACAAAGCAGGCACGTTATGTCACACAGAGGGAGATTAATTGGATGCAGACAACGAACTTACACATATATTCGTTCTTAGAATAAAGCTAACGTTCATGAAAAAGAAGCTAATTATAGTCCGTCAATGAAACATAAGGAAATGAGCCAATCCGTCCATAATAAATAGTGTGATACCCTATCTATCAAGTCTAGAAAAATAGCATACATACGTTTCAAGTAACACAATGTTGAAGCAAAATATGAACTCGTGATGTTTTTTACGTCCCAAATAATTTTAAATTTGATTTCAAAAAACTAATACAAAAAATCAACATTTATTCCAAAATATTTTTCATTTGAAAGAGAAACTCATGGAATTAATATATCACGATAATTTCTGAATATTGCCACCGTAACTGTTGTTGACGAATCGCATTTTGTCCACCCAATTTGGCGGCACTTTGAGCAAGGATGGCTGTATAACACGAAAAAGACTAAGGCTTTCAATATGTCAATTGTAGACCGTTTATTGGCATAAGCCATAGACTTCATGCAGCCCCACAGTAAATAATGGTAAATGTTTCGGCTGCCATGCGTAGAGCCATCCTTTTGGAACTAATTTTCATCTGGATTAAAGTCATCCACGTTTTAAAGGAAATATTCATGGATCATGGCCCGGCAACGATTACCAATAACTGTCACGCGAGCTCCGGCCTTGTTTTGAAAAATTAATGTCCGATGATATTACCAGTACGAAAACCTTATCGATCGGTTAATTTTTCCGGATATGATGGTATCTGCAGGGTCACTTTTAATTGCTCTCGCATCATACGATATAATTTTGCTTACTAACACACCAGTTAACTTAAAAATAAACCTAATGTCAATACAAATGACTTGTGTCTTGAGATTCTACTTCTTACAAAAGCTGAATCTTAAACAAGTGTAGTGTAGGCCAAGTTTAGCCCAAGACATAGCCCTAATTGATGTGACCGGTGACGAATCGTTTACCGTTGCGATATTTTCATCATTAAGCACGTTTAATGTGTAACACCTTCAGGTTTTTTTTTTAGCTTAGGTCGCTCGCGTATGGCCAGTAAGTTAGTACATAACATAGTTAAGCTAGTTTTAAGGGTTTTGTCTTGCATGTAAGAGATAATGAATTCTAAATAAAAATTGCACTAAAAAATTTTAAAAAAAATGACACCTTCAGGTTTGGACAGTTGTGTAGCATTGCTATATTAAGCTATACTAAACATAAATGTCAAAAAGAGCAGACAGAATGCAGGCTTATTAATAAACTGGACTGTGAGGCGGATACGTTTCAAACTCCACATTTAAAATGGTCAGAAACTCGATAGTTTAAGATACGGTGGGCTTTGTCATCATGATGAAGAGTTTATTTTTTGATAAATATCCGTCAGAAAAAAGATAGCGTACGTTCAGTATTGTTCGTATGCCGATCATCCGGTGATCCAGTGGAACGGTACCAACATGCCCCGTACGTCTGATGAATGTAGCTACCAATTTCTTTCCACAGATCCATCCTCTGTTCTTCAGAAATTTGCTTCCTTATGCAATTTGGGTACAAACTTTTTCTGGTCTTCATATTCACAAATGATGAAATTCGCCATAAACTGATCCTTTTCGGTTTATAGAATAAACACCACAAATCTACATTTTTTTAATTGCAAAATAATTCTCCAGATATGAAGTCGATTTCCATGCAAAAAATAGGGCGAAAAGTACTCGGCAACGGCATTTCACAACTTACCCCTCAAGAATTGCGCCTCAATAAATGGCTAGTTGCCGCTTAAACTTGCCACCTTGCCGATTGCCTCCTAATACGTGGCTTT
The DNA here is from genome assembly GCA_946965025.1 of Blera fallax. Lineage (NCBI taxonomy): Eukaryota > Metazoa > Arthropoda > Insecta > Diptera > Syrphidae > Blera > Blera fallax. The sequence continues at coordinate 65,572,117 of OX337244.1, forward strand.
GGCCTACGTTGCAAAATTTGACTGTCGGATAGTCGGACGGATAGACAAGCTTTAGTTGGCTCTGATGTTGGTACCGATCTTTTATACTTGATTATTATTTCTTCACGTTGCAAGCTATACATTTCAATTGAGAGACCCTAGATTGTTACGATATAAAAAAAACATCTAAGCAAAATGCTAATGATGTTCGAAAAATTGGGATGGGGAAAGGTATGAATGAGATAAGTATGAAAAGCGCGCTTATTTAAAAATTGCGTATGCATTTACTTACTTGTAACAACTAGTTATATGTTGGCACCTCTAAAAATCTAGTTATGAGTATAGAGTGCCAATAAGGAACCGACAAATAAAAATAAAATTTGGAAAATTTAAGTTCTATTATTTTAGTTTAATTTGTGGCGGAATTAGTGCTATCAGTAGTTAGTGCGTTGAACAACTAAATGGGAGGTTCGACGTCCATTCCTAGAAAACACCAAGAAGATTTTCACTGTCCAGTGTCTCTCCAATCGCTAACCACGGTTAGAAAGTATTCATTGTCATGAAAAGGTGCTCAGTTATGGCTTTCAGATGAGCTAAACCGTACGTCGCTTCCATTCGTACAGAAAAAAAAACACGCGGGAAACTATTAACTCCGAGAATATGGGCCTTAGGCCCAATATGGTAGTACCAAATATTAATTTAGTTCGGGGAAAAATTAATAGAAAAAAGTTTAAGTAAAAAATCTATTGAAATGACTGGTTTGAATTATTGCAGCTTTTTCTGTTTTTTTTTTTATTCCTCCATAAATTAAATGAACATTGAAATGATAAAGCATGAATTGAACATGAGATTTGCAATGAAAACGATGAGTACAAAGTATACATACACATAATGTATGTATATTCATGTATGAATACATTAAATAATTGTTTCGTGACTTTTCCTATTCCTACCACCTTTCGTGCGCATTTTCACCCTACTATTTGAGGGCATTGTTTTTTTAATTTATAAGGTGTAAGCGCATAGCTACTCACTTGAATGTTATTTGCAATTTTTTTTTTTATTACTAATACGTAGTAAAATTAAAATTAAATTTGCACAGAAAATCATCTGGGGGTCAAGGACTGCATTAAATCAGTTCCTCGTGACTTGAAAGTGAAAGAAAGTGCATTTGTGCTCCATGAACGATGTAATTTAATTGTTTTATTCTGACACACCGTTGGATGGATAATAAGAATTACTGTCTATTCTATAAGATTTTTTTTAGATTTTAGATTAGATTTTATTAATTCATTAATTATTTACATTTCTTTACAAAAATCAAAAATCAAGAGTCACATTCAGTTTTTTGAGCTTGCTTAGGATTTCTTCTTAGTTAATTTGATCTACTTCAAAAAAGTGCTGTCTAGTTTTCCGGAGTTATTCTATAATAAAAAAACAAGCGGTTAGAATTGAAAAAAAAGGTTGTCTTGATATTTATGCTGGCAACTTCCGATCGATGTCTGTGGTGAGCAGGGTATAGTAATGATGCTATCTTGTTCTTTCCATTGGGTACACAGTCTATTACAATGGTTAGGACCGTTAGGGCCAGATTTGTACGATTTCAACATTTTCTCGGCATCTAGAATTTCCGTAAAGCATATCAAAAGCACCCATCTTTGCAGGATCTTTAACACCACGTTGAAGAAATTTCACATCCTTTTCGGACCAACATATTTAATTGGTTTTTTATACAATCAAAAAGAAAACTCTAATCGCTGATTTTTTCTGACTTTTTTCGGCTTGAATGCAGGATTCTACTTTAACATTTTGACATTTGTCTTTTCTTTGTCCTGAGTCACTATTGATATTTCCAGTTCCTTCGCAGCATTTGTCTGATGTACATACATACATATGTATATATGTAGGAATGACCCACAAAAAAAATAATGTATCTAACTAAAATACTGACTAAATAAATTGCATATCTTGCTACATGACTTTGCTCTTTTGGAACTGCTTACAACATATCGAAGCTTCATTTTCAAAATCTTATCAGCGTCGAAAAAGAGGAAGCGACAGACACTCAATTTTTTAAGTGAGTAAAAATGATCTCTCTGTTTGCCCAACTACGATGATTAATCGATTTTTCTCAGCTTTTCATGTATCGGCGTGTTTTTCAGACCTCCTCTTATAAAGGGGTTTGTTTCGATAGACAATATTTAAGGTAGGCATAACTCCGAAAGGAATCTGTCATTCTGTCCGCTCTTTTTGACAAATTATTTCAGCATAATCTGACAATTTGTCTTGAAAAAAAACTTGGAGGTATTATCGGAACATATTTTTTCAGAACCTTTTTCTGTAAATATGGATGACATTGATGTTTTTCAAGAAGATTGCTATACGGCGACTGAATCAATAAACTTATTGATACGTCTTAATTCTCTGCTGTGTTCTGTGTTCTTTCGACAAATTTATGATTAAAAGCTAATGTTTGCGTTGATTTTTTTTCAATATATGTAAGTTACTATAGGGCTTAAAAGAATAATTGTTGTATGTTTTTCTGATCTTGTCTTCGATTTGTCCATTTTCATTTCAGTAGGGTGTAGCTTTTGAGTGTTGCTTGTCTTATTTTACATCTTTCTTTTGAGTGAAATATTTCAAAGTTTTACAACTTCGTCCCGAAAATATTATCCCTCTGGTTATCTTCCATCCAAATTGTTTAAATTTACAAAGATGTCAATGTAATTCATATGCTACCCTTTTCGATTCTAGCATATTATTTCAGCTGTTGAGGTTTTCTTCGAGATCGACAGGTTCTCACTTATAAGCACAGTTTCGTCTAAGGGATAAGTTGCTGCAAATGTACTACCAAATGATGCATAATGGGGTTAAGCAATATCAGGCCAAGGGCAGAGCCTTGAAAGACACCAAATTTAACCGGGAAAGCACTGTTTAGGTCACAGTACATTCACTTTATATCCAGAGATTTTGCTTCTAAACGTACCCATTAAGCCGAAAACGAGTCACATCACTGAAAAATAAAATCGGTAAAACAGAGGATTATTTGCAATTGGTCTTAGGCTCAATCCCCGAGCATTCGCGTAAATTATGGTTCTGTGGCTTTAATACACCATGGGTGACATTTTCAGCTGCAGCTACTCACCTCTTTTGTGTGCATGTCCGTATGTATGTACATAGGTGCGATTGCTGATAATTTCAGCCTTCTTGGTGTCACCTCGTCATTTATTTCCCTTTCTAGGGTGTTTCTGGCCGTTGTTGGTCTTCGACATTCCGTCATGTTCCGTGTTCTGGGTCCTGCCATCACAGTGTGGGCAGTATGGGTCATCTACGTGCTTGCATTTGCAAAGGTACTCCAGGCAATATGTATCATGTGGTCTTTTAAGTTGAGCCTGCGGTACAGCAGCGTGTCCAAGTATCTGATGTAATGGCTAGACTCAATGGTGTGCTCAGCGACCTGTATGGCAAGGTATTCTATTCTTCTCCTACAGTTTATGTCTCGTGGTCTCCCAGTTTTAGGTCTGATTTCTGTAGCCATGATCTGACATCTCTGATCACATGATTACATTTTTTGAATACTTGTTGCAGCGTTTTTTGCCACAACGACTATTGTAATATCGGAAATATAGTTAATGATGTCTACTCCGCACGGTTTAGGTATTCTCAGGATCCCGTCGTGCATTATGTCTCAAAGGACTGGGCCAAGTACAGGCCATTAAGGAGCTCCTCCCATGAGGAGGAGGCCCTTCGTAGTGAAGGGTCATGTCCTTGAAGGGTTCTGTCCTTGAAGTAGCTGTCTTGTTCTCAATATGTAGTTGGTACCTGCAGGTTGCTAAATGCTCTTACTGTGCAATTTTTTTGTGACTTTCGAGTTTTACCACGGCGCAGTACTCTTTTGCCCCTCCTAGCTATCTTCGTCCCGCTATTGCTTCAGGCGTAATGTTGCGCGCTGCCTCTATTGCTTGTTGATCATACACAGCGAACTGTACGACGACACGGTTGGTAGATGGTTTGCTGCCCTTTGGAAAAAGGATATGCCGCTGCCTTTTCGATCAGCTTTCGAAGCTGCTTTCTTCTCATTTGAAATTTTTTTCAAAGAACGTCATAATATCCAAGCTTTTTCTTGCCGTCAACGCATTCTGAGGAATATGAGCGTAGATTAGAGATGTCGTCGTTACACCACTACACAACTGTTATGGCGTTTCCTTTCCCCTTACGTGCTATGGAGGTGCATATCTACAGGATTGGAACCTCGTCACTTCTTTGCTTATTCTTCTGCTGTACTCCTCGATATGTCCAATCTGTCTAGCGTATAATCAAGCATTTCGGTATCTACGTTTCTTGTTTTCCATCCATCTTTTGCACTTTCGGAAGGGTGATACATTGATGGGGTTGCCCCGTACTTTCTGTTTTGAATATAATAGCCTGGTGGTCATTGTTCGTTTATAGGTCTGAGACATGACATGTGACCTGCGGGCAAAAGTCAGATCGACAATGGGACTCGGTCTACCATTGCCAAATAGCATTCCAACGAAGTCCTGCCGACGTCGTGGGTCTTTGCTTTCGCTGTCCTTTTGTTTACATTCTCCACCTATCTTCCGCTTCGTTACTTCGTCTCTTCTTCTAGGGCTGGGGAGGCCTATGCGCTGTTGTTGGTCTGATCCGCGTTTCTTTTTCCGCTGCGATTTTTGCAGTCATCTCATTCCATGTGCGATTCCGAGAAGGTTCGCATAAGGTCCCTCTTGGCTTTGTTTACGTAGCGTTTAGTCCCCATCGCATACTGTAGTTCATACATTTTTTTTCTCGTTTGTTCAGAACTGCCTTTTCTGCTGCATTTTTGCTGGCCTGCGTTGTTCCTCCAATTATCGTTAGATTACTTCGTGAGGCTTTGGTGGTGTCTCCTTCGCTCAGTCCTCTGATGTCTGAGGAACTGGTTTAACCGTCATCTCTTTTTCGCGGGTGACTCGCACTCATTATGCGTTATACAAGGTCGAATACAGTCGACGACTACTAGTAGCCAGAGTAGTTATAGTTTTTACATATATCACCAATCTGGGCCGGAGCAATAAAGATAACTGACTCACTAAATATCCAATAAGCGCCCTGAGAGCACGTTATGTTTTTCGTACTATATCCAACGACGAAATTAACAGCAGCAGTCATATAGTTTAATCTATGAGTGAGATGTCCAAATTAGTTCCGATAGCAAAACCTACATACTTACAAGTAAGAAAAGAAAGTGGATCGTAATGACAAGAACGTTATAATACTTACACTATATAATAAAAGGAAGATGGACATTCTGATTTATCCCACGTATTCCCTTACTGTTAGAAAGGAGACCTACAAACACGACATCAACCTTAGAAAACAGTGTTAGTGAAATCTTAAGTCTTTGCACTTAAGATTTCATGGATACATGGAATGCAGTCTCTGAGACTTAAACTCATATATTAAAGGAATTAACAATCCTAAAATGACGAAGGAAAGAGCCCAACCCGCAAAGCAGGAATATTCAAACATGCGCAAGTCGAAGGTTTAACGCTGAAGCACCGTCGATTCGAAAGCACTACCGCGGGGAATGGGCTAAATCCAGGTGATGGTATTAAACGGTACAAATCCTGAATAGTTCTGCAGTAGGTACCTTTAGAATTTTAAGATTTGCTTGTCCGAACAGAACAAAAAAATCACTCATAGGTGAACTTTTTTCACAAGAAAAGAAGATATTATTTATTTCTAGTTAATTTACTGAATTTTTCCTTATTTTAAGCATGTTTACTACTGAGGATGATAAATACACGTGCGATTGCTGTATCTGCATGTGGTTCGTCCAGGATGCGAACGTCCGAAGTGCAGATCCGGAAATTATTGTCCCTCAATATTGGGTGATCGTTTTATCGAAGACTTGTTGTTGCTTCCGCGATCGGCAAGCAAAACCGTTAAATGAATCTCTAACCGGTTTCGCGAGGATTTTTTTCTAATTCAAATTTGTTGTAAGAGATTGGATGTGTCTCAGCTAAGAGGTCAGATAAGGGAATGATCCAGTCCAGGGACTCAAATACAAGACGGTCACTGAAGCAGAGCGCTCAGATATTGGAGATACATATGTATGTATGTGCCTTGATGTGAGGCCGTACTTCTGTAAAGGAACTCCAAAATAAATTCTAACAGTTCCAAAAGTAAAAAAATAAATAAAAGAATTTATGGACAGTAAAAGTTAGTCATACAATCACTCACTACACTATCTTGCATATTCATATGTATTGATACTAAAAACGTATATATTTCTTCTTAGTTTAAAATTTGGCCCAAAAAGGTGCGCCTCCTCTATGTAAAGAAAAAGTATTCTCAATCATTTTTCAAATAGCAACAGTTTGCAGTAACGGAAACTATAATTAAAGTGTCATAAATACATAGATCTACATACACGTGCACATGACAAAGATCTACGCCTAGAACGGGTCTGGCTTAATGCTCATTAGATTGGGAGTAGCTCGACTGTAGTTTTTTTCTTCAGTTAGTTTTGTGATATTTGTGATATTTCTATATTTTAATAGTACCAGCTTTACCAGCCATGTATTAGTCATCCTTTTGACGGCATTCTTGGTCAGCAACTATAGTACTTCCTAGTGCATGTACCTACATACAAATCTGCTTACCATTCTACTTTCCTATGGCGCCCGTCGTACATTCTGCTCTAAATTTTTGATAATTTTTTATTTTTTTTAAAAATACATATTTTTGTATTATTCGACATTTGTCAATGGAAAATTTTGTATATGTATATGTCCAGTTGTTTGACAACCTCCAGTCATACGCAAACAACAAACTAAAACATTGCGGCAGTACTTCCATACACTACTCGTACTTCTAGGCTACCAATACCCACCTACTTCTTACATTCGTGCTTTCACTGTATGTATCCATACTATCCGGCTGCAAATCACTGTATCTTATGGTATCCAACTCCAAGGCGCGTATATCAAAGTATAAAAGCCCCCAGAGAGTTTTATAAGTGTTCAGTTATATTGTAGATTTATATACCATATGAAGTGTGAACGGTGGTGGCTAGTTTAATTAGCGCCAAGCAACAATACCGAATATACTATATACAGGAACAAAAGAAAATTATTTTCCTTTGTGTCCCTAATTACGAATTAAAAGAAGTGTGTCAAAGGTGCAGACCAGGGATTAATTTATTTTATGGAAATGGGTCTGGTACGTGCTTATAAAGAAACAAAAAAAATAAAAATGTATAAAATTTCTTTAACGAGATAAATGCAGATAAACTATGTAAACTTTTGTGCTGAACTATTAAACAATTAGTGGTGAATTAATTTTATTTCCTTATTTTGCTTAAATGAAAAAAATGTAAAACAAATTAAAAGAATTTCATTTGGTGGTATGAGTAAATTGAATAAGTGCGCAAAGTGATCAAGGCTATATTGTACAGAAGTATCTGCAGTGCAAAACTCCCACCAGAGAGTGAGAGTGAGCTGGATTTTATTAACCTGATTTTGTTGGTTGTGTACACTATGTTATGCTCTCGCAGGTATTGCAAACGTTGCAAAAGAAGTTAAGTGAATTTGATGCAAGTACCTCGTTGGCAGTACTATTTATGCATACATGTATCTATACACCCAATAATGACATAATAGAAAATTTCTTGCACTGAAATGGATGACTAGAAGAACTTTTTGAATAGCAGTATGCCTTTTATGCAGTGTTTCTGGTTTTGAACAGGAGAACTTAAGTTTCATTTAACTAAGTTTGAATAAGTGAATAAAGTCTAAAGAGGATAATTTCATTAGCAGACATTCCTCGTTAAGAATAGTTTTTGACTCAGTTTCTCTTAAATTTTCAGTTTCGCGGAATATTGTTGATATCCATTGTTAGTTCGGTTGTATCGCAAGATTATCAGGATTATGAACCAGCACCACGTTCCGCACCACCCCGGATACGATCGAATGCTGGTGCTTCAGATGCCCCAAGAGCTGGACCAGTTGCGATTTTAAAGCAAATTAACAGGTTTTTAGTGAACGTGATTAATGGAGTCCTGATATGGGTTTAAAATATGCGATTTATTTTAGACACAATGAGGATGGGTCGTACACATATGGATATGAAGGTGCTGATGGATCCTTTAAAATAGAAACTAAACTCGCGACTGGTGAAGTCAAGGGCAAGTATGGCTATGTAGACGAGACTGGCAAAGTTAGAGTAGTTGAATATGGTGCTAACAAGTATGGGTTCCAGCCTTCTGGTGAAGGAATAACCGTTGCTCCGCCCACGCTAGTAGATGAAACCACAAATAAGGGAAGAGAAATTCCAGATTATGAGGACGACCCTAGACCACAGCGTCCATACGTAAGTATTTTTATATGAATTTCTACATTTCAGTCAGTCATATTCCTATTATTTTAAGGCTCGGCCAAATCGACCGCAACCAGCTCCACGCCCACAGCCAATTCAGTCGCAACCTAGACTTCAATTTCCACAGTATGATGACTTAGAACCGGAGCCCCCAAGACGTCAGCAATACTCACCACCACCACCGCCACCTCAACCAGCACCACAACCCCAGAGATTACAAATACCAGGTGCTCAACAAACAGATGTAGTATATTCTCCTCAACAGCGACCGGCGCGTCCAGATTCTCATTACTCTCAAAGCGTGGTAATCTTTCTAGCATCGAAAAATTCTCAAGTCTGAATTAAAATCAATTTTTCAGGCATTTGGAGGTGATTCACCAAATATCAAACTTTCCAGACCATCGTACGCTCCAATACCAAGTGGAAATAGTTTAAACAACCAACCCATTAGGCCGGTTGTGGAGCCAGTACAGTATGGTCCCCCAATCCGAGCTCAACCACCACCTCCCAGTTATAGGCCACAACAGCCGCCTCAAGGTAGAAGCACAAGTGTCCTTGACCAGTTGGCGAAAGATTATGCCTTGCCACAGAGTGACGCACAGCCATTGCATGATATTTCGTTTGGTTACTATTAAAAATTATCTAAGCTTAGGAAGAGTCTGATAAAAGTTTATTGAATACGAAAAAATAAGTTGAAATATGTTTAATATACAGATACGTTTTTGTTTTTGGAGACCGATTGCAGGGCGTGTATTACTTATTTTGTTTAAGTTTACGGAAGGGGTAAAGGTGAAGATGCCATGTCAAGGGACATGAGATTGAAAAGAAATATAGAAATAACCTTCAAAAGGCGTCTACTTACTTCGAGAATTTTTTCAATGCAAATATGTTTGTACATATGTAGTTCGTACATATACAGTACATTCGGATGCGTTAAGCCTGTCTAAGATTAATTTACAAGGTCATTGTGCATGAACACTGTCTTAACATGTGCAGTTGGAAAGTAAAAACAACTTCAAATCTGCAGTTGCGGTAGGCCATTTGGAAAATATGCTTACGCATTCCATTACTATGATCAAGGCCAAGAAATGGAGGTCGTCAAGCATGCTGCGTAGAGTGTGCGTTGGCAATTATAGACGGTTTGCTATAACCTCCGCTCAGAAATACCTTCATTGAGGTTGTCTACAATTTTTGTATTTGATTTATCTATACAATAAACCTTGGTCAGCTAGTAACTGCACAACTTGGGTTTAATTGATTACGCACTTCCTGCAATATTTACATGAACGAGATTGAGGGATAAAAGAGCACCTAGATACATCCAACGTACGCTCTGAGCTAGACCTTTCAAAATATGAAAAGACCTTTCGTCGATGGAATGTTTGAGTTGAAAGAGGTAGATCATTTCCCTGATAAGAGCCACACTCACGGGTGGTCTCTTCTCTCTTCTCTTATAGATTCTATGAGAAGATGTAATAGTTTTTCGTCAAGATCTCTGCGTTGATTGCGGTCCCATTTTCTTCTATTCCCGTTTTTTAAATACTCCTTAAACCTGTTATAATACAAAGTTGATTATTGTTCATGCTTATGCATCTCTTTTGATTGTGGTTTTCTGAAAGTTGCTGGGTACATTTCAATATTTTTTTGCTCTTCTGGCCAGCAGGATGGTTCGTTTCCAAGCATCAAGGTTTCAAAGCCCTTCCTTTATTCACTTTTCTTCACTTCAATATTTTTCTATACTCAATAGAATGCGACTTTTGGCTGCCACTTCTATATATGCATGGACTTGGTCTCGCTTTAGTTCAGTGTCCTGATTGGGACCTCACTGGCTGAAAATATACGTATAGGGCCATCCAAAAACAGGTGTCATTTTAAATCTCCCGCCACTGTTGAACTGTCAACATTCAACTATCATTGCGATGACTTTTGATAGGTAAAAACTAGGTTGTGAAATAAGGATCGATACATACTCGCACAACGTGTCGAAATCGTGAAAATTCACTACAAAAACGGTGAAAATATCGCGGAAACATTTCGTAAAGCTCGTACTGCATTTGGTCATCATCAAGCGCATTCTCGCACAACTATAGCCGACAGGTTATTGATGTGAAGACTCCAACTCTTGTTCGTCCAGAAAGGTCATCTAAAAATATCGCCGCCGTAGCTGAGAGTACGACTGTAAACACAGGTGTGTCCATTTCGACATAATCAGAGGAATTGGGCTTATCCGCCACCACTTTGCACCGCATTTTACATAAAGATCTTGGCCTATATGCTAACAAGGTCCAGTTGGCACAAGAATTGAAGCCAGCAGACCACGCACCACGCCGAACTTTCGCTGTTTGGGTGCTGGAAATGAATGAGCAACATCATGATTTTTTACACAAAACTATTCTGAGTGACGAGGCTCATTTCCATTTGCCTAGGTACGTAAACAAAACAAAAGCGGTCACATCTTTCTCCGAAAACCCAAGAGAAATAGTGGAGCTACCTCTCCATGCACAACGAGTGGTATTTTGGTATTATTTTTGGGCTTGTGGTGTCATTAAGCTATATTTTTTTCGAAAATGATGGTGATGCTATTCAGTGAATGGATGGCGTTAGCGAACGATGTTAGCTGCCTTTTTTTTGCCTGAAATTGATGCTATGGATATGGACGACGTTCATTTTTAGCAGGGGAGTTCCACATGCTACACAGTTGGTGAAAGAGTGGCTCTATTACCTGACAAATATTCTGAACGTGTTATTTCTCGAAATATAGACTTCATTTGGCCGCCGATATCATGCTCTTTAACACCATTAGATTTTTTCCCTTGGGACTATATTAAAGATAAAGACTACGTTAATGCTTTACCAACGATTCATGCACTAAAAGAATATATTAGAGCTGTTATTCGATGATGAAGAATTTCATCAAAAGAATGACTATTTGTAGGCAGAGCTGAGGCGGACATTTGGCAGATATTATATTTCATTATTAACTTCCTAGTTTGCACTTTAGATTAAAAATATCACCACTTTTCATAAAATGCTGCGATTTTCTATTGATTTAAAATGACACCTCTTGTTGGATGATCCCATATTACGATGCGATACTTCTTTTCGATGATAAATATTGGTGCTATGCTAACCTCTGCTTGGAAAGGCCAAGACTAGGTACAAAGAATCTCTGCGAACTATCTGCAGCTCCAAGAGACTATGAGTCTATAGTCATAGGTCCGCAAACGTTCTAGATCATGTGGGTGTTTTGAATCTGTCTAAATACTATTTGATTCTTTATTATTTTAATTGGTATATTATTTGAATTGATTGGTTATCAGACTCTCTACGATGCTGTCTAGCACAATGTGTACTGGAATGAATCCTACGATAATCACAATTTCTTCGAAATTCTTTTCTGCCATAATAGCTAATTTAACAGTGCATTCCGATAAGTTTTGATCTTTGCAATAATTCATTTATCACGGGTCCAAAATAGTGGTGTGAGAACCAAATTTTTGTACCAATTTTTTTTTGTGAATTGTTCTGAATGCACAAGAGCTAATTGCTTCCTGTTATTTTCTCTTAAAAAAGACACATATGTACCTTACTGGTAGTTTTCTTTATCTTGAGACACTAATTCTGTACCCTGAAGTGGGTAGTGGGTCAAACACTTTCCAGTATGTTATCCAGTTTTTTACAACCCGCTTACGCATTGTGATATTTATGTATACTATATGTCCTCTGTCGTTACTTCTATGCAAGAACAATGCACAATCTATCAAAAATCGGTGGAAATTCTTGCGTACGTCGACAATTCAAGTATTGAAACAGATGCGGAAAAAAAGCGTTAAGCTATGAGAGATGTTAAATTTAAGCTGTCCACAGGAAGAGAAGTCCAACAGCGATCAAAAGTACAGAACGTTTGTTATGAAAAGGCAATTCAGTAGTTTTGTAATAAATATTCATTTTATCCTCCAGTGGATTTTCTCTAGAGAATTACGTTAAAACAGAAGACAACTTGTTACTTGTCAATAAAGTCTTTTTTTCTTCAAGAATTCAATAAAAAAGGCGGGCTACACTTTCTGCAATGCCAATGTGTCATTTTTGACAACAAATAATGGCTAACTATGTAGGGCGTGCTCAGCCATGCGTAACACATTTGTTACACTCTCCCCTCCTTGGACTAGAGCACATCCTGTAATTGTTCCCGTAGCTGTTTTGCATAACCGCCTCGCCGGGTGGCGCTCAAAACAGCAAATCTGGAGGCAATCTCATTTCTCTGTCGAAAAGCATGGTAAAAGGTGACTGCTTAATTGATTCCTGCTGTGGCGCCCGGAATGCTATGGCAAATAAAGGCAAAAAGTCATTCATCCTGTTTAACGCTAACGAACTTAGAAAGATAGTGCAGCACGCACTTTGTGTCCATGCGTCTACTGCTCTGCTGATATATCAACAAAAAAATGGATCAGATATGTACATACTTGGGCATGCATAAAAACTCTACCCAAGACCCTACTTAAGCGCAGATCACTCAGCACAATCACTTAGAAATCGTAATAAGCATCTTAATTTTTCACCCTAGCAACCCATGATAAAACAAACAAAAAATATTCAAAGATCTCTTATTGTACTGGTATTGTACATTTGTTTTGTACTATTTGTTTTCCTCGTCTGCTTTCCGGTTCGGTACCCCGCTTGAGCAAATTATGCTTATTCTTCTTTGCTGATAAATCTCTGGCCACAAGCCATAACCGCTAAAGTCGACTTAAGACGAAAACCAAATGTTTCTATAATTTTCATTGTAAATAAGACTAATTAAAGAAATAACAAAATGTTGGTACAATTAACCGTTATTTGCACTTTGATAATCAGTATTGGTCTGTTACTTAAATGAGTAAGTTTTTTTTTCAAACTGAAAATTAAATTTGAAAATTTTTCTTCTGAAAATTCAATTTTCGACTTTAGCGGTTATGGCTTGTGACCACAGAAATATGAAAATATTTCAAAAGTGGGCGCCGTGGCTCAAGTGGTTAGTGCGTTGGATCGCTGAGCGGGAGGTTCGAGGTTCGAATCCCAGAGAACACCTAAAAGTTTTTCACGGTACCACCTCTCGCGAATGTCTGACAAACGTCCGAGAGTAATAACTGTCAAGAGAAAGCTTCTCAATTGCCTTTCGGATATGGCTCTAAACTGTAGGTCCCTTCCATTTGTGTGAAAAATATAACACGCACAACACGAATGGTCGCGAGAAGCTAGGCCCTGGACCACAAACGTCTGTTGCGCCAAGTATTTGCATTTGCATTTCAAAAGAATATTGAAGACGAACGTTGTTAGGTGAACCAAAAGAGGGCGCTAGACAATAGCACAAGCTAAAACCACACGATATAATATCATCGAATTATCTGACACCAGAACCAGATCGTCGGAGTTCGACAAAGATATGCGCTACCAGGTGATTTCTTCAATATTGTACTATTGTACAGATAGTGCTTAGGGGAAGAATGAACGTAGAACTGCTATCAACAAATCCGTCCAGCTGCTGAGATACGCTGACGATATTGCCATTCTTGGTCACTCCCAACCTACCATAATAGAAGCTTTTATAACAACTGATAAACTGGTGAAACTACAAAAATCAAGTACATACAAATATGTACCTACATACGATATCAATTAATGAAACACAATTTGTCCACTGCCTAGCACAAAACATCACTGCTGGTAGCCTAAGTTAAGGAGTTCATCTACCTCGGAACATCAAACATTAGTAAACATTAGTAAACGAAAATTGACCCTTGGAAACCGATCCTACTTTGGTTTGTCAAAATAAATGGGGGGAGGGCGAATGAAACAGAAGATATACTGTAAGTGAAATGAAGTGAAGTGAAGTAGGATATAGATGTAAGTGAAATCTTCAATAAAAATTAAGCTTTCCATAAATCTTCAATTGGTCCGATATCGTACGAATTTTTTCCATAAAAAATAACAATAATGACATAAATATAATTATTTTATTCACTCCATTAAGAATTAGTTACAAATTGTTTTAAAAAATCCCTAACAATACAAATTTTTAGAAACATTTTCTACATTAAATATTTTGCAAGTTGAACTTAATTAAATAAGACTAATACATCAGTCGCATATATATGGAAATATACAATTTCTGGGATATCCAATTTCGTCATCATCATCTTGATTTGTGCACCTTCGCAGGCTGATTTTAATTTCAAATACGTTTGTAAGGCTATATGCCACAGTTTAAAATTAATATAATTCATATGCTATCACCAGATGTTCACCTCAGTAATATTCATCTGTAAAAAGAAATGATGTAAGTTTATTAAAAAAACAAAACACAAAATTAAAAATCATTAATTTATTCGCGCTAAAAGAGTTAAGTGAAATTGAATTTCTAATAAGTTATAATATCTGTCCATAGATGAACTTATTTACCTTTTAGTGGGTCAGAAAAATCGCAATCCGCACCACTACAAATATTAGCTAATGTATAACGCAAACTATGGTACTTAATATTTGTATACTTACTATTATTCTTACATTATCACAATATTGTAGAGTTAAATATTACTTTAAGATTGCAGGCTAACAAAATAAATATTATGCAAATCATCACTGACTTAGAAATTCACCGATTTTGTAGAATTATGTCATTAACTTTCTGTTAAACATGGCTGCGTCCTTTATCCGAGAATCTCTTATGAATTCGAAGTTTCTTAGATTTTGATGTCGTAAGACCCGTCTCCGATCGAATGGAATGTCAATTTTATTCTGTGCAGGGTTAAAGTATGTGTACTGTTGTGCAATTGGCTGTTGGGATCGGTTTGGACCACCATCCACCGAGGGGGATGGTCGATATGGTTCCAAGTTAACCTGAAAGCTAGTTGATTTCACTATGTTCTTCAACATGGTGGGATTTGGAGGAAAGGAGTTGAAGGAATTCTCGTTATGGGGGTTGGGATATTTATATCCTGACTGGGAGTTGGGACCGATATTTCCATTATCCTTTTGTTTGTGCGCCATTTGTCGGTAAATATCGGATGGATTTGCACTTTCTAAGATGGGATAGCTCGAAGGTGATTTGTAAGGTATTGGAGGCCCGTAGGCAGCTGTTATTGATTCGACATGTGAAATGGATTCAAGATTTCTTAACGGAGGTAGATCGTATTGACTGTAGTCGTTATTGTCCGGGTAATTATAGCCCTCCTGGTCATTTTCGACACTGATTGTATTTGTTGTTTCTTGTTTGGTTTTTCCCGGTATTAATTGAAGAATTTCTTGTAAGGCATCTGCAGCCTTCCGAGCATCTTTTTCTGAAAGTTTCGTTTGTCGTCCGTATATATTTAATGCATCATGTCCTGTGTATGGAATAATGTTCTAGGTGTTTAAGTATTATGCAATAAATTTGTATAATGAGTGTAAGTAGCACTATGTACATTTTTTTTGTAAGTGTTGAACGTAAAACATTTGTACGTAACCGTATTGTCGTTTATGTATATACAGGTAGAAAGCAACAATCAAATAAATTTACAATGAAGTTCGCTCTGAACCCCATGCCCTATTTACACATTTTTTTGTTAAGTACATAGATGGATTATTTATTTGTTTTTTATTCTGTCCTTGTAAATATCAATTATTTTTTTTATTCTCGTTGTTTAAGAAAGTTATGAAATATTTTTCGATGCGATTTATAATGACGACACAAATTAAGACGCCTTACAAGTCACGTAGTTCCTCTACTCATAATTATGGGGCGGTTAAGAAAAGTTTCAGAAAGAGCCTATAAGCTTTACAGCATGATTATTGTCATGAAATGAATTCAGAACATACCTAGTCTTGCTAATGATATTTAAGACATTCGCTGCAGGAAGTAGACGTGATCTTATCTAAACTTAAGGGAATTCAGTAAATACCTACATACTTCAATACAGATTTGTGCTCTGCCAAGAAATGGTAATTTTTAAAGTAAGTGTATGCTTATCAAAACTATGAAATTTATAATGATTTAGGTTATTGTTAGAACAGATATGTATGTATACAATGGTTTTCCAGTATGTCACATCTAGTTTTAACAACGATATCTTAGATGCTTACTCAAGGATGCTAAGGCGTCAAGATACCTACAAATTGTATATACACACCAGTAGAACCTTAATACTCGGCGTAACGGACCGTATGTGATACAGGGCCTAGCTCCTCGTGACCATTCGTGTTATTTTTTTGACACAAATGGAAGGGACTTACAGTTTAAAGCCATATTCGAAAGGCAAATTGGGAAGAAGAAGGATGCATTACAGACTTAGCAAAGTACAGCAGCATTTCTTTTTCAAACGGGTCTTACAGAGTCTATTCTGTCTATTCTGCAAGATATTGACAGAGAGGATGCTCTGTTTCAACTCCATTGATTGGGTCTTTAATGTTGCTTATATGATGGCCACATGTACTTTTAATAGGCTAATTAAAGTTCTACAGTCCCTAGTCAGGTTGAGGAGAAATATTTTGACACTATTTTATCTGCTAAATCATTTTGAATTTAAATGCTTTTGCCTTCCTTTAGGTGTCCAGGTATCTAAATCGAATGATAGATGTAGTACCACAATCAGCAGTTCCGTCTATTGCTCTACTTGCTTACATTTGTATAACTATGCAAGATAATTCATACAATTTGTACACTGGTGGTACATATACTTGACTTTTAAAAGGAGGTTAAAACTAGAGTTCAGTACTGGTTTACCGCATAAATTGTTGTGTTTGAAGCAGGCATTTAATCAATGAAGGTGATACATATTATATTTTATATGATACATATTATATGCATTTCGATGTAATGTCTTGTTTATTTTTGATTGCACGTATTATGGCTATAAAATAATAATTTAACTTTATAAAAATAAAATGAAAATTGGCCGGAAAAATACAAACTATCCTTTTTAACTCGCCCTAAATCAAGTAGGGCTGGTTTCGCGAGTTTATTTTATTCGAATATAACAGTATTTAGCTGCTTACTTCCTTAGTTTTAATGATATTTCATTAGGGAGATATCTATGTATGTATGTTGTTACGATTTTCTCATAGAAAAATTAGGACGGAGTGATACTATTTATATCCGAAAGAGTATTGAAGATATATCCAAAATAAAAAGTAACCATCATCAGGAAAAACTTTGGAAACATTTTGTTTTTAAAGAAAAGACCACCAAAAGTAAGCGTGGTTGCATATAATATATGACTATACAATTTTTATTATAAATGTTGGCTTAATGCGTTTTTACATAAGATGGTAGAGTCCTGGGCAGTGACATAAGAAGTGGGGTGTGCCCAAGCTCATGACCACAGTTATTATAATGCATTTATTAACTGGTATATATTTAAAGCCAGTTATCCATCAGAGATTTTTCTTGTAATGTTTATGAAAAACCCATTGCGCTTCAATGTTATTGCAACTTCTGGGGTGCCATTCCTTCGCATGGAAAACATTTCTATTTCCAGTTTCTAGTAAACGTTTTCAAAGTAGACGAGTGTACATGTACTGAGAGATTTTTTTGAATTTAACTCAGAGCTTAACAAAAGTGGCTAGATCGACATAAATTTCAATGCATGTGTAAAACTATATTTATATACTTTTGGAAGGAAGAATAAGAAAATTCGATTTTTTCTTTTAATTTCTTTTTTTATGGTATTTCACGTACTTAAATTAACTGACTTACAACAGAAAATTATTTAGAAATATGCACAATAGTTAAAGTTAGTACTTACATTATATTTTATCATAAACTAAGTTAAAATTTGTTATTTTATACAAATAGAATTATTATTTATTCTTCTCCGTTAAAATATTAAAATTTGAAAATATGTAGTTAGTAAAATAGCAGCGTTAAAAAAGAATCTTTTCGTATAGTATGCATAGTGTTTTATTAACAAATCAAAAACCAATTTTGTACACGTGATATTTCCGATTGCTCACTTTGATAAAATCGTCTACATATTTTTACTTGTCTAATAAATACTGGAGTAGCTTTGTAGGCTTTTTGGTTGCTTAGCCAAAAAAGTAGATTTCGTTGAATATCAATACGTACATATGTATATACATATTACTTACATATGCACATACAGTATATACAAATAGTTACTACAGCTTTCTAAGTCGATTTGTTTTTTTTTTTAATTCCTGGCTTGTAAATATTTTAGCTTATTCCATATTTGTCCTTTTGACTTCTAGTCAAAAAATTTGAGTAAGATTTGTAAACCTTTGGATTTTGTGTCAACTATTTACTAATTCTCTAGGATATGGCTTCTCCATATTTTCAGAACATAAATAAAAATATTTGTGAAATTAAATAGGCGACTTTACATTCATGTTAATCCTGAGTGGAGATTAATACTACGTGAGCATTCCAGAATTATTCAATTTGACTTAATCTTACCATTTTGGATTAAGTGTGTCTGTTTGTTCCCTTATAAGTTTTTTTTTTTTTTTTATAATTTACCCGCACTCAAGGGGTTATGAATACCCTTTTACATGTTATTCACATGGTGCGGGCGTCGGAAATGTAGATAGAGAGAGAGAAAGAGATTGGTGCAGTGGTTTGAAACTCAGATGAGTTAGGTTTCACATTAGCTCCAGGGGTGGTGTCCAGAATAACTGGGGAGACTTGATGCTGTCATGTATTCGCTTCTGATTCACAGTATTTTTTTCCCGATCCACCTGATGTCATAAGCATATCAACAGAGTGATCAATAAGTTAACGAAAAAAGAAATTCACGGGTCTGGCTAAAAGAAAAACATTATTTTATTATTTTACGCTGACAGAAGCAATATGTTTGATATATTCTTAGCTATGTAGCGTTAAATTTTTTTTTTGGATTTTTTGTTGTGGGGAACTGTTGTTACTCCAACGGTGCACAAACAATTTACTAACTTAGGGAAAACATCCATCGAGCTATTCCATCTTGTTCTGTTACATAATACCGGCTTTTGCTTAATGCCAACTTTCTATAACTGTGATCAATATCATAGAGGATATTAGACACCCTGCCCAAGAGATCTTTGTTTATACAAGTTATACATCTTTTTCGCTCAGCAGTTATTTGCCGTTATATACTTTGCTACTAAGTTCATACATATTTGTGTATATTTTGGCGAAAACCTCTTAAAATTAGTTTAACACTTTGAGATTCATTAGCGAACAAAGATTGTATCTTTCTCAAACGAATAGTAGTTGAGTTGATGCATAACTTCCAGAATTTAAATGAACTTATTTTTAAACTATGTAATGCTATTTGGAAAATATAACTTCATTCAGTTGACCCAATCTTAGGTCGAAGGATTCTGATGGAGAAATACCCGGATAACTCGAGGGTTCAACATGGAGAAAGAGTTTGAGTTGAGAACAAATGGGTGTCGTAGGGTATGTAGAGAATCCGAAAACAATTGTAAAGAAAGTGCACGGCAGGAACGACCAAGGTTAATGTCGGCGTGCAACAAGATAGAGCTCTTAGCCCTATCCTCTTTAACGTAATTTTGTATTATGTAAGCTCGACACGAAATGCGGTGATACACAGTACACTTAATAGATGAAAAGATCCAGAATATAATGATTTGTAGGTGAACGGATCCGTGAATTCCTCATAACAAATCCCAACATAGAATTGGCTTTGGCCACAATATGTATAGTCCATGTCGGAAGCAAAGCTCAACTTAGAGTCAAATAGAACTCCGATGTCCTTCTTTCATTCATTCTTAAGAGAGGAGTGTTCCTTATTTTATAACTAAAGAAAATTGGTGAACGGTAACATGGAAGAATGACAAGCACTGACACTTTGAAACATTAAGAAAAAGCTGATTAACATCACTCCATTCCGACAATTTTTCCAGTTCTTTTTTAAGAAGTCCACAGTCAGCTTCTGACGTTATACAGCGGAAGATTTTTACGTCATCCGCAT
Source organism: Blera fallax (assembly GCA_946965025.1). Classification (NCBI taxonomy): domain Eukaryota; kingdom Metazoa; phylum Arthropoda; class Insecta; order Diptera; family Syrphidae; genus Blera; species Blera fallax. Next base: position 65,592,414 of record OX337244.1, read on the forward strand.
ACATAAGGCAGTATGAGTGCTGAATAAAATCAGACACTCAACAGAGAGAGAAAATGGTGACGACAGGAAAAGCCGATAACCAAAAGTTGTATGCACTGGAGTCCCACCGAATATTAAAAGAAACATTTTTTTTTTGGTTTTAATTTTTCTTAACTATCGTGGTTTAATTTCTGACTATTCTGATACGAAAATCTTCAAAGAGATAGTGTCAATAGCTGCGGAAACTCCTCTTTGAAAGTTTCTATGATTTTTATGTTTTTTTACACTCAAAGTAGGTGAAAGGAATCCACGGACAATAAAGAGCTTTTTCATTGTAGAAGGTAGCAAGCTATACTTTCGCCAATTGTGGCTAAAATTTCTCAGATTATAAAGATTACGATAAAAAAAACAACAGATAGCTGTAAAGAATCACGATCTTCCCCAAAAATTATAGTCAGCAAAGATCTTAAGAATAAAACGGCTGCTCCACGAAATCATTTGTGAAGACTGATTAGAAAAGTAAGTAAATCGGACCGAGTCCAGAAAAAGTTGGGGTAATTGGATTATAGCAAAAAACGAATAATACCCAACATAATTAGTATTGGTGGGATGATGGATCTCTTGAAACCATTTCTAGCCAGTAATTCTCAACTTTAGTGCACTTAGAACATTATTGAAATCAATATAAAGAATCAACATTCGCTACAACATGAGAAATTTCCTTAAGCCGGTGTTTACTTGTTTCTTTATCTCGATAGCTACATGTACATTAAAAGGGAAAACATTCGATTCCAATAAGTTATAATAGCAGTCTTTTCTTCACTTCTTAATTCACTTACATTTCGTCGCTATCAGTACAATGGTGGACCAGTTTGTTTGCGATTAAATTGCAACGGGAATCTCTCTATGAACGTTTAGCCCACTAGAAACATACTACTAATACAGCTCGTAATAGTATTATTTAATTGTTGCATATTTTTTTCAGCATTTACTTGGTTTGCCAGCATCCTAGAGAATTATTCCATGCAAAATTATGTTTTCGTCACTAGAAGCCTTTACCAATAACGCAGGAAGGCTAACCACAGGTGTGGGGCCCGAGAAATTCTCTTCTTAGCATCTCATAACAATCTCGTTGGAGATTTAATTCCCCATTATCCTAATATATCCTGGTACACAGATAATAATCGCAGAGTCAACGTACTCGAGAAAGCTCTCGTACAGCCGAGACATGTTGTTTTTTTAGTACAACTGGTAATTAAATATTTGCATGAAAGGGAATACCTATAAACAACTGACGTATAAGCTAAAAATCATTTTAGCCGTATAGAAATAGAGGACATTTTTCAGTGATGCGTCAAACCGGTCAAGATCCTCCCTCATGTAAAAAGAACAAAGCTTGGAGAAGACTGCCCGAAAGCCAATCAACCTATCATCATTCACGTTAAGGACCATAAGATTCTAGGCATGATCTATGAGAAAGTACGGGAACATCATGCGCATATACCTTAGCGTGGGCATTAGAACTACTAAGACTGTTCAACACAGTGTCGTCGTGCACCATGGAAGTGGAAATAGAATGCCATTTGTTGACCTCCTCTATTAAATATCGACTGCAATTCGTATTAACAACAAAGGTTCTATTAATAAGCATTGCTTTAATCGACGTTCTAATGTTTACTCCGTATTGTCGAGCATAGTACTAAGTACACACAATCAAAGGTCACGTTGTTCAAAGCACTCTTAATGTCGGTGAAGATACCCATCGGGTATTCTTTTTAATCGAGTTCGCATTCGATTATAGCTGAAATCTGTTAATGATACTGCCAGTATCCAAATCATACCACTGTCCTGCAAAATGGTAGAAATAAACTAAAGACATCAAGTTATTACATACGAGTATATACAACATGAATGCCATTAAAATCAAGCACTTAATCGGTTGTTTGTACCGTAACTTAGAGGATACATACATATACATATACATATATTGCATTGACTACAAAAAAATTGTCAAGTTGTTCAGGGAATAAATACTTAAATACTTTGCGGAGAGTGATTTATTTTCTACTTTAGTGAACATTTTTCCAGGGTCCTTGGCCAAGTTTTTTCTGATAGTACTAAGCCAAGCCTCTATCTAGCTAGCAGATCTTGCTTTTTTTCAATATTGAAAGGTAATAGGGAAGATCATGATAAAGTACTTAGAACGTTTGGCAACAAACTGCTTCGAAAATAGCAAATTAGATTGTAGTACTTTACAGCAACAACGCTATCAGCACATAAGCTCTGAAAAAGCGAGCGCAAATTCTACCACACAATGACAAAATTTCAAACAAATCAAAAATGTAGGAGTCAAAAATACCAACGAAATAAATGATCTCACATACGGTAACATAGTTGCGCAATACAAAATTTTTTAACATCATTACGTATGCATATGCGGTTCCAAGTCAACCGTTCAACCACACCGTCAGCACTTTCTTGTACTTTCACTTTCGTTGCTAGGTATCTTAATATTGATGTCTCCACTTTCTACAACGTGAGACATTGATAATCACGTGGTTTGAAAGTGTTAGTAGCAGTTACATTCGCTCCCTAGATAGATACATTTCTATAAATATTTGATGAATTTATGAGATGCTCGTACGTTTTGTTTTTGTTTTTTATTATATTGTAGTATGTATGTACATGACCGCATCAATTGCGGAAGCCTTAAAAGATTTAATGGTAAAGGTGATACAGTTCAATGAATTGAATCATTGATGCTTCAATTCAATGGGTGATAATGCATGAGATCGAACTAGTTTTGCATAAAAATAAGTATTTATATACAAAAGCAAATGGTTGTGGTCATATTATTAGTCAAAATGATTGATGATAGATGAAATTGTTAGTAAAGCACCATATTTCAAGTTAGCATTTGTACGCACCGTCGTCGTATGATGGGCCGTATTTGGATGGCAGATAGTTATTAGATGGTGCTTCGAATGCTGCATGACTCGCAAATGGTGCTCCACCTGAATAACTTTGTGGCGGTAAGTACTGATGTGTTGCACTGTTAAATGATGGTGGTTTCGATGGCGGGCCATAGTTGTGATGACCAGGTGGTATTTCGTATGTTGTAATAGCTGAAAAAGAAAGAAGAGGTTTCAATTTAAATTTGAATCCCAAGGCGATTCTCAGAAACAGGAAAAAAAAACTTAGTCTGTGAATCGCCAATAGGTTAAATAATTGATTCAATCTACTCTAGCTGTGCTCTCTGATACGCAATCGGCAGAAACCTGTATTTAACATGAAAATGAAAGTTGTCTTGCAATTTATTCGGTCAATGGACTCGATACTTTGCTTCGTTTGACCGTAATATTGGTGCAGTGGACTGCAAGAAACACTATTGGCGGCTAGTTATCGTAATGACTGTCTTCGTTTAGTTTCTTTATTCGCTTGCATTTCTCAACTTCCTTCCGCTTTTAAGAGTATGTTGTACATGCAATCGCGCACAATACAGGTTTTTATTTGTATTCTTTTTTTCATGGAAAATTATAAAAGAGAATGTTCAATTAGTTAGGGTACTCACTTTCTGTATGGACGACGGGACCAGGAACGTGGTGACCTCCGCCAGATGAACCTCCCGATAAGCTACTTAGTTTGCTAAAAGGATGAGATGATCCATGTGATTGTGGAAGGGGAGATAATTGCGCAGAGTTTATTATAGATTTTCCCACATCTGTGACCTTGTCGCCAGAAGCTGCTACTAACTAGAATTTGAATTTTTGTATTTTTTAAAAAAAGCGAAAAAATTTGTACAAATTTAAAAAGATTAGAAAAATAAAGCTTACTTTGCCTCCAGCACTTAATGCATAACCGCTTCCTTTAATTAACTGTCCCTTGAGTGCAGTGACTCCTCCAGTTATTGCTTTAACGGCTTGGAATATCGTGTTTAAGACAGACTTTTTCAGTGACCACGGATCAAACTCGACGGAATTCGCCTATTTTTAGAATTTAAAAATAAAATAAAATTGCAGTGATTATATTTGAGGTGATCTATCGTGTAAAAGGGTTAATTTTAGGGTTCTTTTTTAAAGGTTTATGTATATTCCAACTCTGTTTTGAATTGTGAACTCGCAGAACGTATGCATGTAAGTACATATATACAGTAGCTGAGGCGACCATGGGCGGCGTGACTCGGTAATTAGTGTGTTGAACTATTAAACGGTACGTTCTGTGTTTGAATGCCAGAAAACACAAAAAGAATTTATAAGCTTTTACAAACGTGCGAAAGTAAAAATGTTATGAGAAGCTTCTCAGCCAAGCCCTTCGGATATAACATTTAACTAAGTAGGTCCCATCACTCGTCCGAAGAATTTAACATGCACAATACGAATGACTGCAACAAATTGGGCAGACAGAGGTCGAGTCTGTGGCAAATCTCTATTTTTTTTAGCTTTGGCTAGAGTCTATATGCAGACAGATGGCGACAGAAATAAAAAAAAGTACCGAGTCTCACAGCCACGTTCTTAACCATATCCAGCGCATGGTGCAGTGCTTTTAATTTGCCCTCACCAGGAACCTTACACTATCTGTGCAATAGCAGAGTACCACACTACTCAGACCAATGAATAATCTGCTTCCCGACTAAATACGTCTTTTATTTTGAATAATATGTCATTTCTATCAACCCCATGTGGTCCTAATACTTAAAAGGAACTATGAAGCTTGTTTTATATCCTCAAAGGTCTCAAGCACGTTGTCTTCTGCTTATTCTCTTGGAGAACTACGTATCTTGCGGAATATTTTTTTTGTTTGCCACTTCTCTTTCATTTCCTACGCGATATTTTTCTCGCAGGAAGGAAACCCCCATACAGTTTAACTCCGCAACTAAGGAGATGCCTTTCGTGAGATTAACATATTATACTGATACATTCGTGAGAGGCGGGGCCGAAAAAACTGTTTTTGTTTTCATCCTTCCTAACATTATTGTATCAATTTAGATATACCTAATGAATGGTAACGGTCTCATCATTCTTGGACAAATTATGGTATGTATACTTCGTTTGAGTCAAAAAATATATGACATGCAGATGGACACGACCAATATACTAGGATTTTCGTAGTCAACATGTGGACATGTACTTACTTTTGGACAACCATTGCCGTAATTTTTCAATTTCAATACTATTTAGTCAAAGTTAATACACCTGCTAGTTCAGCACAATAACAAACGAAATATTTCTAATTCATCTGAAACGTCAATCATGCTACACTTTAATAAAAAAAAAATATGAAATCCACGTGGCTACGATACGAATAACTACATACATATCGAAACGACTGCCCACTCTTTTTAGCAGATCTGATTAGTAAAGTCTGGCAAATCATCATAAATTAGCTCACGCCTGATCAACGCTGCCAAACTTACATTTAAAGTCGGTTTTTTGTTGAGCTGTAAATAGACCTCTAACCACATATGATGCAATTACAGTAAGATGTCAAAAGAAAGTGAGTTCTGAATAGAAGCTGTGTAAGAAGATCTAAATTTATCGGTTCATAGTCGGTCACAGCAATTATAAGATCCAGCTGGTGCAGCAATTAAAGCTTCAAGATCATTATTTCTTTGATTGGGCTCTATAATGGTTGCAAGTTTACCCGGTGTTTTTTCGTAAAATTGTCACGCATGACGAGTGTGACGAATCCAGAAGAAAGTATACAAAATCCACCAGAAATACCATGTGTATTAACATCCATGTGCATGGAGTCGGGTATAACTCGTAGTACGGGCTACCGAGTATTCATTAAAGATTTCACCTCTCCAGGATTCAAAAAATCAACAACCAGGAGGTACCCTACAGACCCGATCATATAAAGAAAATTTCCACCGGTTTGGGGCAGTGTTCACCCTGGTGACATTATCGGACCATATTCCTTCGACAATAAGGCCGCAGATCGGGGTACGGTTAAATAGATGGTCATTACCAGATCATTATAAATGAGTCTTCAATTGAAAATATGGATTATCGTATCAATACGGATGAAATGTGGTTTCAAGAGGATGGCTCCACGTATCATACAGTTACCAAAACCATTGACTTATAACAATTTAGATCATAAATTGGCAATATGTTGATTCTGAGATATTGGCCTCCAAGAATGCGCGTCTTTTCTGATGAACCACTGGTTCAAACCAACAACAATTGACGCTTTAAAAGCCAACATTGTTCGTGTTATTCGTGACATATGAATATACTTTCATAATTGCTCGAAAATGTAACCCAAAATCGACGAACAGATTGAAGTTCGTCAAGAACTGCTTTTGTGGCCGTATGTCCAAAGTTATTTGTCAATAATGATCTTTCGAATAAAAAAAAAAATTAAAAGAAAATTTCAAAGCAATTTGTTTGGTTTCAAAAAATAAATATGTATCGAGAATCGTGTAATACGCAAAAAAGTTGCCAATAGAATCGATTTGTTATTGTGGCTTAGGTCTCATCTGCAAAAAATAGGAAGGAGACCAACTTCCAGCAATAGCTGCTATCATTGAATGTGGAACGATTTTTAAAACTTTTTTTTACCAAACTTTAGGCTTAAAAATTCGTTATTTCACCAGTTCAGAAAAAAATGAACTTGTGGACAAAAACTGTTATCGTTTTCTATATACAATTTTTCACAGGGCTTAAAGGTAGATGCATTCGACAACAGTGCTCAATAGAATTTAAAAGATTGTTTGGCTATGATGCACCATCCTTGGCCGCTATAGAACAGTTAATGAATGATTTTGAACGTGGCCCCAAGATCATTTGGTCGGCGAAAAGGTTTGTGCTCAGCTCAAAAGAAGGCGCGAGTTGAATAAGGAGCAATCTCAACAAATTCAATTAAGGACGCTGAAAAAGTTTTCACAAGACTTTGATATACTGGTATGATCTAGAAATCTAGCGATGTTCACGGGAGATGGTTGCTAAATTCCTCCAACGTATGGGCCATGTTGCCAATGTCCGTCAATTGGAATTTTCCACGACCAAGATGGCGGGTTATTTTCCAACACCATAATGCACCATAAAAATTCGCATCTCAAACTTAGCACCTTGTTTCTACCTATTTCCTTTCATAATATGATACGTAAAAAAATAAGGGATTGATACAGCTTCCAAGAAGTATTCGCCTACGAAAGTCTTGTTTTAGAGGCGTCTTTGGGTTGGTGGGCTCAGTGATTGAAGGACTAGTTCAAGCGTATGCAGAAGTGATACAACATCAAGGCCAATATTTTGAAAACAATAGGTAATTTCAAAAGTTTTGTTCTTTTTTAAGCACTATTTAAATTCTTCCCTTTATCGGTGTATCTGAGATTCAGATTTGCTATAGCGCATTTCAAAGCTTAAACAATTTTCTTAGTTCTGCTCCATTTGTCGCAAAATTTATATTCGCGATACTTATTTGATTGCCGACGATATTAAACTTTTTTGAATGCTTTGCTCGAGCATTATAGTTTATAATAATGTAAGCACAGGTATTCTGCAAGGAACTGTCAACTGTCATTCTATCCAAATACGTTTGAATAGGTTTAGGTCCAATATTATCAATTTTGAAGAGGAAACTCGCTTGAGTAGACCTAGTGTATTCCCGTGACCAACTGGCCCATTTGGACAAGAAAATGTATCAGTTTCATCGTGCGCTAATGTAGAGCTTATTTTTATTATAATTAATCTACAGAGTCGCTGAGAAAAAAAATATTTATTGAAAAAACGTATTCTCGTGTTAACACAGGAGTATATTCATATATACATTCGTACAATATTCCAAAATTTTTACTTACATGCCCACTATCAATAGACTTGTAGCCGCTACTACTTCCAGAGCTTCCAGATGCCAATGATGCTGATGCCCTACCCAAACTTGCTAAAAGACCCTGGAAAGAAACTTTAATATTAGTGCAACAACGTATAATTTACAGTATATTTACAGATTTTAAATGTGTAACAAGGTCGAGACCTCCAGATCTTTTCGCTATTTGTGGGTCGCTTTCTGCTAACTCACTATCTTCGCTAGAGTTCGCATCATCCAGAGGATATGTATGGCAAAGTAGTGGTAACACAAGGAGTACTATGTAGAGTTGCTGAAATAAAAGATTTTGACGAAATTAAATTTATTTTAATGTACGTACAAATTATCATAAAAAAATAGATAATTATTACGGAATGAAAAAGAGGGTGTTATTCTGTTCAATGTTGGAATTTAATAGCCAAATGCTTTTAGAGTACACGGAGAATTTGTTTTTCTCCATTTTTGGGGAAAACTAATTTTTTCTTCCCCATTAACAACTTTAGTAAAAAAAGCAGGCTTAAAGATATGGTAGATATCGTTCATTTAACAACACTCATGTGATTTTTTTCACACCTTTGTCCTTCAGTGTAGAGTTCACTTTCCATTGGAAGGTCTCTAGATGGAATCAACGGCAGCGTCAACAGTTCAAACTTATACAGAGTTATTTACATATGTACATATTTTATACTTTAAGATTTTAATTTAAATAAAGTATGAATAAATATTAATGGTCTCAATCATTTTTTTATACTTTGGACTATGTCATTATGTATGGAATGCAATATCGGTTAAATGCCTGCCACGGGGGTTGCAAACTTTGAAACTTTTCGGCGCATTGCGGCCATAGCTTCACGGATATTTTTTTTTAGGCTGACTATGGATTGGAGATCTTCCGCATAGGCACGCTCTTAAACATAGTCTCACAAGCGGGGTCAGATCACTGATGTGGGTGGCCGACTGGTGTCACCAAATCTCATAGGGATAACAATACAAATACGAGCGCAAAATGCGCCAACAGAGCTGCCGTAAATGCCTAACGCCTCATAGCGACTGGCACAGGAGTTTTCTATGGATCACTCAGCAAAAGCGATTTAAACAAACTCACAGTTCACTGTAGTATCTGTCAAGCTAAAGTCTTCGTTATTGAAGGAGCACCGCAGACTAAGTATAAACGCCTAAAAATAAAACTTGTCTAAAGTTACAATCTTTGTGGATAGTCAAGTTGCACTCAATGCACTAGACAGCTACACATAGACATAGAACAAAACAGTATCAAATTAAGAATTCAACTATTCATCGGTAACTATCCCTGCTGGGCACAGGCACAATATCAACACCTTCTAAGCAATCATATCCCTGACTTTGTCATATCTCGCAGCTTATGGGAAACTCTAGATGAAAAAAGGATAAAACAAAATCCAGTATCAATAGGAATACTAATGAGGCATTGCCCGATAGGACCAACATCGACTAGTTGGTTTTAAAACCAACCGATATTACAAAAAAATTAGAGCCGATCCCACAATATATTTGAAATCACAATGGACAAAATGGCCTCCATGCAAGCATCCTCTAAGAAGCACATCGCTCACACCAAACCATTAGCGAAAAGTTTTTATCCACTCCCTAGATTTTATTACACTGCTTCAGGTTTTTTATAAATTTCCCGCGAACCATTGTAAAGCTTCACAGTCCGTTTAATTCAGAATCAAAGATATACCATCCTATGGAATAATCCCTGTGACAGATTGATGCCATTATTCAAAATTTATAGGTAAATTGTAATGGAGCTCAGTTGATGGTGGAGTGATTTCGAAACATTTTATCTACGTTGATAATGGAGTACAAATTGCTCCATTTGCAGTAAATGGAGCGAAAAGAGTCAGTTAAGTGCAACATTATTACCTAAAAATTGATTTCTGCTTGAATTTGTTTTATTTATTTGCTGTCAAGATATCTCAGATTTGGGGGAAGATGAATGATGAGATCAACTAGGAAATGAATTTTAATAATTTACTTGCTATTCATATGCTATTTTACCTGAAAAATGGAAATAAAATTCAATACAAAACATGACAGCATAACATACATAGTTAGCAAGTAAAAATTCTTAAAGATTATACAACTTAAAAAATGTATAATTTTAAACGTTGGAAAAATATATACATATTAATCCGCGCACAAGATTCATCGACTTGTAAATTTAAGTGACACAGTTCTGTTTAAAAGATTCTATTTTTCCCTATTCCTTAAATTTTAGGCAGATGAAAACAAACGCTTGGTTGAATGTCCGTATATTTATTGTAAAAAAAAATATGTAAAATTTCTACTAGATCTTATTTATTTCGAGGTCCCTACATATTCTACGATATATGGTAAAAATAAGTCAAACTCCTAAGAAGAATGCAAGTTTCTCTTGCTTCAATGTTACAAAAGGAACCGAACCGATAAAAATCTAGTTTTGAGCGGTGACCCAAATCACTGTCGAAGTGACTATTATGTAGGAGAGTAGTTGCCCTGTTCTCTTGTATCGCATACTCCTGTACTCCGACATTTTTTTGTACTCCTCTCTAAAAAGGTGTTTCAACACTATGTACATACACATGTATGTATGTAGGTCTCAAAATTTATATTTTTTATTTTAGCAAGTTAAAAGATCATCGATTGTTAAATGGGTACGAAAAAAGTGGAACCCTATTAGGTGAGTTTAGACACACATATGTACATACATACATAGGTCTTTGTCGCTAGAGAGGTGAGACTTTCATCCCTAATTACCTCTCTTGATAAAGGCATGGATCTTTCAAGCAAAGGTTTGTTTAGATCTTAGAAATAATATTGTTCTTGTCTCTGGGTATGTCTACCGAGGACACAGTATCCAGTGACGACATTTCCGAGTTTAGTTATTTTATCTCATTGCCCCGTTAACGTATATAGTTGGATAAGAAGCTTAGCTGTATTGCAATAGTTAAAACGTGTACATCTATAGTTTTCTTTTCCGCTTTAAGAGCGTGAATCACACTTTGGCAAATCCTGGAGAAAACCCAAGAATTTACAATCGATACCAACCATCTTGTTATCGATTTTAAGGCCTCATATGACAACATTCATAGAGAAGAGCTATACGCTCTTACTATAGGAGTACGCAGCGCCATCTTTAGTGTTGGCATCACTGTTAAATTCGTCCTTCTGTACAGGATAACGATAGAGAACGCTCGCTGGTACATCAAGGTCAGTACCAACCTCACCTAAACCTTTGATGTCAAAAATATGTTGAAAAGGTGATGCGCTGTCATGTGACTTTTTTAATATCATACTTAAAAGAATTGTGACACAATCACAAACAAAAGCCGGAATCACAACCTACATAACTTATTTTGCTTACCCAGAATAAATTAATTTTGATCATGGAGACATGTGCTCCCAGCAGGGCGAAACAACATGCTACACTACGTGCGAAACAATAGAGTTGCTGCGAGAAATATTGCGGATAAGAATTGGACAGAAAGATCGTGTAATTTTTGATGTCACATGTTAATATACACCAACAATTCCTGAGCTTAAGGGGGAGATCCAACTAAGCCAAAATTGTTCAATGATGTCATAGAAAATTTCATTAAAAAAAAACGCTAGATTTTTTCACCGAAAATAAATAAATCGGTCTGGATAGCAATATTAAAACCTCATACTAGTGCTACTTATGTATTTACGAGTATAATACGTTCACGGAAGACACGATTTGACCTCTGTAGTCTTAGATAAGTTACGATGAAGTATCACTGTCAAATCGAAGAGTCGAATTTGTGGCTAATTGAAAATCAAATACATTTTAATAAAGTCAATGAAGTATACAATTACAATGCTCTCAGAGTGCACTTTTGACTTTCGCGTATTTACTCAGGCAGAGATGCGTGGCTTTAAAGGTGTTATGCTTAGGATTATCTTTTAATTTGTGAATAGAACTTGCTTTGTTTTGGTCAGCCCATGGCTTAACGTAAATTGTTCGTCTCTGTTCTAGCCTGGGTCTAGCCTTTGACAATTTACTAACTTTTTACTGGTGACCCGTCTGCATGTGCAGTGTTACTTTCTGTAGAAATAATTGGTTTCGCGCAGCCAGAGATTTAAATAATTACGTGATAGTATTTTTATTCAATTTAGTTTATAAAGCACAAAGTACACATATACATACTAGATTCTTAACAGAAGCACTAAAGCTAATAGCGAAATAATAGTACTTGCATCGCTGAAACCGAAAGACTTGCCATTTTCGGTATGTGTATTAACAACCATCTTTGTTGGAACGATCACATATTCGAGGTCGCCAAAAATGCGGAAAAATGTCTAGGATTCCTTAAGCGGTGCAAGAAATACCTTACCCCGTCTGATTTGGCCACAATTTATAAGGCATTCAACCGCCCAAAGCTGGAATACAACGCCCATATCTGGTCTGGTGCACCCAAGACCATTTTGCACATGCTAGATAGGGTCCAGAATCGCGCGTTAAAACTTATAGGTAATAGAGACATTGTGAGCTCCATAGTCTCACTGGAATATCGCAGAAATGCCTCGTGACTTTCCCTATTTTATCGCTTCTTTTATAAAAAATGCTCCAGCGAAATAGGCACTTGCATTTCTCCCCTTTAAAATTTCACCCGCAATACGCGTCTCACTTTGAATGCACATCAGTTCACCCTCAAGCCCAACATCGGACGTACTGTCAAATATAGGGATTCGTTCATAAGCCGAAAGTCATGTATGTGGAATGATCTTCCAGGCTCTGTGTTTCCTCATCACTACAACCTTCAAGCATTTAAAGCCAACGTGCACCGGTACTTCCTCTGTTCCTCTTTCCCCTTCTTTCAAAGGGCGTGTCCTGAGAAATCAGCATAAGGGTATTCGTACCCCCTTTGGCGCGCGCGAATTATAACCGATCTTACCGAAGAGTCATGTTAGTTTTTAGTTAGGCCTAAATAGTAATCTTGTTTATTCTTTCTTTTAAGCCCTTATTTTCCTTTTATATCGGTTTTGCCAACTCCTAAGCATACCCTTTCCCATAGAAACCTTTATTAATTTCGAAACAAGTGTAGTTTGTAACATAGAGTAAGATAAGGGCGGACCACTGCGCAAAAATTATGTTTTTAAATAATCAGAACCAACCAACCTCTTATAGGCCACTTCTTACTTTCCTTCAGAAGCAGATCATAAAGAAAGTTCATAAAACTAACAGCCCTATAGACAGCAAAATTTAATCGCATGCTCGTCCGATGGGCACAGATGATAGAATTGCTACTGATGCCCAAAGTGTAAGTCAAAACATAAAAACATCAACCTCTCGCTGGGTTTAACAAATGATTATAATCATGATGATGACTGATAATTATCCGTCGCACATTTCTGACGAGAATATTGCATGAAACTCTTATTTGCTTACTTATACAAGAGTTGGAGCAAAATTATCATCCGCTTCGTTATCGCTTTTCTGTGTGGACTTTAAAGGAGTTGGAAAACGAAATCTATTGTGATTGCAAAATCCTCCCGTAGTCGTAGAAAAGGCGATAAATCCTCAAAGGGTGACTGTTTTGGTATTGATTTTGGGTTCGTAGAACAAATAATCCCCATGTCCATAAAAATAAATCTGGGAAAAACGTTACGCTGAAAAGCGCAACGGATTATGCTAAAGAGACGTGATAACAGACTTTTTCCAACTGCAATTGGACGATTTGGACCTTGACGAGATTAAGTTCCAATTGGCCACCGCGTAGCTACGATTTGACACCGATGGGGTACTGTTAAGGTCCTAACTCCAACGATCCATAAACAATTCATGCACTTAAGGTAACATCCATCGAGCTTTTTTCGAAAATAATCAAAAAGTATACTCTTTTCAATAAAACACCAATGATTAAAAAATATTGAACATTACAGTTTTAGAGTTCATATTTCTGAATGAAGTTTGAGTAGGTCCAACTCCTATTTCTTAAGTGTAGCATAACGTCAGAGATATGATCAATTCTCTAAAGTCAACTTGCCTCAGTTGGCCTAACTTCCTTCCTCGGCATGTATGTATGTATGTATGCACATATTAGTTTACGCAATGTATAAAATTTGAATACATCTTAGGCATTATGTAAATAAACCTGCAAATGTGCATTACGTGACTTCTTTCAAATTCGTCACTTCCATAAAACAGCTCGTAGAGTTCAATGTTATTTCTTTGCCTGCTTACGAGTATACTAGGTAAGAACTTTGACTTTTGTTTCCTCTATTGGCCTTTGTACATATATCTCTCTTCTTAGTTTCTCAGTGGGGTTAACTCCAAATTGGGTCATTGCATAAAGTAGAGTGACATAGACCTACTTATAACCAACCAGGAATAATGTACTCACTTTGGGTGCTTACTGGAAGGTCATCGGACAGCTAAAATAAACTTAATTTACCCAAAACTCAATTTCTCTAAGAGGTGCTCAGTTAGTACCACGAACAAATTAAAAAAGTTGGCATTTATATAGACGGGGGTGTAGAGTGAATTTCTAAGTTAATTTGTGAATCAACATTACGAGTACAATCAGTTTAATTTATTAATTTATGGCTTGTATTGTCGTAACGTTTATCTAATCTGAATCGCGAAATTCATTTAGTGAAAGCAAGTTCTGTTGCGTTTGATTATTTGATGGGGATCATAAACGGCATTCGTTATACATAGTACTGATTTCACCAGCCTAAAAACCACAAACATATTAATGGCTTGTAGACAGAGGACAACTTTAGAGCAAAGCAAACTATTGTATTAAATGTCTGCAACAGAGAAGCGACTGCTTCTGAAGACTGTGTTGATTGACTGTGTCTTGTGAATAAGGGCTATTACATAGGTATATCTATTGTCAAACTAACACTGTGTACTGAGAGTGCTCAAAAATTTTCATATTTAGTACAGATGCTAGATCATCGCTCTTCCGAACACCTCCACGAGGATTGACTTTGTGTATTTGTGTACGCGTCTTTTAGGGGAATTTTCGCTTAAAACATGAATTGATCAAGTAGCGCAAGAATTAAGTTTTTGTTCAATGTCTTTTCTTACGTCCTCATACCCGGATTGGTTGTTGGAACATGAGAACTCTACTTTACTTTGTTCTTAAAATCTCAAATTCGTGTAAGTGGGATGACATTTCATATGACATGACTTACACTTCCTGAGTATTAGCGAAATAAAATGCTTACATACTTACGAATTTATCATTAGGTTATTATAGGTAGGTACGTAGGTGGCCATTTAAGAAGTCCTCTTCTAGGCGCCCGAAACCGGCGAATACCCGGTATAGGAATGAAGCGCGACCGTAATTCGTGAACGCGTATTTTTCGTATCTCTACACAAAAAATATGCGTAACATTGCAAGTTTAACAGATTCCTCAATGACCTTGTACATATTATAGATTGGTATTCATCCAAGAAGATTGAAATGGTACAAAACTTAATTGCACTCTAGATACGGATTGGTCGAGCGCAGAGAAAGCACACCCCACAGGTTTTTGTATGTAAACAGCAGGTAAACAACTTGTTATGCTTAGCGACTTGCATAGCTGTCTAGAGGATCGCAAGCGAGGTCTGATCCTGTTTAAAAATTGGAACTATGCAACGTGGTGTACGATGTGACAGGTGTAATTACATAAGCCCGCTGTCAAATAGCTAAAGGAAGCAGCAAGTACGTGAAAACCGTCTACCAAATGGCTGATAAGTGGTCTGAGATCCCACAGTTAATAAGTGAAAGTCTTAATTCAGACGAGGACCAGCTCATTATATAAGAGGAGCAGTTCTCGCTGGTCATGTACCACCAAATTCGATGGAACTGCCCGAAGAACATGTTAACCGAATATTCCTTTTAAGGATGAAGTCATTAATTTTATCAAATCTTTTGACAATAGCAATTAAATGGTCAGGTATTCCACCAGTGGAACTCTTACAAGTGGAGTCAACAATATCGCCTTGGGTCTTATCTTTATTTTTTTCAACCATATCAATACTCTTCAAACCATTACTAAACAATGTGGTAACTTAATCTGCTGTTAATCAATTCTGCCCAGACTTCACTTTCTTTGCGCAGAATATTCACTCTCGATAAGCTAGTTGCTTTTACCAAGGTCGAGATGTCATGTTCTCCCTAGGGGATGTTAGACAGAAGAATTTGATAGTCAAAGTGAGGTCCGACAATGATGTGTCCTTTTTTTTGTTTTCTTTAGTAATCCTCAATGTGTTTCGCAGTGCTTTTTTTGTTTAAAACATAGAAATTCATTTGCCTCTAACATCCTTCCTTAAGTATCTTGACTGCGTTAATGATGGCGATTACCTCCAATTTGAAGAGGGACTGTAAATCAATAAACCAAAAAACGAATCTAGCATTGCAAGGAACTTATCTGCCCAATTGGGCATTGTTGGATAGAATACATAAATTCCCATATTTAGGAAAATGGCGGAGCAACGCCATTAATTCAAACATCTAGCTATATACAACTAATGCGAAGTCAATGCAGTTACGTGAGTCTACTACAAGCAGTGGAGTTTTAACTACCACAAAAAAGTTGCGGTCAATAATGAATTGATGTCCGCGAACTATTCTAAGGGTTTTCTAATGTATCCGTATCTCTAACGAAAGGTTTTAACAGAGAGTAAGTCGACAACGATAGGCTCCCGAAGTGGCAATGGATTGGTAGCACTCTTCGATAGGGAGATAGTTGCGTATTTAACTATGCAATGCAGTGAAAACCCTTAAGCGAGGAATGCTGAAAATCTGACCGACAAAAAAATATTGTGTAGACCATCTCAGAAGAAATCACGTCAGTTTAAGAGAACCCCAGTACATGCTCAGGAAACCAGAATCGATTAGGCTTAGCTCGATTACAGTCCCTAAGACCTACAAAACGAGACAGGACATCCATCAATCATATAGGACTATTAGAATGGAGCTGTAAATATAGTGAATAAACTTACTCACGCTAAGATAGAAATAAAATTAATTCTATTTTATTTCTTTCGATTTCCTTTTCTGTATTATGTATGCACATATGTATATTACACCCTTGATTGACAAAGTGCTTTATGTCCTTATTGATATGTCTATCGATTATGATTGTACCTACACATTTGAAAATAACTGTCATTGGGAGACGATACTGTGTGATGCATCAATTATTTAGAATACGTTGTTAGCCTAGGCCTTGCTGATTTACAATGCTATTCGGCGCCTATGTGGCGCCATTGCCACTAGGATAAGCATATCCGAATATACCCAAGCTAAACAAGAAAAAAAAAATATTTTTTATAATGGAAATAACAAACAACGTTTTTGCAAGGCAGAAAGTTGGAGAAAGTTGAGTTTTCCATCATTTGAATGCGATTCACTTCTCTTTGCATTACTTATTCAATAAGATCAGTCGTTTGTAGTTCATAATGTATTCTAATCACCAAGTTAGATATATGTATATAGCATTGTCATCAATCTATCGTTTTACTTAGTTTCACTTTTATGTGCATTCAACACACAGTGTGATTGAATTCCAAAAATGGATTACAAGCAATTCGAGTGGTTTAATTACATACCTTTTGCGTTAAGAGATAACTAGCTATTGTGGAGTATTCTTAGTTGGGTGAAGTTCAAATCAGATGCGATGTAAATTTTAAGTCCTATTGTAAGGATTTTGAAGAAGGAAATATTTACATATACAGCATGTAAGGCGAGAAATAGGCGAACACCTGTTAAACCAATTCGGAATGTCATGAACCTACATAGGGGGAATTACATAATTTAAGAAGCCATCCACGAATCGTTCGCAGATGCATATTCTTTCAGAAACCTTACTGAGAAGACTGAGAAGCCTACAAAACTATTAAAAGAAAGCCCACGTTAGAACAGCTTTCATTAGTTAACGGCAATATTTCCTATTTCACGGAATACTTGGATGATTCCCCCTATGTATTATATACATAGATGCAAAAGGCCAGAAGAGCAACATTATATACTTAAGCACGTTCACTCCCAACAGAGAAGGATGGATTTCTATCTGTCTGCTTGCAGACGGGACTGATAATTCTAACTCTTCACTCGATGCGCATTTGTAGCTGCAGGTAATAAGTGTGGTATGTTTGCCCAACCAACATATACTAAATAAAAGTTTGTAGAAACAGTCGTCCATGACATACGTAGCTCATATTACCGAAGATAACCTGAAGTATAAAGAGTCGGTTCTTACAGTATGCGTGGATATACATATAAAGAGCCATTTCAGCGTCAAAATAAGATTCCCTTACAAGGCAGAGCAAGAAGACAGTAAAAAATAGATACATTGAGCACATGCTATCCAACTTTAGGAAAGATAGAGTCTAGAACTGAACACCTTAAGAAGGAACCCTTTGTAACTTATTATGGATTCGAGTGGTGGATGGGTTTCAAATAGAAGTATGCAAGTATGGTTCATATATTTATGAAGAACTTGGCCCGTGGTTTATGGGCAAACTCTACTTTAATTTTGAAATTCATCTTGAACAGTTCCTGACTTTGTTACGGGCATAGATTTTTGCCATCCATCACACAATAGTACTATTATGTGCTCGGACTCGGGGTACCTGACCTTTAACGTATACTGGAGAATGAAGCTGCAAATAAAGTGGCGATGAATCAACGATCTGTTGGCAACAACACAAATAGAAGAAGGGGAAGCATGTTACCAGTACATGGTCCTATTTCTTTTCTATATATGGATATATTGAATACAGGTAACGTGCACAACTTCAGCAGAAATGGGGTAGGATCAGTTGTGTGAATTAACCTCATAGGAACGATACACTTAGAACAAAGTACAAAAAAACTGAAAGATCCAAGACATAAATAGCTAGTAAACAGATAGAAAAGATAGCAACCGAATCCTTAAAACAACAATTAAGGTAACACCTGTGCTATTGTCAATACCTGGGTAAAATAATGAGTAATATAAACAGTGGAAAAAAACAATCCCTGAGTGACCCAAAGTTGTATAGTACATGATGTACATACGTATGTATGCATGTACTTTCGTACATTAATACGAACTAAAAATAATAATAAATATAGTCCGGGCAATTGGAATAATTGCAGAGGATTTAAAATATGGAGTTACCCTACCTACTTATTTAAAGAGCACTAGAGAATGAGATAATTGTTCCAACAGATCCTAAAATGTATGAGATCATCCTAGAGTGCATACTCAGGAAAAAAATGGAAAAGCAGCTATCAGATATTCACATTTTCACGGCACAAAAAGCGTTAAAGAAAAAAGTTTGATATAGACATAAAGAAAGCATTTGACGACTAAAACATGCGAAAGCCTCAAGCGAAAAGGGGTAGAGGAAGGACTTATACGTCATTGTGCCATTAGATAATGCGAAGTAAGGATGGAAAGTTTCAGAGTCGGTTAAAGACAGTTGCCACCTATCTAGCCTGTGCGTTCGTGGGTGATATGGCGTTGTTTGCAAATATTAAGGATAAGATGCAAATGAACCTAAGAGTATGGAAAGATACATTAACACTGTATGCGGCATTGAGGAGAACATTTTTCGACTACAAAGAAATCACACAGAGCACAAAAATATAAATATTCAACTTGATGTGAAAACTGGAGTCTCACAGGGAAATAAGAAAGACAAATATAAGCTAAAGAGATGGAATACCTTACAAGAATTATTGGAGTCAAGAGAATGGACAAAGACATTAGAAATACCTGCATGTCAAATGGGCTAAACTAATTCTCGAGGACAGTACTACAACATTGGTACTACTCCTATTCTAGAAAATACTTACGTCAGAACAATCAAATCAATCACTGTTATGCGTGTGAAAGTGGTAACGCCTCGAGTGTTCTTTTCACCGGAAGTTGCATGACTACGGACGAGAAGTTGTTCACTTAAGTGAGTTCGATTCTCTCTGCAGCGTTCTTTTGAAAATAAAGAAAAATTAAAAATCGTTGAGGTTAACTGGAATCAACTAATAACAATTTCGTCAGAACATTATATTTTTAACTTCCCAATGGGAAGTTGTTGTAATGGGGCCGATTTTGTGAATCGCGAATTTTGACATATCTCCACGTTTTAAGGTCACCTGAATCCAAATCCAACGTTTTTACAGAGATGTCTGTGTGTGTGTATGTACGTATGTTCATATGTGCGTATGTTCGTATGTGCGTATGTTCGTATGTGCGTATGTTCGTATGTGCGTATGTTCGTATGTGCGTATGTTCGTATGTGCGTATGTTCGTATGTGCGTATGTGCGTTCGGAATTATCTTTCGTCTCGATTATCTCGAGAACCAAAGATGATATGGACATGGGACCGGATTCATTTGACGCGTAATTACGTAACTAAGAACTGATTAAGTTTCCAGAAAATCGGTCTAGTAGTTTTTTGTTAGTAATTAAATAACTAAAAAAATACGAGTGTATATACTCTAACTTTCAACGTGTTGACCCAATTTAGGGCATACATAATAATTGGTTGAATTATGTATGTACTTTGGATAGGAGTAATCCAGTTTTTGCCTTTGGCCTCCAGCCCTCAAGTGGCTGTGCTGCATGAGCTCTGAAGTGGTTTATTGTGCGAGTGGTCATCGATTATCAATCACATATACTACTTCTTCTACCTTTTAATTCTTTGGTTGCTGTTTTATATTCAGAACTGGTTTTAGTACGACAAATTTTAACCACTTTTCGACATTTGAATTTTGCGATCACTGCTTCTATCGTCAGCGTATCTAGAGATTGTGGCTTCAATTCCAATTCCGAATATAACAAAATCATTTCATTGTTCATGATGTTCCACAATCGTAGTCATAGTTATGACTTGTAAACAGATATTTCAGTTGTAGGTACTTTATTTTTGAAATAGTTGTTCTCTTAAGTACCTTTTTTATTTAAGTACCGATCTACAGATCTCGAATATATTTTTAAAATAAAAAAATTGGAAAATCGGGAGACTTCTTAGAATTTCCGGGAGACCGGGAAATTAGTAAAAAACCGGGAGACTCCCGGAATATCGGGAGAACTGGCAACCCTACTCGTATTACCGAGAAGATATACCTATTCGTAATGATTGTGTGATCCACGCACTATCGGATTATGAAATACATACATACATACATATGTATATATGGGGTATTGAATTAATTAGAATAGACAAAAGCTCTACATAGGTTTCCATAAGGTATGTCGAAGAAATTAGAAGTTGACGTGTATACTTTTAATATTGAGTGCAATCTTTTGCAAGAAAATAAATAAATAAGAAATAAGACTCCTGAAATTTTTTACCGACGTATAAAAAATATGTTTGCTAAATTTGAATTGCTTGATTCAAAATCAGTTTTATTGGGTAATCATTAAACGTGCATAATTATAGTAATTTTAAATATCAACGACTAAAAACTATGAGATTTTTTGTTCGAACTAATAAGCAAATATGATATACCTACATACATAACTCTAGCAGTGTTGCAAATATTTCTGTGTGTTGCATTAAATACGAGTTTAAGAAATGATACAGGTTTGGTGTTTAGATAACTAAACAAATCATTAACAAAACCATTAAATGATTATCCACGGTTAGACGGATATATCTAACGCAGCGGTGCATTGCAAAGTAATCATTTTTAACATCATACTTGTTATTAGCTGCTTTATGTAATAGGCCTGACATATTTGTACTTTAGTTTTAATTGCCACAAATCTGTCGTGCATGGACAAAATTAGATCTTATCCGAATGCAACTATTGCATAAAGCCTTGATAAAAAAAACTTTGGGACTTTATTTAACAATGTGAAATAAGAAACTCATTAGAAACTTCAGTTCTGGAACGATTCCACTGTAGTTGAATTTAATTACTGCTTCATAACAAATAAAATATCAACATATTAATAGTTACCTATACATACATACAAGCGTTGCCTGAGAAATTAGTTGAAATTAAGCCGAGGATCAAAACATTGCATGCTTGAAGTATTGGTCGTAGAGCTAAAGTTTTTTTTTAAATACAGGGTGTTTCAAATAACTTCTCTTTTTTCAGACTTTCATACATATGAGTACGTCTTTTCGCATTTAGTGATGTCAACAATTATAGTAATTTTTGATTTGGAGCAGCCATAACTATTTGGATTTTAGCATAGTGATAGCTCTGAGTCCACTTTTATCAACTATCCAAACTACTGTAGATATGTATGTATGTATAATCATATCTGCAAGTCACTAGTGGTACAACCTTTCGAGCACGTACCCATGACTGGCATAAATGAGCGCCGATAATTGGCCTCACCGCACGCACCAATTCAAAATGGTAAAACATGTAAATTTATTGCACAAAGAAAAAAAAATAAGTGAGGATGTGACGTGTCACGTTTACCATAATAATACCTTTTCAGACGAGTTAAGGGTCCAAAGCAGGGAACAACAGGACTGTATACTTTCACAACAGCTATTCCTGCTCGTTATTAACGATGTGCAACACTGATGAAGGAAAGACAGGGTACAATGACAACAATCTTGAAACAGATAGACTACGGTGACATTGTCTGTTTACTTTCCCATAGAATTAAAAAAATATTCGAACACCAATCGGCTTATAATATAGAAACCGGGCGAACAACGTAGGGTTTGAGAAAGATAGCGCAAAACTTTACCAACCAACTAAATATTGATGGACAGAAATGTAGATACATAACTAAATAATTACATACCGTTTGTTTTTAATATAAAAAAGTAATCTAAATTCCAGGTTTCCTAACTAACATGTTCTTATGACCATAAGTCTGCAATAGCAACAGTGGAAATTAATTAAAGAACCACCAAGCCATGTCGACTAATTCCAAAAATATCTGCTGTGACATTGTGCAACTCTCCGTCTTCAGTTTAACTAGTCCAACCATAAATGAAATTATAAAACCAAATCACCTTGCCCGCGATGCTTTTCCATCATTATTTCGCAGAATGTCATTCTTTCGATACGAACCATTGAATCTTAAAATTGAAACCGTTCTGACATATGTATGTAATATCTTGAATACCATATGAGTGTTACACTTAAACTAAGTGGAATTTTTATAGTGCAAATGCATATACGCTTGAAATGTTGGGATTGTATGGCTGTTAAAGAAGCAACTTTTTGTTCTGATACCATTGTGTAATATTGAGTAAGTAAGTACATAAGTACATCAATTTGATTTCATTTTTTCTATACTTGTTCAAAAGATGAAGGGAAGAATTTTCATGGTTTGTATGTGAAAGTTCTGGCTTGGAGCGCAGTACGATCCTTTAGTACCGATGAGTACATATCCTTTAGCTTCCGTTGCCATAACGGTATTTTTAAGGTTCAAGACGGGGCTACAGTCTATCATCTGTTTTCTCGATGAATCTAAACTCCAAATTTGGTGCCGTGACTTAAGGCCAAGTGACATAAGACTAAATATTGAAATTTGGCCTTGTGACACTTTGGAAAGCGTCATAAGGCCAACATTTTTTTGTTTTTACCGATCGATTTATGATTTTGAGTCGGACACAAGGCCATAATTTCATTATGAGTCCACAATTTGTTTCGTCTAAAATGGGACATCCACAATTTTTCAAAATGTGAAATGTCAAATAAAAAGAGACCTAACTATGTATATGCCTTGATCACGTGCATGTAAGGCCGAAGGCCGTCCGGTGTATGAGTCGAGGAAATATCCATATTTTTTTTTAGCGAGCGTGTTATACTTATTTTCGCACAAATGAAAGGGACCTACATATCAGAGCAATATCCGAAAGACTTTTCTTTTGAATATATAAGCTTTCTCATAACAGTTAATACTCTCGGGCATTCGCAAAAGCTGAGACAGCGAAAAAAATTATTGAAGTTTTCCGGCATTCGAAAAATGAGTGCAATATGGTAGTAAGAATTGTTACTCTTATCTTAAAGAGATGTGGCTTAATAGTTTGATATCATTCTCTACTAGGATCTTGTAGGTCATTTCAACGTATACGAAATTATGCAGCAGAAGAGTTAGCTAGATAATGTTTGCTTATTGAAAATAGGTGGCATACGGATATCGTCAACGCGTCAATGATCCTAAGTTCATTCAATAAGTAAATGCTCTAGGAAATCATTTTTCATCCAAATTCCCGCTCCACATTATGTATATCTAAGTTAGGCTTGGTGTACCTCATGGAAGATCACTTTTTCCATCAATCTAAACATCCCTAATCTCTCAAAACAGCATCAACAAAAAAAGCCTGAGAAATAGGACAGGACGATGTAGACGAGGTCAGTACGCAGTAGAGACGGAGGTACCGGTGTGAGGACTTTGCTGGAGGAACTTGAATATTCTATTAGTACTTACATATTTCGGCAGCCCTCGTAATGAGATATTTAACGGATACAAAGGAGGGCATCGGAGTGGCCTTCTTACAAATTTCTGACTACAGAAGAAATAAAAATGACTGTACATATGTAGGTGAATAAGATCAAGTACGCTCGTGTATGTGAAAGGATCTCCCGCCAATAAGCGAGTTTCATAAACTCAAGTTTCGGACAAATATAAACTTTATATACATCTGGTACCACCTTTTGCTGCGTCTATGATCTGCTGATTCCAGCGAAAGTTTATGCTAAAATATAGATATATATATGTATGTACCTAGCATTAATAATCCATTAGTTTCCTCAAAATTGACTGCATGGATTTTGAACGATAAAAAACACTCCGCAACGTGGATAAAATCTAATAAGCTCGGATATTGCAAGAAGATTGTTCGAGGTATAATGGTATAATTCGTTGCCCTGTTGACTTCTTTATTTTTTAGGAAAAATTTTGTAAAGGCGTTTTTTTTGCTTACTGAAATTAAATATGGCGCCCTTAAACAACGTTTTCACTTTGTCCAAATTTACCTTTTGATTCGCGAAACTTATAAGCCGCGTGTTTTTTATGGCGCAAATAATCCATCCATCGAACTGCGAACTTCGTACTATGGATAAATTTATGGACCAGTCTCAAAATGATACAATAACACACACAATTCAAAAGAAAGCGTAAACTGAACGGAATATCGCCGATTTGCGGTTAGTAACAGCGACTGAAGCTTTGCCCATTCATAACATGGAAAATTTTGCTCAAAGATTTTGTCCTACACTTAGTAAAAGTATATAAGATTCACTTAGAAGAGGAATTAGAGCCACGATACAATTTTTTGCGCCGTTCAGTTGTTGATTGGAGTCTGAAGTAATTTCACCCGTTACTTAGTTCCATAATTGTGTTCGGCAATGAATGCAGCGCATTCTAAATTGAAATGGTTTTTTAATACAAGCAAATTGTCGCAAGAAGATTTTGCGACATTCCTTCAGTAGGTACCCTACAAACGGACAATTAAACTTAGGGCGAATCAATGGAGATCATTTCCGGAACTGATCAATAAATATTTCAGACAACGTCCGATCTTTCGCTTTTAATTTTTTGTTGCTTTCTTTAAATTTAAAGTTTTATCAGCCTTGAAAAAAAAACCTCTATTAGGAAGTACAGCCGAGTCCCTCTAAGTCGAACCTCCTCTAACTCGATTTTCCCTCTAACTCGTATTTTTCGACCCTTTTTTGCATTCCCTTCCAAAAAAAAATATGTATTAATCCCTCTCTCTAACTCGAATTTTTCTAAAAATCCCTTTAACTCGAACTAATTTTGATCTCCCGTGAAAACTCGACTTAGAGGGAGTCAACTGTATTGAAAGGAAGACTTCGTGATTCCATCGAAGAAGAAACTTAACAGGACTGTAAAGGACGAGTTGCAACGTTTTTGTGTAGAAATACGTGCCATTTCGATGCTGGCAATACTAATGCCCTTAAAATATTGACATGTTCGTATATAAATGCAGTGCCTTCATGGTAAGAAATAGATCCTGTCATGCATCAACAACGATGGGAAATTTGAATAAATAATTTTAATTTTTTGCACAAATTACCAAACTTTAAAAGATTTTTTGCTTAAAGTGAGGCCCCTTCAGCGGATGGTATAAGCAAACTCATAAAAGCGGTTTGCTCCCCTTGTCCTCATAGACGAAAGAATTGCTGCTGTTGCCCAAAGTGTGCGTAAATCGTAAAGTCGGAATTCTCTGAGAAGAATATTGCATAAAATCCTCGGGCTATTTACTTACGAGTTCCAACTCACTCAAGAGTTTAGGCAAACTGATCATCTCCTTCGTAATCATTTCTCTGTGTTGAAAAATGACGTCTTTTTTGGTGGCAGAATCATATTTTCGGACGGAGCTCACTTTTAACTCGGAGGCTATGTCAACGAACAAAACTTAAGGATTTGAATTTCTAAACCAGCGGTAGCAATTTGAATGGAATTATTTTCCATAAGTAATCGGAAAGTTTATTTTTTTCAACAAAGCAACAATCTTTAAAAGGGAATTGGTATAGTTTCAATTTTTATTTCAGAAGAAGTGCAAGATTTATTTATTTTTTACCCGTACTTTGGTTCACTATATAAGAACGGTTTGTATAAAAAATAAATAATCCTTGCAAAACTTTGTTTTAAAATGCTGCATCAATACTTCACTTAAAACACATGTACAAGTATGTACATATGTATATCTCACCGTGATCAGATTTTGCATATTAACTGACATTTATTAGGAAAAGTGGGTTCACACTTTTTTCTCATATGTACAATATATGTAAGCTCTTGACTTCAGCTTTAACTGAAACTAGAAACCGAAAATGTGAAAACCTTTCTTTTGAACACAAAAATGATTGAAAAAATATTTTTATGAAATATTTTGTTATACATAGTATTGAAAACCACATATGTATTTATTTATTTGTAATTTAGATAAAACTAAGCTTTTTCTTAAAGAATTTAAACATAAAACTATTCGAAAGCCCAAAATGCTGTATTTTTTCGATCAGATCTGGCTGAATTTCAAGTGACAACACTTATAAAAGGGGCGTTATTCACCAATGTGGGGCATAGTACATATGATAAGTATCCTACCAAAAATGAAATACGATTTCAAAATCAGTAATTCTTCATTGCTTGCTTAGTATGTACATATGTACATACTTTTGCGTGATTAAAACTGATGATGTCCCTATAATCGCTCTTTGACTAATATAATCAAACAAAAGACACTCAACTTATTAAAATAAACAAACAGAAAGTTGTACGATATATCACTTCTCGCATTTTTTTAATTAAATATTTCTTCGACAAATAGAACAGGTCTGAATTATTTGCAGATATTTTCCCAGTAGTTTCATTCCATTATAACAGATATGTACACATTTGTGTATACATATACAATTCCCTTTAGTATTACATTTCGCATTGGTTTCACTGACGGAAGGAAGTACAGTGCGATCACTTTCTCTTGACTGTGACACACCGATGGGTACACAGCTTACTTATTTTTCACAGACCACACAAATGTTCAGCTTTAAGGTACATCCAGATAGTTTTCACTATTTCACATGTAAACAAATTAAACTGACAAACTTACCTTCATCATGAGATGTTGTTATTTAAATTCCGTTATGTTTGTTTCGTTTTTGTTTGCTTAACTTTAATCACTTTATTTAACAGCAATGCTTAAATTTGGCACAATGCACTTATTTTCAAATCTGATACTTTTTTCGAGTGCAACACTTTTTTTTTATCGAAAATTATTACCGGAATTTACACTAGCACTAAAGAAAGACGCAAAGAGCGCGATTATCTTTTTCTCGTTTATTAAAAAAAAATTTCTCTTGTTACATCTCGTGTTTAGTCTGCTACGGCTTAAAATCGTTTGTATCAATGTCTTACAGTGACTCTTGGTTTTAAAAGAAATACCACTCACAACTCCGAACCCATTTCGGATATGTGCTCTCTTATTGCCTACCATTTCTTCATTTCCACAACGCACATGGCAGAGGCAACCGAACCAAATGGCTTAAACGTGTGAATGCGTCTTCGAGAGAAAGGCCCCCACCTTTGGCTCTCTCATGACTTATCGAATTTTACCTTTTTTATCTGAGCTTCGCTATGAAAGTGAGTGGACGTGATGGCATAAGTATGATGTAGGAAAACAAACCAAATTGAACTAGAGGGTAATATTACATGGTTTTGATAATGAATCCACATTTAATCGCTGAAGCGGCAAATTTATGCCCGCGGCTTTAGAGAGCATAACTCTAACTTAAAATGTGAGAAGTAATATGAAATAAGCTAGTATATGTGGCCTTTTTTTGTATTTTATCCTTTCTATAGGCAAATAAATATTCAGTACGAAGATATGTTTAGTAGTTTGTACCCTAAGTTTGTCTTCCTTGTAACTTCACATGGCAGTGGATTACCTGTTTTCAGAAGAAATCCAGCTTTATAAAATAACACCATTATTTTTCTGTAATCAATCAATTACTGAATTTTTTTCCTGACGTACATATGGTTCTTGCATTTAACATTTTAATACTTTCCTTATCACTTCTATTCACAGTCAAGAAGGCTAGCAATAATTTCAAGCATTTAAAATGAAGGGCCTTCTGAAATGTACGAAAAAATCACGGCACTGTATAAAGAGGATGAAGATCACCGCATAAATTCATGCCCTGGGTTCTAACTTACTAATCGTATAGAGCCTCCTTCTGATGGATAAATTCTGATTGCTTTCAGTTCTCTAGATCATGTTCACGATCGATTGGTTTATAATTTTCTATAGGAGTTTTGTGTCCAGTCGAAACGAAGTACTTAGTAACTGTTTCCTGTTTGTGTACATAAAGCTGTCGATAATGGTACTTTATTCTTCCGTTTTTCTGAAGTATTTCCTAACTCCGACGAAGTTGCGGAGACACAAGCGAGAATGGAACATTGTTTCATTTTCCTTGCGGATGTTCGGCATTGGTCGACTAATAATCATCGAGCTAGAAAACGCGCTAGAAAACTATTCACCGATAACCTCTCGAACATCTCAGACATAAGATTCGAAGACATCATTGACTTCCTCAAGTCCACAGCCTGGTTTTGAGCTTTACTTCCATTATGTCTCTTTAAAAAATTATGGGTCTCATAAGATGTGGTTTCAAAACTGGTTTCAAGTGCTCATTGTGTGCTTTCTTGGCTGGAAGTCGTGAAACGAGCCACTTTACATACCTACCCATTTTCTTCTCCTACATTCTCCTGGCTCGGTATTTGTTTCTTACAGTTCTAGTTTTGCTTCCAAATGAGCCTTTTCCTCCACTTTTTTTGAGTGACCTCATCATACCACAACTTATATTGTTATGCTCCTTAATAGCCCATGGTAGTATGAGCTACTTCTGCTACAATGGTGCGATTCTAAGATATGAATTTGATATTTGATTCGGCAATAATAATCGTGACCTTATGAGATGTGATACGAAGATATCTATTATCTATTTATGAAGAACTGTAATCCGGTTACTTTCGGGCCTATTTGCACCGGCTTAGACATGGATTCCATAGTGCCCTAAATTCGATGAAGTGCTGGAAGATGCGAAACTTGCACTATAGCGTGCAAAGTATATGATTTATTGGAAAATCTGGTACTTAATGAAGGAACTATGGAGAATAGAATGCCAAACGGTAACAATATACACAGGCATAATGTATCGGGAGGTGGTCTTAGTGGGTGGAAATCTTACACCACTATTTGGTAAGGACGACCTTTAAACGATTTTCACATTCCAAAAATGTTACTTCACGCATTAGGTTAGGTTAGCTTAATGGGTGCCCTTGTTGACAGGATTGTCAACGGTTCACTTCAACCACTAAGAGTCCATTGTGACTAATATTTAAAAATACTGGGAACGTAAATATCAATCTTCGACCGCTAAGTTAAACCACTCAGATAAATGTATGAATCTCGGGAGTTTGCTTAGATCAATGTTACCTAACTCGTCCAATTCTGAAAAGAAGTAACTGCCAAGACCACGTCTTCTTTTAATGGCCAGCGCTGGACAGTCACAAAAGGAGGTGACGAACGGATTCAATTTCCTCTTCGTCCCTGCAGCTGTTACAGTAGTCGTTGTGTGGTAATCCTAGCCGCGCTGCGTGATTACCTATCACACAGTGTCTTGTCACGACGCCAACAGCTATGCGAATATCCCTTCGACTTAGTTCCATAAGATTGATTGATCTCTTTTTGTCGTAGACTGGCCATAATGAATTGGCTGTTGCGCATGTATCTAATCGGTACCAGCGTTTATTGGCCTCCTCAATGGCCTCGATTCCTCTCACCCTTTGCAGTGTACTGAGCGGTATACTGGCCTCAGAGAGGGCCCTTGAGGAGTTCATAAGCGACCCTTCTCTGGCTAGTTTGTTCGCTTTTCGTTACCGGAGATATCCGTGTGGCTAGGCTAGCACAGGGTCACCGTATTGGCGGCTGAGATGTCATCCAGTCGACTTTACAGATTTTTGCGAGCTTGGATCTTAACGATGTGGACTGCAAAGCCTTAAAGGCTGCTTGACTGTCGACATAGATTCTGATTATTTTTTCTGAAATGTTTTCCTCAATAATCATGTCCGCAGCTAGTTTTATTGCAGCAACTTCAGCTTGGGAAACATTTCACATGTCCTCAAGTCTAAACGAGTGAAATGTGTTTCGAGACTCACAGTATACACCGACACCTGTACCAGCGATCATTTTAGATCCGTCGGTCAAGATGGCCAGTTCATTCTCGAAACGGACTCTGCTTTCATTCCATTCCTCTCTGCTGGAAATTCTTATAGAGAATCTCCGGTTGCAGTTTGGTAGAGGTAGTCCGTTTCCGTCCGGATTCTCGACGCATTTCATCGTTTTAGAACTGAGGCATGACCATAGAGTTTAGCTATCCACAGACCGGTTTCCCTTAGTCTTATTGCAGTTTTAGCTGCCGAGTTCGCACAGTGTGTATATGTTAAGAGGAAGCAGATTCAGTTTGAGACACCAGCCATAAATGTTCTTGAGCCATGGAATAATAGATACTCCCGATTCTTGTAGCATTATAGGATGTATCTCGTCAATCCCAGGCGCTTTATAAGGTGCAAACGATTTGATTGCCCACAGAATCTTTTGATCGTCAGTGCTAACTGGCGTAGATGTGTTTGCCGGAGAGTATATCGCTACGTCCTCACAGCCAGGAAAGTGACATTTCAGGAGAGTATCCAGCGTGTTTTCATAAGAGTCTGTCCAGCTGCCATCACAGCTCCTGATAGTGGACATCTGTAAGGGAGCTTTGGTAAGGACCTTTCTCAAACGAGCCGCGTCCTTGGTGCATTCAATGGATCCACAGAAGCTTCTCCAGGAATTCTTCTTAGCGAATCTTATTTCCTTTTGGAGTAAGATGTCAAAAAATCACCACACTTAACAACTCTCACTGCTTTAAGGTTATGATACCTTCGAAGTACAACTGGATTTTCAACACAGGACATAAATTTCTTGCATTAGGAGAGATGACGATGAAGCTGTGGAAGATAAGTTAAGTAACTCTCTACCCCTATCCACTTCTAAAATAAGATCCAATAGAACTAATTCCTACCAAGAACTCAATAACTCCCGTATGTCAGTCCCACAACCTGTAATCCGCAAACCCCTCTCTCAAAACTCAAAACCCATCAATTCTAACTCCAGCGCCAGTACAAACTGGACTTTCAAAACAGGAGCATTTCCTAACTTTGGAAGACCTCCTACATATACATAAATCGCCTATCAGAAACCGGGTGTCATTTGATCTTACACCCGCCCCCATTCCCTCATTAAGCAACTCAAATTCTCATCAACATACTTCCTTCATTCCTAAAACCACAACTGCTCAACATGTTTCTTTCAATCTATTACCCACAACCTGTAATCCGCAAATCCCTCTCTCAAAACTCAAAACCCATCAATTCTAACTCCAGCGCCAGTACAAACTGGACTTTCAAAACAGGAGCATTTCCTAACTTTGGAAGACCTCCTACATATACATAAATCGCCTATCAGAAACCGGGTGTCATTTGATCTTACACCCGCCCCCATTCCCTCATTAAGCAACTCAAATTCTCATCAACATACTTCCTTCATTCCTAAAACCACAACTGCTCAACATGTTTCTTTCAATCTATTACCCAATTCCTGTCCTCCACTAAGCCATGGCTCTACTTCGAATAATACTCCCCCAACGGTCAATTACCCGAATTTCATTCACTCCCACACTCTCAATCTTTTTCCTTCCTCTTCGTCATCTGCTCCCTCCACGTCAACGGCCTCTATTAATAATTCTACCCCCTTCTCTGCACCACATTCGACCAATTCGCCACCTACTACATCTCCTCCTACTTTCGACCCAATGCTTCCCCCCGCTGCTAAACTCACGTCCAAATTAGCGGACTCCACGTCAACGATCAATGACCTTGATGGCCGCTATATTATGTCAAGACTGCGTGATCACCGCCTTTTTGAAAATGTTCGCCTTTATCTAGCCTATTTATTCGACAAGCCTGACTCTGTATGCATCGACGGCAAGACAAAGACGAATGTCATGGTCTTGATTCAAAAGAGGGTCTCCCAACCGACCCTGTGGCCCTGAGAAATATCTACACCCGTTTTCATAAGAGTTTTAACATTTCCTCTTCCACTGTGGCTAAAGACCTTTCAACTTTTAACTCCTACTACTACTAACTCCTATCTAGACGTTTCATCTCACTCTGTCGTTACTGCCCCACAATTCCTATCCCTCTACTATCAAAACGTCGGAGGACTTCGCACCAAAACCTCAATGGTACTTCCCTACGACATCTTTGCCCTAACTGAAACCAATCTTTGTCCCAATTTTCTGTGAATTATTTACTTCTGATTTCGCAGTGCTTCGCCCTGACGGCCAAGATAATGATAACCTTTCCTTCGACCGTGGTGTTCTTATAGTCATACGCAATCGAATTGATGCAACTCTCGTTAAAATCTCAAATGCCACCTCGTTTGAATTCGTATGCGCTAAAATATCTGTATCCAAACGGAGCGTATACAGTCGTTGCTGTTATATTCGCCCCTCTCAACCCGCCCAAGCATACCAGCTGGCTGTTGATGCAGTTGACTCTCTGTTTGATATCGCAGATCCCGGTGACGATTTTATAATCGTTGGCGACTTCAACCATCGGAGGACGAATCATACTTTGTTCCGACTAATTCCTCCACAGAAAAGGAAACCCTCCTTACTGATCGTCTTTTCGACTCCGGCCTCATTCAGATCAGTGGTATCACAAACAACCTTGGTAGGCAACTTGATCTCATTTTCACATCCGACGCCCTTAATTTCCTGGTTACTGCGAGTAACCATCTTCTCTCCACCCTTGACCACTATCACCCTCCTCTCGCTCTTACTTTTTCATATGAATATGACAACATTACCTTTGATTCAGAGAACTCTCTTTCATTCAACTTTCGTAAAGGTGACTTCGTTAAACTTAATAACCTAGTCAATAACTTAAACTTTGGCCTCTTTCTAAACAATAACACTCCCATTGATATCGCTCTCGAATACTTTTACACAGCAATCTTTGATTGTCTCCTCCAATCCGTCCCATACATACCGCGAAAAAACTGTTCGTCATCCCCTCCCTGGTATAATAATGAATTGCGAACTCTTCGCAATGTCAGAAACAAATTATGGAAAACGTACCTGAGATCTAGATCTGCCTCAGATTTTACACATTACCGGCAAGCCTACTACCGCTTTTCCATCCTCTGCGAAAGTCTCTATATCCGATATCTCGACCGTTTTTACCAAATTATCAACGCCAAAAGAAAATCCAATCCGATGAGTTCCCTTCCACTCTAAAACTCCTGAATACATCATCTGCAGACCCTAAAGTAATCTCTAACCTCTTTGCGACCTTCTTCAGCCAATCGTTTAGTGACCACGCTCACGAACCGGACCTAGACTATTTCAGCTACCAGAATAACTGCCCACAAACCTCCCTAGTCTCAATTGACATAAGAACTGATATGGTACGCGAAAAGATTAATCGGCTCAAGGATGACTTTTCCCCCGGTCCTGACGGTCTTACCGCTATATTTCTAAAAAAAATGTGCTGTATCAGCCCCTTACAACTCTTTTTCGACTCTCACTCGCTCAAGCCGTTTTCCCAAAACTGTGGAAGGACTCCTTTATATTCCCTATCCATAAAAAAGGCATTAAAAACGATATTTCTAACTACCGACCCATAGCTAAACTCTCTTCTATACCCAAACTCTTCGAGAGCATTGTCTACGACTCACTATATTTTCACTGCCTGTCATCTTACTATTTACCTTAAACTCAAAGCCCTCGGTTTTCCACCTTCTTTCATTACCTGGCTAAGATCGTACCTAGAGAAACGCCAGTACAGTGTTCTCTTTAGATTTTCAGTCTCTGATCCCATTAACCCTACTTCAGTGTTCTTCAAGGCAGTCATCTTGGTCCATTGATATTTGTCTTAACAATAAACGATGTTGGTCACATCATAAAACACTCTGATCTGTCTATTTACGCGGATGACATGAAAATCATTAAGGTAATATCTACCCCTACAGATCCTCTCTTACTTCAAAACGACTTAAATTCATTCCGCACATGGTGCGACAAAAACTTTTTACAGCTTAACGTCGGTAAATGTCAATCCATAACCTTCTCCCGTAGACG
Source organism: Blera fallax (assembly GCA_946965025.1). NCBI lineage: Eukaryota > Metazoa > Arthropoda > Insecta > Diptera > Syrphidae > Blera > Blera fallax. The sequence goes on from OX337244.1 coordinate 65,626,862, forward strand.
CCTACCCCCACCGCTCAGAACCTATTACTTCCGTAACGAGTCAATTCCCTCAGTCTCTACTATACGCGATCTGGGTATTATTTGTGACAGTTAAACTTCCGTTCCCATATTGATCATATTATACTCAAGGTCAACTCTTCTCTCGGTTTCATAAAACGCTGGTCTAAAGAATTCTTGAACTCTTATGTTACAAAATCAATTTACATTACCTTTGTCAGACCCCTACTTGAATACGCCAGCCAAATTTGGTCACCTTTTCAAGACACCCACTCACTTAGAATCGAAGCCGTGCAGGGCAGGTTTATACGCTTTGCCTTACGCGGTCTCCCATTGGCCGAAAACTATATCTTACCCCCATATGAAGATAGGTTGAAATCGTTAAACTTGCAGACCCTTGCAAGACGTCGCGAAGTCGTTGACATTCTCTTCGTCCACCAATTATTAACTGGTACGATAGATTCCCCCGCATTACTAGAAATGATTTCTCTTCACACCAACCCACGTAATCTTAGGTCTGTTACGCTCTTTCGTGTCCCTCACCACCGCACCAAATATGGCCATTTCGATCCAATGTCCAGAATGTTGCGTTTGGCCAAAAATGCACAGAGCACGCTTGACTTTAACTTCAGTTTAGCCTCCCTTAAAAAATCTCTCCTCTCTTGCACATGACCTCTCCCCTTATTATTAAGTTTTAGTTTAATTTAAGTTAAATACAAATAATTAAAAAAAAAAAAAGTTAGAATTAATTTAGCTTTAAGTTACAGCTTGTACTAAGCTTCAATAAATAAATAAATAAATAAATAAATTACTCAAGCTGAAAAAACTAAATAAAACAATCATAGGTTGGTATTTGGCTTTCGGATATGGATCTAAACAAACTGTAGTTTCCTACCATTTGTGCTAACAAATTAGTATAACACGCAGTACAAGGATGGTCGCGAAAAGTTCAAACTGTAATTAGGAAGAGGGGAAAGATACAACTCTCCATTTCCTTTGCACATGTCCAACCCTCTGCAATTAGTAGAAGACTCCACATAGGAACGATATGTCCTATGCGGAAGTCAGATGCTTCTTATGGAACTTCAAACGTTTCTCCAAATAATTTTAATGCATCAATTTCTGCTCTCAGTATTTCTGAGCCAACTTAACCATAAACTATGCTACAATTAGTTAACAATTATAGTCCGAAGCTTTGATTCTCACTTAAGTCATTCACTTACTTTTTATTGATCTGAACTATTTGTTTAATTAATGTTAATTGTTTGTAATAGATTGTCACTAATAAACTTAAGTTTGATTGCGATTAAATTGCAACGGAAATCTCTTTCATTTCGATCTGAGCATACTACTGTAGCAAATCCTGATAGCATTTATATGTTACGTACACATATGTAATTAATGACTGCATAATGACACTTTAAGTAAAAGTAAATATACGGGTTCACTGGGGTATGTGAAAAGGTGCAGCCTCAGCTCCCAGCAATATTTTATTAAAAAAGGTAAGGGATACTACAGATAAGTCTATTAAAGAAGTATTTATATTAATTTATAATCCCCAATCCCCATTATGTATTTACTCTTCATCTTGCCAACCGAAGGTAAGCCAAATGCACCTGGACGCAGGACCGGACTAAAAATAAAAATATTTTCATGCGGAAATACTACACTTAAGTCCGGAAATAGTGTGAACTTACAAAGATGTGTATATACGCAAAAATCCACTAACAGCCTCCTTACCCAATAACAACATAGTGAAAGCTGCTACGCTTAAACCAGTCCTACTTGCATTTTCTTCCTCAAACGCTTCATCAATGCTTACAGTGGCAAAACAGCTTCTATATGCTATCTGGTAAATCAATATGCTCTTTGCTGGACGAATTAATAATGCTCAATTGCCAATTCGAATGCAAACGAAGTTGTATTAAATTTTACGGGGGTCATTAGTTTTGTGCCTTCTAATTCACATGTATCACTTAGATACATCCATAAAATTACCTAATTCGATGAGATCATAAACCTACAATTAAACGTTTCAGATGTAACATATTGCAATGTTGCGTTTTTGTTTTTGTTAAACGAAAAAATGAACCTCTTGCGACCTCCTTAATAGTTTAACCTCAAGGCATTGAACCATAAATGGGATTCACTTTTTTCTGAATGAACCATAACATTTTGGACGCAAGATAATGAAACAGCAATGTCACAATAATTAATAATGTGGAAAAATGTAATTTAACTAATTTGCTTAAGGTTGACGAAGATTTGGATTATTTGACATAATATTTCACATGTCATATTTATGAGTTTAATATGGTTTTTTTTTTGTCTTTTCGCATGATGTGAGGGATAGAAGGTGGCCTTATACAACGAATAATTGCGAGTTTGCATGACTTTGAAAAATTATGAAACTTTTAGAATTGATCTTAATTGAGCCAGAACTCCACTGTGCACTAAAACTGAACCGCGTATATATTGAAATCTTTTCTAGAGTAAAAGTTAAGGAACTCTGTCTTCAAAAAATATACCCTTTAACAATTGACTCATTTGTGATCATTAAATTAGATATTATTCCTGTGAACAGAGTATAAGAACAATAAAAAGCTTTATTTCGGGCTTCGATTCTAAGCTGTAATTGCCTAGATGCATATGCGACGTGTAAGTCGACGGTCGGTGTTGACGGTTGAACGAAACGAAGCTCCTTCAGCGGCTGGTATAAAAAAAATTCATAAAGACAGTTTGTGAAACTAAATAATAGAAGCTACCTGCGGGCTTACCTGCAGCTCATATTTGAAAGAATTGCCCAACAGGTACTTGAGCGCGTGAGAACCTCAACTCGTCGCTGAGCTCAACACTCATTTATCAGTCGCAGGGTCAAACTCAGTCAAGCCTTGAATCAAATGATTATTCGATGTTTTGCACATTAAGTTCCAGTGGACACTTAAGGGATGTTGCTACTCCAATTATGCACAAGCAATTGATGATCGATGTAGTGCAGAACAGGGTTAAGGCTATATGCTACTGCCTCTTCAGTAAGGCAGCATTAATCATTAAAAATTATTGAACGATGTCGTTTAGATATCAGTTTCAAAATGAATCCAAGAGATCGCCCACAAGTTAGTAGAATAGACATACTAGTAATATAATTTTTATTGAGCGGGTCAAAAAAAATTTATATACATGCATATGTAATTTTACTGCGGCTAGTTACAAGATTAGATTGGGTTAAATTGGGGCGTTGTGCTGTAAACAACAAGTTCACTCCTACGTCAGATTGGCCGATTGTGTCTATCTAACTAAACTAGCTTGATTTTTGTGTAAATCGTTTTATGCCTGTAAGTGGACTGCCCGTGTAGCCTTCTTTAGGGCGTTTGGACAGCCGCGTAGCAATATATTGGAAGCTAGCTGGCTTACTAAGGCTCAAAGGAAAACTCGATGAAATGCTTTGACATGTCGAGGGCAACGGCTCTTGTATCCCCATGCTGTTCGATGAATAAGACGACTGAACGTTATCTGTAAAACCGGTTGGCCCCTTAGAAGATTGATTTTTTTTGATATCCTATTATTTTCACGATAATGATATTTTCCACCATTTCTATAGGGCTGTCATTTTTAGGCTGGCATCTGTTCTTTTTTTGGGAAGCGCTAACTAGTGTGCGGTGTTCCATTACAATGAAAAGGTTTTCTTTAGCAAAGACAAAGACAAAAATCTACGACAACAAAATTTCAGCAGTTTTACTAAGATATGATATACATATATGATATTTTAAATTTGTGATGTTTTAATTTCAAGCCAACGGTAAGTTACAAATTAATTCAGAAGATCTGGAAATATATCTGAGCTCGTAATTAATTTTTCAAAAAAACCGATCACTTTTAGTCACTTGAAATTTAAATATATATTTCACATATTTTAAAAGAAGTTGGATCCTTATAAAAAAGTATAGGAGTAGATAAAAAAGTATATGTATGTACATATGTAGGTACACGCTGTGAAACCAAAGGTATGCCACATGTTTTCCGGTTTATATATTTCACCGTTTTAAAGTTGCAGATGTTTGATTTCGTTAAAATTGCATACCCTGAATACCAATTATATTATTATGGGTTAGATGCTGTTCTATATATGTATGTATGTATAAACGGACATAAGATTTAAAGTATAAAATAAAGAAGATGAATATGTCTTTAAATCACGAAATTCTAGTAGGAGATTTACTACTTCCTGATTTGCAGTCTTAAGAAAACTCTACATTTATGGATGGATCCATGATGCACCGCCGAATTGTTGTATCAGTAGCCCCTAACATAAAGTAGGTTATCGAACTAAGTGACGCACTCTGAAAAAATATAAAAATTGATCTTAATGATTACCATTATGAACTTGTATGGCGTTGTTTTTTTTTATTATTATTATCTGAACATTTTAGTAATATTGTTTTCACTTGGTCGTAAAATGTTCAAAACACAAAATCCATCAGCGTTTTACAAACATAAAACGTGTAGTTTCCTCATAATTCAGATTTAAATGCAGTATTTGATATATTTTTTTATATTTTTTGGGGTATTACTGATCGCAAAGAAGAAATTTTAAATAAAAAATTCAATGTGTAACTTTGCATAACTTTTTGTTTTAAATTCAAAAGAGAATTGATAACTTAAACACAAACTGCTACTACGTGTGAATCATGTCATAGGGGAAATTAAAACTAAAATATTGAAATCAGCACGCAATAATCATAAAACAAAATTAGCTGAACAACATTCGGTTCAATTCAACTGTAAAATCGCTGACCTTGATGGGGAATTATTTTTGCACTTCTACTTAAAGAAATTGCTTAATCTAAAATATACAGAGCAACTATCTATAGATTAATTATCATAAATAAGACATCTTTTTAGACATCATAAACGGTTTGCTCAAGTAATGATTTGCATATTCAACAGTTGACAGGAGCTTATGAAATACATATGTATATCTCAAAAGAAAAAAATCAAGATCAGTTTGAGTTGGGATTGTTCGACGGTTAAAAAAAAACTATCGAATAAGTTTATAAAATTTAAAACCAAATAGCAGTATTTCTTAAAAAAATATTTCTTAAGAATATTTATTTAAATATTTAGTTTGAGCAAATTATTTACAAATTCATTTAATCACCAACTATTATATACATTTACATACATATATGTATGTATGTACATACCTGTATATCTTAGAAGGAAGAAAATATTTTGACAACCCAATTTTCGCCATCGAAAATAAACAGATACACGTTAATACATTATAAACTCTAATTACCAACATCATAAAGTGCAAGATATTTATGACGTTCACATCACACTGCAGTACAAATCACAAGGATCGTCATTTCTTATTCTTTGTCACGTAATGTGGTACTGTCCTTATATTTTTTAACTTTGCCGATTTTTAATTTTTTTTTAAAGGTATTTACCACCACCAAAAATGTAGATTCGAAGGACAAGATTGAAAAATTCACTACACACATTCAGTTTTTAAAAGGTACGTATCTCAATATACGGATATTTTGGCAATCAGGATAACTGATTGTCTGTGAAGATAATACTTATGAATGAATTGATCGTCCGTGAAAGAATTGTTGTATATGTACATACATACATATGTACTTAAGTAGCTTTAATGCACTGGACTTCTAAGTGGGTACTCCGCAGTTCAAGTCTCTCCAAAAAACACTAAGAAGTTTGTTCACGTGAATATGTGACAAACCTTTAAAAGTATTAACTGCCATAATAGCTTGCCAGTTGCCACCTTTTGGACACAATTAACTTAGGTCCCTTTGTGTAATTTTACGCAGCCACAAAAAAGTTATGGCGTTTCCATTTGTGTGAAAAAAGATACGAATGGTCGCTAGAAGTTAGGACCTGAGCCACGCACGGTCTGTTGCCCCAAATATTTGTATTTTGGACCTACATGTCAACATCGTTTAACGAGAGAAGCAACAATCGGAATGAGAAATCTACGGTCAAGCGTGGTCTCCCTCTTTTTATGCTAACCTTCGATAAGGCCGAGAATATAAATAAAATCTATGAAATAAAAGCAATTCTCAATATGATAATCAACATCAAGGCTTTGCTTAAGAACATAAGATTAATCTCCCAGTTCAAACGTCCGCCAAGGGTTCGATCACAAGTATTGTCAGAAAGATCGGCTATTTTGAAATGCTTCAATAATCACGTCTCAAAATACTGTGGAGTAAGTTTTGCGCACAAAGGGAAGGGAATTACAGTTTAAAATTATATTCTTATCCGAATTGTGAAGCCCGTAACTCGCAAGTAAGAAAAACGCTCAAACCAAGGAATCAGAAAAGTTTAATAAAACCTGTTGCCACTTGAAACATTCACACAAATAAAACTAATTAGAAACGGAACGCGTATTGAGCTTCTAATCTAAATGTATCAATATTGCATTTTGTTACGATTTTTTTTGTGGTGAAAATTAGAAAAATCCAAACTGCATTTTTTCATTGGCCACAACTTTGCGACGTGTGCTTTGGGTCATTATCTTGCTGGAAAACCCAATGCAATGGCATTTCCCATTCCGCATATGCCAACATCACAGATTGCAAAATATTTCTGTACATGTGCTGATCCATAATACTATTCATGCGATTCAAAGGACTTAATCCAGGAGCAGAAAACACCCCCATACCATCATATTCCCTCCGCCATGTTTGACTGTTTTAACGCAGTAACGCGATTAGAGTCAACTACATATATTGCACTTTAACTCATCACTAAATAGATAGGTTTTCCATTTCTGTGTTTCCTAAGTGAAATGTTTCTCTGCAAACTCCAATAATTTCTTCCGGTTCTGATTTGGCTTCTTAGCAGGAAGATATGCGCGCATATCACCAAGAGCAAATCGACGACACACCGTTCTAGAAGTAATTGGAAGCTGCATCTCATTTACCAATTTAGCAACAGATATAAATGAGTGCTTTCAGCAAATTATTTTATATGTCTAACGATTTTAAAAAATTGTTAATTTTTGATTTTTTATTTACAAAACTTTGCAAAAATGAAGCATTTCTTCTGTTTTTCATAGAGAAACAGTTTATTGTGAGCGTAATTGGGTGACTCCAATTCTAGTTGCAAATGTTTTGTCCGACATTTCGTCAAAGTTTATATACCCTATGGCAGGCATAATGTTTAAAAACCACTAGAAAAGTGCGACCAACTGGATCAGGCTTTATTTCTTACGGAGCAGAAGAAAACGGGGGAACTCCACAAAACACAAGATTTAAATTTAATCAAAAACAAAAATCGGAAAATTATATTGCTAGGAATTACATTGCTAGTTGCTCAGGGGCCCAACATTTTAGATATTCCACCAAAACCGTCAGATGGGTCCTACGAATTGAACGAATTTCTGCGCCTAAAATGTGTACTTTCTTTTTGTTTATTAATCCTATGTCTCGTAAGGACTACTTTTAGGCGCAATCAACAAAAATAATTATTGTAAATAACCAGTATAAGTATTCGTGCGGAATATAAACACTAACATGTACGTACATATGTACATATGAATATGTGTACATATCCATGCCATACTTTATGCTTGTGTAATTCATACTTACATGAATGTATAAAGTTTATTCTTTTAAAAATCAGTAATAAAAGCAAGTATAGATGCATTGGTTCCGGATCGAATTCTAAATTCCAACTCTTAGAATTTTTTGTATTAAATATTAACTTGTTGGACCTACATATACCTATTCGGTAATTCCTTTTAATTGAAGACTTTAAAGTATTCAGTTTCCCAAGTTCTAATCGGGCCCCGCGCATTTACTGCAGTTTTCCGTACCGTTGTTTTATGGCGTCCTAGTTTCGTATTTTTTTAAATTTAAAGAAATGCTTTTATATGAATGAATGTAGCAATTCCTTTTTGTGCAGTAATTTTTTTGTTCTTAAACAGATTGTCATTTCTTGGTCAGAAACCGCTGAATAGATTTTGATACAACTTGTGTTTTTGCAAAATCGGATGTAGTAAGGTTGGGATGTGATATGGTAGGTGGGTAGAAGAAAGGGGTAGTGTGGTGTTTCGTATTGTCTATATGGAGAATCAGATCAAACAGATTTTGATTAAATGTGGACTGATATGTTAGTAGCTGTGTTTAAAAATCATTTAAATTGGAAAGAGTAGGTTTAAGTTATGGCCGATTGCGGCAAAGAATACGGCTATCTAATGACCAGTGAGGGTTTGTGGCGGGTAAATCAACCATAAATGCAATCTATAGTAGGTATAAAGGATTTGTATCTGGTTTTGGTTGATTTTGAATAAGCATTCAATAGACAACCAACAGATCTGATATGGGTGGGGCTAACACATCGAGGAATTCCGGAACCCTACATCTATCATGGACATGTATAACGGAGCAAAGATAAGAGTAAAATGCCCCGCCGGAGTCAACGAAGAGTTCCCTATTAAAGTCAGTGTGCACCAGGGAAGTGTCTTAAGTCCTTTACTATTTATTACAGTCCTAGATTATCTTCTTGACAACAAAGCTTGATCGAACTAGAAGTTCGAAGATCCGAGGAAGCCTTCACGTCAAAGAACTCGTCTCGAAAAAATTGGAGCACGACCGGCTCAGTTGGTATTGCCATGTTCAAAGATCCTTCCTACGAACCCTGTCAAAAAGGCAATTTTAACGAAATTCCCATAAAACGCAGACGAGAGGTAGGCCCAAAAAACTCCTAGATCACAGAAATGCAGCAAAACAAAACAGTGACGAAGTGATCCGAAACCGGGAGCTCTGCAGATACTTTCTGAGGTCAAATCAGCGAACCCCACAGGCGAACCAGTAGGGATGCAGTAAAGTGGGAGGGCTATGATCCCTATAATCCTGATCATAACCTCGCAGAACAAAAAGGAAGAGGATAATAATATTGATATCAAATATTGCACAATGATATTGATCGTCTAGGGCCTGCTTAAGAAACATTCAATAAGCGGAATGATAGAGTATAAAAAAAAGTCAGAACTCAAGTACAGCATGGTTGATGGCGATGGTATCCACTCATCGAAAATTAATAATGATGATTTGATGATTAAGTATTAAGTTTGATTAAGTATTGAATATAGTGTTGAAGACGACATGCATGCTATGAATTGTTACAAATAGAAATAATAACTTTGGCTTACAATCTGTTTTACTGTTTTTTTTTCTTGGCAGACTTCTTAATAAAAATTTAAGAGGGCAATAACAGTAACTTTTGAGACGGCTGCCCTAATACCATATTTACCCAGTTCTCTATACAAACTAACCAGACAAGATGCATTTTAATTAATCCAGTTGTTTCAATGAGCTACACTGGTAACCAAAACTGAGTTCTAAATCATAATTTGATAAGTCTTAAGCACTCATAACTCCTGGTGGGTTATCTGTTGGCACGTTTGTAATGTGTGTGTTTTTTCGACACGGGGAATAAGGCGCTTGAAATATTGGCAGATATGTAATGTCAAACTTCGCAGTAGAAATTAATCATTTTAACCTTGAACAACATTGGGTAATATTGTGTTACAGAACTTGTCCGAAATTTAAAAATAATTTTGATCCAAAAATTCATGAACAAATAAACAACTTCCACTCGCTCAAATACATATACATATAGGCAATTGGACAGTCGCAATTTTCACTTTTATGTAAATAGTTAAAATCTAACGAACCACTTGAGCCACGGCAGAAGCAAAACAACAGCACCAGCCAATGCACTACAGGCATGCAACAGTTGAGCAGTATAAACAAATAAAAAGCTTGTTAAAGGAATCGACAACCAGGTTATTTTCCTTCACCCCGAAGGGGGAAAAGTTGCAAGCAAAGCTGCTGACGGGGTTAGAATCATCTACCGAACTGGAAGAGCTCCTTTATATGCTGATGGAAAAACAGTGCAGCGCTCTTGGATTTATAAGGGTTAAGCCGTTCACAACAGCAAGGGCCAAAATGGAAATTATCGTTTTACCCTATTCAGCTTTCACATAACAGCAAATTGGATGGTCTTAGGAGAATCAATGTCCTAGACTACCAGGTTGTAACCTGAGAAAAAGTAAAGAGGAGCGAAAAAATATTACACTATATTCAGACACACCGCAAACTATTGAGCTTGTCCTAAGTTCCAGTACATGAAAAAAATAAATCAGGTTCGCCAAAAGAAAGTCGAAGTCAAGCGCCCATCCGCTTCTACACTGGTTGTCACTTCCCAATGGACTTACGCCCAAATGGCGTCAGGCCGGGGAAACACGGTACAACAACAACAGGCCCAAAAGCCTAAATCACCTGAAGCTCAGCCTGACCTGCTGGCCATTTTGCTCTCTATCCCAGAAGCACAAATTAAGGCACAATAGATATAATATTATAAAAAGAGACCGAACCAACTCCATTAAAGGAGGAGGTGTTGCAATCTTCATTAGTAAAGATTAGTGATATACGGCTGTGTACAGCGGAGAAGTGCGGAGGTTTCAGGAGCTGGAAGCGTGTATCGTGTTGCACATGGTCGCAGACTACTCTTCTGGAACTATTCAAATCACATCATTTATAACAAAGCTCTTGATACTTTTCGATGTTCAAGGCTGGAGTCGGAAGAGAACTATCTCATTGTGGCCGGAGATTTGAACGCCAAACAAAGTGATTGGAGACTGAAAAAATAATACACCTAATTATTCAATTCTTAGGATCTGCACAATGTCGAATACAGAAACGAGTTCAAAGCAATCTAGATAGTGCGTCGTATCATACACATACGGTTACAACTGACCGACACGGACCAACAAACGAGAAACTGCCTAGACACATTTGAGTATTACAGTGACCTTTGCGTTTTTAGTGGCAAAACTACAATTTCCCATGAAATTGCGGAGTTGGAGGAGTTTGGACCAGACACCGACAACGTAGACATATTCGCAACAATTGACGCACTTCACCAACAAAAAAGCAGACTTCTGTCAAAACTTGAAACCTTGTAGAGACGGTTTTTTGAGGTCAGGAGACTTAAGTCGCTGATTAAATATTCCAGCAGTTGATTAAAGAAAAGTACCTGTAAACTTGTACTGGAGTAACAAAATTCAGGCTGTAAAAGTTAACAACCCGAGTATGTTCCCGCAAACAAATAAAATATTTCGGAGGAATAATCAAAACGACCTGTCGTGTCTTAAGATACGCTGAACGACGAGCAATGAAAAAATACTCACAAAAGCAGGTATAGATCCAGGGAACGCAGTCTGTGGTGACAATTTCTTTGAGATCGAAGATTCGTAGAAGAAGGTAGAGGCTATAAGAGCGACTTTCCTGATTCGTCACCCTGTCTAACAATGCCCTGAATAATGCACATTATGCGGCGCGTTGGTACATTCCCAAAAAGGGGTAAAGGTACTTTCAATCCGGTGAATCTCCAGTCGATAAGTTAACTTTTTCGATATAAGCGATATCTTGCTTATAATCAATACGGCCCTGACTAACAAGGTTGAGGACATGCAAATTGTCCCGAATAAACAATTCGGTTTCAAGGCGGAGTGTAATACTATACATGCCGCGTCTAAACTGGTGTCGTTGAGTAGGCTGGGCAAAAGCAAACCACTGCCGCATGTGGCTTATAATATGCTCACCAGTAGACAGTTCATTGGGAAAATTAGCAATAAGACTTCTGCTGGTACGTTTGATATTAATAACGGTCTGCAATAGGATGTGGTTAACTCTCTTATCTCTTCACCATGCCATAGCGTAGGCAAACAACCTGATCGCCCAAAGATCAGGACCAGAGATCGAGGTCATTGCAATACGTTTGCAAAGTGATTTAGATAAGATCAAGCGATATTGCAATGACTGGAATCTTATAATCAACTTCCAGAAGTCGGAAATCATCCTGTTTAGGACGTCGTAATGTGGGGCCTCGACGGATACCAGAAATAATTGTCAAAAGTTCTCAATCGTTGGAGAGCACGTTGGCGTACCGAAATGTAGTCAGACACCTTGGGCTCTGGATCAATATTTATATTTTAACTAACATATATAGGTAGATGCTGCCCTGGCCAGGGTCAAAGCGGCTTTCGGCCTTATAAAGAAACTGTTTTATAGTAGCTTACTTGATGCAAGGGTTAAGGTAGTATGCTACATGGCATTCATCGAGAGAGTGCGCCTTAACCGCTCCATTCCCCCAGAGGCGTTCATCTATCTAGATAGAGAAGATCTGATACAGGACAGATAAGCGGTACCGCTAATCTTCCATGTCGGCCGGAAAATTGTGAAGAGGCAGCAAACCTAGGACTGACACGTCGCACACAGCATTACAGGGAGTCTTCGGTATACGGACGCGATTTACTAGATGTTGTTAGGCAGTATCAGAAATTCTGGTGGTAAGAGAACCCCTTTGTCGTTTCTAATTAATACAGGGTAGCCTCGTAATGAGCAAAGTTGGACTTTTACTGCCTGGTTGGCTTACATATGTAGGTTTAAGGCTTAGGAGTAGAGTAGAATTAAGAAAAAAAAACACAGCACTTAAAAAAAATGCAGCATTTTGCACCAAAAAGAATTACGTGTTTTTACGGTTTATTTTAAGGTAGTTTGTAAGTTTTATTTTTATAAGGATTCATTTTAATTTAAGAACGGTACATTCAATGTTTTTACGAAAAAAAATTGTCCTGTTTTTTTTTTAGAAAAATAACGTTCACAAATAAATTTAGCCAGGTTACATCGAAAGACATTAGAATAAAAACTAAGTTCAGGTTAGAGCTCCCGCAAAGGGCTAGTAAGTTAAGTTTAAGTAATTTAAGTTTATTTATTGGATTTCTGAGTGGTGTTTTCACGGTCCCACCTCAAAAAACCTTTCGGATATGGCTCTAAACTGGATGTCGCTTCTATTTGTGTGAAAGCTCCGTTTGATATTGCATACGTACTAATGATAATAATGATCTTTCAACCAAATTAAGTGTATAATGAAATAATTATACTTTTGTTGTCGTCTTCGGCAGCAATTTTTTTGTCTTTCTTTGGGAGAGAGTGAAAACTTCCAGTGGTGTTGGGGAGTAAGCTTATACACATACCATATGTTTAAAATTTTAATTGGAATAAGCTGTGAGCTTTTGGAGACTTGATCTCGCTCTCTCCAAAATTATTTGAGGTATTGTGTTGCCAATGATGCAGTACAATACGTACATATGTAAGTATACTACTTTTTGTTTTTCCGATTTTTCGCTTGTTGCAATGCAGAAAGGCATTACTTATTTGTTATTCACGATTTACGTATGTACTCCTGCATACATATGTAAATTCATTATAACGTTAACTAGTGCCGTGATAGGTATTGCGAAAAAAGAGATTCAGACATTAGGCTGCAGGGAATTAATTTAACGCAAGCGGGCATTAAATGTTCCCACTCAACAGTTGCTGAAAAAAGTAATAAGATTATGAGTGTCAGAAGATTTTCGTAAGATTGATAAGCTCTATACATACATAGGTATGTACATGTACATATATTGATTCTCATGACCAGCAAAGTTAAGTTCACTGAGGCAATTGAGGTGTCATGAAGTGACTGAGGTAGATTCTAGGCGGTGGTTGGTGGAAATCGGTAGGAGAATGTCAATTGTTAACACTTATAACGCTTCAGTAAAAAAGAAAAAAATGTTGACGCCAAGCCCAAGATATTTTTTCTCAATTCTTCGAGAGTCAGAGAAAGTCTTAAAGATTTATATCCCCTCGACATAAATGGAAAAACTTGAGTTCTTGGTAATAACTCCGGTAGCATTTATTAACATAATGCAAATCAATGGTATAACAGAACTGCCTTAAGTAACTCCTGGATCTGCTTTACTGCGGATCTAAGACGGAGTAAGCTTCGGTGCAAAACCAATGGATTTAAGCTTGAAAAGAATAATTTATTGAGCGATTTTATCAAAGGTTTTACTAAAATCATGGTCCTGTTATTTCACTGATGCAGAAAATAGTCTGATTTGGTAGTTTCTGTTAACTCTCAATTTTAGCATGGTATAACGTTCATCAAGGCTGATAGTGTGAGAATAAATGAAATTGCAATCACAGTGGAAACACTTTTAATAATACATGGGGACTGTCTGGATTAAAGGACAAGCGGTTATAATGACTGCGATTGGGAACTAGAGAAATCTGTACATATGTACATATTTTCAGTTTGGGAATGATTTAAGACGAAGTTGTGTGAAAGTTGGGTTAGTATTGGATTTAGTGTACGACTTGTTATTTAACTTATCTCTTCATTAGACCATGGTTACCTAGTCAGAGATTGTGTATATTCATTGAAAAGTTCTAAAATTATGGAAGGGTTCGCATGATTTAAATTATCTTATAGCCATTGCGGCATCGGTATTCTCCGTAGGTTTTGACAGTAATAAGCTTTTTGAAGCTGCTGTTCCTATTAGAGAAGTCCATGAGGTTCAATATTTTATTATTTGTTTAACAACTGATGAACCCGCTGACGAGGTAGAAAGTGAAGTATACATATGTATGTATGAAATAATATAATGAAAGTGGTGCAGATAGTGGTGCAGAAATTCCTTAAAAAAATTATTAGTTTGACTAACTCCGAATAATTTTGTTCAAAGGTATGTAAAGTAAATTTTAGGTTGCACATTATGTACAGACATGTGTATGTAAAAGTTCATTATCATACCATGCGTCATCTAGAACAAGAACCCTATAAATAATCGCAAATGAAAGGGAGAAAGTTCCTCGCGAGCTCTACGAATAGAAGAAATGAGAGGTGTATCATCTTCTCCCAAAGGTGAGGTGGAGAGATGCATAAGGCAACCTTGTAATCAATTCGCAGTCAGTGATTGTGAGAAAATAATTTCTGGAGATTTTGAGGCACGAAAAACTATTCCATGAACGATGATAGCCCAAAATCGCTGATTAAAAATAATTACTAATTACTGTCCCCAATGGTTTATTCGCCAATCTGTTCAAAGCAGTTATCCTAATAGGGAATATACACCAAATTACTTCAACAATTTGACAAATTGGATCCCAGCATAATTTCTCAGATCCTCACGAAATTAAACCCTCTTCAATTAAGCCAATAATACAGAAGCATCTGTTTCCTCAGTATGCCGTACGCAAATTTCACCCCAATTGGCTTGAGCGCCCTTTTTGATATGACATTGAATTTAGGTCCCCTAGTTTGTACAAAAAATATAACATGCGCAACACGAATGGTTAGGAGAAGCTAGCTCCTAGGCCTGCATTGGTACCCCAATGTGATTTCGGCTACTTCTTTGATGATGTTTCGATATTGTGTGCACTGAGTTAGTGGAAGAAGAAGGTCTCTCTTTCAAGTGCTCCTTGTACTCTCTGGCGATACTCAGGTATGCTTAGGCACCTAATATTGTCTTATTTTTTTTAGCCATTCGTAGTTTCTTTCGTTGTACAATCGAGTTCTGAATCTGGCTGCTAGGAGGTAATAGCCATAGCTGATAGTTGCGTGCGTCATATAGATCAACACGGTTCGACCATCTGGAGACACGCAGAAGTCGTAGTTTGGAGAACCTAGCGCTATTCATCACCATATAACGATCTATTGCGTTACCGATTAATCTTAAACCCTTACCGTTGAAGTCCTCGAGTATGATATTAGGCGTGTTTTGGTGAGAATTATGCAAAGCAAAGTAAAAGCTTCTCACCAAAACAATCCTCAATCAATCTGGCATAGTAGCTTTTTAAATATTTGAAAATTGGTGCACCACTCGCTATCAGCCTGACATTAGTTGTCAAAATATTCGTTGTACAAAAAATTTCAATTTTTCTGTACCCCAAAGATGAAATATGTATGTATGTACTTAATAAACAAACAAAAAATATTTATCCTTATTTATTTATTGCGAGAGAACAGTTTCGAGTTTTGGAGAAACCTGCGGACAGTGTGCACATATTTCAGGTGTATACTATAAGTTCATATTCCTTTGACATTCTAAGCCGTGTTACCATTTGAGATGGACTATCGTTAGTCGAGGTTTTGACTCTCTTATAACCAGCTTTTTTAATGGTCCCTTGCGCCAACTACATATATGTATGTATTTTTTTGAAATAAATCTCTAACTTATCGCTAATTTATATAGAAAAGTTTTGAAGACATGGTATGTACGTAGCAAATTTTACCAAAATTTTGCCACATGCACCTTACAAACATTAAGACAACTTCATTGGAAATCTTTATCATGATTGATCTCAATACGCTAAGCGTAAAACGTATCCTCGTCGTATCGAAAAGTTTGTATTATTTTAAATCTATTTTACATATATCATGGGGATGTATAGTACATGTACATTTATCTGAGGCAGCATTTATACTAACTCCAATTTCATATTTGCATCTAATTTGATGGTATAGCTTCATATTCTTCAAGCTCATGTATGAGTTGTTCTCAAAATAAATAAAATACGTACATACATAGTGTGTATGTTCTTTTATGTTGTTCCCCATCGGGTAAAATAAAAAATTAGCATTTTTTTCTTAATGTTTCACAATCTCATGTTTAAGAGAAATATACATGTGGCGGTTTTTCCTCTATTCTCTTTTTTGTCAGAT
This sequence comes from Blera fallax, assembly GCA_946965025.1. Classification (NCBI taxonomy): domain Eukaryota; kingdom Metazoa; phylum Arthropoda; class Insecta; order Diptera; family Syrphidae; genus Blera; species Blera fallax. Next base: position 65,643,446 of record OX337244.1, read on the forward strand.
GCTGTGCAAATGTGGTAACTGAGCTGAGCTGTCAAGAAGTGGAGTCGAACTTGTGGACCGATACATTTAGGTCAACTGCGTCTCAGCTTCTGGTGGCTTTTAGGGGATAAACACATTTTCTGGTCGCTAAAAATCCAACACTACCCACCCTTTAGGGAGAAAGAAATATATGGACCACCAGTTTTATTGTATTTCTGCAAACAAAACATATACATATATGTATGTAGATAATGCAAGTTTTTACAATGCTATTTATTTTAAAACATGGACTGGAAAATTTAAATACATGTAACTAATAACAAAAACATAAATTCAAGTTATAGAAAAAATAATAAGAATAAAATAAGAAAGTAACACAAAAAGGAGGAGTCCAAAACATATGTAGTTCATATTACCCGAACTGTTTAGAAACTACAAAAATCACAAATGAATATTTGTTTTTTGCACCCAGCATACTGTTTGTGGAACTCTCTGATCTTCGGAATATAAAATCTTGCAATACAAGTATTCAGCATCGGGTTTTTCCTATTTTTCTTCTAATCAGAAGAATAAAGTTCGATAGATAAATTTCCAACCAATTTATTGGTTCACTCCGAACTGTAGCGCCACCTAAGTACTTAAGAAAATAAGATAAATTTCCGAATCAAATAAGAACTAAATTTTAAATTCATAGATACATGCACATTTTATATTCTCAGTAAACATCTTTCAAGCAATTGTTTCGATGTGCTCGGTTTGTTGTTTTATTCAGCAATGTTTTTCAAAAACTCTTCCAATTTTCCAACTGGTTTACCACGGTTAGTGTTTGCCTTTTCCTTAAAAGGATTTCATAATATGTGAGCAGAATAATTTGGCTTTTCGACTTGGTTGAGTCCACTCACTAGGTTAAGATTTATTTTCAGCTCTTAAGAAATAATGATACCGAAAGAAAATTCCGGTCAAGCGCGTATATGTACATATTTCAGTCGTCCGAGGACGAATCGAAAATTTGACGTTCTGCCGTGCTTTCAATATTAAAAGGACTGGGAATTCAGCAGTGACCGCCGCGGTTGAGTGGTCACTGCGTTAGATTACTGAGTGGGAGCTATTGTGTATGCATATTTAAATTGTAACGAAACTTATCTATCGGGAGGCGCGGTTGTGTATGTATGTTAAAAAAGAGCTCATAGCAAAAGATATTGAATATATTGAAAGTGCAGATTGTATCGTCTTAGAATTAAAACTGGTAAGAATTTTTTTGTAACTTTGTTTGTTCATTTCGACTGCAGTTTGTGCATAGTAATATTTTTCTTAATGAGCTCGAAAGTTTATTGTGGTCTATTAATTCTGGGAATGTTTGCTTAGTGGAAGTTCCAGTTACAAAGTGTTGCACAAATATTGGTAGATTTAGTACTTGGAGCACAGATAATAAAACTATACAAGTGTCTTATTCATACATATGCCAAGAAATGATGTATGAAAAGGAAATCCACTTATAAAAAGCTTTTCATCTCTCGTCTCATTCCATCAAGTCACAACCAACGGCAAATAGAGAAAAGTTATTTTTGGTACTTTACTCTACCTTGCTGGTGCGTCTGCGCAGTGCGCTGATACCGGCATGTTGAAATGATAAATATGGGGACATCGTTGCAATGCAATGGTATTGCATTTACTTAGATCGTACGTGTGAACGTGTTTGAGTGTATATTCCGTATTTTAGTTTTTGGGTGTTTTGATTCAGAACGTCAACATCTTATGTGGGAGACAGACTGCTGTTATTGATACCATGGTATAGCAATACTACGTTCTATACCACATGTCTGTCAATGCAATACCACGTAAAAACCTAGTATACCATGAATAGAGCCTAGTATTGAGATTCGCAAATTTTTGGTGGTATACCACCATCTTATTGCTTGCAGCGCCACTTTCTTTCTGTTGGTGTTTCTTCATAGCTTCTTTGACAATTCAAAAGCAAGCATTCACAGCGAAAAATGTTTTGAAAATGGATTAAGGAGGACAATTTTATCTGCATTGGAAACAATGAAGTAAGAGAAGTTTAGAGGAATTATATCGACGAGCTACGGGGAGCAAGACGCAATATTGGAGTGTTGCAAAAAATGTGTAAGGAGCTGGAGGAGGCGCATCACAAATGTCAAAGTATACCACGCAAAAGTCAACGTATACTACGAAGTGCAGTCTGTCAGGGGTTAAAGTATTCACTATACCATGGTATCCATACCATGGTATCAATACCAGCTGTCTGTCTCCCACATTATGAAATGTTATTTTACAGAACGGCCACAAGTTTTAAATACATGTGTTTGTACATAAGTACATACATATGTATGTGCATTATTATACATGTACCTAGTTTGGTTACATCAAGCAATGTTAATTTTTTTTTGTCTGAAATTGTGATTTTAATTCCTGAGAGCAAAGTTCAGCCAGTTGTGCATGAGCATTGCACCCCTTCACGAGCGCATTTACCACCGACCCTACGTTTTCAATTTGTTTTATTATAAGAAAACGTACATATGTATATACATTTATTTGTAGCCCTTACACATTCTCTGATTATATTCTCGTTTAACACGTTGGCTGCCAGTGCATCACTGGTGATTACAGCAAAAGTCGTCCCGCAGAGGCCAATGTATCACCGGCCAGGTTCGGCCCTTACTCCAATCGGAGTAGATCTACTCCGCATTTAAAAAAAAAATGTATTCCGACACTCCGCTTCGCTCAAATCTACTCCAATTTTTTCACACAGAAACATTTTTCATTTTTTAACCAAATAGTGGCAGCACTAATTATCTGGAAAATCTGTTTAAAAAAAAACTCTGAATGTCTGAATCTGTACCAGTGATGGGACTTGGGAAATGAATAATGGTGGTAGATAGCCAGAAAAAAAGGTGTCAGAAAAGTGTTAGAAAAACAAAAAAGTTTCCCATGTTAATTAACTTATTTATTTTAACAAAATAAACAAAAACAAAGTAACATACTTTTTTTTAAAAAACCAAAAAAGTAAATAAACTAAAATCAGTCCATTGCTGTTATATTGACATCACATGTAATATATGAATATGAATGAATATGCATATGTATAAATTTTGTAATAACAAAAAATATGTAATAACAAATAAATTATGTATTTTATTCACAATGCGCCTACATCTTTGCTAGTAGAGCTAAAGAATCCGACGCATCTCTAAGTGTCCTTCACCTGAGTAACAGTTCCAATTTTTCTTCATTATAATTCTTCTTCTCAATAAAAAACTTTACAGTGTGATGAAACATTTCTTTGCTGAATATATTTTCAGTCAAAAGTCTTTCATAAACAAAAATACAAAAAAAAAAATGCGAAACGATAGCTAAATGCCTATCGTGCAAAAACGATCGGCAGGACGATAGTAATTATCGGGTTACGTGACGCAAGCCATGAATCGTGAAACCGATATCGTTCAGACGATAGTGCTTTTTAAAGTTGACATGAAGTAAAACTATCGTCGAAACGATATCGTCAGACGGTTGTCGCCGTACGTGATGAGAGCCCTGAATTTAGTGAAGTTTCTTTAACTATTCGTGCCACTGGCACTGTCACCTGTGAAGATCTTGATGCCGAAGGAGCAATTGAACTAAAAACAAATAAGCAAGTGAATACTATACATATGTACATATGTATGTAAAAATATTATAAACAAAATCTACATTTTCTTTATTGTAGAAATTAAAAATTTACGCATTTTGTTTGGAATTTATCACTTTTTTTTAACACAATGATAGGAATATGATGAGCGATGGGCAAAATGTGGTAGATTTAGAGTTAAGGTTGGTAGGTCAACATTGGAAAAAGTGGTAGAAATATCACTTAAGTGGTAGAAGTCCCATCACTGATCTGAACTGAATCCAAGTTGCTTTTTTCTTTCTCGTCTCGTCGTTCTCATTTATTACCCCGTACACATGCAGGATTGAAAGGTCAAGTCGAAACGGACTTGAGATTTCGACCCGGGTACTTGCTCACTCACCGAATCGAAAGATTGAGTCGAAATTGGATTGAAAGTGAGTTGAACTGACAGATGAGTATTACCGCCATTCATTGATATTTTAGCTGTGTTAGTGATAAATAAAACAAACTAGTTTTTCATCCCTACAAAAGAAAAAAAACCCACACTACGACCATCTGTCAGTTCGACTCCTCGACCCAGGTACTTTGGCATATTTTCGACTCAACTCAGCTCAAATAGTGGAGTCCAGTCGAGTCAACTCGGTTTCGACTCGACCCGCGTACACATGAGTTTCGATCCGGTTTCAACCTAGGTTCAATCACGCATGTGTAGGGGGTATGTATCTGTGTGTGTATTACTGCTTTCAATCTAGTGTGCTAGTGATGTAAAATGTGAATACATTTGACTACTCGTACTCATTCATTATTTTTATATAAGTACTCGGATAAAAGTAACGAGTACTTAATACTCGCGAGTACCACCTATAAAATACATTGGAAACTATGCAAATACAATTCTGTCTCTTTTCTACGAACCGAATACAAAAGTAATCTCTTGCCTTGTTTCTTTCAATATTGTATCCTGCTCTAACAAATTAGAAACAGATTTCTCTTTTCACTTTTGCCAAGCCGTGTGTTTGCTTGAAAGTAAACAAAACATATTGCGTGTCCGTGTCTATAATTTGTCTGCCTCCTTGTGAGGTGATATTGTTTTGTTGACATATTTTACAAAGGACAATTTTATACGATTATAGTAATGGTGTAGGGCGAGTAAGAAAATCTCTTAAAATAATACTTGTTGGTAGTGCAAGAGAGAACGGGTATTCGAATACACATCTGTGGCGAATAAGAATTCCCTGAAATGTGTTGGGTAGTGCAAACAGAATGAGTAAGCAAATACGTAACTGAGTACTTTGCAGGTAACGAGTACGAATGACTACAAGGTAGTAACGAATACATTGTACCGAATGAATACTTTTTTTACACCACTACAGTGTGCACAATTCTGTTTTGTTTGTCGCGACTCTGTTTCGCTTTTATTTTGTGCAGCTTTTGACACTATGTTATGTTATGCTATTTAAACTAACACTATGTTGTACTTATTTATAACTTTTGTTAAGGTTATGTACATATGTATTTAGGTACCAAATCAATTTGTATTTATGTTTCATTTTTATTTATTATTTGTACCCCACACTTGCTTTAATTAATATAAAACAGATGTAATTTATGTAACTATGTATTGCCTTTTTTTATTTTTTTAAAAACTAAATTTATTTTTTTTACATTTACTACTACTACTCCTCAAATTTCGGTTTTGCTCCGCTTTTTTTCTCTTATTATTTAATACTTTGTAGCGTATCCCTTCGACTGAATTACTTGCTCCAGGCAGGGCAACATTTTTTCTTTAAGTGTGCTATTGGTCGTGAGACCCAGTGTACTTATGTAGCAACTTGAGATGGAGATTTACATATGTACATATGTAAGTATGTCATTGTCTTGATATGTGCACAGAGTTGAAAATAAATCTAAGAGCTGTTTGCTGTGATCAAGTTCCCCTAAATCGTAGTTTATATAGTCAAATTAATCTTAACTATTAAAATTTAGATTTTATAAATGTTAAGTTCATAGAGCCCAATAATGCCAAAAATAGATCATTCCGAATTTGATTTCCTGCTAGCCAAAGTCATATCGTTAAAATTGTTATCTAAATCTAATTATCTTTAAAAAATTTTCTGGATAACCTTATTAAAGTCAATTTTGGTTTTTCTACTGCAACTCCGTTCAATACTATTTCTTGGATGACAGATAAGAAAGCTACTGATTTATCTGTGCTTAGACCTTTAAGTCTATACTTTCCAAAGTACAGTGTACTCCTTTATAAGCGGACACCGACGGTTTCGAAGAATTTTTTCGCTTATGAGAGGTGTCTGGTTATAGAAAACAAACAAAAGGACCTTTAAAAGAAATGTTCTTTTAAATCAGTCCGGTAATGACCGGTGTCCGCTTATGAGGAGTGTCCGTAATGAGAGAGTTCTCTGTATTGTCAAGTATATTTTTTCATCTACATATCTGAAGGAGGGAGGAAAGAAAGTATGCTACAAAGAATATGGTAAAATAACTAATTTTAGCGGGTAAACTGTAGGTAGAATATTTAAAAAAAAATTAGCCGTAAGCCCAAACAGCTAGTGCTATATATAGAAAAATAATATTGTAATTAATTACATATTAATAAATTATGATAATAATAATAATTTCAAAAAAAGGATAGGTCTACACCATTCGTGGTAAAATGAAAACTTTACTGACAATCATTACGGACGCACCTGCGCTGTATCTAATTCTTTAAAATGATGTCTGCCTACTTACCTGGAAAGAATACCATATTCCGTACTTTACAGATTTATGCCTCCTAATTTATATGACACGTAATGTGATTTTAATTACTTTCTGTTATTTTATGAACCGTTTTAGTGGTTATACATCGGGGTAAACCATTCTACTCACAAGTTATCAATTTCGCGATAAGACAGAAATACCACTACAATGAAACTCGGTTCATGTATACACAATTTTCCGCCGAATCGGGTGTATGATTGAAGTTAAAGTTACCCCGAGCTTACCCCGGGGAAAAATTGATCCAGTGTACGCTGGCTAAATTGCTATTAAACGTCCATCATCATATCGACAACTCAAGACTTCTTGTCTAAGTTTGTCCCGTAAAGCAAATCCGTACCCAAATATGTACTGCTTCTGCTATCTGTAAAATTCACATAAATAAAAGTGTCAGTTTTTTATATTTTATTTTTTCCTGGTCAATTCCATAGATTTTCGGAATTGTAGTTATGGTTTCTTTTTAGCGGTCTGGATCCGTGATATTCCTCATACGAGTACATATCGTTAACAGAATCCCTTTCCGAGACTTTTGGTTGCTTCGTAACAAACTATTTTTCTTTCGTGGTGGGGCACTGCCTTTGTTTGTTTTTTATATTATAGATTTAAGCCAGTTTTATTGCTATCATGATATATATTGAATAGAGTACAATACAACATCATTAAAACAAATTCTACAGTTCGATATAACCAATTTTGCAACCTTTAAAACGAAAGCCCTATAAATACAATCTCGGTATAACTATCGACTACTAAAATTGCGATTACTAACAAACTAGCTATAATTTTTTTAATTGTCAATGTTTTCTGTTTTTAGTAAAGTCTACCAAATTATCATGGATAGATTTACACTGAAGAAACGTTACCAAATCGTAGAATATTATCTCCAAAATGTTTGGGTAAAACAAACTTATCTAGTATATACTTCGTAAATTTTATGGACCGAATAATCGCTCATCTGAACGTGCTAATCGTAGTATCGGAGCAATTGGGGAATGTGTTATTGAAGACACAACTTTGTCAGGTCGCAGGGGTGCTTGGTCTTGGTCCACAACTTGGTCTACATTTTGTGAAATCTTGGCCTAATTCCTTACAAGATTCAGTTGGATTGAAGTTTAATGAGATAGTGATTTTAAGATTACTAACTTACTTAATGTGGCGCTACAGATTAAGGTTCACCTGGACCTGAACAAGCGTCTCCAGCCAGCACGATCTTCAGTAAGCTGTCTCCAGTTCCGTAGCCCCCTTTCCATTTCCGTGCTCCACTTGAGTCGCGGTCTTACTCTACTGCGCTGTCCCAAGTGGGTGGATTCGAGGCCGAAGCATTTTTATCCATATGCTCTACATAACCCAACCCTCACTCTTCTGGCAAAATCGATACAAGGCCATACAATTCGTCGATGAATCTCTTCCTTTACTCACCGTCTATGCAGGCTGTTTTCGAAGCATTTGCCTCTTAAAACAACCAAGAACAACCTCATCCACTTTTAACAAAGTCCATGCATCTCGTCTCTATAAATGCTGTCCTAAGCAGCCTTAAAATCAATGCAAATGTGGTGGTTATCGATTTGAGGCTCCTGGGTCACTATGATCTGCGTAGTGTGAATATTTTCTGGCCTAAAACCACACTGAAATTTACCGGTCAGGTTGTTAACGAACTGCTTTAAGCATTCACACAAAACGGTAGATAAGGTCTTATATGAATTGTTAAGATGACTGATGCCTCTGTAGTTGGCAAAGTTCAGAGGGATCCTTTTACGACGATCGGGCAACCATTGCAAGTAAATGTTTATTACCAAGTAGTCGCCTGTCGCTTTGAAAAGCAGTTTTGTTGGACTTAAGTTTAGATATCTTCTGACAGCAGGATTCAGTTCGTTGTCGCGGTTTACAAAAATGATTAAAATACCGACAGAAAATATAAGATGAAGTTTTTTAATGAAATCAATACTTTGAGATCTATTTGTAAGATTAATTTCAATATCTATGTTGAAAATTTCAAATCAATTTTAAGTCTCTCTTACGTGCCGTGCCGTGCTTCATTGTTTGAACTTTGTAACAAAAAAATTTATTAAATTTGTACCTACATATGTATGTATTTGTATCTACCACAAATCAGATTTACTTCTCCCACAAATCCTACCCGTTTTTACTTCTCAATCCATTTATCTTCTATTGTAACATTTATAAGACTTTCTTGGCGCTCAATTAACTAGCAACAAAACTAACTGCGTTGGACTACTGATCGGGAAGTTCGACGTTCAAATCCCAGAAACCAAATATAAAAATTATTTCAAGGTCCCATCTCTCACGAATGTTTGACAAATCTCTGAGATCAATAACTGTCATGAGAAAATTTTTCAACTTTAAATAAAGGCTTTCTAAACTGTTGTTCCCTTCCATTTCTGCGAAAAAATATAATACGCACAACACGAATGGCTACGAGAAACTACGAGCTGGATTTGTATTTTTTTATATTGTGTGTACTAATATTTAGACATTGTGAGATATGGATGTATCCAAAATGTAGATAAATCTATGAATATTATGAAAAATGGTAGCTAAGCACCGAATTTTTTTCAATGGACATTAAATTGGCCTGGAAGCTTTCAAATCTTGATGTACAAAGGCAAACCAAACATCAAAATTACACACAGATGTCTGACGCCGAATACATGCATACTTATATACATATGGAATACTAATACGTGGTATTAAAAAATGTGATTAGAGTCTCCTGAATTATAAATGATCACTTCAAAACCGAAGCTGTATATCGTTCTGATTCTATACATATATATACAGTGGACTCTCCCTAAGTCGAACACTCCCTAAGTCGAATTTCTCTCTAACTCGAATTTTTTCGCCATATTTTAGCATTCCCCTCAATTTTCCATACAAAAACATCCTCTAAGTCAAACTCCCTCTAACTCGTACACATTCTCACGATTCTTGGCCTCTTTTTTCACCCCTTAAGTTGAATTTTTTTTTGCATAAAACAAAATTAAAAAAAATGACCCTCTCACAATTCGTATTTGGTCATATAACTATAACTACCTAAACATCAAGTAACTACACACTTCAACACTCTAAAAATCTGTAGCATCGCGTACCTATGCCATCATCGTAAGCGCGTTGTGTTTCTACCTACCCATATCCAATACATAATACGTCTAGGTACACCTACCTAAAAAGATACAATTTGTAAAAAAATTGCAGGGCAAACAAAAACAATGTTATCCTTTTCCTTGTATTGTTCGTTGGATTCAAAACAATTTTTATTTCAAAGCAATGGAAATCTATCTAGAAGAAAAGATCTTGTTTTAGTGAAATTCCAATTGGAATTCGAAAATTAGTTGATTCTAGGCAGTTCAACAGAGCTGATTCAGTTATTCTGGGCAAGTTGGTAGTATTTTTTTTGTTAAATTATCTTAACCTTTTTTTTTATTAAATAAACGCTTCAAAACAATAAAAAATTGTTTCTCTCTCTAACTCGAATTTTTCCAAAACTCCCTCTAACTCGAACAAATCATGGTATCCCGTGAAAATTCGAGTTAGGTCGAGTCCACTGTATATGTATTTATATTTGCGGATTATTTCTGACAGAAGTATAACCATTTATTGAAAAGATAGCCAATGACGTACATAACTACTCGCATAAAGTTCCAAAACCAATTGCGTATACATACATATCCAGTAATTCAGCTTATCTTTGTGTACAGGTGACGTACCCACCATCAGTAAAAACAACTATGCTCTAGTGCCTGTAAACGAACATTACAAAAAGCAAAATATTCTTTTTGAGAATGTGTATATTCCCTCATTAGTTTTCCAATGCAAACTCACACAACCTTAAATACTCTGTGATTGTTCAGTCTGTGTGTTGAATGCGCCCCGCAACCCACCACCACATTTATAAATTCTCATCAGTCGTCCGTACGTTTGACATTTCGTTTTGAGTTGCTGTGTATTTTTAGATTCCATGCATTAGTCAGTCATGCGCTGCGTTGGCGCTAACACGTAACGTACGGACGGACGTAGACAATTTTATTTTATAATTCAATTTGTTTTATTTTCTCCAAACATGGCATTTGAGCAAAAGTTGATTAAACTAGTGAGAGATAGGAAATGTCTATATCATACAAAATCTCGTTCGAATAAAAACAATCTAATGCGATTGGCGGTGTGGAAGGATATAAGTGAAGAACTTGGCAGACCAGGTAATATACATACCTTACTTTTTTGTTTTGCAATGTAAAAAAAAATTTATTCCTGAATGCTCAGTTACTGAATGTAAACAGCGTTGGAGAAGCCTGCGCGATCGATTTGTGAGAGAGAGAAAAAAATTGGAGCAGGCAAGTAGCCCGATCGCAGAAGTTGATCGTTGGGAGCTATACGATATGTTGGAGTTCCTTGCTTCATCAGTCCAGACAAGAAGGTGTGTATGTGTTTAATAATTTGAGTGCTTAGTTTAAATATTTTATGTGTTTTTTGTTGAAAGGCAACGGGCTGTCACTTCACCAATCGTCCCTGACAATTTTTCCTATGATGAAAGTTTGTTAAGCGTTCACTCGACATCGAATGTTTCTGAAATTTTAAGGGACACGAAGGAATCCTTTGTTGTTCCTGATTTCTCTTATGATGAAACTGGTCAAACCACTCCAACGACTGCAGCATCACCGGTGGACTTAAAGGAAGTCTTTGTTGATGAATATGGGGGTTTAAATACTGTAACTATCAATAAACAAATCCCAGAAGGAAAGGAAAAACACCTAGTCTTCGAAACTGTTGATAGCATTCCATCGACATCGAAAAGGCCTTCCGCAACATTGAAAGATTCAAATGAAGCTTTTCTCGAACTCATTGGGGGACTAAAGGCAGCAGTAGATAGTAGAATCTTGCCAGAGAAGGATGAAAATGATTTGTTTTTAGAATGTATTGGTAAGAAAATGAAACGCTTGTCCGAGAGCGCGAAGTTAAGAATACAGGCGAAATTGTTGGCAAATGTAGCAGAAGAGTTGTTAAAAGAATGAAAGTGTTCTACCCGTATGATGAATTGCAAAAATTGTTTTGTGAGTATGTATGTACATACATACATTTATATATATACATATGTACATACATACATACATCGCACATTATATTATACTTATTATTTCCTAATATTACTTAAAATAAACAAATATTAATTGAGAAATTGATGTAATTATACATATGTACATACATACCTAGGTATTGCGGTTATTGATTTACAGGCACATGATATTGGTGTTCTGGTCAGAATTAAGTAGCAACAAATATAACAAAAAATAAATAATACCACAGACTGAAATAAAAAAGGGTGCGTTTGTGCTTATATTAAGTATTTAAAACAGCGGGAAATAAAATCAGTTATGCTGTACTTTGATTCATAATAGTATATCGTGTAGAGAAAGAGAGCAATGTATTTTAAAGAGTTTCCACCGTGTCACTATGACTTGGGAAGTACTAGTGTCATTAGAAAGAAAACTTCGAAAATAATCCCGGTTATAGTAAAGCCGGAAAGAAACAGCATAGAGGAATGATGTAGACAGGCATCTATACAGACATGTTTATACATTTACAGTGCATCCACTTCAAACGCGTTGTAACCCCTATAAATCATAAACGTTGAAAGATTGGTATATTTCTGTGGAAACAAGAAAAAACGGCACGAGTCGTTTTTTACAATTTTTCAGGAGAGTCCTTTGAGTTTACAAAAAAAAGTATCCATCGTATGTGAAAGTTTTTGACACAGAAATAAAGATGAAAAAATATTAATTTCTGTACAATTCTAGACTTGATTATAGAATCGAGTATGGCGCATCCGAAAGTATGATAACTCAATTTTGACATAAGTAAACTTGTGCTGTTTTTCCTTGTTGCCACAGATTTATAAAGCGGAAATGCTTTGGTTTTTAAAATTTTTACTTATTTTTTTATTTCGAACAAGTTTTATTGCATTGCATTAAAAGTACCTAGAAAAAAGTAATCAAGAGACCCATATGTTTCGTATGGTTAGTTAGATTTACCTGCTCTAAAAAAAAAAACAGATTATAGTTGCTCAAAAATATCACCCAAATATTTTCCATTTCCCCTTTTCTACAGTTTTCCCCTTTAATAACATACGAAGGGGTTAGAAAAATATTTAGTCAAAACTGTTTTTTGTTGACAGGTAATCCTTTTTAGACTCAAATGTAACCCTAGATAGCCAACGTTCCTGAACTACCATGAAAAGCTAATCATTCGACTTTTTGACGATCATATCAAAACTTTTTTTTAAAACAAATTATTATTCTTTTTCAGGTTTATCGCATTAATAATCATGCCGATTATGGAATCCGTCGGATTCATTGCGGAGGGATCTCATCCGATCCGCACCTATTCACTTTCTCTGTGTGATCCTATTATAGAAACCGCCGGATGAACTACATTATCGGTCCGCAGAAGCATATTATTAACGACTTTGAATTCACCCATTTTTCTGTCAAATGAAAATATTCATCAACAAATAGTAATTCAAAACAGGCGAAATATTAAAAAAAATAATTGATACAGTAGGATTTTATATTAATCTGGAAGAGGAAATCGATAGCAGGGGTATTAGGTTAGGTAGATGGGTGCCTTGTGACATAGTCACTGCTCACTTAGACCAGGTCGGTCCATTGTGCCCAATCTTTTTAACCCTGGAAACATGTGAAACCGCTGTTAGAACCACCCAGATAATGATATGAATCTCAGGAGGTCCGTCAGCTCTAGGTTAGGTTTAGCAGGGGTATTAGAAAGGACATAAGGATACGACTGTACTGTATTACAGTTGCCCGACGCTCAGTAAGTAAAAACAAAATAAAATCATTTCGCTAGAGAAATACCTATTCATAAATCATGGTCAGGTTTACTAAAAATTTCAGGATAAATAAATCTGCTTTCGGATACGTTTTGAATGCACTGAAAAGTAAGATGCCTCCACTAGCAAGAAGTTCGTCGCTAACACCGGAATTTAAATTAGCCGCATGTTTATGGTTTTCAGCTGAAGCTGGTTACTAGAATGGGATTGGGAAGGATTGTAATGTTGGAATGGCACAATTTTGGAGGAATGTTTATGTTAATTAAGTCTGATAGTGTCTGAGGAAGAAAAGAGGGAAGCGAAGATGTATTTTTACGCGAAATTCAGAATTTCAGGCATCAGAATGTGCGTTGATGGTACCTACATATGTACATAGAAATTGTGAAGCCTTCTGGAGAAAACACACATTTGCTTTACAATAGATTTAAATTTGAATTTAAAAGTTTTAAATTTTGTTTGTCTTCTATAAATAAAAGAATCATTTCAATTAATTTGTCATCATATATGTATTTTAAACTTACTTTTAATATTTGTTTCTGATCATTTTGCAAAGAAAAAATATCAGCAGTTGTTACCTCAAATCCGCAGGAGTTTTGGTACGGATTGAAAACGTCAGGCTTTGTATGGAGTGCGGATCGGTTGCGGTTTCAATAATGCTTACTTTCTGTCACTTCCTTACCGACATTCGTTCACTTGCTAGCCGAAGTTTCAATGATAGGAAATAGGTGCGGATCGAATGAGATCACTCCGCAATGAATCCGACGGATTCCTTAATCGGCATGAACAAATTAAAGATATAGTTATTAGATTATTATTGTAAAAATTAATACTTATTTTATTTTTAAGTACTTATAACTAATCTTAAACGGCACATTTTTCTTTGACCTTATTGATGTCAGGTGATTCTTAAGCCGTGGTTCAACGAGTTGTCCACGCAACTGCTTCATATATGTAGCTTCTTCGTGACAATGGTTGACTTCCAGATACATTCAGCCTTATTGTGAGTTTCACCCGAAAAAATTTTGTTCACCCGAAATTTTGAAAGCTATTGCAAGTTTCGCCCGAGTAAAATTTCACTTCGAATGAGAATTGACATTTCGAACAAACATATGTTTCTTTTGACAAATGTGATATCCAAAGTTGAAAATAAATTCATAAAAGTGTTATTTTTTTAATTAAGGGAAGTTTTAAATTATTTTGTAAGTATGCATAGTATAGCGCTGCATATTTTATCTGAAGAAGAAGAAATGATAAAGCAGCAAGCACTTCGAAGACATTTAAGAGATCACTCTAATCCTTTAGAGTTGCCCGAATCGTTGTATGAATGAAAATGTTTGTAATGTTTGTTAAAATAAATAAATGCATATTTTGTTCAGATTTCAACAGTACTATAGAGTTAATAAACCAGCTTTACGGTATTTGCTGGATATCCTTACCAGTTCCTTGCCCTCGGCGAAACAAAAATTTGCTATACCTCCAATTGTAAAACTCGCCGCTTTTTTACGTTTTTTTGGAGAGGGTGGGTGCCAAAAAGGAGTTGGCAAGGACCACGAGGTTGGCTTGGCACAATCCTCTTTTAGCCTGGTACTCACCGAAGTCCTTGAGATTTTTGAACGGGCACTTGCAGTCAATGGATAACTTACTTAACAATTACTTAAAATAACAACGAAAAATCGCTCAAGATTTTTATAGGTGTTATAGGCTGTATAGATGGGACTCATGTCAACTTAATTTCCCCTTCATCAAACAGACATCTATTCTACAACAGAAAGGGAAATTGTAGTTTGAATGTTTTACTTGTAAGTTAAATTTATTTCATTATATTCCAAAGTTAGAAATATTTAGTTATATTATTTTACAGGTCTGTGACAGTGAATTAAAGATTCACTTCATAGACGCTACACATGCAGGAGCCTGTCACAATTCCTTTATTTGGAATGTTAGTGACCTCAGAGCAAAAATGGAGCAGGATTATTTGCACAATGACAGTAACGTTGTCTGTTGGGTAACTTTTGATAACTTACTATAGAACTCAAATTTAAATTAACTGTTTTCCAGGAGATGCTGGTCATCCCTTAGAACCGTGGCTTTTAACACCATATAGAACACCTAATAGTGGTTCAATTGAAGAAAAATATAATGAAGTTCAGTCACGCTGCCGTAATATAATCGAGAGAACCAACGGTGTTCTTAAAAATAGGTGGCGATGTTTATTGAATGCAAGAGAATTGTATTACGCCCCTATAAAGGCTGTCAAAATTATAAATGTTTGTGCAGCGCTGCATAATATATGCATTTATTTTAAAAATTACTTGGCCTTTTCAAACTCTACGTCTGATGTAGAAAGTATTTCGGTGGACGCAGTTGAAAACGTGCAAACTCTTGGAGTGAATTCAAGTTATCTGACAACAGGCCAGCGCATTCGCGCAGACATCGCAAATTCTCTATAATTTTTTTAACACATTGTTATAAAAACAAATTTTTTATAACTATATTAGATATAGATTTATTACTTTTATTAAAAAAAAATATAAAGATAAATTCACTTTCTTATAATCTACTAAAAAAAAATATTTCGCAGCTTATACTTAAACTTATCTTATAATCTAATTATTTCACAGCTTTACAAAAATATAAACACACTTTATCCTATAATCTAGTCAAAAAAAAAATTCACAGCTTTGTTTCATAGACTTTGATACTTTTAACATGCAGGGTCATAGAATTCTTTTCCTCGCATAACTTTAAATTCTCTTTCATTATTATGCCGCTTTTGTCCTTTCAACATATCTTTATTTATGTCACCTAGGCGGTCCATTGATCGGTACAACTTCTTAATGCCACTCTGGACTTCTGTATTGTGGTCATTTATTAAAAAAATCATTTCAGTCACTTTGGCACACAGTTTGTTTTTGAGTCTCTAGCTCCTCTACGACGACACCGTTGGTTGTCATTTCATACTTCCTTTTTTTGGTGGCTTGAGATGTCGGAGAAGGTGGCTGGATGCTGTTTATTTCTTGTGTGTCTTCCGTTTGAAAAATATCAGGTGAACTTCATCGCACTGTCCATTCGTGTTAAATACGACTTCCTGGCATTTCGCAGTCTCATATTCGCTTAGTTCTCGTCTTACCTTTTTGGGGGGAGCCAATCCAAAGGACTTTGATGTGCCGACCCCCTCCACTGCTTCCTTTATTCCCACAAGTTGAAATATGGCCTCTTCCGAAGGTGAGAAATTTTGCGTTTTGTTTGGCCCACTTCCTGTACCTTTTTGTTGCACTTTACTAAATACCGCGTTTTTCCGAACGTAGCGTTTTTGGTCTGTCCAAACCTAATTGAAATAATTAGGTGAAATGAATATTCACAATAAGGGGAATTTTTCACGTGGAATTCTGTTCGGGCGAAACTCACAATAGAGCTGATGGACTCGATATATTGAGCATATCATAGAATATGCACATGAGCTACCTGTTGGTCTTAGGTTGCATGACATATTTGAACACATCTGATCAAAATGTACTGACTCCACCTTTTGTAGCATTGTAAAACTCGGCTTGACTTCGGTTTAAATGATAAGAGTGTTAGAGGCCCATCAAAACAAACATTGGAAGTTCCAATCGCTCTACCTCGGTTATTCTTCATTTCTTCAGGTATTTCTCTTTAATTGGCCCGAAAAGCTCCGACCATTGCCAACTTGTAAGGTTGTTGCAGTAGTTGTTTAGCTAATGGGATTGAAGTAAACCAGTTATCGGTGGTAACGTTTTTATTTGAACCATGAGTTACGTGGAAGAGCATCGGAAGGTGGACTCCCGTGTTCTCCTTCTACATTGTCTGAGGCTTCTTCAATCAACAAACCGTCTTCACTTTCACTATCAGATCAAATATCATTTGTGTTTACTTAGTCTTATTATCTATCGCACGAACTATGCCATCATCGAAAATAAACACACCGCAACCATTTTTTAAAATCAACGTAATAACTAAAAAATAAAGAAAATATCAACACCAAGAGTACAGGTCTAAAAGTTACGCATAAGCTAATCATTCGTCATAATGACAAGTACATATGTAGATACATATATGTAGATATATCAAAAACAAGATTACTTACTAGCCAAATGCAACCACCATGCGAGACAGTCCACCGATTAATGAGTTGACGCGAAAGCACAATTATGTATGTAAGTAAAGCAATAAGAAAGAGAGAGGGGGATCTTTATTGCATGCTCGTCATTTTGACGAACGTTAGCTTTCTAGGGTTAAAATCTCATGTTGAGTTCTAATCTCAATTAGTTCATTTGCGGTTTAAAATAAATGAGTTAAAATCGGTGGTAATTTTGCGCCTTATCAAAAACTACAGCGTGGAATGTTGTGAACACTTTTCGCAACTGTATGGTGACCATCTAAAATTGTTACTGGAGGTCAAACTTGCGTTCATTTTTATGGGTCTAAATCAAAAATTGGAGACCATGTACTAGTGATCCAGTCCTAAGAATTTTAACGTACTATCATTGTCTGGAAAGACCAGGCACAAACATCACAGAAGAATACTGCGCAAGGTTTGTGAGACGATTAGAGAATATTTTAGAGTAAAAAGAAGAAGGGAAGATTGACCTCGTGCTCCTATTTAATGAAAAGGCATTCGTTTAGAAAAATTGCCATTGCTGCTATAGAGTCATGTGGCTTTCAGGAATAAGCCCATCGGCATTTCATTCCAGGCCTGGCATCTACTAATTATTATATTATCCCAAATAAGAACAAAGACTTACATATACATATGTGCATATGTGGAAAACATTTTGATTATGAGGTAGCGTAGCGTTTTAAATGCAAACCGGAGAATTATTCTTGCGAATGCTTAGAAAAATTAGTCTATAGATTTAAGAAGTGTATTCATGTTTAGGTAGACTATACAGAAAAACTAAATTGAAATATATCCGCCCCTTTCCATCACAATCCGCGAAGTTAGGATAGGAACGGTTTTCGTGAGCGCTATGTATGTACGTATTTGAATTTTTCTTTGAATTGGGTAAAGTAAAATAATGTCACAGCTGTAAACTTTCAAGTACCAGTACCAGTCAATTACCCAGTACCTTGTACTTGTACTTGTACTTGGAAAAAAAAAGTACAATGTACTTGGTATTTGAAAATTACCAAGTACAAGTACTCTTTCAAGTACTTTCTTCTAAGTACATTTACTGTGCACTGTAATACTGCCCAGTACATTTTCAAGTACATTTCAAGTTCAATTCCTTCAGTGGCCTAGGAGTGATATGACAACAACAACATCACATCACTTACATACATACATACAGGGCGTCACAGTTAAGAGGTATAATCCTTTTACTGGAAATTCTTGAAGATCCGGCCAACAAAAATCGTACGGCAAGGGGGGGTCTATTTTCACCCCAGTTCGAGTTATAACCCGTCAAAGCGGGACACCTCCGATTTAGAGGTACAGTTTTGTACATTTTGAAGAGACAATTCAGTAGCGCATAAAAACTGTTAAGACTTTGTCTAATTTTATTTAGCCACAAAAAAGTTATGTCTCCTTAAACTCAAAATTATGAAAATTTGTTGTTCCAATTTTGTACTTAAAATTAATTTTTCTCAAAACTTTTTTTAAGGAAACAATTTTTTTTTTTACAAAACTTTCATCTTTGACTACTTTTCTAAAAATTATGTTAAATAACTTTTCCACCTACGATTAACGGAAGTGTGGTAAAAGCCATTTTTGTCAGACAAAAATGGTCAAAAAATTAAGAACATGTCCATGTGTGTTAGGTCAAATATTTGATTATCATATTACACCTAGGCCACTGAAGGAATTGTACTTGAAATGTACTTGAAAATGTACTGGGCAGTATTACAGTACACAGTAAATGTACTTAGAAGAAAGTACTTGAAAAAGTACTTGTACTTGATGATTTTCAAATACGAAGTACATTGTACTTTTTTTTCCAAGTACAAGTACAAGTACAAGGTACTGGGTACTTACAGAGTACTGCAGTACAAATGTACTTCAGTACTTTACAGCTCTGAATAATGTAAGAGCTATGTATTGCAACTTACTAGTGATTTTCTATGATATCTGAGAAAAAAACAGATCCAATCAATTGTTAGACCACGTCTCTTACACGAAGGTACTACTAAAATTTTCTTAGGGCACCGTGAAGATTTGGATAAAACTGTTCCCTGGTGGCTTAAAACTGGACCACATGAAATAAACTCAAGAAGTAGCGTATGCTTTATTATTTTTAAGCAGTATTGATGCATCGGAAAAGTATAGATATTACCGCAGTTAGGAAGACCAAATGTTTCCTTCGATTTTGGAAATTTTGCGAAATAAAAAAAGGGAGAGAATTTTGTAACCCACTGTATTGGGTTATTCCGCAAGTTAGCAAAATTAAAAGGCGCTTTAAAGAAAAACACTTTTGTTTTACGTTATAATAGCGTACAAAGAGTCTTCTCTTTTAGGAGAAATTCCCCTCATTCAGTCAATACACTGAATAGGGTGGCAATGGTGTAGTGGTACCGTCATCGTTTGTCGAGCTGATGGTTCACAGTTCAATCCCTGATGTCAGCAAGCATTATATGACAAGAGGCAGTCCGATCAATTGCGAAAGTATGTGACAAACACTACTGCGAAGGCATAACATTGGCAGTAGGTTTGTCATATGGCTGGAGAAATTGATCGCTCTGTTGATAATTGTTATGCTCATGACATCAGGTGGATCGGGGAAAAAAATACTGTGAAACAGAAGCGAAGGCAAAACAAATAAATGTCAACAAACAATCTCCCCAGTTATCTGGACACACGCCTGGAGCTAATGTCTAAAACCTAGTACACCTGAGTTTCAAACCACTACTCTCTATCTTCCTTTCAACGCCCGCACTGTGTATAAACATTAAAAGAGTATTCATAACCCCTTGAGTGCGTGTAAATTATATAAAAAAAAAAAATACGTACAGTGGACTCCCCCTAAGTCGAATTTTCACGGGATTTGTTCGAGTTAGAGCCATGCAGCCCCAAACCATAACTCCCCCACCGCCGTGCTTTACTGTGCTTTTTATATTTTTTAAATCCAGTTCTGTGTTAGGTTTTCTCCATATCAGGATCCTCCCATCAGATTGAAAAATATTAAACTTGCTTTCATCCGAAAACAACACATTGTTCCAAAATTCTTCAGCCTTATCCACGAAATCCTTAGCGAACTCCAACCTCCTTTTTTTGTTTGCTTTACTTATGAGTGGCTTTCGCCTTGCAACCCTTGCATTATATCCAGCGCGATGAAAAGCTCTTCGTATGGTTTTCGGGTGGACATCTTTTTTAAAATCTATTTTAACTTGTGCTGCTAGCTCGGATGAAGTAGTTTTGGGCTTTTTTTTAATTGTCCTTACGATTTGCACCTCTTCTCTAGAAGTCAGTTTCCGTGGGCGACCAGTACGCTCGGAACTCTCACAATCAGGATTGTTCTTAAACCGCTTTACAATACTGAAAATTGTGAATCGGCTTCTTCCTACGATTTTACCAATTTCCGTAAACGCTTTGTTTTCTTTGTGTAGTTTTAGGATAATTTTTCTTTCTTCTTTACTAGTTTCTTTTTGCCTACGACCCATGATTACGACTTTAGTAACTTTACAAATGCATGAAACCTGCAAATACGGTTTATTTCCATTCAAATAATACAGGGGACTTCCCGTTACATAAATGAAAGTAATGATGCCAATGTGCAACAACTTCGGAATGATCTCTACGTTAATGCCTTAGTTACATTCTACTGTGTGCAAAGTTTTTTCCACACTAAAATGTTACGTTTTCTGGTACATTGTTAGTTTTTCAAAATGAGCAACATTTTTAGTTTTTATTTCTATTATAGTAAATAGCTTTATAATGAACAATTATTTTACTAAAAAAATTAATTAAAATTATCGCATAGTTTTTGTTTAAATGGTGGTTTTACTTTGATAATGACTTTGTGTGAAAACTTTGGTCCATGACAGTACTTTGGATTTTGAGGATGTTGACATTCATTTCATGCCGCAAAATACAATACACAGATGTTTAAGGCATATCGAAGGGTGAATCTCATCTCCAAAAAATTGCTGCCAATCGAAAGTACATATTAACATTTTGACTGAATACATGAAATCTAAGTATGAATATTTTCGGCATTAAAAATGAATATATGTTACTCTGCAGACCATATAAAATTGTTTTCAAAAACTTAGACTTAAACAAATTGTGTCATCGCTCTCTAAAGCTATGCATATGTAAGTACATACAACATATACAGTGGACTCTAAGTCGAACTTCTCTCTAATTCGAATTTGTTCGCCATATTTTAGCATTCCCCTCAATTTTCCGTACAAAAACATCCTCAAAGTCAAACTCCCTCTAACTCGTACACATTCTCTCGATTTTTAGGCTTCTTTTTCACCCCTTGAGTCGATTTTTTTTTGCATAAAACAAAATAACAAAATAAAAAAAAATTACCCTCTCACAATTCGTACTTGGTTATATAACTATAACTACCTAAACATCAAGTACCTACACACGTCAACACCCTAAAAATCTGTAGCATCGCGTATGCCATCATCGTAAGCGCGTTGTGTTTCTACCTACCCATATCCAATACATAATGCGTCTAGGTACCCACCTAAAAAAAAATACAATTTGTACAAAAATTGCAGGGCAAACAAAAACAATGTTATCCTTTTCCTTGTATTGTTCGTTGGATTCAAAACAATTTTTATTTCAAAGCAATGGAAATCTATCTAGAAGAAAAGATCTTGTTTTAGTGAAATTCCAGTTGGAATTCGAAAATCAGTCGATTCTAGGCAGTTCAACAGAGCTGATGCAGTTATTCTGTGCAAGTTGGCAGTATTTTTTTGTTAACTTTTTTAAATTAGGTTAACTTTTTTTTTTTTTAATAAATAAACGCTTTAAAAAAAAAATGTTTCTCTCTCTAACTCGAATTTTTCCAAAACTCCCTCTAACTCGAACAAATCATGGTATCCCGTGAAAATTCGACTTAGGGGGAGTCCACTGTATGTAATAATGCGACAAAATGATGCGATACGCGAAGCGGTGCTAGAAGAGAAGAGATACGAGGTGGCATATGGTGCGCACAGTAAAAGTTGTTCTGATTCTTGGCGCGATGTATGTATGTATTCATCATCAGAGGAATAGCTTCAAATAATAATTCACAATATCTTAGATTGTTACGAGATAGAACAAGAATGAAAGTTAACATTTATTTAAAAAATAAAATAAAGTTTATATCCACAGTCAAAGGAAGGATAAAGGAAAGAATACACAAGAATGTCTTTCAGATTTGTTTTAATTTTCCCTTTAAACAAATGATACACCAACAACATTGAATACTACTCGTTGAAAACGATTGAAAAGTGATTTTGGGCGTCAGAAGCTTGCGAGAGGTTTGCGAGAAGTTCGCAATTGTAGTACAGAATCGCATCAAATATAGCTTCACTGTGCGCACGTGCATATCTGCGGATCCCTTTTTGTCATAGTCATAGACTGGCCATAATCGACACCAACGCCTGTTAGCTTCCTCGTTGGACTCAATGTCTATCTTTCACCCGCACACAGCTTAGTGTGCTGGCCTCGGGAGGAGCGTGCGAAGCGTTTAGATGTGATCCTACCCTGGCTAGTTCAACCGCCTTTATGTTACCTGGTATACCCATGCGGCGCGGTACACAACAGAGGTTCACTTAATTGGCCACTGAGATATCGTCCAGTCTTTTTATGTACATTTTTACGAGCTTGGACCACCGATGTTGACTGTAACGCTTTAATGGCTGCTTAATTGTCAACATGTACATAGATGATAATTGTTTTTCCAGAGATGTTGTTAAAAAACACTACAGTCGTCCTCAAGTCTGAAGGGCTGCTATGTATTTCGAGACTCGCAGTAGACATCAGCACCAGTACCTACATTCATTTTGGGTCCGTTGGTATAGGTAGCCAGTTACCCTTCATCCCACTCCTCCCTGCTAAGAATTCTGATAGAGAATCTCCGTTAACAGTTTGTTAGTTTGACGATGTAGACCGTTTCTTCTGGGGTCTCAATATATTCCACCGATTCAGAACAGTCCGGCTTCCTTTAGGCTTAGTGCAATTTTAGCTGCCAAGTTGCGGCAATAAATGTCAAGTGGAAGAAAATTACATACCTTACAGACCCCCTATGGAAGATTGTAAACAATATACAATATCCCACCCTACTCTGAGGTAATCACACAATCGAACAAACCTACATACATACATATCTATTTCTGCACAGTTAGACAATCTTTGAACTCTCGGAAGAAACAAGTTTCTTCTCTTCCCTTCATAGTTAGGTACAAACCATTTCATTAGTATTAAATGGACTGACGTGTTAAATGAATTTCATTTTTGGAGAAGAGAGTTTAAAGGATTTGCATAGACTCCGAAGTAGAACGATCTGACTCGAGTCATTTGATTGGATGAATCAATTCTCAGCTTTGAACCATGTATGAATCTACAATACTAATCGGCTTATCAACAACACATATGAGTGCATACATTTGTACGAAGTAACTCACGCACATGAGTGTACGTTCCGAAAATATGTACCTGCATATGTATATATATGTACATAAATAAAAAAAACTATTAAATGAAGTAGTAATGACGATAATAGATCATGGATTTCGAATATAATGCTTGGTTCAATTCGTCCTTCGTTGGTAGTGAAATACGTATTTTATGAGATGCATTGTCATGACCGCGAAATTAATAATGATATTTCCTGAGAATTGAGAAATCAGAACTGTTGTGGTCGAATGGTGATTTAGCTCTGAAATTATGTTTTCAGAAGAAAATTTAATTCTTTGAATTGGTTGCTGCGAAATTTGATCATAACATTTTCTCAGGTATTTTCGAAATCACTGTTGTGGAAGAGCTTTTTTTTTGAGTGTGCCAAACAATTTTCTTAGAATAAACGTAGAATAAAAAATATTTTTTGAAGCACAAGTAAATCCAAACTTAACTTTCTTCAATTTCACTAGCAGACAAAAACTCCCTTGAAAAAGCTTAGATTTTCTCTTTTTAAGGTTTATGTTATATTCTTCGCACGAATTGAGAAACCTACTATTCAAAACCATATCCGACTTTCGTGAGAGGTGGTACCGCAATAAAACCATTTCGAAAGTCGAATCTCCCGCTTCAATAGTCCACTCCACTAACCATTAAGCCATAGAGGCCACAACTTGAATGTCCAATATTCGAATTCCACACGTAATTCTTGTGGACTTTCGACCCATCGATTATGTTCTATAATACGTTTCTTGCTTGGCGGTTTCCCTGATCATAACACTCTAAGCGCGGCATTTATTATGAGGAGAAGCTTAAATAAAGCTTTTCTGGACAGCACTCTGAAAACTTCTCCTGGGATTAGGTAGTTTATCCCAGAAAACACCAAAAAGTCTTTTCACGGTCCCACCTATCGCGAATAATAATTGTCATTGGAAAGCTTCTCAATAAAAAAAAAAAAACTTCTGGACATGGTTTCTTCTTCGTTTTCCTTTATTAACCCTAATATATAGCGCGTACGTACACGTACATTTTATGCTATGTACGTATTTCTTCCACGTATCTGCCTTGCAACTGCGCCGCCTGTTGGGTTGGCAAAGTTTGCGGACCTCAATACCTCAATAGCAGCTGTATTTTGGATTACCTCTTCGCTTCGAGAATTTGCTGTTGTTTTTGCAACGCTTAGTCCACGCTTGGAAAGCTATTCTTTTGTCACTAACCGCCTTTTTGGTTTCGTTATTCCACCACCGAGTTTCTTTATTAATGTGACTTCTGCTTCCGAATTTCTAGTCCCGTATGCTTTCCCTCCATGGCAGTCTTCATAATCGTAGTTTGATTCCCTTACATGTCCGTTTATAACTCCGCCGATGAAAAGCATTTCCTCCGTTGAAGTATTATTAAAAAAAGTGTCGAAATCACATCAAAATATATCTTTATCCGATTGATCGTAACCTACTTGCGGAGCGTAGGCACATATTCCACGTTTCCCTTTGAATTATTAATTTAAGAAGCATTTAGCGATCGCTTGTATTCGCGATACTTAGGATGTTATCTATCAGATCGGCTGACAATATAATCACAACTCCGTTTTTATTTTGTTAGGTTCCGTAGTAGAACATTTCGTAACTTTTTGTCTGTAAATTCGAGTAACGAGCCCTGTTTCCAACGTCCCCCAACTTTGTTTCTTGAATGCACAGTAAGTCTATTCTTCGTTCTCGTAAAATCTTTTCTAGTTCAAAACCTTTACCAGTCATTGTTCCGGCGTTCCAGCTTGCGATACGTATTCGTTTATAAGAAAGCATCATATTGCCCGCCCCCGGAAATCCTCGAGCTCTGACGCGAACATTTCAATTCTCCCCGGGATCACTTCTCCGTGTTGCAGAAGAAGTGCCTGGCGGTGTAGCGTCTTCGTTAACATTGATTTTCATGATGCAAATATCTCTCATTATAAATTTGTATCTGACTTTACTTTTGCCCCACCGGTAGTCTCTAGACGTGGGAATCCACTCAATGCATACAGACCTCGGGTGGCCTTAAAGATGTTAAAGCGCCTCAAGCTCATCTTTGGTGTTAAAATGCCTGAATTTTATTTTACTCCCATTTAGTCGCCTTTTACGGCAAGCAGTGAATCACTGCGACAACATTCTGTAAGCCGCTGCCGCACTGCACCTTCCGGATATGGGTCTAAATATTAAAACGTCACTTTGGTGCTAATTGGGTTTGTCTGTTTCGGAAACCACCACTTCTACCATCGCTCTAAACTGTAGGTTCCTTCCATTTGTGCGACAAAATATAACACGGGCAACACGAATGGTCGCGGCCAATGTTTTTTTTAGGATAGCCTAAAAATATACAAGACAAGCTTAAAAGATCAGAAAGAAGATATGTTATCTGTTCTGTGAAAATATAGAAAAGACCGACAAATCGTATCTAAATCTCTATCTACACACATATGTAACTATAATAGTAACCGTACCCTAATACTATAGACTCCCAGCTTCGGCAGCTTCCTTCCCTGGAGTCCCCCGAATCAATGGTATAAATCCAGTGGAGCTACAGCAAGGATTTCATAAGTATGTACTCAGCCGGTGGCCTCAGTCGATATTTAGTCAGATACTAAATAATCTTCAAAATCCTATCACTCTTTCTTACTTTCATTTGGAAACACATGAAAGACTTTTTTTATATGTATACGTTCATTTATGGCTACGTCTGTGGGCGTAAGGTGACTGCGACCAAAAAGATCTACTGCACTATAAACCAATTTTATGCAAGCAGTGGTTCCACTTTTCTATTGAAGGCTAGAATTACTGCTGCTGAGAGGTTCCTTAGTTCTTTTTGAGAGATAATCTCTATGGAAAGTGTTTATCCTAAAATTACACAGAGTCAGTCACTCACGGAGTATATGCTCACAAGCCTTCTTACATCGGCTCTGCTAAATTTGTTTCATTATGGAAGAGTGGTATGGCTATTTTAGCTTATCTAAGTCATTGAGTGTTGTTTCAGTGGGGTATTCACATGTTATACCAATGAACAAATCAGAGGACTCCTGACTGGCCAACAGATCTGTAGCTTTCACCACATGCATACATATGTATGTATATGGTCCGGTACACACCAAAGCTCTAAGCCAGAATACAATTTTGATACTTCGGTCTGAGCAGTTGTCCGCCAATAGTCCACGAGTTTCGGCTATCAACCTCGAATCTCCTGTCAAAGCAAAGTGATTTGGGCATAGATTTGTAAACCATGATGAGCATTTCTAGATCGTGGAAGTCGGATAGCAGTTCCATGAGATCCACCTAAACAGAATTGGTATTTTTTTTGGAGATTGATTGCATTGTTAATTGCCACTTTTTTCAGAAATATATGCAGAGGGTAAGCCCGATAATAGCCTTGATGGTATGCATTTCGCCAGTGATACCAAGGCATGTTAGTCATGTTATATACCTAGTTAGTGATAACCACACCTTCGGCAACAGGCCCATATACCCTTGGTCGCCTTTGCAATTTTTTTTTTTTTATTTGGGTGGATTTCTTAACGAGGACGATTCCTAGATACATAGTTCAATTCCTCAAAAAAAAAACAATGTTTATCCCTTTTAGAGCAATTGAACCAGGATTCAATTCCCTCTTTTGCGAAAGGTATAACCTTCTCTAGCGCACCAGTCAGAGACTTAAAGAAAACGGTAAATAGCAGTCGGACATTGGACTCTCAGCACGCATACGTATACGAGTATGCACAGTAATAATGATACATATGTATATACAAGAAAATACAAAGTATCTTACATAAGTCCACTAATAGTTGACAGCACAATTCTGAAATTGGCAGATCATGCCAAACACCTAGGTTTAAATCTAAACAGAAAAGAAACTTTGTGAAATGGCTTAAGTGGGGCCTTCACCCCCACCGCAGTATTGAAAAAAGGTGAATTACCTTTTTCCTATCGAAATTTCCGGCAAACTTTCAGCCGTGAATGCGGCATTAAGACTTAGAGAATTATGTATATCAGTTGGCGCGAGTTAGTAACCGTCGCGGATTCTAGTCAACTATGCTATGCCAAGCAAAACGAACTAAATTGTTTCTTCTACGATTTTGATATAAAGTGTAATACTAGAATTCCAAGTAGAACCGAATTAAGACATAGGCACATTCAAGTAACTTCAAATGGATGAGTTAGCAAAAGAGGGTACCAGTAAGGACCTCGCTAAACTACAGCATGGAGCTACAGCTACCCGTCTTCAAAGTACTGCATCCGTAGTGGACCACTTATTGCACTTTGCTCTTACTTTTTCAGAGCATTCCAAATGTAAGTATGTAGATCTTGTTTTCCCGATTCTGCTGCACACATTCAGTTTAGTGCCGGCGAATTTCTTTGCCTTAGTTAACTCTTATAGATCAAGAGGTTTTAATCGTCTTAGTCTCCTGATTACGTTGTCAGTATTTAATAGTTCTATTATTTCTATGCTAACGTGGTTGAGAAGCCTACTTTTGTCCCTGTGAGCAGCTTTTTTAACTTCATGTTCAACCATTTCAATATTTAAATCTCTATGTAGATCTAGCATTGCGTATGTACTAAGGTGCATTAACTATATTCCTTAGTACTTTATTTTGGAAGACTTGTATTTTTTGTATATTTGTTTGGCGTGTACAATGGTCCATACTGGTTTCAGAAGTTGATTGTATAGCAATATCTTACTGTAGTTGGACAAGGATGAGTATCTCCCAATAGGCAAATAAATTTTACTGTATCGCATGTTCAACTCATCTCTCTTTTTCTCGACGACTTTGTGGCAAAAAGTAGAGAGGCATAACATGACCTTCACTGCTCATTACTCTAAGGACTATCACACTGGCAGGAAACTTGGTGTGCATTACATGGAGGACATCTGAAGGCTCTGCACACAACCATAGTTCGCCGTTCGTCGTATTGATTTTCTGCTCCTGGTCGACATTTTTTTCTATCCAAAAAAAAAAAAACCCTGGCCTTGCAAGCTTGTTTCACGGCTTTAGAGCTTCGCCATATTGTTTTTACCACCCTCAACTGTTAGGTTCAGATCCCGTTTGCTACCTCTATGTACAAATGACAGTAGTCTACTTCGTTGATATGAGCGCAGCCATTGATACTTTAACCAAGTTAGTACGCCGTATGTATGGTTTATTGTCGAACTAAAATGAATAAAAACTTAAAATTCAATTGGTACTCCTACTGTGCAAAAGCTAGAATCTAGTTCTGTTGCGATTTACAACTACCTACAGTTCCTCATATGCGAAAACAGACCTCTTTTGCCCCTTTATTACGGGTATGCAATGGGATAAGGTAATAAAAGGTACATAAATACATACATATATGTACATACATATATGTATATATATTTATGTATTCGAATATACTCAACATACTCACAACTTAACACTTTTAAAGCATTCTCACTTTCTTTTTTCATAAGACTGTAATTACCTACTCGTATATGCCCTCAAAGTTGTTTTTAATTGTTTTTTTTTTGCACTTCTCTTACGCATCCAAGTATAAACGGTCAGCTTTTTAGTTGCAGAAGTGAATAAGACACCAAAGAGAAACCTGCAAGAATTCAAGTCTACATTTGATACACAGCTGATTCACAGCAGAATGTGAAAGAAAGTCAAGCCTCATATAATATTGTACATACGAACGTGTATATAAATGTATGTACGAGACATACCATCTTGAAAAATCGCGTAGGTGTGTTATGCCTCCATCAAATTAATACGTAATAAAACACTCTGTATATGATAGATGCATTAGTAGGTACAGTACTAAATGCTTCTTTACTACTATGAATGCGAGCAGAAACAACACCACAGTAACGTTGTTCAATTTGATTGCAGCAAGTGGAAAAAAAGTCTCCATACACTCTCTCTCGCTCTCAGTGGGTAGAAATGAGAAAATACTGCAAACCGCCAGAGAACCAACAATCACTGATCAGTTTTGATTGTGTGATCTTTACCAAAACAATTTTTTTTATTATAAGCGAATATTTTCGCTTGACCTGACGTCGATTTTGTTTTCTGCGACCGAGACAAGTAAATTTGTGAGCAATATCGGGTTCAAATTAATAAACAGTTTGTGTAGTTTTTTCCTATATAATAAAAAAATAGTGATCGTAGATACTGCTGGCTTAATAACTCTTTTAATCCATTGTGGCATGTACTGCGGAAACTAAAGCTAAAACCTTGCCTTTGACAGTAGGAATATATTAAATTCCCACCATAATATGTTTTTTATACTAAAGTTGATAGTGCTGCTACTGATTTGTGAAACGGTAGGTATACTTTTTTTTTTTTGTGTTTCAAAGTGACTGTCTATCAAAATATAAAACTTATGAAACTTGTTTCCACCGGTTCACTTATATTTTATACACACCTAGATGCTATAATGTTTAGATTTCTGAGAAAATAGTATAGTTTGCTTGAATAAAGAAAAAAAACACGCGCCCTTGCAACTATATTTGCTTTGAAAATATTTATCAGCCTTTCTTATTGAAACACCTGATAAATCGGTGGTATATTAATTATACACATGTTTCTCCGTTGGGGTTATTAAATAAAAATTAGCCGTAGAAATTCTCAATTAATTAGTATGTGAAATTTTGTGCATACATACATACATACAATACGTTTATAATTTCTAGTATCAGTGCTTCTAAATATTAAAATATTAAAGCGGCTTTATAGACTTAAATGTCAGAGCGGTGACCCTAACAATGTCTGCTGTGAGTGTCAACAATGCGTTCCACACACAATTGGGGTTGTAGTAAGCGCTAATTTAAGCTTTTGACAAACTCATTATTAATCAATATATCAACAATTGATTAGACCCTACTTTACATGTAGGTACCCCTAGTTTGTTAGCGTAATATGTCGAAGTTAATAGCAATGCTATGTTTACAGCGTAGCATCAAGTCTGGGAATGTGAGAGTACGCCAAAAAAAAAAATGTGTTTAAGTAGATAATCTGCCGGAATAACAAACTAATAAACAAATAAATAATAAGCAGTACGATTGGGTCGCATATACAACTTATCATATGCGCTGTTTGCTAGTAATTTCTCATATTTTGGGATTCAAGCAAAATTGATGAAAATCGAAGAAATTAGAGTTCGCACAAAAATGTTAGAAAGGCAAAAAATTATCCTAGAATAAGTTATGACATTGGAATGTCGTATCCACGACATATGTACACAATGTTATGAGGTAAGCCTGTTTAAATCAGTAGATATCAATATAAGTAGTTGCTGTATGGGATTATTAGAATATCTGCCTGGCTTCGCTTACACCAAAATTTCTTCCGGCCTTTATAATTAAATGAAATATTTCTACATGCTCTTGGTTGGTTGCGCACCCTCTTGGGCTTGCGCTCTTCACTTAGGCATCCATTGGGCCCGTTGTGTTCCCCTCGTCTAATTTGCTTTAAGGATTTGTTGTGGTGTGGGAATTGTGTTGTGAGGGGTATGAGTAGGTATTGGGAACATGGGAGTATAAACTGCACTATGTCGTCTAGTGATCGGGAAAGCGGCGTGTGCGTCTGGCAAATTCTAATATTTCACCGTTTCCTATCTTTCTGTGGTGTGTTAGATCTGGTATCACTGAGGACCACAATATCTTTTGTCTTAACCACTCTGTTGCAGTACAGTGGCAGAGGAAGTGTTCTACATCTTCCTCCTCCTCCTCACAGTTGAATCAGATTGTTGCTTCAGATAGCCCGAGTCGGAACGAATGTTTGTTGAGATTAATGTGACCTGTTATGTGTCCCACCATCAGTCTCACATGTGTTCTACTTGAGTTTAGGGCTCGTTTTGGGTACAGAGAATATTTTGGGAAATTTTTAAAAAGTGGAAAATATGCCAAATATTTATAAGAATAAAATTTGAATACATATGTACGTATATCTGTGTACATATGTATGTAGGTTTGCGGCCCATATTAATTGAATAAAACTACCTTCAGCTTCGAGAACAGCCTGAAATTGTGGCCAGAAACATGAGTATGCCTGAATTAAATGGTCATCACATGGGCTATGGTATCATTTAAAGCTTAGATAGTTTGTTTGTTGGTTTTATGTTCAACTACGACACACGCAATGTAATCCAGCGGATTAAGGTCTGCTGAGTTCGGTGACCATAAGTCTGACATTATGAGCATTGAAATTGTTCTTCTTCTAGTACCTCGCTGAATCCGGCATCATCCACTTGAAAACTTCGTGGTAGAAAGTAGCGACGCATAACATGAATTTCATCCACCCAAAGGACTATCACACTTCGGATACAAACTGACCACTTCTTATTCCATAAGCCTGTTTGAGGTTTTCATGAATCAAAACCCGAAATAGACGCTCAAATACTTGGAGGAGGTTTCATGGTTCTGGTGAATACGATGTTGTATTTGTTGAACAATTTCCGGGATCTTCTTTCCAAAGCTATTTCATGCGTTGAAGAATTCAACTCAACGGGAAGCTTGTGAACGAACGATCAGGCGACTTTCGCGATCGCTGTGCGATAATTCGAGATCAATGTGGGTTGGACATACATACATATGTATGACAACAATCACGGCGTCTCTTTTCATTCCTTGTGTTAAGCATTCATCTGGCATTGTACCCAGGAAAACTTTTTTCTTACTTACTAACGCGATCAAAACCACGGACTAAATAAAGGCATGTCCTTAAATACAGTCCACGCTCTGTATAGTGAAAAAATAATGGTTTCTTAAGGTTCAAAGAGTGAATTTGCCTGTTCTGCGCCCCTGAATTTATTTACGCTCTTTTGGATTATAGTTTACATTGAAATCGAAATATTCATTACAACCCCAGAATGCGTCAAAGAATTTGGCTAATATAAGTACATACTTATGTACATATGTATGCTCGTTTAACTGAGGTGTTTAGCACATGTACTATAAAATTACATGGTTTTATTTTATCTTATTCCGTGCTTTATTTAAAAAGTTGGCTACCACTGCAATACAAATTGATGATATCTAAAAACTAGATACTTGGCAAATACGAAAAAGACTTATTTTCATTCGGATATTATGAAAAACCCACATAACATTTTTAAAATAAAGCTCAAATGCCACTATAAATAGCTTCGGTAAAGCAAAATTTTTCCATCCCCAAAAAGTTAAGGACGAACTATTCACTAGGTTAATGCTAAAGGGTTTTATAAGTTTTTCATAGGCTTGTATGGCTTATTCGTGGATGAACTTCCAAAATGTTTACAATTGTATTGCTTTTCGTTCAGATTTTAATACTAAATAACAATGACTCTATGTGCTGAATCAGATTACCGTATGTCAAAATAACGACGTTACAACGTTTTTAAGAAGCTTTCTCGTGACAGTTGTTACTCTCGGGCGTTCGTCAGACATTCGCGAGAGGTGGAATAATGAAAAACTTTTTGGTGTTTTCTGGGATTTAAACGTGAACCTTCCGCTCAGCGATCCAACGCAGTAACCACTTGAGCCCACAGTGCGAAAATATTTTCTAAATTAAACTCAATCATTGTCGTAAAAGGCTGCGGAAAAACAAAATCCTAGTTTAGTAGATAAAGCGATTCACTTACTCAATTAAAAATGCCTTACAAATATTTTTTCCTTTTCAAATCCCTTAAGAACTAAGGGTATGCTCTCTAAGCAGCAATATATTTTTCTATGTTTTCTTATGTATGTATGTAAAATGAAACATCAGGGTATCTGGAGGTAAATGTATTGGTAAATGACTGGTTAGTTTTTCTCTGCTATTAAAGAGAAGCGAAACAGTCTATTCTAAGTAGGGTATTGTGTAGTACTTGCTGAAATCGGCAACAGTACATCTATTTAAAATGCGAGTAGATCCTCTCCGACTTGCCCTTAAACAATTACTCAGTTTTACTGCAATTTTTGCTAAGCATTCCTAAACAAATGAGTCTCGAAGTACCAAGTGGCCTTAAGACCTGCTGTAGGTGTGCATGCCATTCTTTGCACTCCCGTTATTGTTCAGGCACTCGTAGCGGCGCTATAACCATACTAATTAATAATAAGTAATTAATAAAAAGGTTACTATTGCTGTGTGAAATGACTTTTGGACTAACTTTCGCTTTTTGTCAATCACTACTTCCAAATATTTGCGACATTCCAAAACTATAAGTTTGGTCCCTAAAGTAGATAGAGTCGTCCTGAATTGCGGTATAGCTCGTAAATCGACAAACAGCGGTTAAATTTTTGACAGCATTTAGGACTTCTTCGAGTTGATCGCCGATTCTGCCGAAATTTTCCTGTTGCTATAGCACTTTATCGTCTGATAGATACAATACCTTTGATTAGAGTGCCTTTGACATCTATTTTTTTCTAACGTTCTATTGGCTTCTTCTATTTTGACATTTTTGGAAGTCCATCAAGGGTGTATTCTTAGTTTTTAAGTAATGTTTCAATCATACTTGCCATGCTTTTTACAATACGCGATGTAATGCTGCTAATTAAAGGCTTTTATGTACTTTAGAAACCGTACTATATTTCCATAGTTTATCCGTGACACTATTGAAAAAATGCAGTTACCCCGGTGATTTGTGTGTTAAGAAGGATTTTATCTCCCGTACAATTCTATTTCTAAGATTACTGATAGTATGTATGCACATATGTATTACAATTGGCATTGCTACATCTTCTTCATACTCACCTTCAGTACAGCATGCCCTTACTCCGTCTGATTTTATTAATTTTCGAACAGCAAAAGCTAAAATGCACATGAAGCTTTTCGTAGCAGATCTTATAACATCTGGCAATTGCGTCAGAAACAAAATAGTTCCTACTTAAATACTCCCTCTAATTCGTCGACATTAGCTCCCTTCATTTTATGTTCGGAATTATTCTCATCCCAATTCAAAGTAAGTAAAAGCAGCAACGAGTTTTTGAGGCGGTGAACTTAATTGTGTTGTTTTGAACCCATGTTGTCGATTGCCTTGATATCGGCATTGAGTTTCAAAGTCATCTGTATCACTTAGTAGCAGACTGCCAGATGGGATGCAGAATAGAATATAAGTAGGCGGAGTCGAGAGACTTTGTCATATGTAAAGAGATGTATTTAATTTCGATTAGCAAATAAACATGGAAGGTCATTAATAGAAATTAAAAACAAAATCGGAGAGATAACAGAACCTTTGGGGAGCGTCACCATTTGTCGACTAGGAAAAGATACACAAACACTCACATTAATTAGTGTGGAGTTCTTCAAAAGTTCTGAAACTATTTTGAGAATGTTATTGAAATCAAATGCATCAGTTTTTTTCTGAAGGGTTCTGTGATGCACCCTATGTTGATAGCTTGCATATGGTACTTTGGTTATAGTGCAGTTTTCCGCAAATGATAAACAGTTCGATTAGAGGATTTGCAATCCTTAATACACCATACCTAGGACCTGATTTTGTCGGGTAATCAAATTAGGGATTGTAAACACGCAACTTGATTCAGGACTGTAGTTTTCAATTTTCACATAAAGCTCTTGCCTAAAAATAATTTAATCTGTCAGGTAGTCAGACCCGAATTGCTCAGACCATTCAGCAAAAATGTAGTGAGATTTCATGACCCTTCACGAATTTAATTGGCTTCAATTCCATTTAATTTTGTTTGGTCTCTTTTTACATAAGCTACATGAATTAATTATTAAAAATCGTTAATATGTAGGTATGTACCTTTGTAAGTACTACTTTGACAACATATGCCACATACTCGCTTCTGATATATCAGATATCTAAGGTGATCTCTGATTTCATTTCACTTATTGAATTCTTTGATTTTTTTTTTTTTTTATCATTAGCGCGCACCAAAGGGGGTTTGAATACCCTTATGCTGAATATTCAGGTTGATACATGACGTTATTTTTTTTTACCTTTAATCGTGGTCCAAGTCATAATTTTGATGAGTTTTGCAAGCTTTTTTTCAATGTTAAGCGGTGTGCTGCCGAATGGTTTTAAAATAGTCAGGACACAGCCTGGTATTCATATCAGATGAACTCACAAAACCCTTTTTTCGTAAAGAAGGATGTAAGAGCCTGATCCCTGCTTTACATTTGATAACTATTGCTAACTATCCTGCTCCTTGCTTTATCTATATTTGATTACTATTGGTAACTATTAGATAGATATCCAACGTATGAACTATTCTAATGATGCATATTATCATTATGGGCGCGGTGGAACACTGCTTAATGCCTTGGATTATTGAGCGGGAGGTTCGAGTCCCGCTCCAAACGATTTTTTCCCCACCTCTTACGAATGTCTGACAAATGTTGGAGAGTAATAACTGACATAAGAAAGCTTTTCAAAATAAAAAAAAAAACAAACTTTCGGATATGGCTCTAAACTGAAGAGTCTATTGGTTAAAAAAATATAACACCTACAACACGAACGAAGCTGAATATTTGTTTGTTTGCAGGACGATAAATATTAAAATTTAATTGTGCTGCAAAGATACAACGAAGGCAGCAAGGCATCTGGGAAGTACAAAAAAAAACTTTTTTATATAAGTACATATATGTATAACGTCGCAATGTTCAAATGAAATTCCACTCTGAAGTTGAGGCACTTTAGGAAAAACTTCTGCCGTGAAGTATAAATGCATCTATAAATACGAACTACGCTTGCACTATGAGAAACTAATTTTTCTTTTAAGAGTATTGGAGGAGTATTTGGAAGAACGACCTTGGTTATGTTTAAGTACACTTACAAAACCTAACTATCTGATCAGCAGAACATGAGTTTCAATATATTAAAACCTAACAACTTTACAAATATTGAAAATTATCAGCGACAACATATCATCACCCACCTATTCCGAATTTCATTTCAATGTAAATAAATTTAAGTTAAAATAAGGCACTAGTTGCATAAATGAAGTATGATTTGACGATTACTGCATACTCGTATGTATTCTTTGCTCCTTTGGAACAGGAACAGAAAAACTAGAAAAATAAAAATGATGTTCCGATAGTGAGACTTTTATTGATCAAAACTAAAAATATTAATTCTGTAATAATCGCTCAGCATTTACCATTTTTATAAGTATTAAAAAGGAACTAGAATGTGTCTTGGTATTGGACATCAGCGTTATGGACTCATCTAAAAGATGAGTTGTTATATATTTCAGTAAATATACCAAAAAGTGTTGTTGGTTCAGAGTATCGATCAACAGATTTTAAGAACATTGAAATTACTCGCATTTTAAATTTTTGTGTTCAGAAGGGAATAATGTAGTCTTCTTAATTAGAAAATACATCGAGATACATTTTATACCATTTTCCTGTCAACTATACCCTATATTTATCTGGAATCGTGGTTTGTAATGCATATCAATATGTTTTCAAATATACGAATGATTAGTACCAATATCTAAGTCGATAAAGATATCCTCGTTCTTCTGTCTGCTCTTCGGTCACTTTTTACCGGCTTCTTAGTCTATAAGAAAGCCTTACATATTTAAAGCGAAGAAAAGTCATTAAATAAACCAAATATCTTGAGGGGTATTAAGGGTATTATATTTCGTCATTCGTAATAGTTGACTGTACTTCGTTGCGGTCGAATGAGCATGAGTGATGCAGATCGCCCTGAAAAGCCAAATGAAATCACAACAACGACGAGTGTTGGATGACTAGTGAAAGTTCGCAGGATAGCCAAGACTGTTCACATCTCAGATGAGTGTGTTTATACGTACAACTGCAAGTGCGCATTTAAGATAAGTGAGTATTGATCAATTGATCAAAAACGTTCGAATTCAAAGCTGGAAAAATGGAAAGAAGATGAGGACTAGTTTTCTTTTCTTCTTTATCCACACAACTTCTGCAGAATTCATTAGAATATGTGCCAAGCATTGTTGCCAGTGATGACAATTCTTAAAGCGCTGATATGAAATCTGCTGAGAGATGAATTTTCTAAAGTGTTTCAGATCCAGCTTAAGCCAAATCTGCATTTTCGCTAGATATTCAACATTTTCCTTAGCCAAGATAAGACTTCTTTGACGACCATTATTTCCGCCTGAAACACGCTACATTGGTTTAAAAGAAGAGAGGCTAAAATTAAGCATATGTATCAGAGAACGCGACCACTTTCAAAGTTAGTTGTTAATCCATCGGTGGTCGGATCGTCGTCGACTGCATAAAAAAGAGAAAAATCGAATAATGAACAATATTATTCCTTTTTATTGGATAAATTTCATGGTGAATTGATAAAAAGATACTTACTTGGCAAAGAAAAAACACCCTACCGCACCCAAACATATAGCAGTTGTCACTCCGGAATTTCCATGATCAAAGTTGTTGAAATGCACATCAAATGAGAAGGTTATCCCTAAAACAAGTCCGAGAAATCTTATTTTAAGACTTAAAGTACTAACTACTAATAACTACTTTCACTCCTAAACAGTTACCCTCTCATTCTCCTTCTCATGATAAAGTTTCAACTCCAAACATCCGCAACGCTAATGTAACCTTCACCGAATTCTTGTCTATTTATTACCAGAATGTGAGAGGACTGTGAACTAAAATCCCCTTCATATTTCTTAACTCTCAAAAGCTCCCCTACGACATTTTTGCTCTAAATAAAACCAATCTGTCTTGCGATTACTATGGCAACGAATTATTTACAAGACCCTTGATGATCTTGAAAAAATAGGCAATTCCTCTATCTATCTCTTACATTTTCGCACAGCTGTGTTAAGAATACCCCTCACACGAAAAAGTCACACAGTTTTAAGTTCCATTAAACCGACTTCGGGAAACTGAAGCCGTCAACTGTTTTTCAAAATCTGTCCCATTCGTGCTCCAGAAGATCTCCTCGTCTTCTCCACCCTGGTTCACCAAAGAGTTCGTTTCGCAGTACAAGAAATAAACTATGGCGCGTTTATCTTAAATCTCGTTCGGACTCTGACTTCTCCAATTACTTCCGCGCATCCACCCACTTCTTCGGACTCTGTGAATCTCTTTATCTTGACTACATAAACAACAACAATGCAACATAACATTATCTCCAACCCCAAACGATTTTTCCACTTCATTAACACAAAAAGGAAATCCGACAACTATCCATCTACTTTGAAATCGTCTCGAAAGATCCCAAAATAATTGCAAACTTATTTACGGATAACTTCAGCCAATCGATTAATAACCACTCCCAGAGAGGCCCCATCTCTCGCGAATGTCTGACAAACGTCCGAGAGTAATAACTGTCATGAGGAAGCTTCTCAATTTGCCTTTCGGATATGGCTTTAAACTGTAGGTCCCTTCCATTTGTGTGAAAAAATATAACACGCGCAGCACGAATGGTTGCGAGAATCTAGGCCCTGGACCAATTCGGACTGTTGCGCCAAGTATTTTATTCCTTTTGTCCTTTCATTGCGTGATTTG
This sequence comes from Blera fallax, assembly GCA_946965025.1. Taxonomy (NCBI): domain Eukaryota; kingdom Metazoa; phylum Arthropoda; class Insecta; order Diptera; family Syrphidae; genus Blera; species Blera fallax. The sequence goes on from OX337244.1 coordinate 65,682,666, forward strand.
GGTGTTACCTGCGAAATAGAACTAAATTTTCGCTGTCATATCGATAAAATTATCAGCAGAGCTTGCTCTCCTCATGACTTTGTGAAACGTTGGTCTAAAGAATTCTCCAATCCTTATGTCACGAGATCTCTCTTTTTCACATTTGTTAGACCAATATGCTAGCCAAGTATGGTCGTCCTATCATTGTACACAATCCTTCTGAATTGAGGCTGTTCGACGCAGATTCATCCGCTTTGCTCTACGCGGTCTTCCCTGGGTCCACCGTTTTAACCTACCCCTAACCTAAGCTTAAATAAATAAACAAAGCCGTGTAGAGAAAATTATCATTATTCAGTGTTAAACACAAACTTAAGACGCTACAGAGAAGGAAAAGGGTAATTCGTCATGAGGTATGTTAATGCCAAAGTGGGCAATGACAATACAGGACTGAAACATGTGAAGAGATAAGAGATAGAACGTTTTGTGAAATGTCAATGGTCATTGGTGTCGGAATTATAATATTATGTAATCACAATCTTATGTTAGCTCACATTCGCCTCACTCAGCTGTGCATATGAGAATACTGAAGAGATGTAGAAAAACAATTTTTACAACTGTAACAAAATGGTTTGGCATTAAAAAGCAGACACATCACAACCAATAGCTATCGGAATTCCAAAGTAGGATGAATTAAGGCTTCGTCGTCTTGCTACTATTATTTTTGGTAAATAACAGTGGTGTAGATTAGACTTAAAAAATTGGAATTGGAATTGGACAGAATAATTGATCTGCATGAAATAATAGTAGCAGCAAGCATTGTGGGACTGATCAAAGAAAAAGCTCTCGGTGTTTAAAATTAACACTGCTACACAGTTTAATTTAACATTACTAGACAGCAGGTCGAGAAAGTTGATGACTTCCTTCACTTAAAATGGTGGTGGTAGTGTAACTCTTAGAATTTGCTGGCCTAACCATCTTTCAAATGAACTTTATAAAAAAAAGCCCGTCGATGGCAACGGATTTGTCACATGGCGCGAAGAAAACTGCATATATGTACATCACACGCAATGGTATTCACTCACCTGATCTGGCGAAAAAATGTGTAGTCCTAGATAAAATTGGAGTAGAATCTTATTAGACAGTTTGCAAAGAGTCTACCTGTCACACGGAAAAAAATTGTAAAAGTATGGTTGGTGATTTTGACGGATATAAATATTATGGCTTATTCAGAAAATCATTAAAAATAAAAAAAATATGTGAGTACGTATAAAATAAGCATCTTTTATTTTATACCCCTATCTTACAAACCACCGAACTATTTTTGATAAAATATTATTTTAATCAGATGTGTCCTATTGTGGAAAAGATGCCTGCTGATTATTCTTAGATAGGTGACAGTTTAAAGCAAATTTAAAAATCGCAAATCAACATTCACGAAAGAAAATAAAATATGTGAAGCTCCGTTATCTTGTGCACTGAATACAATGTTTTTATAGGGTATATTAAGCTTGACTCGTAGCTTATAACATAGAGAAATTACAACGACAGGTACTGTAAGATACCTATATTTGTACAAATTGTTAGTATCGAAAACGTATTGAAATTAGAAGAACCAGGAAGATGAAATTTGGAATGTAAGTTTTCGGGAACCAGATGTAGTACAGATGTATCAGTTTTTTAAAATTCGACCACAGGCACTGTCTTTAAAAAAATTATATGATTATTTTATTTGAAACTAAGCAATTATTTTAATAGAATATTTTCATTTACTTCAAGTATAATTCACACTTTGCGTAGCGCCACGCCCACTTTTCTTCCAGAAAAATGTTCAACCCCACTTAGATAGCGATCTTCCGGTTTTAATTTCCGGTGCAATCCGGGTCTATTATTTAGCTTGAAATTTAACTTAATATCTGCTTATTAAGGAATCACCACAAAAAATTGCGATACTTTGCGATGTTCTAAGATATCGTCAAGTAGGTAATGCTTTTACAAACACTGCAAATAAAGGGTTGCCTCAATAAGTTTTTTGTTGATTTGCTTTTTTGCTGCAGGCTCATAATTTTATCTTGCTGTCAAGGAATCTGTTTACCTACTGAATTGTTTAGAAGCTGACCATTTTATGAATTCAAAGAAAAAATTAATTTTCGTTGAAAAAGTAAAAAAAAACTTGACTTTCATTGATTCCTCAGACGAAACAAAGTAAATGAATGTTAACTAAGTTTGCATCTGAATATAAAAATCGATAGTTAGCCTCTTCAAGAAATTACCAAGCTTTTAAAAATAAGAACGAAGCTTGAAATTTCGTTTCCATGCCGAGCCCATGGATTTGTTGGGCGACCACAAACTGATTTTGTAGAGCTAAGTGAAAAATCCAAAAGGAAGAAAGCTAAAGTTTAGCGCTCTGAATTTGAACCCGAAAGTTTCAATACAAAGTAGTAAGGAATGCCGCCAAAGAACACAACACCAATATTTATCCTAGCTATGAAGCTGTTACGGAAGCAAAAAAAAGTGTTATCCTCAGAATTTCGACATAACCGAGTCAAAATTTTATTACAATAGCCCTGAAATTTTATCAGATGCTATTCTTCCAATTGGACAGCTTGGAAAGAAAGCCCAATAAGAATCATCAAACGTTTTCGAGAAAGTTTTCAAGAAAATTTCCAGGGCAACAAAATATGGAAGATATTTTCCATAATCTTTTGGTTTCTTCTGATCCATACATTAGAAGTATGAGAAAATTTAATCCTAAACAAATTAAATCGTATCCTTCCGAGGTTTGGCAGTTCTTAAAAGCTTCACAACAAGATTCTTTAAATTAGCTAAACTATTTTATATTCTCTATTTTATATTCTATCTACATATATCTATACATTATTAGCAGTGAAATTTTTTATTATTTATTTAGAGGAAATGTTATGCTCTTTTACTGTCTTTTTCTTATTTTTCATGCAACTTTAAATCATTTTTTTTTTTGAGATAGTTTTTGTAATTTTTCTACTACAATAAAATTTACAAAATAAATTTACAAAAAAAAGTTTTTTACTTATAACTATATTTTCTGATGAATTTATGCAATAATTTGCTATCAAAAACAAAAAAATTATTTTGGCCGTGTTTTTGGGAAAATCCGCTTGTGTGCAGCGCCTCGTGAAAAAGTTATGCAGCATAATTTTTAGAAAATTTGGCAATAAAAGTGTAATATAAAAATCTTTTTTAAGAAGTGAAAGTCTTGAGAAAAATGCATTTTGATTAAAAATTTGGAACAACAAATTTTTATAATTTTGAGTTTAAGGAACTATAACTTTTTTGTGGCTGCATAAAATTACACAAAGTTTTAACATTTTTTATGCGCTGGTGAATGCTGAATTGTCTCTTCAAAATGTACAAAATTGTTTTGTAGCTATAATTGTTCAGAAGTTATACCATTTAAAGTTGTTCCAAATCGGAGGTGTCCCACTTTGACGGGCTATATGCCGAAATGAGGTGAAAATAGGACCTAGTCTGCAAATGTGTCAACTGTCTACTGGTCAGAACCCTTCTTATCGTGGAACATCTCAAGTATCCATTTATCGATCAATATATAACAACATGTTCTTCTTCTTAACACTTTTTTTTTCTAAATTACGGCAATAATATACCATTCGATGGATTTAAGATGAATCACATAACTCTACAGAACCTGAGTAAAATATAAGAATTCTAGCGTAAAGGATGCAGTAGTTGCCACCCATAAGGAAATTTTGACTTTAAACAAGCGTTAAACGCAATCTTAATATGCTATACATTTATATATACAAACGGCGCTCTATCCGGCCGGGGTACCCTGCTCGCAATACATAATAGACTCCATGCTACTTTTTTCAAAAACTCGCAAAGCGCTGACTTTGAGTTTATATGTGTCAAGATATCCCTACCCAAGCGCTATCTGTACATAATGTGTTGCTATATACATACCTCCCAACCAATTGCATCTTACCAACTTGCCGTCGATGCGATTGACGATTTGAGTGATACCATGGGCCCATGCGATGACCTCATAGTTTTGGGGGACTTTAACCTTCCTCATCTTCAATGGTCTCAATCTGAAGATGAATCCCACTATATTCCCCGTGCCATATCCGACAAGGAAATCCTCCTAACTGATTGTCTATCTGATTCTGGCCTATTCTGTTAGCGGCATCCGTAACAACATGAATAGACAACTTGACCTCATCTTCTCGTCTGACGCCTTTAGTTCCCTAGTCTCTGAGAGCAGTCATCTTCTTTCGACTTTGGACCAATATCACCCCCCGCTTTTCTTATCCTTTTCATACAACGATAATTCATACCCAGTCTCAGAGCAGACTTATTGCTTTAATTTTCGTAAAGCTAATTTCGCCAAACTCAATAGCTTACTTCTTAACATAAATCCCGTCTCTACACATTTACCCATTGACCACGCCTTCGCGATTTTCTACGCGGATATCTTTGCCTGCTTTGTCCAATCTGTGCCATTATGGCAATTATGGCAATCCTACCTTAAATCTAAATCCGACTCTGACTTCTATAAATACACTTGTGTATACGCCCAATTCTCTGAGCTCTGCGGAAAGCTCTACCTAGAATACCTCAATCGAATGCAACTAAACCTAATAGCCGACCCCAAGAGATTTTTTCAATTCATAAACGTTAAAAGAAAATCTGATGGCTATCCATCCACTCTCACCTTCTCGGACACCTCCTCGACAGACCCTAAAATAATTGCTAACCTATTCGCTCAATTTTTTGGCCAGTCGTTTGCTGCCCACCTACATGAACCCGATCTTGATTATTTCTGCTATTTGAACAACTCTACACAAACCTCCCTTGTCTCTGTCGACATATTCCCATCAATGGTTGCTGATAAGATTAACCAATTGAAGGATGACTACTCCCCTGGTCCTGACGGTGTCCCCGCCATAGTACTAAAAAAATGCGCGAATCATCTGACACAGTCGCTCACTACCCTTTTTCAACTCTCAATCTTACAAGGACATTTTACAACTATGGAAGGACGCTTACATTACCCCTATCCATAAAAAAGGATGCAAGAGCGAAATTTCTAATTATCGGCCAATTGCCAAGCTCTCATGCATACCTAAGCTCTTCGAGAGCATCGTGTACGATGTAATGTCTTTCCACTGCAAACCAATCCTCTCCCCAAAACAACACGGATTCCTCAAAGGGAGGTCAACAACCACTAACTTAACCGTATTCGTGTCTAGTACACTGAACGCTTTGGAAAATGGCAATCAAGTAGATGTTGTAGCCACAGATTTTAGTAAGGCTTTTCACAAAATTTCCCACCAAATTATTCTCTTTAAGCTGAAAGCCCTTGGATTTCAACCGCGGTTCATCTCATGGATCAAATCGTACTTAGTGGACCGTCAATACAAAGTTCGATTCAGATCAACAGTATCAGACCCTATTACAGCAACATCGGGCGTCCCTCAAGGCAGCCATCTTGGACCATTAATCTTCATCCTTACAACAAATGATGCTGAACGTGTCACCCAGAACTCTGATCTCCTGGTCTACGCTGATGATATGAAAATCTTTAAACGTATTTCATCTGCCACTGATTCTCGCCTACTACAGGGTGATCTAGATAGCTTCTCCATCTTGTGTAATAAAAATGGCTTAGAACTTAATGTCAATAAATGTCACTCCATCACTTACTCCCGCAAGCGTCTCCCAACACCAGCTAGGATCTACTTCATTCGTGATGAGCCTGTACCCTCTGTCACGTCTGCATGTGATTTGGGCGTTATCTGCGATAGTGAACTTAACTTTCGATCGCATATCGACAATGTCATAAGTAGAGCCAATTCAGCACTTGGATTTGTGAAACGCTGGTCAAAAGAGTTCTCTGACCCCTACGTAACAAAATCCCTTTATCTCACTTTCGTCAGACCCCTCCTCGAGTATGCCAGCCAAGTGTGGTCGCCACATTATGCTACCCATATCATGAGAATTGAGGCTGTCCAGCGTAGGTTCATTCGCTTCGCCTTACGCGGTCTGTCTTGGGCTGATAACCTCAACCTTCCACCCTATGTGGATCGTCTTAAACTGATGATTCTTCAGTCATTGGAGAAACGTCGTGATGTTGCCGACATACTTTTTATTCATCAGTTGTTATCTGGCAACATTGATTGTCCCGCCTTACTTCAAGTGATTTTTCTAAATACCAATCCCCGCAATATAAGGTCTGTTCCTCTATTCCGTATACCTCCTCATCGCACTAACTATGGGTATAACGAACCATTATCAAGAATGCTGCGCAAATCAAATAACGCGGCGCATATCTTTGATTTTAATAGGAGTAAATGCGTACTCCGTAATGCCCTAACCATACCTAACCTCCAATCATCCTCCTTAATCTCCAATCATCCCTCTTAGTATAACCATTTAGCATTTAAGTCTATTATCTCCTCAATCTCATCCATCCTCCCCTCACTTAATTTTTATAGTTTATAAGGCTCTAGTTTGTTTAAGTTTCTGGCTTGTATTAAGCTTAATAAAGTGCCCCCTGGGGGCGTCAAAATTAAAAAATTTAAAAAAAAAAATTAAAAATTAAATTAAAAAATTAAAAAAAAAAATATATTGCTTAAGGAATTTTCTTTTTACTAAAAGTTTACTTCGTCCAGTTAATGGGTTGCATTTTGCAATTAAATGGATTATAAAAAATGTCTCTCAAAAACTACAGTAGTTGGCACCACTGTACAGTAGTTGGCACACTACGGAACTACAGTTGTTGGCACTGACAACGCTACATTCGCGCTAGCACATGATACAGGATCAATTGCTCTAAACTTAAGTGAGGGATGCCGCTTAAGAAAGGCATTGAACCACCCTTTCCTGGAATATTGTCTTCTCCAAATGGATGATCCCTTTCATTTTGCTCTAGGAATTCTTTGACGACACTTTTCCTTTCGCTTTGGAAAACCCTTAATTTGACAAAACTTTATCCAATTAACAATTGTTACCTCCTCCTCTTTCGATAAAATTGGAGACGGGCCATGACCGGGTTTCTTAAAAGTGGCACCAAGGTGAAACTGAATAGTCGATCTTGGTATGGCGTAAAATTCCGAAGCTATCTTCTTTAAAAACTGCCCGTTTTTTATTGCCGAAAGAGCTAGTTGAAGCCGATCCTCATCTGAAACAAATAACCGTCGTATAGTACAGTTATTGGCAGTGCCAATAACTGTAGCTCCATATGAACAAGTTATTGGCACCCCCTGGCAATAATTGAATCTATTGCTTTTTTTTGATACAGTTATGGGCACCCCTCTTATTTAATTTACTAGCAGGTAATTGGAATATTTAAACTTAAATTAATAATATTTTATACATATATTGCCATTTGAAATAGCTAAAGTTTTCATTCTTATTTGGAGAACTTCAGAAAAACTCTATACTTACCAAATTGGAAGTCGTTATTAAAATTATAAAGATTTCACACTAATAAAAAATTGCACTAATAAGTGTATACACTTTAATTTACGAATATCGACTGAAGAGAGCCCTTAATATAGGAGCTGGAGGAAAATGTTACAAATTTATTATATTCTTGGAAAAAAAAAATTTCCTCCAAAGAAGTAACTGGAACAGAGCAAATCGCTATTGAACAGAGAGATGTCAACTACTATCCAAAAAAAAGGGTGTCAACTACTGTATCCGTAACGCCATATGCAACGCTGCTTCACAGTGTAATTTTGCAAATTTGTTGAATATTTTGAAAATCACAAAATATGGCACTCGCACGAGTTAATTCTTGCTTTTATGACTTCTACGTGACAAGACCAATCAATGCAAATAGATTTTAATACCGTGACCGATATGATTGGCTAGAGTAACTTCGGATATTGTGGAATATGCGGGTAATGTGGAATAGTGCTTTATTTTCTAACGCACTGATGGTCTGGCCAATCTGTTCTTGCACTCAGAATGTAAAGAGAAAAAAATTTGCTTGGGTACGTTCTTCTCTTTATTGATATTTGCAACCGGTTCGTCTCAGTTAATCAAAGTTCTTGGTTAAGTGTGCTTAACCTTGTTTGTGCATGCATATTCTTGTTGTTTTTCAGAGGAAAAAATTCCTTTTTTTTTAATTATTGTGCAACTAAAGCTTATTTAAAAGTTTTTTAATTTAATTGTTTAATTATACATAAATCGGTGAGTTTTTAGCAATATTTTTTGTTATAAGTCCAAGTTTCCAGCAGGTGCAAATCGGCTAATGTGGAATAGCTTGAGGAGGGTACCTATAGTGGAATACCGTTCCACATTGCCCGCTAATTAATTCAATTTGGTTTTCTGATTTTGACAATAAAGAAAATAAAGAAACATTGTATAATTTGTCTTAATTTGTACGTTATTCGGTCCACGGTTTTGTTTCGGGAAATGTGGAATAGTGTTCCGTATTACCCTCCAATTTTCGAAATCTCGATTTCCGATGTGCTTCTTGTTATCACAAGAAGTATTTCTTTTGCAATTAGTTAAAATCGTTAGAGACTAATTGAAAAACAAAAACCTATTTGTAAGTTTTTTTCAAAATTTAGTATGCTAACTAACTTAATTGTTTAGAAAAGATTGATGAGAGCACAATAATGACTTACTTAGTTAAAGTTGTTGTTAAATTGCTAGATTGTCTCAAGATTGGTTCTGACTGTTCTGAGTTCCAAAGAACTTATATAAGTAATGCAATTCCCTTTAACAACATTATCAGTAATAATACTTTTTGATTATATTTGTAGGTGACTTCAACATTGGTGACGTAGACTGGTGTTTCTTAAATGAAGAACAAATTCTGGTCCCATTTAATGTCACGTCAGGCATAGAAACTGAAGTTGCCGACTCTCTAGCCTCGCTAGGTTTATTTCAAATAAATCACTCCAAAAATTGTTTAGGTCGTACATTAGATCTTATTTTTTGTAATAATGATATGAACTTTGCAATAAATCTCTAGATGATATGTATGCCACCTTTAAAGATTTAATATTTAATGGTGTTGATCAGTTTGTCCCCTTTTTTAACAAACGATCTATTTTTAAGCTCAAATGGTTTACCAAAAGATTAAAAAAGATTAGAAAACGTTAAAAATAAGGCATTAAAAAAATCCAACAAATCAGGCAGACCTGAGGATCGAGCTCGTTTTCTTCAACTTCGGAGAGAGTTTGATTTTTTGAACCAATTTCTGTATCATCAGCACATACATATGTATGTAAGTGTTGCCGAAAGAAATATTTAAAAGAAGGGTAAATCTTTTTGGGTATTCTTAAATTCCAAACGGCAAATTTATTTTCTCCCAATAGCAATGGAACTTGACTGTGAAAATCGAACGATACACAATCGTCCTGCAATCTTTTTGCAAAGTACTTTAAATCGAATTATAACACGGATGTTATTTCTACTATAAACGATTTGAGTTCAAACATAACTCCAATTACAGATTTTGATTTAAATTGCTTTTCAGACAATATTTTTGAGGGTTTAATTGAACTCGATGCAACTAAAAAGGCAGGAGTGGATGCAATGTCCCCAGTCTTACTGTCAAAATTTGCCTCGTCCCTTTGCAGAGCATTAAAAATTATTTTTAATAAACTGGTGATTTTATCGATGATTCGAAAATATCCTTCGTAAATCCAATTTAAAAAAGTGGCCGAAAGCACCAGGTAAAAAAATTACAGGCCAATATCAAAACTCTCCGCAGTACCGAAGCTTTTTGAAAAACTAGTAACTCAGAGACTATACTTTTCAGTCAAAGAACCGATAACGCCGAAACAGCATGGGTTTGTTAGCGCCCGATCAGCTGCCTCTAATTTGTGCCTTTTCTGCCATTTCTGTTTGAAATCTTTGGAATTCTAAAGACAACTCGATGTCATATATACAGATTTTGTTAAGGCCTTTGACAGAGTTCACTATAGCCTATTATTACAAAGCTTCATAAGTTAGGACTCAATTTAAATTTCTAGGAATGGTTGAGGTCGTACTTATCTAACCGAAAGCAAGTTGTTCAAATCGATGGTTTTCAATCATTCTTTATTGAGATGGAGTCAGGTCTTCCACAAGGTAGTTACTTGGGACCACTTTCGTTCGTTTTGTTCGTGAACGATATTCCTGACGTTCTAAAATTTTCAGATTGTCTGATACATGCGGACGACGTTAAATTATTTAGCTCAATATCTTCACATAGCGACTGTCACAAAATTCAAAACGATATTGATTTATTTTTAAATTGGTGTAAATACTACCATCTCGAACTAAATATCTCAAAATGCAAAATCTTTAGTGCCTACAGAATGCTGTGGCCCGTGGATTTTACTTATAGATTTGGAAATTGTGGGCGCCGTGGCTCAAGTGGTTAGTGCGTTGGATCGCTGAGCGTGAGGTTCGAGGTTCGAATCCCAGAGAACACCAAAAAGTTTTTCACGGTCCCACCTCTCGCGAATGTCTGACAAACGTCCGACAGTAATAGCTGTCAAGAGAAAACTTCTCAAATTGCCTTTCGGATATGGCTCTAAACTGTAGGTCCCTTCCATTTGTGTGAAAAATATAACACGCACTACACGAATGGTCGCGAGAAGCTAGGCCCTGGACCACATACGGTCCGTTGCGCCAAGAATCTGTATCTGATTTGGAAATGAAACACTTTCAAAAGTCAGTGAGGTCAGTGCTATCTTTGATTCCAAACTAACTTTTTCGGTGGACATCGATTTTGTTATATCGAAAGCGAATTCTTTGTTAGGGTTCTTCAAACGAACTTCTGGTGGTTTTGGGCGTGTAAGCATTAAAGACCATTTTTCTGTCCCTGGTATTGTCCGTCTTAGAATATTGCTGAGTTGTTTTGTCTCCATTTTACGAAAATGCTTTTATCAGAAGAAAGAATGCAAAAAAGATTCACGCGTTTCGCATTAAGAAATTTGAGATTGTCTGACGAAATCCCTGATTATTTTCAAGATGTGAGCTAATAGATTTAAAAATTCTTAAAAGCCGCAGGCAAGCCCAATGCGTTATTTTTATTTTAAATAATCATATTAAATCTGAGGAGCTTCTTGCGCTAGTTTCTTGTTACGTTCCGAAAAGAAATCTTAGAAATAGATATGATCTCTTCTGTGCTCCCACTCATAGAACTAATTTTGGTATTAATAACCCAGTAACTCGTTCCCTATCGTTGTACAATTCCATTTGTAGTTAAATCGACCTATCAATGAGAAGGAATGCTTTTAAAAATACTGTTCAAAATTTATTTAATTTATTGAATTCTTAAGTTAAATAAGCATTAACTAGCCTATCTTAAGTAAACATTCTTTTATTGTAATCAGCAGATTGTAAATCCATTGATGAATAAATGAGTAAAAGAAATAATACATATGTATGTACATATGTACATACATATGAATATACTTAAAATAAAAATGAATCGCAGTCTTTGATAATAATTTTTATGTAAACTGCGTTTTGTATAAAATAATATGAAATTCTTTGCCGTCGAGTAGATTTTCTTTCGCACCTATAGGCTTTCATTCAAACCATTCTCTAAACCGTGTTGGGACTAATGAGATCAAATTGTTAAATTTTCAGCGAAATCGGTCTAAATGCCACATACATACGATTTTTTTTTTTTTATATAATTGGCGCGCACTAAAGGGGGTATGAATACCCTTATACTGAATATTCAGGGCACGGGCGTTTGGACAGAGGGGAAAGAGGAACAGAGGAGATACCGGTGCACGTTGGCTTTAAATGTTGCCCTGAAGATCATTCCACATACGTGTCGTTCGGCTTATGAAGGAATCCCTATATTTGACAGTACGTTCGAAGTTGGGCTTCAGGGTTAACTGATGTGCATTCGAAGCGTGACGCGTATTGCGGGTGAAATTTTGAAGTGGAGAAATGCAGGTGGCTATTTCGTTGAAACATGATTTGTGGAATAAGTGGTAAAATAGGGAAAGACAAGAGACATTTCTGCGATGTTCAAGTGAGTCTATAGAGCTCACAATGTCTCTATCACCTATTAGTTTTATCGCGCGGTTCTGGACCCTATCTAGAATGTGCAAGACAGTCTTGGGTGCACCAGACCAGATATGGGCATTGTATTCCATCTTTGGGCGGATGAATGCCTTATATATTGAGGTCAGATCAGACGGGGTGAAAGATTTCTTGCATCGCTTAAGGAATCCTATGTGATCGTTCCAACGAAGACGGTTGTTTATACAGATACCGAGAATGGCCAGTCTTTCGGTTTCGGCGATGCAGGTATCATTCGTGGATAATGGTTGAGGGTCTTGGTTTCGCTTGAGAGACAGAAGACAGCACTGAGTTTTGGATGCATTAAATTCCACTCTGTTAGTTGAGCCCCATTTGATTATACTGTCAAGGTCGGAATTTAATGAGTTTAACATAGGTTACCGTTCCTCTTTTATGTACGGCCGAAGAGCAGGGACGTGAGTTGGAGAACGAATATGAAAAACTGAGGGTACTGTCATTCCCTTTTATTTACATATATAGGTATAGGTGATTAGGTCATTAGGCAAGTGTCAATGACAAATTATGTTATTCAGCTGCAATTATTGCAAATAAAGCTAACTTGGCTTTACCTAGAGTGCCAGAAAAATTGCTTCAAGAAATTGGCTCTTACTTTTTTTGGAAGTTCCAGATGTCTGAAAGTCGAAGAGTTCCAGGTCTCATTAAAAAAAAGAAAAGGAAAATTTTACGAACATCTGAAGATGGCTATTAAACCAAAAATTAATTGATTGAATTTCACAGAATTGTGATTTACTTTCGGAGTAAATTGAGACAAAATTTCGTTAAAATTTAGGTATTCAAAAATATCCCAAAAAGTCTACAGATAACACTTGATAGTTTTTAAAATTTTTATTACCGCTTTGGAAGAGATTCAAGAAAGGTTACCCATAAAAAATTAACCAATATACAAGCCAATTGGCTTGCACTAGGTGATTATGGGGATAGATCTGAAATTTCATTTAAATTTCGTTCCCAAAAAAGTTTAATTGAATTACATGTTTAACAGTTTTTGGTGGAAATAATTAAGATCCGCAATTTTAATGAAGAACTTGAATTTTTGCATTTTGTTTCGCAAAAATGTCTTGACTCTTTAATTTAGTTACTGCCCATTGACCCACTTTTTAAGCATTATCCGTTTCGTTTATTTTTTATACTATATCTTTATGTTGTTTTTACTTTGTAATGAACTTTCGACATATAAAAAAAGTATTAAGCACATTAGTCGTTTTCATTTAATGAACCTAGCCCTGCTTCCGGTCGCCCAAAACCAAATCGCTCAAAATGGGAAATATGCAGAAAAATATCAAATTGCCCAAAAATCTTTGTAGGCGATTTAAAATTTTTAATTTTTGGGCATAATGTCTTAGCTACTCTAAATCCAACAGTGAGCCCAAGCAGGAGGGTTGCAGGGGGCAGCATGCCCCTCGAAACATATTGTTCTGTTTATTAGAATTACTTCTGCAAAGTTACTTGAAAACCGTGCGAAACCTAGATGTATTTTGTACAACATCATCCAGTTGGAGTCGCCAAAACAAAATAAAATTTTTAGGCGAATGTTCATTTTTAGAATTTGGGCCTTAATATTTTTCTGATTTTTTGCACTTTTGGTGATTTGGTTTTGAGCAATTTGACATGGTACCGTTTTCAAGGGATATGCCAAAGCTGACCCGTTTGTTTGGGTATCTTTTCGTGTCCCTTCTGTGACTTGTTTTAAATAGAATTGTTCACGAGTTCTCCTCAAATTGAAGTCCCATTGTCTTTTGGGCATAGTTTGAAAGTTTCAGCATTTTGAAGACCTATCTTCTTTAAGTGATGCCTGAAGTTGCCACCTCATGTGATAACACAATTTACCATTTGAGTATTCCTCGTTCAATGCTTAGAACTTTTCACAGTTGACTACCGTATATGGTTTTAGTAATGGTCAATTTGGACTATGATTCTTGCCAAGCAAGAATGAAATCAAAATAATAGAATTTGAATAAAATCTTTTCCCAAAACATTTCTACAACCCGAATGAGATAAGAGGATTTGAAAAATCGAGACAGTCGAATATTTATACAGATACATACTCGTACATACATACATACTCGTATGTCTACCTTTTGCTTGTCTGCCTTAGGACAAGTTTTTAGCATAATTTCTTTTTTTTATTTTATTTACATGTTTATTTATTTACAATGTATTTATTTTCAAATTTTGATTGATTGAAATTGTATACTCGCTGTTCAGCTTGTACTGCAATAGTGTGTTTTTTTTAGATTTACTGAACTACTTTCTAAATCTAGGGAAACGCAATTTCGTTGCCCCTCGTCAGAGGTGCAAACGCAAATATCCTTCTAATTTTAAAAATTCTGTTAGGTGGTCTTTCTTTTGGAGTTTAAAAATAACTATTCACGCCTTCGGTAAATCCTCATAAACAATATATTTTATTCATCTGAACATAAAAAAAAACAAAAAAAAAGTACACACACACAGTAATAAAAAAAAAATATAAGCCAACACCAGGTCAAATAAATCATCTAAAATAGGTAATTTTAACAGCCAACTTATCATAAATTGAATGTTTTCGAAATCAAAACGTAAACTTTGCGTCATGACTACAATCGAATGCGATCCTCGATCGAATACCCTATATTCTGTCATGTTGAATAAATGGATACATATTATGAATTTTGTGGGCACCGTGGTTCAAGTGGTTAGAGCGTTGGATAGCTAAGCGGAAAGATCGACGCTCGAATCGAAAACACAGCAAGTTTTCTCACAAACCCAGCTCTCGCGAATGCCTGACAAATATCCAAGAGAAATAACTGTCATGAGAAAGCTTCTCAATTTGTCTTTCGGATATGGCTCTGAACTGAAGGTCCCTACCATTTGTGTGAAAATATGTAACACGTATAAGACGAATGGTCGCGAGAAGCTAGGCCCTGTACCACAAACGGTGCAAATACAAAGCGCTCCAACTTAGACGAGGCCATCCGCTACTGCGTTGTTCCTCCTATTTAGATTCGCAGATACTGCGGGGCGATGTTCATTAGCTTTACATGTCCTAACCAACCTAAGCGTTGGGAACGGGACCGAATATCTCACAAGAATTTTTTTCTCGAAACGACCGAGGATATCTTCATTCGCTTTCGACAGTGGTCATGTTTCAGCGCCATAAAGCAAAACTGGGATGATTACGGTTGCTGTACATAGTTTTGCCCATATTTAATGCTCAATTCCTTTCCAAGACTAGTGATCGCACCAATGACAGCCGGTTGTGTTCTGCCAATTATATGTATCAATGTCGTCGGCATACGGTAGTAGTTGCTTAGACTTTTGAAAGATTGTACATCCGGTGTTGGGTTGTGGGTTTCGCACAATTCTTTTAAATATGAAGCCACATGACAGTGCATCATCTTGTGATCTCCGTGAGGTCGTTACCAACCTTGATAGAGCAGCGAGCGTTCTCCATCGTCACGAACGAGAACAAGATCGACTGTGTACTTCTGGCCCGAAACAACACTGATAGAGACCAATCAGATTATTGACAAAGGGTTTCAGGTGTTCTCAAAATATGCCAGATATTCGTAAGATCTTCTACGCATTGTTGAGAAGACTGATTTATTTTAAATAAGACCGAGAGGCGAAAATTTGCGCGTTGTACCTTCAAGAAATATAGGCATTTCCTTTTCTCTTCCGAAGCTTCTAATTCCAAAAATAGAAGGCAGAAATTGTATGGAATTTTATTAAACCTACGAATAATATAGACCGACAAAATCTCTTATCTTACACAGATAAATTGCATACGCCACCAGTTTTAGGTCGAATAGGAAATTTGGAGTTTGTAAGATTGTGTTATACATATGTATATTTTCTCACAAATTAAAAGTCATGTCCGAAAAGTGAACTGAGGGGCTTATTTTGATTGCAGCACTGTGAGGAAGCAATACAATCAACAAGCAATTGAGGTAGTTAAGAAAAATATCAATCAAGATATAAATTAAAACGTCAAAAAATTGACAGTATACTGCACATAATGTCAACACACATAATAGCTACCGGCAATTCAGCCGCGGTAGCCATTTTAACGAAATTATTTCCCAGAAATAATCTGAAGGCATTACACTTTTTCAAGAAAGCAATATACATTAAAATATATTGAACGGTGTAGTTTTAATAACAATTTCAAAGAGAAACCAACAGATGGTAGACTGTTTTTTTACAGCGCCCAAAAAATAATAAAAAAAAAATGCTAAAAAAAAAGTTTT
The DNA here is from genome assembly GCA_946965025.1 of Blera fallax. NCBI lineage: Eukaryota > Metazoa > Arthropoda > Insecta > Diptera > Syrphidae > Blera > Blera fallax. Next base: position 65,698,937 of record OX337244.1, read on the forward strand.
TCATCAAAAAGTGCTACATAATTTTTTCTCTTGTAAATATATTGTGAATGATTTCGATTCACTATTTTTCAGAAAAAAATGCCAATACTTTTGTAAATATTGTATTAAAAAAGTGTTGTAATATAATTGCTTTTGTTGATTTTCAAAGTCAAATATTTTAAAAAGTAAAAAAAATTTTAAAATTCTGGTCGATGATATTATTCATTACCTTTTTATATAGCCTTTTGATTTCCGCTAGGAAAAATGTTTTTAAAATTTTACCTAAACAATTTATTGCGCAAACTAATACTGCACTAGTGCACACTCTTCTCCCAAATAGTAGTACTAATACAATAAGGGACGAAGCTTAACTGGGTAAATTTTCAAACATATATTTAGATGAAACGCGTAATTTTGGTTATTCCGGTTTATTGTTAAAATGTTGATGATTGGTGGGTTTTGTGTATTACACGTAAGATTATTTTATTTTATTACTTACATAACTACGAGTAAAATCATGCTTGGATATTGTGAAGGGAACACCTTGAATAAAAATCAGGTTTCGTGTATGAAAGTAGACAACAAGAAATAAAACCTATTTCTGGTCCGTGTGTGCTTACGAGTACTTGTTTTGAGTACTTTTTTTAAATTAATATTCATCTTAATCTCAAACAGCATCTGCATGTATAGGTAAATTCGATTGTGTGAGAATTTCAGATTACTAATAAAATCCATAGATACATATAATTAAAGTACACCACAAAAAATTTTAGCAATAAAATTAATCGTTTACTTTAGAGTTTAGCCGTTAAAGTAAAATGTACAGTTGGTCATAGTACACGACAAACCAGCATGGAAATAAGATTGATTCGTTTTTCAAAAAGTGAATATGTAGTCTTGAAAAAGATGTTTACTCATGAAAAGATTAGAACAAACAAAATGAGCCGGATAGATATTTAATTTTCTAAAAAATCCGTTAAAAACCACGAAATTATTCTGTAATTTATGCAGCTTGGTATGCAATTTTGTTTGTGTTAAATATTGTTTAGATACTCATTTTAAATAAAACCAATCGAGATTTAGCTACATAATGCAGTTGTTAATATTTTAAAACAGGCCACTAAATGTGATGGTGATGACTTTGGTATAGCTGTATCGCCAAATCCTAATGTCGAGAATCATTTATTTATTTCTCACTAAATAATTCAATTTCTCATAAAGTAAATAAAGCCATATGTACTTGTCAGAATTGCTCCATAATGGTAATACACAACATACACTCGGTATATTCATACTTTTGGCGCATCTAATACGTAAAAAATCGTCGAAAAAAAAAATGTTATTGCTGTGAAAGTTCATTGCTCTTGGCTTATCAATTCAAGTACAGAGAGAGAGTTTGCAGATTCTGTAAGTACAAAGTCCATCTTTGTTGTATTTGAAAGTGTCAGCTGAATCTAAAACAAAAATCCACAAAAGTGCAATCATTTTAAAAAGATATCTATAATGACCGCTTCTATTCACAACTTTCCAAAATGTTTCGCAAGTTCGTAATCCTACATATACATTTTGAACATAGACATTTTGAAACCCATGAAGATGCCACAGTAGCGATCGTGAGACTGCAGGATGCAAGAGGACTTTGTGGTTATTTTACAGCTAATATAAAACGTTGCTGGGTGGCTTGGGCTTATTCATGTTAAGTGTTTCCAATTTGAATTGGTAAAATAGGTAGTATAAGCAACATAAGTAATAAATTAAAACATAGAAAACAGTTAATCCCGCATCCCCCTGCCACCCCAGGGGTCGATAGATTTTAGCGGATCGTATTAAACGATGATTCGCCGAAGATGGTTGGCTTACCCGTTGTCTGCCCTGAATCTATCCCAGCTCAGGGATGCTGGACCAAGTTGCTCAACTGGAACTTTACAAACATAATAGTTCACTGAATATCACTGTCGAGCACTTCTGAGGCTCCAATCACAACACCAATGCGAGCGGTTGGACTATGTGGATATCCACCTTTATGAAAACTGCAAGTTTGTTGTAAAAAAAACAGCAGTAACTAGACCAACAAAGAATCGCATAAATGCTAACACCTATTTTCTTGTGCTTAGAATTGTCCCCGAGAGATATTCATGCTCGCATCTGTGACAATCAGCAAAACTAGAGCACATCATGCACAATCGCATTTTGATTTCTTCTAAGTTTTTGGGAAATATTTTCTTTGCTGATAAAAAATCCCAAGATACGTAAGTGACACAGAGTAAAAATTGTGGTTGTCGGTAGATTAAACATTTAATTCCCGGGTGCAAATAAGTCCGGGGAAACCGATTTCTCTTTTAAAACCCCCAAAAAATCTACGTCAGTTAAGCCTCAAGTAATTATGCTAAATTGATAACAACTAAAAAGGAGTAATTATATTAACAATAAAAAATGCCATTTGAAGTAACAGAGGTTCGGCATTCTGCACTGAGCGACCAGAAACGACCTTGGATGTCCATGATGAGAATTCAACCTTCAATTCGAATTCTAACTACCACTGTATCAGAATTTGGCGATAAGGAAAGTTAAAAATAGCATGCGATGATTTTAAAAGTCAAGGAACTCGATGATTTTGTTGCACGACAAATGAATTTAAAAAGTACTTATGTATCTGAGTAGTGAAAAGTGCTGTTTTCAGATTGCCGATGCACCAAATAGAAAATTAGTGAGTCGTAATTATTCCATTGAAGTGTGATAAACTTGGCAAATTAGACCATTTTCTTCTATTTGTGATTAGTAAATTATTTTAAGCAGAATTTGGCTAAGAGAAAATTATCCTAGTGCGTTTATTCTGAAAAACAAAAAATATTGAATTGATTGAGCTTAGGTTATTCTATACTGTTATTTTGACTTATTTGATTTAAATTTGAACTCATAATTAAAAACTTTCGTTTATCGCTTACGTACACAAATGTATGTATGTATGTGCTTTGCGAATTAGAAGGGACTTAGGCTAAGCCCACACTAAATAAAACAGAAACAAACAAAACGAAAATGCCTGTTCGTAACCCACACCAAATGAAGCAAAACTAAAAGGTTTTTTTTGTCTTACCTAATTTGGTGTGGGTTATTGAGAGTCATGCTTTATTAGTTTGCTCCTACTAGAGGAGAGAATATCAGTTGCGTTTAAGATGGCTTCAGATTCGAACGAAGATATGGCTGTTGTGTAAACTACATATATTGTGCTAAGTGAAAGAGTGAAACCATTTTGGGTGCCTCCCCTAAATCAAAAAGGAACATGGGAAAATTTAATCATAAAATTTATTGATGAACTTCGCCAGGAGGAAGAGAAATTCAGAAACTACACGAGAATGAGTTTAAACCAAGTATAACAAAAATGGATACGAATTTCCGAAAAAGTATTACCCCAGCGAAATCGTGTGTAGAAAATTTGAGGGATCGGAGTATAATTCTGCCATATTCCTAACCTCTCAACGCACGACCGTCGTGAAGCCACATTTAAGTGTTGCAAATTTTGAGATCGCGCGTTTTGACAAATATTATCGTAAGTCGGTACAATGCCTGTCAAACGCGAACGCCACGTTGTGTTTTGCTCATGATATTGCACTTCACGGAAAGTGAATGAATGAAACGTAAATACTGATAGTCATCGTTCACATGTTTCAAGCGTTTTCTTTTGTTTTGCTTGTTTGACTGATTTAATGTAGGCGCTCTCATTTGATTGCATGTGCTTGTCTCTTGCCTATGCATTAACTGTTTTGTCTTGTTTCTGCCTAGCTAAATTTTTTTGCTTAAAATGATTTATTGCTTATTTCAATGTACGTTGCTCCATTAGAGCACGTGCAATGTTTGACATAAGCAGTAGAATAAAACCGTTTTTGTTTGTTTGCTTTATTTCGCTTTATTCAATGGGAGCACACGTATTTAAAAGCGTGTATTTAAATTTCAAAAAAACATAAAAAAAACAGTTTTGTCTGTCTAACTCAGTTTTGTTCTATTCAGTGTGGAAGCACCCTTAAGGTGAGTTAGACAAACAAAACTGTTTTTTTTATGTTTTTTGAAATTTAAATACACGCTCTTAAATACGTGTGCCCCCATTGAATAAAGCGAAACAAAGCAAACACACAAAAACGGTTTTGTCCTACTGTTTATGTCAAACATTACACGTGCGTTAATGGAGCACATACATTGAAATAAGCAATAAACCATTTAAAGCAAAAAATCGAGTTAGGGAAAAGCAAAGCAAAACAGTTAATGCATGGACAAGAGACAAACACATGCAATCAAATGAGAGCGCCTACATTAACCCAGTCAAACAAGCGAAACAAAAGAAATCGCTTGAAACATGTGATCGATGACTATTGGTACTTATGTTTCATTCATTCATTTTCAACATGTGTGACATTGAAAACTATTACTTTTTATTTGTTAAATCAAATCCAACAGTTCATCGAATGCATCGAAATTCAATCCTGTGTAGTTTTTATAATTTTTTTCCATTCTGGCAAAGTTTATTAATAAAAATTGTCTTTTTGATTTAAAAAGGGTGCACCCCAAAATTGTTTAACTTCTTCACCTATGTACATATGTATATACTTATATGTACATATGTTTGTATGCTGACACAATAGCCATATGCCACATCCTCGTCCGAGTCTGAAGCCATCAGCAAATGGTATTCTCTGTCCTCCACTAGGAGAAAACTAGTAAATCATGTCTCTCAATAACCCACTCCACACCACAGCACTTCATTGGCTTAAAAATGGAGCACAATTGCATAGAATCGGCAACAATAATTTTAAATGAACTCCTAAATGATAAATGATTAATCCAAAGTTAAGACAAGCAAATTACACTTTTCTAGTGATCCTATGAAAACAGAAGATTGAAGACTGACTTAAGGAAGAAATCTGAGCCTTCAATCAAATCAACCCTTCTGTTAATGAAGGGTTGAAGACGTTAATACAGTATACTCAACAAGATTTCTAGTGACGGTTTCTGGAACATTAGCCCATTCTCTTATTAGCTTCTCGTAGGGACTTTGTCGATTTCATTTCTTGTTTGCGTATTTGCCGGTCTAAATGTTGCCACAAATCTTCAATTGGATTCAAATCCAGTAATTGGGGAGGATGATACAATTGTTTTGGGGCATTGTATAGTAAAAATTTCAAGTACCCTTTCTTATCCATTGTGGAGTCAATTCCACTAAATAATAAATTTCCCACCCCAGACGTTGCCATATACATATGTATCTCCAAACCATTACTGAGCCCTCGCCATGTTTTACTGTGGATGTAATATCTTGAGACTCCAGCTCCTTATTTTTGCCCCTTCATACTTTTCCTCTTTTTTTTCTTCTTGCTTTCGTCACGGAATAGAGTACTTTACCAGAAAGAGTCACCAACATTTTCATATTTTTTTGCGAATTCCAAGCTCTTAGATCGGTTTGCTTAAGATATACTAGATTTTTTCCTAGACACTCTATCATGGCCACTTGTATTCAAGGCACGGCGAATTGTGCTTGAACTTACGTTTTTTCTTTTGGTTCTAAAAATATTTTCGGCAATTTTCATATTTTTATAATTTCCCGAATTTCGCGTTCAGTTAATCGTTTGAGTCGTCCTGATCTTTTGGCATTTTTCAAAGTACCAGAAATTTCGTATCTGCCTGAATTTTTTTTTTTTTTTATAATTTACCCGCACTCAAGGGGTTATGAATACCCTTTTAATGTTTATACATAGTGCGGGCGTTGAAAGGAAGATAGAGAGAGAGAGAAAGAGATTGGTGTAGTGGTTTGAAACTCAGGTGTATTAATTTTCACACATTAGCTCCAGGGGTGGTGTCCAGATAACTGGGGAGATTGTTTGTTGACATTTATTTGTTTTGCCTTCGCTTCTGATTCACAGTATTTTTTCCCGATCCACCTTATGTCATGAGCATATCAATTAACAGCAGAGCGAACAATTTCTCCAGCCATATGACAAACCTACTGCCAGTGTTATGTAGTGTTTGTCACAAACTTTCGCAATTAATCGGACTACCTCTTATCATATAATGCTAGCTGACATCAGGGATTGAACTGTGAACCATTAGCTCGACAAACGATGACGCTACCGCTACACCATTGCCACCCTTTATTGTATTGTATTGTGGTGCCTATTTACTATTTTACAGATTTCGCGTAAACTTTTTCCACTTTTGCTCAAATCTAGCACTATCTTTCGCGTTTCTAATGAAGGCTCGGTTCTCATTGTCACAAAAAAGTCTCTCTCCCAAAATTATCACAAATTACTTATTTTTACCATTTGAGTCCTTTGCGTGAATTTTCAATCCAAAAAACGGACTATATGTTACTTATTTATGTAAATCTGTATAGGGAAAAACTTTCAGCTGACAACGAAACCCAATTGCACTAAATTAAAAAGAAATCTTCCGGAAATTTAGAATCGTATACGCTTCATCACTTTGAACGGTTCAGGTTTCGTCCGAACCGATCCCCCATGTTTCATTTACTTATTAATTACATTATTCTTGGTACTACGAATTACACTAAAGCTAATTGCTCAGCAAAAATCATACTCTTATTCTACATACATACATATGTATGTACATATGCATGTACATATAAAGCAATGATGTAGGCACGGCATTAGTGCGGCAGGTTATCTCAGGCTACAAATTTCGATTCCTCGACTAACTGTGGTAGCAAACTAGATGATGATCATATACATATGTATACATACATGTATGAGCATCTGCATATATAATCTAATCAGTGACAAGCTAGCTCATATTGTTTTTTTTTTATTATTTTATTTTGATAAAAAGATGTTTATAATTTCTATGACGCATCTGGACAATGTCACGTTTATTAGTTAAAAACATAAGAATAAACTAAGACAAATGTACATGGGATTGTGTAATACACTATTTTTCAGGTGAAAAAAAATCACGTCAAACTGTTTGGTTCACTAAGACGTGTCGAAATACCGTGCTTGACCTTTAAATATAAATTTGTGTACAAAGTGGTATGACGTAAGGTTTGTACTCGAATCACATCACATGCTGTTTATATCCCTATTATCATCCTACTTATACATAAACAAAAAAGAATCAGCTAGCTTCTTCACAATCCAAGAGTGAGTTTTTTTGGTTGCAAAGCAAGCCCTTTGTGGATTGGCATTAATTGAACATTTACATTTATTTTCCCATTGTTTTGTTTATTCGTATATTTAAAAAAACAAAAAAAGCAACCAAATCCCAGAAGCATTCCGACTCTATACAGGCCATTGTACTTCCAGCAGCAACTCCTTTTTGGTGTGGTAGTTGGAGAAACTCAGATTTTATTCGTTTCCCTGGTATGCTCGGTGGCTGTGATTGCTGTTCCCCAAGCGGGGCTTAAACTTACAACATCCCGGTCACAAGCAAATACACTCCATACTTCGTAGTCACTACAAGAAACAATATAATGCGATATACATATGTACATATATGTACGTAATACAAATAATTCAAATTAGTCCTTTTTTTAATATTTGAAACTTTAGATATTTCTTTATGATATTCGGTAATTTATTGACACATACATATACACATATGTACATATAAATACTTCCCAAAAACAAATATACATATATCGAATCGAGGATAAGGATTACGGTTATCCTTTTAAACATTGTAGTTTGAGCCAACGTTTTTAGAAATTTACCATTTCTACGGTTAGAAAATATGTGCTGATAAAAGCAAGGATATTGTAAGCAGATTAGCTGACCAACAAGAAATGCTAATTGACATTTTGAAAAAAATACTAACTTGTTTCCGCCAAAAATTGGGACTGACCCATTCTGTAGTAATTACGAGTAACCTGTATTTCGGCATACCTATGCTTGAGAGCGCAGTATAATAAAAAACAACTAAGCGCCGCCGATTCAAAAGCCTCATTTTCTTAGCGGTATTTCCAGTTGTGTTAAGTCCAGAGACCTTATTTGGTGAATAATCCATCCTCGCTCTAATCTATTAATTATCTTCTTCGATGCGCATGTACGTACAACTTCATTTAACATCTTAGATTGAGATAACCTCAATCAACATAATACATGTTTTAAGATAAACACTGGATGTTGCAATAGTATTGTACCCGAAGAGATTGATTCAAAATCAATTATGACCAGGGCACTACAATTGAAGAACAAACATTTTCTTCCAACAAACGGGAGATATGTCTTAAATATTTTCTCTAGGACCTAGATTCTTGTGACTGTTGGTATTGTGCGTATTATATTTCGCACAAACGGAAGAGACCCACAGTTTAAAGCCATATCCTATAATTTAAGGCTTTCTCATGACAGTCATACAAAATGATCATCGATCAAAAATTGTTAAAAAATAATGAATAGTTGGATTTCAATAGCAATTTTTGAAATATTCCATAGCAACGTACGTGACATCACATGGATGTGATGATACCTGGTAGGCAAAAACGCATCGTCACCTCCACACATGACGTGCCAGGCGAGGCATCTCTTGGTTACCTAACCTACAATATTGCGGCTCAGATGTCTAAGAAGAGGTTGTGCAGCGTCGTTTGAACGTGACGTCCACAGCCAGACTAGCGGAAGTACTTAAGCTATTCCGACATATCTGGAGCTTTGGTCAGTAAGGAAATTTCACGGCTGAGGTAGGATCTTAAAAAGAGATGGTGGCGGAGGAGCCCTTAATGCCCCGACGGCAGCGCTCATGCCACCGAAGTGCGTTACTGGCATCGGTTTACCGGCCCCTCATCCTAGGGGATTCGTACAAGGATCTGGATGTCCAGGTTGGGGGCTGTGTCGTTGTGGCAACTTCCTACCACATACAAAATAAAAAATGGTTACGAAGCAACTAATAGCGTCGGATATGGATGACCTTACTGCTGACGACCCTGGCAAACGAGACAAATCTGCACGTGGAATGTTCGGACTCTTAACAGTGTATGAATGGGCTGGTCTGAAGGAGGATAAAAAACTGTGACATCAACTACTGTGATTCCTACAGAGAGCAGAAGCAGCGCTCAAGAAGATTTTTTTTACAGTTGCGGCACCCGCGAATTTTAGACAAAACTCCGAGAGTTATAACTGTCATGAAAAGCTTATTTAAATTCTCATTGCCATATTGTTTTAAAACAGTAGGCCCCTTCCATGTTGTGCGTGTTATGGCATAACAGGAATGGTAGCGAGAAGCTAAAATGTGAAAAGACCACGGAGAGCTGCGTTTCAAAATCTTCTTTTTCTTTAAAATGTACATTTTATGGAAAATATTCTTTGCACTTTAAATTATTATTAGTAACCAACGAATATTCAAAGACAGTTCCTCAAGCCTTTTCATAACATATACAGTAGAAGCGCAATGCAATGAACTAATGAAAACCGCACCTGTTCATTGGAGTGAGATTATTCATTGTAACAAACTTGGACTTAAAGAAAATTTCATCAGAATGTGAATGTTTTTGCATACATACTATTAAAAACAGAAAAACTCTTACTAAATGTCACTGTCTGTAATTAGTTTCAGGCCTAGTTTTTGGCTGGAATAAAGGTCGAGATTGTGGCTTTTGTGTCTATTTTCTTATGTACGGTGTTCTAAATACATACATACATATGTATATTAAATTTGCCTTAATATCATGAAAAGTTTTGTGAGTAGTTCAGTGATCAGTAGTTCCTTTTATGTAGTTAGTACGATTTTGTTCATATTAAATATTTTTCCATTTGTATATTTTGGATTTTAGACATTTTGTCAGACGGAAAACTCAGCTTTAACGGCAAGATTCCGAAGAAAGAATCAATCTCAATATGCGAACGACTGGAGAAATTCCACCCCCAACATACAAACGGTTTAATATTTTCAATAAAATATTACTTGATAATGCTAATATGTAATATATTTAAATATTTTAAGAATAAAAGGGTAGCGGAGGAAATTATACGAAGTACGTTTAGAGTGAACGGTACTGGCCTTGTACTTTTCAACAACACCCATGTAAGATAGTTTGTTATCTGTAAGCATTCAATCATTAAGGCAGATTTTTTTCATTTGTGCTGATATCCATTTATTTTAAATGCCTACTCATGTTAGAACCCTAACGAGCATGTTGTGAATTCAAGTGAACTTCAACAAGATCAATCACTTGATGAGAAACAAGAATTCAAAGTGCAAAGAAATCCGGACGGTAAGCTGAATATAGTATTTAATGATGCCTTTTTTTCCCAGAAGTCAGTGCCACAAGGAAGTACTACTAGCGCGGGAAAGGAAACACAAAATAATGCTCCAAATCTGCCGGTAGAAAAAGGTATTAGTTTTATTCAAAGTTTGGTTATTCAAAAACAAAAAAAAAATTATTTTGCAGATATCTACTTTCCCGATGAGGTTGGCGTTGATCCCAAATGCAAGGAAGAGGGTAAACCCTTTTGTACGGATGTTCAAAACTATCCGGCGTTAGAAGTGGAAAATATTCTGAAAACCCAACTTTCGAAATTTGATGTTTTATTCGGCGATGACGACATTCCACAACCGCTAAATATAAGTCAACGCATGAGTCCTGGTGAGGATTCTCTATGTACCAGTGTTGAAAGAGTTATCTATCCGAAGGCAGGCGAATCAAGAGATCTTAAATGGCTCTATATAGTAAATCAACAAAACTATACTCAAGCTGTGAAGATAGAAGAATGCGTGTAAGTTTAAATGAGCATTTTTTCTTTTAGTGCATAACTTGTATCTGGTGGTCTTGCTAAGTAAATTTTAATCGATGCATATATTCTAATTAATCTGAAATGGCTCTAGTAAATACTGTTCTAATAGATATAGTGCCTTTCTATGGAGCAGATTCCTTAGCTGAAATAGAATTTATCGGATATATCAGATTGGAGGCAATCAGTTTATTAAATTTTTATTTCTTTATCATATACTCGTACAACAAAGTTAAAGTGTTATCCTCCCTTCATTGTTTGTTAGATATAGAAGAAAAACACTTAGAGGACGTCCTGTGATGACCTTAGTTTCAACGATAGGAACCAAACTTATCTTTTCGAGAATGAGAATGAGTGATTTTTAGAAATCTAATCGATGTTTAGGGTAGTTTACTCATGTACAGCGCACTTATGCCAATGTTCCATTACAATATTACGGGATCTGTCACTATTAACTTTTGTACTTTAACTTTTTGATTTTCCGATTATTTTAAGTACATACAGTTATAGACAGTAAAATAGGGTCACTCCTTTGTTACAAATATTTTCGATCTTCTTCTAGTGTGTTCTACAGTGATGACTACAGTGACATCTCGTTTAAAATAATTGTATACTCTTAGTATAGACACATTTGGCGCCACTTTGAATGATCATAGAGAAGGGACACCCGAAAAACCTTTATCACTCATGTTGAACAAAGGACAAAAAAAAATAGGGACGACATTAAGAGTATTTAAAAAAAATCTAAATTTTCATGAAATTCTAAGTATTATGTTTAATTTTTTTAATATTTAAGTAAAGTGTAACAATTTAACTTAAATTCACGGAGGAAACATCGAAATAATGGGCCGAGCAAGACATTGTTCTGACGAGGAACGGAGAGGAAAGTCAAAGCCAATGCAATATAGGCAAAACCATCAGCAGGTCTCAAAACTTTATTCTTACTGCTCTGTTGCCCCACATTTTAGAGAAGGTAGGCCACGCAATACAACTTCAAAAGGACGATTGCATCAATTCTCTGCACTCAAGATCCTTTTAAATCAGCTGCAGTAATTAAGTTCGAATTACGAGCGCTAATTTCATCTCGGACGGTAAGAAGACGATTGGTGGAAACAATTAATTTGGCAGAAAGTCGCAAAAGGTGCCAAAGTTAACAAAAAGACAAAGAAAAAGCAGAGTATTGTTTGATTTCGCTAACTTGAATTGGTAGAAGTGTCGTAAAGTCATGTGGTCTGACGAATCGAAAACAAATATGACTGCCAACAAAGGCAGACCTTGGGTATGGATGCCTAAAAACACCGAGTCAAATCCGCCCTATACCGCTAAGGCCTTCAAAGATGATGGTGGTAATGTAATGGTATGGGGCTACTTCTCGTGGCATAGAGTCGGGCATCTTTTTTGGACCAAAAGGACGATGGACAAGTACATTTACGTTCGCATTCTTACCAATAATTCTTGCCTTATGCCGATTGGGAAATGCCACTATCTTGGGAATTTCAACAACACGATGACCCGAAAAACACTTCAAGTCAGGTTAAGTAGTGGTTTTCCGAACACGGGGAACATCTCATGACCTGGCCTGCTCAATCCTCCGACCTAAACCCAATCTAGGTTTTGTGGGGGATTGTTAAGGAACAACTTGGGTTCATAAAACGAAAAAAACAACAATAAGCCAAAGATATTGATAGTCCTGGCTGTAAGAATTAGGTTGGCAAAAACGGTATCTTCATGATACCTGTACATATCTCTTAATATTGCAAACATGTTAATTTCGCCAGCCGTCGAAACAATGCAGACCAGTTTTCCTGGATCATCTTCCTGATTTGGTCCACGTTTTTTCTAACTACGCAAGTAGATACATATAATAAAATAAATATGAATACTTATTTGTATTCATCTATATGAATATAACGTTGGTAATGCAACTCGCATGCCATCCCCATAGACTTGAGTCTACAGTAATATTATTTTTTGTTCTGAATAGCGTAAAAAATAGCAATAAAAAAAAGCTTTAATTAATTTCGCTTACATTTCCTCAAGTGCATATATGTGCAAGTGTATATGCATTACACACATGTACATATATTATATAAAAACAAAAATCTAGACACAAAATATACCAGGAAAGACGAACAATCCATCAAATACACACACGCAACAGGAAGTTGTTCTATTGAATACAAAATATCTTGACTGTCGAAAAATCTATTCAATTTCAATTTAATATCATGGAACTCGTTGATCCGAAGGGAACTCGTTATAGATAAAATCGTCAATTTCGGATCGTCCTTTTTGTATTAGGTTGCAACCCCGTAAATGAAACGACTCTGCCTCAAAGGCTATGCATGTGAGAATATCCATATTTGCTGGCCATATAAGATATTGACGTGCGGATGTATTTTTGATACTAGCTATTATTCTTGATTGGCTTACGTTGGCACTACACAAGTTTATGTCTGTATCTCCCATATTTTAGCATTTTTGGATCAACCTACATGAGCTATTATTTCTTTTTTCTAAGTTTTTGTTCGACGTAGTAGCATTAAGCAGTTATTTAAATATTCGTAAGCAAATGTTCCTAGAATCACCTTTAAACTAAAGTTCAGTTGCTGTCGCTTTAATCCACTTTTCTCCGGATTAAACCGTAGTACCCAATACATCACAGAATGCACATACTCTTGAAAATGGCTTGCAAAGTTCGACCACAGATAAATAATAAATATTGTGGTTCGACGAAAAGTTAAATTTGTTAAAAATAAATGGAGAGGTAATCATTTCATCCGTGTGTAATGCGGTTTGCGAAAACGAAGAAAAATAACAAAATAAATGCCGGAACGAATATACTTGTAAGGAAATAAGAATGCAAAGTGATACTTTCGGATATCTCCTTAATTGGTTACGGTTTCGGACCCGGTCCTTAAATTAAATACATGTCTGTATAATGGTTGCCCTTACTTCAAGAAATATTCGAGTAGATATGTATACCGATGTTATTGTACGTGTCACTAAACTATTAACCTCATTGATTCTGACAGAGAAAATTAAGATTTATTTATTTATTTTGCGGAGGAGGAAATCAAAATAATATGTATGTACATATATCATGATTCCCACAACTTGGAACATGATCGAGATGCACCGTTTATACGTCTCTATAAGTACATGAAAGGAAGACTACAGTATTACTAAGTTTTAGGTACAATAATATTCAGGGCCATTGACATAATTGGTAGAACACAGCGGCCTGTCATTGATGCGTTCCCTAGTATTGAAGCTGCCAAAATGCGTTTATCATAAAATGAGAAAAATACTAAGTATATGATGACAAGAAGAATGGACACACGATATCGGCGAATGGGACAGAACATCAAGTCGACAGCTTTAACTTCGGGTAATAACGAACTTTGTCTACCTTGGCGCTGCTATGAACTCTGAAACAAGATCTCAGCAGAAATCAAAAGAAGAATACCTCTTGCCAATCGCTGTTCTTTGGTCTGAAAAGGCAATTGAATAGTGAGGCCCTATCCCGAACAATTTTAATCATCCCGGACCTTAATCATCCCAGTCTTGATTTATGGCGCTGAGAAATGGACGCTGTCAAAAGCGCATGAAGATATCGTCAGTCGTTTCAAGAGAAAAATTCTCGTAAGATTTTCGGCCCCGTTTGCGTTGACGGGCTTTAGAGGAAAAGATTTAGCGATTAAATTGTACAGCCACATCTATAGTCAAAAAACTGTGCATCAGTCCCTGAAGATGGCTACGACATGTGTCCAAAGGCACAACGCAGTAGAGGACGACCTCGCCTAAGGTGGTGCGCAAAGGTAGAGGGGTACCTCAACCAACTTGGAAAGTGCAATTGGAGATACATAATTAACTAAGGTTTGGTTTGCAACTTCATTCCTATAAGCTAGCACAACAATCAAAGCCTGCTGAAATTGGGATATACACCGATTGGGTTCTAGAAAATTAATAAGTTGGCACTGTTTTTCCGAACAATACGATGGGCCCATTTCTCGATCGGCGGCTATTCGGCAACAAAGTTACAGAATTTTAGGTTCGGATAATCCAATCAATAATGCGATCACTGAGAGGTCACTACATCCACCATGGGTGACAGTTTGGTGCGCAGTGTGAACCGTCATCCTGATCGGACCGTATTAACGATGATTTCTCGGTTTTATGGTCAAATTACAATCAAATTGTTTGGCCAAAAATTAAAGGCGAGGCTACGTGGCACATATCATTTGACTATATGGCATCAAATATGAATGTTATCGAAAATTACTTAGAAGTTTAAAAACTCATGTTTTAGACATTTAACCGATGTTGTATTCCATATATATATACATAAGTGTCAACATTCTTTCAAAATCGTGTACATATAGTCAGGTTTCTTAAATCAGTTTTCAAAATCTTGGATTTCAAATTAGTGGATACGTAGTATGAAAGCAAACACATTAACGCTATTTAAAAGTAATCAGATTTAATTTGATTACCAAACATTACTGTTTCTATGGCTCTACTATTGAACCTGTTACTTAGGCCATTTTTTATTAGATTAAGATCAGAAAAAACACGCTTAGCTGCTGCTCAACTAAGAGGCAGACGAAATAAAATTAAATAGATCGGAATACATGCAATGGTTGCTGTCTAGCCTCTTCAAACCGTTGATTCCTCAGTGGTTCACGGGAGACTAAAGTTGAGTTACAAAGTTAGAAAGTATGTGCATAGATCATAGTTCATTTAAGCTCTGTATGCATAGGATATACATGCATACATACACTATGACAATCACTTTCGTAAAAAAAAAATAATATTTAGCGACGAGAGTAAATTCAACAGTACAGTAACGACAGTCGAGCAAAAGTCTAGCGGAAGCCCAACATGGCGCTAGAAAAAGCCAATCTAAGTAGTTGGCACTGTTAAGCACGGTGGTGGCAATATGGGTGCCGTTTCATACTCATATTTTCAAGTGTGTACCAAGTTCCGATAAGAAAGTGATGTTCGTCCCCACCCTTCATAGGTGGGGACTTTTAACTTCAAATTTTAAATGTGCTTCAGAGCTCAAAAATATTTTATGACATTAGTTCACATTCGAATGTGAATTAACACCATATGGCGTTAGTTCTCATTTGAAAGTGAATTAATGCCATTATGGCGTTAGTTCATATGGCCTTTGTTCACGGCACCACACCGGCAATATGCTCGTATGGGGGTGCATGCCAGAGGTTGGGGTTGGCAACTTGGTTTCCATAGAGTCTACAATGGACCGCTTTCTATACTTAACCATCTTAAAAAACAATCTTAAGGAGAGTGCTCTTAAATTGGGACTAGGGAGGTCGTTCATCTTTCAGCAGGATACTTCCCGTTTGGTGCAAGAATGGTTAGCTCATAACTCAAGACAGTGGAGAACGCCACCCCAGTCTCCTGACGTGAACCCCATATGGGATGACGTGGACGAAGACTCAAGGATCGACAGATTTCCAGTAATAGTGAGCTTAAGAAGGCTTTAGAGCAAGAATGGGGCCAAATACAACCGACCGTTCCGAAAAAACTGGTTGAATCTATGCCAAAAAGGATGAAAGCAGTCATAATTAGCTTCGAAAGGAAATGCAACTTCATACTAAAGTTAAAACACATTATGTGATCCTGCCCTGTACGTACATATGTATACTTTTGTCACATTACTTTCCTTGATTTGACAAGAAAAACGATTATTTTTTTAAGTTTTTAATTTTTTTAAAAATAAAACCCAATTAAGTTTGTTCTCCTAACTATAAAAATACTAAATATCCTTTTTTTTTCATTAAATTGAACAGAGTTTTATTATGAAAATATCTGTTGAATAAGCTTCACTTTGTGGTATACGTAGACTTCTGTCAATAACTGTATATAGGATAGGTAGTAGTGGGGCTAGTGTTAGCCTTTGTATAAGTTATGAGTTAACGCAATACATCCGTTCCACACGGCAAAGTCATCCAGATTCATTGAGTCAGCACATTCAGGTACGAGTGCGATCCCACGGTCCCGGTGCATAAGGATCTTGTTACGCACATGCCATTGCCAACGGATGCGTGTGAAGTGGTATACTTGTCGAATCAGCAATTCACATCATGGAGCTGGGGGTTTCCTAACGGGAATCATTTATTTGGGAGGCAGTTCTGATTGGACATCGTCGCCGTGTGCATGGATTTTCTGTTCTTGTGAATACATTTAATTGAACATTAATACACTTGCGTTTCATTTGTATATGTACATAAGTCGAACAGTGCGTGCGCCTTCGGGTGTACGTTCGCGTTTTTTTTGTGAAAGTTTTAACTTATACGTTGCTTAGTAAATATTCAACAAACTACCCCTCAACGCATAAATTTCCAAGCAATTCAATTTTCTAGGCCTTATAAAATAGTGAACTTAGAATGTTTTGATTTTTTTGTTAGTATATCGAAGGTCATTTTTTCAGTTGGTAGATAGTGTGATCAGCGACTTCCGGTAAATTTCTCTTACATAGTGGAAACGAATGTCAATATGCTTACTTCGTTCATGGTAAACAGGGTCCTTCACAAGGTGCTGCGCCCTTTGATTGTCACAATAAATGATTGCGGAGTGGCCAACGTGGTTTCCATAAGTATACTGTTTTTTTGGACACTGTTGTCAGCGCCATATATTCTGCCTCGGTGCTCATTTTTGCCTAAGTCGGTTGCTTTTTTGTGGCCCAGGATATCGCGTCGCTGAGCTTGAAAACATAGCCAATATAAGACCATTGATCCTGATCTGTCGCCCAGTCTGCATCCGAGTAACTGCACAATAATTGCCATGCCCAAAGGCGGATCGTCTTGTGCAATTTTCCATCTGGTAAGCGTCCAGTAGTGAAAATATCGCCTGAATGCTTTACCTCCATTCCCAAAAAAATCTTATCCGTCCTTTCTCCATAACTACGAACTCCTGCTTTAACTCACTCTTGATTGTGTCTGGTCTGATCTCGTCTGAGCGCGCAAGTAGAATATCGTCGACGCAGACAGCAATAATATTGTTGGAATTTTTCTCGTTTTAAACGTCCAGTTTCTCATTCAATTTGCGTAAAGACAGTTTTAAACCGTACAAAGCTTCTTAATCTGCAAACACTGCGGGGATACTTTGGATCTATGTACATATCCATCTGACAGATTTATGTAAACTTTCTCCTTCAATGTACCATTCAGGTAAGCACTTGTTTGAATTTGATGAAGATGCAAAATGTACCTCATCGATAATGCAAATATCAAACGGATGCTTGAATAGCGCGCCACGGGTGAAAATGTATCATGGGTTATTCAACCCACGTTTAGTTTGACATTGTATTCTACATGCATTGCTTTCCGCCATTTTGTAGCGTCGTGGGCGAGCAAGGCTTCTTTTTGTATTGGTACAGGTACAAGTTGTTCTGCACCTAATTTTGACTATTCAACACCTTCCCACTGATTCTGCTTACGATCTGGTTTTGACTTTGGCCATGGGTTTCTTCAGCAAAAAACAACACATTCCGGTGTAAATAAATAAGAATGCAGTTCTATATTCGAATTCAGCTAAATATCCTGACCTGATCCAAGACGCAAAATTGTGATCGAAAAAACATGTAAAAAAAGCGAGAAGAGCATGTTACAATCAAATGTATTGGTTCATCGGGAGATATTCCTGCCAGTCAATATATGTATGTACATATAATAAATTACTGCTTTATAGACAAATCGGTAAACCAATCTGGACCTATGTACATACATATGTATATGTTACAGCTTCAGGACTAAACGAGTAAGACAAGTATGCATCGCAAAGCATACAAATCTTTGAAAGCAAAGTACGTACTACGCCCTACGCAGTATTATAAACGCGAGTTACGTATTAAAAAAAAACGCGAGTTCCAATTTAATATCACGAAGATGTTGTTTATTTGAATCTTACTTAAAGACTAACTTGATTAGCATTACGAAAAAAGATACACAACTGTATTATTCAAAAAAGAAAATGAGTGAAAACAAAATGAGTATGTACATATGTACATACATCAATTCTAGGTAGTTGTAACATGTTGACAAAAAGAGCAGGTTTATGTTAAGCAAAAGCATGTTTTTATGTATATTTTGCTGCAAATGTAGCTGCACCAGTTAAGCCAAAGCGCTTGCTTATCCCACTTGTTTATTACACTTGTCGCAGTTGCCGATGATATGCTGTCTGCTGTTGGTTGTTCCACTGTTGCTGAGTGTTAGGTACATGTATCCCTCTGATAGAATATTAAGTCGAGTTGTCAGACACATGTATTTTGATGAAGCAAGTTCATTTCCGATGATTTGATGGATGAATTTAGATGGTTGAAGGTGATGTACGATGCGAGTCATGCAACTCGCGCCTTGGTATGTAAGAAACGTTGATCTACAAGGAGATCCTAACATTGAAATAGTGGAACACGAAGTCAAAAAAGTCGGAAGACATGAGCAACGACGATAATGAAGAAATCGGCTGCTAAACAACAACAATGTAATCAGAAGATTCAAAAAATAAAATATTTTAAATAAGTTAATTGATATCTAATATCTGATATCTAATAAAAACGTGATGATGAGAAAAAGTTATCCGGCAGAAGGCGGATGCTAAACATCAAAGATTAAGTAACAGATACAAATCAAACGATGGGTGCAGTCTGAGGAAAATTAACACTGTTAGCTCTTCTAAACTAAGTGTTTTTAGAGACTTAAAGTCCCACACTATTAGACAATTTTCACCTTCCTACACAAAACAAGAGAAATAATTCCTGGGCTTTTATAGTACAATAAAACTGAAGACAGTTTATCTTGCAGTTCTGCTGTCATCCAAGTTGTTGAACAAATTTTTTAGAGACTTAATACCTGAGCAATACTTGGCAATTCGAGAGGTATTCTAGCATTTTTCTCGAACATGACTGCAACGACTTTGATCAAATTCTTGTCTGAGTAGGATTACACCTATGTACATACATATGTACATATGTATATGCAAGATTTTAATAAGATTTTAGTCTCTCCGTTGAGCCAATGCAGCTCATGAACGCGAAATGAAAACTGGACAGTCCATATATTCCGAAAAGTATAATACTACTATAGTATTAGTAAAAGAGTTTAGGGTGATTTAATGAATAAAATATACGCCATAAGCAGGCAGTATTAGGTACATATTCTCTTTTATCTACATATACAACATCAATTCATAATTGTTTTATTTAACAATTACCAAAATTTCTTTTTTCAGAAATCCAGAATCACCGTGTATGTTTGCTGAGAGTTTTCCGAATAGATACATTACAAAGTGTAAACAGAACTATATATACCGACAATTAGTGGCCTTCACAAAAAATGGCGAAGTTGTGAAGGATGTTTTCAAACTACCATCATGTTGTAAATGTATTTTTAAGCAAGTGTGAAAGTAAATAAATATTTTATTTTTTAACTCTTTTATTTGTAATTATTTATATCGGTTTATTGAAAGTGCTTAAGGGTGGCAAAACAATAAAAAAAATAATAAATAGAAGAAAAGGAAACCATACAAAAGGCAAAAAAAGAGATCATCGAAGGTTGAGTTGTGTAAATAAGTAGTAAGCTTTATATACTGAATGAGTTCTGGCTAACTTTTATGATCGCAAGCTTTTAACATTGATGTAATCAGTCTGACCTTATGCCAGACATGATTCATGATTATAACCCTAACACCATTTGCATTAAGGCTCTTTTGGTTAAAATTAGGCAGGTGTCTAAAATCTGAAAAAAAAATTCTACATTACCTATATTTTACTAATTGTTTTTGTTTTTACAATTAAAACTATGTACGAGTATTGTTTTTCTTTTTCTTTTTCAGAAACCCAGGATCGCCGTGTCTGTTTGCCGAGGTTTTCCCGATTCAATACATTGTCCAGTGTAAACAGTTTTATGACTACAGGGAATTAGTTTCCTACACACAAACTGGTGAATTCACCAAGAATTTTTTCAGATTGCCATCACACTGCAAATGTATTTTTAAGCTATTGTGAAAGTAAATACATCTTTTGTTTGTTGTGCTTATTAATTACCCTTGCATTGCGTATTGAGATAGCTTCATAAACGAAATCTATCGAAACATGAAATTGAAAGTTCCATTGAAAACGCCTTTTCAATTGGAAGTTGAAGTTGGTGTCCTCATCGAAATTGAACAGAGCAACACGAGGAGTAACACTCCCTGTTAATAGGAAAGCATAAATAATAACAACGTTAAATACCAGTCCGATAGTAGAATTTATAAGGAAAAGAGGCCAGCACGTAAGAGGTGGCAACAATCTTGTATTGCGCAGCACAGAACATATTTAAACAAACCGTTTATGTAATAAACTCGCTAAATATATTTATTATACAAATGTATGAATGAATATAAAAAATCCCAAAAGCAAGCACCGCCAACAAAGAAAGCCAACGCAGACTTTGAGCTACATTTTTGCCGCGCATTTTGAAGAAATTACTACTATAACTACAAATATGTAGTAATAAATCACATGTAGTTCAGAACCTAGCTTCTCTCGACTATCTGTACCCGTAGTTGAGAAGTTGTCACATGACAGATATCAATCGCGGACGATTGTCAAATAATAATTTCTGTGACCAAGTGAAAGTAGCATTGGTTGTTCTTCGTGTAATATACTTTCCAATTTATATTGACGGACTGTGGAGGTGCAAATCCAGGAACTACAATGGCTAATGAGCGTATGGACAACACGCCAACCCAAAGAGTATTTCACAGCAACCCAGCGCCCCAACGCGGCAGATGAATACCTCACTTTAGGTGGAGGTATGCACACGTAGTTGAGTACATACCTCAACCTACTTAATGTTGCAACTGTAGGCAGCTAGCTGAATAATCAGCTGGATAAAGTGACCCGGTCCACCTCGAACGACATACTCGTAATTCGCCATTTAAACAAAGTAAGACTTTTGTCCCAAGAATTCTTGAACTCCTATTACAAGACCTTATGTCACCTTTATTAGTCTCGTTTTCGAATACCCCACCTAAGATTGTCCCCAATCCGGCAAGCAAAATTTCCGCCGTAGCATGTGCTGAGGGTAATGCTTCATTATCTCGCTAGAACTTCATTTGCTCTATGCCTTTATACAAACTCGATAGGGTATATGTATGTGTCAAATCCAATTTTAACGACCCACCTTAAACCAAAAAAGCAGCTAACCAAGATGATGTCAGCCAAAATAGAGGAACCTTTACACTTTCATACTTATAGTCATGGATGAACTGGAGAAAGGAAAGAAAAGCAGACAAGTACCGCGAGAGAACTAGACTAGGTTATGTCAAAGTGGTAGTGGTTTTTCAAGACTAACTTAGACCAAATTTGCTTGGTAACTTGATCCGTGATTTTCAGCTATACGTCGTTATTTCTGTTTATTATGTGCATCAAGCTTAAGAAGTAGCGTAAAACTTTGATTTCGCAAGTGGATGTGCTTTGCGATTTCTTTAGCTTTACAATTTCCCGGAAAGCGTCTAGAATCCGAAACCCAACAGAGGAGCCCGGCTGGAGAAATAGAATATAATTTTCCCAAATTTTAGCAGGGAATGGAGGTTTCCATTTGTATTTGCCTTGGTTAAAGCACAGTTGAATTAATTTAAAAAATGCGGAACATATTTTTCTCCCGGCCCGTCGGTTTAAGGAAGAGAAAACGACCCTGGAGAAGAAATCAATGCTAAACATACCACTTACACAAGATAAATGCAAGTGGCTATTTTGCTGGAGCATTTTTTGTAAAAGAAGCGATAAAATAGTGAAACTAGTGAGACTATGGAGCTCACACTCTATTACCTATAAGTTTTATCGCGAGGTTCTGGATCCTATCTAGAATGTGCAAAACAGTCTTGGGTGCACCAGACCAGATTATGTGCGTTGTATTCAAAGTTTGGGTCAATGCATGCCTTATGAATTGTGGCCAAATCAATTGGGGTAAAATATTTCTTGCACCGCATAAGGAATTCTACACATTTTGCAGAATTTTTGGCGACCTCGAATATGTGATCGTTCGAACGAAGATGGTTGGTAATACACATATCGAGAATGGCAAGTCTTTCGGTTTCTGCGATGCAGGTACCATTCATGGATAATGGTTGAGGTTCTTGGTTTCGCATAAGAGACGTAAGACAGCACTGGGTTTTGGATGCATTAAATTCCACTCTGTTAGTGGAGCCCCATTTGATCATGCTGCCAAGGTCGGAATTCAATGAGTTTAACATATGTGCGTTGCCGTTGCTCATCTACGGCCGAAGAGCCGTATGTTGAAAACTCAAAAAGAAACGTAAAAGAAAATTTAAGAACGAATAAGACTTTGTTCATTTAGAAATGAATGTAGACGTGCCCTTTACCAAACGTACAAATAAGTACATAAGCCGTATGAAAAAGAAAAAGAAACGAGGACATATACATATGCGTACCTTTACCTCTAGCGCATGGTTCTAACAATATCGCCACCATCTCCTTGCTCCAAAGGAGAACTCATAAAAAAAATCTGTGCTAGCATTCGCCAACTTTTATCTTTTCAAGGTTTCATACACAAATTGCCCTCGCTCGTGCATCCGTCCGTCCGTCCATCCATCTGTCTGCCACCACCTCTTAGGTCTTAAACTATAAAAGTTGATTTTTGAGAAATTTGAGAAAATTCATACTTTAAGATATCTACACCGGTAAACTTTAATATCTCAAACTGTTTTGGAAATATCTAAATTCATATATTGGTTAACCTATCACGGTTTAAAATATTTTCGGCTATAGTCGAAAGTAATATATCAGATCATTATAGCACTATTTATGGTATCTACAATGCGTGTACAACAAATAGTGCCCAACCATTGCGACCGCACAATAGAACCAGAAAAGTGAATGAGCTGATTAGAGCTACCGACTGGACCCCGATTTTAGCAGAAACGAACACCGAAACTCTTTTAGATTCACTAGTCAAAAAAATGGGAGCTATATACAAAAACTCAACAGTCATATGTAAGAAGAAAACCGGAAGAAAAAGTGCAGATTGGATTACAATGGACATCGTAGAGAGCTGCAAGGACAGGGATCGATTGTATCGCAGGTGGAAGAATAATCGAACCAATATAACATACGAAAGCGAATACAAAAATTTACGTGAAGCTTCAAAATATCCAAGACAGGGCGATCAAATTACTGTCGGGAAGAAACAGCGTAGATGGCAGAGTGAGAGTTCTCACAGTGAAGCAGATATTTAATATGACAGCAGCGTTTGATTACTACGACGATGAACGGTTTCGAGCTCCTATCAATCACAACTTCAACACCAGAAGACGAGCAGAGGGGCTGTACCGCCTACCATCTTCCCAAAACGTATACGGCAAGCGTCAACTGATGTACACAATACCAAACTTCCTAAATAATCTCTCTAATAATTTGCGCAATATAAATCACATTAATTTGAGAAACAAAAGACTAAAGGAATATTTCCTAGAAACAATAACGTAATTCTTACTTAAAAATCATTAATAGATGTCTCTTTTGAAATAATAATTTTTAAAAAAAAAAAAAAATTATTATTTATTATTAAAAATGAATTATAAACTCATGCCTTTAATTTGAATTACCTGTCATTTTGATGATAGCAATGAAATGAATTGAATTGGAGGAATAACCTCCTGCAAATAAGCCATGTGCCTTCGCAGGTAAGAATAAATATTGTACAAGATCTAAGATATATGAAATGAAATAAAAAAAAAAAAAGGAATAAGTTTACAAGAGATAGTTTGTCTTAAATCACTTCCCCGCGCTTCATGCAAAAGCGACTAACGAAAAATATTTATCTAGTGACTTCTCAATCTCCTGCTCTATCTAATCAATAAAAAATTCACTGCTCAATAATTTAAAAGTTTTATGGAAAAAGGTCTGACAGACCTCTCTAGATACAAACATACAAATATACTACATACTTCAATGAGACGAAAGGGCATGGGTAGGAAAATGCAAGATTTATTAATAACGGTCTAAGCTACATGCCAATGAAGCCGTTAAGGAATTTTTCAATGCAACGATGCAGCAATAAACATTTTATAAAGGCATGCAAATACTGAATTTTCAGTTAGATATATTGCGATTGGGTTTGTATGAATACGGTACAATGATTCATAGTTCCTTTTACATCTACTATTTAGGGTACAGTGTAAAAGCTAATAATCGCCATTACGTTAACTGAAAAAAGCCTCAAATATGACGAAATTAACGCGAAAGCTATTACTTATCCTTTCGGTTTCTTTATTCATCAGTATGGTATAATTATCAATGATGCATAACTAAGCGTATAATAATAGGGGCTGAAAGACATTAGGTGCTAATACAAATAGGTTTAAATTTTTCTATTATACACTATGGTAACGTAAATAAACAAAATTGTTTGTTATTAACAACGAAATCCCAACAATATGAAAAAAGTTAAAATATTTTTAAACACCAATTAAAGGACATAGCAACACCCTAGTATGCAAACAGCTTTATTGATTTCGGTTGGTATATTTAAATCAACAGTTGTCCAGATTTTGTACGCCATTGCTTTAGTGTTCCTAACTACGAGTATATATATGTATATTCAGTATGTAACAAAGATTTAGTATTCATCACTGCTTAAATGGACATTATACTCGTAGTACGAGTATATTGTAATCTTTCAAAGTTACGACTGCATTGGTGGGTATAATTTACATGACACGAATGGACACAGTACCTGATTTAATAAAAAGATACCCTTTCCTGTTTCTAATGGTACGGGTTCCTCATGCATTGTAATTATTGAATATTCCACCTATAGAATTTGTTATATATGTATGTACCTTTACTTGTATGTTCTACAAACACAAATAGCAATTATAATGATAGTTCTAGTGTTGACGCAAAAACTCGCTTCTAACCTGCTGCGGTTAGTTTTTCGTTGGGGGTCTTTGAATCTGGTCAACCATTCAGGAGTTTTGAAGAACGAAGGTGAAATCCCTTTTGGCCATAATTATCTTTGCCGGGTCATTGATTTGTTTTCACAAAATCTAAGGAAGGAGTGAGAAAAAAAATCGATGTGAAAAATCGATTGAGTTCACAAAAAATTCATATTTTTAACATGTCACCGAGTCACAGGTCGTTTGTATTTGTTATTCCAGAAAGTGCACATATCTACAATAAATATGATCGATTTTTTGATTAAGCCTTCATTTGGGGGGCAAAATCAAATAACAACAACACATCGAAAAGTAATACATTTGATGGAGCGTGGAAACAATGAGGAATATGTTTGACTGCAACATGTCAATGTTTATAAATGAAGTGGTTACAAGGGAGTTCAGTTCATTCTGTGAAAACTGTTGCCGCAAATGAATCGAATCGAAAGTTAAAACTCGAAAGGTTGCATTGTACGGGTAGACTAGTATACGAGTATTATGATAGAATCTATGTTGCTAGGCATTCCAGTGTATACATTCTTTTGGATAGAGTGCATTTAGTTTAATATTGTGATATTTATAGTGATATTGATACCATGGATACGCGAAATGGAATTTGGACATCCAATGGTTTTGAACGCGAGCAAATTTCAAACAATCCAGGTAATCAGAGATTCCAGATGTATTACAGATCCAAAGAAATGTGTTACTATGTGACAAAAGTTACTTTTTAAAAGGTTTATAACAATTCTCCGAAAGTTTTTAAATGTCACAATTTCCCCAAAGATACGTCGAGCTTTATATATTTAAATAAATGAAGTTGTTTTTAAGTTACGCATAATACACAAAAAATTTTACGATGCTTGAAATTTCCTGTATATATCGTTAGAATTTGAAATATAAACAAAACCGTTGAAAAATTTATCATTTTCGAAATATTCGGTAACAATAGAAAGGAGAACAATTCTTAGTACAAAAGTGTTGTTTATTTCAAGTATATTTCATGTCGAGAAGAAAATTCAATGACTGAGTACAATAGGCGAATATCCTATTATCTTCGAAAATAATTCAATAATTACTGTAAAGCGTGCCAAATTGAATTTAAAGAGTCACACAAAATTTAATTTTTTTAAAATTGAAAAAAATATTTAAGTTTATAAAAAAGTCTGTTCTAAAAAACTTGGAAGGATAAAATTTTCATAATTGCAGCAAAATTTAAACAAATGAATAAGGAAACAAATAAATTACAAATTTCGGCAAGTTTGAGTCGAGTCCATTCGTATTCTGTTCTGGTGTTTTAAAGTTTCCCGATTTTACTATACACTGCCGCTCATCTGAATAGGTACAATAATATTTAAGTTTTAACGGATTTTTTTTCGGAAAATAGTGGAGTAAACAATTTGTGAATGTTGTTATTTGTAAAATCCACAATTTAAAAAAAGCGACCTTGGGACAAGAAGGTTCTATGTGCACCAACAACACTTTCCAGAAAAAGAAGCTTGAATTTTCGTAGCGTTTTACTTTTATGCTTTGGATTTACTCACAAGTTGTTTTAAATTACATACATTATATACTTTTAGGGATCTTATTTATATTAAAATAGTTTAGCTAGATGGTATAGTTTTTCTGCAATTTACGTTTAAAAGAACGGATAGAACTATGTCGCTCAATGTCAAGGTACATGCACGTAGGAAAACAAAGTTCTAATTACCATATAGAACTTTGTGCCACGGTCAGATACATTTTTTTCAGATAGAACCTTGTAAAATACCTACTACGGTAAAAATAAAAATATATAATCCAATTTTTTATTAATTTGATGTCTGTTCATTAATTCTTAACTAAAATATGAATTATTATATATATGCATTTATATTTTAAATTAAATTCACAGTATATACTTCAGTTTTAAATTTTTAAAGAACTAATACATAAAGGTCAAGTATGGTTTAGGTACATAACATTCTTTTTGAAGTTGATTCTAAGTTTAAAATAATGTTAAATAATTTCGTTAATTATTAAATATTAGTGAAAATAACAAAAAAATAATAATAACAGAATTCTCAGTTGCTTTTAATTCAGTACTACACTTCGTAGCATAGATAATGTTTCATAAGGTCAGGTTAAGGTTAGGTTGGGTTAAAGTCATCATCTTGAAGAAGAAGTAAGCTAACGGTTTTCAAGTAACATACCCAATTAGAGTACGACTTTATAATAAGTCTTGTCAGCAGAACTCATGTACTTAAACATTGATAATAGGTGTTTTGCTTTTTCTTTGGAGATACCACTCCTCGACGGAACACTTTCAATGTGCTGTTGCAGTGTTGGAACTTCCTGTTGTGTGACTTTACATTTGCGTGGTCTTGTTGCCATTCGCCTTATTACAGAACTGGTCATGTTTTCTGCATCGTACTTTAGAGCAAAGCTAATTTCGTACTCAGCTTGAGTAAATTTTAACATTTTTAATTTTGCAAATGGTGCAAAACAAAGTTTTGAGAGCCTTTGAAGTCGAAATGTTGCATTTGCATTATAATGAATGGTTTTCGGGTTTAACGGTCTTCAGCAGTCTTATAAATGAAAAGTATTCGTTGACCGAGAGATGTTTTTCTATCTGGCTATGAGCATTATCAATCTCCTGTAGTGCTGAATGCCCCGGTAGTGAGTATTTCAGTGTAAGGCTTTCAACGTCCGGATGAGTCTTTATAAAATGCTGTATAGCAAGGGCCTTTATCGAATTCTTATTCTGAGGGACACAGGAATCGCACCAAGTAATAAGTTCAGTGATATCGTTATCCTCAAATTCCCTATCGAATATTTTCATTAGGGCCGCTGCTATATCATTGCCACTTCTTCCACCAGTATATTCTGTCCATATAGCACAATAAATTTTTTTTTTCGTCGACAAGTATGCAGTCAAATTATATGTGCCTAGTTTCGAATTGTAAAACATTGGTCCGATTTCTGCTCTGCTCTTGGACAAGATATAACATTTTGTAAATCAAAAGTAAGAATGGGAAGCCCTGATTCCTTACCCAAAGACTTCTGTTCTCTCATATTTTTTTTAAGTTGAGATAAATTTGGTGTTCTTTTATCATGTTCTCAGTTAATTCGTTTCCCTTCTCTGCAACGCAATAGGCCTCACACTTGCCACATTTATCAGATTTGAGTCGATGAAAGTCCAAGTCGAAATTCGACAAAAATCGGTAATAGCTTTCTAACAACATCTTTGTACAAGTTGTACATTTTTGTTATATTGAGACTTGAATCTAAAAGTACAGTATAGTTGTTTTGGCTCCAACAGCTTTTCTTCAGGAATTCTTCCAACTGGTTTTAACCCTTTTGCGATTTTCTTAGCTATACCAGTCACGTTATTTTTATTCTTGTGGGCGTTGTACATTGATTTTTGTGAGATTGCAAAAGTTCCGAGCCAAAACGACTTGAACTTTATTTCCACACAACTCTACAAAATAACCAAAAGTGAAATTTTTTTATGTAGAATTAAGCTCGCAACTTTCCTAAATTCGAATCTGCTTTTGGAGTTGAGCTGCAACTTATAGTTTTCGAGAAAATGAGTTTTTTGTAACAGTCAGGAATTCCAATACAAACCCCCCCTACCTGCTTTTCCCTACTTCGTTTCATTGCTCAATTATTTTCATTCAATTTTTGAATTCGGAGGTGTCTGAGTTTGGCTTGGGGCCCCTGTATATGAAATAAAGTAATGTATGTACTTGCCATAAATGTATATTATGTATGAAAGACGAGCAGTAGTATGCAAACAATTTTAAACCTATTCAGATGAGCGGCAGTGTATATATGTAGGTATACATATGTACATATGTATGTCGAATACTCTTGACGTCTCGGCGGCCTCATGTGTGGCTTGTTCTCCAGAAGTGTACATATAAGTCAATTTTGTAGTGTAAACCACTATTCCAGAACCAAATACGAATCTGTTGGACGCCCATTCTTCCATTCATTGGTTAGTGCGTTGGATCGCTGAGCGGGAGGTTTAGAATCCCAGAGAACACCTAAAAGTTTTTCACGGTCCCACCTCTCGCGAATGTCTGACAAACGTCCGAGAGTAATAACTGTCAAGAGAAAGCTTCTCAATTTGCCTTTCGGATATGGCTCTAAATTGTAGGTCCCTTCCATTTGTGTGAAAAATATAACACGCACAACACGAATGGTCGCGAGAAGCTAGGCCCTGGACCACATATGTACGTCTGATGCGCCAAGAATTTGTATTTTTTTTTTTGTAAAGTAATTTTTTTTAGTGAAACTCCACAAAAAATATGCGTGGTCATTTGCAGAGTCTGGGCAAATTACAGATCAAGCTAAAACTCATCCATTTTGCTGAGGCATTTGGGTTTTATAATGAGATTTCGAAAAATATGTATGCAAAGTGGGCGAATTTAGAAATTTCTTAAATCTGGACTGCTTCGGTTTTTATGTATGTCTTAGAAATCGATTCGACTTCACTATCTTTTATAGGGCATATCTTTCTAATTTTGCCACAATGCTTCAAAGCTAATTAACAATATGGGATAGGGATATTGTATAATTTAAGTACAATAGAAGAAAAAGATATGCTATTCGCATTGTATAAAAAGAGATGCAATACTTATAGTATAATTCTTCTCCTATACATAAGTTAAAAAGTATAATATTTCTTACAGATGTAATCAGTGTTCGTACGTCGGTTGCGAGTTCAATTATACGAAGTGCAGGCAAAGTCGCACCATTGAATTCAAATCTAGTTGGTGTCCAATCGAGGTAAGTATCATACATATATTCTTTATTTAAAGTGACTAAAAAATTCCACGGACTGCAGTACTCGTCCCAACATTTCTATTTTAATTTAATGTTTAATTAACTCTAACTAATGTCACACATTTTGGAAAACTACAAAATTGTATGCGAGTCACACTTTAAAATGACGCCTTAACCATCCGACGACAAGTGGGGTTGCCCATAACCCCACTACTTCTGCTATTCACGTAGAAAAAAAAGCCTTGCCATCGGAAGGTTAATATAAAAGATAATCTTCATTAACTTCTTCTGGACACAAAAGTGGCCAAAACAATGAAAATAACAATTTTTTTTTAATTACTTGAACCAAAATGAGACTTTTTTATAATCAACCAGAGTTGGTTTTTCAAAAGCCAAAAGACAATATTTGAGCTATAAAGCAGACTTCATGACAATCTTCTTGCTTGATGGTAGTATACATATATGAAGCCACATAGTATAATTAACTAGCTTCGATATACATAAGTATGCACATATATTCGTCACGTCGTTGTGAACAAATAGAGGTCAATGTTGATGAGCTGGGGATCTCACGGTTCAGCAGTTTAAAAGGACGAACTTTTAGTTTAGAAAAAAAATTAAAATAAGAAATGGTCGCCAACTTTATACATATAAATGGTGGTACAGTTCGTCGACATTGCCGTTTTTATATACATAATAGGCTGATGTTAGCAAAGGAGCTTCAACTGAGCAGCAGTTTTTATAATTTTTCTCGTTCTAACTTAAGAAAAAGTTATTCTTATGGAAGCGTAGAAGGAATAAGCTTCGCAGA
Organism: Blera fallax; assembly: GCA_946965025.1. Taxonomy (NCBI): domain Eukaryota; kingdom Metazoa; phylum Arthropoda; class Insecta; order Diptera; family Syrphidae; genus Blera; species Blera fallax. The sequence continues at coordinate 65,730,191 of OX337244.1, forward strand.
TAGAAATTTTCCGTCTGCGTATACAAATATCCGTTCTTTTAACTATAGCTGACTTAGTAAGTAGAAGCGCGTTATTGCCGGCTTGTAATTTTATAGCTCCGCGGTTATCTTACAAAAGAAGGGAGTATTGTATGCCTTTCGAACTCTTTCCTGTATGTTGAGTTTCCAGTTTCTATCCACCACGATACCAAGATAACTTGCGTTATCCGAAAGGGCACTAAAATGACCACGTCATCCGCGTATGCAGTGGCACTTTCACCTGTATTACTTAGTTCTTTTAGTATTTTATCAATGATCAGAGACCAGAAAATGGGGGACTTAACGTCACCCTGGGGAGTTCCTCTGGTAATGAATTTTTAAAATGAACTGTATCTGAGCGTGCAATTGATATTTCCAGGGTCGAGCATATTTCATAGCCACTTGGTAATGCTTGACTTTTACTCACTTTTAACGATAAATATGGTAACAGAATACAATGCGAAATGGGCAATTTCTATTTATGCCCTATTTCTCCTTCTACTAGTTAATGACGGAGGTTGAATATTTATATTACCATCCTTCAGGAATAACCTGTAGATATAATCTTTTACAACTACTCGTAGATCATTTTTCTTACATGGAGTTGTGTTGTCCCTTCGATATCGAAACTATCCGTTTCTCGCTTTATGCTTACAATTTTCTCTTACTAAAACCTATGGACAGTTGGAATTGCCATTTTGACTTTTATAACCTATTACACGTTTTACCTTCTCCGATGTTTCATAAATTTACACATTGCTCTCTAGAATAGAAAATGGTTCAGAGGGCATAACACTGATAATTTACTTCAATTTAAAGTTCCATCCTACTGCAGCTATTATTACTGCATTTGCAGTTAAAGTTTGAGTTTCTAGATGTATTCCATTCCCAGTGACGGGTTAGTTTCCATCCAATCCGTACTCCTGATTTCTGATTAATATTTTCCAACCAACTGGCACTTTCTTTAAATCAAGGAATACAAATAAATTTTGCAGCTTTAGGCCTAAGTAAACAAAGCACGTTGCTTTTAACATTTGCTGCCAATGATAATTTCCTTTTATAACAATAACGCATTTCTAAGAAACGCATTACATTCATACGTATGTACTTCTATTAAATAAATTTGAAAAGTTTCCAAACTATGGTAATTTGTAATTTTCTAGATTTCGGAGAAAATACTACCACAAAGTAGTACTGGCCATACTTATAGTTCTTATTATAATTTTAATGATAGCTGTGATAGTTTTAGCTAGTTCAAGTAAGTATATACTTATGATAATAGTTTTCAGACAAATTTTACATAAAATAATACTTCTCCTACTAGAAAAGGCAACAAAAGAAGTATGCCACACAAAAGAGTGCTTAAGAGTTGGCGCCAGCTTGGTTTACACAATGGATGTTACTACTGATCCATGTGAAGATTTTTACCAGTTTACCTGCGGTAATTGGGCATCAGACCATCCGAAGCCTGATTCGGTAACATCCAACGATTGGTTCAGAGAAGCACAAGGAAAAACTCTGCGGAATATACGAGAATTTCTTCGATCAGAAATAAATGATACTGAGCCAAAAGCTGTTGCAAAATCGAAAATAATGTATCAAGCATGCATGGATGTTGAACTAATGGACGAGCTTAATTTATCTCCATTAATGCATTATTTAAAGATATTCAAGTTGCCAAATATACCAGCCTCTCTTAATATAACAACATCGGCGGAAGAAAGACGTGAAGATCATACGTTTAACTGGATTGCTTCTTTAGTCCAAATAAAAAAATACATGGGCTTGGATATGATAGTCGGATTTGATATATTTCCTGACCCAGTAAATAGATCCGTCAATAGAATCGCCGTTGGAACCCCAGAAACAGAATCTGCACTACCATTGTAAAATTTTGTATTTGGTCATTATGAAACCATTCTTACGACATAATCAATTTCAGTAATGATGATTACCATATGCGTTTACGAAAGGCTAAGAAGAAATTAATGTCAACTCTTAACGAGATCGATAGCTCAGAAGAGGAAGATGAGTCCAGCAGCGGAACTGATGGACTGTCAGCATATGTGTCTTACATTAAGAAAATAATCACAATTATTGTAGTGTATGTACATCCTGATTTGAGCTCTGATGACGTCGAAGAAAGTGCTATAGAGTTAACACTGGATGCCATAAGAATAACGAAAAAACTTTACAAAGTTAGTTTTATTGTTTTGCGCAGCTGAATTTATATTGACCACATTAGCAGCACATGGTAAAAAACACTGCCAATTGCACCACTTTATGGACATAGTATGTAATTATAGCACTTTGCACTCATTCCAACATTTTAATAACTGCAATTGTGTAAATTTCCCTGTACCTAACTAAGTGTAGGGAAAAGGGAACATTTTTGAATTGCACCATCGGCACATTCTCAACTTTGTAGTTTGTGATTGAAAACTCTAAGTAAAGGGTAATTTGTGTATATCAACACCAATTATTTTTATATGCTTTTACTTAGGGTTGCCATATAAGTCCTATAATAGATGACTTAATCCCAATTAATAATGTGCTTTACTAATTTCACTTCCTTTAGTCTTGTCCGTTCTGGAATTCTGGAATACAGAAACTTGGATTTGGACCAACAATTTCTAAGATATTTCTTTCCATAACATCGTATTTTCTTACAGTATCGAAACATTGTACATACACATGTACATATAAGCTTCCCATTATAAATTTAATTTAAGTGCAACTGTAATGCAAACATATGTATGGAATGGTGGTAACTATATTGTGAGGCGTTATTTTGTTCTAAATATCTCTGCAAATTCTCCTAATTCATACAGACAAAAGTCTACACATGACGCGATTTATAAGGGAATAGTGCATTGTGTTCTAACTAATAACGTGTTGGTCCTTCATGTGCTCTCACTATTTCCAGGCATCGTATTTTCCAACTTCCTTGTCACTTCAGGCAAAAATTTTGCCACGCTTCGACCAACGCTGCTTTAAGACCAGAGCCTTAGGTAACATTTCTGTATTCCAATTACAACCTACAGTTGAGCCCATAAACTGTCGATAACATTGTGATCCGAAGATTGCGGGTTATAGACTAGCCTTTCTCTTACTATGCTGTGATCGTAACGATCCATGGTGCATATTATAAATCTTAATATTCCGACTCCACCACCCTACCATTGACAGTAGGGACTATATTTTTGGGATCAAGTGCTTTATGTGGTTTTCGCAAAACTTTAGCTTGTCCGTCCTTTCCAAATATGTACATTCAATTTATTTTCGTCTGTAAATACAACTCTATCCCAAAATGATGGATCCGTTTCATGTTTGTTTTCGTACGTTTTAGTACACTCCAGCCGTTTCATCTTGTGAAAAAGAGTTCTTGCCTATCAACTTTAAAAAGAAGTCCAGCTTCTTTTAGACAGCGACGAATTGTCGGGGCATGAACTTACTACCCCTTCAGTATTCTGGATCTCATTAGCTATCTTTACCGCACTCTGTCATCGATTTTGAGTTACTACTCGAGCAATTTTTCTTGACATTCTCTTATCAATCATACTTGGCAGCCAGGTTTCTGGTTCGTTTCCTAATGATCCTCTTCTATTGTAATTTTGTATTATTTTTTGAACGGTTTGCGTTTGACAAATTTAATATACGACCGATCGCTGCCTCGATATTTCTTTATTTTTTAACTTCAAAACTTTAACTTTAATGGTAGTTTCCTTTCGATTTTCCATTTTAAATAATAAATCGCACGAGAAGATATCGCAAATTGCTAACTAAGAACTCTAAATGATCAGTACAACGTAAAAATAAAGTTCAACCAGTTGTCATATTAATATATAGCGGTAAATTTTGTTTCAAATGATCGTATATAGGCTTTTGTTAATTTTGCAAGGCCAAAAGCTCCCATTTTCTTCGTTTCATAAAGGGATTACTAGTGCTACCAATCTTTTTTTTTACATTTTAAAGTACTTAAATAAGATATGTCAATATATAAATAGCACTACTCTTTAATCATCGCTTCCTTGATAGTTTGACAGTAAAACACAGCTGCTTAAGAAATTCTTTACCCTTGAAGCAATATTTTTATTCCCTAGGGTGCCTCTTCAACTAAAATTGTTGATCGCTTCGCTTCCCTTAATTTTGTTTACAAGAGTTTTTTCAAGCGACTGATTCGGTGTGATTAAAAACCCAAGGTTCTTAATATCATTAATTTTTTCTAGTTCTTTATTTCTCCATATCTAGCTCTCTTCCCTTGACCATTTTTCTGATGACCTTGGGCCCATCAGCGAAAAAAACGAAGCAAATGATTGCAAGATTTTATGGAAGTGTAGGCCAAGCCTTTGCGCATGAAATTCTAGGTAGTGGTCGGTCAAAGCCCAAATTGCTACGACCGACGATTAACCGTTAAAATACTATCTTCTTGCATTCTTTGGATAACAGTGACGATATTATAATCTTCAGTATGGGTGTTCCTTTGATGTATTGAAGCTATTGCATCATTAAAGGAATATGTTGTATGTGAGCCATGGGATTCGTGAAGTCGTCTGCAAGTTTTGCGAACCGACTTACCAATTGTCAAAGAAAATGTGCATGGTTGTTCAGTGGTGGCTCTTAACATGTCAAAAAGGGTGGCCAGAATGAAAGTACCGTTTGATAAATAGCTAGCTCTATCGTAAGTTTTTGTGTCAAAATCGATTGTTTGACGGTTGGTGTGGCACATTGTGCCATCGTGTTGAAAATGAAGTCCATCCAAGTCCAAATCGTACAATTTCATCCACATAAATGAGTTATAGTCATCATATCTCTATAGCGCATTTCCTTCATCGTAACGTTGTTGTTAGCTTTAATTTCAATGAACCAATGACCAATGAATATACCCTCCAAAACAATCATTATTTGAGGTTATATTGGTTTTTCTACGACTACAGATTTGGTTGTTGGCATAGACTCTGTGACGAAAGTTGGCTTAGTTTGGATTTAATTTTTCTCATTCAAAAAACACTTACAGGAGCGATAGCGAAGCGGAGTTGAACCTAGTAAGCGCATAATCCAACGTCTTTATGTATGCCGCTGACCCAAATATGGTGAGGATGTCATTTTTAAAAAATCACAGCACAAACAGAGGCGACTGTGATTTCATTTTATATTTTTTTTTCTGATACATATTAATGTGTCACACCGTTTAAAAGCTCTTTGAGTAGATGCTATGACGTCTGTAATAAAAAAAATCGTGACAACTTAGCTGTCATTATCTCCGCCATTGAGCATGATCAATAAATATTTATATTTAGTATCTGAAAAATCATGCTAGGAGTACGCCACTAAATTATCAAAATTTAGTTTGGACGGCTTAGTGGTTAAGTATAATCGTCCATTATACCCAACCATTTGTCGTTAGATAACTCTCGCACCACAGACTCTCTAAATAATGCAATAGTAAAAGAAATTGTGAAAAATTATCCAATTTTATCAATTTAGTGTACGGCGACGTGAATTTACTGGTTTATTCTGAAAAAAAGCAACAAGTGACGGCTTGGAATCCAGCATCGTTTTATTATTCGTAAGATACACCATTAAAGTGTCCTGAAATTGCCCAGAATAAGCCTGGTCAAGTGTAGCCATACATTTGTCATTGCAGTTTTTTTAAGTTTGAGGTTAGTTTATTATATTGCATTTTTTTTATTTAAAGCTTTATTGGACTTGAAAAAGCACCACTTAAGAGAGCACTTACGTGTTAATACCGTTAAATATATTTGCCTTTGATAGCGCAAACAGCTTTCACGATTTCGGAATTTATATGTACATATGTTCGTAACAGAACAATATTTTATTACTAATCTCTTTCTCACATCCTGACAAAGGGACTGACAAAAATCTGACGACCTCTTTATCTCTTGCTCTATTCAGTAATCAAAACTTGGGTTCAATAATTCACAAACTATTTACATATGCATACAAATGAATGTGCATACATATGTATATGGAAAAACGAGCTGACAGAAATCGCATAAAGCTTGTCGAATTAATAAATAATTATAAATTGCAATCATATTCTTTTGAACGGAGCCCTCAATGTATCTGCATATACATACATATGTAGACATAAATGGAAACACAGCAATATTTCCTATACTTATGGAAACGTCACAAATTTATTGCATTTGTTCTTAATATACTCACGTTCTTACAGGCAGGCATAGTGACACTTTCTTTTCGTATATTGGTTATTAGAAGTGTTACGAATTTTCAGCACTTTTCTTAAGCTTATTTATTAGTATTTCATAAAATGATTGCTGCTTCACTTATACGAGCTTACTTATTTCTATTTTATACCACGACATTCTTAATCTGGATTCAAGTTGTAATTCAATCTGTATTTCTGATTTTAGATACGAGAGGAAGCGGAGAACTCAACAAAGGCTTCAGTTAATCCATTAGATGACCTTCTTTATTTAACAATAAAAGAATTGCAAAATCAAACAGACAAATTAATATACCCGAATACGTTTCCAATATGGGAGACATACCTACAGCTTATTATGGTTACAAACAAAGAGTTCAAAATAGCTGAAGAACTAATCCTTACAAGTCGTACAGATATTATATATCTACAATATGTTACTGAATACCTTATAGATATATCGAAACCTCAACTTCAGTTCTATATATGGGTGAATGTTGTTGAGGAACTCATTCTCCACACTACATCAGCGGTGAGACAGTTGCACAGCGATTATATGAAAATGATTATCCAAATCGAGGGGAATACACCAAGATCTTTGTATTGTGCAAATGGCATTAACAGCTTGATGGGGATGGCAGTGAGCTTTAGCTTGACTGATGATGATTTTGTTACAAACTCATTGCCAAAAGTACACGATATGCTGTTTTATATACGAGAAGCATTTAACGACTTGGTGCAATCAACTTCATGGATGGATGCAAAAACTAAGCAAGCAACACTGCAGAAGTCAGCTGGTATGAAAAGCCTTATAGGATTTCCTGATTGGATAACAAATAAAACTCTTTTGGATGAGTACTATGCTGAAGTAAATGCGAGCAGGAAAACTCATTTGGACAACATGATCAATGTACTTAGATGGCAGATGAAAACCAAGATTCGTGAATTTAAGAAACCAAATACATTTGGGTGGGCCACATCACCGTCCAATGTGAATGCTTTCCACACCTTCCAGTCAAATACGATAAGTTAGTTCATTTGTCATTTAACAGGTAAAATACCAGATCATGAATGCGCATTTTTAACACTAAATTATTTAAAACTGTAAACCAGAGAAGAACCCATAAGCGTTCACCTTGCAGGATGTTTAACAGTGCGTTGAACAAAAAAGTTCACACCCTTTTCTGACCAAACATGTTAAATTGAACTGAAGTCGGCTGTGAATATAACTTTACTCTAATCAAGATCGATATTCTGGTGAGCCCGCTGAAGTAGTTTGTCTTCCATACTTTTAATGGGAGCCCTTTTTTTAGTCGTTACCTAATCGTATTTAGGGATACGTTGATATCTTCTGACCAGAGTTTTTTTTCTGACTTACCTCGACGATCATTTTTTTTTCTTGTATTTTTGTCCGTTCTGATCCTGTACTTATTTCGTTATCGACATTTAAAGTTTTTTCGCAGCGCAACAAAACAGTCTATATGGACTTCTTTGTATTTGCTGGGTACTTTCCTGCTTTTCTTGTTCCTTTGGTCTCTTTGGATGGTTGTAAGGCAGAAGCGTTAAATTACGTCTCGCATTTTGAATGCATCGCTGTTAAAATCTGATTAACTGAGGGCGTGACCAAAACTGAAATCAGGAGGATTCGAAAGGAACCTATCTACATATGCATATAAGACATAAGTTTTTACGTATAGATATAGTTACAATCGTTTACCTTTTTTTGTTAAACAGACGGTATATACAATTCGGGATTATGTATGCTCCTCTTACGAAGCTTCGTACCAATTGTTTGACGTTTACTATGAACGGAGAATGGTTATTCAAACCAAAGATTGGAAATATTTATGCATAGTCATCAAAATCGTACTTTCTTTTTTTGCAATCATTGACTATACCTATGGGCATGCGTGCCAGAGTTGGCTAAATACAGCGATTTCTCGTTCATTCTGCGAAAATTTGTACATACATATATTTGTTTATATATGTACATACATATTTCTGGTTTGAAATAGAGTCATACAATTTTTATAGCTATGGGCTATATTTAGTTTGACATATATTTATAATGTAAAGATGTATTAACTACAAACGCTATAAAGTATTTATGACCACCATGCGTATCCATAATTATGCCATCAGTTTTTAAGAGATGTGAAGATGCGATTTGATGCAAAAGTTTTGAGATACTAAAGCGGCCCATACACGCAACACTTGTGTGCACACCGGTGTCGGTGTACGGAAATTTTTCCCATGTATGGGCTGGTGTGCGCACCGATTTTTCGGTGTCAGATACGGTGTTACTAAAATGAAAAAATTTTGCACATTTGATATTCAGTTGCAGCGAATCGTTGTTTAAAAAAGATCTCACGTCTCTCATTTACTGTTTTTAGAATGTCAATCCGTGATTGCGAATTTTGGCGCAACTTCATTGACTAATATAAAGAGCTTCCGGAGCTCTGGAAAATAAATTGCAATGACTTTGAATTAAAATTTTTGAAATCTCCTGGCGAATTTTCTTGTAGTTCTTTCAGAAGATTCACATGAGAAAACTTGCTTCTTGTTAAGAACCAGTCCTTGGACCAAATTCTTTTTTTTCTTTTTTTCTTTTCATTTTTAGTCATACAGCAAGCGACTACAACTAACGCGCAAACCTCTTCGTCCATGGTCTTTCCGCCTAGAACTCTTGTGCACAACTGAAGTGTGTACGAATCGGTGTTGCGTTAGTGGAGGAAAGCCAACAAGTGTTGCGTGTATAGGCGGCTTAATTCGAAACAAGTGCAAACATTCTAAAAATTCACTCTCGGGCACTCAACTTTGGAAGAAATGTTATTTGTCAAAATTTGTTATGAGATAGGAGTCAGTTCTTAAAAAATTATGAAGGTATTTCCCTCGTACATAATTTGATCTATGTACATTTGGTGACAATTGGAATTGATTCCAAAAATGTTATCAGTATCGAAGAAGCGGGTTTCCAATTATTTTTATATTTGCCTGTCGAATTTGGGCCACTTTGCTCACGATGGTGGCGGTGTGTGTTGTGTGACATAAACAATAAAAGCCTCCAGGGTATTAATTGTTTCAGGTTTATTAGGATAAACCAGGATAAACAGTGACTTCAAGTAGCCTAACTAAACAAACGATCGTTTCCTCATTTAAATATTTTCTTAGCTGAGTAGTTTCCCAAGCTTGAGATAATGACTCGTCTATGAGACGTTGTCCTAAACCTCCCCTCGTCAATGCCATGTTTCTAAATAAAAAAGCAATGGTGTCCACATTCAAGTAGTTGAAGGCACTTTCGATGTCGAAAAAAGCTGCCAACTTGAATACTTTCTCCTCTAAGAACTTCTTGATTGTACTTACTTATCATCTCATGCAACACTGCTTTCTTGGATTATCATTTGGCATAGGCGTAGAGTGCACTGCCTAGCTGCCTGTAATGTACCACAAATACTTCTTTCCTGTTATTTAGAATATTTTCCAGGGCTACGCAACCTTCAAAGATTGCAATACGCCAGGATATAATCAATTCACCAGTTTTCTGTAGCTTGGCAGGTATTACCTCATCCTGCTAACTTGAATGGTTGGAAAGATTTTATCTTAAATACTGTTAAGGGAAGAGTTTCAATGTTTCTTCGCTGTGTATTGCCAAGAATTGTTCGCCATACAGCGATGCACAGTAATATTTGTATTTATGGCCAGAATATTGTGGAATCTTGCCGCTTTCTTTATTCTTTAATGATTTAGAAAAAAATATAAACTCAAAATATCGCCAAGGCTTACCTTGTCGGAAAAAAAATATCACGCAGAGCTTTCTTTTGCTTGTGCGGTATACGATAAAATGTTTTGCGAGCATGAAAACCGCTTTGTTCAGACTATAAACTGTCTGTCCAAGAGAGTGACAGCTTCTTCAAGTGGTCGGAGATTTTCCTGGAGTAATGGTTGTTTTCACAGAGGAAACGAAACGAAATTTATTGGAAGTACCATTTAACGCTCTTATAACTTCACTTCCTCGTGGGTAAACTTGTCTATCTCATACAGCCTTTCAAAATACAGTCAATTTATTTTGTTTTCTTAACATTGGTTCTCTATGTTTCTGTTTTAAAAATATTATTCATAATTGGAAGACCTTTACTCAGACCATCTTTTTATGGAAATACCGTAGGACTTAGAGAGGCTGCAGGCAAACGAATATGGAAGACCTTATTTTTTTCTATTTCAAACATTGTACATATTCAAAATGTCTACCAGAAGCAAGCGCCACAAAAAAATGTTCAATCATTTTCAAAATCTTCTGAATTTGTGTAGAGAAGAAACTAGTCTTGATGCATTAAATAGTTCAAAAGTTGATATTATCCACTCTAACCGAGTCATCAGCGTACGCTATACGTTAAAACCAATTGCCTTTCAGTGATTTTTAAAGTTTTCCTTGAGGGGCCATTACTCACTTTCTACACCGAGATCTAGTTGAACTGCATGTGTCTAATAATGTTATCCATAGTCTTCCTATTTGCTGTATATAAATTCGTTTATAATTGCTATAAGCCTCAAACAAATAGATGGCCCATTAGTTAATCCTCAGATCAAAGTTACAAAGGTTGCGAGTCTCGCAAAAAACTTGCACTCAAGCGCTTAGAATACGTCAAAGAGTATGTTAATAGGCCCGATGTGTTTTGGAACCAAGTCATTTCTTATGACGAAAATAAATACAACATATTGTATTTGGTTCAGACAGTAAACGTTTGTATGGCCAAGACCTAACTCATCAAATCTTCCACACCCTCCCCAGCACCTGTGACACAATTTGATCAAAAAGTTAGGCAGTATAATATAACCAAAGAGTGCAGTTAGTGGTTAGTGCGTTGGATCGCTGAGCGGGAGGTTCAACGTTCGAATCCCAGAAACACCGAAAAGTTTTTTCACGGTACCACCTCTCGCGAATGTCTGACAAACGTCCGAGAGTAATAACTGTCAGGAGAAAGTTTCTCAATTTGCCATACATACGTCTGTTGCGCCAAGTATTTGTTCTTTTATCTATAAAAAACATTTTAGTCAACGGGAACACACAAGTTATTAAAAACTATTTACCACCTTTAAAATATAGGTTTCTATGTACTGTTGGGTATGTGCAATTATTTGAGGTGATTTAAAGAGGTTTAATATTGTTTTTTTCTTTTTTATCTTATAAATTAAATATTGACAAAGAAAGATTGATACTGTCAATTATACAAATATAAGTAAATAATATTCAATAAACTTTCTAAATATAAAACTTTAATTTGTGAAAATATTACATACCATTCAATTGCAAAGTAGCTTGCTGTATGTGAAATTGTTTGATGCAGTGTATGCAGAAACGATCTTTTTACAGCATCTGCATTGGTACTTATGATCGGCATCGTGGAGGGACGTTTGCACAGACTTCTCTTTGGTATGTCGTGCTGGTTTCTCTTTGGTATGGAAGAGGAAAAGAGAAATGTATGCTTAGTGCATATCATTTCCATTAATTTTAGCAAAAAGAGTATGGGCGTGTAAAATAGTTTCTATCTTCATTTGCCGCATTTACATACATACGTATGTATATATGTATCTATCTACCATATTTAAGTATTGACACTACCCCAACTTGTAGCCAAGGCTTAGAGCCAGAATATCTAGAATCTGTGTTCATCATCTGGAATTTTACCAATTTTCAAGATAATTTTAAATTTGTTTTTTTACTTTGATACATGTTTCTTTTTAGCTATTCCCATTGCGATATTACAGTACCCATTTTATCATTTAGGATTGGAGTGAGTACATACACACATACTATGGTTACTATAGTATTTAAAGAGCACCTATCGATACAGATAGAAAATTTATAGAACTGCACGTTTTTTTAAACACACTCCCAACACATTTAATTTGGACTGATAAACACATTAACAGGGCTCTTAACTACGGTGCTATTGGCACAATTCTAGGACATGAGCTTACACATGGCTTTGATGATAGTGGCCGTATGTACGATCGTAGTGGGAATATGAGACAGTGGTGGTCGAACAACACCATATTGGAATATGTTGACCGAACGGAGTGTTTTATTGAGCAGTATGGTCGTTACATATTGCCAGACATAGGAGAATCCGTAAGTAGTAAAAAAGTTTATATTTAAAGATATTCTCTGTTTTTTTCCCCTTAAGGAGGCTACTTCTGCAAAACTAGATAAATCGTTTAAAACAGTTGTTTACACCCTTTAAAAGTTTTCTCCATACTAAAATGTTCCTATTTAAGAAAAACGAATAATTTTTAACTTTAATTAGGCCTACTCATGGTAGGCCATTATTTAGTGAGGAATGGTGTAGTGAACGATGCAGCCTAATGGGCTATCTTTAAAATATATTATGTAGAATTGAAAGTAAATAAAATGAAAAATGTCTGGTCATGGTAAACGTGAAGGGCATTTTATTTATTTTTTAGAATTTTCCGTCGGTCGTATTCATCGTCTTCTCCGAAAAGGAAATTGTGCTGAACGCGTTGGGGCTGATCCTCCTGTTTATTTACCATCTGCTTGGCGGCTAAAGTCTTAAAACTGGTGGGAAATCCTACTCGTGACAACAAAAAGGCAAGCTCTATCCTCCGCCGTTATCAAATGGCCATTAGTAATGACCAAGAATTGAATAAATTGTTGTGTAACAACAGTACAAGGAGTAGCTCTTACACTTGCATTGCACCGGATTCATCTTTTTTGCATAGACTTTATGGCCCAATGTAGTACGAACGTGACGCAATCGGCTCCACTTCTTGAACCTTAAATTTTTTGTAATATTTTGAATACGTATGAATAATCTCCATGACACCTGAAGATATATAGAGTATACATATTATTCAGATCTAAATACACGCTCATTTTAAAAAACCGCAAGTTCCTTAATTTTCAATTAATTAAATTATTAAATTAGTGTATAATTCTAAGTATACAATATGTATGTAGTTTTGGAGACGATTTCTCTATAAAAAAAAAACAACAGTTTTGTTGTCTCAAAAGTTATATACAGTGAAGTTCAATGGGCAAAACCCAAGAATAAAGGTTATAAATTGCGACCGCCTTTTTTGTTCAGGATACTTATCTTAAGGTGTGGTCCTTAAGTGGCAAAATACATACATACACATGTATGTATATGTGGACGCCGTGGCTCAGTCGTTAGTGTGTTGGATTAGTGAGTGGGAGGTTCGAGGTTCGAATCCCAGAAAACACCAAAACGTTTTTTCGCGAATAGTGAGGTCTCGCGAATGTCTGACAAACGTCCGAGAGTAATAATTGCCATGAGAAAAATTGTCATAAGGCCTTTCGGTTATGGCTCTAAACTGTAGGTCCCTTCCAATTGGGTGAAAAAATAGACATGCACAACGCAATTGGTCGCGACGGACCACATACGCCAAGTATTTGTATTTTTTTTTTGTATGTATAATACATACTTCATAATAATACTTCAATCAAATATTAGACAGCGCCGTGACTATTGGTTTAAGCCAGAGTTAGAAGAAAAGAAAATATGTGTTTATGGAAACTTTATTTACAAAATTTTGGCATCTTGTATTTCACTTTCTAAATTCAGGCTGAGGCTAAATCGAGACCGTACTTTTCCATACTTCTTATCTCACCAGGCGTTGAAGTCTTAAACGAATGTTTTGATGCAAAGGATAACTACAACACATTTATCTGTTCTGTGCATTAAAATCTCAAAAGCATCAATTCGCCAGATGTACTAAGCCAAAAGCGTTGAGAGACTATGTTCCCGCGAAATCTTTCCCTGGTTTAAAATTGTTAACACTCGTACGAGTAATTACATACATACATACATTATGTCTGAACTTAAAACTTTTTCAATGGAGGTGTTTTTTTTTTTAAATTGACCTTGCTCTGTCAACCAAAAGGTTTTATCAATTCGCTCCTGAATATATTCAAGAATGCATAGACGTACATACATACTAGGTACATATGTACATATATAACGTACATGGATTAGCATGTGGTGCACTGTTGACAGTGGAGCTTGCGTATTATCATTTATTTTGTAGTGATGATGGTGGCAATTTACGAAACCAGTTTCACTCTGCCTTACTTTGGACACTCGGCACAAAATTGCGAAAAACGATTCAAAGGCAGTTTCAAAGGCAGTGCCTGTGTAGTAATCAATATTCAACAAAGCGTGTAATATATACAGTCCACCCTCTCGTTTACACCTCCTGGTAATTTATTCAATGGTAAGTTTGATTTGTCACGAAAGTGGGTGATTTTTCGCTCTTATTTGAGAGTAGATACTATGCACGTCCGTATGTACATACATATGCATGTGTGCACATACTCGTATGTATGTGTTTTTGCGTATCAACGCTTTTCCTCTTTTGGCATGGTTTAGATATCCTGGAAACATTGCTCAATCATGGTAGCTAACGAGTATGCACTCCTATGCTAAATTTTGTACGCATATACATATGTATGTATGAGTAAATGAAAGTAATTTAGTTGCACTTTGTATGCCCATTTAAATTCCGTTTTTCAAGCCTCACGTATATGTATATGTATGGACATACTGAGATAACATATCATCACTTTAAAATTTATTTAAAAAGTTACTTACTTCAAAGTGCAGAACCAGTGACGAATGTACTGCGAATGTAAATTTTATAAAAACAATGTTTTGTAATTTCTTTGCATTTATAAAAATCAGTCAAAAATTGTAAGGTTTCATCAATCCCTCAGTGAAGTCCAAAGCTGAAAAAGGAATTGAAAGTAGGTCCCTTATATTATCATAAGAGCTTTATCCTTAGAGTTCACTCTAATGTAGATGATTAGGTCAATTTGGGTTTTGAACGCAAATTAGTATAGCGATAGGGCAAAATATAGTAAATTTAGCAAAGCAAAATCTAGATGGTTTATGCAAGATCTTTCATTACTTTGGATGCGAAGTCCTATTTATTGAAAGTACTCTGCAGTTGCATCCCGCAGCATTTGGTTGCAGGCAAAAACCACTAATTAGCCTTCTTATTCATGTGGTCCAGAGGCTAGCTTCTCGCGACTATTTGTGTTATATTTTTCACACAAATGGAAGGG
The DNA here is from genome assembly GCA_946965025.1 of Blera fallax. Lineage (NCBI taxonomy): Eukaryota > Metazoa > Arthropoda > Insecta > Diptera > Syrphidae > Blera > Blera fallax. The sequence goes on from OX337244.1 coordinate 65,745,499, forward strand.
ACCTACAGTTCAGGGCCATATCCGAAAGACAAATTGAGAAGCTTTCTCAGGACAGTTATTACTCTCGGACGTTTGTCAGACATTCGCGAGAGGTGGGACCGTGTAAAAAATCCTTGGTGTTTTCTGGGATTCGAACGCCGAACCTCCTGCTCAGTAATCCAACGCATTAACCACTTGAGCCATGGCGCCCATATTTCATATTAGTAAATAATTTAAATTTCACGTAGCTTTCATTTACAAATTCAAATCTATAATATGTCAAAATGAACTACATATGTACCTACGTACATATGTATGTACGTATATATATGTATGTATAGCGGCTTATGCCAGGATTGAATTCATTTTGTAGGATTCGGTTCCAAAAAATAGACTTTACTGTGTGAGTACTTCTTGCTTTGTTTCGCACTGCAAAATTCAATTTCTTTTAGGTATTGGAGTAAGATTTCAATTCAAATCTTTATCGCTTGCAGTCACTATCTTTCAATAACACTTTCTTAACTAAATCTACAATATTTATTCACCAAACTCCCATTAATTCCTCTTTTCTCTATAGCTCACGTTTTCTTATTTATCGGTAAAATTTGTGCACTATTAAACTGTCACTTCGCAAGTAAACATTATATTTTCCGTTCAGTCGCCATTTTTATGCCTACTTGACTTGTAACAGTTTGAGAAGCTCCGGTATGTAGTTAGCATACCGTGCGCACTATTTGCAATACTTTGTCTTCGTTTCAGAATTTCCAACGTAGAATAACCGTTTTTCGGAACACGATGAATTCGTTTTCGATGGTCAAACTAATGCTTATATTATATATGGCTTGCACAAATGTTTCCTGTGTTGCTGTTCGTCTCGAATCAGCTTAAATTTATTATTCTCTTGATAGCGTTGTCGATGATCAACGATGATAATTTTCATCTTTTCTCTTATTTCCAATGGGATTCGATAAGCCAGATCACTAATACAAGTCCCCATTTTGTAATTCTCTTGGTAGCGATGTAGAACGTTAAAGTTGAAAATTTTTATCTTGCCGCTTATTTTCGTTTCTTAGTACATGTCCCCATTTAGTAGGAACTCTTCCAATTCTGCTGCAGCTTAAATAATCTTCGTTTTAATCATTTAGAATAGTATGGGCTTACTATTATAGATCTCCTTTCTGAAGTCCTGACGCCATTGACCTGATTTCTGCTCTATGTTCTGATCCTATGGTGTATATCTCTCGACCTTTTCTCTCAGGACCGCCACAGGATTTAGGCCAAAGACGTCAGTTTCCACACGTCGCATTGAATGCTTCCGTTTTCGCTGTAGTTCTTTACGCTAAATCAAAAAAGGCATTTTCTATTTTCTCCAGTACCTTGTTAAGTACCTAGTTAATATCAGCTGGCTTCTCAATTTTTTTGAAGGCTCCAAACTGAACATTTAGAGATTTTGCGCGCAGTATAAGTTGAGAGTGGAGCTTCTAGATATGTCTCGTATATCTGATTTATTTATTTGCTACTTCCGATTAAACATACGTTTAATTTGCGCGTCGTATTCTTCTTCTATAGCATGCAATGCCTGCAATACGTCTTATTTTTCGTTTTATTTCTTCTCGTTTGATTCGGTATATGCTTCTTATCAATTCAAGAAAAAGGACTTCGTGTAAAAATAAGGGATACATGGGTTCGATTCAATGTTGAAAGTTGAGATATCGATAATACTGAAAAAGAGCCTTGTGTCAATGGCAGTTTTATCAATCTAGTATAGCCCGGGCAAATAGCCTTCTGAACCCCAAACCTGATATACCAGGATCTTGGTTTCCTGCGAAAGGGGGATCGATATACTATTTCTTATAGATATTAGCTCAGAATATGCTGACGTAGGTCACCAAGGTATTCAAGTGAAAAGACCTCTTTCCTCCTCTGTCGTTTGATGTCGACAAGACGTTTCATAATAATAATAATAATAATAACCGTACAAATTCATCGATTCGTGACAGAGCATAGCTATCCTCACACAAACAGGTGCTGCCATCTTTCTCTTTAACTAGTAAATCTTTGTAGCCCCCGTCTTCTTCGTCAATAGAAAACGTTTATCAAGCTGGCGAATTGGCTAAGCATCCCCATTGTTCCCTGCTTTGACTAGAAGACAACCCTTACTGAATCTCGATCAGTAATGGCTCACACCGAACATCCAAATCGCGTTGTCTCCCTATGTATGTACATACACATGTAGTGGAACTGTATAATCGGAGGCCCCAAGATCATCTTTCAGCTAAGTCAAAAATATTGTATCAGAAGATGGCGGACGTCTTGTGATGATCGTTTTCGTTTTCGTACGCCTTCGGAATTTTCACAGGTACTTGCACGCACAAGGTTAAGATTAATTACACCGTGCGTTTTAATGAATTCAACTCACCATATATACAGCTAACAAAAACGCATGGGGAAAAGCCAAACTCGCCAGATGCGAACCTCTTTAAACGAACTTCTTTATACACTTGTACACCTCTTCAAACGAACTTCTTTACACACTTGTACCGACGTCCCTGTAGTAGTTTTCCTTGGAGCAGTACTTAGGGAGCTTATAATACAAGAACATGCTGAATACGACTACTTGCAAAACAAATTAGCTGAGTTACATGACTGTCATGGTGGTACCCGATATATTCATACGAAACCACAAAAAGAACTGTATCTATAAAATGTGAGGACGTTGGTTTTTTATATGTACATTTGAATTTAACATAAGCCGACTAACAACTTTTTAATTAGGTATATTGGCCTGCTTGAACTGAGTACTTACTTATGCACTTAAACGCATAGTTTGTAGTTAACCGCAAAGCACGATCCTAGATTGAATGACCTAGTTATGAAGTTATACTACATAAAAACATAAAATGAATAGAAAAGCACTAATACATATGTATGTAAAGGATATTTAGAAAGGAGGAAAGAAGAAGATATTCAAGTGTACTCTTTAACATTAATTCTGTACCTAATTTATGAATGTAAAGAGCCCAAGCAATGTACATATGTATGTATGTTATCATATTAGCGGTCACAAATACAATATATGTATATAACTGTGGGTAAAATAATAACTACCGTCAGAAAAGGAAAGTTTTCACTAAACATACAAGAAAACCACATTAAAGGACATTAGGACGATGGCAGGCTGCTTTCACAAACACAAGTTAATTTGGGTTGCTCCATAATGAGGAGATGAATTAATTTTGAAAACTTTGTTTTGATCAGGAAATTTGGTCAAATTCAATAAATGTGAGTTTGAATAACCAAATTGGCAATACGCTGACTCAATTTCGAGTCAATTCTATTGCATGTATATTTATGTACTGCAAGTTCACAAATACGTAGACGTATGTATGTATATAGCAAATGTTTTTATGTTTTACAGACCCAACAAGTTTTTCTTACAAACAACACATGTATTTCGCGTTCCAGTTAAAAGCGATTCGGTCCTTTCTTTGTTACGGTAAGTTGAACTTCGATTTAATTAGTGAGTAGATGGATAAAATTTCGGCGTCCCTCGAGGTCTGTAACGAATTTTGTATCAGAAGGCATAACTTCTTAATTTTTTGGTACACAACGGCCGTAACGTCGTATTGCAATTTACAACGAGTATTAGACAACACCTATACCAGGAGCAAAATCGCTGCAAATTTTTGTTTTTACTTTTATTCAAGTGCTTTTAAGCCCTAATTAAACTCTGGTTCATCAATGATTTTGAGAGAAGTCCCTGACATAAAAAAAGCTTCTATTGAATGGTCCACCAAACCAACTCAACAAAGACGTACTCGTTGGTTTGTCGGTCTACGCAAAAAATGCAACCTAAAAATCTAGACAAACTTCTGTCTTTCTTTGTTTCCACCTTTACTAGAAAAAACCGAATTACCGGAAACATTGCGGTATAAAAATCAGATCTTTTAGAAACAAAGTTTTTCTCGTATGATTTGGCACATTCGGCAGTTCAGACTACTGCATCAAGCAAAATACCAATTATAGCTCTCACAAGCTATGAAGCAGAACTAACACTATCTCAATTCAGCCGAGTACAAAAAAAAAGAAGGAAATCATAACCGCTTAATTTGGCCCTACAATGAACTACTAAACGGACCGGGGTGTTTTTTCTACATATATTCTATACAACAGAGGAATTATGTGCCAACCCATTGTTCAGGCATATCGACCTAATTCCTACCTAGCAAGCTTGTTTCCTTTGAATTGTCACAATAATTCTGTGGAGCAGTACCTTGACTATAAACGCTGTCCTGCCTTAGGGACTTCTGTTAAGTATAACAATTTTGTACAGACGGCGTACTGACAGACAAAACTCAGAGATCATGACACTTAAGTCGTTGCCTTCGACCTTCGATAACCTTCGACCTTCTGATAACTTTCATTAGAACAACAAAAATTCGGTCTGTAAATGCTAACAGCATGGACAATAATGCCATCACTGATGAAGTACTTCCCCCAGTCATATTCCTCACTCTAAGTGATCTCCGACTCATTGAGAAGGAAAAAATCAGTCGGTATCGACGGAATATCGGTCATCGACCTTCGACAAATTTATATCACCCTGTTTATTAACATCCGCTGAGTGGGTGGAAGACATAAATGTTCTTCATTAAACTAGATGACTTGATTGCTTACAGGTCAGAACCAATGATCGAGGTAATTTCAATACTTTCGTAATTGAGTTCTTTATTTCCAGCTAATTTTTTTTTTTTTATAATTTACCCGCACTCAAGGGGTTATGAATACCCTTTTACATGTATTCGCATGGTGCGGGCGTTGAAAGATAGATAGAGAGAGAGAGAGAAAGAGATTGGTGTAGTGGTTTGAAACTCAGGTGTATTAGGTTTCACATTAGCTCCAAGGGTGGTGTCCAGAATAACTGGGGAGATTTGACGCTGTCATGTATTTTTTGCCTTCACTTCTGATTCACAGTATTTTTTTTTCACGATCCACCTAATGTCATAAGCATATCAATTATCAACAGAGCGATCAATTTCTCCTGCCTTCGCAGTAGTGTTGTCACAAACTTTCGCAATTGATCGGACTGCCTCTTATCATATAATGCTTGCTGACATCAGGGATTGAACTGTGAACCATCAGCTCGACAAACGATGACGCTACCACTACACCATTGCCACCCCCATTGCCATTTCCAGCTTCGACAACTGGAAGCTGGAAATAAGGAATTCAATAATAGAAATAAATTTTAAATGAAAATGAACGAGCTTACAAGTACATCCCCAAAGGTTGATTATTTTCCACGGTATTAACCTTAGGATAGCAACACACTTTTCCCATACGCGAATAGCAACAACGGTCAGCTGGCACCCCAATGTATTCAACTAAAATAAATAATAAGACACGTTAGCAACCCGCATTTTGCGCAAGCTGTCTTAACTTGTATGTCGCGGTTTCTTGGACAAATGGCACATCTTAACTGCTTCTTTAATTTTAATGGCGGTTCTTTAACTTCTGGCTCCTGGATGTCTCCAAGAACAGCTCGAATACTATCACCCGACTCTCTAGGTAAATTTGTTTGCAATCGGCGCCTTATATGTGGTTCAGCAAGTTGTAACGCTAACTTGAGCAAAAAATGTTTATGAAAATGTTTTGCTGGCTTATTAGGATGCTTAGCATTAAGAAACAGGATCATAGAATTACTCCCAGCTTGGTATATCATGCCATAAAAATACCGGAGTGGCCAACGTCTTGTACCTCCGCTGACACTATAACTGTGCATCATTTTATCAAATGTGTCAACACCTATTTCCGCAAATCTCTTGGACATTCTTTTCCAAAGTTTCAATTGATCGAAAACCTATTTTGAACTGAAAAAATAAGAAGTTCGAAATAAAACCTAAAAAAAAAATAGTAACATAAATAGCAACTGGGGTGACATGCCTGTAAAAAGAAAGGTACGACCTACCGCAGCAAGCTGTGACCCAGAACTGAAAGCTCAGCTGTCAATTTGAAAATAGCAAAAAGAAGAGAGCGATTGTAAAGCGGGAATCTGTGAAATGGAGAACTTTTTGTTTCGTTCGGGTGCTGTATCACCCCTGTTGCTATCGTAAGGTTAATGCAGGAAGTGTGATGAAGCCACATTGAGGACGCTGCAGCCAACCATATGCCTCGTTAGGAGGCAGTAGTATACACAGATTTTTAAGAGCGTCTGGATGACCAAAACAAAAGAACTCGGAAACATGTTGGACTACGGCGCGGAAGAGTCACCGTTCGAATCCAAAAATAAATATAAACAAAACTGTTCACACAAATGTGATAAACATCTAAGCAGTTTTTCAATTATGCCTAACGGATATGGCTTTAAACTGAAGGTCCTTTTCACTTGTGGGAATGAGTATAACACGCGCAACACGAATGGTCACGTGAAGCTATGTCTTGAAACTTGGGCCCTACATTATCCCGGCTGCCATTTTGGTTATCAAAAATGCCAAAACTTAATATCAAATTAAATGTTTGTTATCGAGTACTGCGTAACGTTTTAATTATGTACGTCATCGAAATTATTAAGCTTCTTCTTTAGTAGACATTTTTTTTAGTTCACACTTGATTTTTGTAGGGTGGTACGGATCTAGCTTAATTTTATAACGTTTGGTGATGCCTTAAAACTTCCTTATCTTTGTTTCTACTCATAAATTGATAAATATAACAGTCCACAATATAATTATGACTACCGATAATATCTAACTAATTTGTGAATGATTCCCACAATCCGCTTTTTTTTATTAAAGAGTCATGTCGCAGTACCTGCTTTCAACTCACATGGATTCTGTTCAATATGATGAAATATCCTTTTATCCAAATGTTTCCCTTCGAATTGATATGACAAATCGTAAATCGAAAAACGACCGCAGCCATAAAAATGATTGAAAAATCGTTATTGAACGGGTTTCAATTTAAGGAAAACATTTCATAACACCGATTTGCTTGCGAAAGACAATCAGACGATCATACTTTTTTTTATCTCAGACTATAAAATAAACACATCCTTTCCTTTTGTAGGTTAATGGTGAATTGACTTTGGGAGAAAACATTGCCGATAATGGAGGACTACGTGAAGCTTTCTATGCCTATAAAAAGTATGTGAAGAGATTTGGAGCAGAGGCAAAATTGCCAGGGCTAGAGGGATACAGTCACGAGCAATTATTTTTTATATCATTTGGGAATCTATGGTGTGAAACTCTTACACCAGCTGCGAGTCGCTATGCTCTTGAAGATTCACATTGCCCCGGAAGCATACGACTGAAGGGAGTCCTTTCAAATTCAGAGGAATTTGCGAGTACTTTTAAATGTAAACGGGGATCTGGAATGTTTCCAAATGATAACAAATGTAGGATATGGTGAATTTATATTTAATGTACATACATAAATATGCTTATGCAAGAATTAAGAATTTTTTATAATTAGTAAACCATTAAAATAAAATATGTTAGCATTAAATAATACGATAGTTAAGACATTAATATTTAAACTTTGTACAATTTTCCCGCCTATTTCACTTTAACTTAACTTAATTGAATAGATTATTGTTCACTATAGGTACTAGTTATAAGCATTTGGTTGTTAAATAAACATAAAAATATTTCAGAAAAAATATAAATACATAATATGTTTCACATAAAATTATAGTTTTGAAACAAAATCTTTTTACTAATACACTGAGCTACATATGTATGTATGCACATATCAACTTTGTATTTAATAATTATATAGTAGTATATCGATAATGTGAATTTCCGATTTGAGTTCCCCTAAAGCTTTACATTATACATATGTATGTAGTCTTTGTAATGTGAAATTTGCGATCTTTCTTCTGTTGAAGTTTTTATATTCCTTTTGGGATGTGATAATACCTATATAAGTCATTTCACTTATTATTTTGGTAATTTTCCGAAGTCTTGTATGTTTGCTTTCGTTGAAATTTCTGAAGGTTCATGAGCCAGGTGCTAGTTTCATCTAAGACTTTTGGAAGACTGTCCATTACGAGCAGTCAGAGAAGAGAAGGTTCGTCTCCCAGTGAAGCCGTAATATTGCGGCTTAATAGTATATGGTCTAGTCAAAAGTTTATTATTTGTTTCGAACAGTTTGTCGTGAGGACATAAACAATTTTTCAAGTTATTGTATTGTTGAATGCCCCTGATATCTAAATCTAACAATTTCAGAAGAAAGGAAGTTACTTTAATGGGTGTACAACTCTGCGCCGTCTATAAATCTTTCGTGGGTCCGGTAGGAATACCACTCTCACCTCCTGTGAGTGAGAGGGTATGTCCACCATTCATTGAAGTAGTTTACGAAGTGTTCGCTTCCATCGGCCAGTCACTCACCTCTCTTATTAGTGTTCGTTCTTCCCCAATTAAGGAGGTTGAAATTTCTATTAGACCATTGTGTTGGGACATGATCAAAGTGACGAACTTCTCTCACTCATCGCCAGGTTGTGGTTGCGGGGTGTCATAGGAGAGTTAGCAAGAAGCTATGATGGTTGGTTTGGTTTCGTCATTCTTAACTCCTTATTTGAGGCTAGTTACTATGAGATCACCTGTACTAATCCGTGAGATAATGAAGATGGTAACGGTAGGATAAGAGTAGGTAACAAATGGTTTCATTGGAGCAACAAACCAGAGCTAGACTCTGGGCAACGAAAAGGGGAATAGGTGGTATTAATTTAGAATATAAAAGTATATAGAATAAATACAAGAGACTTGTAAATGTCTGTCGGAGTAAACGTTTACAATTATTAACAGCACTGATGAAATTATTTAACATAGCACAAAAAACCTAAAGAATACTACATAGATGATGAAAACCCCTTGAGTGAGCATTTGAAAATTCTCTGCTATAGCACACATGGCTTAGAAAGTTAGTATGTATGTATGTATCTGTACCTAACTTTCTTCGAATACGTTAAATCCTTTGCAAAATTTTCGTTGTTAAAATCCCCAAAAGTAGATCAATTCCAAAAATTCTTTAAGGGTATTGATATATTTTGGAAACCTTACACTCGGAACAGTAGAATTGGGAAGTTGAGTTTGATATGGTGCGAGAATATTTTATAGAACATGAAGTAGTGAACTCGATGGTCATTGGATAGGCGAACTACAGCAGAGTATAAAGGACATCTGCAGGGATAATGGACTGATAGTTCTTAATAGTTTTTCGAAAGGCGAAAAAGGAGGCCATTTCACTATCATCAATAGTATTGGAGAATCTGTGAAGAATTAGAAACGGCTCAGCCTTTCATTGGTAGATGCCTGATTTTAAAAGAATTTAGGTGAAACTATTTTAAGAAAACAACCTTTTTTAAAATAAATTTAATGATGTATTTGGGAATAAACTTAGTAGTTGAAATTAAACTCTTGAAATCAAAACTAAAAAACTATTGTCAGTACTATGTATTAAATAAAATTTAAATAATTGTAAATTGAAACATTCTTTGCTTCTTTTAAGAATTCAATTTTAATTTAAACTTAAGTATGGAAGTGTTAAAAACCTTTTTCTCTGAAATAAGGATTTTATACATACGTACATACATTTAAAGATCAATGTAACCTTGAGCCACAATGCAGGCTTTGCATTTACTATTTTTATTATCTGCTATCACTTTTATTGTTATTCAAGCAACCGTGTTTCCGGATGAGGACAATGTCCGTTATCCCTGCTAAAAGCTAGGCGCAGAAATTGACATTTGCCACTTACTGTGTTGAAGGTTGCCTTGTATTACCTTCATTTACTCTCTCGCGGAATAAAGCGATCATAAAGCTAACTCTTTGTACAGTTTCCGATGTAAGTTGTATGGGGTTTGACCTTTCCTACTGCGCTTGCTATTCGTAAGATTGTTGAGATAGCAATGACGGTTGATGCCCTAAACGTCCAGAGAAACTTCGCATGGTTTTTGTTGATGAGTTGTTTTTTTCGAGAGTATTGCAACAGAGCTTTTGGTCCTCTTTTAGAAAGAAATTTCAATTACGTTACCGTTATTTTGAAAATTGAATTGCAAGTGCAGTAGGAGAGTTTAAATCTAGGACAGTCAGTTACATGAAACCCAAAACTGTTTTGGGTTGGGTTGACAAATAATTTAGTTTTTAGAGCTAATAATCAGTTTATGCTCTGCCAACCATAATCTTAATAAATAAAGATCTCAATTTATATTTGCTATAAGATTTAAAACACTATCAGAGCCGTAAGAAAAACCCACATCATCCACAAACGCTGTCAGTGCTTCTCTAAAGGGTAACCTAAACAGGGAATTGATGTAAATCAAAAACAGTATTGGTCCCAGAACAGAACCCTGAGGCACTCCTAGATTAAGAAACTTTACTTCACTTCTGATGTTATCAATTTTTACTCTTTTTGATCTATTACTGAGATAAGATCTGAACCACTCACATGCAAAGCCCCGAAAACCAGTATTTTCCATTTTACCTAACAATATGTCATGGTCGACCATGTCAAAAGCTTTTGTGATATCAACAAAAAAACCGGCTGTACATTGACAAATATCTAAAAACCAAAATGTAAAAGAGTTTCTTTTGTACTTTTACCTTCCTGAAATCCAAACTGAACAGAACTGAAAAACTTTAAGAACCGCACCATTCTATTTTTTACAACTTTTGCAAAAAGTTAGTAAAATACTCAAGTTAAAAGAGAGATAGGCCTATAATTACCCAATTCATTGGCAGATGCTGTCTTAAAGAGAGGTAAAATATCGGCACATTTAAATGCATCAGGAAATACACCGGAAAAAAATGATGTTATTGAAAATATGCGCCAAAACATTAACTAGGAAACAAGTAATATTTTTCAGGACTAAATTTGAAAAACCATCGAATCCAGCAGAATTTGTATTTTTAACGTTCCAATTAGTTTTAGGAGTTCCAATCTAGTTATCGGCTTAAATAAAAAGGCTTGTCGCTGCAAGGGTTCACCAGGATGAACCCTTATAATAACTGGGCCAACTTGCTTAGTAATATTTTTAAACCACTTTTTAATGAAAGCGTTTTGAAATTGTGAAGGTAGTGGGAAATTATTGATTTTAATATGATGAGTCTTCGTGATACTAACCTATTGAAAGTTGCTCGTTCTTGGGCATAAGTGGTTCTTTCAGTAGATGTGAATGACATATGTATTATCAAATTTCGCAGTAATATACATAGAGAAAGGAGCAGAAAAGACAGAACGGGCTCAAATCAGTCAGAAACTGCGGCATAAGTTGAATACGGTTCAACATTTTAAAATATATATATATAATGCAAGAGAACTTAATAAATTCCTAAACTATGAGGTAATCAACCAGTAGAAGTGTGAGTATAGCAATAAACATAACCAAGCATAAAAGCAAGGGAGGTCAACCAGCAAGGCACCGGACTTTCTCATACTTTTACCGAACGATTTTAGAAACACTTGTCAAAACTCAAATGTTAAAATATTTTTTGAAAATAAAATTTCACTGCACTCTCTATAAACTTCTCTCTCTATATGTTCTGCGGAATTATAAAAAAAAACATTTACATAACTCTCTTTGACTGATGTTTATCAATGATCTAAATTGTCACTGAGATTTTTTTTGTACTTTACCGTTGAGCATATTTTATGACGCAAGTCTTTTAATGTAGTAAATGTTGTACAAGCATTAGAATACTCTTAATTGGAGAATCAAAGTTAATGCGAGCATCAGTTCAAAGGGTCTGTGAAAATGGTATCATATAACTGGCAATTAAACTTAAAAAGGAAGACCCATTTCTAAGAGGTAAAGTCTTGGTATGTGTAAGTACATACATATGTAGGAATGTATGTTTGTATACAGAAAATAAGTGCGTACCTATGTACACAGCAGAGACGATAAGCTTGACGATTGTTTTAATTTCTTTATGTAATAGTTATGTCAACCTCTAGAACAACTTTCTCATAAAAGGCTTAGTAGTTATTTAGTATTGGGAAATATTTGATGTGGATTACACTGAGAGATATTCTGAAAGGAGCTACTTAAGTCATCAGTTAAAACATACAGATAAAACACCCATTTTACGAGTTTTAGTGCCACATGATGTTATCTTATAAAATAAATGACATCCTTTCGGCAATGTTATAACTTGCCTTGCATTACAATAGTTTAACAAACGTACTAAGGTTTTTAATACCAAAGTAAAGAGAATGGTGTTTGATTATTACTCTGTGTCCATGAGTGCTATAAACTTTACTTCAACCGATTGAATTAATTAGCAATAAAAATGACTAAGGGCACGTTCTTTATACATCAAAGTCAGTAGATAATTAGAATTTAAATTTTGCATTCAGGAAAATGAACATTTTAGAAATACGTACTACCATACAGCATTTAAATCGTAATATTTGCAGCTCTTTTGGTTTCATTGTAAAATAAACCATTTTGAAGACATATGTACATAAATTATGCGTATAGCTACAAAATAAATAAATACTTGGCTCAACAGACCGTGTGTGGACCAGGTTCTAGCTTCTCGCGACCATTCATGTTGTGCGTGTTATATTTTTTCACACAAATGGAAGGGACCTATAATCCGCCATCCGCCCAATTTTTGGGACACGGTTTCCTATCAGTAGTAGCAGTATGTCAGCAAATAACAATGGCCTCCTAGAACTCCATTTTTCATGGCTTACTTATATAAACCAGTGACTTCACGTATCCCCATAAGACATAATCGAATGTCAAATTCCACGATCTCGAAGGCAAATTTACAGTTCCATAAGTTCCGGTTAATCGTGTCCAGATCAATGTCATTCATTCATATTTGCAAGAAAATATTCATTGATCAGAGCCCGGTAATGATCTCAATTGACCGTAACGGGAGCTTTAAAGAAGTAAGGGAAAATGGTACCTCTGCCGCGAAAACGTCAATAAACCCTTATGCTAAAAACGGGTCTCATTGCTAAACACAATTTTGTGATAAATTAAAGGGTCAGTTTGGTACTGCTCAAAAGATCTAGAATGGAGCGAATTATGTTATATAAATACAGCGCCAATATTCTTTTCAGTGGGTACGGTGTGGTGGTAGTCTGTTGTTTACGTGACCTGGGTAGGTTTGAGCCCCGCCGATGAACAGCAACCACCACCTAACGTAAAATAGAAAAACGAATAAAATCTAAATTTCTTCAATTATGTACGTACGTATGTTCTTCCACAAAAAAGGAGCTTCTGCGTTGCCCTTTTAAAAAAAATTTCATATTCCTTTGACGTGCGTTGTTCAAACGTGAATCTATTCCTGATAATTTGCCAGACAATACCGAACATAAATTAAAATGGGCGGGCAGAATGATTGCTCAGTTTGACAGCTATCCCCATAGTAACTTCTACCTAATCACTCTATAAAGCGGTCAGCCTTCTATTTGGGGCTTTTTCTGCGCATGAAAGTGCGGGGCTAGTTCAACAAATCGGGATGTTCAAGTCCGATGTATTTTTATGGGAGCTCCTCTTACGAATGCCTGAGTATATACCCAGAAGTTAATCTCCCAATTTTACAGATCGGAGTTTAACTGTAAATTGCTGGCCTCTTCAATTCATGTGAAAATTATAACACGTTCGATCAAAATCGGACTAGATCGTAGACTTTATTTGGGTTACTTTCCGAATTATTTATTTTTTATTTTCATCTAATTATTTCAATCTAATTCAAAGTTGTTGGGTGGATTAAGACATGAAAGCCTTTGGTATCCGTTTTAAACACTGTTTTTATATATTTGTTAATGTTAAAAAGGTTCAATACCCTCTGGCTGAGTTTCAAAGTAATGGGGAAATCAATTTCAAATAGACACTCCTCATATCAAGATGGGTGTCTGACAATGTAGCAAATCAATCAGTGTATACGTATACGATTGGAAAGCATTATCAACATTTAATCATTGCCCTGCTCACAATCTGGATTTATCAAGCAAAATGAAATGAAACATGTCACAACACTTCAAAGTATATGGTATATACATATGTATGGTCGGTGTTAAGAGCAGTTTATATTACGAGAGACATGAACAATCATTTTCAGTATGCTTAATTAAAATATCGAAGTCCTTGTATGTGTAAAGAAAGGTGGGTTAAGTAAATAAACCTCATGCATATTTCACGAGGATATGATACAAATCCTCGAGATACATTGTACTTTTACAAGCTTTGGGGTTATTTATTATGCCATACGTGAAATATGTACCTACCAAAGATCAATAATTTTGGGTTCAAAATTGTCTTACATATGTACAAATGTTGTATTGAGGATTACCGAAAAATTCAGTGACATAATGCAATTTTCAGTCGGTTAAATGACTTCTTTTCATTTTCATTTTTAATGCATTTTTATTTTTGGAATTCATTATTTCTTACAAGCTAGACAAAAACGCTTAAACTAACTTAACTAACTTTACTTAATCTTATTCTAGCTTACTGACCCTATGCGGGTACTCTAAGCTAAACCTAATGCTTAAAACTATGTCTTTCGACGTAACCTAACTTAAAATTAATTATTTATCTAAATGACTTAACAAACTAGGATAACTAAGAAAAATTTGGAAAAACTTAGTGAACGAACGTGTTTTTTAAAATAAAAGTCTTACATCTAAACTTAAAAACTACTTTAAAAATAAACTTTAAAACTACCTTAACAATAAGCCTTAAAGCTACCTTAAAAATAAAGCTTAAAACTACCTTATTCTAGACCATACATGTATATATCCACATATATATATATTTCTATATATATATAGATATACACATATATAATACATACATATACATATACGTATATATATATATACATATTTTTTATTTTTTTTTTTTTTATAAATACCTTACACCTAAACCTTAAACCTATATAAGCCGGCCAGGCCAGCTTTGCGCCTTAGGAGGAGCTATCCTGTATCAAAAGGAAACGACGAGGGAGTTCCCTCTCCGTCTCCTAACCACCAGAATGTCTGATGCTGCCTTGCAACGTCTCGCAAATCGCGACCTGCTATCGCTCTACTGAACCGAAGACGCTCCGTCATGCTGAGCGCGACGTCTCGGTCGTAGTTGAGTCGCCTATCCACAGCTGTCCGGGCAACATGGAAGATTAGCGGCACCGCTACTTTGTCCTGTATCAGACCTTCTCTATCTAAATAGAGGAACGCCTCTGGGGGAATGAAGCCGTTAAGACGCACGCTCTCATGATACATGTCATTGGGGTAGTAGGCCCCAGAGATCAGGTTATTCATCGAGTTCATTGCTCTTGCAATGTGATCAAGAAATTATCCACCCTGATTATGTCCGCCCTGTTATAAAGGATCTCATTGGAGTAGAATTTTATGTACTGAGACTCTGGTGTTCTATATAAGCGAAGGCAGGCCCTAAGGCAAGCCCTCTCAAACACCCGAATCCTTTCCAACGAGCTTGCTCCCACGTTGAACCACACAGGACAACCATATACGAGCATGGGCCGAATGAGGGCCATGTAGCAGATTACCTTCACCCTCGCATCGAGTTGGCTGCTATAAAACAGTCTCTTTGTGAGGGCGAAAGCCGCTTTGGCTCTGGCCAGAGCAGCATCTATATGTTTGTTAAAATATAGATACTGGTCTAGCCAGAACCCAAGGTATCTGACTACATTTCGAGACGCTAATGGTTGTCCGTGCTGTCCCACTATTGAGAGCTTTCGCCAATTCTTTCTGGTATCCGCAGAGGCCCCAGATAACGACGTCCTAAACAGGATGGTTTCCGACTTCTGGAAGTTGATTTTCAACTTCCAGTCGTCGCAATATCGCTTGATCTTATCGAAGTCACGCTGCAAGAGTATTGCAATGACCTCGATCTTTGGTCCTGATCTGTACGCTATCAAGTCGTCGGCATACGCTATTGCATGGTGAAGAGATCCTACAAGATCACTTGTGAAAATGTTAAAGAGGATCGGCGAATTTACCGCACCCTGTTGCAGACCATTTTTAATATCAAACGTACCAGCAGAAGTTACATTGCCATTTTTCACAATGAACTGTCTACCGGCGAGCATATTACAAAACATGTATAGTAGTGGTTTACTTATGCCCAGCCTACTCAACTTGTAGAAGAGTCCTTCTAGCCATACGGTATCGAAGGCTTTCTCCAAGTCAACCAGGCAGGCACCCGTGCATTGTTTCTTGCTTTTGTTCCATTGGATATCCGACACCAGTTTAGACGCGGCATGTATTGTATCATGCCCCGCCTTAAAACCGAATTGGTTATCCGGAACAATATTCATGTCCTCAACCCACTTAGACAGGGCTCTATTGACAACCTTCTCGAATACCTTGCTGATGTTCGGAAGGAGACTTATCGACCGGAGATTTGCCGGATTGGACGTATCTTTACCCCTTTTGGGAATAGGATGAACCACCGCTGTTTTCCAGTGCGCCGGATAATGTGCATTATTCAGCGCATTGTTAAACAGGATGGTGTAAATGTTCACCGCTTCTGGAGGGAGGTGTCTTAGCACAATGTTAGACACTCCGTCGATACCCACGGATTTCTTCCTTCTCAATGATTCGAAGATCGCTTGGAGTTCTACCTTCGATATGAACGGGGGATGTACCTCCACATTGGCGATGACATTGTTTGCCATATTATCGTCATTGAACTCGGTGAAACCGTTGTTCTCTGATCGCCAGTGCTGTATATCATTTTGAAGGTTCAAGTTGTGCACAAGGACTCGACTTTCCAGGTCGTGGTTCGGGCAAATACTGTCATTCACCTTATACACTTCCTGGAAAGTCGCTCCTATAGCCTCTACCTTCTCCTGCGGATCTTCGATCACAAAGAAGTTGTCATCACTGACGGCGTTTCCTGGATCTATGCCTGCTGTTATAAGTATCTGTTCGGTGTTCGTCGTTCGGGGGATCTTAAGACATGGCAGGTCGTTCTGATTATTCCTCCGAAATATTTTATTTATTTGCGGGAAAATACTCGGGTTGCTGGATTTTACGGGTTAAATGACTTCTTAGTTGGGCGCCGTGCTTCAGTGCTTAGTGTGTTGGATTACTGAGCGGGAGTTTCGAGGTTCTAATACCAAAAACACCAATAGTGTTTCCACGGCTCCTCTTCTAGGGAATGTCTGACAAACGTCCGATAATAGTAATAAAAAAAAAAGCCTTTCGAATATGGCTCTAAACTGTACGTCCCATCCACATGTGTAAAACAATATACAACACGCACAGCACGAATCGTCGCGAGAAGTACCAGATACGATCTGTTGCGCCAAGTAATTGTACTCTGTAAATAACTTCTTAATTTTCAGTACGATCGTCAAATTACGACTATTAAACTTATATACGACTATACAACTTATAATTATTGTCTTATTGTTAGTAATATAAAATTTCTAGGATAGAATAAAGCCGACTATGAGAAATGGTATCGGCCATACTTTTATACGCATGCAAATTCGTGAAGATACATTACTTTCATTGTTTGTATAACAATTCAAACTTATAATTCATAGAAAGTGAGTCGCCTGTGAGTTTCTTTCGACGACAGTAAGACTAATACTCTTGAAATGGTGTCGCCCAAATTATGCGAGAAAACTACTCTGAGAAAAATAGTGCATAAAAGCCTCAAACTATTTGGTTACAAGGTCCAACTCAACAAACAAAACTATACGATTTGGGGTTCCGAAAATCTACACGTAAATATAATAACTTCAAATTCTTTGTCCGACACTGTATGTATGTACATATGTAGGTATATGTACTACCAAACATAATAATCTCTCGCCAAAGAATGACATCTGACATCTGTACTTTTCTTTTTCACTTTCTGCCATCTGAAACAGACCGCAATGGAGCAGACATTTCCTCTTTAAAAAATATTCCTACCACATCAGAACAACCACTTGCCGCAGATAATGTTTTTCTCGATTTCAATCTTACCACATTTTTATCCCACATTGTGGGAAAAATATTTGCAACGTCAAAAATCCTGATTTACTTACATGTGTATGTATGTATGTTATTTAATACATTTAACTTTTTTATCTCAACAAACAAAAATTTTTTTTCCTTATCTATGGTTTGTTAGTTTGAATCTAATTGTATTTATTAAAATAATATGAAGTCTAAAAAGTATGAAACATGAAAATCTTGTTTCTAATTTAGAAATGTTAACCCATACGCAGCACACCAAAGAGTTGTCTTCGTATATTTACAAATTGACTTTAAGTTTGAAGTAATAGACGAAAAAAAAATGAATGCAAAAAAAAAAAAATAATTAAAACTAAACTATTTGAATATCCTGCTTCAGTACATTCCACGAATTAAGTTCGCTAACGGTGACTTTTTACAAACATTACACTTGGACCATATGATCAGGTATTCACCCCGAAAAAAAAACCACTGTCCAGTTCTCTAACAGTCAGTCTAATAAAGATAACACTTGATGAGACATCGTATCGGTTTTTTTTCTTTTGAGTCCTCTCCTTTCCCCCACCCCTACAAGTCTCTCTGCCAATAACGATATTGACACAATCTTAGTGCAGCGATTGTTAAATCCCATCTGACATTCTATCAGCGCTGACATCTGTACTACATACATACATATGTATGTACTTGAACTTTTACTACACTCAGCTTTCTTATCAAATTTTCCGTTTTTCTTCATTGTGATTTTTGTAGATATGAAAATTTGGAAAGCCAACTCAAACGGGCGCCAAATCACTTGAAGTCTGTTTTACTTAAGAAACGGGAAGGGTGAAGCTTAGGTTAGGTAAGGTATGTGGGTTGGCGGGGAGAGAGACAATACTGACCCATTGTGATGCCCTTTGGGGGAAAGGATGTCCCTTGCCCATTGAAACCCGGTACCAATTCTAATATGCTCCGATAGTTATTGATGCGAGTATTTGCATACAAACCATCCTGAGGACCTGATAAATTTCATTATCTTGTCTGATGGCGTGCTGGCGAGTTCATCTAGGTCTTGGAAGAAGTAGCTCCCTAGGAACCTGTTCCTGCTGTGTTGAAGGCCAGGGCAGTGACATAGGAAGTGGGTTGTGTCCTCAAAAGCTCCCTCGTCACCGCAACCTCTGCAGAGTTCTTCTTCCGTTAGACGTACTTTTTTCAAATGATACCGTAGAGAGTTATGCCCCGCCCGTGATAACCCCAACGAGGGTGGAAAGGGATTTCCTTTCTTCCCGTATAAGTCTCTCTGCCTTTATCGAAGGACGGCCATAGTTTCCTTGTGATTACACAGGAATCCAAGGAGGTCCATCTGGTGTTTGACTCCTGTGTGGCGGTTTTCCCTACTTCAAGCTTAAGTGCGCGGGATGTTCACGAGTGGTTCTGTTTGTCTTGAAACGGCTGCAGAGCCCTCTCTTGCTGGTTCGTCAGCTTTCTCGTTGCCTCGTATACCCTCATGTCCAGGGACACAGCAGAGCGATACCTTGTGCTGTGTTCCAAGAACCTTAAGCTCTTCTCTACACCACTTCACAAGTTTAGATTTAATTTCTGTGGCAGTTATTGTTTTTATAGCTGCCTGGCTGTCAATAAAGAAGGTATTGCCCTTGCTGCAGACTCACGGGCGGCTGTTGTCACTGCCAGGACCTCCGCTTGGAAAACGCTGCTGTGGTCTGGGAGGCGTATTCATTTCGATATTCCCAGCGATTCGGAGAAGATGCCTGAGGGTGAAGCTTAGAACATGTTTAACAAATGTAGGTGATAACATAGTATACATATGTAGATGTGTGTCCCAAGCGCGGATTGCATGAATTTGATTCCTCGTTAATCCGGAGCATGGGTGAAAATACACGGGAGTGTAAAATCTTCAAAATGAAAAATTTCAGCTTACACTTTGTTTCGTTTTTTTTTTTTAACCCTTCTTACACAAGAAAACGAACAAATTTTTGATGAAGTTCGCTTCAATTGGTTATTTTTTTCGATAATTTATTCAATTTCATGCAAAGAAATCGTTTAAAATTGGTTCTCTGCGAAGCCTAAAAAGCTTATTTGCAGAAGGTTGAACTCCCAAGAACAATGATTAAATTTAAATTGTTAGATTATATTAAAGAATACTTAGTTAAAAAACCTAAATCTTGCTACTTTTGTTTTGTTCAATATCAAAGAAAGAATTATTTTATTTTATTTATTTTCTACATTTAGAATTGGTGAGTGCTCTGCGTGATTGAGAAAGATCGTTCAATGCTGTTGGCACGCAGTATTTTAGATGTGTTCATTTTAAATCGCTTTCTCACACACCAGAAATCTACTGACAAAAAGTTTCTTGCGAGCCACTTTTCCATCCTTTTCACCATACGATGAAAAACCACCAAAACTGGTTTAATTCAAGAGAAATATTGGGTTTCAATAAGTACATGATGTGTCGCACAGGGTACAAACGAAAAAACCTTTTAGTCTTCAAGAATCAATTATAACATATCTACGAATTTTTATTAATTTATTCTTTGATATAAAACCCTAGAAATGACAAAAAAAGTTTTCTGTTACCAAAACGGCGACTGTCTTTCATTTAAGAATTGAAATATAATTTGAAAATATCCCACCATAACAAAAATCGTTAAAAGCCCTAAAGACTTTATTTCCCTTACATATACATACCTATATTTGTGCATAATTCCAATATTTAATGAATACTTTTTCAGGCAGAAGAATGTCTTAGGAAAAAAAATTTCATCAAACCTACCATACATTTGGAAATACACGCAGGAATACAAATTTTTACAACCTCCATTTTCACTGGATACAATCTGATGTTTCTCCACTGCTGAACATTAAACATTTCGCGCACCTAAGGGATAATATATAACACGTTAGCGCTTAAATTTGGGATTCTAACCCTAAGATTTAGCACTCACCAGTAACTCTGTTTTTAATTTATGGGCAAGATAAAAGAGAAGGCACTGGCTCTCTGGGATTAGTCATAAACACCCGTACCTTGGATTTATTACCACAACGCATACTTGTACTTAATCTACTGGCAATAGCAGCTCCTACAAATTTTGCATGTTTTAATGTTCAAGCCAATTGCCATTTTTATCAACAACCGATTTCCTTATCTACTTTCCATCTTCTTACTCTAATTACACAAGAATTTTAATGCCAAAGAAAAACCCATTCTGTCTCATGGTGATAGGCAAATAATACGAGTACATACATATGTATGTGGGTTAAATAAAGGATATATACCTAAAGCACTGAAAATGATAGCTTAATGCGCGTAATATTCATTAAACCTATTTATTACAAATGTTTTGTTTGAATTTTTGCAATGATTTCCAAAATCAGCCCTTAGACGGGAATTGAAAATTTCTAAAATGAAGTGTAATGAGGAACTTCCTACAAAGTTTCCTATAAACTTCCTATAAAGTTTGGTTACATACGAGTACCTACATATCGTAGTTTCTCTAAGCACTTATGCTTGTTTTTTAACGTTCTTACATAACACATCAAAGAATTATGTAACAATATAAATAGAAGCCAGCAATTCGGCTATACAGTGGTGGAAAGATAAATAACACTCATACCTAACTAAAGATTTGTAGAAGTTTTAAAATTAGAAGAACTCGAGTTTTAACATAGTTTGTTTTACATATGTATACTTCAATTTAAATATATAACTTCAACGTAAATATATAATTCAATATCGTGCCAAAAGTAAGAAGAAAAAAATAAAATAAACATTCAAACCTTTAAAAAAGGATGGAAATATAAATAGCACAAGAGGTAAATGTAAAAAAAATTCTAAAACTGATGTGAAACTTTTTTATTACAATTTTTTTTTAAATCAGTATTTAGTAGGGTACCCTTTATTTTCCAAAATTGCAATAAGTCTCTATGGTAAACTTTCTACAAATTTCTGGCAACGAGTTATTGGGATGCCATACAATGCATCTTGAATTGATGTCCATAAATTGTTCAAACTTCCAATTTGTTTCTGTTTAAAGGCCTTATCGATGTTAGTCCACAAATTTTCAATTGGATTTAAATACGGACTTTGTACTGGCCAACTTAAAATTTGAGTTCTATTCTCGCGAACCCAAACATTGTAGTGAAATAACCATGATCGCCTGTTGAGTCTGGCGACAAAGATCATTACCTTCTTGCGCAAAGGTACGGATAAGAACAACTAGTAATGCGGCGATAAGAATAACAAAAAGCTGCAATCGCTACCAACGGCGTTTACTGATCGAGGCTCCCTAGAGCTCTCAAGAAATCTGCTTCCATTAGGAATGCCTTGACTGATGTGCTAGGTTTCGCACCTCCACCTGAGAGAAACCGCTGGCTTGATAATTAGAAAAGTAGTTATAAGACTTTATGCGGGCTGATAAACGGCGACGGAAGCTAAAATCTCGCTGTCAGGCAGTCTGATAGTTTCAATTTGGAGGACAACCAAACCAACCTAACCAACCAACCGAAAAGACGCTGAAGCTAGGTTAAATCAAGCAAAACCTTAAGGACCTAGCACCTAAGCTGCTTAAGGTTGAAGGCGATGCCTTGGTAGAGAATATGCCCCAGCTCGTTTCTTCAGCCAAACAAACAAACCACGCAATTGACAACTTTACTATTTCAAAAGAACAGAGCTTAATATATCTATCAATTAATAGAAAAAAAGTTAAATTTTAATTAGTTTCGCCGAAGAAATTAACAATTCGTGGATTTCTCAGCGAATAGGCGAATACTTCTTGCGAACTGTCAAATTTTATTCACATTCCACAGATATAGAACGCAATTCACATTCGCGCGAGAGTTTAACCTCACAATTCTTTTGTACATATGTACAACGAATGACAAGAGAAATTCGCAGATTACTGCGACTAGGAAAAAAGGTGCTGTGAATGAAATGTCAAAATTTGCGAATACTCGCTCGTTTGCAATTCGCAAGTCGCTGAGTTGTGAATGGCCATTTACTTCTCTGTACTTGGGTGAAACTGTGGACAGCTTGCGACAAAAGAGCACGATTTCAACTTGATCGAATCATGCCTTGTCAAACATAAGGTGCTTCCCTATGTTCTTTCAATTTCAACCGCTGACCATAATACTTTTGCCTTCATACCTGTCTGTGAAATCAAATTTTCACAACCAACACGACAATTGTCGTGTTGAGCGATTGAGATCGCTCTCTCTTAAGTGAGAAGCATAATCAACATTCGGCTGCATATGAGCGCTGACGTGAAATAGCGCTCTACGAAATAAGGCCACAATCAACAACGAGAGAAAAAAATTGTAAATTGACTTGACAGATACGTATGCAGGCAAAAGTATTATTAGCCATCCGTTGGAATTGACAGAACATAAGGAAGCATTTCGTTCGGTTATGACATCGGCTTATATTTCCGAATGCAGATTATGGTTGAGCCTTTATGTTATTATCTCTCTGCAGACTAAATACACCAATATGAGTACAGACTTCATTGAAATTTGGAATCGATCCTAATAAAGGCACAAAAACACATACATTGGTACCATTACAAGTAGGAGAGGACATTGTATATGGTAGCATAGTGAATTTCTCACCAGCACTACATCATGAATACGCCTTGTTTCTAATAACTTGATACCATTCTTATTACCATTTTTATATAGGATTATCTTGCACTGCGATCTAATGGTCTATTGCACCTCCACTACTACCTATTAGAGGTTTGTTAAAGTTGTTAGTTTCCTTAGATTCTCAATGAGTTTGCAGTGCTTCGTTAGCAGGCCTGTTGGGATACGTAGGTTATTCTTGTTAAGGCAGATGCATGCTTCGAATCTTTTTCGGCTGTAGCATCCCAAAAGTACGGAAACGTGATAAATATCTTTTTGTGACAGCAATTCGATGATCTATCTATTCTGGGGTTCCATCAGACTGGGACAATGTGCCACGCCAATCCGCAATGTATACACAGACTACTGTCAAGCCAGGTACGACAGCATTTTGAATAAAACTATTTTCCATGATTCATCGAAACTGTACTCTCTTCAATAAATTGTAACCAATAGATAGCTCACCTTAAGTGCCAGTTTGATAAAAATTAAAACGTTTACTTTTTCAATACCTCTCAGGATATGTGAATTTACGAGTAATACACCTGGATACCACTTCTTACCATTTTTATTGCCACAGGCTGGAACATTTGTAAGTGATAGCGAACTATTTAGCTTAAAAAAGATGACGTTTCGTTAAGTAGTTCGAGTGAAGTGGAGTGCATTATTTCGCTCCACTATTTAAGTTCTCCAGTCAGACTTAGAAGGTCTGTTCCTCCATTTGCTAGTGTTGGAAATAGTAATAGAAACAGACTCATTTTGAACTTTTTAATACAAAAATACTGAAAAAGTGAAGGCAAACATAACAAAATATAGTGACACAAAATTCATTACTCAATATATCGGAACAAATAATCTCATTCAAACAAAAAGTATATCAATTGAAAGGTAATTTATTTGAGATATTAAAAACTTATTTTACTAAAAAAAATTCACAATTTTTTATTACAGAAACAAAAATAAAAAGAATTAACTTTCTTTTTGAAACTCAAAAAATTATTCGTGCACTTATCTTATTGGTTAAATACAAAAACATAAAAAATATATAAAAATTAATTAATAACTGGTGTGATAGCCTTTAGCGTTAATAACCGCTTGCAATCTTTTTTCAATTGAAAGTGCCAGGTTTGCAGTATATTCAGGACTTATTTCTTGCCAAACTTCCCGTAATGCCGTTTTAAGCCCATCCTTGTTCTTTATTGTCCTTTCTCTTAATTTTGTTTCCATGTATGCCCACAAAGGCTCTATTGGGTTTAGATCTGGCCTTTGGGGAGGGTGGGGAAGCTTGTGCCTTACGTTGTAGAGCAGCCATTCCTTCACAATCTTGGATGAGTGCTTGGTGTCGTTGTCTTGAACGAAGCAGTAATTAGCACTAATATTCAATTTCTGCGCGGAATTTGCCAAATTGTTTTTTAAAATATTCAGGTATTGAATTTTGTCCATTGTAGTTTCAATAAAGACGAGGTTTCCAACACCTGCTGTAGCCATTGCCCCCCAAACCATTATGTGTCCACCACCATGTTTCACAGTAAGAATAACATTACGATCTTGCAGTGCTGTACCGCTTCACCGCAATACAAATCGTCGTCCATCTGACCCAAAGATATTAAATTTGGACTCGTCTGAAAAAATAACAGTTTTCCAAAACTCTGGCGGCTTATTGACATAGTTTTTGGCGCACAACAACCTTTTCTGTATATTTATCATCGACAAGTATAGCTTATTTCGTGGTGCACAGGCCATATATTCCTCAGAATGCAAAAAATTTCTGACGGTTTGAGGATTTACGTCAACTTGCAAGTCCTGCATGAGTGTTGTTGCTTGGTTGGTAGCACTTATTTTAGGATTTTCCTTCACCATACGCAGTATTTTACGCTTAATCTGTGGAGAAGCCAACTTTTTTTCCGTCCCCTGCCATTTGCAATTTCTACTGATCCTGTTTTCCTGTACTTATCTATTACATACTGAACTGATGAGTGTGTTCTTTCAACAATCGCTGCAATTTCACGCAAACTTGTATTTTTCTTCCATAAACTAATTATTAATTCCTTAATGTCTTTAGGAATGGCTTTACGCACTTTTTGCTACCACAAAGCCGAATAGTGCACTAACATGAAAAAGTGCAAATTCATATATTCGGATATTCATAACGGTACTAGTAATTTAGTTCGTGCGCTGTACGAATAATTTTTTGAGTTTCAAAACGGGAGTTATTTCCTTTTATTTTTATTTTTGTAATGAAAAATTCGGAGTTCTTTTTAGTAAAGTAAGTTTTTAATATCTCAAATAAATTACCTTTCATTTGATATACTTTTGTTTGAATGAGATTATTTGTTCCAGATATATTGAGTAATGAATTTTGTGTCACGAAGTGTACGGATAAATTTTTGAGACAGTGTATATTAGCTCGTTCCTTGGATTATCTCAATATAAACGAATGTCAATTTTTTTAATGATTAAGCAAAATTATAAAAAAAAAATCAGTTTTAGTTGTTTTGACGATTTTAGCCTGGAAAAAATAATAGAAACAGAATTAAAAATGTTATTTTTTTTTTATGTGCATATTGAATTACTTTACATTGACAGTTCTCAATCTGGTTTTAGTACTTGGTACGACCAAGGTGCTACGAGCACCTTTGTTTTTAATCACTGCCTCACATCTTCGGCCGATGGAATGAACAGGTCTCGATAGGTATAGAGCACCATGCTTCCTGTATTTTGGACCACAATTTTATTTGTTTCCCTGTAGAACGTGTTCTATCGGATTTAGATCTTAGGATTGTGAAGTCCATTTCATAACAGCAATTTTATTTGTTTGGAACCATTGGTTTGCTAGTTTCGATGAGTGCTTGGCATCATAATCCTGCATAATCTTCCATTTTAGCGGCATATCCTCTTCAGCAAATGGTAGCATTACCGTATTCAGGATGTTAACGTAGTCCACAGCACACATTTTGTTCTTTATCCAGAAAAGTGTTCCAGCACCAGATGCTGAGGAGCAGCCTGAAATCATAAGGTTACCTCCACCGTGCTTTACTGTCTTTTTGTATTTGGTCAAATACGCATGCAGAATATTAAAAACTATTGGAATGTACCAAAAAAACGAGAGACGAATGACAATGAAATTTGATAAAAAAATATGTATTTTTTTAATATTAATGATTGGGGTATGCCACACCCCAGTTGGAGGAACGTGTAAGAAAATATAAGGAGGACGGAAGGTTAAATGTACGAGACCATATCCGGAGATTGCGAAGATCCCAGCTAATGGCCTAAAAGTTAAGGGAAAGTACTTAAAATTGTATCTTTTTTTAAATATACGAAAAAATATATGTATGTAATAAAAATGTTACAAAGTTATTTTAAAAATAATAAAGAAAAATCATTTGTCGATCATGCATAGATTGGTCCTGATTAAGGAGGGTTTTTTTAGTGACGTTAGAGTCCTTCACTAACTCACGGTTTATACCGGATTAGGTAACGCCGAACATTTGACGTGTGTATTCGATAAGAAAAAATGTTTCTTCGCCTATTCACATAGAACAATTATTTAAAAAAAATGTTTTAATAACTTCAATGAGCAGTTGCGGCGTAAGATGCTCTGTAATAAATTCCTATTGGCCACTTTTAAAGAAATCATAAAATCCACCGTGCTTTACTGCCTTTTTTGTGTATTTTGGGTTAAATTCGGATTTTTTTGCTCTTTTTCTTACTTAGAAAAGGGACTCCTCTTGGGGTCCTTGCCATTAAACCTGCTTCACCTAATTGTTCGACTTGTTACAGGTGCCTTTTACTCATTTTTAAGTTCCTCCGAAGAAGAGAACGGCTAAGTCGTACAAGAAGATGGTCGAACCGAGATGTTGTTTTTCGTTTCCTGCCCCTTGTTTGTTTTTGGGGATAAAAATGGAGGGCAGTAAATACGTACCTTTTTTTCGAACACTTCATTATCTGCGCTATTCTGTCCATTGTACAGCCGTCGTTTCTTAAATTTTTAATTAATTTCCTTTCAGAATCAGTGCAGTGGACTTTCAGAACTTTCAGTTTGACAACTTATTTTTTCTTTTCTAATAGCACTTTAACAAAAGATGAAACATATTCGACTATCTCCAGTGAAATTAAACCGTGTTTCTCTACGGAATCACTAACGCGAAATGCCATAATTTGTTTCTATTATTTTTTCCCGTTTTTATTTTTTTTGTTCAAGCAAAAACAAATGTCGAAAAAGATAAACAACTGCACCATTTCAAAGTACTGTAGTGGTGTCAATGTGAGATGGATGTACTATTGTGTCTGCCTTTGTTTCTATTATTTTTTCCAATACTTGTATGAAGTTTATTTTAAGTTTCAATTGTATCAATAACATCGGACAGAAAGGACAGTTATGATGCCGAATGAGTATACTATTTTATTTAAAATCTTTGCTATACATATGTATGTATGTATAAATGGATATTGAAAGTAAATCAATGTTAGACACAAAATCTGCACATAACTGATAAAGTAGGAAGTTGGAGGTACTCATAGTCAATAGATAGAGGTGATGAAATGAGAAAATGTATGTATGTATGCTGTTATGAAAGGCCAACACAACACACCAACTGTTACAACAGTAGCAGTTACATACATACCGAACCAAATGTGTATGAACATACATATGTATGTATATGTTTTTGAAGACTTTACGATAGATTTTGTTCGTTCTAATAAAATATGTAGTACCTAATAGCTCACCTGAACTTTGGTCAAACGAAAATTATTAAGAAAAATAAAAAATCGCCATTTGCAAAATATCATTTTTAATTGCAATATAAATAATAACTTCTATTACATTAAATTGTTCTTAGGCTGTGTACATAATTATATCTACACTTTATGCAAATAAAAAAAAAATATTTTTGTTAATTACAATAGTTGTAAGAAATCATCCCTAAGCAAAAAAGATTATCTATAGAATGATATACTACATTAACATTGCTTAAGGAAAATGTGCTCAAACAAATATTTTATGCTGATATTTCACTAAAAAAACTGTTAAAGCATTATTACTTCTTGCGTTGAATGTTTGTAATAGCAATTTTTAAACCCTTTGTCCGTTTATTATGAAAGATCCTTTGTCACCACTACCGCAGGATTGTTGTTTCCGCACATGAAAACTGACTCTGAAATTAAATATTTTTTATTAATTATGTATCGAATAAACGTCACGGGAAATGCTTGAAAGTAATGCTTTACAATAGATTAATATCATCTCATACACGTACATACAGTGCTGTAAAAAATTACAGACTCAAACCAAAATTTTCATTTTTCTTCGAATCAGTAATAAACATATTATATATAAACATATGATTGGATTTGTTCCAAAATATTGACAAACGATACCAATTCAGGGTGTAACCCTTTAACTCTTATCACTTTAAGCAATCTTATTTCTAGTTTACCATGTCGATTGTTATAAGAAATAACGGACAAAGTATCCCCTGTTAAATAATTTTTATCTAAAAACTACTAAATAAAAATCTTGAGTCTATACTTTTTCACAGGTCAAAATTATTTTTTTTTAGAAATTTCCGTTGAAAAGGGAAATACCATTAAAGGGTTTTCCCTGAATTGGTATCGTTTGGCAATATTTTAGGACAAAAAAAGATATAAAAAAATTGAAATTTTGGTTTGATTCTATAATTTTTCACAGCACTGTATGTACATACATATGTATCTCAGATAAACTGAATAGAATTTCTTCATAAATAGAACCAATTAAAGTTTGCCGAATGATTTGATTTAGAACTCTTATACAGGGTGCGTTTCATGTTCCTGGGCAATTTTTTTTTAATAACTTTTAAATAAAATACAATTTGGTGTATCATTTATAGACTCAATGATCTTTAGTATTATGTATAAGGTATAATGTCGGTTAAGTGACCGATTCTCGTAAAATTTGCATCGTAGTGCGAGCAGTGTTTGATGTGACACCACCTGTTGGAAACACATGTGCTGTAGGCCCAATTTATCCAAAAAGATTTCCGATATGTCACGATAGTGATCGCAAGTAACTCTTACAGCAATGCCTCTAGCATCCTCAAAGAAATATGATCCAATGATGCCGCGGACTCAAATGGCGAACCATACAGTCACTTACCAAGGGTGAAATGGTCGTTAGTGTACTGAACTAATAGCCGCTATTCTGTTTATTAATAAAGTCAGCCAAGTCAAAATGTGCTTCGTCGCTCAGGATGGCGGATGTCTCTATCGAGCTGTTAAGCCAGAACCTCATTATCTTCGCTTTTTATGGTCATTTTCCCTGTAGCTGTTACGTCATATGAATTCTACAGGGTAAAAATGCAGTGTTATTGCCCAGGCCTTGCTTTACCTCCTAGTGTATCCAAATTTTAAAATGTACTCATTGCACGCTGAATAGTTAACTTGTTTGGTATCAGATTAACACCACAAAAATTACGCAATTTTCCTCGTTTCATAAACCTAAGATCTCATATGGAAACAAAAAAAAGAAAAAAACAAATTGACCAGGAAGTGGAACAATTCATTGCTGGTGTATAATAGGCGCCTGAGGAAAGCACACCAGCTAATTTGAGCAGGAGACAACCTGTAGAAAATAGCAAACTACGAGGTTCTTACATGGTAAAACTGAGTTTAACACTGTTAATAATAATCTTAAAAAACGAATCTACGAGTTAAAAATGATTCAATTAGTAGATTTCCACAAAGCTTATCGGCCGATGCGTCCACCGGCTACTCCTTGTGAAAAGCAGCTAAGCGTCTAAAAAGACATCAGTTTTAAAACCCGTACTTAAAGTGACGTTAGAGTCCTACACTAACTCATGGTTTATACCGGGGTAGGTGACGCCGAACATTTGGCGTGTGTAATTCGATAAGAAAATATGTTTCTTCGCCTATTCACCATTGAACAATTATTTAAAAAAAAATGTTTTGATAGCTTCAATGCATTGTTGGCGTGTGTAATTCGATAAGAAAATATGTTTCTTCGCCTATTCACCATTGAACAATTATTTTAAAAAAATGTTTTGATAGCTTCAATGCGTTGTTGCGGCGTTAGATACTCTATAATAAATTCCTATTGGCCACTCTCCACGACTGTAAATTTTGAACTGACAAGAACATAAAACGCGCTACAGATCCAGGATGCACGCATTATAGCGCAGGAAATGAGACGACGGAGGAATTCCTTTGTCAACACTGCCATTGCCAGAATAAAATTACGCCCTTTGGACGTTTTGGACATTTGATTTGATTTGTAAGTAAGCCACGCTACTTATTAGGTTTACTTCTAAATAATCTTCCTACTACATTTGTATTTCAATATTTGGATGCTGCTGTTTGTATATACATATGTACATACTAGACTCTGAGTTTTGGTTCCAACAGGATAACGATCCGAAACATACCGCTGAGATCGTTCGCCTCTGGTTGTTATATAATGTGCCTGCTAAGTGTATGTGCAAGTCGCACCCAACCATCCTGTTCGAACCATCTGCCTGAAAGATCCATTTCTTTCTAATTTGGACTCAAATAAACAATGACCATCGTTCTGCAACGTGCGCTATTGACGGTGAAGTACAGTCTGGTTTTATTTCAAAAAGACGAGGACTAGATAATGTTTTCAGCGTACAGTACACCATAAAACGTGTTTTCATACAATGGGCTTTGTTGATAAATCTCACTCCATATGCGACAGTGTTACTTTTCACCATACATTAAACTAAGAGTACGTTTTATCAGAGGACTACATTGTCAGTTGTTTTCTCATTCAGGTATCGCATGCAGAGTTTTAATCACAATGATCTTACCGTTGGCTATTCCAAAACCTTAACGGTAGCCTGGATGTCAACATACAGGGCTATCATTCTCATTTTGCTATCTCTGATTAGTTTTGCTGCCTTTATGGCCATGGTCATAAACACTGCAGTCATTTACAGTCCTCAAAGAGCAATTAAGTCCCAGGGGCTCAAATTCCAGCCCCAATACAAACGCCCGATTTGGATCCATCAGTGAATAAGGCTAGTTCCGAATTAGTTATCTTTCTATTATTTTAGTGGCAGGTTCAGATATATGTATAATTGCTGCTAAACTACTGGATTTTAGAGATCGGGCTAATTTAAACAAGGTAGAAACTCATTTGGATATGATGACCTCCCTAGAAGATCAAGTTACGTGACAACACATGAAGTGGTTCTACGTACATACATACATACATACTCTCATATGTATACCGTGTTATCAGGAGTTTACGGCGCTGTGTGGTGACAAAGAAGTTATCAACAAAACTGTGTCTGGAGATGAGACTTGGGTTAATTATTATGAGTACATGCAGTGGTTTAAAGGCATGATAAAGCCCACAAGAAGTTTAGCAGGTTACATCATCGGTTGGGAAGATTATTACAATAGTGCTTGCAATTCATTAGGAATCCTGTTAACAAATTATACGCTAAAAGGCACCAGTAGGAAAAGGTGTTGTATTTGAGACCAGAACGGGAAAAGAGTAAGTGCCCGGCTTTTGTTTTGATCACCTGTATGTACTCGTATAATACTTTTGGAATCGGTGTCAAACTCGGCGTTGCTTATCCTAGGCGTTATTGTGAAAGGGTAATATTGATGCCGATGAATTTTCGTTGTTGTATCGCGTTTTGATACTCCCTTGTAGAAAAATATGTACCTGCTACATATAATGTCCAATTATTCAATGTGACTATTTCAGAATCTAAAAAAAAAACAAAAATTACTTCTAATTTAAATAATCAGAATTATAATTTTAACGTGTTCGTTTTCCTTGTATTACACTTCAGATGAAACCTTTACACAAGTTACAGCCTACAGGGCAAAATATGAACTTGTGATTTGTGAAATATCAAAGCAAAAATGAGCTAAGTTTGTTTATAAACTGTTGTTCCTTTTGCTCACCCGTGCAACTGAAATCCCATTAAATTAAATATAATGTGCATAATTGATTACTGGGCAAGAAAACTCACGCTGTGAGTTTAAAAGTTTAGTTTGGTTTATAGTCAATAACCTGTCGCAATTTGATCAACAAGGACGATTGTTCTTCGCCCTTCGAATTCAGTCATGCGGGTATGAACCCTATAAATATTGTAAGTGCAGGACATCTTTTTTCCTTTCCATAGTCATATTATATTATATTTTTACACAAGAGTCCATTGTCTTCAAATGGTGTGAAAAAAAGAAGCGTCTGCTGTTCCGTAAAGGAGCGTACTTGCGATATTGGGTAAAATAAAAACACTTAATCATATGCTTTTCTTTCATATCAGAATCGCTGTTGATTGCATTTTTACCTTCCCCTGGTGAAGGACTGAGACTTTCCTACCAACAATGTTATTGAATCTTCTGATCCGGATGTTGTCATGGGGTGGGATGCTAATAGTGATTAAAGTGAAAGCATACTGCTGCATGTGCTACAAAAACAATAACAAACAAATAGCGGATATAGTTTGTCTTTCATGCTTACACTATTTTATAATGAAATAAAAGTTTATTGAGATAAAACACACAACTGAAAATATATATTTATTGCTGATTTACAAGCCACTCAGACTCGAAATGATTAAAATGACGGCTAGCGGAGTTTCTTTTTGAGTTCCTTTCTACTACATAGTAGTACCAGAATTGATTAAAGTTTGAAATTGAA
Source organism: Blera fallax (assembly GCA_946965025.1). Classification (NCBI taxonomy): domain Eukaryota; kingdom Metazoa; phylum Arthropoda; class Insecta; order Diptera; family Syrphidae; genus Blera; species Blera fallax. The sequence goes on from OX337244.1 coordinate 65,778,713, forward strand.
AATTTGAACGAAACCTTTTTGAAATAATCAGTAAAATACTACTTCAAAAGATATTTACCGGTAATTATTGGTTACAGGCTTGCAAGATCATCGGCGAAAAAATAAAAATTGGTATAGTTCACATATTTACTGAGAAAAATAGGCACAAGGTTACGATCCGTACGCGAGATACCCTATGCCTCACGTTTAAATTCTGCCCTAGAGAAATAGGCGCTATAATTCTTAATAATTGATTAGAATGCAATATCTAATTTCAAGATGTCTTCTGAAATAAGTGAAGGTGGCTGATACCATTAATAGCCCCTCTTCTTCGAATCTGATAACATTTTTTTAAAATAAAATTAAAAAAAGTTATTATTCTTCAAATTAGGCGGATTTTAAAAGTTCTAATTCTGGTTGTACAAAGCTATTCCAAATTTTATTTTCATACTTTAAAATCGAAGGCCTTTAACGTGTTGACATATGGACGACTTCGGCTGATGATACTGATCACTTTTATATATAATCTATAGGCGTGTGCAAAGCAAAATAAAAGCTTCTCACCAAAACAATCCTCAGTCAATCTGGTTTAGTAGCTTTTTTAATATTTGAAGATTGGTGCACTTGCTCGCTATCAGTGTAACATTGGTTGTCAAAATAATCGCGCTGTACAAAAAATTTTAATTTTTCTTCGCCCCAAAGATGAAATATGTATTTAATAAACAAACAAACAAAATGTATCCTATTAATTGTATTTTTCATTCAACAAACTCTAAAAATCAAAAATCTAAAAAAAAAAATCCTTTTAGCGCCATCTGAAATTGAATATTACAAGGTATTCATCCCAACTCACTTTTCACTGAAGGTAAAATCTAAACTAGTTGCCAGTAATTTTTTGTTGTTTTACTCCGTGTTTGATTTTACTTTACTTTACTGAGCAGTCTCACCAAAACACGCCTTATGTATTCTATTTTCTGTTATAATTTATGTATGTGCCAAGTTTAATATACCCTATGACACGTTATAATTAGGATTTCAAATTAAATAAAGATCACCAAAATCTGTTGAAAAGTAGCAAATTAGGGGGACTTCGCAGTCTTGGATTTACGGAGTTCTTCAGGATCTTTGTAAAGGAGTAACTTAACATCACTGTGGACCCGACTTGTACGACAGTTTTTCATGTACTTAATTCTTTGTCTTCAGAATCTATTACTGCTATCCATACCCCGTCAGCTAGGTACTGATGTTGAACGCAAGTTCATATTTATGGACTAGAGGTAGTGGTTGCTATTGAAACACTTGACCGCTACAGTGACGAGTACCATTATGATGACAAAGCTTAAGAAAATTTGGTACCACGGATTGCTATGTAGTGGATGAAGCTGCAAAAATATGATATTATTTGGAACAACGTATGTACATGAGAACAGTAGAAACATATCTACGCGATGATCGATGAATTTCTTTAACATTATGAAGACTTTCAATGGGGAACAAGAATGGTCGTCCAAAGAACAACTATGGAGTGAACTCAACATGCAAAATGAATGACTCTACTGCACTGTGGAATACGATAATTAGGTTAAACGTAAATAAGCGGAAAAAAACATGCAACGAATACCTAAAAACGTTTAATATCGTCGGATTAGATTACAAGCTGCTGGACGAACTTAGTATGTGGGCTGTGCGTGGGATACTCATTAAGAGGTTCCATTGCGATCACTTGATGCGGTCGTCAAGAAAACTCGTACCTACTTGTTTTTCCCAACACGTTTAAAAAGTATTTAGTTGTCAAGTCCAACTATTTTCTGACTTTGACGTTAGAAGTAGACTAGACAACGTTTGAAATTATTTGGAAGTAGTGGAGATGAGCAGGCCATAGCCCCAAGAAAATAATTGCGTCACAAAACAACGAGAAACAGAAAGAGAGATGGGAACTATGCGACTTACGTACTCACTTACATATCGGTTGCATATCAGCATGTCATCATTGACGTCCCTGGCATGTTAGTAACGAGCCTATGCATACGTTTGAATGCAGTATACTCTCCAAAACATTCTAGGCTTTGGCGCTCTAACACCTTATATGTACGAATATTCCAATATTCAATATCGATGATATTGAATACGACGGATCTGTCAAATGACGAGTTATAATATAGGGCTATTATTCATAATGATTTGGTAGCACTGCAATATCTCAAATCCTTTTTTCCTCAGTCTTAAGTTAGTTTAAAATAAAATCTTATAGTATATTTCTATCCGCCTGAAAATTTCATCAAAACTAAGTTATTTGCAAGAAGTAGTATACGCATATGTGCATATATCTTTATCTGGGTACAGTGCCCGTATGAGGTTTATTTTAAATTTTAAATTTTGTAGAAGATACATATGTATTAACTTGGAAGCTTAGATTAGCATGATATTACGAGTACCATAACATGTATGTAATAAGAACTTTTCGTAAAGCCAGATCATACACGCTATTTATTAAGGCAGAGTTTAAAAGAGTGAAAATAATTTAAAAAAATGTTTATAATTCAGACAGACCCTAGACTCAATAATAGAAATTTAAATTAACAGTCATCTGCAGGTACATAGTAGCAGTAAAATCATTACCAAGAGATTGCTGTAGTATCTGAACATCATTTGCATAATGAATGTTGATTTTATCTTAAACGTTGATTAAAGTCAATGTAGTCATCCCCTTCTTTTGTCGTGCTATAGAAAAAGTTAATTTATTCAAAGACATTATCTATGTAAATACCCCTTTCAGACCAAAATACACTTCTATATACATATTTACAATGTATCGAACTACGGAAAGATTCTTAACTTGCGGAAATAATGTTCAATCTTTAAGTATGCAACGGCTGGACAAAAATTCAGGTAAATATTAAACTATGGTAATACATAATTTTCAGCACCGGGATCCTGGCAATTAAGTTATCAACCCGAAACGGTTGAAGTCGAGAGTCAGATTGAATAAACATATTATGCATAAACATTTAAATTATTTTGTTAATAGATGGAAGCATTTAAATAAGATAATAGTATACTTTTAGGCAATATGTGTAGGTTACATTATGTACATATTTTTTGGATTTGCTGGCTTACCGTTTGCATAGAGTTGGTTCGGAGCTTTCTTCTGGTGCTAATGTACGTTGTGCACGTGTTTACACGTTGAAGTTGAAATGTGTATTCATCGGCTTGAAAACAAAAACAAAAATGAAAAAAAATATAATGATAATTGGCTTAAATAACACCATCAGCGGTTTTTAATACATACATATGTATTACAAAATTTGTACACATTTACATAAATTAACGCAAATTACTCTTCCACAGTAAGTAACCTAGAACTCCTTGAAAGCTTCGTAAAATCAGCTTCGCTATTTGTTGTATCATAGCTTCATTTTTAAGAAAAACAGTTAAAATTCAGTAACAAAGAATGCAATTGGGTGAAAACAAGAGAATGCTGAAAGATCAGCCTCACAACTGTTCCTTCAGTTTTATTAGAGTCTCTTTCTTAAAACATCATTATACGAGAGAAGTGCACCGACAAGCACAACCAGTCATTTTAAAATGACAGGAGAGGAAACAGTTGGAGCTTGAATACTCTTTGAAGCAGAATATTGATGCAGTTAGAATGCAAGTTAAATGATTTCGTGATAGGAGAGTGAGCTGCAGAAGACTATGAGAGACAGTGAAAAAAGTCGTTGGCGACAGATCTGGTCAATACGATGGATGTCTTAAAAGCTCGAACTGTAATGAATTTTGGCACTGTCGTGGCGGAACGGTTTTTCTTCTTCTTCAAATACTATTCTTGCCTTTAATTTGTGACGTAATGATGCGTAGAACTCTTTCGTTATTGAATTGCTTTTTCCAAGAACAGACGTAGCCTCTTCCTTACGATTAATAAAACCGTCTTGAATTGTTCAACCTTCCAATCCACTTGTGCACTAGTGTTACATCAAAAACAAAACCCATATGGCCTTGTAAAAAGTGCGCAACAACTCACTCAACGTGCAGACATCTTCCAATTTTTATCAAAAATACAGGGTTCGAAGACTATTTAACACTATTTAGTCTTATCAGATAAATAACGCATAACACAAGAAATTAAAGGACCCCCTACGTTGTTGCAGACACAGTGATTATTCGGTGAGGATATTTCGCCTACTTCAAAAAGTAAAAAAGGTTTTAACACTTCCATACAGCCAGAACAAGGGCAACATCGTATTTAATATCTGGGAGATTAATGTGCGGCGTGGTGTTCATGTACATGTTATGGGTTCCAGCAAGGCACAAACGCGTTAGGGGAAGATCTCTTATAATATGGGGCACAAAAGCAAAAAAGTCCAGTTAATTAAATAGTAATACAAGAACATTTTTGGCGAGTAACGTCATAATCAGGTTGAATATGTACAAATATTTCAAACATTTTCAAACTATTACTGTAACAGTAAAGTCTAAATAATTTATTATTAATGAACTCGATTTAATTTGTCTTGTCTGATGTGATTTGTTATTTTTGTTATTATTATTTTTTTTTTAAAGTAAATATCATGCCAACTTAAAGTAAGAAACAAATTTCAAATAAAAGATAAAGCATTGTTTTATTCTGAGCGATATGATAAATATGAAAATGTTGCTTAGTGTGAAACTTGAGCATTTATCTAATATGTTTACGAAAACAATTAAAGAAATAGCCTACTATCTAGAGCTTTCAGCTTACCTAAATCGTTTCGGACCTAACCATGCATGATCTACATTTGTGAAGAACATGTAATTCCGTTTGATTTCATAGATACACATTACATTCTAATGTAGAACAAATCTCATCCACATACATAATATGTATTCCTAGAATGCTGGCAGGCAACGTTCGATTCGGTGTGCAATGAATTTGTCAATCAGGATTCCGGAATTAAGCCAGTCGAATGCATTTAAAAAATATGCATCTAAAAATGCAGGTAAAATCTAATCAGAGGATGGCAAAAAAACATCAAGCGATTAAACACCAAGTATTGAGAAAATCACAAGAGTAAAAAGTCAAGACAGTTATTGTACGAATACTGAGTACTTTGGAACTTAGAACTAAACCTAAAAAAATCCAAAATTGCGATTTTTAGAAGAGGAAGTGGCAGGCAGGCAACAGAAAAATGATAATTTAACGGCGAACTTATTGAAGTCGTTAAAAATACAAGTACTTAGAAGTTATGCTATCGAGTAACTAGAGTTTTAATACAAGGTGACGCAAAATTAATCATCCTATCGGAAGATGTTTTAATTTTTGCACATGGCGTCGTACGTCAATCATATTTGACATTTGTGAACTAGACAGCTGCAGTATACAAACAGACAAGCAATGGAGCGCTATACTTAATCTTATCAATTTCAGCAATCTCAACAACGAAGAGGACGATTTTGTGTCGAAAATCATCATGGGCGACGAGGCGCATTTCCACTTAAGCCGTTACGTCAATAAGCAAAATCTTCGTTTCTGGGGCACTGAAAATCCGCGTGTGATTCACGAAGAGCCATTACATCCACTCAAAGCCACTGTGTGGTGCGGCGTTCACGCGGTAGGAGTGATTGGGCCCAGACTTCTTTCTTTGGGGCTACTTGATGTCGCGGGTTTATGCCAACAAGCCTCAGACAATCGCAGCCCTTAAGGAGAATATTCGACTGGAATGCGAACAGTTATCACCGGAAATCTTACGGAAAGTCATGGAAAATGAGATAAAACGGGCACAAATGTGTATCAACACTGGCGGCAGCCACTTGGCGGATATCATCTTTTCCGCTTAACGGAAAGAATTTTAAAGGTCCAAATAAAGATTTCCATCACACAAAATTATTTTTTTTTATTTAGTAAAAAAGTAATTCAAAAACAAAATTTTCGCCACCTTGTAGTAGCGCATGCTAAGAGTGTAATAAACTCTTCATGGCGAATCTGTTTCCAAGAACCAAAGTATATCTCACAGTACAGAATCTTTGAAGCGATATCAAAATTCATGCATTTTTATGGAGCGAAGTCATAGGGTTATAAGTGTTATGACCGAAACTGGAGTTCCCCCATTGTTCATACAGACCCTTAAATTGATCGTGGATCATATCAACATTCCTCAACATTCTTAAGACGGGAGGAGAAAGACGCTTATGCTCGCAGTAAACTTTTAAGGTCTGTGGTATAAGGACATGATAAATATGGAGGAAACATGGATATTTAAAGCAGTGTCGTCAACCCACAGGGAAATCCAAAGGACTCCGCAGTTTTACTTCGGTCCCCTTACTTACTTTAAAGATTCTAACAGCGTAAGATATATCTCTTTGATTTTCCGTGATAGAGGGGAGGTACTCCCACTCAACTTCATACCTCACAGAGAGAATCTTCCAGTTTTTTGCTCGATTTGCAACTTACAACAACTCTATACAATTCTTAGGAATCCGCCCAATATTCCGAGGTAATAGGAGATTACTTAGGAGTTGGCTTAGGAGGAGAGAAAAGCCAACGTTAGGTTATAGAAGAATGATCATTTAAGATGATTTTTAAAAGTTAAAATTAAGTAACGAACTGTACTGGAAAATTGTTAATATTTTTCGCCTCTTGCTTAACATATTCTTCAGCGCCGTTCTATTGTTTCTTGCTTATCTAAAAATTTTTTATTGGTTCGAAAAAAAAATAAGCAACAAAAATAGGAGAACTGAGTTTTACTATGAAGTTTAGAAGTTATGTTTCTATCTAATTCTAATATAGGTAGATTGTGCGTTAATTTGAGCAGGAATGTACATATGTGGAAGCAAAAGCTGGTAAGTGTATTCTCTTTTTTGTATATGCATATGTATGCATGCATATTAATATGAAGTAGACTCACCATGTCCTTCAAAACTTCTCTCGCATCCCCGCTGATATCTTCTCATACAGCAGCAACGTCGGAGCCCAGGAACTTTATAAATAATTTGCAGGAAGCCGCCCCTAAATCTAGCATTCATATAGCAATAGATAATCGGATTGTAGCAGCTATGCGACATTGCTAACCAATGGAATGCAAACCAGAAGTATGGCAAGGGACTCCATTCCATAAAGCTTTCATCGTTAAGTAGAAGCTAAAACAGAAATAGGAAAAAAAATAATAATCGAACTCAAATACAGGAATACAAGAGCTTACCACAAGGATATTGAATGGCAGCCAGCATATTGTGAAAACAATAACAACCGTGACCATCATTTTAATCATCTAAAAATAAATAAATTTCAAGTATATAAATTAGTTATCCAAAGTACTATAATGAATTTCGAAGATCTGCGAAAAAGTAAAACGTCACCCTCTATAGATGCATTTTTAATGTTGTTATGAATTTTATGTACCTAGACTCTGTTATCACCTTAGAAATTGACATTACTGCTGAGATCAAATGAAGAATAACACTTGTCAATCGCTATTTATTATAAGAAAATACAACCACGAACTATATGGGTTATGTAGCGACACTGACCTAGTCAGAAGAGCGCAAACTAACAGGACATACATAAAGAGCGGAGGTACCAGCTAGCTACTAATCTAGGTAGCAGGCCAGGTAGGTAGGCTGAGGTAAATGTTTATCCCGCAATCTAAGCAAGTTAACTCGGCAGCTTCTTTGTGTTTATTCAAACACGATTTACCAGTCAAATATCCGAGACGTAGTCCTTCGCTAAAACTATTCAGCTAGTGAATCCTCTACCCATCTGTATAAGGAAACAGGTTCAGATAAATGTGTAATAAGTTAGATAAATATTGTAAATATTATGTAAATACTTAATACACAGCGAAATCTATCTCTATTCGTATACATATGTATCACTTGGTATTCCTTTCTACATACAATGTTCTATAAATATTTTCTTTGTTTATTTATTGTGCTGTGGTTTGCTGTCCTATGATAGATGAATTAATATGAACATCAAAAAAGACGAAGTTTAAAGCAGACTAAAAAACACAAGGGAGAGTTTACAAGACATCCGTAACGGATTTTGCAATATCCTCTTATTTTTCTCAAAAAAGGTTCATACTCGTATAATAACGAAATCAATCGAATCAATTGAATATGATTTGTATGAAATGTAGACTTGTATTTATGTATTGGGCCTTCGAAATCTGGGAAGATTATCCGTACCCTTCAAAAGCCTGAGGTGTGGATTTCGATTTTTGGGTTACCATTCTGTGTTAACGCAGAAAATCAATTGGATTTAAAACATGCCTCGGATTACGGCGTACATATAATACATTCATTGTCTGTCTATCGCACAAATTTGGCACAGAATTGTCTTCAAATGCTTTATATAAAAAACTAGCTGTACCCTGCGCGCGTTGCAACGCCACCAACTAAAATAAATTTGAAGGAAAGACATTACACAAATATTCAATGCATTTTGAGTCATTTTATTGATTTTGTTCATTTCGAAAAAATTGTGGTCTTTTGTCTGCTCGAATTACAACTGCGTAGTCATTGGCTGGCATTCGTTGAATGGCGGTTTTAAACAACTGAACTAATTCATTGTGTTGATCGAAAAGGGCTTGTTACGCAGCCACGATTTCTCGTCTAGTGCCCTCATTGTAATGACATCGTTGTTCAATTTGTTCATCACTGTTTGCCATGAAATAAATTTGAAGAAACTTGTGATCTGCGTCTGGCAATGGTGGAAGCGATCCGGCACGATGATAAATTTGCCCTTGGACTCTGAATGTTGGCATGTAATTTTCGCGCACGATGTTCGTTGCACCGAACGATGTCATTTGGAAACATGAATTGTATTTGCGGATGTTTTCCAAGAAATGCTTCGACTCACGTGTAACACCTGATAGCAACGTTGATAGTGGTTCGGGTGGTGGATGTAATTCTGGCAGTTTAACTTTTTCACTGGCGCAGCACATTCCTGGCGTTTCGTTCTTAAATTTGAGGGCGCTACAATACATGCAAATTTTATCCATTTTTCCAATGACGACACTTGGATGAAGACTGTAATCATTATAACTATCATAATGGAATGCACCAAGATTTAAATCAGCGTGCAGTGTTCGTCTTGATCGAGCGGTGCTTATTCGAACATTTTGCAGCCTTCTTTCCGTTTGTTCAGTTGTCTCAGACGAACGGGCCTGAGTAGTACGTATTCGATCAGTTTCTAACCTCACTTCTCGTTGTTCAGACGATCCAGACGAACGGGTCTCAGCGGCATGTACTCGAAGATTTTCCAGCCTTAATGATCGTTGCTCGTCTGATTCTGAGGCTCGTAATGCTCTTTTCTTTCGTGCTTGAGGTGTAGATCGGCCAATTGCTTGTCGCTTTGGAGGCATAATTGTACGGGAACGACGTGAAAAATGCGTTTTAATTTATTAGATGTCAATCAGCAATCCGAATCTCACAATGTATCCAATCCAATTGAACCGGCTGTTCACACACGGATGGAAATGTTAATATTGACGGTGATCACCAATTCGCTGATGAAAATTTGAAGTGAAAAAAATCAGCATTCGAGAATTGTTGAAATCGATTTTAATTCCACTCACGATGATATCCGAAAAAAAACTGCACAGCAAATGCGTTCGGAACGTCAATCAGCAGTCAGATCCTTCACATACACATTCGATGATCTTCGTGAGTTCACTGTAGAGAATGAATAAAATCAGCTCACGGAAACTACGAAAATTCAATTCGATTGAATTATTTATTTAACTCACAATGAAATGCACAAAACTATTCGAAAAACGACAATATTGTCTGTTCCATGTGAGCCGGACATGAATTTCACAATTTACATAAATTCTTATGTCACCCACAACTCGAAACGTCATCATTCGTTCGCTGTTTTCGTTTCAATTCAAATCAGCATGAACTGCCACGGCAATATATGAAATTCATTGGAATGACAGTGGCGCCATCTGTCGAAAATTGGTCGTACCAACTCAGAAACCTTCGCGGGCTCATGCACAACAACTTTGCTAAAGATCATCACATGATCAAATACATAGTTTACGATTCTATAAAGGACATACAGACAAACATTCATTTTTATATATATAGAAGATAAGAAACTCTATATGTAAAGATAGGGTTCAAGAGAGAGAAAACATTTAATACGCGGTTTTTGAGAAAACATACAAACCTAAAGTGACTCTCGGCATTATTTACCCAATGCATCTAAATGCACTTGGGTATACTTAATGTAAGATGAGTACTTATATATCATATAAATGGAATGTCTGAACACTAGCATTTAAAATTTCATAAAAACAAGTAAAAAATCATGGTTTTTTGAACGAAAAGGTAGAGGTACTGAAGTGAAGAAAGCTAAATATGGTGAAATAAGGAGCTCGAAAAAGTAAAAGGATATATGTACCTTGAAGTCATTGTTGCTCCGCTGCTTTCACTCGAAAAACACCTGAAAAACTAAAACAAGTTGCAACATCAAGAAATTACAAATGGTTAGAGTTTTGTGCAAAAAGAATATCGCGACGAATGCTACTTTTAGTATGTACTTCATTAAGAAGATGATTCGACTATTATATAAGGACATGATAAATATGGAGGAAACATATGGATATGACCTTACCTTAGACTCGAATGCTCTGCTCGGACTATTTGAAAGTGGATACTCTGCGTAGATTCGTATATACAAGATGCGTATGTTTGTATGGATGTGCATGCGTAACAAATAAATTAAGGAAGCAGTGCTGTCAAACCACAGGGAAATCTAGAAATCTATAGGACTCTGCAATTCAACTTAGCTTTCCTTAATTAATTTAAAGATTCTAACAGTGCAGCTAGAGGGGAGGTAGTGCCACTCAATTTCATACCTCACAGAGAGTACCTTCCAGTTTTTGCTCGATTTGAAAGTTACAACAAAGAGAGAACTCTACACATTTCTGCCCAATATTCCGGTGTTTTAGGAGATTTTGCTTTGGAAAAGCCACATTAACGAACGAGAAAGTAAAGGAGTTATTGAACAGTTCCAATTTCAAAGATCCAGTTCCAATTGAAAAGCTCTCGTATCATACTGTGAATCAACGTTAGGATATAGAAAAATAATCCCTGAAGAGGATTTTTAAAATTTAAAATTAAGTAGCAAACTTTACTGGAAAATTAATAATATTATACCATAAGGTTGTTTCGATAGATTCGATTCACTTGCCTCAAGAGCTGAAGAGTCAGCAACCTGTGACAGTAGGACTGTTTACAACATCACCAAGGAGCTCATTGGTGGACGGAATTCCAAACAACATCAAGTGATGAGTTTAGATGGTAACCTACTAATTTCGAATGAGGACCAGCTCACTAGATGGAGAGAACATTTCGCTACAGTACTAAATCATCTAGACGATGGTGGTATGATCTCGAATTCAAATGAGTATCCCGAAGCAACAAATTCCCGAATACGCACCGGACCTCCCAGTAAAACATAAATAATAACCGCAATCAAGTCCTTCAAGAAAAACAAGGCGGTGGGTATTGATGGCATCCCTGCCGAACTATTTCAAGCGGCGCCAAATACATCGGCTGATTTACTACACCCGCTCATATGGAGAGCGTGGGATAGTGAACAATTCCCGCAGGAGTGGAAAAGAGGGATGATCATTAAGCTTCCGAAAAAGGAAAATTTGAAGGACTGTGGAAACTAGAGAGGTATATGCGTTCACCCGACCGTAGCTAAAATAATAGCTAGAATAATTCTGGAACGAATCAAAGAACATCTAAATTCAACTCTCGACGTCGAACAGGCGGGTTCCTCCTGCGTAGACCACATAAACACCTTACGGACCATAATAGAGCAATGCGTTCAAAACAGGTCTCTGTTACATCTACTGTTTATCGACTTTGGAAGGTTGGATAATGACATCTTACCTTACTTCTGTACTTCTGTCACCGCGCTCAGCTCAACATTGCCGGACAGGAAGTCGAGAAAGTTGACAACTTTCTTTATCTAGGAAGCGTGGTCTCGGCTAACCGCGGTGGCACCGAACTGGATGTGTGCAGCAGAATCGGGATCTGCAGCTGTTACAGTAGTGGATGTGATGTAATCCTGGCCGTGCTGGGTGATTACCTATCACACAGTGCCCTGTCAGGACGCAAACAGCTATTCGGATATCCTTTTGACTTAGTTCCATAAGATTGATAGATCTCTTTTTGTCGTAGACTGGCCATAATGATTTGGCTGTTGCACACGTATGTACATATCTAATCGGTACCAGCGTATATTAGCCTCCTCATTAGCCTCGATGTCCGTCTCCCTTTGCAGTGTACTGAGCTGTATACTGGCCTCAGAGAGGGCCCGTGAAGAGTTCATAAGTGACCCTTCTCTGGCTAGTTCGTCCGCTTTTTCGTTACCGGAGATATCCGTGTGGCCAGGTACCCAGAACAGGGTTACCGTATTAGCCGCTGAGATGTCATACAGTCGCCTTTACAGATGTTTACGAGCTTGGATCTTATCGATGTGGATAGCCTTAATGGCTGCTTGACTATCGACATATTTTGATTATTTATCTGAAATATTTTCCTCAATAATCATATCCGCAGTTTGTTTTATTGCAGCAACTTGAGCTTGGAAAACACTGCACCTGTCCTCAAGTCTAAACGAGCGATATGTTCTTCAAGACTCACAATATGCCGGCACCTGTACCAGCAATCATTTTAGATCCGTCGGTGAAGGTGGGAAGGAATTTACCGGCTACCAAGATTACAACATCATCGGCGTAGGCCGCTACGTTGAAGCCATTGCTTTGTAATATGTTTAACATCTTATCCACTGCTAGGAGGCAGAAAAGTGGCGCTAGGACTCCACCCTGTGTAGAGCGGTGTCTACTGATTTTCCTTTTATGTACGCAATATGCGATTTCGATAAGAACTTATTCCGAATCTCATCTCTGACGTAAATATCTATTAACCGTTCCAAAGTTGTTGGCCTGTAGTCCTTGGCGCTTGCGTGGCTTATTTTACCCGCTTTCGGTATGAAGACTACCCTAATCTCCCGCCAAGATTTTGGAACATACCCCAGTTTGAAACACCAGCCATAAATGTACTTGAGCCATGGAATAATATATTCCCTCGATTCTTGTAGCATTATAGGATGTATCTAGTCAATCCCGTCGATTCCGATGCATAGCCGTATATCCTACCCACTTTCTCTCGCTTAAAATTTGAATCACTTCACAACGCTCAATGTAAGCTTCCCTTCCCTTATTTTGAATATTAAACTAATTTGTTGGAGTCTGTACTTTTCGTTAAAAAAGTTTCTTTCTCTAATTCTACGTTATTTTGTATCTACATACATATGTATGTACATATGTATACTGAGCTGCTCCCATGTTGGGAATTGTTTAATAGATAGCGTAGCACAATTATTGGTAGCCGTTGATGACGACTTACATACCTCAGACCTGTATTCGATGATAATCTAAAAAGATGTTTGAGGAAGTATTTCTGAAAAAGCTCAACTTTTTCATATCCCTTGTATCCATGCCTGACTAGTTTAGCACATGATAGATCCAGCAGTTGCTTGGAAATAATATCTTTTCAGTTAAAGATGTTATTCCAAGGGCTTTTGATGCTTTTTGTTTTGGTTTCTCATAGTTTCTCCAGCAAAGCGCAAAATACGATAACATTGGAGTAAGAACGACACTTGAGTAACGGTACTTCTTGACTACTTACAGTGGTTCAAGTTCCAACTTCCTGTTTTCCTCTCTCGGGTGTGTTGTATGTTGTACCGATAAGAGCTCCAGCGCATGCGAGAGGAAAAATATGTATGTATCTGGAAAGCCTTCCAAAATCTCGAATCAATTGCAAAGATGGTGGAGGTTTTATGTTTTTATGTGGTAAAGTGAAAAATGCAATTCACTATTACCAGAAAAATAAAATGTTTAATAATCTACCGCGCGATAAAAGCCGCTCTTGCCAGAGACAGACAGCTGATCTGATTAGTAATAAGGTCTGATCCTTTCCTGGCTTCATCTTAGTTGAGAGTCCAATTGCACGCGGACTTTGTTGTAAAAATCACACGAAGGCAAATGATTTGAATAAAAGATGACGATGAAAGACCATGTGTAAAGCGTCTCCCATTGTAAGAATTGGAACCCAATTACAGCATGAAAACGGTCTAACATGGTGGTTCTTCGGTGATAGTCTCGGGATCAGCGTTGGTCCCATTGTGGAAATAAATATTGTAAAAAAAATTACAGGTGAAATGTATAAAGACAGGTGACAATTTGCAACTAACATAAATCTTTCACACAGATAACGATCTAAGGCATTGCTCCAAGGTCATTGGAGTCTAACCGCATCCAGGCATCTCAGTGGCCAGCCCAAAGCCCCGATTTAAACCTCATAGAAGAGTCGGTATTCAATGAATTATATATGTATCAATATTTTTGAAAGTTGGCATAAAGGGTTACTGGTAGCTTTGCTTGTACAAAGGCGCAGTAAAATGTTTGCCAAGAAAAGAGCTTTTTAAGTAGAGTGCAAGCGAAAATATATACATATGTTCGTTAAATTAAATAAATTAAATTAAATCAAATAGCATATGTTGGCAATACACTATCGCCAACAGATGAGAAGACAAAGAAAAGGACCGAATATGACCGGGCCGAAAAGCAAATCGATGACGGGAAGACGACCTGAAAAGACGTAAAAGACACAAATGTAGAATTCGAGAATATCTAATAAAATAATTTTTATCTTACATGAATTTAAAAAAAACACCCACACTTTTATTTGTAATCGCAAGAACTTCAGTGCATTGTGGTATCGTACACTACCCCAAACTTTGCAGCTATTAAAAGCAGGTAACATACTTTCACGTCCCGCTGGGAAATTTTCTTCAACATTTTACACAGTGTGCGAGAGTGCCGTAACACTACAATTACACGCTAGCTCAGTTTTGTGTATACATCAAAAGTGATTGATTATGATAAATTTTATGAAGTGTGTTCATAGTCTGTTTATGCAGTGTTGTGCCATAGGAACTTAATAAATATAGTAATGTACATATGTAGATTTTTAGAAATGTGTAAACTGTCTTTGTCCAAGATTAATTGCTAAACAGCATGTCCGTTTTTTTTTATTTATAGTCTGCAGGCCTCCTTGGTTTTATCCGTACCAGAAAATCACTAGAGTACTAGGTAGACATAATGATATTGTATGAGATTCTTAAGCAGAGCAAATTTTAAGAATACTATGGGAGAAGATTTATTGTAGGGTATAATAGATATAAGGTTTAGTAGGTCAAGGAGTGGCCAGGTTAAAGCTAGATCACTTGGAGGAGATTTCCAAAATCAGAAAATGTTTACAGCTTTAGCTAAATTCGTCCACCAAATATGATATAATATGGACCATGATATAATATGGACCGGATTACGGACAGATACAACCAAAGTGCGATGTGGGATTTCATACCCTAGCTTCTGCCCATAGAAAGCTGCACGTGTTCAATTCAAGGTTTTGGGCTCATTGAAATTTAGGGTTATACACAGAAAAAAAAAAACAAATAAATAGGGCCGATATTTTAAACACTTTTGCTAATAAAGTGCTGAGAGGAATAGAATCTTTAATGCACCGACGAATATTCGATATGACGAAATCCACAGAAATATCGAATTTATTGCAGTCGAAGGTGAAATTAAAAATTCTGTAGCCTCAATTGGAATGCCTTGAACTGATAAGATTGTCTAGGTAAACGAGATCCAATCAGCGATTGGTTCAGATAAAACTATGTAAACTAGAGAGTAGAAGTATGATACAAGGTGCTAACCAGATAGTACATAGAAATACAATATATTTTTAATCACTTAGTTGAATTCAAATCTTTGAGTCACTGTTTTAGACACTGTTTTATGGCGAGAAAAAGAAACGAAATAATGTCATTTGCACTGGAATAGTTAATTGGCCTTTCCAACACAGTTTTAAGTCAATGCGCAACACACAGGTTGCTGCTTACTTGCTACCAGTTGTTTTTGCTTGTGTAAAAGTAGAGAAAACTACCGACTTGCGGTTCCATATTACATTTCTACACCTCTTGGTTCATTCAAATGTGAATATACAGGTACAATTACTATTCTTAAACTTTTGTTCTATAAGAACTACAGTGGCGGAGATTCACATAGGTCCATAGTTTTTACTTGAAGTTTTTTTGTATTTATTTCTTCTTTTATTACTTTTTGTATATTTATTATATTCATTTAAGATAACAAGTAAAAAGAGAAAAATAATACAATTAGTTTTTTAAAAAAAATGAAATTCAACATAAAAAATAACAAAATTCACATAAAGTCATTAAACTTTGCGCAAAAATTTTCAAAATACCCCATTAATTTTCTAATGCGTTCAAGTCTGGACTTCTTGCAGGCCAAGGCAGAACCCTTATATATTTTTTTTCTCGAACCAATCTTTTACCGAACGTGCCACGTATACTCGTATTATTCTGCTGAAATACAAAGTCTACTCCGCATAATTCCTCTGCTCGTTCTACCATAGGGTACTCCAATAACTCGATATACTTTTCGGAGCATCAGGCTCTTTTGTGGAAAATGCGTGCATATGGTATCGATGAGTCTCTTCATCAATGGATTAGAAATTACCTTTCGGGGCGTTCAATACAAGTTGTGTTGGACGGCTTCAAGTCTGATATCCACCCTATAAATGCTGGTGTCCCCCAGGGCTCAGTTTTGTCTCCGACTCTCTTTCTCATTTTCATAAATGATCTCTTGTCTGCAACCTCTAATCCAATCCATTCCTTCGCTGATGACAGTACCCTCAGTTTTTCATATTCGTTCCCTAACTCACGTCCCTGCTCTTCGGCCGTAGAAGAGGAACGGCAACGTATGTTAAACTCATTAAATTCCGACCTTGACAGCATAATCAAATGGGGCTCTACAAATAGAGTGGAATTTAATGCATCCAAAACGCAGTACTGTCTTCTGTCTCTCAAGCGAAACCAAGACCCTCAACCATTATCTATGAATGGTACTTGTATCGCAGAAACCGAAAGACTTGCCATTCTCGGTATGTGTATTAACAATCATCTTCGTTGGAACGAACACACATTCGAGGTCGCCAAAAATGCTGCAAAATGTCTAGGATTCCTTAAGCGGTGCAAGAAATATTTTACCCCATCTGATCTGGCCTCAATATATAAGGCATTCATCCGCCCAAAAATGGAATACAACGCCCACATCTGGTCTGGTGCACCCAAGAGTGTTTTGCACATTCTAGATAGGGTTCAGAACCGCGCGATAAAACTTATAGGTGATAGAGACATTGTGAGCTCCATAGTCTCACTAGAACATCGCAGAAATGTCTCGTGTCTTTCCGTATTTTATCGCTTATTCCACAAAAAATGTTCCAACGAAATAGCCACTTGCATTCCTCCCCTTCAAAAATTCACCCGCAATACGCGTCGCGCTACGAATGCACATCAGTTCACCCTCAAGCCCAACTTCGGACGTACTGTCAAATACAGGGATTCGTTTATAAGCCGAACGACACGTATGTGGAATGATCTTCCAGGCTCTGTATTTCCTCATCGGTACAACATCCAAACATTTAAAGCCAACGTGCACCGGTATCTCCTCTGTTCCTCTTTCCCCTCTGTCCAAACGCCGGTGCCCTGAATATTCAGTATAAGGGTATTCATACCCCCTTTGGCGCCCGTAAATTATAAAAAAAAAAAAAAAAAGAGGAACCCAAGCAAGTTCTGTCTTCTATGCTGCGCTAAATCCAGCCCATATCATCACGCTTGCACCACCGAGATTCCTGCTCATAAATCTTCTTTTTTTTTTTTCTTAAGTCATGCCAGTAACACTGATATCCATCCGGACTGATATCGTCTGCGGAGAATTGCCAACACACGTGGATTTTCTCATACAATTTGTTAAACAATTTGATTGGCCTTATGTGAATTCCCGCCACTGTATGTAACATCTTTATTTCTTCTCATACTTCTTTCAATTTTAATCCTTTTAACGGCAAGTTTGAAACAAATATATGTAGGTGAATGAAACCCATCAAAAAGCGCGCAACATAAGGCAGCAATAAAATGGACAAAATCATGGTTCTGGTGTGTTCATTATGCAGGAGTTTTTATTTCTACAAGGAATTAAGTCATCAGATATGTATATCTTTGGAAAAAAGAACAACTTTATTTTCTTGCAATTGTTATACAAATTAAAATATTTTTAACAAACTATTTTATTCCTGACGCAGGAATATTTACATAATTATTATCTTCATTACAAGAAGTATTACAAATAATGCATTGATAACTGCTTTATTTATATTAAGAAATGACACTGATTCGGTATTTTCGGTATCCAGATGCTACCTGTTTCTTAGTATTTCCAATTTTCCTCATTTATAAGATTTCAAATTTCTTCCATAACTGTCGACAGATCAACAAATGTCATTACTTACTCCCGCATTCCTTTCACATCATTCGCTATGTTATTTCTGTAAGTGATGTAGATACATACATATGTATGTATACATATGTGTCTAGTATCTGTGATAGTACATAATTTCCATTTTTAAAAATATTGTAAGTAGAGCCAACTCAGTATGGCCAATTGAACTTGAGTTCGCAAAACCCTAATCTAAGGAATTTTTGGTATTACGTAGGCATTCTACGTAATTAACAGAATTGAATCTGGGTAGCACAGGTTTATCCGCTGCGGTATACGCGATTTTTCTTTTGCTAACAATTTTTCCGAGATGCTAACAATTAATATTGCGTATGTAACTTCGATCCACTTCATTGCACAATTTTTTGCACGCGGTTTAAATATTTTGGAACCGTGTTCACCTTCATTTCTTTAATTAAATGAAATCCACCACTTAATCAAGGTGGTTTTTTTCTGGCTGCTTGATTTTCTTTTTATTGACGATGGACAAAGTGTCCCACGTTCCCTTAAACGAACAGCTCTGGTGTTGGTAAACCTACCATTTAAAAGCCAGCTCATGGCAATATTAAAGGATATTGTAAGGAAGAAAATAAATTTGATAACTCTAATCCAGTCGTGTTTTGCAAAAAGGAACAACGCTATTAAAAGAAATATTAAAATTACCACAACTAAGGTGTGATTTGCTACAATAAACTGCATTAAATTAATTCACAAGGTTTTTGCAACGCTTCAAATTTTCATTTGTATGTAATCACATAACTCGCTGATTTCCTCGTTGAATCGTATAAAAACCCCGATGGTCAGTCAAAGTTAAATCGTTAAATTAACTTCACTTCGTTTCATGTAAAAACCATGAAAAAGTTTTGTTTCAGATGGTACAGTCTAAATTCGATTCCATAAAGTACGCATCAAATAAAGTTAAATATGGGTATCAGTTAGAAACATTGTTACCCTGAGTCCTGAAGTTGCAAACTTTTTCTTAAGGCATGGAAATAGGGGAGGTATATATGCTGTCGGCAACTTCGTGCTTTATTTCTAAACACTTATTTCCCGGAAAATTATTTTTTTTAGGGAAAAGTTATTGATATAGTAATTTAAGGCACACCAAAAGGTAAGCACCGAAAAGCGAACAATTGGTTACATAATGCAAATAAGTAACTGGCCCACAAAACGTTTAGAGGATGGATTAAGGAACAAAAATTACTTAATACATGCAAATGTGGTAACATTTCTAGTATCTACCTATACTTTTAAATCCTAAAAAATTACCCCAGAATCCTCAACGAATGTCTAGTAGATATCCTAAGTGAGATATGTAAATTCGGAATTTTTTTTTTGAATTATGTATGAGTTAAACGGAACTTAGAAAGAAAATCAATTAAAAACAAAATTAAGTAAACAAATGATCAATATAATCAGCCAATGCGAATGAGCCATGTGCGTCCGTCTGTACATTTAATTAATCTTATAAATACATACTTTAGTCCATTCATAAAATATTAAATTTCATAATATATTATATTCCCACGGTAAATTCTTATTTCTATGCTAAATTCTAAGACAGCGAGAAAAATGTACCTTCGTCCAATTAACAGAAAAGTGTCATTTGTGGGGTTTATGTTGATTCCGAGGTTGGCTACGTCGAAGTTAAAGCTGTCAGAAGTGAGGTTTTTTCCAGGCGGTGGAGGGATAGAGTTTCATTTGTTGATAAAATATGTACATACATATACTTGATTTTGTCCTCGCTCTGAAGACCAATTGGTTTCACATGCTCATCAATTGGCGTTATGTAACACTATCTCCGATGCTCATCTCTTATCCACTTGTAGATGTACACCCTAACTTATCGTCATGAGTGTTGCATCTTCCCCGCACTCCCCGTACCTCGTTCTAAGATGATGTGACCTGCAGTTTTTGGGTGCCGTGGCTAAGTATCTAGTGCGTTGGTGATATAACATGACAATCATCATGACACATTTTCAGAAGAAAAAAGCTGATAAGCTGATATTCTCATTTTCATCTCAGAGTCTATGTCAACAAGCACAACTGTAGGACTTGAGGTGCCGAAAATTCTAGTATTATCGGTGAGAAGCCAATACACCCTCGGCGAGTGACTGTTTGGCCAAAGTGCCTATTTCTTTGAAAATTAAGCTGTCAACAACTTTACGGAGTGCACTGCAGACATGATATCTGAATATCTGATTTTTTGTGGACGCGATTGGATGATTTGAACTCAAATGGGCTTTGGTCCCAACAGGATTTCGTTACGCACTGAGTTCGGCAACTTACTTAATTTTTACCATGCCATTGCAACAATCGCTTTGCTGCACCCCCAAATTTATTTTTAACGGCGACCAGTGCGTATCAGACCCTTTCTTGTGTTCCCCCTTGCTCCTACTACATATATGTATGTATAATACATTTAATAGAGATAATCAAAATGCATTCAATTACTGTATAAGGAAAAATGCGGAATATAATGAGACCTATAAAAAGTCAAGTGCATATTTATAAACAATCAGTATAGGGTCCGCATGAAAAGTAATGAAAAGGCAAAAAAAAAGAATGAACATTCCAGCATTCGTTGGCGAAATATTATGGTTCATTTAAGAGCTCCAAGTGGGACGATGGGGATAAAACAGCAGAGCTCATGTTGGCTTTATAGTGAAAAAGCAAAGTAGCTATAAAAAGTGAATCCGGGCTGTAAAAGTGCGGTGTGAAAATAATAAGCATCTACTGTGGGTTTATAGATAACAAGTGTGAAATATTCCCTTTAACTACAATTTCACATGAAATGCAGAGCACGTTTGTAACATTCCAACAATAGTACATAACTTATAGGCAAAATTAAATTAAAAGAAATATCTTAAAGTATACATATGTAGATGCATAAAAAAAATTCGAAACGCAATAAGTTGAACTGGTAAATACACTAATTCGGACAAATTCCGAATAGTAAAGAGCAAGGCAGACATAAACTAGGGTTAGACTGTGCCTTTACCACGTAGTTATTGATTACCTTTAATTACCGCAGTGAACCGCATATCAACAAACTCCTGCTTAAAATAGACTGTCAACAGCAAGCGATAATTCATATTATTCACAATAACCGTGTTACTGCCTTTGTTTTTAAACAAAATACGGCCCAATTATGCCCCCTATCCAAACGCATGATAAATGACTTTATATGGACATTTATTGCCTCTACAAATGTATGTTCAATGATACTCGGCATACTATCAACTAAGTTTTTTTTAAGTATTGAATGCTTAAGAGTTCCATGAATCCAAGATTCAGAAATTAGGTATGATAGGCATAAACTTTGCGAGCAATAGCTTCCCAAAGGATATCATTGAAATTGCAATTGCGCGCCAACCATTAGACCCGTCTGATATTATGGGCCTAAAATAATTCCTTGCTTCGACGACAGGTGCAGATTGCTGCTGGTATTCAATTTTCTTTAAACAGTATTGTGGGTAGGACATATAGGTATTTTTTGTAGATTTAAAGGCAGGCGAAACCTTATCGCGAGCGTAACAAGCCCAACACACCACACATCTTACACTGCAGATGTTCTTGTATCCTCTTTTCTGCATGTATACAAATGTACAAATGTTAGACATGGAGTGGACACTTTTTTGCTGCGAACGATTATTTCATATGCATTTAAAAATTCTGCCTGAGAATGTTCAGAATAAGATGCAGTGTTTATTATTCCCCTTTGGTCGCGTCTAGTAAGTTTCTGTAAATGTTATAGTCCTTTTGTTTCTCTCTAAAAAGTGACACAAAACTTAAAAACAAATTATCTAGCAGTATAAAATGTAGAGAAAAATTATGTTTAAAAGTAAAAAAAGTACTTTAAAATACGAACAACTCAAAATGAAACAATCCGCAGATACGACCAACACTTAAAACACAACTGACTTTGCCTCTGATACTAAGTTATTTGTTATTGTACTACCCACAGCATAAATACACACCTAAAATAACATGGGTACCGTTTCTTCGTTCTCCTGTGCCTATCCCCCTCCGTTTTCACGGATAAAATTTTTCTATTCTACTTTGCGTGTGCCGTTTTGTTAAGGGTGAATGGGGGTTTCTAAAAAGTGAGTGGAGAAAAGTTATATTATCTTTTTATTGGTTTTGTTTTATAGAGCAAAATGTCGAAATAAAATAAAACTTCATAAAAAACACACGTTGGATTATGAATTTAGAAGTTAAGCATAGACTGAGGTGAAAACACGTTCAGATTTTCCGGACGCCGAATTTACTAAAATCGACTGTGTAGGCAATCGTAAAAAATAGACAAGACTATTTGAAGAATACCGGATATATACAATCAACCGCGATTCATCTAATTGATATAATAAAGTTCAAAAAATATTCCGGTAAGTCAGACGCTGTTTAAGTTGAAAGCTAAAAGTTAAAAATAATGTTTCAGTTGTCCTAAAAAAGAAACAATCTTACAAAATCTGAAACTCATTTCAAAACTAAGATACAGTATCCGGTTTTAACTTTATTGTAAGGAAAAACTGCAAAATTGAAAAATTTACGAACGTGATTCTGATCCGCGATTTCCCTAGACATACGGTTTTTAAAGATCGCTTCTCTTTATTACTGGGTGTAAACACATCTGGAGATTTTAACGCTCCCAAATCGTGCAAGATAGGGACCAATCCAAGGGCATCTAAAGAAAAAGGCAAAGAACTATTTCCCGGAATATAGTGTCCCAATAAAGAAGCATGGGTCTTTGTCAAGTGTGACTAACAATACAATTTTCATTTAGAGGGCAAGGACTACTTGTTGCGAAGCAATTTGGCAACAAAAATGAAATGCATTTGATCTCGGATAATGCTGTTGGTCACTCACAATCAGTTGTCGAAACCTTTTTTTTATTTAAAGTACTTTCCTTCCATCAAATACAAATATTCCAGAGTCAGCTGACGACGGACTCTAAAATCGTGACTAATACTGAGGCTGAGCGAACACCTTTTCTCTAACTTGTTTCAGAGGAATACACTCACGATAAGTAAGAGGAGAACATATTCGAAACAGTTGAATAATACCATCGATCATGGACAGGCGCGGGCTTAAATGTAAAAATATCTTGACTTCATTCTTAAAATATCGAAGAAATTGTTAAATTATTAAAAAAACATATATTTTTTGCAATTTTTGAGATACAGAGATATTCAAATCATCGGTCGTGATTTTTTCCATCCTTTCAGTCGAAGATAGTTTAGCTATATCCCTGTAAAGCTATGGTAAAAAGCAAATAAAAATTGTTGATGCGATGTTCGATACCAATTACACACACTAAAGTGTTGTGGGCTTTTTCGACAACAGTTAAAAGAACAATATATTATTTTGTCGGTGCAAATACCTTGAGTAAACTCAAACAAAATTCGTTCGTTTCGTGTTAATAGTGTTACAGCACCAGCTGAACAGTATGCTCCAGATTTGTTATCACTTTTAACGGCCTACAAATAGGCAACGCAAGTTGAATAAAAACATGTCCGGTGTACAACAGTATACATCAAACTGTGCGTAATTCATAATTTTGAACGCTCTTAGATGCAGTTTAGTTCCTAGAAAAATTTAATTTTGATGAATTAAGTTTCATTACTACTATAGAATAACTACAAAAATATGTGTGTATTTCAATCAATTCGTTACCTACAACATGTTATGCGGAATTGCTGGAAATACATATGTATGTATATTTTATAAATTATTTCTAAAATAAACACATCAGACACCAATTATTATAAATCTCGTCTTTCCTAACTGAATCTTCGCAAATGATGCAGCAAAAAAACCCATATCCTTATATAGATACATATGTATTCTCGTAAAATTAAAACTTAATATGTCGCTGTCAACCCATTGTAGGCCCAAGGAAGAAAAAATTTTCTATTACACAGGAGGAAGGCTACTTCAATAATAAGATCACAGGAATATACAATCTCTATGGACGAGTTCCTGTGGCAGTGCAGAGGCATATTTGTAAGCCCGCCCACAAAAAGCGTTGTATTAACCTATCCGGAAAAGAACATTTTAAAACCGGACGTATACGGAGCTTAGCAGGTAGACTGGCACCACCACCATCGACAGGTAGTTTACTGTAGGATGCTAGGAGATTTCGTTTTTGTTTTTGGAGGGAGATATTGGACTATTTTTCTCATAAATATTTTAAGTCAACTATGTACATATTTACTATTCTAATGTGGGCAAGGCGATGAAAACTTTTATAGTGTGTAACCTTAAGCGCTTGAATCTCCGAAATGGGTTATCAAGTTTATATGTCCTTGATCTTAGGGATTCTATAAAAGGATCTGACCACCACAGACCAACTATTAGCAAATGCTTGCTGGAAAGAAGATATATGTAAATACTATCCAGGGAATTCTATGGGATAGGATGCGTAAACGGAGGATAAAAAACTGTATTACAGTGATTTCTGCAGAGAGCAGTGACATTTATAATTCGCGTGCGGACTTCTTGCAGCAATTATAGGGCTGTCGATCCGATTGATCACATTGCGATCGATAAAAAGCAAGCTCTCAGTATTCTGAACGTCTGTTACTTGAGAAGACACAATGTAGAAAGGCTGCAAACACAAGAGACCACCAAATGAATGTGTGTACCAAAATCTCTCAAAGCAACTGATATATTGTACCGTTAAACTTAAACGCCGAAAGTCCAAATTACAATCTTCTTGACCACAGCGAAATGGGGATTGCAATATCCAATACAAAATTCAACAAGGCTGCCAGAAATAATTTGGTAGAGAACTTTAACGAATTCATTTCTAGGATTTGGCCACGTGAGCATATAATGAACAGTGTCAATTGCGTTAATTGCAAAGACATCAGTCTTCTTAGCACCGCAAACAAGATCTTTACAGCAACTTATATTTTGTGAACGTCTGAAATCTTTCGTCAACAATCTGATCAGCTCTTATTAGTGCGATTCCAGGTCAAGTAAGTCCACAATTGTTCAAATTTCTACACTCCCCCATATCCTGCAGAAATCTCAAGCCATCCATATCGATATCAAAAATCACTTTATCTATCTTAAGGCTGACTATGACAGTATTCTTAAAAACGAGTTGTATTTGGCTTTGGCGTCGCTGACAAACTTGGTAAAGATCGCTAAAGATTTTAGCGAGCCTTTAGACATCAGAAACAAATTAAGACAATCGTCATATACGTCAACGATATTGGCGTACATATTATGTAATCAGTAAAACGCAGTCGGATGTGGCTTTTGCAGGAATTGAGACAGAAACAGCCAAAATGGGTTTGGTGAAAGATCCTAAAAAGAAGAATATGTTGCCTACAAAAGGGAATACACTTTGGAGAGGTATAACTTCGAGGTAGTAAGAAAGTTTATCCCCCAGCTCTCCGCTATTGCAATGAAAGACAAAATCTATCGAAAGTTACGAAATCTGATCAACATGTGAAAAAAAAACCGCAAACAACAAAGCAGAAATACAGCAGAAACACTGTCAACTTCTAGTTCCCAAAATGTGAAAAGTGCATTTCATTAAATTGATTTCCCACCCAACAGTTCGAGTGTTTTTTTTTTTTGCTTTACAAGTAAATCTTGTCTCGGCGGAAAACAAACTTTTGCTTCTCTAAATTTCTCAGTCCGCTTCTTCTGAGTCTGCTTTTTAACGCATTTGTTGGTCGCTCACTTGTTTTGGTCTCTAAAAGTTCTGGCGAGGAAGCAAATAACTGAACGTCCTTTTCTTGTTCACTGCCTCCAGCGGTTTTATCCCTTTCCTGCTTGTAATCCACATTGCTGTCTACCTCGATAACTGACGTACTACAAATCGCTGAATTTGTTTGTCAACCCTAAAAGCGAATATACCCAAGTTACTTATGTCCTGTTTCCCCTTGTGATTCCTAGGGCCTCTACTACGCATACGCGCCATCGAGTACGGTTCCTGGCAATGAGCTTCAGCTCTCTTCAACTCTTCCGCAATTGTCGTGACTCCTCTTCGCCGACCCGTTCTTCTACCATCTTGTGCAAACGGATTCCATTGCATCACGTAGTTTGCTACGGAACTGTTGCCTTTTTGAAACATATGACCAATCCACTGCCACTTTCGTCGTTGGTTGGTTCATATTGGTTCCTGATCCATTCTCTGGCAAATATGTTCGTTAGAGATACGATTAAGCCAGAAAACCCTTAAGATGTTCCGTAAACACCTACATATTAATGAACGTTTGTAGTTTTGTTTTTTTTTTTACGGAACAGTCATAGCTGGATGTTTAAGCTGATTGCATTTCGTCATTATCATGGACATCATTCAAAACGGAGACTTTGCTTTAACGTTTCGGTTGACGGTATTTATCGCACCGTTCAATAACGAATGGCAGGGTAATGATGTAGTTGACAGAGGAGGATCCAGAGCGGAAACCTGCTTTTTCGACATCGAGTGTATCTTCCAGATGTTCCTTTATTCGCTGCAAAACCGGGAACTGCGGGAAGAACGCAACTGCCTCTCCAGTTTTCACACTCCATAAGACTTCCTTTTTTAGGGAGCTTCTTCCACTCGTCGGGAAAACTTTCTACCTCCCAATCTCTCTCTACAAGAAAATATAAGAGCTCTGCTGATGTTGTTGGAGCGGCTCGCAAAAGCTCTGTGGGAATACCATCTAGCCCTCGTTGTTCTTTAGTGCGTTGATCGCGGTATCGATCTCACCTTTACTGAGAGTGGAGGAGCGAATTCGGTAAGTTGCTGCTTCGGGTTGCTCCTTATGATTTGGGTGTATATCGTTGGCGAAAACATGGTTAAGGACCGTATCAAAATGCTCCTTCCTTCGCTTGAGCTAATCCTCATTCGAAACAAGTAACGAAACATCTTCGCCCTTCACCGAATGTTGAATAGAGCGATAACCCTTGCTAGCTCTTTGGTGATTCTGTAAACAGTTCTGCTATCGCATCTACTCGCTGCTCCCTCTGCTTATGTTCTTCAATCCGCCTCCAGGTATCCTCGGGAAGCAACGTTCTGTGTCATACCTGTCATCTACCAACGGACTCATGTACTGAGGAGATCCTTAGTCGGTGGATGTTGTACCTAGGCATTCTGGTGATATTGAGAATTCTTTCAACAGATGCAGTACGTAACTGGACATTAGGTACCACAAGCTGATGACCTCATACCAACCCCATGCCAGTTCCTCGTCTGTTTCGAACGAAGACTAGGCAATTGGTGGTGCAGATATCAACAAGTCTTTCACCATTGTCATTTCCGTCGACCAAGGCCTGTCAACCAAGGCATGTCTAAATTCTTCATTATCGTTGCTTACCTTTGCACTAAGGTCCCCTATTACGATGACGATATCTCCGTTTCGATGTTGCTTTGAATACGGCGCTTAGCTGATTGTAGAAGTTGAACTTTTCATCCTCAGTCGAGGGATTCGTTGGGGCGTAACACCGTATATTCGTGACGCGCCAACCGGAATCTGTCCGATAAGATTTTATCCCCATTGCCAGGAAATTAGACCTCTGCGTGCGATTGGTGTTAGCATAACTGTTTTTCTGAACTGTTTTCCTTTTTATTAAGCTGTATTTCTCATCTCACAGTACCTCTCATCGTTCAGCAACAATATTCTTGATCGTTTCGAAGGAATATTCGCAAGGTATTTGTTTGCTTATGAGTTGTTTAAGATTTGATTTGGAGAAGGAAATTTAACAACGAGTTATTCGAACTTTTCAAAGAATTTGGCCTATTAAATTGGACATTCCAGCCAGCATAGTCTTCGAATTAAGACAGCGCCGTAATGAAAGACCCTCGTTAAGAGGCATACTCAAGTAGAATGGCATCTCAACCAACTTGAAGTGCGTAACTAGAAGCAGTTTGATAAGGACCGGGATAACTGAAGATATTTGTTATTTGTAATCCACTTCCACCTCGAACAACAGTGTCAAAAAATGGGGGAAAAAAGAAGGAGCTCAAGACCATTTCGCCCAGTTACTTTTAGTCGGATCTGGTATAAAAAAAAATTCAATAAGCTACTTACTTACACATATACATGCCTTAGTCGTTAGCACACCAACATTCATCAAAAGCTCAGGATAAGATTTTCTAACTCTCCTTAATAAAAAAAAAAGAAAAATAAATTAGTGGTCTCTTAGCAGGAACAATGCGACTCATGTGTAAGCAAAAAAATAAATCAACAACCAACGCACATTATTCTTGTAGTCATTACCTCTATGCAGCGAACCATATGGTGATTGATAACATTCCCAAAGGGACTACCTGCTTTTCACTACCGCATACTCTTTAGTGTTTAGTGAATATTAAATGAGAATAACATGATGCTGAGTGATATATCTTCTCATTCGAAACACGCAATGTTTGAAATTAATAAATAAATTATAACCTTTAGTACGTGTGCAAATAATTACACATCGCATTTAACCCATATTACCCACTAATTGAAGCTAGATTATCTGAAGTATGACAGTTTATGTTTAATTTGGGAAATTCATTATAAAAAAGTTAAAAACAAAAATACAAATTCTAGGCTCAACTGACCGTATGTGGTCCAGGGCCTAGCTTCTCGCGACCATTCGTGTTGTGCGTGTTATATTTCTTCACACAAATGGAAGGGACCTACAGTTTAGAGCCATATCCGAAAGGCAAAGTGAGAAGCTTTCTCTTGAGAGTTATTACTCTCGGACGTTTGTCAGACATTCGCGAGAGGTGGGGCCGTGAAAAACTTTTTGGTGTTCTCTGGGATTCGAACCTCGAACCCCACGCTCAGCGATCCAACGCACTAACCACTTGAGCCACGGCGCCCACAAGTTAAAAACGACTTCTCTAAATTGATAGCAGATTTATATCGACGAAAAGTCAACCTTTCATATACGTACCCCTTTACATACATAAATGTACCCTTTAAATGCAATCAAATTTTTTGCTGATAAATTGCAGGATTTATCTCTATTTCTTACTTAGAAATAAGTAGCATTTTCGGCTCAATTTAAATATTTTATAAATTTAAAATTGTTGTTCTTTTCATTGTGCTTGGCTGCATGTTACTCGATCGCAAACAAATTAAATTGACTTCGAACCTTAAATTGCTGCACCAAAAGTCTTAACTGGGTGGGTAATGCTATAGTATTTAGCATAGTTTTGCATAACGGGCTGATTCCGTGAAGATTCTCTGCTTGAGACAGCATAGACTTCTATTCTCGTCAAAACCGATTAGTCTATTTCCAGTTTTTAAGACCAACTCTCTGGCATTTTCTATAGCTTGGTCTTTAAAGTCCTCCACTCAGCGCAGTATGGCATAACTGACAGAGTTAGTATTCCATTTTGATCCCATTGGATCTGCTATATCGAATACATATTTCGCCATCTATGTTCAAACCTGCCCTACGCTTTATCCGCTCCAACACGAGATTGAAGAAATTTCCTAGCAAAAATTGTGTACACGTTTGGAATAATTCAGAAGAGCTATTGTAAGCTGCTCTCATATTGCACAGAACACAGAGTATTGGAAGGTCTCCTTGTGAAGTCTGTAATTCAACGGCAGCTGTTCCACCTTAACTTTAAACAATGTAAGTATAATTCCTGCGGAATAATTTTCTCTGAAGTAATTGAACAAGGCTATACTTCAACGTATTGTGCCAGTTATAGATGTAGATGTGTATTGGTTATAGGAGTGTAGGCGCATTGCGACCTTTATAGATCTATTGTGCTACCCCGACTTAAAGCTCTAGTCGATGAGATACTTGACTTATGTAGAACATCTCCTCTAGTCCGATTTCCTTGATGAATTGGATTGGATATAACAATGGTAGACCTTCTTTTAATAGTTGGTAGGCATCCAGATGTTTTCTTCGCAGAATCTGCAGTCTCCACTTTGCTCAATATCCAATTTCCTGAGGTGCTTCTTACGTCTACAGTGACCCATTAGGAAGCCCGTAAGGATGTGCTACCGTGATCTGATATTGAAGGCTCATCAGATATTCTCTAACCCGTTACCCAATTTATCACGTGTTACGGCTACCTAGTGTAATGTCAAGAACTTATTTTTTTACCCTAGTCACAAAAGTTTGTGGGACATTTCTAGGACTCTTAAAGACATACATATGAAGTTTGTGTTATTTCTAATTAGTTTACAAGCTGTGGGAGGATCTTTTTTGCGCCCCAATTTCCTTTGTTCTTGTTCCTGCGGGTTAGTTATCTAGTCGACTAGTCATTTCGGTCGCAATGATATCCCACATCTTCCTTAAATTATCTTTTATATTGTTTTTTGTATGTTTTCCCAGGAGTAGGTACGGAAATATTTCGTCCGCCACATCAGAGCCCCGAATGTCGTGGCAAGGCCATCGTTACTTTCTGATTTAGCCTTGTTTCAGAGAGGCTCCGTTCGAATACAGTCGGTATACCTCCTGATTGCAAACGCAGTCAGGGCACTCTATCGCATGATACCCTGGATAAAGTGGTTGGTTACCTATTGGTTTTCGGACTCTTCTAGGGATAGTTCCCGAGAATCATTGCCTACTCAGACCCTACACGGCGACAAGATTGATAGTCGAGTAGCAGACATTGAGGGTATTAAAACCCGCTTTTGTCTATTCGGAGATTTGATTCTCCATATTTCAACAGCCGTTAGTTCTTGGTTTTAATCTCCTTTTGGTTTCAGACCACGCTGAACTCCTCCTGAAGGGCTGAATTACGATCTCCTTGTCATGCCTCATCTTATTCATTTTTTTTTTTTTTTTGCTAGTTTTGATTTTTGGTTTGGTTTTTATTTTGATTAGAGTTTTCCATTTTAAATCCTGCGAGTATGGAGGAACTGAGGTCGACCACATGATAGCCGGTTGTAGTGTGATAAGGCATTTGATTCAACCTAAGGTCACCAGGTATATGGAAGGTCCTTATAGCGATGCTGTACTGATTTTATATCCCCATCATCATTCAGGGCTCGGCAAGGGTCATGACACATAGCCCTACACTTATGACACTTATTATGTTAACTCGCCCTGTCGCAGAAATTTCACAGGGCTATTGTGATTTTTTTCCGTCCATCATTTCCGTATATTCCCCGGAAAAGTGTAATCTAAGTTCAAGTACCAATCATTCATACCATAGCTTATAAAAAGCTTGAGAAATACATAAAAATATAGGTTAACATGAGTACCACTTTTAATAACGTTTATTATTCTAAGAATCTGTTCAATGGTTCCAAGTTTAACATTGAAACCGAACTGATGAATTGGTGTCATGGTTTTAGCTCCCGATAAGAATCTTTTTAAATACCTTAACATGATTGGCAACAAAAGTATGAATCTATTATATGACACTCCATAAGGATTGCTCTCTGGC
This sequence comes from Blera fallax, assembly GCA_946965025.1. Taxonomy (NCBI): domain Eukaryota; kingdom Metazoa; phylum Arthropoda; class Insecta; order Diptera; family Syrphidae; genus Blera; species Blera fallax. The sequence goes on from OX337244.1 coordinate 65,810,471, forward strand.
TTTGGAATCATGATTATTTCAGCGACCTTAAAATAGCCACTGACTTGTTTGAATTGAAGCATATAATAGCTTCGAATTAATTTTGCATGACTAGAGGGATTTAGATATACATATGTATGTATGTACATAAATTTAACATTTTGAAATTTTAAATTTATTTATTTGGAATGCTAGGTAGCATGCTTATTATTACTTAGTTATGAGCTTTAATTTTTGAGATATTTAGTTCATAATTAGTTTTGGGATGGTAAGATTTGGATAGGTTATGAAAGGGTGTGTGATGTCTGGGAAAGTCCTTTGAGCATCCCCTTTTTGTGTGAAAAAAAGAGAACCCAACAGGGGGAAACAAATCTTTATATAGCGAAGTAGATCCAATAGCTGAGCTGATAGATGTCGTTGCCAAACTACTGGAAGAAGTGGTCCAAGTAAGCAATGACATAATCGGGGTCGTTCAACGCTTGAATTTGTGGACTTAAAAACTACAAATTCTACAAATTCAAGCATGACAATTCTTCCTACTGTCCGTAGTTCATCCAGGCTAAGGAAGATGTGGAACATGTATTCTTTCACTGTCCCCTATTTCAAACCGAGAGCCAAACGCTCAGAAATAAATTTAGGGACATACAAACTTCCAAGAACATGGTATGTATGTACTACAATGATGCAATCATAGGGGATGTGGAGTGCTGTGAGTGGTTATACAAAGCATATTACGACACATCTAAGACACGAGAAATGTGACAGAGTAACGAAATTAAAGAAAAATTGAAAGCATGTGAACTTCGAATGAAGTTCATATACACCTCTAAGGGTATTTCAGCAAGAAAAACGGTAGGATTTGGGGTTCCAAAAATCCACCCATATCTTATCAATGGAGCTAATAACAACGTTACGGTGGCGTGCACTACAGAGACATAATGCATTTTTATGGTCGCAATTGCAGTGGGATCGCGCAATGGCTATCAAACAGTCGGCCTTTTGCACACAAGTTCAGTAACAGTGTTATCAGGCCTTTTGGAGATGCACCGTGGACACTGCGCAGCTCCGATTTGACGGCGTCGAACTCTTTTCTAATATGTTAGCAAACAAAATCCCTTATCACAACTTTAAAGCAAACACAGAAACGATTGTAGAACACCCGCCCAAATCGGGAAGTGAAACTCACCTACATACCTGTACGAAAGGACTTATCCCAAGTCTGAAGCGCATTAAACCTTATAACCTAATAGCGGTCATTTAAAAATTTTGATTGAATATGTTGTTCGTTATTATAGCTCTATGAAATGTAAGCATTTATCATGTTTCAATAAAAGAAAGTCCCATAGATTAATTGCATCCACCCTACACGTTATCATCCTAAATAATTATATTTGAAGGCGACGGGATTCAAATAGCTTTCGTTAAAAAAAAATAATTTCCGTTCATTAAATATCAGTTCACATTCACTTAACACCTGCATACCAAATCCCATTCATATACCTACATGGTACTACGTTCGTACGTTCAGGACGATTATTTGGTGGCCTCTCAATTTATGTCACAAATATCCAATAATTCATAACGTATAAAATATTTTCATCCAAACAATTTTGATGGAATTTTCATGCGAATCGAATCAAATGGACATGAAAATAAGAAATTTGTTGGTGCAATACCACATAATTTTGTGGGATACATTCTTAGAAAATGATTTTAACGCGAAACTCATTAAAGCAACTAAAAATATAAATATTTATTTATCAACTCTATGGCAAATGATATTTAAAATGAAATTCCAATCATATTCTGACAAAAATGTTCGCCTAAATTTAGCTGCAATTTAGAATTTTAATCTTAGAGTTTAAAAATCAAACCGTAGTCGTATCGATTAACGAATTACATACTCTCTAGGGACTTTATAGAGTACTTAAAGGGTTGGAGTGTTTTAAGTTATTAATGTGAGCTTGCTGTAATTGTGTAAATCACTGCAAATCTGGAAATTAGCTTTTCAAATTGATAGAACGGAATCCGAACTAGATCAAAATTTTAAAAATTTATATATAGTCAAACTGTGATGGAAGTTTCTTTAAAATTGTTATCTTTGTCAAATCCCACCTTAGAAGCCCAATGAGATAGACGTCTAAGCCCATTCAAATAAATTAAAAAAAAAATGTAAGCTGAATTATTACTCATTATGCTTTTTTCTATTTAATCGTTATGTAGTTTAAATGAATCAACCCAGCATTGGTGCTCAACGCTTGCAGTAGACATTGATTGTGATAGTTTAACAACCACAGCCACTGTACCACAAAAATCACTGGAAAATATAGTGCCCAACATAGATCAAATGGATTTGAAATGAAAATACAATTCAGTATAAAGATTGCATGACATTCAAAAATGTTGTATGTGATGGAACTAAGCTGCGGTAGATTCGGTGACCAAACTCCAGAAAGGAATACTTGTACCATACTAAATCGTTTTTTCCTTCTATCAGAAAACAAGGTAGTTTCATATGTATAAAGTCCAGAAATATTTTCAGATTCAGTACCACAGAAAGACCTGAAAACTTACATAACTTAGTAATAATGAGTTGATCATAAGAGATACTCTGGGATAGTATCAAAGTCTTCCTGGTCCTCCTAATCATAAAAGTGTGTCAAGAATAAGATGATTAAAATCCCGATCCAGATCCTATATTGGGATGGTAAGGACTTCGACACCTTGAAGCGACCGCTAAGAATTGTTAAAAAAATTAAGACCCGAAACAAAAATCATCAATAAGCTGGTGAAGGATAATAGTAAGCACAAAACAGGATCACGGGTAGAACAGGCTTAATCATATTCAACAGAGAGCTGAGAAGATGGTAAGAAGAAATAAGATATAAGCATTGTTTAAGCAAAGGGATTTTCAAACGAATGTATGGCTTTAGAATAAGTCTAAGTCTAAGTCGCATCGAAACCTTGGCTTACCGTAGATCTGCGACAAAACTCAGGAATTTCAAATCGATACTCACATAGGTAATGCATGTGGCTCAATCAAGGTCGGTAATGACTTCACCGAGATCTTCGATGTCAAAAATATATTAAGACAAGGTCAAGGGCTACCCTGCTGTTTCTTCAATAACATTCATGAAGGAATAGTAACTTAATCACACGCCAGCAGTGGAGTACAGTTTTCTTGTTTTGGGAATGAATTTTCGGGTGATCTTGGATCCTATATGGACTATATAGACAGCGACACTGTTCTGGTCAGAATATTTCGAATGGAACAACTAAAATGACTGAGTTATATAGAGCGGAAAACCATAAGTTCTCTAGCACGGAGAGTTTTCAAATTTCTCTGGAGGGACGGAAGAGTACAGAAAGGAACTAACTTGGTGTGTGAAAAAGACTTGTTGAATGGTGCTCAGGTCCACCCCGGATTGTAGCGCCATTTAAGTGAGTAAATGAAGAAAGGGGTTGACATCCCAGGTGTATTTATTTGCAGGTGGTTAGTCTGAGATCGAAAGTTAGCAATTGCCCCATTACAGATTTTGCTTCCAATTTGGAGCCAGAAAGCCATGACTGAGATTTAAAACTGGAAAGCTATTAAGCCGGAGGTAATTATAAAGAGCGCCAGATCAATCAACATTCGTCTCGCTGTTGAACTCGGGATCCCTTACTCCTCTAAGAACTACTCATAATCAGGTCCGTCTGCACATTGAACTAGTTGTATCTTTGAAATTTGTTACCAGTTCTTTCCTACCGCAGTTTATATTAGTCAGACATTTGAATAATAATACAAATTTTTTGTCAGAACCTCCAGCCGTATTCCCTTAGTTACTTCGCTACAAATAAAATCTTTTGATCTGCTTAGTCCTGATTAAAAACCTCCTGCTAACATTAACTAACATTAAGAAAATTAATTTTAATATTATATTTTGAAAGCCGAGTAACTTGAATTCAATAATATTATATTTCCGCAGAGATACGTATGTATATGTACATATGTACATAGATTTTGTGCATAGATGTACATATGTACATATCTGTAATATGTAAAGATTTACATAAAGCGCACGGTCTCCTTCCTGTTCTATCCAATTGTTAATTCTACTCTATATGTATGTATGTATGTATGTATGTATGTATGTATGTACCTACGCTCTTCATCATCTTAACACCTCACAATAAACAAAGTAACCCATTCCATTCGAAGTAAATTAATTTTGGTTGGGTCATCTATAGTTTGACACACTAAATCAAACTTAAAGGCCACAATTTTCATCAAAATCTGGTCTGTGTCAGTATAAGTAGTAAGGGGTGGTCGATAGACAAGGAGCAAAAATTGCGGTTAAACTTATGTTTGTAGATTTACAGTTGTTGATACAACCAAATCTTGACTCATGGGTAGCTTAATGAGATGGTTAGCAACGTTTACTTAAGAACTACAACTTAAGCAAAAACCGAAAAACAAACATATGTCACTAGGTATGTTCGTGATTAGCTTTCTACTGTCCAGTGAGCAGAAGAAGTTTTCAGAATATCATTAAACCACCCAAAAAAATCTTTCAGGCACTGACAAAGACTTATTAGAATTTATTTCCTCACAGTTGAAAGCGTCTCATTCTAAATCGGAAAGATAATGCTTATCTATGTATGTGTATGTACATACATATGTATGTATGCATACATATTTCGTCCATTCGTTATTGTTTGCACGCCTCAAATGTTAAACATCGAAATGTATTTGGTTTATTCACAATCGAGAATTTTCAAATATTTGTAGAGGCTATAACCATCATAATGAGATTTATTTTACGCGCCTTTAAACACCGAGGAAGAGGAAAATAATCAAAAGCATTTTTATCTTCGTTTGCTGCTATATAATCGATTGATATTTTGATCTTTATGCCTTTATATATGTACGTAGGTATTATGCTGTAAAAAAAAGATAGTCCAGCATGCACTATAGAAAGGGCCGGAAGATATAAAAATTGATACTTGTGACACTGACATTTGTCTTGACATCTTCGCTTTCATAGATAACTACCAACACAATCATAAAATTCACACATAAATCGAGTGATTCTTGATTTTATGACTTTTACCTTTCAATTCCAATAATGATTTTACGAACCTTAAAATAAATCATAAACTTCGCAACTACCATAAATAATACAACCTTATGACATACAAATTTCGCAAAATAAAGAAGAATGGTTAAAAAATTACTATTAAATTTGCTTAGTAATAATTCTTTAGTCGAAATGGAACTAAAATAAAAATATCGCTAAAAACTACTTAGTATGTACATATTTAGTTACTGAAAGGGAGTAAAAATACATAGAACGAAAATTAACTCGTAAAAGCGTATTTTTTAAAGAAGCTTCAGCTTTATGATTGTGATAAAATGAGGGAATCGTTATTTTTTTTTTCTATTTGATAACATTTCCGATGAAAATAACAAAAGGGTGTTCTTCGCCTTTGATTTCCCTAAAAAGGATATTAAAAATGAAATTATAAGATGAAAATGGATGTTAGCTGTATTCACGCACAAGGTAATGTGATTGGTTCCTAAAAAAGCAATGCATGGTATGAAATGTACAGAACAACCCTAAATGCTCCAGTGTTCCATAAGGATTGAGCGGAGAATTAATTTTGCAAATAACAAACAACAAACCCTTTTAAAAAATAAGATATCTCGAACTCTGCAAAATATGGGCTTGTTTTAGTGATGTCATCAGGTTTGATGCTCTTTTTTTCAATTGATTACATTTTTTGATAATTAAAAAAATGAAAAAAGGAGGAAGCAGTTCGGAGCACAAATTGACAAGTATTAAGTTTGGCCATGGCAATGCATAAGTGTGAATCGGTGTATTGTCGTGGTGAAGTTCGGTGTGGGTTTGTTACAGTCCAATAACGCATATTTTGCTTACTGACAGAGCTCCATAGCTGAAGATAATTTTTCAATGAAATTCAGGATTTTTTTTTGCAGAGCCCAATCGCAGAAGTTTCGGAGCTTCAAATGAGGCTTCGCTTCTTGAGTTAATTTGATCTTGTAAGGGTGTAGGCCAAGATCTTTACGCAAAATTCGTCACAATGTAGACTGATAGATTCCCAATTCCTGTAAAAGGCGTGGAATCAACTGATTTAGGTCATTTTGAACTGAAGCACTTATTGCTGCGATATTTTCTGATATACTGTCAACAAACAATGAAGCATCCGTCATCGACTAGATTAAAACGTTAGCTTTACCTTCGTAGTAGTGAAATAGTTAATCTGCCTTGAGGAGAACATAAACTCTACTAAACTCTACTACTCTCTTCTAAAAATTAACAGACAAGGGTATTAAAATTGTTACTAGAGGATCCGAGCTTAAAAGTTACCCACAGATAGTATGAAAAACAGAATTATTCCTTATTTCCAACTAATAATGTTTCTTAAGCCTGGTAAGAACATCCATGCTGCACTCCGTCCTAGAAAACTTTCTCGCAATATTTAACCGATACAACCTGAAATGCTTGTTCCGTGCTTCTGCTGCTTCTTCGGATAGCTGCCCAATCGTTGGGGGAGCATTTCGAATAACTTCTAATCTATGCAGAAGAATTTCCTGTATCGTTGGAGTCATGGGATGCCACGGATAGAGCTCAACATACAACTTAGCCGTATCGTAAGAAAATGTTTCGAAGTTTGCTGAATCTATTTCAAAGCCACTAGAAAGTACTTCTAACATGTCTTAATCTAAAAATTTGCTTTTTTAGTTGCACATCAACACCATTTATTTTGGTAACTAGTTCTGGATTGTTAAAAATCTGTGGCTAATTTGTGTTCCTGAAACCAGGCTTGGGTACATCAAAAATAAGCCCTAATTTAGTTTTGAAGTTTCTTGTAATTCAGCTCTTATTTTTTTAAATATTTTTTTCTTCCTGCATTCTCAGCTGCCATTTCAATGGAAACTTTTAGCCTAAAATTTTTAAGACGCTTTTTTGAGCAAATAGCTCTGAAGGTAGTGCAATTTTGCATTAAAATCTTTCTCTTCGTACTTATTCATAACACCACACAACTATTTTTTAGGTAAAATGCACAAGCCAGACGATCCTTCAAGAAAAGGAATCTATTTTATTATATACAGCCTTATAATTTTCAATAGACTAGACACACATTATGGGCGATGAAATCTAGAGGGGCGCTTATGGGCGGTATTTTGAAAAGAAGCAAATTGCTTCTTGACATTTTTCACTATTAGATGGTACTAAAAATGTTACCGAATAACACCGAATTATATAACGAAAGGTCCACATAAAAAAAAAAATTTGTCCATTTGCATGTATAAATCCACTGATTATAAATTTAGTTTTACAATAAAGTACATACCTTCAACTGAACCATTCATAATAAAAAACTTTGCGCACTATATAAAAAAAAAAACACAATTATTTAACAGTGGGATTTTTCACAAGAATCAACTAATACACAATGCAAGCTTTCGATCAATGTGTGCATAAAAATTTAAAATATCTAAAGCACATTATTTCAAGGATATTTAACTATAGCTAGAAAAAAAAATACTTCTCAACTCTACATTTTGAATCATTATTTTTGAGCGGTTTTTCGAAGCAAATACCCCTACGTGCGCCGGCGAGTAATACGGGTTTTAGGAAATCTAAAATACTGTCTTAATATAATTTTATTTATTTACTGGTTTAGGTAATTGGGGTCTGCTGTAGATTTTTTTTTTATAATTCGCGCGCGCCAAAGGGGGTATGAATACCCTTATGCTGCTGTAGATAAAAAGTACATATGAGATCCAATTTGGGAGATATGAAATGTCCCATATATGGGATAAAACATTGCAAGGGATTAGCAACTAATTTCCTAAAAAAAAAAACATAAAAACGAAAGTTAGTATAATATTGCGATGCTATGCCCCATATCCGGCACATTGATTTTTGACGTTGTAAGTCTATTTCCCATATCCGGGACATCTTTTTCTTGGAGCTTTACTTACCGCTCTAAAGGGCTTTTCACAGAAATATTTACTGAAAATCACTAATGAATTCTTTCAGCGAAGGTATTCTTATACAGATTCCAAAATTTTACAAAACACAGGTCACTTACACCAAATCAAAACTAGTTATTTCGTATTAGAAAAAAATATCGACGAATTTCTATGTGACATTTGGTCAAAATTACAAGTGGCATTCGAATGTAGTTGCTTCGTAATTTTTAGCCGCCACTTAATGATGTTAAGGGACAAGTTCACTGAAACGGTTAAATATTAAATATTGCAAATACATACATATATACTGTATAGTTTTGTTTATTCAATTAATAGAAATAGTGGGCGGAAATTATTCAGCGGATTTGCAACAGTCCTTCTACTTGCATTTGCAGCAAGAAAACTTTAAGAGGAAGAGATATAATTATTTCTCATTAAGAGTAATTTAGTTTAATCGAAATAGTGGTCGAGAACACACATAACCACTAAACTAATTTACGTCTTCATTATAAAGTTCAAAGAAAACTTCTCAGTATTGAATGAAGCTCAACATGAAAAGTTTAGTTTAATTTTTTTTTAAGACGGAACAAATTTACAGACAAGGCTTAGGTTAGGGAGATTACTCTGACGGCGTTATTAAAAAATTAACGTCCACATTGCAAATGTCTCTACATCAGGAGTAAAAAATTATTTGATTAAATTTGAGATGAGAAGAAATGTAATAGAAACACATACATAGTTATACAAATAAATGGTTTGGCTGCTACTTTAAATATGTGTATATGATTATAGAGAAATCCACTAGTGCAAGCTTTAAGAATGTAGATGAAGGGCAACCGAAACATGGTCAAAATGTCGAAAGCCATAGATAACTTTACAGCTGCATTGTCAGATTCTAGTTTGCCAAAAGCAATATTCCAGTTTTTGATTATACGTACGATTGAGGCTCTGATATTTCATAAACGCCTTCCATAATGAGTTCTAGGGGACGAGATAAGTTCTTTTGTGAGTTTGTATTCGTGTGTCTCATGGGGCTCTTGCTTATTTTTCTGAGCGTTGCACGAATGTTTTGGGATGTTAGATCCAGAAATTAATTAGAAATTCATGATATCTTACAGCTAAACAATAAAGCTGGGCCTATGCGGGCGGTCTAAGCTATACCTAATGCTAACACTACATACATATGTATTTCGACGTCATATAACTAGACTTATTACTTTACTCTAATTACTAATTGAGAACTAAGAAAACATAATTTTTAAAAACTTATTTTTTTACTGAAATTAAACCTTATAAAATAAAACTTACAAACTAACTTAAAAATAAACCTTAAGACCATTAAAAACTAAAATGCGTAGTTAAAAAAGTTTTTTTTGCTTGCATGGTGTTGATTTTTTTCTTTACATTTTTTTTCTCTTCTTAATATAAACTAACGTACGTACCTAACCTATTTATTTTATAATAAGGCCAACTTTGTCCCTGAGACGGCTATCAATATATCAATAGGAAATGACTATGGAGTTCCCTCTCCGTCCCCTAGCAACCAGAATGTTGCTGTTCAACATCCCTAATATCGTGACCCGATATCGAAAGCCGCCTTGGCTAATCTATATTTTAACAAACATTTAGATGTTGCTTTTCCAAAGCCCAAGATATCTGACTACATTTCGACGATTGAGAACTTTCAACAATTCTTTCTAGTATCCATAGAGGCAACAGATAACGATGGCCTAGACACGATTATTTTCGACTTCTGAAAGTTGATTTTCAGCTTCCAGTCGTCGCAATATCGCTTGACCACGTTGCACGTTATTCACCTCTCGGTAAAACCGATATTCTCTGATCGCCATCGGTGCATATCATTTCGAAGCAAAAAGTTGTGCACAAGGTTTCGATTTTGCAGGTCGTGGTGCGTGGAAATGGTATCACTCACCTTGTACACTTCCTTGAAAGTCGCTCCTATATCCTCTACCTTCTCGTGCGGATTTTCGATCCTCTATCTTGTCATCGCAGACTGCGTTCCCTGGATCACTGTCATACACAAATGTCTGCAGGCAGTTTCTCGTTTGTCTGCCCGTGTCGGTCAGTTGTGACGGTACGTTAAACAACAGAAGATCCAGATAGGAGCTGCTTTTAGGATACGGAAACTCGAGTCTGTACTCGACATTATGCAGACCCCATCAATTGAATAGCAGGTTCCCTCTAGAATTAGGTGTACTATTTGGCGTTTAAATCTTTGTAATAAATGAAGTGGTTTGAGTAGTTTCATGTAACAAGTTAACCTTCCCCCTAAGCATTTCAGGAACGTTGCTGATAAGGCGCGTCCAGCTCGAACGAAGCATTTGAGAAACAAAGTAACATTTTCTTAACCTTTTATGAAATGTTTCACTTGATGTGGATATCGGAAAAATATTTTTGTTTCTCAAGCTCCACGTGCAGAAAGCAAGTGTCAATGAAAATGTCAAAACAGCCTAACACGTACATATAGGCATAGTGTCGTAATGAAAAGAGTGTAGAAATTAAATAAAAATATTTGTGGCCTCCGGTTTGATGTAATATTTTCATTAAATGGCAGGAAAAGCTGAATTGTATTGTCTTAAGTAAAGTTTTGTGTTTATTCCTTTTTGACTATGATGCGATATTAGTCTGAAAAACACAGAAATACTACTCACACGAAGTTCTCTCACCAAATGTACATGTGGATTTATTTATATTAATGTACATACATATGTATGTAACAAACTAGTAGTGATGCAAGGGAAAATCTTAGAGTACTAGAGTGGATTACTAAGGCGTACTTCACTTAAATCTAGTGTACTAAATTGAGCATTTCTAGACGTGATAAAATAAAATTAAGACTCCCATTTATATGTAATTACAAATACTTGGCGCAACGGACCGTATGTGAGCCAGAGCCTAGCTTCTCGCGACCATTCGTGTTGTGCGTGTTATATTTTTTTACACAAATGGAAGGGACCTATAGCTTAGAGCCATATCCGAAAGGCAATTGAGAAGCTTTCTCATGATAGTTATTGCTCTCGGACGTTTGTCAGACATTCGCGAGAAGTAGGGCCGTGAAAAAACTTTTTGGTGTTTTTTGGGATACGAACGTCGAACTTCCTGCTCAGCGATCCAACGCACCACTTGAGCCACGGCGCTCATACTTATTATTATGTAATTACATAATGATATACATACATACTCATATACACATATGTACATATATACATATGTATGCATGTTCCAACTAATTTTTCCTACTACAAACTGTACTTTTGTACTATTGTGAAAGGATTTCTACCACTGCGTTGGTTTATTTTGCTCACAACAAATTTTTGAGATGTGCTTTATTCAGAGTTCAGAATCGGGTTTGGGAGTCTTCGTCTATGAGTAAGCTTAGCCAAGAAATGTCCGCACAAAAGGCCGAGTCTTGCTGGTCTCGTTACAGTATCTGCAAAGGCCTTCCTCTGTCAGTCCTAGTTTGCTTTTATCTTATTTGAGTTTACAGTGCCCCCTTAGGTCATGTACCTGTAAAGATTAGTAGGTTAATCTTGTTTAGATGTTTGCCTTGAATATTTTTTTATCATCAGTAAATTTCGTTCAGTCCACAACACACTCTGCTAGACATTGCATCCATCGAACTTTCGGAAAACTCTTTATGCACCCTACTGTACCCTCCCAGTTACACTTATGTCCCAACATCTAACTCTAAAAGTCCTTCTTCTTTAGACTTGTATATTAAAAATATTCCAACCTACTGTAACAGGCCATTCACCTATAATAAATTAGGGTCCGATCATCTTCCCGTCAATATAAATATGAATTTCGTATTACAAATCAAACAAACCAAATTGTACTACAAATATTCTGCAGCTAAATGGAATCTTTTTACTTCTTTTTTTAACAAAAACTGCAGATCAAATAATATTACTTCTACCCCGGTAAACAGCACATCCCAGGTTGATACAATGTGTAAAAATTTAATTTCCCTTGCAAACAGCGCTGTTATTTTGCAATACCCAAGTATCCTTTTAAGGAAACTCATTCAGTTCGACTTCCTAGTAACATTTTACTATTAATACGGCTGAGGAACTCAGATAGATGGAAATGGCTTCGCTATTGTTATGACTGTTTCCTTCACAGTGTTTTCTAAACATAGCCATTACAAAAGAAATTAGGGAATTCAAAAATTCTCGTTGGAACAACCTTCTTGCCACCTTTGAGAAATCAAGTAAACCTTTCTGGAAAGTCTCCAAAATTATTAAGAAAAGTGGTTCTACTCTTAGAGTACAAAACGAACTCTATATTGCTCCTACAGATAAAGCCAACCTACTTGCTAAAGATTTGTCAAAAATTCATTTAATTACAGCCCATTTCAGCGATCCTTCTACTTCCACTGATGTCTCTAACTCAATTGCTACTATCTCACAATCAAATGTAGAATTGACAGATTCAAATTTACTAAATCCGAATAAAGTAAGAAAATTAAAAACCAAATAAAGTTCTGGTTTAGACGGTAGAAATAATACACTTTTGAAGGCCCTCCCTTTCCAATGGAGACTATTAAAATTATTCAAAGTTTCTTAAGTAACATAAAATTTGTAGTTAAACTGCAAACCGATAAATCTTCTGTTCAAAGTATTACATACGGAATACCTCAAGGTACAGTACTCGGTCCCACTCTTTTTAATATCTTTGTGTCTGATTTACCGCATCTTGGAAATAGCATTAGTATTGCGATGTTTGCCGATGACACAGCTACTTTAGCATCAGGAACATTCTACTTGGGCGTCTATCATACGTTGCAAGCCGCTCTTTCTATACTAGAAAAATACTTTTTTAAATGGAAGATAAAGGTAAACCCTTTGAAAACGCAAGCAATTTTGTTCACACGTCGACAAAAAGCCTGTTTTCTTCCAAACAATGTGCAACTTAAAATGGGTTCCGTCAATACAGACTGGTCCGAACACTGCAGATATCTTGGCATTATGATTGACAACAAATTTAATTTTCAAAAACACATATCTACCACCATTTTTAAAATTAACAAATACATTAGAGTTCTTTATCTCCTTATAAGTAGAAATTCAAAACTTAGCAATCACAATAAACTTTTATTGTTTAAATCAATTTGTCAAGCTATCCTGCTGTACGGTGCTCCTGTTTGGTACGATTGTGCCAAAACTCACAAGCTTAAGCTCCAAACATGTCAGAATAAAATTATTAAAATGATGCTTGATCTATCATGGTATTATTCAACCCGCAGGCTGCATGAACAAACCAATATCAAATTTCTAGACACCCTTATCGAAAAGTTAACACACGAAAAATGTTCTATCTCTGTTAATGAACTTGTTAAATGATTATCATCATCGCCTCTATAAATATTAATGTTATTTAAAACGTAAAATAAGTCAAATAAATATTTTGACTTGGAAGTATTACAATATTAATTTTAAGACTTAAATAAGAGTTTTTATTTGTAGCTTTCCCTATAATGTAATTTCAAAATATTTCACTTGTATCTTGTTGTCTCTGTTTATTATCTAAAATCATAGCTGTAAAGGAGGCTTTGTCCTAAATCTCTAAACAAGAATGTTCTTACAAATGTAAATAATATTGTTTAGTCCTACTTACTTAATAAATAATCTAATAATCTTTATGTACTCCAGCTAGGGAAAGATATCTTGAATGTTAAAAATCTAGCAGTTTTTATCCAATGGATTGATCATCCTTCGACAAGCGAAAATCTTTGACTAGTTTAAGACGTATCCGAGCAAGCAGTACTAACTAGTCATAACATTACAAAACAGTCATAGGATAGATTCTTAAATAAATTGGTGTGAATCTGATCCAAAAATTAGCTCGAAAGAAAACGAATGGCAGAACACTCTCCTGCCTGAGTATGATCCCTAGGGAATAATATTATGGGTCTGAAATTATCGCCCATCCTTTAACTTCAACTAATACTTATTCATTAAATTTTAGGTAATAAGTTCATAAGACGTGCAAGTAAGTCTCATGGTGCCAACATTTCACTAAAAGTAGTAATCATTTCTAGGAAACGAAAATACAAAAAAAATTACAATTGTACTAGGAATATCAGTGCTACGAACTATATTTAGGATCCAGAATACGTGCATATAAACATTTTCATTTCCTTTGCAGACGAAATATACCACCATGATGGGGAAAAGGTCACATGGATAAACACACTATTACAAGAAATGACAATAGCCAACGGGTATGCCATTGTTTTTTACAGATCCATAAAATTTAGTGTTATTGATGGAAATAACATAAACCTAGCAATTGTTTTGATTAAATTTCAAAGGGATGGATGCTTGAATGAAAAAAAGAAAAGCATTGCTGCTGTACTTGTACAATATTTAATATCGCCTTTGAATTCCCTTAACTTCATTTATTTCGATATGAATAATTTTTATACTTTGGGCGTCCTCAGTCTTAACCCTTTCGCAACTGCATGTCAATGTTTTCGGGTTTGTTATTTTGCTTGTAAAAGTAGCAAATCTCTCTATTGACATTTTTGGATCGATGACTTGAAAGAGTAGATTAAAGTAGACTTATAATAACGAAGAAATGCCTACTGGCCTTGAGCAGAGTTAAGTAAAGCCCACCAAATACCTCGTTTAATTACTGAAGTTACTGGAGTTAGTTTGTACACGCCTACTCGGAAGGCACCAAAGCTAGTGAGGGCACGGCGTTGGGCTTATACTCGAGGGATATAGAAAGCGGCTGCATCGGCAGTCAGGCTGCACTTAAGGCGCTAGAGACCTACGTCACAACTGCTCAAGGCATTATATACGCAGAACAGTGTCCGATTATGTTGGGTACATGAACACTGCCATGTAGAGGGTAATAAAAGTGCGGAAGTTCTGGTAAAAAATGGAGCTCAGCTCCTACAAAGTAGCTAAGAAAAATATTCTCTAGAGAATCTTTAACTTGACAGACCAAAAATGGCATATACTTAGTGTCAAAGACCTTTGTAGCGAGTGTTTGGAAATTGTAAAACTAAGCAAATAAAGTTTTTTAATGGTCCCACCTCTCGCCAATGTCTCACAAGCGTCCGACAGAAATAGCTCCAAACTGTCATGAGAAAGCGTTTCGGATATTTTGTGCGGCTATGACCTGAAGCACATACGGTCTTGTTCATATAAAATAAACAAACATTTTATTTATATTTATATTAATTTAATTATAACCTAAGCAATCGTGTTTAGCAAATAGAATATGCAATACTCACGAACTCACTCTCTGTTGGGTTCCCGGACATAGGAATATAGAAGGAAACGAAGCAGCAGATGAACTTGCACGGAAAGGGTCAGCATTAAATGAGGATTTCACCCAGGCATCAATAGCCATTCCTATTGGTATATTGAAAAGAAAAATAGACCTTAAAGCAAGAGAAATGATCAACTCTTCCTGGATAACTAGAGGAGACTGCGTCATATCTCGCAGTTTATGGCCAACACTGAACGATAAGAGGACTAAAAGCCTTTTATCTATGAACAAAAAGGAAATCAGCATGATGACAGGAGTACTAACGGGACACTGTCCGATAGGTGCAATGGCCGTCAGATTGGGTATCAACTCACCTGACTATTGCAGAAGCTGCCATGATACAGAAGAAACAGAAACCATCAAACACCTACTTTGCGACTGCCCCAGCCTCCATATCCGTCGCTTCCACCACATGGGAAACAGACTATTTGAGGAACTAGAGGACCTGGTGGAAGTCCCACTCTGCAACATGATGTGTTTCGTAAAGAGTACAGGCTGGTTTAACCATACCAACCGATAGAATTCAGTTATGGTACCACTACTCAACAGGGAAACACAATGGACCAACTGGCCCCCGTGAAAGCACCTAACCATAACCATAACCAAGCAATCGTCTGCACTACACAGCTTCACTTCAGCTACTGATTGTATTTTTTTAATGAGTGAATGAGGTTATGCAACGAACATGATTTCCCAACAATGAAAGTGAATATAACATTTTGAAAAAGGGTGTTCATAACTACCCATGAAGAATCGACTTCGATTATCACAACAGTTTAGATGTCACCTCAACCATATTTAAGGCCAGAAGAGAGGTCTGGCATTTAAAGTTGGTATATGCGTCACAGGGAAGAGTAAAATGTGGAATGCACTTGAGAATCAAACTACAGACGAGAAATGACAATCTTTATTTCATAGAAATATTTTCCGCATGAAACAGAGTAAGGAGAAAATAATGAAACAGAGTAAGGAAAAAAGTAAATGCAGAGCGATGTCATCACACTATTGAATTTTCTATCTTCAACCGCTTGTTTGCATTTACTTCTGCCCCAGGTTATTTATCCATCTGGTGTGAAAGGAGTAAATTCACCCTCCAAAGCCTCAAAAGGAAAACTGAAATCGTCCTTAGGTATATTAAGTAGTCTTTCATTCTTTTCGACAGATAAAAAACTCATCTAAGGCTGTTCTGTCGTGCTCATAATAGCTATTGCGTGTTTTTATTCCAGGATCTTTATTAAATTTGGTTAATTAGGAGCCAGATAGCGGAATGAGGTAATTTGAATGCAGTGCTGAACTATGTGATACAGGACAATTCTATTGTAGCAGCTTGTAAAAATTGTATGTATGTACGTATTTTTTGTATGTAAAGCAGTTTGCAGTTCTACTAGAAGAATTTTTCCAATAGAGTGTTACATGCCCATCTGCAAACAAAAAATATTTGCTTGTTAGGTCATTATTTTGCATAGATAACAAAGTTTTGAAGGCAACGATTGCAGTTCATTACCTGAGAGCTGATGGCCGAAGTCTATTTACGATGCATTTAGTGAATTGGCATCCGTACTGTACATTTACAAGCGAAATTTTATTAATAGTACAAGTCTTATTTGCCAATACGAATAATTAAAATAAAAAATATATCTATAGAAAGGTACCTGCACAAACTTCTTAGAAAGAATTGCATAATACAATATCATCATCACTCATCTCCAATAAAAATTGGTAAAATGCGATATATCGCCACTCAGAGTCCGACATTCAATCGATTTTTGAAGGATTCTCTCAAAATCTGTTATCAGAGCTTTTCTTAAAAAAAATTTGACTTGTCTTGAATTGCAGAGGAACTTCTTCACTTACGAAGTATGTATATACAGTTAGTCACGAAAGTCTACATACAGCCCTTAAAAATGCTAGGTCAATTCGTATAGATAAAATTTAAATTCAATTTTGTTACTATAAAAACATGATTCAAAACAAAAACAAGCCTCTCCCTCAGAATAATTCAAAGAAATCAAGAAAAAGCTGAGAATTCAAGCCACAAGTTGTTTAAAAACATCGGAAAAACTTTTGATGCTGGAGTCACTTGTTATCAATTCTATAAATTACAAACTATGTGTAAAAATCTATGAATCATACTTACTTTAGTTCCCGGAGCAGACCCGAGACTCAACCTGTCCAGCGAGATGCCTCCATCTTGGCACAATGAATTGATTGATAGACCCTTTGAAAATGTGCGCTCCTCCTAAGGTAAAGTCTACTTCTACCATTGTTTTTCCACTCGAGTGGAACGAAAGTAGTGTCGATACGTTATACATGTCCTACCCAACTTAAGCGGTGTTGTAGATACTAGAAGCCAAGTCGATTGAGGCATGGTCGTCTGTAATTCTGTTATTGTTTGCATCAGTAGAGCGTTTGTTTTCTTGAAATCCACACATAACCAAGTTAAATTTGAACAAACCATTTTTTTAGGTGGAGCATTTCAAAGGCAGTTTAAAAAAGCTTCAAGATATGACATTTAACATTTTTTAGATAAGTACCTTTATCAAGTGCGAATATCGACTACTTAGGTTGACTGCCACGTCAACGAGGCAAAAACTTAAAGCTGAATATATTGCATATGACTTGGCGTTATTCGAAGATAAAAACGCGGTTACTTCAGCATACTTGTAGATCAGAAATTTTGTACCGACTCATGAACTTTAATCCCCGTTTACCTCCATACGGTATTCGCGAAGAACTGAGGGTCAACATAAATGGCTTAAGGATACTCATTTAAGGGACTAATGACAAGATCTACTAACGTTCTCAAGTCACGTCTATTCAGTCTATCCCTTTCAATTTATTTTATCCCTGCTCAATTTTGAAGCACTGTGTAAGAGTAAGCTTCGGCCCCAGAAATAGGAGAGCCCTTTATGATAATGTAACCTAGTCTAAAACCAATCCAGTACTTGTTGCTCTATTATTGAAATCCTGAAGGAAACCTCGAAAACAACGCTAAAAAAAGCTGTTAAGATTTCTCGGTCTCGAGTGAGGAATAAGACTTTACATATTACTCTTGATGAATTGGTCAGTGAATGTCGATGAGGTCAACAGGGTGCCCAAGAATAGATGTCACCTCATCTGGCCATACGAATATACATATGTATCGGTCTTAGATAAATTGACTATTGATGCTTCTTCACGGCACAAACTCTCGACTAAGTTAACAGCAGACTCCAAAAGTTTTTGGCCATTAACTATAACTTCGATGCAGTCTTAGCAAAACCACATAATTAATTCGATTTGGGATTCGTTATTCGATCTGGGATTACATTTTTTGAAGTCATTTACATCAGCTGGATATTAAGGCCAAGCTACAAATTATTTATTGTAAAAATAAGTAACTAATTATCAGACGGACTTTCGATTAACAGGGTTACATATGCGTAATAGAATTTGAACTAGACGTTGACACGGAATCTGTTTGATGCAATATTTCGATGCCTCTCACATCTGAACAGGTCAAACAGATTTGAAAGTTGTTTTGGTCGAATACTCTTTTTAACGTTATCGCGGCGATTCTCGGTTTGTTCGAGCTAAATGGTTTGTAATGAGAATTTGTTATTTTCATGAAAGATGCGTGGTTGGGTCGTTTTCGCACTTCAACAAAATGATCAGTCCGTATGTTGGCGAATTATTTATTCAGAATGTATGTGAATTGGTCGAAGCCATTTGAAGACATGAATTTACTATGTGCAACGACCTTTATAGCGTAAAGTGAATGTAAATTTTTTTTCTCTCAGTTAGATCATCTTACATGTGTGCATACATGGTCATCAAGGCAATTTTACTAAAGTTGTATCAGGTAAAGCGATGAACGATTTAGGCACAAATTTATATAATGGCGATCTCTTAAAACTTAATATTTCACAACAATCTCTTCACACAGTTATATGGATTATGAGCAATACAATTGTTTCCCAAAAGCTGTATGATGTTTAAGGACGAGAATTAGTTTGAAAGATTCGTGAATTTCACATGTCAGATTGTGACGATTATTACTCCACCTAGATTCATGTGACTTTATATGCAGAAGCACTGGGTGAAGTCAAGAGATAGTTTTATCTGGTACCAAAGAAGTTTTATTAGCTCTGCACTTCCTTAAAAAACGAGAAACATAATGTACACATTGGGAAGACAATCCTAAGTCAAAAGATAAAGGCCCAATAAAATCCGAGTGCTGCTTCTTGTGATATTGTTTGGATACTAATTTAAGAAAAAAAGTTACTGAAGCATAGCTGAGAAATAAATATTCATTATTTTTGCATTCGAGGGAGTACTCCTTTGTCTAAATATGTGGTCGCTTAGAATCCAGAAATAAGGCTTAAGGCAAATTTACAATTTTCGATGTAACGCCAGAATTGAGAGACATACTTTTCTGACTTGTACTTGTAGATGACGAAATTTAAATGATAAGAGCTCAATCAACTAGGTGCTTTGCGAAAGGCACAACTAGAGTCAAGGAAATGCTTGTCTATAAAATAGAACACTGAATCTACTTCTACTTTTTCGTCAAGCTGCAGAATGGCACCTACTTCTTTTTTCTTTTTCTTCGGCGAGGTTATGATCGAGATTATGGGGATCAGACCACTTTACTGCATCCCTACTGGTCCGCCTGTGGGATTCCCCAATTTGACCTCAAAAAGTATCTGCGTATCTGCAGGCCTCCGGGTTTCAGATCACTTCGTCACTGAGGCCAGTTAAATGCTGCTGTTTTTGCATTTGTGTGATCCAGGAGTGTTTTGGCCTGCAAATTTTCCGAGCTTGCATTTGATTAACATTGCTTTACCAACTTAGCCAGCCGTGCTCCAATTTTTTCGAGATGGGTTCTTTAAAGTAAAGGCTTTCTAGGATCTTTGAGCTTCTTATTCGATCAAGATTTGTTACTCCCCGCTGTCATGCGAGGCATCTTCATTTGGCCTCATTCTGTTAGTACATTGTCCGGCACCGCAAACCGTGTGTGAGCACCGGACAAATAACTGCGGCGTAAAGCGTTCGTTTCAGCTAAGGGGGCATTTTACGGTTATACAAAATAGCAGAGTTTTGTCCCATTTCATCCACCCTACTCTTAAGCGATAATTGATATCGTCTTCAATAGTTTCTTCGCTATTGTTCATAGATCCCAGGTACTTCAACTTTTCGCACTTGGTAATCACTTTTGCATTAAAAAAAATTTCTGGAATAGGTCAGAGTGGATCAGAGACTGGGCAGTACAGGTACTCTGTATTTTTGGGACTAATTCGATACCCATTTCCCTCCAAAACATCCACCCATAAATCAAGTGCTCGTTGCAGGGACGTTCGATTCAGACTTGATATAAGCATTGACCGCGAAAAGCCAATTTAGCACTTCATTTCAAAATTTTGAAAAAAATTGGTTTAAACTTTTTTTTTTATTTTTTTTTATCAAAATTTTGAGTTTGCATGCGAATTTCGCAAAAACTATTGACATAAATAATTTAATTTAAATTTAGGATTCAAGAACAGGTTTCTGGCTTTCAAAACCGGTATAGTACTTCATTGTAAGTGTTGCCGTTGTTCTTTAATAATTTTTTTTTCATTTTAAGTAATTTTATTTTAAATTGCCCCTACCTCCTAAACGGGGCGAGATAGACCCCCCCCCCCCCTCCCGTAGTAAAAAATGCTTGTTTTTGACCCCTCTACAAAAAACCGTTATCAATTTTTGGCGCCAAAGTTATCGTACTCTCCCCAAATTTTTTTGCCGGTGATATCGCTTCCATTTTTATCCATTTTTAATGTTTCAATTCAAGTTCGGATTGCTTCGGACGTCGGAACTACACGTACGTATACATATGTACGTACGACTAACTCTCACCCAGTGTGCGCGCTCCCAAAGTACTTAGAAGGACGTTATTGTTCGTGCGTGTTCGTACGTTTTTGCACTAGTCAAATTTACACGAAATCCGATGCATGCGTTGCCTCAGATCATTATCTTCTCGGACCTCCGAATTCCGATTGTTTGTTCCGTATAGTTTTGTACAGACAAGATTTCTATAATTTCAAGATTTACTCTGCATTTACAATGTCCCTAAATCAAATCTAAGGTCCAAATCCTTGTGCCGAGAAAAACCAACAAACGTGCAAATTTGCAAGTGTAGTCCAGAAAGAAGGCTTGCCTACGAAGATTACTTTCTCAAATCAGAATAGTTCGTCGTTGAATCTTCTCCTCCGCTTTCCGGCTAAACAAATGAAAATTGCTTTTTTTCAAAATTGCCAAGAAAAATTGCATTTAACAAAAGTATCCCTAGTTGTGGATGCGAAGGATTTGCTGTACAAATGCGTTCTCAGATCAAAGAATAAGCGATTGGCAAGAGATTCTCCGCCTGATTGATGACTCTGCGCTGGTAGCATTTGAAGAGTATGCATTGAAACTCCTGATTTTATTGTTATGTATGTATGTATGTATGTCACAATGCAAACATTTGAGTAAGAGAGGACTTTTCTGACATAAAGACAGGTTGATAATCTGTTTTAGTCTTTCATACAGTATGGCAGATATCAACAAATGCAATCGATACTCTGAATGATAAGGGAGGTTCGATATTCGAATCTCAGAAAACA
This sequence comes from Blera fallax, assembly GCA_946965025.1. NCBI lineage: Eukaryota > Metazoa > Arthropoda > Insecta > Diptera > Syrphidae > Blera > Blera fallax. The sequence continues at coordinate 65,832,353 of OX337244.1, forward strand.
CTAAAAAGATTTTATCCGGTCCCACCTCTCGCGAATGTTTGACAAATGTCCGAGAGTAATAATCGCCATGAGAAAGCTTTTCAAAAATACCTAGGTAGGTACCCTGTAGGTCCACTCCATTTGTGTGAAAAATTATAACACGATTGGTTGCGAAGAGATAGGCCCTGGACCACACAAGGTCTGTTGCGCCAAGTATTTGTATTTTGTAATCCAGTCTTTGACAAGTCATGATGGATGCTTTTAGCATAAATATTTTTGTACGCCTTTACAGGTTTAAATCAACTCCATGTTAGTCACACGAACAAAGCTTAGCCCGAAGGTTTCAACTTTTATTGATTCAAGAGATAATTGAGCGTTATATGTACGTTCTCAAGAAAATATTATATAAAAAAATAATGAATTACACAAAGCGATAAGGAAGTCGCAATGCCTTTTGCGTACTGCTTGGTAAAAAAAAACGCAAAACGAGTATCGAATTACAAACTCACACTTTAACTTTATAAAAGAAAAACGCAAAACGAGTATCAAATCACGAGCTCACACTTTGACACGTATTCAAAGTAGTTTCGTTGAGGCATACCAAAACTTATTGACAATAAGTAACGCATGTAGGTCGATAAACTGATCAGACAAAGTTTACAGTGTACTTCACATAGTGACTCATTATACAGACATGCTGCCGCTGCAGTAACATTACCTCGTAGCCGACATTAAAAAATAATTTCCATAAGATTAAATCAAAATCGTACCATTTATAGAGCACAATTAAAGCAAAGAGATTAGTGCAAGGACGTTACATTTGTAGGTTATCATGGCAATGTAATGGGTATCTCTTCAAGTTACTATTTTTGTATAGAGGAGTCAACTTACGATGTATATATACATACATATGTACATATGTACATATATGTATATCCGTAAGAGTAGATTTGGTTAAGAGTTTGTTGCATGTCTAATAGTCAACAAGTAAATCACCCGCTACTGAAATTCAAATAACATACACAATATTTTTTTTGTCGTATTTTGTCACCGTACTTTTTATTGCAAAAAAAAAAAAACTTATAATTAAAATACTATACTAACACAAGGTTGTCACTGCATCCCTTAAAACTAAGTACATTTACACACAGACAATAGGAAAGATTTTATATACAAAATTTTTAACAGAAGGGTGAGGGATGGAATAGAAATAAAGGATAGGACTAGCTAGTTTTAGCCAAGCACCATTTTAGTATGGACCTGATTTTCCAGGTGGTCCGTATGATGTGGATGGTCCGGAAATATCACCTCCACCAAATCCAGTTGAGCCGCCTCCAGCACCACCACCAATGCCAATTCCTGATCCACCACCGATGCCAATTCCTGATCCACCACCGATGCCAATACCGGATCCTCCACCGATGCCAATTCCTGAGCCACCATCTCCGCCTGATGCGTATCCACCTCCAGAAATACCACCGGATGAGTCCTTTTGTGTCTTGTATTTGATAAAGTATACTTCTGGTTTAGAGGGCTGAGTTGGGGCAGGAGTTGGAATAACAATATCGGGTTGTTCCTCTGGTTTCTTAACCAAAACGTAGACCAAAGTCTTCTCTTCGTTCTGAGCTTGGACTGGAATAACTGGAGCTTGATACGATGGAGGTGATGGTGCCTTTATGAAAATGATTTTATAGTGTTTCTGCGATTGTGGAATAGGAATGTTGGGACGTTGACGGGTTTCTTCTTGCTCTGGTGGTGGTACATGAACATAAATGTGCTTTTGTACAATGGTTGAGCCACCACCGCCAAATCCTCCAATGCTTCCGCCTAAAAGATGAATAAAATGCACTCACTTAGCTTCCAAGTTTATTGTTTCAAAAGGATGAATGTGTTAACTTACCACCGAATCCACCGCCACCACCGCCTCCAGCACCACCACCGAATCCACCACCGAATCCACCGCCGGATCCACCACCGAATCCACCGCCGGATCCACCACCAAATCCTCCACCGGATCCACCTCCAAATCCACCGCCACCGGAACCTCCACCCAAACCGCCGCCCAAGCCACCACCGCCGAAACCACCACCGCCGCCGCCGGAGCCACCACCCAATCCACCACCGAATCCACCGGAACTGCCGCCACCACCGCCAGGACGATTATATGCGTACCCAGCTTCAGGCCTAGCCGAGGCAAAAGCCAAACAGGAAATCAAAATAAATGCTCTCATCTCTGTGACAACAATGTTATAGGTAAAACTGTAGGAAGAAATTTATAATCCTCTGGTAAAGTCTGATGGCCGATCCTGGTTAGGAGTGATGAATAGAATATGTTTTTTACACTAAGCCGAGTTGTTTACTGACGATCTGCTCCAATGGATTCTCCCATTTATACCAAATCAAAAACCTCTGAAAATCGCATGCATACAACAATGAAAGATGAACAATTATGGAATTCGAATGGCACTATACTGTACACCAATGTACACCAATCTCAATGGACGCCAGAGGTTATTATCGGTTGAAGACGGGTGTAGTTGGGGGGAATACACAGTGTGGGATAAGCTGAAAGCACTCACACACAAACAAATCAAACTCCTGTTACAACCAAACAGCCAACTGTTGTTGAGCCAACCGATGAGAAATGTCACTTTCGTTTTTATACTCCACTCCAAAATGCACCAAAATTCGAATTACACCTGCAGTGGTGGGGCAACTAAATCCCACGAAGCTACACTACACATCAGAGGCTTCGACCAGAGAAACTCCACTGAAGACGGACGGACCATCACATCATCGCAATTTTATTTTATTTCACCCGCTCTCTGCGATCTCCAAGAGATTGCTGCAGAAGAAGACTCTGAGAAACCGCACATCATCACTAAGCCAACGTAGCGGTGCGGTGTCTGTAAACTTGCTTAATCCGCGTAGTTAGCGCAGTGATGATCATGTTCGTACCCTATACCTAACCAAAAATAAAACGCAAATGCTAAAGAAAGACACGAATAAAAGCTCTTCGTCACCTTGAGAGAAGAAAACAAACGCATGAACAAATGAAGAATAACGGACCAACAGTGTATGGTATATGCGATCTCCTCCAATGGCGAGGCCTTTAGCCTCTGTGACGTGGTATTACAGCAGCGTATCTATGTGCACCCATACTCTGACACAGTCATGAAGATTGGCAAAAAATAAAAATAATACAAGAAGTACTTTCAATTTCAATATACGCCAAGAGATGTCGAGAAAGTTCCCCACGATGGTATTTACCCATGGGAAGCAAAAGAAAGACAAAAAAAGAAGAACAATGGACACGAAACCTAAAAAAAAAACATGAGGAAGAAAGAAGAGATATGTATGATACAACAGAAAAGTATCTTTCCATCGTGTCGGCGAGAGCATATAAAATGTGTGAATCTGAAATTGAGAGTTTACGGAGAGCACTAGTAAAAATATTTAAATCTGAAACAAATTTTAAAATAATGAAGACACTAATGCAGTCACATACTCCCAATTCTTTACTATAGCTTCAAATAATTATAAGAATTTAAGTGATCAGATCAGTGGTCCTAGAAATTTTTTACGTAAATTTGTGAGGCAAACCGGTTTTTTGCTGCCTAAAGTGTGTAAGGTCATATTAGGTCAGGTGGTTGTCCCTTGAAGCTACTCTGAAAAGGCATCTTACAACTAGACGATAGTTTAAAGGAAATCCGTTTTAAGCCAGAATAGTATTTATTTCGAGAACTCAGAGAATTTTTTTTCATAACATACATACATGCATATGTCCACAACAAAATTGCTTATACATATGTATATATGTAAATTTAAATCAAAAGTAACGAGAAAGCGGGTGGCCAATGTTGACAATCTCTTCTTATTTTTGAATCCTTTTGTGACTTACTTATAAAAGCCACCTTGACCTTTAAATGTCCACACAATCCTTAAAGATATAGCGATTTTTAACTTATTGGCGCAACTTATCAATCAATATTAAGGACGGAGAAGACGTTATGAATGGTTTTGTTTTAAAAATTCTGTGGACATCTAAGAGTTATGTAAGTTGTAACACAATATTTATGAACTCCAAGGAACTCCATTCGGAAATGGCTTAATTTCCAAGACAAAGGGCCAGCCAAAGCTCTTTATACTGATATATTGTAGCTAGGTAAAAATTCGGCTGAAGTTCTGTAGACACTTGTTGGCTTTGTCTTAAAGATGAAGACACTGTTCGGTGCATTTTATATGAATGCCACACTAATATACAATATACTTAACATTTTTGGTAAAGGCTTCAACACATTAGGAACATAAAACGTCAACCTATCTTGGGGTTCTCATATTGGAGGTAGTGGTGCTTTTTAGCAAAAGTGGTTTTAACCGGGTCATGTAGCATGTAGCAAAGCCAAACATAAGATTCAGAAATAAGTCCTTAATGTGAATTGATCTTAATTTTTGAACTTTCAAAATTTTTCGTACAGAAGTTAACTAGAGTAGTTGGTAACTAGTGAGAGGGCTACAAACATGTCAACAACGTAGTTTGTTAAAATTTATGTTTATTTATGTACGTCCATAAGAACTAGATTGGTGAGCCGGTTTTAGTGTGAATTCCGCAAGAAATACATTGTAGTGCGGGTCCAGATGCGCACACAATTCGGCATTTAGTTGGTCGATTTTACCTTTAATGTATGTATTGTACATATGTTATATTTGAATGACCGTCAATTCGTTATTTTAATTTCGCAAACTATTATCCCACTACTATCAAAATGTATGTCCTTTATTTCGCAGAAGTCATGTGGCAAATTGTCATTTCATCTTGCATTCATCTCGCCGTAAAGTTATGTAACTCGCGTTTCTTGTTTTGCATTTCTATGTTTCGCGCTTCTATTAAGTGACTTTAAATTTTTTCCCCACGATTATTTCAAGGTATTGAAATTGATGACATAAGTCCACAATTTATTTGGTCTAAAATGGGACATACATAAGTCCACAATTTTTCAGAATGTAAAATGTCATATAAAAAGAGACCTAACTATGTACATATATGCTGCGTAGCGCCGCCCTGAGCACCTGCATGTAAGGCCGAATGCCGTTCTGTATATGAGTTGAGGAAATGTCCATACTTTTTTCTTTTTACCGAGCGTAGTGAGTTAGTGTGGGTTGAAAAGTACGACAAAACAAAGTGATGGTAAGTAAAACTAAGTAAGTTAAAGCTTTTAAAGAAAATGTTAGCTTATCCAAAAGCGAAATAATGCATGCAGAATATCTTAAGGCCAAATAATTACAAGCCTAAATAAAAATTTGCCAAATAAAAACTGCGAAAAAACAAAATGCGAGTTGTTGAAATGCGAAAAAATAAATTGCGAAATAATAGCAACGAAATAACAAAACGCGAGAAAAAAACAGCGAATTGTACCATCTCCGTTATATTTTACCAATAGAATTTTGTGCTTAAAAAAGGATTCCCAAAAATTAGAATTAATTGAAAAATTTTTCGCTGTTCTTAAATTATGAAAAAGATGCATTTTCAAAAATAAAGCTAATATGGAACTTCTTAAAACTGCGCTTCGATTTGCAAATTTTCTCAAGCAAGAACTCAACCAGACCATCTTATTTTGACATACTGAACATTTTCTCTCAAACTATTTCATTACGAAAGATATTTTTAACAAAGAACCAGCCGTGTTCGTTTTTACCAACACTTTTGGTTTTACGCCCTCCCCACGCCAAACTGAATGCCGAATATAAATCATAGCACGGCGAAACTAACATACATACCTATGTAAAATGTTCCATTTTTATTAAAAGTAGAGCAGTATAGAAATATATTTATCAAAAGATATATTTTTAAATGCAAACGACGCGACAAGGATTACACAAACGATTATCGCACGTTTCTACTAGGTTTCGAATTTTTAGCTGCGATATGTGCGGTGGTATTCCTGGGAAATCAAGTGAATTTAAAAAGTCTGTAAGATAATTCTCACCTCACCCTGATTCATTATGGTGTCCGCTGATTTGAATGTGGATAATGGACCTGGTATTTCTTTTAAAATAGCCTAGTGAAGATCAACGACATTTTTTTTCTATTCGGCCATTATTGCTCGCATGCGTTTATTTCATCTGACAAAAATGGCTTTTACTAAAACTTTCGTCAATCGTAGGTGAAAAAGTTATTTAACTTAAGTTTTAGAAAATTATTCAAAAATTATTCAAAAAGTTTTATAAAAAAAGTAGTTTGCTTAGTAAAAGTTTTGAGAAAAATGCATTTTAAGTAAAAAAATTAAAGGCTTAGGTTTCCAATATAGGAAATCGAATTTGTACTTAAAATAATTTTTTTTACTTATAATGGCTTATTCTAAGATATCCTGTGCAAAAATTTTGGAGAGGAAATTTGTTGTTGTATTTTTTAAATTTTTTTAAAGTTTTTGGTTTTGACTAGTAAAATGCATGTTTCTTCCTTATTAACTCAACTAAAGGGTGATTAGTCGACTTATAGTTCTATGTATACCCAATTTAACATAAAGGGACTTGAAACGATTCTTAATTTTGTCTTTACAGGGTGTTAAAATTAAAAAAATTTAAGTTTTAACGGTTTTTACTTAGAAAATGGAAAACTTCCTCGATTTCAATGAAATTTTAATACGTGATAGCAGGCATTTTTCTGAGAATATTGATTTTTGACTGTTCTCTAATAAACTTAGCCCCAGGCGCCTGCCTGACAGTTGTTGGCATACCCTTAGCGGAGCGACGAAGTCGCGTGAGCGTCTAAACAACTCCGGAGAGCGGAATTTAAATGAATGAATCGCGCGAAGCGCGCCACTTATCCACTGTTGGCTATATATGTAGTTAGTTTTTAAGGGGAGAACCTTTTCGAAATAACTGCCAAAAATCATCCGAATTTAATTTAATTTTAATTGATTAATAAAGATAGACTGGATTCTTTCGAGGAATTATTGAAAACCGTTTTACATGTTTACGCGGATTTCAATCAATAATTGAAAGAAAAAGCACTTTTCCTTTTTTTGTTCATACCATACCATTTAATTGATGTTTTTCTGGATTTGTTTACAGCTATTAAGTAATAGCAACATGAGTTAAAGGTAAAATTTCGAAGAAAAAAATTTTTTTTTATAGTATTATTAACTTCCTCTCAAAAATTTTTTTGTTGTTATACTTTTTAGACCTTTTTACACTAATTAAAAAAAAAAAAATTTTTGCTAATTTCCTATATTGGAAACCCGCCCCAAATTAAACAACATATTTTCGTAATTTTGAATTTTGGAGCCATAACTTTTTTGTGGCTGCATGAAATTACAAAAAGTTTTCACAGTTTATGCGCCACTAAATTGTCTCTTCAAAATGTATAGAACTGTTTTTGTAGCTATAATAATTCAGAAGTTATTCCATGTAAAGTTATTGTGCCTCCAAATCGGAGGTGTCCCACTTTGGCGGTCTATACTGGCACTGGGGTGAAAATTATTAATAGGTGATAGAGACATTGTGAGCTCCATAGACTCAGTAGATGTCTCTTGCCTTTCCCTGTTTTATCGCTTTTTGCAGAAAAAAATTTTCAGCAAAATAGCCACTTGCATTCCTCCCCTTCAAAATTTCACCCGCAATACGCATCAAGCTTCAAATGTACATCAGTTTACCCTCAAGCCCAACTTCGGACGTACTGTCAAATAAAGGAATTCGTTCATAAGCCGTACGACACATATGTGGAATGATCTTCCAGGCTCTGTGTTTCCTCATCATTACAACCTTCAAGCATTTAAAGCCAACGCGCACCGGTACCTCCTCTGTTCCTCTTTCTCCCTCCTTCAAATGCCCGTGCCCTGAGAAATCAGCATAAGGGTATTCATACCCCCTTTGGCGAGCGCGAATTATAAAAAAAAATTAATTTCTGCTTGGCTATCCGAAAAGATGCGGATACCTACGGCTGATATCAGCCCTTTGATTGATACTATTTCCATCTGGAAAACTCTACAATAATTTGGGAGATGGAAAATGAGGTTAAGATTAAGCCTTTCAGAGCCGACATCACAACTAACTCCGTCTTTAGTTTTGATCCGTCGACTTAACTTCCAGAAAGTTATCCTTTTCCCCCGATTGAACTAACTTGGAAGTTTTTGCCAAAATTTAACTTGGCAGTGTAGTAAAGTGAGGGTGGCTTTCTTTGCTCAATAAAATAAAATAGCAACATCTTTTCTTTTTTTTTTTGTAAAACTTTTAAAATTTTGTAAAACTTGGTATGCCATACCATTGCAAAAATAAAATCTGGCACAATGTCACTGTGCCAGATTTTTTCAAGTTTTCAAGATTGACCAATATTTTGAGATTCATCTTCACTATCTAAAAATTTTGAAGTCTATAAACTCTGAAGAAATTTATAAAATATTACTACTCATTGGAAACTTGGTTGCCCAATATATCGATATTCCTATTCTTTACAAATAAAGTTAAAAAACTTTAACATGCTATTGCATTCTATATAATAATATAAATATCAAATAATATAAATATTTTTTCATACGTCTCCTACTTCCTGGTTAATATTCTTTACCCAATTTGTGAATACATACTACCAGCATTCATCCTACATACTACCAGCATTCATCCTACATACTACCAGCATTCATCCTAACATATCTGCGAATAATTTTATTTACGTAAGTCCATTATCAACAATTTAAAGACTTGGAAATTGATTACAAGCTCCCTACAAGCAGGCTAAATCTAATTGCATCCTTAAAGTAATTACAACGGTAACTTGTGTATAATGCTTTGGACGTACAAGATACGATTACAGAACTATGGTGGAACTATGGCACAATGCTTGTAGCCAAAGAGTATGCCTTTCGTTTCGTTTTTTTTTTTTTTTTGTTATTATTTCAGTCTAACTGGTACATACTTGCTACTATGAGCTTCTCTACATTTTGGAGGAAAAAAAAGTTGAGAAACAATAGCGGCGCAACTAGTAGTCGGATTGTGCATCACTTCATCAGTATCAATTACTATCCAAAGCAAATTTTTTATTTATTTCAACAGCAAGAGACCACTACTTATGATAATAAAGAGGCAAAGAAAGATGAGAAATCATTCAGCTATCCAGCCCAAGCGCCGCATAGAAAATGAAATATAGCCTTTTTTTTATTGTAAGGTGAAGGGAAATACAGTGCAAAATCGTTCTATTGTGGCAAGAGATGATGTGCTTAAGGAAATTAGTATGTTGAATCAGGATCGTCGTTGAACACATACACATACAAGCTATCAAAATGTGTAATTGTATTTATGTCAAGATAAACAGTTCATAATTGAAATAATACCTAGAGATAGATAGAAATATTTGGTACATACCCAAGGTTGCTTCCATACTTATTTAAGTAAAAGTATGTATAAGCATATATGCATTGTAAATTACACACATACATTTACCCGTATTTTAAGCACGCAAAGTTCGTCACCACATTATGCAATTCTTTTCACTCTATATGAAGTAATTCTCTTTGAACAAATGTGTTTTAATAACTACATCTTTATCACATTCCCTTTGTTTGCAACCATAAAGATTGCAAGCCTATTAGTATTAAATAAAAAATATACTTTTCCGATACAAGTTTCCTTTGTCGGCTATGTATTGTGATCAAGGCCAGGCGGACTTCATTTTCATCTTATTACCTTTTAGTTTTTAATGGGGATCATCAGTTGCAGCTACGAATCGAATTTGAAAATGAACTCAGGGTGGCTGAATTGAACTGTAACCAATTTCAACTCTTTCGAGTTGGCAAACTATTTGTATTATAGCGCTCAAATTTGATACAGTAGCAGTACATTTTATTTTTTAAATGATCGTTGAAAGTAACTGTGGCTACTGGGTTCATAAGAAAATTATCGACGACAGACACCAAGTTTAATTGTCTAATAGCTCTATGTTGGGCTATATAATTAAACGTATACAAGTATATCATTAGACAATTCGTCCAGCTACGAAAAAAAACTGTGGCTTTATCAAATTTAGATTTATGATTTATTGATTAATAAACAATCGCTCCACATGTAAGAGCAAAACAGTTAAAGTAGTACAGGTAGCAAGAAGGTAATTAGTGTGTTGATAACAGGGAAAGAAGCTAACAAATTACAACAATAAAAATGGTAAATAGTAAGACATATGTACATAGTTCGAAAAGTGAAGGCTTAAATTGGACGGATTCCATTGGCAAAGCAAATGAATACTTCACGCTTCAGTATGCAAAAACTACTAAAAAATAAACTTCAACTCTAGCCGTAAAAAATCCCAAAGGTGCACCACCTCACGATTAAACAAATGAAAGTAAGGCTGGAGCCAGCGAATGAGTTAAAGCGATTGCATGCTGATGCTGAAATTCCGAACATCGTATTCGTATGGGAAGTTTTCACTATTAGACACGTTGTTCATAAGCAGAAGGACCGAATTTGGCTACACTTAAGGACATACGAGAATTAAAGTACTCTTTTAGACACCACAAACCAATGACCAGCTCATAGTGATGTTATGAATCGCAGTGACTGTTCCAGGACGCATTCCAGTATAGAAGTGGAATGTAGAACTAAACAAAACCAGTACTCATATAAACAGACACTAATAGAATCAACTCATATAGTTTTTTTTTTTTAAAACAAATTAAGTACCTACATACAACTTAGATTATTATTTATTATTAGTTAAAGCTTTACGTTATTTAAAAACATCAATTTTGCTTTGGTAGGTTTTTTTCAGGTTTGGTAGGTGTTCACGCCAAAGAAACTAGATTTGGTATAACTTTCAACCATTATTAATCTGAACTTGTAGATGTCGCCCTAAGCGTTTCGCAACATCTCCATTTTTTTAATTCTCCAATTTCCGACTTTGCGAAGTCAACCCTTTGACTAACTCTTTTTCTCTTACCAACCACCAACGTGGAAGGATCATTCATCGTGCGTTCAAATAAATTGTAATCGACCAAAGTTGGTCTTTTTTATTACTTTACTTAAAAAATAATAAGTGCGAGCGTGCAGCAAGCACACGCATCCGCACATTTTGGTCCTAAATCGAGCCGGATCATTCGAAAAATCATTCGCCAAATCATACTCCTACGATTGAGGCGAAATATCGTACAGCATCGCAAAGTCACAAATCAATCATTAATCCATTAATGATTGATCAATCCATCCATCAAAATATCATTTAATCAACTAAAATAAAAAGCTCTACTCAGAGTATATCCATTATCATCAACAAAAAGAACGAAAGCGAGAGGCAGCACACGTCATCACGAATTCAAGCAAGTCAGAAGCTGATTTACCATTTCCCACCGAAGCCAGCAGAGCAGATCAGATCGCAGACCGCAGAAACCAGACCATTGGAGCAGCAGTTCTATCAGGTGCGTGCATAGAATTTAAGTCAGTGCAAATTATTATTATTTATTTTCTAAAAAAAAAAAAAAAAAAACCTAGTTAAAGTGCCGGTGGTGTCTGACATTCGCGCAAAGTTAAAGTTTCGTCTCTTCTTGAATTTCATTCCAATTCGAAAAAAAAAAGTGCATTGTGTGCCATTTGCTTCGTGCCATTCCTAGGGTTTTCAGTCCGTTATTCCTAAATCTAACAGCTATCCTTACGGGACAATTCTAAGTAAAAATGGCTCAATTAGAAGATTTCATTATTGCAGCTGACAACTTGGTAATTTTTCAGACCAATTACCAAGAAATTGCGTTGGTTGATCAGACAGTAAGCTCGTTAGAAGCGTATAAAATAGAGTTGAGCAGCATTTGGGCTGAAGTGAAAAGTTGCTATTCGCGATGTGTTCAGGCATCCCCAGAAGTAGACAAGGGTGATAAGGGTGAAAGTGGTGACAATGGTGAGACGGATAGCGAACGTAAAGAAGCCGTTAAAAGTAAATACCGATCATCTTCCTTAGCGTATATTAATTGTTTGGCACAAATTATAGAAGATCAAAAAAAAATTCAAATCATTAAAGACGACACGTCTCCTGTCATCAATTCCATTTCAAGTTCATCTCCGTGCATCAAAGTTCCGCCATGCGATACGGAAATATTTTCTGGCAATTACTTGTCATGGCCTTCGTTCCGTGACATGTTCACGGCTGTATACGTCAACCATCCAAAACTGTGTGCCGTACAAAAATTATTCCATCTTCGTGCGAAAACTAAAGGTGAAGCCTTTAATATCGTTTCAAAGTTTCCTCTTACAGCCGACAATTTTGATTCAGCATGGGCTGCACTAGCTGACCAATATGAAAACAAGCGAATACTGATTAATAATCAGCTAAAAATTCTATTTAATTTACCTTCAATTTCTACTGAATCAAGTCAACAAATTAAAGATATTCAACGCGAAATTAATGATGTTTTATCGAATCTCAAAGCTCAAAATGTATCAATCGAATCCTGGGACCCAATTCTTATTTATTTATGTTCCAATCGATTGCCCGAAATCACATTATCCTTGTGGGAACAATCCCTAAAAACTCCGTGCGATATTCCTTCGTGGAAGGAGTTAGACTCATTCCTCACAAACCGATACCGGGTTCTAGAAACTGTGTCGGACATAAAATTCGTTGCAAACTCTTCATCTGCTTCGTCTTCCAAGACAGGTAAATCTTCTCAACCTAGTAGGGAAAAGCAACAACAGCACAAAGCCTTTCATATGAAAGCCAATAAATTTCAATGCAAACTTTGCAAAAATTCGCACCCCTTGCGGTTTTGTCCAAAGTTCACCCAAATGACAGCTCAAGAAAGAGTTTCCGCAGTAAATTCATTTAAATACTGCATGAATTGTCTTGCATCCACTCATTTAGCAAATGACTGCCAAAGTCTGCATACGTGCAGGTCATCATTCGCTGTTGCACCACAACTTCACCATTCAACAAACCACTAATCCTCAACAATCTCAAAATCATTCTATACAGTCCACTGCTAACCCTGTTCAAATCCAAACATTCTTCTCTCGAAACAACAAGAGAATCCTGCTTGCAACGGCTATAGTTGAAATCCATTACCTCGGAGATAAGTTTCCTGTTCGAGCACTTATTGATCCTGCCTCGGAAGTTACTTTCATAACGGAAAGTGCACAACGAAGACTGAATCTTCCAGTTAAACCTATTCAGGCTTCAATTTCCGGTATTAGCGAAGTTGTTACAGCAACCTCTTCACGAACTTGCTCCCTCATTTTAGGTTCCAAATACAAAGGAGGTACAATTTCCGCTACTGCAATTGTATTAAAACACCTCACCGGTAATCTTCCTTCCTGTGAGATAGACTCAAGGGAAATCTACGATCCCATTGATTTTAATCTGGCAGATCCTTTCTTTTACGAAAGTTCCAAGGTTGATCTGGTTATAGGTGCTGATTTATATCCAACCATTTTAAGGCAAGGCGTTAAACATAATGTATTTGGTTCACTGTTAGGACAAAACACCGTTTTTGGTTGGATACTCTCCGGCCCTCTTCCACAGAATGCGGAGATAAACAGCTTTTCAACAATCTTGTCGTACTATAGTGAGACTTCTCTTGACCAGCAAATATCAGAATTCTGGAAAGTGGAAGAGGTCCCTGAAAGTAAGCCTCTCTCCCCTTCTGAACTTTTTTGCGAAGACTATTATGCAGCCACGACTCGCAGAGACGTAAACGGTCGATACATAGTTCGACTTCCCTTCAAACATCCAACTCCTATACTAGGTCGCTCAAGAGACATTGCCTTACTGCAATTCAATCGGACAGAATTTTCTTTATCGAAGAAAACTGAGCTCAAATCCCAATATGATCAGGTGCTTCAGGAATATGTTTCACTTCAACACATGCACGAGGTTTCATCATCAGAAATTGTTAAAAATCACCAAATCTGTTCATTCTACCTGCCACACCACGCAGTAATTAAACCTGACAGCAGAAGTACGAAAGTCAGGGTGGTTTTTAATGCATCCAGCCCATCCAGTAACGGCGTTAGTCTAAATGATGCCTTGCACACTGGCCCTGTTTTACAAACCGATTTAATGACACTTGTTCTTAGGTGGCGATTCTTTAGATTTGTATTTAATGCGGACATTGAAAAGATGTACCGCCAAGTTTTAGTACATCCTGAACATACGCCATATCAGCGAATCCTGTATCGTAAATCCGTGAATAGTGAAATCATTGATTTCGAACTCAATACGGTTACGTTTGGTGTTAAGTGCGCACCATACCTCGCTCTAAAAACGTTACATCAACTGGCCAATGACGTATGCAAGACCCATCCTCTTGCTGCTTCTGCTTTACGAAGGGACTTCTACGTCGATGACGTTTTATCGGGAGCGCATGATATCGAAACCGCCTTAAAAAAGCAAGAACAATTAATCGAAGCTTTAAGTTCAGCGGGATTTTCTCTACGTAAATGGACGGCCAACTCCACCGATCTTATCAATAAATTTCCTATTTCACATCTTCACGATGAAGATTTGCTCAAGTTTGAAGAAAAGAGTATCACCAAAACCCTTGGCATACAATGGAATGCCAAATCCGATTCATTTAACTTCTTTGTAAAGCTGAACGATCTCGATTTTCCAACAACGAAGCGCGCTGTGCTCTCAGTTATAGCCCGATTGTTTGACCCCGCAGGATGGTTAGCACCAGTAATCATTACTGCGAAACTAATTATGCAGCAAATTTGGAGGGATGGGACGTCTTGGGACCAACCACTTAAGCCCCTCACGTGTCATCGTTGGGAAGCCTTTTTCAATAACTTCACTCAAATTGAATCTATCCAAGTGCCTCGGTGGATTCAATATACACCAGATTCCAAATCCATTGAAATCCATGGATTTTCTGACGCGTCTGAGCAAGCCTATGCTGCTGCTCTGTACCTTCGTTTGCACAACGGTTCTGATAGTTGGACAACCCATCTCTTATGTGCTAAAAGCAAAGTAGCCCCTGTTAAACAGCTATCTCTGCCAAGGCTAGAGCTTTGTGGTGCCTTGTTAGTTTCAAATTTAGTCAAAAGCCTCCTTCCGCAACTCAACTGCGAAAACTATAAATTTCGGCTATGGACCGACAGCTCCATTGTTTTGTGTTGGCTGGAAAAACCTTCGAGTACGTGGGGAACCTTTGTTGGAAACCGAGTGTCCCTAATTCAAGAAAATACACCCGACGCCACATGGACGCATGTCTGCTCCGCTGACAATCCAGCCGACCTAGCTACGCGAGGGTTAACTCCGATGCAGCTCAAGGAGAATGGCTTATGGTGGAATGGCCCACGCTGGCTTCGTCAAGCTGAGACATGCTGGCCTAGGTCACTCTTTACCTGTCCGAATGAAAGCGATCTAGAAAGAAGGCCCATCAAGGCGAATCATAACACATTAATGGTATCCAATATCGAAGATATCATCCGAAGGTTCTCGTCTTTCCCAAGGGCATTGCGTGTTATATCCTTTGTTTTCAGGTTCCTTCATCGAACGCATCCTAAATTCAGATCCATCTGTGCCCATAAATCTCATGAGTTAACTCAAGAAGAACTCCTTCATTCAAAAAAAGTCATTTTGCGACTAACTCAATCTCTACACTTTCCTATCGAATACTCACGTCTATCAAAGGGTGAACCAATCCCAAGTAGAAGTTCTTTGATGAATCTTAATCCTCTGATGGATTCTGACAAAATACTTCGCGTGAACGGAAGACTGGTAAACTCCACACTTTCTTATAACGAAAGGCATCCGGTGATCTTACCATATCATGCTCATATCACTTCACTTATTGTTCAATTTATTCACAAGGTTTCGCTGCATGGTGAAAACCAACTTTTGATTCGTTTAATACGATGTGAGTATTGGATTCCCAAGTTAAAAAATTTGACAAAGAAATTGATCCGTCATTGTAAAATATGTAGCATTCACAGGAAAACAGTTCGAACGCAAATTATGGCAGCCCTACCAACAGAACGAACCACAATTTCACTGCCCTTTACCATAACAGGCCTAGATTTCGCTGGCCCCTTTACAATTAAGAGTTTTTCTGGACGAAACTGCCGCCTTTCTAAGGGGTACGTCTGCCTTTTCATTTGTTTTTCGACAAAGGCAATCCACTTGGAAGCCACCAGTGATTTAACAAGCCAATCCTTTTTGGCAGCTTTAAGCCGTTTCATCTCCCGTCGAGGCATGCCCAAAACTATTTTCTCAGACAACGGAACCAATCTTGTAGGAGCCAGTAAATTGCTTGCCAAGGACTATAAGGATTTCAAGCGGTCCCTTCCTTCAATTGTCTCTGGGCAGCATAACAATCACACTGTGGAGTGGAAGTTCATTCCTCCCGGTGCGCCTCATATGGGTGGACTTTGGGAAGCCGGGGTTAAGAGCTTCAAAATCCATTTCAGAAAGGTTGCCGCTGATTACAAGCTCACGTTCGAGGAATTTTCCACACTACTGGCCAAGGTCGAAGCTTGTCTCAATTCGCGTCCGATTTCACCCCTTTCAGATGACTCAGAAGATATTCTTCCTTTGACTCCCGGTCATTTTCTTCGCGGTGGACCTCTATTGGCTCCATCTGAGCCTGACATTAGCGACACAACTTTAAGCCTCATGTCCAGATGGAAAAGATTAAAATTACTTCACCAACAATTTTGTCGTCGCTGGAAGAATGAATACCTTCTAGAGCTCCATAAACGTCACAAGTGGAAACATCC
The DNA here is from genome assembly GCA_946965025.1 of Blera fallax. NCBI lineage: Eukaryota > Metazoa > Arthropoda > Insecta > Diptera > Syrphidae > Blera > Blera fallax. The sequence continues at coordinate 65,849,021 of OX337244.1, forward strand.
ACAACAAAGCATTAAACTGGATGATTTGGTAGTAATCCGGGATGAAAATTTACCCGCAAATGAATGGCGCTTAGGTCGTGTTATAAAGGTATATCCAGGTATCGACAACCGAGTTCGCGTTGCAGATGTCAGAACCCAAAATGGCATTATGACACGGCCAATTGTCAAGCTTTGTGTATTAACCACAGAATAGCCACAGTTTATATTATTTGTCAATAGTATAATTAAGAGAAAAAATAAATTAACAAAAAGATTCAATTTATTATTTACGAATGTTACTATTCATGAATTTGCACTGACTTCGATTACATGCGCGCTAAATTTAAGTTTCTTTTGTATTATTTAATTAATTTGTCATGTTAACTTAAAGAAAATTCAAATTTACAAATGTATCTAACATTTTTTTTTGTTCTGAGAATAATGATCCATATTTTCCTTCCTTCTATACTATGTAATTATTTATTGTTAATGTAAGAACGGCGCTAGTCGTTTTGAACAACCTGATCGGACTATTTTTATTTACTACAAACCATAAATTAAAACCAGACTATAGCAAATAAGAGTCTTCCAAACATCTTCCAAAAGCTAAAACTTTTAACCTTAAAAATAATTACTCCCATGTTTACCTTAGTTCGTAGCTAATTGGAAAGTGTCTAATAAACTAGTAAGCCGTCAAAACGTCAAATTAAGTAATTCCCAACTTTATGATCGCCTTTCAAATGTCTACATGTGAAAAATAAAAACTTACTCAAGAGCTCTGAGTGTTCATGAAAGTCTGCAGACAAGAAGAAGTAACGGGTACTTTAAATGATTTAATGCATTAGGTGTAACTAATCTTGAATTACTTGTATTACAAGAGCAGTAAATTTGAACGCCTTTGGGATTGACGTTAGGTAATTATTTTATGTATTTAAAATATTTCTGTACGGTTTTTTATTCAGCATTCCAGAGATCTTTCTTGTCCAGCATTCTGTATGTTGGAATCACTGTCTTTGATATATGGATACACTCATTGTCGCGCAGTTACTCATCTTAAATTAATATATATACAATGTTCATATATACCCTTGAGTAAATACGAGTATCACAAAACTGTTTTCGTATAACATTTTATTTGTAAGAAGAGAACAATTACGTGTGAATGTAAAAATGAGTGCTTTCCCTATATGCTTAGCTATAGAATATTCCCGAATGAACGATTAGGCCCTTGAAATAGTAAACTTCTGTTGCATGTTAGCACTTGTTTTTTGTAGAGAAACCAGATGTCACTTAAATTTACTGGCCAATTAGGGGTATTCCCAAAAGACTTGAGATACCAATCAACGTCGTTTTTGTTCGTTGTTGAGTATTTCTTTTCAAGATTTGAATAACAAACCATTCAAATGAAGCAAATAACAGTATTTGAAGGTGAACTCTAATTCATCGTCTTGGAAGAGGAAAAATTATGTAGAAATTGTAGCGATAATGAATCGCAGTCCAACCACGCGACTATGCGTACATAAAAACGAAAGTTTCGAGTGTCAAACAAATCGGATAAAAATAAAGGTCGAATAAGAAGACGAATACAAATGCTGAATATTGTAATTCCAGGATAGTTGGACAAAGTTAAACTTAACTTAATACCATATACTGTTAACAGTCAGTCATATAAAATAAGATAACGAGTAAATATTATTTATAGCCGAGTAGAGCGTACATACAACTAAAGGCGGTAAGAAAAAAAGATTTGAATTTGCTAACGACTCATTTCATCTTTTTGAGAAAAAGATGTAATCTTGAACTATGGTGTATATGAAACTGAATCGTGATTTACGTTAAACGTTAAACATGATTGAGATCGGAAATTGTCACGGAGTTTCAATGTCATCTCCTAGTGTTGAAACTTTGTATGAATTTGCATTGATGTTTCAGGTTCCTGAGAGGAAACTTTATGCGTATACAGGTACATACATACATGTATACATTCATGTACAATGCTGTACAAAATAAATTATAAATGTTTAAGTTAAGCACTTTGAAATGCAATAAAACATTTTTTTTTAAAGGCGGTTACATAATGTCCATTGCCATTAAACAAATACTTGTAGAGCAAGAGGAACCCTGGAATGTCATAGTTTTCTTTTGCTTTTATGTATGTTAAACTACTCATACATATGATAGATAGGTTGATTTATTTCAATCAGTTTTATTAAGTGTTTCATGCCAAAATAGTAAAGCGGTACACTTAAAGATTCAATAGGTGTACATCTATCCGTGAGGCTGATAATGAATCGCAATCCTTGCTTATAGCTTTAGTGTAACAATAATGAAGAAAAAAATGGGTTAAATGTTTGTAACATAAGAAAATAATAAATATAGGCCCTGTTTTAAATCTCTTGAAGTTGAAAATATTTTTAAAAAAGCCTACTGACACGTCCACATTTCAAGGTATTCTTTTGCTTTATTATGTTGTTACCAGAAATTAAAAAAATTATTTTATCAAAGTATAGGGCTACACGCACTCTTTGGAGGCGTTTTATGTAGAAAACAAAATTATCCTTATTTGAAGTTACGATGAAAACTAATTTTTTAAGGGTAAGGCTCAACAATAATCAACATTGGGAAATATAATCTAATGTCATAACCGATCGAAATGCTTCCTTATGATCTGTCAATTCCAACGGATGACTATAATACTTTTGCCTGCATACGTACAATAATGGACAAAAGTATTCGTAAAATGGTATTGTCCGACGAAAAATAAAAAACAAATACTGAAACCGTTATATTTAATATACATATCTCTTCATTATTATTCAAAAGATTAGATCTTAACGTAATCATAAAACTACAAAATTCAACAATTCAGTTTCACAATAACATTAAATAAACAGAAAAAAGCAAGACAACTCAAATTTTAGATGGACAAAAGTATTCGCCATTCAAAAATAAATTTTACCAATTCGTATTTAAAATGACTTAAAAATGTGCTCAAAAAAGAAATGAAGTAAATTTATAAATACTAGGTAGCTATTTATTCTTTCATTTTACATTTATAGTGCTCCATATGTAGTAACTCAAATTTTGTGTAAGAAAATGGGTCGAAAAGGTAATGAAACAACCGTGGAATAATTATTTTGAATCTCGTTGGAAGTAGCAAATCAATTTAAGAAATATCTGGAATTATAAAGAGAAACTACACTACCGTAAGAGATATTATAAAACGTTATGAAAATGACTCCAACCTAAGAAATAATCCCAGCAGTCGTCGCCCCAGTAAACTAACAGCAAGGGACAGGAGGAAAATAATTCTTATGCTGAAGAAAGAACCTAAGACATCATCATTCACAATTTGCGCCGAGGTAAAAGAAAGCTCTGGAACGGAGGTTCACACTCGAACAGTCTGAAGAGTTCTAAAAAAACGAACGCTACAGCACCAGGGTATGCAGAAAGAAACTCCTTATTTCGAAGGTAAACCAAACGATGAGGCTGGATTTCGCAAAGGAGTTCTTAAACAAACCGCAGTCCTTCTGGCATAATGTATGTGTCAAATCTTCAAATTTTCTCTCTCATTGTTGGTGTTTGGTTTAACTTTTCTGCATTTAAAATGGATAATAGCAGAAAGTTAAAAATTTATAGAGATTTAAAAATGTTGCAAACTATATTGGAAGGATTGTGTGTGCTAAAAAGAATTAAAAACAACAACAAACACGACAACTGTCAGACTGTCAATATTTCAATATGCGATGAGCGACGACCGCTCTCTCTTATGTTCGATCATGCTTGCAAAAGTGAACGAACATTTAACGAATCGACGAACGCCGGGCTAATCGCTAATTATGTGTTGAATGATAAAATTGTGAGTATTCGTGGGTTTACATATGCGTGAATATGCAGCCGAATGTTGATTATGTTTCTCACTTAACTTCAGATTAAAAATGTATTTACTTTTGCCAGGGTAAATAGCTGAAACAGATAGTGCGCAGTGCAGCCGTCAACACAGAAGGCACTATTTTCAGCAAATCCGTCCAGTTGCTGAAATACGCCGACGATATCGACATCATCGGTTGCAATTAAAGAACATGGGGAACGAGTTGGCTTTGAAGTAAACGAGGAAAAAAGTATGTACATGTTGTCAATAACAACAGCTACTTCGTAGTGGTTAAGGAGTTCACCTTCCTCGGAGTAAACGTCAACTCCACAAACCACACCTTAGTACAGATTCGACGAAGACAAACCCAAGTAAACCGCTGCTACTTGAAACAACTGGGTTCAAAACTAATTCCTTGGCAATATTGTAGGTATTGTTGGCCACTTTAAAGCTACGCCCTTTTTTTCAACTCTGCTTGGATAAACCTGCGCTTTGGAAAATATTTTTAATAAGTTCAGTTTGAAGGCTATTTGAGTTCGGCATAGAACCAGGTTTTCCCCAGGTTTACTAATTAGAAAAAACAATTTTCTTTAATAGTGTCAAGAGGAATCAATATGATAACATTTTTATTTCTTTTGACCCAGATGCTCCATCAAGAACCACTGTTCTGCAATAATACACCAAAACAGCGCCAACTACACTTCTAACTACTTAAAGCCGTACAAAAAATCCACTCAATTATTTCTTTTATCCACTTGTAATCTATGAATCTCACAACAATGAATGAAAATAGAAAGTGAGTTAATTCGAACTCGAGAAAGGGAATCATAATGAAGTAAACAATTAGATTATATATAAGCTTTATTTTAAGTCAATGCAACGTGCTCTATAAGTATTTACGGACACGGATAAAAGAACAATTCAACTCAAATCAACCAGAAGAACATCAAAGTTACAGAGAAAGCTTTTTCATTAGCGGTCACCGTTGAGAATTAAATAAATAATTCACAATAGATGTACATACGAGTACATACACACATTCTTTTGAACCTTTGATTTCCAAAAGTATTACACTCATACGTACGTAGATAGATACTTCTGCTGTGCGTATTACGGAAACTTAACTCTGGCAAACCGTACTCAAAGTATAAATAGACCATGTTCTTCATAACTATAAAGGTTCGACAGCGCTGTCCTAATAAGAAAGTTCGGAAGTTAATTAGGTCAAACGATATTACTTAGACTTGATTATATTGCGAAGAAAGGTCCATTGACCATGAATTTCAACAGAACTGTAGCAATTACAAATAGTTTCCTTTCCTTTGAATGAAGGAATATGTCAATGAGTAGAGTATAGGATCAATTTATCTGGATAAATTATTTCAAAACAAAGGAAGAACAGCATAGGGGAACGTTGCTAACGAAATGTCTTGAAAAAGTAGACTTCTAGAATAAATATGTAGGTGTCTGTCACCTGACAGACATGATGATGATTTTCTATAGTAGAAACTAATAATTTTTCTCGCCTGAAATTACAAGTATTAAATTCAGAAAAAAATATGCTACCCGGTAGGTAAATAAATCGTTCCAAATCAAATAGGTAATGTAACTCGACATAATAGACTGACCTAGTGAATTGAAGATTTCTTACGCGAAACTGCGACAATTAATGGATTGTGTATGCATGAAACAAATGGAGGTAACATTTAAATGAAACTGAAATTTTTATTTAAAACGCAAACGTACTGTGAAAATAGGTTACAACAACCCCAGTTCTAACGAAATATCAGTTATTAAGAACAAGTTGCGAAGTACCTGGAAAGATATATCTTTTAGAGTCTTATCGCTACTAGTGAAATATCGAGTTTAGAAACCCAAGTCATAATATAAACTGAAATAAAGAACCACCTATTCTTCTTAACAGTTCCCCATAGAGAAAAGTTCAACGGCATCAAATCGCAGCTGCCAAGGCACATTGGTTGATAGCACAGTTACCGAACTCAGTGCGTTAAAGATTTATTGTTTGCTAGCAATTGTGGCAAACTGCGCCATCACGTCTGAACCAAAGCCCTTGCAAGTCCAAATAGCCAAAAATGCCACCAACGTTGCACCACTTCAAAACCCAAACAGTTACTCTTTGAAGATATTTTGATTTCTTTGTGACTACATGTAGATTTTCGGAACCCCAAATCCTACAGTTTTACTCTTTAACGTTGCCTCCGTAATGAAAGCGAGCTTCGCCCAAGAAGATAATTTTGCGACCAAAATCGACATCATTTTTCAACTTATGTAAAGTCCACACAGAAAAGGGACAACAAAGCTGATTGCTGTTTCAATACCTAAATTATCCGTTATATGCAAATAATCTGAGGACTTTATGCAATATTATCCCCAGAGAAGAACGCGCTAGCAGAGACTTGACACTACATAGTATCTGTTAATATTTCAAGATGTAACAACCCCTTTAAAAAGAAACCAGTTTATGGCCCACTCTTTATTAATTACTGATAATTGTGGCATTATGAAATAAACTGGGAAACATAAGAATTTTAATGAACGAATAAGGACTGCTTTTGCCAGAATGTTCGTTAAAAAGTCTGTTAATTTGGTAGCTCCCCTTTAGGAACTAATTTAAAGTTAGTCTCCGATGTCCTGCATCGTCAGCAAATTCGTTAAAATATCTGTTATTTTGGTAGTTACCATTTAGGAACTAATTTAAAGTTTGCCTCAATTTTTCTTTTTTCATTGGGAATTTTACATTTCTCATACGTGCAAATGTTCTGGTCTGAGGCAGCCATTTGCAGTTTGTTAATTATCCTGAAGTTGTCCATTTACTACAAGTTTGTTTCAAACGCATCACGTGCATATGCTACAAATGGTCAAATATTGATTTTGTCATCCCCATGAGTAACATTAATTATCCGTATCATAGGGTGGTTGGAATTTCATCGGCGGATAATGTCTGGCTGACGTTTTTTAATAAGTTGTCACTTAATGATCGAAGATCAACAAATCAGCTATGTATACAAGCTATTCCTAAATGAATGATTCTCAATTGTAAAGAGTAAAACATTGTCGCAAAATTGTTGATCTATTTATCCAGAGGGAGGATACAATGGAGCGATAGTTATTGTCTTACCCACCAAAGCTTTTAAAATAGTCTTTGTATGCAAGTACATATTTTGTATGCTTACCAATCGGTCCCGAATTCAAAAGCTTAACAATTTACGTATCGAATGTAGAGATGAAAGCAGAATTCATTGCGATGATTAATAATCTCTCAAAATTAATATTGTCAAAAATATTTTTATGGAAAATCTCGAAAATTCAAAACTCTATTCTGCCTGTCTCTATGTAGCTTTAATTCCGTATTTGAGTTAGATTGAAAAAGTGCTATGAGAAAGAAAGACGCGCAACCTTTTCCGTCAAAAAAGAGGAACCTTCTTAGTGGCCATTGGATGTGTACAGCGATCATTAGACCCATACTTACCTAGTTATGGAAAAAACCAGGTATCTTAAAAACCTAACTAGGGTACAAAGACTGGCATGTATAGGAGTAACAGGAGCGCAATCAGCACCACAAGCAGGGTGAGAAATGAGGATACTTCACCTTCTTCCCTTGCAGGAGTTCATAAAGGGTCTGGCTTGTAAAAGTGCAACCCGTCTTAGAGCATCTGGTCTTTGGAAACGAAGTTCCTACGGTCATGCATCTGTTCTTCATAGCCATGGAATCGAAGACCCGAATAAAAACTCTTACTATGTTATTCCATACGAAGATTTTAATAAGAATTACTCCATCCTTATTCCCAAAAGACAAGACTGGAAGTCCATCACATTAATAAATGAACAGGACATCCAGGTCTACACCGACGGGTCGAAGATAGAAATAGGAACCGGAGCAGGAGTACTCTGCGAATGTTTTTAGATTAAGGACTCATAAAAACTCCTAAATGAACTCCTAAATCTTTCAAGCTGAAATTTTTGCCATCGACAGAGCAGCATTTACAATCCTCACAAAGAAAATAAATCCATCTCGAATTACAATTTTCGTGGACAGTGAGATAGATTTTATTGGATAGTGAGTCAATAAGATCAAGGACAGTTTGCAAATGTCGGAAAATCTTGAATATACTTAGCAACATCCACGTGGTCAATCTCTGCTGGGTTTCTGGACATAGCGATATAGAAGGGAAAGAGATAGCAGATGAACTAGCCAGAAAAGGATCAGCACTAGGTACAGAACATACCCACACATAGATGGACATTCCTATTGGTGTAGTGGAAGAAAGAATAAATATCAGAACCAGGGTACAAACCAACACCGCCTGGTCATCAAGAGGATAGTGTGTGATTACTCGAAGCCTATGGCCACATCTAAAAGAGGGTAGAAGCAAATGCTTACTAGCCATGGAGAAAAAGGAAATTCGCATCTTGATAGGTGTACACTAAGGGCAGAAGTCTGGGGAGTTTATGCCCAGCCTTTTCCTTTTTCTCCAGGAGCTGTCAAGATGAGGAAGAGGCAGAGACCATCAAACACTTGCTCTGCGAATGCCCAAATCTCCAAAACCGTCGCCTCCTACGAATGGGGAACAGATTTTTTTGGAGAACTGGACGAATTGGCATAAATATCGCTGATGAGGTTAACAAGATTCATAAGGAGCACTCGCTGGTTCGAGCAAGGATCGGCTAGATGTGGTAACACAACCTAAGGGGTATCACAATGGACCAATAGGCCCCCGCGTAAGCACCTTTTTGGTGCACATCCCCACCAACCTAACCTAACCTAACCTTCTTAGTGGCCGACTTGTGCAAATTGATTTTCTCTTCCATGGGTCAGCAGACTTTATATGTAATTAATATCTTACAAATCCTTAACCAGCTCATGGGAAAAAGATCGAAATACAAACAAAGACTATATTTAGGATTTCTCGATTTCACTAAAGCATTTGATACCATAGAAAACACCATGCTCTTTAAATGATTTTATAAACAGGCATAAATGTATGTAAAATAATTTATAATCAGGAATCTCTACCACAACAACACTACCTACACAAAAATAAAGCATGAAAGAATCTGCCGCCTTTCCAATTAATGAGGGGATTCCCTTAGGGAGATCCATTTTCTTCTGCTCTATTTGCAGCTGTATTAGGGGAATGTTTAAAACGCTTAAACTGGGACAATATGGACAGCATTCATGGAGAATCTTTAAATATTTGCATAAAATATTAAATAAAATTTACGAAGACATTAGACTTCAAATCAACAAAGAAAAAACCTATGTAACTAACGCACAGATACTACATATACAACTGAAACTGAGAACCTCGAATATTTGGCCGAATAAATATTTTTCACCCGAAGAACCGATAAAAAAATTTAAAGAAAAATCACGAGTAGTTGGAAACAATATTGGAATCTGAAACCGATTTTTGCGATGCTGCAATACTTCCACTTATGATATACACATGTGTAGTGCACAAATTGTAAAGCGGTTAAAAAATTGCAAAATTATCAAAAATAAATGGTCAAAGCTAAAAATCTTCAGACTCCAAAGGATTACGAACGCAGATATTAGGGACAAAGTAAGCAGACGTAGTAAATAGAACAAAAGAATTAAAATTTAGCTGGGCAGAACATGTCATGATAATGAACGACAACAGATAAATAATAAGAACAACTGGATATCATACGAAGGACACAGAAAAGTTGGTAGACCATAATTAGATGGCAACACTACATCCAACATTTCTTAACTGGGGACATGTGCCCCATAATAAACAACATTGGCGAATTGGCCCGTTCATAATAATTTTCAGAATTCCAAATAAAACAATCGAAATTAATTAATTCAATAAATAATAATTAATTTTAAAATAAACTTATAAAACATACATAACTAAAACATTATGAACAGAATCTACCATGAATTGTTATTATTATAATTTTTGCTTAAAGAGTAAATAAAGCTTATAATAATAATAATAATATCGTTGCAATATTTTTCATATTTTGGAAAATAGTTGAAATAATTTTTTTAACTTTAACTCAAATATGAACATAAATGTGTGCATAATGTACATGTGTTAAGAAAATTGACCTTTCAAAAATGGCCTTAAGTAAGATACCGTTATTTTGAGGTTAGAATGATAATTCTGATTTCGTTTAGAATCGTGACCCTTCTAAGTTCAGGTATCAAGTTTAAAAAAATCCATCTAGCCCTTCAGGCTTCAGCTAAGCGAACATGCAGACTGAATTGAATGACCTACTTTTCTCTGTAATATACGAAGAAAAAGATTTTTAAGATTCCTTGGTATTTCAAGACTGAAAATTATCACGAAACTAACTTTCCTTGTTACATAGATGTAAATGAAGGGACATTTTAACGATTTTGGTCCAATAAAAAATTGCACTAGCGATACAGCCGTACACTTTTATTTTTTTTTATGGAATACTATTAGAGAAAGGTTGGAATACTATTAGAGCAAGAATGTTCGAAAATGGTACCGAATATGTAGATAATAATGCATGTTATCATAGCGTTTAATTAATTCAAATTGCTTATACATATGTACGTACATATATTTACTAATATATGCCATTGAACTGGTAATGTAGAATTACTACATGCAATACAAAAAAAATTGGAAAACATTTACAATTCGAATAATCAAATGCAACGAAAGTTACCATGTAAATACCTATCAAAAGAAATGCGGGCATTTCGGGAAACATTATACAGTATGTACATAACTTAGCCTGGGGCCACAATTAAAAGATTTGAGCCAATGAAATGTTTGTGTTTTTAATTTACCAAGTCAACCCTTCATAAGTTTCAGCGCCTATAAATCATATTCAAAGAAGAAATTGTCTTGGAACAAACGAAAACTCCCCACCACGGGTGGTGGTCCCTATGAAATTTACAAATTCACTGTAGAAGGGGAAAACATTATTTCACTTAAAATTTAAAAGTATCTAAAGGAAGTAGAATCTACAGAAGCATTTGGATGTCCCAAAGGAAAACAATTTTCTCGTCATACAAATCAATTGATATATGACCGACTTTTAAAACATAAGCCATTAAGCCACGATTTATGTATAAAAAAAATGATGACGGCGTGCGTTGATGTTAAAATGCAGTTGTGGGCAAACTACTGGACCAATTTTGATCAAACTTCACAGAAACACTTTCGAGCCAATATCAAAGATTGGTGGTTTCGGAGTCTATAGCACACATACAAATATAGGTACATAGTTTTATATAGGTATATAGAAGAAGATAAGCGGCTTTTCTCTTATGGGGCCCATACACTATGCGATTTGTCTATCTGACCTAGTCTGTCCGACCGTGCTTTACTTTGCCACACACTATACCACGGTTAAACAGATTTTGCCACACACGATACAATCGGTCGGACGACATCTTGGCACCGCCTCAAAATATCAAACATTGCTTGATATCCATCCGACCGTCGGACAGACCATCCAACAACGCCACACACAATCGGTCGGGCGGACTTCAATGCCTGTCAGACTTATCGTATCGTGTATGAGGCCTATTATTAAGTCCACCAGCTTTTTAGCTCGAATACTTGTTAAAACGAATAGAAATCTTTAAAATTTCATAAAAAAATAAAAAAAATAAACGTTCATGTCGAGAGCTTTTTTCGACTTGTCTCACTCAAAATAGACGAAAGTGACAGATCAAAGTTCGATTGCAAAATTGCATATTTACTGGGAAATTTGAAATTATTGCTCACAATTTTTTCGAACTTTTTACAGCGATATGAGCCTTAACAGAAATCAGGCTTCCTAATGCAAAAGAACTCTCGATAGAGAACCAAAAATAATAAAAACTACAACAAAGAAATTTATAGACTAATTTTAAATAAAGAAAATAATTTGTAATTGTATTCAAGATACATACATACACCGTCTTTGCGTTAAAATTCAACAATGGTAAGCATAAACTACCATGGTTCCATGGTTTTTAATATGTAGTCCACGTTTTTGCGAGTGTACTGTATAAACACGGACATCCACATTATAAGCAATAGTTCGTTCGTCCAAACTATTCAATCGTCGGAAGACCAGCTCTGATGTTTGTTATTTAATTTAATCAAACTGACACTGTTATGTGTGCACAACTTTAACTGAATTCGAATGTCCCACATGTGACAGAAAATCCATCCACATGGCAGCATTGCATTAATGACTTAATCTTTTTGAAATGAAAGGCAGACATCCAAGTTTAACGAGTGTGCAGAAATACTGCTAAATTTAACGTCAGCATTGAAACTTTTAAATAAAATCTAAAATCAATTCTCAGAGATTGAATTGATTTGATTATAAAGCCATATTTGTATCTATATCTTTTAGTTCACTAAAAACTATATGAAACTGCATCTATTAAATACTTAAAAAAAATAGTGTACTTGCGTCAATTGGATTAACAAGTATGCCCCATAGCTTCCACAAGTAGGTCAATAAATTCAGCTCATCAGTAGCTCTTCAAGAGAAACTAGCACCTCAAGGTTTGACTAAGATTCCACTTTCAGTAATTGCAAGAATTAATTTTTTTTTCCGCATATAAGCACATGCACTAAATCCCAATTGCCTTTTCATCCTCCCTTAGCGCGTGATAAATAGCATATTAAATACTCAAGCCAAACAGTACCTCTGTATGCCATTATTAAATATACTGTCGCAAAATCTAGGCATAAATAAAAAAAATAGTGAAAGAACCAACAAGAGTCCTCTTTGCGGCATATGAATGTATCTACATAAACATGTACATACATATGTATATATATGTAATATATGTATGTACATAATGTATATATTCAAACGGTTTTAATTACAGTTTCTCATAACAGTTTGTGAATAAAATATTCCATACATGTACCTACATAGGTATTCCATTTTATCTTGGTTCTGCCACAGCGTAGCGTGTTGACAGACAGTTTTATTAGTACATACACATTTAGACGTAAAATTTCTACCACCAAACTATCAGTAAAAATGAGAGGACATTTAATAAAATTATGTGATGCGAAATCTTTATTACTTGTACTTTATGAAGCAAATAGTACGTAATAGACACAAAATTTTTGCGGTTGCTTCCAGCTAAGAAAATATTTTATCCCCAAGTAAAGCCTACCCCAACAGTGTATCTTTATGGTAATTTAAATCCATAGTTTGTATATATGTAGGTACATATGTATCTCAAAGAAATACTGTATTCGTCATTCTGTGAAAGGATGACTGCCTGTTCGTATAAGAAGAAAAAATCGGCAAAACAAGTCAATCATATTGATCTTCTCCATTTCCGCTATAACACGTTTACAACCACGTGTGGTACAATAATGTAGATGTAAAAAATTCTTCATCAAAGATACATGTCGCCTATTCATACAAACGATACGTGGGTGTACATGTCAATTATGGTTTTATTTTGTAAGAAAATTTGAAGGTTTTTCTGAAATTCTGTAAATTTTTCTCCACAATAACAGATATATGAATATCATGACATACGAACTCATAAATGCATATGTTCATATGTAGATATGTAGGTACATATGTCTACAACTCAACTGGATGGAATATTCCAACAGAACAGATGACGCGTGAAAAGAACGTTTGCCATCAACTTCTATCTTACTCAGGAATTCAACTTGTTGACTTTATTATGAAGAAAACCCAATCTACCACCTTTTCCAGAAAGAACACGTCTATTGCACCACAACTTCAACTTCTGTTCAGAGCAAAGAGATACTTCGTATTAGCACTTCCTCCAAACATTAGTATCGCTAGATTGTGACTGTTTTTTTGAGTTTAATACTTGTAGGGCAGTTATTCTGAAAAAACTGCATGAAATGATCTGCAAAAATAGGATATTCGGAGACGCAGAAGCGCACCACTCCCATTTTCACATGGCAACTAAGCAAACAGTGCTTTAACCCAGCTATACATATTTGCCACTTTAGACAAAAGTTTATAAAAAAGGTTTAAAATGCGATATAGTGCATCAAAAAGGTCTCTCTTAAGTAACCATAAAAAGAAAAATATTTTACCTCTTACTACCTTATGCCGGAGGATCCATCTTTTGCGAAAAGCAATACTTGACAGAAAATCTCCTAACAGGTTAACTTTTAAATATCCGACACAAAGTATAGCTTCCGTTCGATAACTTCCTGATATCTAACCCTTGAATGCCACCGTATAACGCTCTCAATTTGCGAAACTCTTGTTCTTGGTGAATACCTTTATGAACAATATTAAATATTTTCTAGTGAAAGGAAAATGGTTTTAAAAGTAGGTGGAGTGAATAACCCCGTCCCCATCTAGTGACAATCCGACGAACTTAGGCCTAAGTACCTTTAGTTTATAGAGTTTCAATGGAAACCGATAACCGCTGAAACTTTTCATAAATTAGAATCTCATTGTTACCGAACTTACTTAAATTTATACAGAATGTTTCTCTTCTTTTGTTATCAGGAAAAGCAAGATGTACATATGTATTTAAAGTGATGAATCTCATTTTAAAGAATTGCATTTCAAATTTTAGATTTAAAGTTGATTGTCGGATTGAATGTACAGTTAATAAATAAAATTCTTCCCCACCATCGTACATTATTACATAAATACAACATGCATTATTTATGCGATAAATTAGTTACACATAAATAGGTGAATCCGCAGACTGATGCTTATAAAATATGTGTAATGTTGCTGTGAAGATAAAATCGACTTTAAATTTATTAGTACTGCAATTTAAAATCATGGTTTAAAGGGTCGTTAACAGTCTTTATTGGTAATAACGAGCAGAGCATGCATAAAATTACATCGTATCGGTACGGTACGTTCAATGTGTGGGGTAACAAAAATGCAATTACCTTGTGAGCGAAATATAAACGATTGTCGTTGTCCATTTGCAAGTACCTAACTTAAATTCGCTCAGTGATGAATTTCCGAATTTACAGCTGATTGTCACGTTGCAGATACTTCCGGCGGCGGTTTCTGTTTAGTTTTTTTTAGATGCGTCGCTTGACAATCCTACTTTCTCTTCCATTAAAATAACAATGACTGACTTTAGTTTCCTCGTTAGCTGTTGGCGGGTGGCTTTAAGTTGTACAATTGTTACTTCTGGGAATTTTGTGTTAGTTCTATATTATTTTCATTATTTTACTGAAATTGAAATAACAAGTACTCCTCACCCACAGCGCATATTAATTTACATACATATGTACGTTCTCTTGTAACAATGATAATAGACATCAAAGAACACATTAAACATTTGTGACCTACTCAATCTGTCTGTCAATAGTTTTTGAGCATTGAAAATTAAATTTGGTATGATTTTGTGGGGTACAATTATAAAAATTTGTAAAGTTTGTTTTCATTCACACTTGCAAAATTTTCATAAATTTTTACTAAGAATTATATTAGTGAAATATGTAAGTTCATCTAGATATTGCATTATTTTTTTGGGATTTTTGCTTTAAAAAAAACCACAATTTGGAAGAACGCCTTATTTCCTTCCAACCGGGGTAATAAAATTGTGATACAAGCACTCACATTTCTCTTTGACAAAATATTAAAATAGTCGAAGACACAAAAAAAATTTCATGGAAAAGATTGACAAACAACATTCTATTTTTGAAAGAAGGGCTCTAGTATATAATAGTGTTCCTACTCAGGATTTGAAGTAGGGTAGGATAGAAACAATCCATTCCAGATGGATTTAAGATTACACTGTTACTTTTCTGTATGCAGAAATAATAAATTATATCAACAAACGAATGAACTAAGTTCTGCCATTCTCAGCATTTTGAAGGCGTTAAATTTTGGTAAAAGATTAAATTTGGAATGTAAGATTTAAAACCAGAAGTAATATTAGTGGACATTCGTCCACTATTAAAAAAAATCGCTTCTTTTGCTAGAAACTTAAAAAAAAACTGTACCGTCCACTGTTTGAGGACATTTCTTTAAAAATAAAGATTTCGGTTCTCGAAACTACGGAGACGATCGAACTTTATTTTAAAAAAGTTACTTCAGTGAAAAAGAGCGGTCGTAAATGAACTTACCGCTTTTTTTTTGTAAAAAATAGCTTTAAATTATTTTCAAAACCGAAGATAGGGTTTTAAAGCAGCAAGATATTTCAATCAAATGTTCAGCATTCCCGCGCTTATGTTTATGGGGAGACAGAGAGAGAACTTCATTGCCTTTTCCTTTCGAAACTGATTAGCCTCTCAAGGGGCAAACTCGACCTTTTACTATGGCCGGCTTACATAAGTTATGTAGATTAGGTTAAGGTTAAAACAAATATGCAGAGTATTAAAACAAACTTGTGCACTTTGCAGAACAAAAAAATTGCGTATATAACTGCAGAATTAGAATAAGGTAGTTTAAGATTTATTTCAAGGTAGTTTGTAAGATTTAGATCTTAAGACCATTTTTTATTAAAGAAAAAGGTCATATACTAAGTTTTCTGTGAAAACTTTTCCGTAGTAAAATAGTTTTTTACGTAATTTTAATAATTTGATTTAAGTTAGGCTGTGTGGAAAGACATTAGAATAAGCACTAAGTTTAGTCTAAGGCGCCCGCACTGGGCCAGTAAGTTAGTAGTTGATAACATAATTAAGTTAGCTAAGCTAGTTTTTGTCTGTAAGTAATTATGAATTCTGAAATAAAAATGGATTAGAGGTGAAAAAATATAACACTCACAGAAAATCTTTTTCTCGATTTTTTAGGATAGGTTGGAAAAAGCCGAAACTTTTTTTGAACCATTTTTTTAAACACATTCGTCAATCCGACGAATCCGGGTGCGGAAAGAACAACGGTAACACAGCTAGAACATGAATTTGACAAGTAAAGATTTGCGCTGGCCCCAATGTTTACGAAGTACAAAAGTGCGAACAAATTGAGACTACATGGACCATTAGCAGTTCGACAGGATATCATACCACGAATGCAGTACAAATCATTAAAATGTTGAATTTTTAGATAACTTTGCCTTCTAAAACCTAAGTAAGAGCACATTAAACGATGGTTTACAATTCCTATAATATAGATAACTGAAATATAAAATTAGAGCAAAATCGTTAGAGCCCTGTTTGGGAAAATTGATTTGCATCGATTTTCATCATTTGCATTGTAAAGTACCCTTATATTGGGATCAAAGCGAAAAACTCGATTTCATCTCAAACTGTGATTCTACAAAGTGGAGATATGTCTCATGATTAAAGAAAATCCGTGCAACGGACAGGCAGTATTTTAATAGCCCTTGAGATTTTTTTTTCATAATAAAGCCTAGATTGATTAAAATCAAAAATGTATAATTATTTGGCAATCCCAAATTTGTAGAAAATGTTTGTATTTGCAGAATATGATGGGACTATAGAAAATACGTCCAATGAATGTAACCTGAACATTGGTGTATGGTCGTCCTACATCAAAGGCATGGAATACATATGCCAAGAATGGATGAGATTGTCTGCGGTTGTTTTAAGAGAAAAACATTTGGGTGATCTTCTGTCCCGTCTGTATGGTGAAGTCTGCTACAACCTACGACCTATACAAGCTATAGAGTGAATCTCAGCTGGCTAGATGAGCCGAATTCAACGACATATGTATAGAGCGGATGAATATCAGTGCTCCGGCCCGGAGAGACGGCGCAGTAGACGAAGATCTTGGGTTTAATTGCGCGCACTAACTGGAATTTTCACATTTTTGCATGTATTATGTACAATTTTTATCACCCAACCATCGATTTCTTGGTTTTATCATAAAAACGAAAATACACTGACAGGGGCGCATTTTCATAGATTTATAGCGCTTTGCCCCGAAGAAAAAAAATATTTACAGCACCAATGTACCCCCGAGACATTAGCATATCTGCAGAATAGCTCTTTGGTTGAGATGCTATTATTTCAGCCAACACAAAAGCAAACTAAATAATTTCTTGAAATCACTCACACAAATAATAGGTCCATAAAACCTCAGCACAAAAAGAGACCAAAGAGCAGCAGCAACTACCAATACTTAATGTACACCAAAAAACTTTGTTTTAATTGTCGATTAAATGAGAGAGTTTCAGATTTTGGAGTACTCAAATATGCACTCAGACGATAAAGCAAATAAAAATATATATTAATTAAGGGGCAAAATTTAAGTGACGGGATGGAGAAAAGCGGGCTTTTCGGGATTGTCCGACCTCACAATGGAATAATGGACATTAAAAAAAAAAACTGCTAATTTTATTATGAGGAAGCATCTTTCAAAGAGAAGAACTAGAAAAGAGTTAACCATTTTAGGTTTGTGGGACACCTGTGTTCCCCACTTAAAATCTTAACATGCATAAAAGCACACACAAAAAGATAATACTGTAGGCAAAGCTACAGTAAGGACTGTGAGAAAAGATTTTATTTTCATTGCAAAAATTTAAATGGTCGTCTCTGCCTAGCAGTTTTGAATTTTAAAATAATTCTCTATTTGCACTTATAAAAAAAATTAAACACATTTTCTGCGTTCTACTTGTTGCATATAAGAATAGGGTAAAAAGGTGAATGATGAGGTATTTTATTTACATATGTACGTTTCGTTCCAGACGGATTTTTAATAATGAAAGGTATCCCAATAAGAGCGCTGGTTTAGTTACTGAATTAAAAACATTTTTTTATTAATAAATTTATAATATGTAAGAAAATTTCAGAGAAATAGGCCCCACGGCTCTCCTGACAACCGATTGTTCTTCTGATGAAATTTTTGATGACATTGTTGCATTAATATGGCTCGATAATGGCAATAACACGCTGGATCTTTACCTTAGGAACAAGAATAAGTTATGGTTTATCGAAAGTCGAAACAAACTACTCGCAGGGTATTAAATCACAAATTCTTGCTGGTTAGTTCTTATCCGATTTCTTTTAAATTACACCACCTGAACACTCCTTTCACAACAAAAATATACATGTTGTGTTGGCAATGTTCACAATTAGTGCCCACATCTTGTAGACGTTAACTTAAAAAATTAAATAAGTACGTACTTACATACTTTGTAATTTAGTTAGATTTCAGAAAGTCATTTAAATGCTAGTTTATTACAATCCGTTAAAGAGGCAAAAATTCCTTTAAGAAGCAGAAGGACCAACAGAGAAACATAATTGAAAGCCCTCCGTGTTAGGTTATGTGGGTTACTATCGATTGGAATGGGGCTATGATATTACATTGGGTATGTAATTATGTATGTAATCCAACAAAGTAGCTGGACCTGATGGCTTACCAGCTGAATTGTTCAAAGCAGCTGGAGATGACTAGGTGGAGAGTATACACCAACTAATTTCCAAAAATTTAGTCAAACGAGTGTATGCCTTATGACTTGGACGAATTGTGCGAAACCCACAAGCCAACACCCGAGGACCAGTTTTTTTTAAAAGCAACTAATAGCGTACGCCAATGATATTGACGTTATTTGTAAAACACAGCCGGCTGATACTGGTGCGTTCATTAATATTAAAACGGAAGCGCTGCAAAAATGGGTTTAGCGGTACATGAAGGTAAAACCAAGTGCATGCTGTCAACAAGAACTGCACAGAACGTCACAGTCGACAGCTGAAACTTTGAAGTAGTTGCCGACTTTGTCTACCTTGCTATAAACTCTGACGACGGCTCAACAAGAATCAAACGATAAACAACTTTTGTCAATGGCTGTTTCTCTTAACTGAGAAGATAATTGAGTAGTAAGGCCCGAACATCTAAGTAGACTCTATAGTATATTTTAACTTAATCATGGCAGTTCTGCTTTATCGCGCTGAAGCATGGACACTGTCGTAAGAAAGGTTGCAAGGACATGTAGAGCGAATCAACACTAATGCTCCGGGCCGAAGAGTCTTCGTATCCAACACGGATTGCCAACGCAGTAAAGGAAGACCTAGACTAAGGTGGCGCACACGTTGAGGGAGACCTCAACCAACTTGGAGTGCGCAATTGGAGGTAATTAGCTAAGAAGCGGGCTAACTGGAGAGCCTTGTCGGTTGATGCCCAGGCTAACCCCAAACTGTAGCTCCATCTAAGTGAGTAAGTAGGTACATATGTAGGTAATTATGTAACAGTGGTTCATTTCATGAACATTACTTGTCTCTATGCCCAACAAACATCCTAGAGTAATAACTGTCATAAGAAACTCGTCATTTACGCTTTTCAAATACGCCATTAAACTGTACGCCCCTTCCAATCGTGGGAACAATACAACACGAAGAGGCATATATCTTAGCCGACGTTTCTTAAAATCTACTTTGTTTCATTTGTGTAAAATACTTGGTCATTCTGTTCTATCATTCAATTCCCATAAAGCACCGAAAAGTTCTTTCACGATCTAACAAACGTCCGAGATTAATAACTGTCATGACTCATAATAAAGCTTCTTAATTTTCTTTCCGGATATGGCTCTAAACTGAAGGTCCATTTCATTTGGGTAAAAAAATATAACACGCACAACACGAATGGTCGCTAGAAGCTAGGCCCTGATCCGTTGCGCCAGGTATTTGCATTTTTTGTAAGTTAAAAAAGCCAAAGCAATAAATAAAAATGTGTCTGGGAATAATATCCACGCCATTTTCTTTTTTATCCTCTCAATGCCACTCTCATTTCCTTTTTTTAATTTCATGAGTGCAAGTATGTTTACAGGTATGTATGTACAGTGGAAGTCGCTTATAACCACGGTCAATGGACCTGTCAAATGCGGTCGTTATGTGTATGTATATGTACGACTGCAGAAAAAAACTAAAAGCAATAAACGAATATTGCAACTGCAAGCACATAAAATACAAATCTTCTTATTAATATGCCTTAACCACAATTAAGACAGTAAGCACTAAAACTAAGAGCAGGTATCCGGGAGACACATCAAATAAATTCAACATATACATACATTCATATACAGCTGCCCAATATAGAACGACCGTTGGCGATGTAAAAAACCGCTACCCAATGTAAAATCACAAAATTATGTACATATGTAAGTATGTAGTGTGTTTTCTTTCATTTTCCCTAAGTTATAAGCGACGGCAACGATTATTTATTTTCGGAAATTGGTCGTTATTTCCGACATGTTGCTATGCATGTACATATGTATGTATGTATATATCCTTCGATATATCCGACGGTAGAATAGTGCATAATATAAAAAAAAAAAAAACAAATGAAAGGAAAGTGGTCGTTATAAGCAACTTCCACTGTATATACATAGATACATAAGTATACATATAGCTTAAATTCGGAAACGTCAAAAAAATCGCATCTATGCGTCATCACTGCTCAATTGCGATGTTGATGCACAACGCAGTTGATGCTGATGTCATGCTGATAGAGGTGACGTTTCAGAACGCAATTTACAATTGTTCTACGAAATATGGGGTTTTCTCTTACTGAAACTTTTAATCTACCTGTAACAAACACATATACTATATGTAAAAAAAACTATCCTGAATAATTAATAATTGTTCTTATTTACTTTTCTTCTACTCCGCCATTTTATAAGCCTCGATTTTCCAAGGCATCAACAACAAATCACAAATTTTGCTGATGCTTTTTTCGTTGACGTTAATGAACATTTGGCTGGGCTGATTGAACATCAATAATGCAGTGATGCGTTTCTGAATTCACGCATATTGTATGTAGTGCGTAGTTACATACACATGTACATATGCACATGTCATATGCAGACGCCTGCGGATTGTATCAACTGATGGTATTTTGGTAGCCTCGTTGCTTATTTTGGCTTGTATCTTTTTTGCAGTTAGTTATGGATTATTTGAAGATATGGTTTTAATCTTCTTATCAAGCCTTTTGGTGGTTATTCGTGGACGTCCTGAACTTTTTTTTGCGGAAATCCGCCCACCTTCAGCAAATGCACTAACCACTTTATTAATAGCCGTATGGGATTTCTTTAAAACCTTAGCTGTATTTCGGTTAGAATAGCCTTCATTGTGCATATTAACGATAACACTAAATTGGTGGAAACTTATTTTTGCACTGCTTCAACTGATAGCTTAACTCGAAATGACGCTTGTACAGATAAATTTCATAGTATGTATATGACCTAGGTGAAGAGTACAGACAAGTTAACAGTTATCTTAACAATCCATAAAAATGTGGTCTGGGTGCGACCCGCAAGGTCCACACGACTAACTTCCCAGTGGGAAGAAATAAAAAAACAATATTCATTATTTAATTAATAAGTATTATTTTTTTCACATGATCATACGAAAAGGTTTAATGAAGCTCAATCCCAAGCACTAATGGCCTACACATAAACACTTGCTTCTGCAATTACTACAATGTTTGACGAACAATGAAATTTTCTTCTTCACGTTATCAAGAAACCATCAACTTGGAGATATCTCATCAATACCACTCATCAACTAAGAATGCTGAATTAACATTTCTTTACTTACAAGTAACTAAACAACAATATTGATAACAGACTACGCAGCTGACAGCACAATACAATTTACTTTCTTCATGAATTGTTCAAGATTGACATCACAAAACTACTGCTTTTCACCATGAATCGTTCAAAAATCATCAGTAGGAGATTATTAACCATATGCTCAAGAATTTTATCATCTCCAACAAACACTTCCATATTGGCTTGTCACAAAAAAATAATAACTACCAGAAATTGATGAAGCTTTCATAACATCAATCAGCCCATACACAACATATGCAATTAAATCGGATTTAAAATGGAAGAAATCGACTTTACATAAGACTTATCAAAATATGAAATAACAATATATTTTCATAAATACTATTTATATGTACTTATAGAAATGAAAAAAAGCATTGTTTCATCGAAAATAACTTTTACGGTTAATAACTTCTACTTACAACCATGTTTCACGTCATAATTTATTTTTTAAATGTTAAATGTACATCATACTATTACCTCCAAATGTTTTCTCAAACATAATATTCTTGTATTAATTGCATATTAATAAAGCAACCTTGAATTGCAAAAAGATTGTTGATTTTTTTATATCGAAAAATATATTCACATCCCATTTTTTATTATTAATATTGTTTTTTTTATTATAACTAATTGTTACGAGTTGGCTAGTTCGAAATCTTATTATTCTTCTGGCCTGATAATATAAATTTAAAATTCTACACATTCATCTAGTTTTTGTTCATAAGTATATTTTTTTAATAATATTTTTTTCAAAATAATTGCTACGACATTCATAATAATTTTGCTAAAATATACAATTATAATATTAAAAAAAAATCATTACGAAGGTATTTAGAATCTGCACGAATGAATAGTACAAATCATCAATTTCAAAATTCAGCTAGTTTGCTTCTATTTTTTTAGTTATTTAATTACTAACAAAAAACTACTAGACCGATTTTTCTGGAAACTTAATCAGTTCGTAGTTACGTAATTACGCGTCAAATGAACCCGGTCCCATGTCCATATCATCTTTGGTTCTCGAGATAATCGACACGAAAGATAATTCCGAACGCGCATACGCACATACGCACATACGTACATACACACACACAGACATCTCTGTAAAAACGTTGGATTTGGATTCAGGTGACCTTAAAACGATATGTCAAAATTCGTGATTCACAAAATCGGCCCCATTACAACAACTTCCCATTGGGAAGTTAAAAATATGTTGCAGCAAGAAAATTGCAAGAGAATTTGCAAGGACAGTTAGTTTTTGTTTTCAATATTCTATGGAAACTTATTTTTGCTGTCTACTTTAGGTACATGTCATATTGTTTGGGCGTTTAAACGAAAGGATATGGGAAGATTTAAGAAAATAAGTTGCAATAAGTGCACGTTGATTTCTCCATTAGTCATATAACTTTGTATCAAGATTAGTTTCTTATGTCCCTGTTGTTATCTTAAATAGTTTTATTTAACATGTTTGTAATTGTACAGGAAACTAAGTGTTATTTTTGAATGGGTCTCTTATAATTGATTTTCTCTTGTATGCGTAGAAAAAACCTTCACAAATAATATCTATGTACATACATATTTTTTAACCACAGCAACTAAAGCTGCTGAATATGGACAAAGGCTTCTCCCAACCAATGACAGAAAAATTTGCATTAAAATTGCTTGAAGTTGTCAGCCAGTATTGAGCCTAGGAAAGGAAACATTTTGTTTACCCGTACAAAACACTGGGTTCAATACAATACCAAAGCAATCTGTTGAACAATATGAACTTAATTTATTCAGCAAAGTATCTCATAATGCCTACCCACATGACTACGAGATAAATCTAGTCCAAATGAATCTATTCTGACGAATCTCGTATACTCATACTGTAACGTTTGCTTGTTTGGTTGCACTAGCTCTGAAATTGGAATTCCTGAATTTGAATTCAATCCTTAGAAAAATCATCCTTCGGTTCAGGGAAAATAACACGAAATTTCCAAATTCACCAAACAAGAAGGTACATTTGTACATATGTAGGTTCATAATGCATAAATAAATTTCATTTTATAAGATATGTACATATGTATGTACATGATTACAAAGAAAGAGTAACCGAATTCATTAACTGGCCTTATGTTCGAAAGGATAAGTAAAATACCTCCCGTAATTGAAGTGTTTTCACACCATCACAGCGCTTAACACTTTAGGTGTGTTTTTTTTACCAAACAAGTAACATGCCTTGTCGCATTATACCTACATAAGATGTTGCGGAATCAGATTAGTCTGTAGGGTCAAGCAACAAGTTTTCCGCTGGAACTGATTCAAAGTAATAATAAGTAGACTTTGCATGTGTCCTTAAAAAAGTGCGACAGTAAATATAAGATTTTCTATTTAGTCTGTAAGTCAAAAAATCGGTGGGGTTTTTACAAAAAGTAAACTTTTTTTAACAATCTTAATGTAGCGTTCAGAGGCGGTCGTGACTTGGCAGTTAGGTCGTTACTAAGTAGGAGGTTCGGGTTCCAGATCCATATCGGGTGGGACGGCGAGGATATGAATCAGCTTAGGATTTCAGGCCTATCAGCTTGACCTCCTTCGTTTTAAAGACCTTAAAGCGTATCCTAGATGTCCACATCCGCAAGGAGGTTCGGGTTCCAGATCCATATCGGGTGGGACGGCGAGGATATGAATCAACTAAGGATTTCAGGCCTATCAGCTTGACCTCCTTCGTTTTAAAGACCTTAAAGCGTATCCTAGATGTCCACATCCGCAAAACCCTGACTAAATCGCCGTTATCCAACGCTCAATATACGTACCTCAAGCGAAGACCCACAGAGACGGCCCTTTACGAGGTTGTGCGCACTGTCGAGAGGTCACTTCATTACAAAGAATACACTCTTTCCACCTTTTTAGAAATAGAGAGAGCGTTTAACAACATTCTCACCGAAGCGATCCAAGAATCTCTTGCCAAGCTGGGCATAGAGGAGCATATAAGTAAATGGATAGTTACCATGCTAAGATCATGTATCATTCAGTCTACACTCGGTTACGACAGCACAACTAAAATTGTAAGTATGGGAACTCCTCAGGGAGGCGTTATCTCCCCTCTTTAATGGCTAATGGCCATGAACAAGATCTTGGCACGACTGGACAGAAAGGGCCTCAAGGCTGTATATGCGGACGATTTGGTAATTTTATTGTCAGGAAAGTTTCTCTCTGTGATAAGCCAACTCATGGAGAGAGGTCTTAATTTAGTACAATCATGGGCCACGAGCTCTGGCCTTGATATAAATGGTGGCCTGCCTTAAGCAAGAAGTACAATATCGGTACACTAAAAAAATTTAAAGAGCAGCATGCGTTGGAACCACGGACTGGGCGCTCTGAGATCCTGTCCAACGGATGCTCTTACTGTGATCCTTTACCTGCTCCCTCTTGAACTTCACATCAGAGATACAATTTTTTGTTGTGCAGTCCGGCTCAGAGAATCTGGGTGCCGGACTGTTATGCATTACGGCCATAGTAAAGTCCTGGAGACTGTACCAAACAACCTGGATGCGTCTTCGACTGATTATAAAATCTCAACTCTAGATTTCACAAAACGTTTCTCTGTCATCGAAATGGTCTGTGGAGTCGGCGCAGGCGTTTTCTCAGACAAGCTGAACATCTCGAAACAATCAAGTCTACCGAATTTCGCCAGTATTTTTCAAGCAGAGCTTCTCGCGATTCATGAGGCTTGCCGATCACTGAACACTCTCTCAATACCCAACTGGAATCTTCCTATCTTCACTGATAGCCAAGCTGTTATCAAAGCCATTGTCAGCTTTCACATGCCGGAAAGAGCTGAAGAAATTTGGTGCTTAATCAAATATCGCCCTTATCTGGGTCCCGGGACACAGTAACTATGAGGGAAACAAGCGGGCAGACATCCCCCACAACACCTTCTGCCGTAGCTGCAGAGATGCTAACGAAAAAAAATCTCTTCTTCACTTTCTTTGCAGGTGTCCGGCCCTGGCGAAAACCCTCTCTCACCTCAACTGTAAACAACATTATACAACCAGGCTACATGAATTTTGTGGTATCAAAACGGCGCATTCTAGCGCTAATTGTGTAATGTAATGTAATATAAAGAAACAGTCACCTCTACCTACCTAACCTTCACTATAATGAAATCATCAGCTGTTGTAATTGCAATCGTTAGAAGCGTTGCTTCATGCTTTATGACGTATTAACATTTTTGTTATGCATCATAAATATGTGTCCTAATTCTTGACCGTCTAAAGTATCAACAAATTTAATGAAGCCACAGTTGCAAATATGTTTTTGGATTGCTGTGACAAGTTTTTCATTATTTTTTAACTCTCAGGTATTATTCTTGGAACTAGGCGGGGGCAATCCATAACAAAAAATGTCTACTTGATGAGAGTACTATATTCTCCCAGAAAGAAAGAAGGCGAGAAAAATGACCATCCATCAACAAGAAGTGCCTCGTGCCTTCAATAAATAAAGTGTACTACCTGGAACCAAAGTGACCATGAAAGCCCAACAATTCCGTTTATCATTGGATATATAGGCGGCAGAGTCTATTTAACATGAAACGTTCTGTAGGCCAGATTACTTCTTGTGGTTAATTAAGGGTTAATATGCAGTCCTCTTTATAAATATTTGACTGACAACCTGCCTCGAACTGAAATGCGTGACAGTGAAAGAAATGATGAACTCTTTGGTTTCCAACCGATATCGTACATGGGTGGGGTATTTAAAAGGTAGATACGCATGTATTCGAGATTTCGCAGTTTATAGGTTTCTACAAACGAACTTTCGCCTATGTATCAACTCGCACTCTAACCTCTTCAAAATTGTAAGACTGTGCTAAGGTTTTCAAGCAAGTTAAGGAATATCGTCATAAGTTTTGTTTAACTTTACAAATCTCCTTTACTAAATGGCTGAATAAAAAAGATTATACGGACCAGTTTTTTGGCTTGATTAGTGAACAATAAATTCATTGCAATATTTTGTTGATCAAGTTTAACAAAGCCTCCAAAAGAAGTGTAGCATGAAGTACGAGTATAACGTCATGACTCAGGGGTTTCTGCGGTGGATCTTGTTTTTACAGTCTCCTACTCATCGAAAATGCCTAAATAATACACGTCCAAAATTGAGGAATGTATCGTGTGATGAAGAAAGCCACGTACTTTTAAAGCAGTGACTATAGGTATCCTCTACTGCATTAAGTTCGGTTCATATACTTGTTTGAGTGATACAAAGTAAAGTGTGAGTGAATTTTAAAGCATCGGTAAAGTCGAACATCGCGCTGTTATAAAGAATATGTTTAAGAACAAATTTTTCTCCAAAGCTCATCTGTAAAGATATTGGTGCAACTTTAAGAAAATCTGCCTCATCGAACTGAAAACTGGGTAACAGAACTCAAACGCGAAGGAAAGATCATTGGAAACGACCTACTCTGTGGAAGAACTTCAATCTCCACTACAGAGATAGATAAACATCGTGTGATCTGATCAGATCAGAGCTTAGATTTAAGATAAAGAATATACATAGCTGATATCATCGGCAATTCGCACGAAGAAACCTTGGGTTCTGCAAAATTGGTTCCCAAACTGTTTTCGGTTGAACAAAAATATATAATCGACTGTCAATATCTCGCAAGTGCTTGAAAAAGTGCTTTTAAAACCAAGCAAGTCAAACCTTTAACTATGTGACGGCAGCTAAGACCTGGGTCCAGCAGCATACTTTCTAAGCCCAACATCATTTAAAGATTGGAGAATCACCAGTCTCGAAAAAAGCTAAATTTCGAACGCGTTCTTAAAGCCTTGGGAAAATTTTTTTAAGGCTGTTTTAATGGCTTTAGAGATCAAAAGTAAAAAGCGCCATGACATTAAAGAAGACGAAGTTCAAAAATAAAAGTAGTTTGTAAATTTCCTTGTTGATTTTTCAATCCACAGTTATAACTCTTGTTAGTCAATATTGCAGAGGTTCTCGTTCAAGTTGGTAGAATTCTTTATTTGATGACTTTTAATTTAAAGTCAACATTGGGGTATTGTCACCTGATTCAAGAAGTAACTCCTAGGCATCCTTACACCTTAAAAATTTGTAAAACATATGTACATATGTATGCGCTGAGCGTTTTATACTGTTTGTTTGAAAGTATGTAGTCGTCTTACACTATGAATGCATTTGTACAGAAATTTTCGCATATTAATCTAATTCCCACTTTAGCGATGTAGCATCTGCTGTATTTGTTACTTTCAGTCAAAGTACTAGGTCAAGGCCTTCACCTAAAAGATGCCTAGCTACTTTCTATTAAGGCTCAATTACGCTTTTATAAACATAGCTTAAAACAATATTTTACACTGCACCGTTGCAGATACCATTTTGGCATGGTGATCCGAAAGCCCCATAAAATAATACCATAACAACTTTTGCTATAATGAAGTCCAATTTAGACCCATTATGCAATTTTATCTAAGTGCGACTACTCACTGAAAGATGTGAGATGTATGAGAAGAATATAAAAATTTCTGCACAAGAGCAATACGAACACAACTCTCACCGGCAACTCGAGTTGAATATCTAAGCAATAAAAAGCAGATGGTATGACCATCATTACCAATTGCGCAATGTTTTCGCATTTCTGGTTAGGAAAAGTTTACCGCGCCGCAACTTGCTCTCTCTATCTCTTTCTGGTCTCCGTGGTTTAAAGTAAATATTTCCTAAAACCGGGTTTAACAAGCGATAAGGTAACACTTTCTGGCTGCATTGCGAGTTGTTGTTCTTTTTTAATTTTGTGACTCCTCTTGAAGCGTAATCTGTACGATAATTTAATCACGTAATACCCTGAGAAATGTCTTAGAGGGACGTGTTTATTTTGAATTCGCGTAATTCAACTGATTATTATCAATTGGTTTTCTTAAAAATATTATTGTATAATGCGATTTTATCGCAAGTAATTTTTGGAAGCCACTGCTTTTGTCTGAGACATTGTTTTGGAGCTTAGCCTGTATTTTTTCCAAGATAATTGATATAATTAAAGGGTTACGTAGTGTCATCCAAGCAGTGGTCAAAATTTGGATGTCATGACACTTACTTATAATTTAAGACACACAGCAAGCGTCTTGTGTTAATTACCTAAGATAAACTCTAGTGGAGTATTGCTATATAATACATGCAGCGGCATTCCAAGAGCATCACAATTGGTCGACAGCGGCGATAAGTGATTACCATCTTGCAATATTTATGGGTAGAGATACAGCACTGGCAGACTTAAGGATACCTTAATTTGATGAGATATTGAACAGAGTACAGACACCAGACCTTGAAGATCACAGGATTGTTCAATGTTTTGGCTCCGACGTCTGGAAGTCTTGTCGCCAGAAGAGAGAGTGTCCATTGCGGATGATAGTCCATGGCTACCTGTAGGTATAGGTACACAGATCGAAAAGTAGATAAATCTGCGAGCTATGCATACAACTTTAGTGGTGAAAAACGTAAGAAAAAGGGGAAAACATAATGCTTGCAGTGACAAAAGAAATGTTTTGTGCAACGCAGTGGATTTAGCAAGACCTATTTTCATCTTCGTAGTGTATGAGTCTTCTTGGTATTGGGTAAGATTACATGAAATCATTGAAGAAATGGAAAATGATCGTTGTGGATACACTCGTATATATCGACGGCAGCGGTTAGTACGTGACTAAATTACGTTTGTCAAACTATGAGGAGTGTATCTCTGTGAAAGCAATTATTCAAAAAACATTTGACCTGCTACTTGTGGAATGTAATAAATTCCCAACTAGAAATTGGCTTTGTTGTAATTATGTGCATACACTAGTGGATAAATATAGACGCATACAAAAAGGAGGGTGAAACTGTGCTAGTCTTTTCGAATGTGATTATTCCTTGTTTGTATATACATATACATATGCATATGCAAGTCAGAATAAGTTGCCACTTTAAGAAATAATACAATATTAAACACATATGTACATATATGAGGCAAAATGAATATCTAGCTGCGGTTAAAAAAAAACCCATAAGAGCGTTACTAGCATTTACGACCAATACTTCCGTTTTTAAATTCTGACTATTAAATCGATACTTTGATAGCGGTAATGTTTACATCCACAATTTTGCAAGAACATCTCTGCGCATGCACAGTCCAATAAACAGCATCATCTAAAATACATACATATCTATCTACATACACAAAGAAAATAAAAACACAAAGGGCTTCCAAATTAAAAAAAAAGAATATTTACTACCTTAAGTAAAACATTAGAGTGGTTAAAATAGTAATTTTGTAATTAATATTTGCATAGCCTTTATTAGAAATGACTGTCATAAAACATTATAGCATTAAATCAACAAATGACTGACGTCTATGCAAAGAAATGGCATACCAGCAACGTTGGATTGTACAACTAAAGTTGTTCCTCTGAAGCACCTTTCTTCACATCGGCCCATTCATTTTCCAATGGATTTAAGCCTAGAGATTGTGGCAGCCATTCCGTCACCACATTGATCCGATTTTCTTCAAACCACCTCTTAGAACTTTTACTAGTATATTTTGCGTCATTATTCTGTTGGAAGACCAAACCCATCTCAATGGCATTTCCGCGGAAATAACTGTCAACATAATTTCCTCCATACTTTTTAGGTGTAGGTCCAGTAGAAAATGTATACAATACATATATTAGATCAACGACACATTAAGAGAAAATCCCCAAATCATTATGCAGCCGTGTTCGGCCGTTTTTGTGGTGTAAGTTGGCTAAGACTCTGTGTTTAAGAACCTTCTAAAATATCAACGAGACTAAACAGCACGATTATACTCTCGTTAGATCAAAACGTTCATCCACCTTTGAGCTTTTGAAGAAAATGCTAATAATGCACTTATAGTGCTATTTTTTTTAACCACAGCTGCATGTAAATATTTCAGTATTCAGTCTATTCTTCTGCCCTTGCCATTGAGTCCGACCTCCTAATTTCCCTATTTCCTCCCTATTCCCCCAGCTACTTATAGCTTCTCACAAGTTAGAAGGCGATAAGTTCCTTTTCTTTATTTGTCTGAGGCATGGCCCCCAATCAACAAGGTTCCACGAATCATAGCAACATTGTTAACTGGATACGAAACTTTTCATCAATCGCTGTATAGCTCCTATATTTCGTCGTTGAATCGCCAGTCCCCAAAAAAGGACTTTGTTATATTTACCATCATTCCCTTTCTCTTCAGATTATTGGACCATTTATCCGTATTCAATGTTTTCGAATCTGTGGGTATCCAACTTTTTGAAACAGTTCAGTTAACGATTTTGCACCCTTGGTCCACCATATTTAATGAGTACCAGGTCTATTTCTTCAGGTCTGGCGGCTTTTTCAATGTAAATTGTCTGTATATTCACCCCTTTCTTTTCTAACCTGTCCTTCTGTTGGTTCATCTTTTACTTCTAGGAATGGCCCATGTACGATTCCGGTTCATCTTTATTGAAGTTTTTTTAAAATACTTCGCCATGTAGCTTTTGTTTGCCCGCATACTTCCTCAGCCATTTTATTACGGTTTCTTTTATTCTTCTGTATTTATTCTCTAGGTCGACATCACTTGGAGGTTTCGCTTGTAGTTTTCGTGACAGTCGATCGATGTGCACCCGGCTTTCATCCACTTTTTGTAGCTCTTATTGCTTAGCGGATTTGAAGACTTTATATTATGGTCTTGGTGGCTTCCTAAATTGGGTATCTGCTATTAGTAACCGGTGATCTGACCCAATAGGACATAATCAATTATGCTCCTGGCATCCTTTCCATCAGCATGGAATGCAACCTGGTGTATTGTTTTGTGCGGGGAAAACGAGTTGCCTATTGACAAGTGATTATGAAAGCAGAACTCTATCAACCGTCTGTCATTTTCATTTAGTGTTGCCTCTCTTCCATGGTTACCTATAGTACCGTGGCCTACGCTCATGACCTCCTCCGTTCTAGCGTTTAAATCTTCCAGGAAAGTTGCTATTCTTTCCATCCCTGCTTCCGTTTCAGTTATCATCTCCACTTTTGCAAAGAACTTCTCCTCAGTTTGCATACATTTGGATAAACGACACCTTAATTTCCAGATCCAGTTGTACTGTATGTATCTTTTTGTGTATCCATTCTGCACTGACCTCACTTAGTCCAGGCAGATCCAAGTGGCAATCTTTCATCTCTTATACCAGCTCTACTTTCTTTCCTACAATCATTTATATGTTTCAGGTTTCAATTCTCATTTTCCTGTTGATCCGTCTCTTTCGAGGCTCGTTTGTTGGCTTTATATCGATTATATTACTTGAGTAAGTGATTAGCCACTGTGACCCATGCTGGCACCCCTCACATGATACTATCACTCGCAACAAGTGAGCAGAGCTTTGTTGACGGGGTGTTACTTCCCCCTCCCTCTTTTGCATCCGAGCTTGGGACCGGCAATAATGAAGCTGGCTTTGATTCAGGCTTTCATTTTACTCTCTGCTAACTAACCTAACCCTTTCCTTTATACAGCTGTTGTCATGTTTTTGAGTTTTAGGGTCGATATTTCCCCCTTGTTTAACTATCGCATCTGTCGGCGTCCTTCATCAAATCGGAGGATTTTCTCTAGTTGTTGGAACGAGTAATAGGCTTGCCTGCAATAATATCATTAATTATTTGCGACGTTGGCGAGATTGGAAATATACTCGTACATAGGTACACTCCATCGGCCAGGGCTCTCTTGCTATTGTCGTTATTGTATGTTAGATGGGCTTACAGAGATCATCGGGGGCGCGAGGATTGCAAGTTGACTTTCTTATTATACTTTAACTCTGCTTCGAGACCTCAAAAGCTAAAGTACGAGATTTTATCTAAAGGCCCAAAATCTGGGCACATACAGACGAACGGACGAACATATGTAGCTCGACTGACACAACTTGTGTATATGCCAATCGTATATACCCTATGGGATAGGGTATGAATATTGTAATACAATAATATTTTGCTCAATAACGTGAATTATTAAAGAGTTTCCAAAATTTTGAAAAATAAGTATTTATAGTCCTAATGTCGATCTGAATCCAAATAAGTACCTGTTCCCACAAATGGGTTTCCGATTCCCATCTCTGGTAAACAACTGTACTATCCGAACAATCTCATGTCCTATACTTAAGGCGACTACCTCTTATGCTCACACAATTGAACATATTGACACTCATAATGTGATGGTGCTACAAGATTCGATGGTTCACGTACGAGTAAAGGTTTCGTTTTCAGGAAAGGTTCAATCGTCCGTGAATTGTTATCTTTCTCAGAAATTTGGTAGATAATATTGAAGAGAAACATTATCCATAATCCTTTTCGATGAATGGATACCAAAAACAAATAATGAGTGAATATTTACAGACGAAAACTATCAGCACAGTCAACAGACGACTCAGAAAATCTATCGTGACACTCAGCCAATGACAGTTAAACCTTTAAACCCCAGCATTAGTAGTCACAAATCGCATAAGTAGACAATGTCACGATTCGTGTTTTAAATCGTAAGTGGTAATAAGTCTGATCTGAGGCAATCGAACTTAGCATATTCTCCATAATCCAATTAACGGTTCGAAAAAAAACCAACAGAATGGACACTATTGATGAACACTTGTCTACAAAGATGTAGATGTACAATCACTACTGCCTTTTATGATATACTCACAAGCACCACATAGCTGAGTGCACCATCCAACAAAACCTTGGCGCTTCCAAACAATCTTTGCAAAATGCATAATACGTTGTGGCGATCGAAATTACCTAGAAAAACAAAAAGTAGTCCCAACCAGTTACATTCTTCTTTTTTTATGCGGATGTTGCAGAAGTCATGCACAACTGGTATCGTCTTTAAAATTAATGTATAAAAAAATCACTAAACTTTCGCTTTCATTCGTTCGTTGAGTAAGGGGGTACCTGCCATTAATGCCACAAAGATGTTACGTTTCGCTTTTACATCGACGAAAATTCGAAATACGCGGACATTGGGCAGTTATACCGACGATGAAAAATAATTTATATTACAGGGTGTCCCCCGAGACATGATCCAAATTAATGGAGATAATAAGGGGTATGGAGCAAAAAACAAAGGAAAGTATGAAGATACATACATAAAATATATGTACATATGAATACGCTTCTATCTGAGTAACGGACAGTTTTTTTTTTAGCAGATGCTTTGATCCGCTTGAGGTTGAGAGGATGTAGGTGTGATTAATTATGATGAAACGACAACAGATCTTGAATGGTATTTATGATCGATGAAAGATATTTCCTCATTGTTTTGGATGTGCGAATAATATGAGGAGTGATAATCGAATCTTTGACTTTGGTGAATTATGATGCGCAGATTGGCAGCGTGAGTACATACATATGAAGCTGAAGGGTTACCGCTGCAGTAGCAACTATGTAATTGTTGGAGCTTGAGGTTATGCAGAACGACTTTGTGGCTTTGTGACTTCGTGGCCTATGAAGTAATGAGTAGACTCGAAATGAAACACGTAGTTCATATACATATGTATGTATGTACATATGTACATATGCATGCGCGAGTACATATAGCACAGATGAGCTTTGAGGGGAATATGAAGTGAAGAGAACGTTCATTTTAACTCAAATTTCTATCTCACTCGTCTCAAAACATTGAAAAAAAAAAACCCATGAAAAATAAGTTCAATTAATAAATGAAGACTGGAACGAACTGATCGTTTTTAATGTTTGGAAATAAGAAAGTTGACGTATTTTCAATTAGCAGATATAGTAAAAAATAAAAGAATGTGCACTGATAACAGAACAGTGGATTCCTTTTTGCGACCAACAGTATCCTCAAGTGAATGCATCTGCACAATATTAAGACTTTTAGTAGAACGAACTATTTTGATAATTTGCACAAAGTTTTCGTTGCTATATCACCGCACAGCCTACATTTTTGTACCGAAAGTACTTATGCAGAACTATTTCCCAGATGCTCTCTCAATTTTCTGGCAATGTAATTGTCCTTTCGGCAAGACTTTCGGTTCATTGGAAAGGAAAGGTCCTATGGATCTATACAAATGTGATAAGGTCACAACTACGTGACGTTGGTAGTAAGCATGTGATTGTTCATCGCACTAAATTGAAAAAAAAAAAGAACAAAATTTCAGCCACGGGTGCGTTCTTGAGTAGGGTTCTGCTCTAGATGCTCTGTTAAACCTACCTGTAGTTTTTAAGAGTTTTATTGTATGGCATTTCTTGTGCGGCCCGATCTCATGCATATGCATATGATGAAATGACCATAGAACTTCGGATGCCCTAATTTACGGCCGATTTTCGTTGTCTTCAGAACTGCTTTAGGCCAGAATTTAAACTAGCAATGGATTATAGTCGAATGAATCCAAAACTAGGAAAGTATGGTCTGGTGATGGGCTCTTCTGGTTCTGTGAAGACTTATGCATGTAGTCCCAATGGGCATGAAGTATGTATGAAGTACATAAGAAATAAGTGGAAAGATTGGAATGTCTGCGATTGAAATCACACTGTAATGAGTGTAATCAAACGCTTGTAGAAATCCTCTCGCGATCGCGTTGGATCGCTGAGCGGGAGCTTCGACGCTCGAATCCCAGAACCACCAAACATTTTTTCACAGTCCCACCTCTCGCAAATGTCTGACAACGTCCGAGAGTAATAACTGTGAACAGAAAGCTTCTCAATTTGCCTTTTGGATATGGCTCTAAACTGTACGTCCCTTCCACATGTATGAAAAATATAACACGCACAAAACGAATGGTTGCGAGAAGCTAGGCCCTGGACCACATATGTACGTCCGTTGCGCCAAGTATTTGTATTTTGTTGTGTCTGCATAGGCTAGACTTAGCATTGGATCCTATCTCTACGTAGATTATTTCTAGAGGATGATGAAACCTCTCTTCATACGCATGCGTAAAAAGGCTGATTCTAGGAAACAAACTTGTTTCACTGCTTGCCCTTGCTGCAATACGTTTGCATATGGAGTGAATGACTTGCTTTAGACACCCATTAGCAGGGACATGAAAACCGTCTTTTGGGTTTTTTGAGGTTTAAAGCTTAACCTTACTGATTAACCCAACAGTTGAAAACAGTAACCACTCACCTACGGCGCCTAGGCACGTTTAAGTAAACGCATCTGGTTCAACTTGGTAAAACTTAGACTGGCATCTCCCATACCTTTCAAACTTTAAACTTTAGTTCACCCCGTCGAAATGAAGTTCGATATTTTAATGAATTACCATCTATTCACGCAGTCGCTTTTCTTTAGTATAATTCCATGTATTCGAGCACAAGCCTCGTTCTAGTGAAGCACAAAGTAATACTGAGAACAAAATGCAAAACAAAATATAAAGCTGGCCTTTGTTTAGTTTAGTTTATTTTGCCAAAGTAAGACAACAAAGTAACAATAAAGATTATAATAATAAATAGATGCATATAAACGTATGTGTACATATATGTATAGTTCACAGTGAAATAAATAAATAGATATGAAGTTAATACATTTAATGTTTTTGCAGACTTTAGGAGATAAAAAAAAAAAACAAAAAATTAAAATTAGAAAACAATTAAAAATCAAAAGTCATGAGGAGTATTCAACCATCATTCTATGTAAAATTCTATTTTTAAAGCCATCTCTGCTAATATTTAGATTGAATAAATCAAAGTATTTGTTAAAAACCTTTGAGCACCGATTAAAAGATTCGTGAGAAGCATAATTAGTCAATGAGTTACTCTCTTTTAAGTATCTGGTATGTCTTAAATTACGAACATTTGGATTAACAGATACTTTGGAACACAAAAAAACAGAGTTTATATTACCTTTCAAAAGGTCAAACGCAAATAAAGCCTCAGACAATTCCCTACGATTAGCAAGACTACACATATTAATGAGCTTTAGACGATGAGAATAACGAGGCAATGAAAAAAAGTCAGAACTCCAGCCGAGACCTCTCAAAGCAAATAACAAAAATTGCTTTTGGATAGATTCAAGTTTCTTAACATCAGTATCATAAAACGGAGACCAAATTACACTACAGTACTCTAACAAAGACCGAACCAAGGAGCAATAGATCGCTTTTGTGATGTAAGGGTCATTAAATTCTATTGATCTACGTTTAATAAAACCTAGCATACACATGCTTTTAGAGTGTACTTTGTCAATATGGTGTTTAAAAGTTAGTTTATTGTCAATTAATATTCCTAAGTCTTTTATTACGTCCATTCTAACTAACTTTTGTCCATTGATGGTATAGTCAAAATTTATTGCACTTTTTTTTCCTTAAAAATGAAATAATATTGCACTTTTCCACATTTAGCGTCATACCATTCAAGTTACACCAGTTCAAACATTGCTGCAATTAGAGTCCGTCGAGTGCATTGTTCACATTATGGAAAACCTTAAGGTCATCGGCATATAGGAGATATCTGCACCCTCCGAATAATAAGGGCAAGTCATTTATAAATAGTGAAAATAAGAGCGGTCCAAGATGGCTACCTTGAGGTACACCAGAGGTGACAAAAATTGGTCGAGAAATGACATCACAAAACCTGACACACTGCGTTCTTTTTGACAGATATGATTCTATCCACATTAATAAATTTCCTTTGTGTTTCGTTTTGAGGCTGATACATATGTATGTATGTATGGCCAAGACTGTCAGCCTTTCGAAACCTTGTTAGCAGATCTACTCGAAAGTAACGTATGTAGTTTCGTGATTGGGGTTATTTTAAGAAAGGGATCCGTTTCCGGATGCCTCTAAATTATGTATATTTACTTCGTCTTTGTCGGAACGCTTTCAAACTTACCACGGATGCGGAATAATTAATTTAATTATTAATTGCCCCCTTCAATATTTGCAGGAACTAATAATTTGCAATCTCTTATACTTTACTATACAACTACTTCATATATTCTTACTTTAAAGGACCAACTCCTAAGTGGTGAAGAATCCTTTAAAAATGTTATATTAATTTGATCGTAGGCAATTTTGTTCAGTTATCACAAGATAAGGAAATATTTGTAAGAACCGATATTTAAAACATTTTAACCACATAAAAACTTTTTGCGGCATTGTAACTTTTTCATCGTAGCCACTTTTGTTCCGGTATCGGAAGATAACGTATTGTTTGGGAAACTTATTTTAAACGCAATAAAAACTTAAGATGGCATTGGAACGACTTATTTAAAATGTATACCAAAATAACTAATTTAACTAGGTCACGTAAGTTCACGCGACTCCTAAATGCTTTTGTTTTTATTGTTTATCTACGAATATAATTCTATCGAAGAAGATTTAGAACTCAAGATGGTTTCGATTTACTTTTTTTTACAATTCATCTTAAATTGAGCGTGCCACGTTTTTACGTACGACATTTTCAACAATGTAAATCGTCTTATATGTAAATATTTCCTTCAGTGTTAGGAACCAGTATTCGTATGTACCTATGTATAAAATTTCAATGAAATCTAAATAATGCCGAAAATAGGACGCCAAATTATGAAACATATAATGTTTTATAGATGTCCTAATCATTCAATGTAGTGCCAAAAGTAATAACCGGTAAATTATAAAATACATAATAGGGCTAGTGAAGTTTTTAATGTATTGCTATAGCGAGCCAGCTGAATTTCGGCATCCGGCTCAACATTGCGCCTTTTTACAATTTAAATGCTTTTGTATTTTGTTCTGTACAATAGTAAAGGCGTTGTATATAATGCACAGGGAAAGTATTAAAATAACAAAAACATTTTATAGTATCATTCAATAGATTTTCAAGGCATTATATATGTACAACCTCTGGACGATATAAACCAGGGAAATGCCACCATCGATAAAATATTCACAAAACGGCAGATCTCGTAAAGTAACTTTGTTAAAAGCTTCCACCATCTTTTCATTGATTTTAAGGCCGTGTATGACAGTATTTATAGAGACGAGCTATACAGAGCAATGTCTTATTTTGGCATCCCTGCTAAATATGTAAGTCTGTTCGTGTAGTATGACGATGGAGAACGTTCATTGTTCCACCAAGGGCAGTAACGACCTCACCGATACCTTTGATATTAAAAAAAAGATTTACACATGTCATTTCTTTAACATCATATTTGAAACAATTTCACAGAAATTACAAGCCCAGACCGGAGGCACAGTTTTTCAAAAGTCTGTGTACGAATACGATATTGACATTATTGCAGAACACAGCGGGCTGTCACTGATTCGTTAACTAGTATTAAAACGGAAGATGCCGAAATGGGTTTAGCGGTAAAGTATATGCTGTCAACAAGAAGAGACACAGAACATCACAATCGACAGCTTTAACCTTGAGGTAGTAAGGAACTTTGTCTCCGTTCAGCTAAAAATTCCGACAATAACATTTCATTGTTTCATTGGGCTAAAAAAGCGAGTGAGTAGTAAAGATCTATCCCGAAAAATTAAGGAAATTCTATACAGAACCCTTATGATCCCAGTCCTGCTTTATGGGGCTAAAGTATGAACTTTGTCGAAAGTAGATGAAAATATCCTCGAGGAAGACCTCAGAAGGTGACCTTAACCAGAAGGTGGAGAAGCTTGTTGGTGAAGGTCCAGGTTCACATAGAACTGTAGCGTAACCTCAGTAAGTAAGTAAGAAAGTCGCAGCCAAACTCAATGCATTATTTTCGTTGTAGTGATACTATAATGCCCGTTTTCACAGTGCGAGCTTAAGTGTCGATCCAAGGATGAACTCAGGATCAACACAAATTTCGTTTTCACAGTGGAGGTTTAACGATAAACTCCACTTAAGTAGTGGTTTAACTTAAACCACCGACTGCCGTGGCTTAAGTGTCGATCCAGAGAGTACATAGTTGCCATTAGTGTACTAAAATAATATTAACCACAAAATACATTACAGAAAACCTGCATAAGCAACCAAATATTTTGTCTGGCAATGCTGTTGAACTCAAATGTCAATTTAATTTTTCTGTTCAATTGTAAAGAAATCGATGTAGTTGCTTGATTTTCGTGAAAGACATTAAATAAAGTAAAATGGAAGTGATAGACTCGGATGAGGAAAATATGAGTGACGAGGAAAAGTACTGCACCATCGTAGTGCGTATTTCAAGAGAAAGGGTTATTCACACTCGAACAAATCATTTCTACATCTGGGACGATGTTTCATTGGCATACACTCTGTCTGTACTTTTATTCTCTATTATCTTTCGGTGTTTCACTATTATATCTAGTAAAATTTCGATTTCTGCTACATTAAAATTAGCACTTCTTCTTTTATCGTTATTCTCCATTGTTTTTGAAAAGAAGGCACTTGATACAATAAAATACAAATTTCTTTTGACATTACGTGTCCAGTCACAATAATTATTTTCCATAAATGGTTCACAATGACACTCAATCCATGGCTTAACTAAACCACCCTTAAATATTGACTGTGAAAACGAAATCTTGTTAAGTGGAGTTTATGCTCGATCCTACACTTAGCTAAACCAACACTTAAGCTCGCACTGTGAAAACGGGCATAAGTGTTTTTCGCACATATTTATTTTTAAGTTTTACTATAAATATAGGTATATAAATCTTTTATTGGCTTGTTAATTAAGCACAATAAGTAAGATTCATAAAATTATAGGGAGATTTTTTGTTTTGCCACTATTAACCTAGAAAGATGACCACTTACTCATTGGTTGCAATTTTTGTGCATGAACTATACAAGCACAAATCAAATCTTGCTATTTAGCCCTTATTATTTTTACATTCGCAATTTATCTCATTTACAAGATGTGTGCAAGCTGAATGAAGCTTACAAACAGCCGTTGAATATATTACCCGTCTTGAAGCTTGCTTTTATTTATTACAAACAAGTTGACCGGCATTCCTGCCGGTAGAGGTTCAATATATCAATAAACCTTTACACGTAGTATTAAATTATGTGTTCCGTTTATTTTTATTCGGCAAGTTTGCTTATATATGTATGAACACATGTATGTATGAGAATCATGCACATAAATTAATTTCGTTCGCTTCGCACACTATTTTTTTTCTGAATTTTTTCATCAACTCTTTCAATTACCTTTCTCAGTTCTTTATAATCGCAGTTAATTAAAACTACATCATCTCTTCTTTTTCGCCAGAGGTGGTGATGCCAAATTAATATTCACTGTCAATTTTGCCTCTTTTGTTTCATTTTCTTTTCCGATTTTTGTTTAGTTTTTTTTTCGTATTTCTTTTATCGGGCTTAATTGGCTTTGCTTCGCTAACACAAGTTTTTTCTTTAACAAAATTTGATATCTTATTCTTCTTTTGTTTACATTTTGCTTTACAATGTATGAATTTTTTTATTTTGCTCATTATATTTAATTTTGTCTTTTTTTTTGAGCGCGCTTTGTTGAGTTTCCACTGTAAGTAAGCATTAACCTAGTGCCCTAAAAATGCTTAGAGCATTATCCTTTATCTTTTTGCTAGTGGCGAAGATTGAGCTCGTTGTATACCTGTGTATATTATAATTTAACTGGCTTGAAACCACTGGCGAACTTTCTGAACTTCTTGTTATCCATTCATCATGCGTAACCAATATCTCTGCATAACTATGCAATGTTGGTATAAAGAATTATACACATAATATTACTGCTAACAAAAGAAAGAGTTCACATCTAGACTGCATGGCACTTCTAGAATCCAGTATAGGACTTCTTGAAGCTGGCTGACATAAGATGAAGCGCAATCATATCTTGATGCATTTCAGTAAGATCTGGACACAGTACAGTCAAAAAAAAAAAAAAAACGACATTATTACCTTAAGTACATAGACCACAGTGGTGCAACAACACAGATGAGTCCATTTGGTATGTGTATATGTATACCATAGCCTAACCAAAAGAAGAAAAATGACCCTCGGAAGACGTCACTTCAACGACATGGGCAAACTGTTAAGAAAACCGCCAAAAACCGTTCTAGAATTCATACCGAACTCGGTTTGGATTAGGAAAGAACTTATTATTTGCCTTTTTTATTTTCAACAGGAGCATGTGCGTATGTAAGAGACGGCTGAAAGAGGCTCCTCTTTCAGAACATTAAATTGAATTTCTAGTTGACGGCTAAAGCAAATGCTACTTTCATTTTCGAATCGGTATTAAAAGCATTTAATACTCAAAACCCAACAAATGCACACTGGAGTATCAAGTGTTACTCGACTTAAAAGTATCCTATGTGCCGAAGCTAGGGACAGTAGATTTGATTTAAAAAAGAGCTTAAAAACTGACCGACTCTTAGATCGGTGATATGAGAAAAACTGCCTTGAATAAAAAGGAAAGAGCATTTTTTACTGAGCTTCAAAAGCTCATGAAAAATTTCCACAAAATGTTGAATACATCACTTTATACTCGAAAAGAACACAACTGGTGTGAATTCTCTATATGTTTATTTCTGGAAATCTGTTGCCCCTGAAAACAAAAATGTCTCCAAGGGGCTTAGCAAAAATTAAAACCGATAATGATTGACAATTGTTGGCACAGATGGCACTCATTGTAAACACGAAACAGACATTTATTTATTTATTTATTTATTTAAATAAATGACATTGAGCTGACTATACTGCAAAACAGAATGCGCGGCGATCCAGTGCCAGAGCCTTCAACTGTAACATTCAACGTATTTTTCCAAAGGTAAGAAGATATTTCTAACTCTACATTTTTAATTTTATGTACATTTTTATGTATGTACCAAGCTGAGCCATCTATTCGTTTAAGTGCACGTTCTTTCGGGGCGGGTTTCCATTATGTGAAGTGTGCAATATTTTTTTTTTTTTTCTTGTTTCAAACGGCCTAAAAAGCACGAATATATTTTTTTCTCTGAGGAAATAAAAAATGAGACATAACCCGCCCCCAAAGCTTCGAAAAAGCCATATGAAATGGTATCAAAATTTCCGAAATTCCAAAACCGAATTATATTTGTGTTATTATATTCTTAAAAAAGAGCTTTAATTAATAAAAAATTATATTTTCATCAAAATCGGTGCAGAATAGGCGGTGCAAGAAGAATCTCTCAAATTGGGAAGCTTTTAGAAAAATTATAGTGCACAATTCATGTTATGAGTATTATTCGCATGAGTAGGGTGACCAGATCCATGCCCACGAAAAAGAAGACACCTTCAAAAATCTCAAATGAAAAATTGAAGAACAAAAAAAACAACCAAAATAAAAAAAATATAATATTTTTTTTAATTCATCAAAACAAAAAAAAACACAAATTTTAACAAATTCAAGTAAAATAAATAAAAATAAAAATAAGATGGCGTTGTGTTCAGAAGTGAATGAGTTTAGGTACAAATATATTTTAAGTCGTGTTCGCACAGAAAGATGCAGAAAATTTCTGAATTAGTGTTGAAAAAAAGTTTTGTTGTAGTTTTGTGATGTCAAAAAATTTAGTTAACTGAGAAAACCCAAAAAGAGGAGAAATTGCATGTTTTTCCAAAAAGATACGGCCTTTTTTTGCAGACGAAAAGAGGACGTCTGGTGGCCTGCGCATGAGTGGAAACAACCAGCTATTCACTCTCATTGCTTTGACTGAATGTAATTAACAGATGTGAGCGGTATAACACGCTTACATTTTCGTTGTAATTTTTTAAAATTTGTTAAATGTTAAAATTTTCTTCTATGATTGTGTAGTGTTTAAAATTATAAAATTTCGAAAATAGTTTGGAGTGTTTTATAATAAAAGTGAAAAAAAAATTGTTTGGGTAATGTGGGCCCGGGCCATATTTGACACATAACTGTACTTGTACTTTTATGTTTTGTTTTTCAAAATCACCAAAACGACATGAGAAAAGCAATCGCTGCTACCAGGTGGGCTATATTAGCCGCACTTTTTAAAAAGTGCTTTTTGACGTTCTTTTTATTTTTTTATTTGAAGCTAAATTGTCTGTTTTATTTCCACAAAAGTCAAGGATGAACCATATTTGTCCGACTTACCCTACATACATACATATATCGCCTTAATATCCAACTGCTAGTATTATGGATCCTTTCAGCTTCAGTTTCGCCATGCGAAAATTATTATTTTTAATACGACCCACACTACCTTCATATACATACATGTAGGTATGAAGGTACATACAAACATGTGTATGCCATTGTCTACGCTCCATTTTGCTTGCATTTATTTTCATATGATTTCACCGACAACAAATAAATTTTGAAGTACTAACCAGCCAATGCAAACACTTCAATTAGTGTTGT
This sequence comes from Blera fallax, assembly GCA_946965025.1. Classification (NCBI taxonomy): domain Eukaryota; kingdom Metazoa; phylum Arthropoda; class Insecta; order Diptera; family Syrphidae; genus Blera; species Blera fallax. Next base: position 65,893,592 of record OX337244.1, read on the forward strand.
GCTCACTACGCAAGGTGTATGTAGTTCATTATAATTGTTTAGAAATTATCAGCATTGTGCTGATTATTTTATTCGCAATCATCTTAATTTGTCAGTAGAAGCGTAACGCTGATTTTGTACCCCGATGGTGTTCAAGGGCACACCAGCGCAGGTACAATGTATACGTACATTACCTCATCATGAATATGATACTCGTGTATTAAATCTTATAATATGCACTTAAAAGCTCTGACAGATGATCTTGTTGAGTCCTACTCATGCGATGTTTCATAACCTGGAATTAAAGTGCGGTTCACCATTTATGCAATCAACTAATGGACCTTGACAATGATTATACTACACATACAGTTCTTCGACTTTTTGTCCTTTGTGTGCGCAAGCCGTATAATATTTATCCATTCAGCATTGGGAAGAATAAGCAGCAAATACATTAACAATACTCATATGATTCAGTCTTTTATTGAACGCATTTCGACGTTGCATAATTTTTTTAACGGCTGCTTGTACACCGAGTAATTACGTAATATTTCCTTAAAGACTTTTTTTCTTTCCTTAAAAAAAGTAACTGCCAATGCCTGAGAACTGGCTTGGTTACTCATTTGGTCGTTGAAACTGTCTGCAGATGAACACATACGCCTCTCTAAAAACGGATGATGGGGAATATCCCAAGCGTACCGTGGTACATACATAGTCATGCTGCTGCTCTTGCTTTAAATGTGGGATGCTAATGACTTGGATGTTTGACTGGATTTGTACGAATTTCATAAGACGAATACATATGTATGTATATAAATTAAATGTGTGTGTGCGCCACTAATTACCTGTAGCTAAACAGGGGGAAAGAAGAATATGTAGTACATTTAAAATACTGGTAGCCGTTCAGTAATCATTACACCTAACCCTTCAAGCCACTGACAAAAATCACAAAATTATTGCAGTAGACGGTTCATTGCAGAGATAATGAAACCATAAAAAATGTTTCAAGAGCTTTATTGCGCATATGGAAGGGTAGGTACATAATTATTTATCATTTTGAATGTTGGGGGACAAGAGACAGCTGCACAGCGAATGACAAAAGGTGCTCCGAGGAAATCCCCGAATGATATTTGTGGATTTGAGCAAATTTATTTCTCAAGCGTGTCACAAAATGTGTTCTGCTGTAACTTCTTCTTTATGTTTTAAAAGAAACTCGACAATGCCGAGTAAGAAATCCTGAGACTATTCGATCTTAACTTCTTTTATGGGAACAGTTTTCAGCTTGTCTGTTATTCAATTTCCATTCTGTAGTGGTGTTTTATTATCACACACGATCCATATAGATCATTGGATTGTATGCATTACAACAACAATACGAAATCTTGTTTTTGATTAAGATCAATTTTCGTGATCCAAAAATGATTTCGGACTATTCCTCACTAGGATACGCTTTCGTCCGTGAATGTTGGTATAATTATTGGCGATTGTCAAGGGTACATGTTGCCAAATTAGAATATGAAATATTATTTGCAAATCAAATTTCATTAAATAATTTATCTGTATGTTCGAATAAATTAATATTCTGCTCATAGTGACATAAAATTAATAATTAACCGAGAATTTCTGTAACCTAATAAGCGAGTAGGATTGAATTGAATTGGTGCCGGTAAAAGTTAAAACTAAAATGTATTTAACAAACATAAACTAAAATGGGAAATGCAAAATATTATTCTCAGTTGATATTTGTTGATACAAATTAACAATTTCCTCCTTAAAAAAAAGCAAGCACATCATATTTTCATTTAAAATAAATATTTCTTCGCATGGCAACGTCGCGCTTTATGTCAAAAAGGCAAAATTGTCGGTATCAAATAGGAATTCATGATTTTAGCATTGAACAACGAAAAACCTGATGGGATACTTTCGTCGCTTTCAAAGAACTATGGAGTACACAAATACAACACAAATTAAATAAAGAAAAGCAATATATTCATGTATGTATTTCAAATGCAGCTGCTTCCATTTTTGCTTCTGCTTTTTTTTAAACGTCTTATTTTGATAGAGTTAAATGTCAAACTACTACCACAACACGGAAATTAAATTTTTCGTTGATCTGGACTGTTTTATTTTTATCGTGTGATCTACATGGGTGATAATAAAATATGGCTATTGATATCAAAGGCCACTCATCATAGAAACTTTCAATTGAAAAGCAGCCGAGAAATAATAAGAGCTATAACTATCAACGATTTTACCTACCTCGGATTAAAGACAAACTCCACGACGATTGACCTTCGAAAAGCGTTGCTACTTCGGTTTAGCAAAGCAGCTAAATTTATGATATATGATATTAATCCTTACTGTCACATGATGTGGTATCGAGTACTGGGCTGTAAGGAGGAAGGCTGAACAAATTTTGGAGCCTTTCTAAAGAAAATTCCTTCATCGAACCACAATATTTCTAGCGCATTAGTATTACCATCGTCGAAATGCCACGAACTCCAAAAAGAAACCAGCAGATGGCTCAACATTTACATATGTATATGGAACGACAAAACATCGCGAAGAGTACTTCATTGCCTCCTCTACCATGGTAATCAAGAAACAGAAATGCTCTCTTTTCTTTTCTAACGTCTTAATGTATTCATTCTTTCCTGTAGGACCTGGAGATCTTGTAAACCAATCCTTTATCACTTGACCCCTGTAAGCTGGAGTGCTATCATGTTGGTTTACCATCCTTGGTTTAAGGGAAAGTACTTCAATAGTACTTAAATCATTCTTAAAAAGACAAATGTAAAAATAAATAGACTAAAGCTCAATTGGAGGTAAAGAAAACTTATGATTCAAAAGATATATGAGTAACGCCCACATATTTAGTATATATTTATACTACTTTTAAACAAGGCATTATGGTAACCCTTCCTATATGAACCCTTGAATAAATTGTAACTATGATGTAACATGATGTCTTAATGAGATGCCTCCGTAGTTTTTCTTGCGAAGTGCATATGATTATTATTAAAAGAACAACACACGAGGTCTCTCTAAGCTCTTAAAGCAGATTACAATATTAAAATATTTAAAAAAGCGTTTTCCGACAGAAACAAAAAACAGCTGCGCAATACACCTTCCTACTGCCACTAGGTATTACACTACTTGTATATACATATGTACCACTCTTCACTGATTTCAACTTAAGTATGATGAGTTATTAAATTTTTATGCTTCATTAAAAAAAAAACATTTCTGTTAAATTACTCTTCAGAATGTCACTTCTTAATTTGGTGTAGTGTTGAATTGAATAAGGCACCCTTATTTAATTTTCCAAATGTTTAAGTGCTTTCGTAATTCTATTCGTCAGTTTCAATAATTTTAATTAATGTATCAATTAGTGGACACTAAAATGAGAAGTATTTTATGGTTCTGGTTCCTGTTTAAAGGGAGCTTTGGTATTGGCCTAGAAGAAAATAAATCATTTTATATAATATGAATAGCCAAAGACATTTCATTATTTGACAAATTATCAAAGCTCGTGATTTGAAGGCATTATTTCAACTTTTGTCCTTTGCTTAATTAAATACTATAATTCATTAACTGAATTCTGTTCATCTTAATTTCAAAGCATAATCAAGCGATGGGTAATATGATGATCTTTAGGTCTCATTAGCATTTTCATTTACAGAAGAATGTGTAAGACTAATTTCTTGTTGTTGTAACATAGTCATAGTCATAGTTTTACTGCTTTTCTTTATATGTGCGAGTACATACATTAACTCACATTATTCTAATGGCGACAGCTCAAAGGATTATGGTTGTCCTTAAAAAATTCACTCCGAGGAAATGCGAGTATACATATATGTACATACATAAAGAGTATGAGAAAGACAAATAAAAGGACAAGCAATCAGTCCACTAAAATTAAATTTTTCTCTCCACTAGTTTAGTATTCGAAAATTTAATCCTCTGAATGTTACAATTTAATCCAAGATTGGCTTTGAATTCATGTACTATATAAAAGTTTGTATGTATGTATCGGTGTACCAGATATTCGATGAGACCGCCTGTTCCAAAAAGGCTGAAATAGGCATGGACAGACAATGGAAATTATACGTGGTAGGCAAAAACTCATCATCACTTGCATACACGTGGTGCCTGCTGCATAGTATTAAATAGTCAACTAACGATGAGAAGATGCTGAGTCTGACTGTACATGTGGAGATGGACACTTGGACCAGCACAAGCTTAACGAAATGTAGTCCGGGGCCTAGCTTCTCGCGACCCTTCGTGTTATGCGTGTTGTATTTTTTACACAAAAGGAAGGGCCATATCCGAAAGGCATTTTTTAAAAAGTTTTCTCTTAACAGTTATTACTCTCGGATGTTTGTCAAACATTGGCGAGAGGTGGGACCATGAAAAACTAGTTGGTGTTTTATATATTTGTGAGTAAAAATATAACACGCACAACACGAATGGTCCCGAGAAGCTACGCCCTGGACTACATATCGTTAAGCTTGTGCTGGTCCGAGTGTCCATCTCCACATGTACAGTCAGACTCAGCATCTGCCAAGTATTTGTTTTTTTTTTTTATAGAAAATTTTTTTATAGTTTAGATGGGCATTTTGTTAAAACAAAGACATATATTTAGATTTAAATACTTATAATTTTCCCTCATTATAGCATGATTTTATAATATTACATATGTACATATATACAAGCATTTAACTTCAAGTTTTCTTTTTTTTTTTTTTTAATTCTTATTTTATTTCCACATTAATATATTCATTTCCATAGTAGTAAAAATAGGATAAATACTTATACAATAATTTTATATTAGTAAATGACCATTAGGTGGTTCTCATTACATTAAATATTTTTTTTTTCTTACGTTTTATGTTATTTTCTATTTTGGATTCGAAATACTTCTTTTATTATTTTTTTAAAAGAAACTGTGGTAACAAAAACTTTTTTTGAAAATATATTTTTTTTTTACTTAATACTAAACTAAATCTACCAACAATAATAAAAACAAGGACACCTACACTAACTTAACCTAATCATTAGCTTCAACCCAGTCAAGCCACCAGTATTTTTCCCGATTTGTTCTTTGAATATTATTATAATCCCTTTCAGGTACGCTTGTGCAGTATCTCGAATTAGGATAATCGTTCACCGAATGCCCGGGATCATAGAGGATTCTCTTGTCAGTGGCCCTTCGCGGGAACATGGGAACATTTTTCGAGTCTGATAAGTAGCCATGTGCATCCAGATACAAGAATGCCTCCGGCGGTACATGTCCACTTTCTAATGAATTTCTAAAATACCCAGGGTTAGGATAAAATAAGCCCGAAACTAGATCGTTCGCAAAGACATTCGCTGACCGTGCTAAATGATTCCTCACAAGGTCCAGAATGACATTGTCAATTCTAGACACACCGGAAGCATCCAATAGCCTCTTATTAGAGACGTAATGCCGAAAGTTGGAATGTGCGCTCCTGTACATCTGATGGCACGCTCGAAGACATTTTCTTTCGAAAACTTTTTTCCATATATGATGGGTTTATGTTCCACCATACTGGACTCGCGTAAGTCAGTATTGGACGCACGAATGCTTGGTAGCACATGATCTTCACATCGTTGGAGTAGAAGAGGCTTTTAAGTGACATAATTCGAAAGTTTTTCCAATTCCGTCGCAAATTTGAATTACCGCGTCTCAGTGGGGTGCGGAACAATATGGTTTCACATTTATGCGTATTTATTTTCAACTTCCAGACTTGGCAAATTGCCTCAAATCTATTAAACATAGATTGGAGTTTTTTTCTTATTTCTTCGATTTTCGTGTCGTGAACATACAGTTGTATGTTGTAAACGCGTGCTGTAAGGGCAAAGTAGTCAAACTTTTAATCCCATCCTTGTCGTCAAGCTTCTCTCCGCTAATTCTGGGTCCAATTTTGTACATACGGGAACATACTCAATTCTTTTTAATTAAAATTATTGATCAATTATTGATTAATTTAATTTTGATCCGCCACTTCTTGTTCTTAGTCCAGCTATGCAATTCGGCGATAGCATATTATGCTTTTTGTCGTGGATTGCTGGTTGCTGCTATCCGTTGCCATTGCTGCATCGTCTGTAAAAGTCGCAACAACATTAATTTCTACGCAACAACATTAATTTTTGAATCCCCGGTTTATCCGAAAACCATTTTGTCGGTCATTGGCAGCTATTATTAATATTTAATATTATCCGCGTTGGTAGTATTTTACATTACATACGAGTATGTAAATACTCGTATCACCGCTACGGGATGACAATTCTGTAACAATCAGGGCTCTTTTCCAATATTAAAATAAATTGTAGCATAATACACACACTCTTTACACTAGGGCACACCCTATGCTCAAAAATTGAAGCAAGGTGGATTTTTTTTCTCTTTGGTTTCGTTTCAATGCTATGATTTACATATGTATGTACATAAATACGTACCATTTGACCTTCATCGGATTACACTCACTACACTATAATACACTACAATAGTTTCTTTTTTTTATTTAACTGCAATTAATTGATATTTATCTAATCATAAATGTAATTGTTTCTAATAAGTAGGATACTCATAACTTCATCGTCTTCCACCTACGGGCATTGGCACCTTTTCTCCATTTTCGGTTGATTGAATGTTATTAAATTTTTGCAGGTGTTGACCTCATTATTGTTGTTTCTTCCTTTTGTCAAATTGCTTTTGTTTTATTTTCTCTATTATCGCTTTTGTCTAATTTATTGTTGTTGGGTTTCAAGCAGCGCGAATCGACTGCTTTCTTCACGTGTGGGTGAACTGACCTTTCTTTTCTCTTTAGCTCTTTTGTTATTTTGTTGTTACTATCTCTCTTTTAAACGTTTCAACAATTGTTTGTTGAATTTCTTCATTCAACCTTTCCTTCTCTTCCGCATACTGCTTTTCTATTATTATAATATTTTGTTGTTTTTCATCCGGCGGAATTATCACTCACTTTTTTTTTTTTTCAAAACACGAAGTTTTTATTTTCTGTTTGTAGTATCTTCTACATCCACATACACATTTTGCAAAAATGAAATCAATTATAACCATACATATGTGGGTGCGATATATCGATTAGTATATGGTAAATATTCAGTTTTAAACTTATTGCATCTCATGGGTAGTATATTGGAAAATAAGACCCCAACTCCCACTCGTGCAATATTTTTTTCAAAGCAATCTGGGATAATCTGCTCAACCCCACGGTTTAGCATTTAAACAAAAATATTTATACGACGTGAGGTTAAGGCACGATATAATGCAATTTTCTATTCCGTGTATTAAAATATACGTAAATATTTATTTAGTATAATATATTAGTTCAGTGCAGAAGTTAACGTTGTCTTGTGAAATCCAATTTCTTACTCGAGTGGGTAAAGAACAAACAAATTTTAAATTTCCATAAGCAATGCAGTGCAAATATTTTTAAGAAGGAAAATATGTACATATGTTTACATGACACTTGAAGAATGTACAAGTACTTATAGTGCAATAAGAAACGAAAAAAAAAATACGAATATCATAGTTATCTATGTTGACGAAATTAATATCGATTAAAACTGCACTTATATACATATGTATCGTAAATTAATTGCCTGCGTGTAAATTTAACAAATAAAAAAAAAAAAAACAACTGTCGAAATACTAAAAGATTGTTGAGTAGAGATCCCACTTGAATGAATCATAGAGCACACTAAGTTAGCTGATAAAAAAAAAATCACTAATTCAAGTGAGCAAACCACGATTTGAATTGCAAATTTTATTGTTTGATTATTGTTGTACTCGAACCAGCGAACTTATTGAATAAATCTCAGCTAAAACTGTTCAACGTCACAATATTGAATGTTGGATTTTAAAATAGAGAAACCACTGAAACCCATAGCGTTCAACTGTTGGCAGTGGTGCTTATGTAGAAAACAATCCTAAGTGGACAGGGAGCTGAAGCTCTTTTATGTATATGACCCAGTTTAGTATTTCACAGATTGACTCGAATTTAGCCCTTTCGGAACTAGCTTTAGCCCGATTGACGCACCCCTCAAAAATTAGAATTCGCACGCAAATTCGCGTATGACGTTTCAATATGCGTGGCCTCTACGATGAATATGCATTATTTCGTGTCTCCCAAGATTATATTTAGAGCTCTTAAATGAAGTTGCTGAAACATATTGAGTAAATATTGTTCCATCTTAAAAAAAACACTCATCTGTTTGAAGGGTAGATACGGGCATTAAAGCAGATATGAAAAAGTAGTGCCTACTTTATTCTCCTAACTGCTTCTCCGGGTTAGTTACGAGTATCGTATTGTTCCGCCAGGAGTAATTTATTTACCAATGGATCATCCACGTGGAGGAACTATGTGCTTGGCATGTTCGTACACCGTTCACTACAGGTGCAACTTGAATATTCGAAGCTAGCTTCACATAGTATACATTTGAAATGTACACCCCCTGTACACTTTAACTGCTACTCAGAAACTGTAAACTGTTCTCACATGTATTTAAACTTCATTCCCATCGATACCACCGGGCGCTTTTAGCGGGACGACGTAAAAATTTTAATGGTATTCACGAACAATCGAAAAGAGTTGTTACTGTGTTACCACATGAGGCGGGGGTACCATTACTCGTGAAACCATTTTCATTTTGGATAAATTTCCATATTTTGTTGATATCCGGTATCGGTAATATGTATCTGTTTTTTTTTTTTTAAAGTTTGCTCACAGAATCTTTTTTTTTAAGGACGAGAGGGTTGGGCAGTCGCATAGCAGATGGACAGTTGTTACCTCCTCTTCTGCGCCCATGCAACTGCGGCAAAAGTCATTGGCCGAAATACTTAGCCTCGCTGCATGTATTTCTATTGCACAATGATCTGAGACTATCCCTTTTAGGGTGGAGATTTTATATCTTACCGTATCTGTGAAAATATGAGAGACTTCTTGGCAGTTGGAAGCCCCCCTTTGGTGTCTTTTTGGCTAGCTGTATGATCAGGAACCCAGCATTGAGTTACGTGCACCTACATATATTTCATTCAGAGATGCGCGACAGTGCCTAACCAATTTAGTTTTTATCATCGATAATTCGAGAGCTTTTATGGCTGCCTAGCTATGGGTGCAAATGACACCGACCTGATTTCATTGCTGTGTCACTTGACTAAATATCCAAAGGGAGAATGTGTAGCATACTTTTCAATGCGGTGGTGCTAGTTGTCCACATATGTATGTGTGTAGCTGTACTGAATTTCATTGCGTACGTTGACGTAGCTAACTTTATCTAGTGCAGTCCACCAGACTATGTTTCCGTATAAGAGTATCGGTCTTGCTACCGCAGTATACAACCACTTCATTATATATAAGAGCGATATTACTTCATGGCTAAGAAGTTCGAAGAAAACTCGTTTGCGGAATTTAGTTTGGTTGAATCTCGAAAACCGCCATTGCCACATTTTCCCAAAACAACTGGATTCAAAACTCAGAACTCGAAAAACTACATTGTTGACCGTCACTGTTTTACTGACGCAATACATATTTCTATGTGTGTACATATATTGCAGGAATGAAATTGTCTTTATACAGAGTATCATCTGACAGTTAGGCAATTGCTATGTCAATAAACATTTCTTGGCACTACAATTACCCTGTGAACAAATATATAAGTGAGGTTTCACAGATAATACATCTAATTCACTTAAATGGTTGAAAAAAAATATTTACTCGTACAATAGCTAAAGAACAAACACCCTGGTGAAAAAAATCACAAAAAGCCAAACCCTGCTAAGGTCTAAGGCCTATGTAGTAAGCAGAACAATAGGACCAACATCTCCCCCCATTAACTTAATTTAATTTAAGAAAGTGGGCAATGAAGGAAATAGAATTTAAGGAACGGTTAAGAAAGTAATACATATACATATACATACATACATATGTAAGTACTTAGTACATTTACAAGACTTTCCCAGTGAAGTAGTAAGATGGTATGAACTCAAATGGTGTTCACTATGGACGTACGTATATAGTTGCGGCACGAAGTTAGGATCCCAGATATTCCGGAATATGAATTTAAATTTTTAAGAAAACGTAATAAATATTTCTTAGAATTAGATTTGATTCTTTAACCCTTTAGCTGCCATGGTCCAAATTGTACTTTGCTTTAAAATGCCACCATACAAAAAATCCACCCCGAGAATTCTCGTGGTTGGCATTGAGACAGAAAAATCTGTCCTAGGTGCCAGGCCCGAGAATAGTCGGGCTGTAATTGTATGAACTAATGCTATTGATATACATTTCTATGTCTCTCTTTTGCTCTTTATGATATCATATAGAAGTGGTAGCAAAAATTACCAATGTAGCCAGAATGTGTAACGGTATCCAGTTCGTCTGTCAAGTTGTTGGGTAAGCTTTTTGCATATTCGAGCGTGTTTGTTTTTAAAATTTCGATTTACAGCACAATGTCTAAACGTCTATTGGATAAAGAAATTTCTAAAATTATGAACAGTGAATCGGACAGTGAAAATTCCGATGATTTTTCATCCACAGAAGAGGAAGATTTATTTGCTCCTGGCTCTTCAGAATCTTCTTCAGATGACTCTTTCAATTTTCAATGAGAAACAACATTTGGAAAATACACCGCAGCAGCAGTTTGAAGAGGATTCCCACCAACAAGAGCTTGATGAGGGCGAAATGCACTCTATGGACAGCGAATGGGTTGACATTCCAGCCGAGCCTCCAAATTTTCCCATTACAGCTCGGCCAGGTTTGAAGTGTGATGGAAATGTATGTAGGTCCCGCACAATTCGTTGACTTGTTTTTCAATGAAGAGTTCATGACCGTTTTGGTGGTAGAAACAAATAAATACGCCAATCAAGTGATTTCGTCCCGCAACTTGAGGCGATCTTCACGGCTTAAAGATTGGAGTGATACAAATATAATTGAGATGAATGTTTTTCTCGGCCTGGTTTTCCACATGGGTATTTGTTCCCTCCCATCCAAAGATATGGGACAGAAAACCCAAACTACAATTGCACTATGAATATAGTTTTTGATGTAATGAAAGATTATCTTGATAAAGGCTATAGGTTGTATACTGACAACTTTTATAATTCTGTTCCATTGCTGAGAGAAGTAACTAAGCGTCATACGTATATCTGCGGCACTTTACGTTCTAATCGTAAAGGCAACCCAACAATTGTTACTTCGTATAAGCTCAAAAAAGGAGAAATGATTTGGAGACGTTCTGATTAAATTGTAGTTTGCAAATGGAAGGATAAGCGTGACGTTTTAACAATATCAAACATGCATAATCCAGAACTTGTTAGAGTCACCACCCGCAATGGGATATTGGTAATGAAGCCTAACATTATACGTGATTACAATATGGGAATGGGAGGAGTTGATAATTCCGACCAACTACTCTCTTATTATAATGCCGCACACAAAACCAAATTTTGGTACAAAAAACTCATGTTTTCCAGATGTATATACAGAATGCCTATAAGTTATATCCTATGCAAACAGGTGTAAAAAGTTATACAAGCTTGCATAATTTTGAAGAACATGTGATCGCTCACTTGCTTGGTGAAAAGTACCAGACTTATATAGCAGATACTACCTCGAAACCATCACAATCTCAACCGACTTCCTCTAAACATTATGTGCAACACTATCTGGAATCTATTCCAGCAACAAAAGTACCAGACTTATATAGCAGATACTACCTCAAAACCATCACAATCTCAACCGACTTCCTCTAAACATTATGTGCAACACTATCTGGAATCTATTCCAGCAACAGGGAAAAAGGCGAAGCCAACAAGAATGTGTCGTGTATGTTCTAAGGAAAAAAGACGCAAGGAAACTTGATTTTCCTGCCCACTTTGTCCAGAAAAGCCTCCTTTGTGAATTGAACCATGTTTTTGCATATACCACAACCCATAATTGCTTAAATTTGCAATTATCTTAATTTGAAACTATATTTATAACACTTGTTGAAAGCCTTTATTTTTTGTGAATTAAAAACTGTTTTCTTAAAACCAATTTTCATACTGTTTTATTTCAAATGCCAGGCTACAATATGGAATTCAGTTATCAGTGCCAAGGCAAAAGGTTTTGTTTTGAAGCTACAGTGAAATTGCACGAGAATTGTCGGGTCTGGCATTAAAGGCTAAACTTCAAACCCGAGAATGCTCGGGCTTGGCAGTTAAAGGGTTAAAAATGAATGCAAAAAAAAAATTCTTTGCACAACCAGGATCCAGGTCCTAGCTTCTCGCGACTATTCGTGTTGTGCCTGTTGTGACCGAGACACAAAGCACTACGGAGCGTCTCCGGTTCAGCAGAGCTCTATCGGGTCGCGATATAAGGTATGTTGAACCGCAGAATCAGAAATTTTGTTGGCTGGGGGACCCAGAGGGAACTCCTTCGTCGTCTCATATTGATACGCGACAGCCTTCTACGACCTTCTCTATGGTCGGCTAACATAGTTCAGGTAGGTTAAGACGAATCACTTTACAAAAAAATATACGTATTTAATTACATAATTAGAAAACATATTTGAATAAGTTAATTTTAAAAATTATTGTAAGGTAGTTTGTGACTTTAAGTAATAAGAACTTTTTTAAAACAAGAGTTTATGTACTAAGTTTTTTAAAAGCAATTTTTTTAAATTTTGTTAAGTAATTTAAATACTTTTATTTAAGTTGGGTTACATAGAAAAACAAAGAATAAGCATTAAGTTTTAATAAGAGCGCCCGAATAGGGTCAGTAAGTTATTATGAACCATTAGTTACATTTAACTAGTTACTTAAGCTGGCCTTAAAAGTTTTTATATCTAACAAATTTGGAGTTAAATTAAATAAAAGTGCATTAAAATGAAATGTTTAGGCAGTTGGACAGTTTAGACTTTAGAGCCATATCCAAGAGTCATTTTTAGAAGCTTTCTCATGACAGTTATAACTCTCGGATGATTGTCAGGCGTGGGACCGTAAAAAAACTTTTGTGTGTTATCTAGAATTCAACCTTCTCCCGCTAAGTAATCCAATGCACTAACACCTGAACCACGCCACGGCCCACACACCTTGAACTTTTGAATATACGAGGTTCGAATACCTAAAAACATTAAGTTTTTTCCAATTTAAAAAAAAATTCGGGTATTGTTTTTTCGCAAGTCTGCGAACAAATATGATGGTCATGACTCACTGCCTATTCCAAAAACTAAATTTGAAGCCGGGCTTAAGGTTCAGCCGAAATATGTACCTACATAAGTTCTTATGAAGTCACGAAAAAAAATTTAACGATCGTTATAAATTCACTAGGTGAGGTTGAAAATCTCGAAAGGCCCCACCAAATTTTCATCTGCTAATGAAGTCGTTGGTACAAATCGACGATAAATACCCAGACATCTCCGAGTCAGATTGATTCAGGATGGCCGGAAGCAGGCATAATCTAGCTAACAATGCATCCCTTATTCCGCTCCCTTACCATGCAACTAAACATAGGAAGGTTTTAATGTTCGTGCCTTGAACTTCGCACTTAAAAATTTAAATATTGATTTTTCAAATAGTGGATATAGAATTAATAAATAAGTCTTCTGCATTTAAGGTGTACATTTTAAATGTTTGATTATTTTCAAAATTTACCTTTCTTTTTGATCTAGCCATTCTCTGATCTCTAGAGTTTTCAGCTTCTCCAGGTGGACGTTTACCCCAAACTGCTAACGCAATTCTAGTGTATGTAAAGATGAGTACACTAAGTGGTATTACAAACTGCAACGTTAACAATGCAATTGTGTAATAAAAGTTTTGATCATTCGATGGCCAGTCTTCATGGCAAATGTATCTGAAAAATGATTTTCAAAAATAGAAAAAAAAAATGCAACACCAAACATACCTATCACATTGAACATGCCAATTATCTGGCTGGGCTAATTTCGATACAATTGGAATGGGGAAGGCAGTCATCAAGGCTATAAGCCAAACAGCAGCTATTATACATTTTGCATACCTAAAATGATATAAATTGTATGATATATAAAACATAGTACATACATATGTACAGTAAGTGGTAAAAATTAGTAGGTATATAAGGTAGACAAGATGAGAGGGAGTGTCGAGACAAATACAAAAAAACACTTTTCTTGCGCCAAAAGACTAATGCACCAAAAGGATGCATTTATTTATTTTTGTATCATAAGATAAATGGCCTTAGGAGACAATTTTTAGCAAGGCTCTATCGAGAAGGACTAAAACCATCATCATCGCCCCTCTACTTTATGGTGCAGAAGCATGTACTCTGTCAAAGTCGTCATTTCGATCCATCATCATCATTTCGAACTTCAGCGTGGTAGATGAATGTAACCTAAACTAAAAAATCTCATAATTTAATACAAAATTTTGGCGCAAAAAAAAAAAAATCCAGAGCCTAACTCCTCGCAACTCAATTGTGGTTTTATTGGACTCGAACATCGAACCTCCGACGCAGTAACCTTTTAACCAAAAAATATTAAAAATTATTCAACCTGATTACTGCCCTATATCATGTGTACATTAACAATTGGTGTATACTCTCTAACTTTATTCAACAACATAAAACTCTCGTTTAGTAAATTCCATAGCAATTCATAATAAAACTAAAAAAATACCTTATACACACAGCTTCAAAGTATGTAGCACATTCTTTCAATTTAATGCAATATACAAGGTACTGCAGTCTGCAATCCGCTATCTAAAATTGACCATGGTGGTCTGACGGATGTTTGCAATTCAAATGAAAACCACAATGCATGTCAAATTCCTTTCACTACACAAAACACATACCAAAATGTGACCATGGGAAAGCAACAACTATGAAATTGAGCTGTATCCATCGGTTCCATCACATTCAATAGAAAAAAAAAGAAAATGTTTCGGTTAGATAGAGAGAAATTTTTCAAAAGCAAGATGATACTATCCACCAGGCGTAAGAGAGGAAAGTAGTTCTTTCTGTGTCAAACGAATATAACCTTAGGAAATCCAAAAAGTGATTAAATTTCCAGGCAACTTACATACATATTTGAAAACCAATCTTCTTTGTATGCATGTCCTTAGACACACGTGGTGTGTCATCTGAAAATCCTATGCCATATTGCATCATCGAAGTTAATAAGCGTACCGGGAAGAGAAAATTACTGTGAGACTGAAATTTGATATAATATTCAAGGAAGAGTGTTAAAAGTAGTTTTAAAGTATCATTAAAAAGCTTTTATTCAGAGTGCGAAATTGAATATTTGAGAACTAGCACGCTAAAATATTTATTTTGGTATTCGATACTCTCAAGCAGGGCTATTACAAAAATTCAATTAAGAAGTATCATGAGGACTTTAAGGCAAAAACCATTAATTTGAAGTAGAAATTTACTATGTAGGTACATAGGTATACTCGTATACCTTCATTTCTTTTGGCCGCTAATTTATTTTTATCGCATTCTATTTTATTGCCACTAGGTTGGGGGCCACTTGAAGATAATGTGAACCTTTGGTTGGATTCATAGAAGGAATGAAGGAATGTAGGTGCACATTTACCATTATTTCTGTCCGCACAAATCAAATTAATTTATCTCATTAGTTGTTATTGACATTTAAACTTATCGCTCTGCAGTTTTAAACAACTTTATGATAGCTGAGTCAAATTTTTGAGTGTCGCGTCGCATTGTTAGGGGACACGTGTGCCTTTCGTGCTTTTAGAGCCCAGAAATTTTCTTTTAATGTTCTGAACTTCAATATAAGAAAGAAACTCATTTGTGAGAAAGGGTGATCTAATTTGAGCTTCCGAACTTATCATGCGCCTACAGTTCTCCATAAAAAAGTTCTACGGAGTCAAATTGCAGTTGATCAGTGGTCAAGGCACGTATCCAAAACGTATATTTACTCGATAGATATAAAGGTGGCCCTGAGACTTCCAGGCCGTGCAGCGCGTTCTTTCTAAGACAACTGATTTTATTCGAATTTCGCCCAGTGAACATGTATCTACATATTATGTATAACTACCAAGATGTTTATTTGATTTTAACTCAACGCATTGAGCCTGTTTACATGTTTGAAAAACTTAAGAAAATATTCTTTCATAAATACATACATATACATATGTACGTACGCATTTTCCTTTATTTCAACAAAAAATGGAAAACAAAACCATTACAATAAACTGCAATTCTGTAAGATACATACATACGTAGATTTATGTATATTTATTCGGTTAACGTTGCCCTATAAACCTATGAGTACGTTTCCTTCGTACGGTGTACAGATATAATAAATTGAGTAGGCAGGAATTAAAGTTAATAGAATAATTTCGTAGACGTACATGCAAAAACACCCAGCAAACTTTTAATGATAATAATGCTAATATACATCAAAGAACAGACATAAGAAGTAGAGAGCAACATTTCCTTCAGCTTTATATGTACATACATACATATGTATATTTTGAGATTCTATGATTCTTGAATCATTGGAGAATGTTTTTAGATTTTCGGACTTTAGTTTAACGAATTCACGTACCCAACTCAATTGAAACTCGTAATGTTATTTACATCCATCCATATCTACGTATTTATTAGATTGAAAAATGTTTCGTCTTGTGGATTTCTGAGAAATATAATCATTCTCGGATTTAACTTTTGTTGCTACAAAACATAGTTTACTACACTAAATTGATTTTGTTGGTGTTCAATTAAATCACCGAAAAGTTATAAAAATTGGTTCTTATTTCTTGGAACCTTGTAGCACAAGGGTTGCTATTCTCGCCTGGTTTTAAACACGAAATAAAAAAGTAATAATTGAAGGGTTGTTGAAATTGAAGTTTTTTTTTAAAAGAATAGTAAGAGTAAGAGAAGTGTTTTCTTGAAGTTTACGGTATAGCAGAAATAGATGTACATAATCATGTCGTTGATAAACTACATACTTCCGCATACAAAGTTTTTACAAATATGGACTGTTCTAAGAATATCTGTTCGTTTTTCTTTTCTGGACCACACCTCCGAACTTTATGCGGGATAAACTTAAAAATTAGAATATGTATTTCACATCAGAATTCTATAGCATTTAGTTCCTTAATTAGGTCTGAAAGTTAAGCTGCCCTGAAGGTACTTGACACTCCCACAAAAGGAAAAGCTTGGAGACAATACCTCTATGTTCTAAGTTCAAAATCAATAATTCATGTCAGTTTGGTGAAGCTAATATACGAGTATTGGATAAACTCAAAGTGAACCACCAAGTGTTTTGTTAAAGGGCCTGATCGAAGCACTACAGAAAAGACAGTGGAATTGTGATATTGGACTAGTCAGGGGCCATCGGTTTTGGAGGATTTTTTATTGATTTTTTACATATTACACATTCAGCTGTCATCTCAAACACCATAATTTTTTTCTCGATATACTTAGAAAAATTTATTATTCAAATTTTGAGACTTTATTATATGTATTAGGATCACCACATTCGACCTTTGTGCATTTTTTTCCCTCTAGCTATTTGACATACACATGGACGGCTAGGTTGACACCAAATACAGTTTCGGTACGGAGCACTAAAAAGCATAAAACTCATTAAAATCACTCGATTTAATGAAAATGCTTTTAAATTCAATGACAAATTTTACCTTCGATGGGTTTCAATTAAACAAATGACCAAATCTTCAGACTCAACGCCACA
Source organism: Blera fallax (assembly GCA_946965025.1). Classification (NCBI taxonomy): domain Eukaryota; kingdom Metazoa; phylum Arthropoda; class Insecta; order Diptera; family Syrphidae; genus Blera; species Blera fallax. The sequence continues at coordinate 65,911,295 of OX337244.1, forward strand.
GGTCATCAATATATCACCATGTGTTGAAAGATACCTTAAAAGGGTTTTCCTTTCACTACTAATGTTTCCAGTAATATTAATGTGTACATCATAATTCAAAACGTACATATCACAGGAATTCAAGTAATAAGAGTTTGATCTTCAGACCAGATGTAGACCACATAATTAAAATAAAATAATAACAAATGCATAGTTTAACATGAAATTACCTTTTTGTTATCCTCGGTCGAAGAGGCCACATAATTGCTATATAGCGATCAACACTTATAGCCACAAGGGTGTAAGCACTGACTAACACAGATACTGCTTGTGAATAATTTACTAAATGACAGAGGACGATTCCAAATGGCCAGTAATTTAGAATTAATATTGTTACAAACGAAAAAGGTACACAAAATAATGACATTAGTATGTCTCCAACAGCCAAATTAGCGATGAAATAATTTGTCACAGTTCGCATTCTAGGCGTAGATTGTACAATATAGCAAACAGTTCCGTTCCCAAGTAATGCAAAAATGAATATAGATATGTAAAGCAGATACACAATGGACTTGAAGTAACCACTTGACCATCCTGCGAGGTCATCATTGCTGACGTCGTTGCTATTACAGGAGTAATTTTCAAACCGCGTTTCCTCGTAATTTTCATGAAGAGTACCATTTTTAAAATTTAATAGGTTATAATTATCATTAGTCACCAGTGAAGAGTTGCCTTCATCCTGGTATTTCGAATAATTTAAGTAGGCGTTGTAATAAAACGGTGATTCGTTATAATGACTTGGTGGATATTTTGGAATTATACTATCAGTCAAGATTGTCTCCATTGTCTTTTGTTATTATGCTTGATATTTTGCATTTATCTATGATATTCTTAGAGTATTCCCGAAAATCCCAAATTTTATTGGAAAACGTTCCATCTGATGCGTGCACTTATCTGAAATGAGAAAGAATTCAAATCATAGAGTATTTGAATGTAATAGGCAGTGAGTCTAAACAACTAAGCAAGTATACATTGGGTGATTGCATACATATGTACATATATATTTCTAGTAATGCAGGTTGTCTTATTGGTTCCAATTTCCATTATTTTTTAATACCTCAATATTTGAACTTTATTTTTTCTTAAATATCACCTGCGCAACTATGCACATTACTACCTTTGATTGAAAATCAAAGCTACGTATGGGTTAAATGGGGAATCCCTCTCCTCAACCCACTCAAACTTTTCAATGAAAAACGAAAAATATGCATTTTTTTGATAGCTGCTTCATAATATTTGATAAATATTTGACATTACTCGTCTAGTCAAATAGACGATTTGTCAAAATTTTCGGAGAGCAAATTGATAAAGATTTGGCAGGGATGTTCTATGTGCATTCTCTGTATTCTAATGAGCGAAATCTCACGTTCAGAGCAAGTGTTAGCGATACAGTCAAAGTTCAGAACAGTTGACTTAATCACTTAAGTGATATTATATCGATAGAAGCCACATACAATGAAGAAGAATTTATTAATGAACGAGACACGAAGAAAATTTGTAAAGAAGTTTGAGGAAAATCCTGAGCAAACTATTAAGTGCGGCGTCTTATGCGAATAAAATGTGGTATTCTATGTAGCTTTTGCCTATCCGAGGTTTATCTATCGAAAACCGTATGATGAAGTGCATGTGCTTTACTTACTTACTTAAGGGACTCTTCGGTCTGAGGTAGGTGTGGTACTTAAAAATGCCTCCAGTTGCGCACTCCACTTAGGTAAGTAGGCAGAAGTGGTGGTTTCCGAAACAGACAAAATCCAGCCGTTTCAATACCGCAACTCAGGTGATATATTACATATATGTATGTATGTATGTATACAGGGTGTCCTAGTTAAGAGGTACAATCCTTCAACTGGAGATTCCTGGATTTTTCTTTTGTTCGCACTACTTCGTGAAGAGCTGTAGATCTGTAGATCTTCTGGAATTTGGATAGGGACGTTTCTTCTACTGTACCTCGCAGGTACGCAGAACGCGTTCAAGGATTTTCAAAACAAATAAGTACTGAATGATTGTTCTGAAATATTTCGCGATTTCATGACCGGGTCTATCCGCCTTCGGAATGAGCACCGCTTTCACTCGTATCTATGAGTAAGGTACATGGTTATTTAAAATACATCTTCCGTAAATCGGTGTTGGCCATGCGATTACCACTTCTGTAGCACACCAAGTTAAATGCCGTCTAGGTCTGACGATTGGTAGGAAGGGAAACTGTTTATGGCCCACGAAATCTTTCCTTAGTAGTAATGAGCATTATATTTTCCAAGACGACGGATTGTAGGCATTGCGAACCGCTACGTTCTGTGCCGCTATATTTGCATCCGTGAAAATGTGTTTGTATTAGGGTCTCTAACGATTCTGCAGTTGACTCAGTCCAGTCTCCATACAGCCTTTTCAGGCTGGATTGGAATGATCCTTGCATGTATAACGGAGTCCTTGAGGGTCTCAACGGTTTCACAGTATGCTATCCAGAACTGTTTCTTGGCTCTTTTCATGTCATGTTTGTATGTTTTAAGGTATTGTACAGCATTTACACCTGTATCAGATGTTGAAGGTCTCTCTGGTCAGTTTTCTGACGTTAGAGATTTCTTCGTTCCACCACGGAGGAAAGGTTTTTTTTCTATTGTATGTTGTATATTTGACCAGACACGCAACTGCAAATGCAGTGCTAAAGGCTTTTTCGAAAGTCTTGACTTCTGTGCCTGATTCTATAATAAAGTTTATTTTTGTGCGCCACTTAAAGGCGAGGTTTTCTTTTATGTCATTGTCGCTCCACGTTGGATTTGAAGACTCTGCGGGCTGGGCCATTGGGATCGATTCGCTCTATATATCCTAGCCGTCTCAAATGTCCAATTCGCAGTTACTGTACTACAGCGATGCAGCTGTACAGCTCGTATAATTTCTTCCTCCCCATACACTTAGTACAAAAAGTCTCCGTACAGTGGTATGCTTTCACATTTGTCTTTCTAATTCAATACAAACAGAGCACATTAAGGAAAAAAACATTTGTTTATGAGAGACTAGCAATTCTTCTTTATGATTACAAAATTTCCTACACAATTACTGAAAAACTTAGGAGCCATGATCATAAAAGTCCGATAAGTTATAAAATAAGCTACAAAAAAGTCTCCGCACATCGTACCCTTTCGATGACCTAAGGGTACTTTCTGACCGCAATTGCATTTGTGAAGAATATCAGTAGTAATCGATGTATGTATGTACATACGGGAACGAATATATTGTGAAGAATTTTTGTCTGAAAACGAATAAGAACAACTTTCGATAGAGTACATGCTTTCGTCTAATTTCTTAAATATCGTTCCTTGACTTAATAGCAGAGCCAGGGTAGAGAAAGCCCATACTAGGTACTTCAAAATCATGCTTGTACACTGTGATGATCTTTTGTGCATAGCATTTATTCGTTTTTCCTTTGTTTACCGCCCTTGCAATTTTTGTTATTTCAGAAACGCACCGTTGACAGCCCTTTAACATCTGTCAATATCGTCGGCGTACGCAAGTAGTTACACAGGCTTTCGAAAAATTGTGCATTTGTCATAGGAGAGCACGTCACCTTGTCTAAAATCTTTTTTGACACCAAATGTCTCGGTGAGGTGTTTACCGGCCTTGATGGAGAAGCGAATATTCTGCATTGTCAAACTTCATAAACAGATGAGTCTGGCAGCGATGTCAGGCAAATCTGTTGGATTTAGTATGCATACTGCATTCCTGACTTTGACGCTGTAACGCATTTCCCAGAAGTATCTTTTCCATATTCTCATTACTGTGATTGTAGTACAAGGTTCCTTTCTTCATTTCTACGGGTGTCTGTTAACAATTTGTTTCCATGAAACGTTCCTCTAATCTCCAAATTAATTTCTAGAGAAGAATTTCTCCTAGATCGCCGATTGTACGCTTCTCATATTATTCTTTTTTTGTTTTTTGGGAAAGTCTAGAAATAACATATGAGTGAAGGGACACCAACTCGCCTCAGCCTGAGTAGAAAGGGACCTCAACCAACTTGGAGTGCCCAAGAGGATAGTTAAGTAGGGCACAGACTAGATATAGTCTGTTCAGCAAGAACTATAGCGCGACCTAAGAAAGTAGGTATGCTACAGTAGTAACAATACATGAACTCAATTTTGCCCATATCTCGGAAAGGGGTCACAAAGACCTCACCTTTATCACAATTTGTAATAAAATCTTATTGCGTAGAGCAGTGCACTCATGCCACAGTACATTACCATATAGAAAGATTGACCAGAAAACTCTTAAAATAGTAAATTATAGTCACTCTGAGCTCTCATAGGCCCATACATTCAGATGTACACGTACAAATCAAAAGAATTGAGAAATTTAAGGAAAAACGGGCATTTAAATTATACTTCCTTGTTTGCTCTTGATTTCCTTTTTGATACATATCAACAGGCATAAAGAAAACATCACGTTGTACCAAACCCATTTTTGGCTTTCAGTTGGTAATATTTCCTCAGATTCACGTCATTTGCATGTTATGCAAAAGACATGAGAATCGTGACTGGGAAATTACATGTCATACCTTCTCGTATATTCATTCGTTTGGCTTAAAGTTTCATATAAACAGAATATAAAAATATATGAATTCAACAAGCAAGTTCCATACATGTGCCAATTTTATATTTATTTTATGCTTTATACATAAAAATGGATAACAACGTTTTTAAAGAATCATAGGCTATCAGTCGCTAAATTGGTTCATATCCCTCACTGAAGGTTGAAATTTAATTCGCTTTTATTGGAACGCTGAAATCCTCCCAATTTCAATTTATATGTTTTATATTAAAATAATACTCTTTTGTACCGAAAACCACGACTTTATTTGCTCAAAATAATCATTATTGATTGCAAACTCATATTTCCTTTTTTTTGCTTAAATAAGAATTTACTTTGCATGCGGACGGATACGAGTACTTCATAGTAGATACCCATGTAGTATGTATTGCTATAAAGTCACGCTCTGTGGATTGTTTAAATTAAATTTTAGTGAAATGCGTACATGCAGAAAGTATGTGAGTTAAGTTTAACATACGAGCTGATAGAACTGTGAAAAGGGCATAATAGTGCAATAAAAAACGTAATCAACAAGGTATCGAATGTTTATGAAACCTAACAATTGAATGCAAAGAATCTAAACCGAATGCATATGGCAAACTGATTTCAATAACTAAGAAGTAGAGCTGGTGAACAGCCCAATGAAATAGAAAAATCGGATTTAATCCAGTATATTGAGTAGCTTATTGTGTAAAGAATTCCTGTTGCAACTGATTTTGAATAGAACTGCTGAGCAAAAAGTGAAAATTTATTGTTCAGTGCACACCGTGTGCTATGAAAGTACTGCTTTAGTCATTGCCATGAGTAACACTATTGCTGCCGAGATGGCTAACAAACGAGTACACACTCGTATGTATGCATCAACTATTTAAACTCATGATAAAGGAAGCGATGGATGCAATATTTAAATTATACTTATTTAAAGTATAAGTAGACGCCGTGACTTAGTGCCGAGCGAGAGACTCGAGGTTCGAATCTCAGAAAACACCGACAAGTTTTTTCAGGGTCTCACTTCTCGCGAAGTGACGAGAAGTCAGACCCTGAACTTCAAAAGGTCTGTTGCGGCAAGCATTTGTATTTGTACTTACATGTTTATAGATTTGCCATCTTATAGGAATTTGAACATCTATGGCGCCCACACATCGCCTTGCACTATTTTTGGTAATTTCCTGCCCGAAGTTTTCCCGGCCGACCTTGACCATCCCCCATCGTCGATTTTATATCTAATTTTCCGTTGGGTGCAACTAATCCAATGCCACTTTCGTGAAATGTAATAAGCGCATTGTCATTTAAACAGCCGCAACACATACCGCACGTAAAATAAGGTATCTTGTATTCGAATATAAATAAGTTCAATTCAAATCCTGGGTAGTACGTTCGCACCATCATTAAGGCAGGTAATAATACCGATAAGTCATATACATATGAAACGTTTTAAGGCTTTATTTTTAACAAACCATCCCTTGTGGATGAAAAATTCACTCGGTTTCTTTTGAATGAATGTTCTTAGTTCGCATCAATGGAGTGTGGTTGAAAAGATTCAACGAAGAACTCTACGGGTTTTACAGCTAAGTGGACCTGGTCAAAAAATTGCGAGTGCAGCGGTCGAAATGACTCATGCAGTCTTTAAATCCACCCCTACCTTAGGTGGCGCGCACAATTGGAGAGTGACCTAAACCAAATAGGTGTGCGAAACTGGAGGCAGTTAGCTAAAGACAGAGTTGACTGAATGGGCATAAGGTTTGAGGCAATGATCCACCCGGGACTGCAAACGTCGTCAACAATAAGTATCAACAGGAGATGTAAAATATAATTCGGCAGCGACTAAAAAAACGTTGTGTCTCCTTTAAGAGTATTGCGGTTTGCTCTGATTTATGAATATTCTACAAGTAAATTCAAGACCTATGTTGAAATTGTACAAATCTAGTTTGTGGAAACTCTACGGGACAGTAGGAATTGGGAGTTCTAAGAGAATGATGGTCTATAGCATCGCATTAGATCTAGTGTACCTAGTAAAAGGGCTAAATAGTATCATTTTCATGGAACGATCACCACAGTCACCGAATGTTAGTCCAAGAGAAAACATATGAAGTTTAATGAAATCAAAAAATAAAGTTGAATTCAAAAGTCAGCTAAGAAATATGTAGATCATATGTACATATATTTATGAATAGTCTGGAAGATTCTTTTATTACTACATAATAGATGCTGCGTCAGGCAAGGGCACACTATGCATAGCTATAAAATTAAATCTTTTTTAATAAAACATTTTTCTTGGCTTACAACCGCTTACCGTTTTTTTTTTACTGAAGACACTGTCCTCCACTCAAAAAAACCCTCGCGATCAACAAATAAAACAAACATCACTGCTGTCTTTGATTGTTCTGGGGCAACTTCCAAAATGATTTAAACAAAGAAAATAGCGCCGTTTTGTTGGCCTCGTCACGTTACATAAGATATGTAAAAGTTAGGCATGTGGTTTTTACAGGTTAGTTATAACGAAGGGAGAAGGACGGACGCAAGAACGAGAATAGTAAATTGCTAAGAAGTAGAACTTTTCGCCTTTAGTGGTACAAAAATTTAGAAATTGTGACAGATCTACAACTATTGTAGCCAATACTAATCCACACCCCTTCGAACAGTATTTTTGGTGTATGTCAATGCCTGATGTCCGAGGGAATCACAATTTCACATTCCTGTTGTTGATGATAAAGATGATTTGCTTTGCAATGTTCACTTTTCAAAGATGCTACTTGATATGGTATTGTAAAGTTGTGAGCGCATCACCAGAGGTGCATGCACGGGGACCATTGGTCCATTGTGATTCCCTATTTATTTGTGGTACCATTTCTCTGCTTTTTCGGATTGGTTTTACTCAAAACCAACCTGTGTTCTTGATGAAACTAACCATGTTCCCGAGTGGGATTTGCGCCAGGTCCTTTAATTCCTCAAAGAGTGTGTTTTCCATGTAATCGATTTTGAAGGTTGAGGCAGTCACAGAGCAAGTGCTATATCTTTCGTATCATAACAGCTTCTGCAGTAGGCAGGATTGGCAATGCCCATTCTGACGGCCATTGGATCTATCGGGCAGTGTCCAGTTAATACTCCCGTCATGATGCTGATTTGTCTTTTGTTCATTGTTAAAAGACTTTTAGTCTTTCTGTCGTTCATTATAGGCCATAAGCTGAGAGATATGACGCAGTCACGTCTAGCTGCCAGGAGGTGTTGATTGTTTCTCTTGCTATACATTAGGCCTATTCTGCTTGTCAGAACACCAATAAGGATGGCTATTGATGTCTGAATGAGGTTTTCATTTAATGCTGATCCCGTCGTACCAGATCATCTGCTGTTTCTTTACCATCTAGCTAATAACTATGTCCGAGGACCCGAGAAGGCTTCGGCTTGGAAGATACTACAGTCGTCCGGAGTTTGTATGAATCGTTGATATTGAGTGTTTCACAAAAAACTCCTTCGCCGGTTCCTATGTTCATTTTAGACCCGTCAGTGTAGAATAGAAAATCCTGTACTTTGTGTAATAATGTTGGTTTCTCACTCCATGTATAGTATAACATAGTCCGTTGTCATACCTGGATTGTTCTGTATCTCTGATATATAGATCCGTGCCCATAGGAGCATAGCTTCGTGTGTTTTATTCCCTAAGGCGAATAGGGCCTTCATTAGCAGTGCTTCTTATATACTCGTCAAGAGGGTGAAGAGTAAGCATCACTTCCAGCTCTGGCTGAGACGTTGATCTCTGTGCTCCTGTTATGCTCACGCATGCCAATCTTCGTACTTTCATAAGATTATTGAGGTAGCTAATTATGTCTGTTGCAATCCACCATACAATTGTTTCGTAGGTAAGTACGGTTCTAACGATCGCTGTATACATCCAGTTGATTATGGGCGGTCGTAATCCCCATCGTTTACCAAAGGTATTCTTGGACGAGTAGAAAGCACATGATGCCTTTTTATCCTTTCCTCTGTGTTTCTCTTCCAAGTAAGCTTCGAATAAAGGATCGTTCCTAGATATTTGGCTTCTGAAGAGAGATTCAGGGAGAGTCGAATTTTTCTATTTTACCCCATTTTAGGAATTACTTTTTGTGGGACATACTTTTATAAAATATACAAGTAAGATACCTATTTCCAACTTTTTTTTTTTTTTTTAAATTCGTTAAAGAGAAGTTGAATTAAACTTGACGTCAATGAAGTAGTTTCTTATGAAAAGACTCAACCTGCGGGAAGTTGTGCTACAAAGAATTAAATCACACGGTTCTATTTCAAGGTGACAAGATTGATCCAGGATAAAAATAATTTTCTTATAAAGAAATTTTGTATACTTTAGGTGTAACATTGGAAACTTCTTCATTTTGCCTATGACGTACATATGTGCATGTTGGCGCTTCAATTTGTGTGAATATAAATGGCATTTTGGGTCTTTAATAGTACACGATTAAGGAAGTTACACTCCCTTCACTGCAGGCATGTTAAGTTTTGTCATTTTCTGTGTCCGTTTCTATCAGTTGGCGTGCAGGAAACCAAATAAATAAAAAACAAACATCTAAGCTAGGAACATGGAAAAATCGCATAGAGTGAGAAAAAAACTTTTATTGGTTCTGTAGGATTTACACATGCATGTCTGATTCACACAAAAATACATTCATTCGTCGCCAAATCTTATACATACATATATACGTACATGAGGCAGGTCGCTAATTTGAGCCACACAGTTTATGAACTCAAAGTCATTGTTAATGAAAACAGATGGCAGCTTCCCTTGAACTTGAAAGTCTGTGTTGCGAGCTTAGTGGTTCCACCAAAATTAACACATATTTGCGAATAGATACATTTTGGACGGATGAGAATGCGTATATAGACCTTGGTGTAGAAATCTACTAAAGCCTTAATTAATAACAAGACTATGTGCGAGCATTCCTGCATACTGTGTGTCTAATTAACAAGAAATCCTTCGCACATATCTTCATTATGGCATTCTGGTAACTTCGTGCAATGAATTGTTATTACATCACATTGGACTATCTACATCATCAGGCAGTGGTCTCGAGCTCAAAACCCACAATGTAGTAGAAAAATATATTCTGACGAGTTTGTATGCGAAATCAGTGAATACATATGTATATTCAGGTAAATCCTTCTTTTATATCCGTTGGCTAATCACGCCAAAACCAGCTAACAAACTGCACTGATATTTTTCACCTTCATCTGCTTCTGCAGATGATGTTGGTATACCTTCTGAATGGGATCAAAAAAATTTGTAAATCCCTATAAAATAAAAATGGTGCTGCTGATTCGGAATATGTACAAGGTTCCTTTCTATAGATCCTCCTACCAGACAAAAATAAACCTAGTTGTTATTTTGGAATAGAAACTAAACTTGTTAGTTTGTTTTAACTGGCTTGTTAGCCAGTTTACTAAAATGCATTAGAAAGCAAGTTAAGCTCTCTATAAAAGGCTATTGGATGGAGCTGGGGCATGCAACTCTGTAACAATCTGGGTGTATAGTGTATACTCTGGATAACCGTTAAAAAGCAGTCCGTATGCAATAAGAATGACCCCCTCCGCGTTATTTGGATAGGTTTAGAAGGTTTTGTAAATTCCTACACTGACGATTTTAAAATTAAAAGCTTACCATAGTGTGGCAATTACGGCTAATAAATCTCTAGAAACATAATTGTCAATTTACTGTCAAATGGCAGAGCAGGGCAGGGCAAAATCTACAAATTTAACCAATACGTCACTAACAACCTGATGTGTGCTTTCAATAACGACATCTGTATATGCATATAGGTCGATAAGCTTCAGCAAGACCCTGCTATTAGTTTTGACACTAGAGTTTCGCACAAGCCTTTCAAGGACTTTGAAAATGTTACATGGATACACTCTCGACATTAATGTACCAGAGATACAAAAACTAGACATAACTTTGTATAGCTTGTACATTCATACATACATACTTTTATTTAGAGCTAAAATCAATAAATTTGTGTATCAAGTTTATGGCCGAGGATCTACCGTAGTGTGAAAAGTTAATCAATATTTTATTCCTGAACTGCTAACGGCCAATCAAGCTGCTGAAATCTTAAACGGTAAAAAAACTATAGGAAACATATTATATATGAACATACATACATGTGTGCTTTTTATAAGACTTTTGTTGAATAGGCAACATTAAGGTATTTTCAAGATTGATGCGATTAGTAAAATCAGCCATATGTACGTAGGAAAATGACACGAAATATGAATTCCAGATAGATCCGGACTAGATTTGATCAGAAAGGTTAGCCCTCTTTACAAATGATTTTTGCGGGAGTTACAAGGATGGCGCGAAAACCAATTTCTATTTCTTTTGCACCTGTCGATTTCTATCCAAAAAGCAGCTTTATTTGAGAGACCTTCTCTTCAACGACCCCAAGGACGTGTGACACATTGACGTCAGCGGCACTGAGTTTCACAAAACATTCAGTTTGTTTAATTAAGTTTTTAGCAACAATAGCTTTAGATGTCATGGTACCCAGACACAGAACCGACCCTAGCCTTGCCTAACTCTATCAATAATATTTTTATAGAACCTTATGGCAGACGAGCACTTATTGCAGTCATAAAAAATTATAATAAAATACAATACCAAGTACACGCGTTTTTAAATCATGACATTTATAAAACAAGCAAATCCGTACCTACACCATGCAGTGAAAATGAGCAATATAAGCAGTTTTTTTTTTGTAATATTGACTATCAAAATCTTCAACGACAAAAATATAAATAGATGACACAGATTCCGTGACTGATGCATATTAAGTTTATATTATGTTTGATAAACGTAATACTCGTTTGATAAATTAGAAGACTGGTATTTCAAAGTGCAATTCAATCCAAAGGGCTTGTTCAGTCAAATAAAATAAAACAAGAGGAGAAATCCCACCTCTGCTTACGTCAAATAAATGGTTGCTGTGGAGTAAAATCGCATATCGGCAACAACTGGGAAATACTTACTGTTTCTGACGTCAAAAACGTTTACTACTTATTCGTAATAACTTCAACTTTATGTTCCTTTTTCACACATTATTAAAATTTTAAATGACCCTCTATGCAAATGAGAAGTATCTCCTGTGGAGTCAGTTTATGTCATTAAATTTGCATACTGCTAGTGCATAGCAAGTACACTTGCGCTGGAATATACATACCTATCTTTTCACTTCTTACAACAGTAAAATAAAAATATCCACCGTATACCTTAAATTGGATGGGAGTACGTTGGCTTTTGGCATTAACTGAGTTTGAAAGTTTACGTAGTAAATTACGAAATATTCTCGTAAATAAAACTTAGTCTCCCTGAAAATTTGTTGAGGTCTAATAAAAACGAAATAGTTGAATGGGGAGAGTTAGAGTGTCATACCACTTGCTACACTAATCTCAAAAGTACATAAATTTTTCTACTGTAGCTGTATGCGTACATACTCGTTCATGCATACAGGGTGTTATTGTTTCAGTCCAAACCACTGCAAGAGATGGCGCCTAGTGTTGAAATACAGCTACAATGCTCATAAAGATAGTATATGTTAAAACTCTTATCGGTTACATCTTATCCCGATGCATGAATGCTTACACCAAGTAACCTGTGATGGTTGAATTATAAGCAGCAGCGAAATATGCAAAGCTCCGGAATTATGTGATTGTCTCCGATATTTTCAGTTCTTCCGAGACCACAATTGCTGATTTAAATTAAGCCGTTCAGCCGATATGAAATTTTTTAGAATTATGTGCATAAGAAAGATTACGCTTGTGCGGCCTTCAGTCACCACTTTCTAGCTCCTAAACTATGTATAAAAGTTGAATTCTTGATTTTTGCGATATTATTTAACGCGGTTAAAATTAAACGCTAATATGATTTAAAAAAAAAAAACTTTTTTTGGATGTACCTCCAGATCACTCACAGGTGGTACTGATATTATTTATTGGCTCTTGCAAAAATGATATACCACTGAAAAGAAACTTTTGAGTAAAATCAAATTTTCTTATGTATGTACATATTTGTCTGTCTCGCAAAATACATATATGGCTTAAAAATTTGAGGAAAATCACACTAATGGAGCGTTTTCGGATTTATACCTTTAACTTGGTTTTAATATATGTATAAAACCGATTTTAATGTAGATATGTATGTATGTTTATAACAGATAATTTATCTTAATTCGTTTCCATATGCGTCCTTAAACTGCCACTTAAAAATAAAATCCTATATGATGACATCTAAATCTCTCGCTCTATTCAATAAAAAATTTTACCAAACTCGGTTCAATAATTTTGAGTTCATGTATGCATATGAAAATGAGTCGACATAAATATCGGCATCTGAATAGACAGTCGGCTGCGTTTAAGGCGCTACGGCACAAAATCTATCTGTAAGCCGAACCGTGTCAAATTATGTTGGGTACCTAGACACTGCGATTCAGAGGGTAATGAAAGAGCCGATGTACTGGCCAATAAAAAAAACCTCACAGACGACATAACACATCTGTTCTTTAAATGCCAAGGCATTGCCCGTGAATGTTCTCAAGGAATCAAGATGAATCCACCATGGTGCCTGGTGTTTTATAATGACTCAAAAACCCTACTCAACGTAACCTAACCTAAACTATCTAACTACAGGTAGATTGAGCCTTAATCCCAGAAAACACCAAGATGTTACTTCAGACCTCCAAGAAAAATAACCATCAAAAGAAATTTTTTAAGTAGGCTATTTGGATTCCAGCAATGAGCTGTATGTCCATCTCAAAATAAAACATTTATCATATAAAGACCAAGGAGCCATCAGTAGATTTTTCTCGCATAGATTTCAAAGTTCCAGATGTTATTTAGTAGTAAGGTTACCATCTATCGTACTTTCAGTAGGATAGTTACAATTGTATCGCCGACCGCAATCATCATAAAATATTTTTTTAAATTTAATATGAAAAAATAGTTTATAGTTAATACGTTATTGATCTGTACCTGTACTCTTCCATTTGACTTAGTGTACTACTTAAACTGTAAGCATCTTCAACAAATTAATATGTATTTAATTTGTCGAAAAATAATTTGAAGATGATAAAAGTAAATATGGATCAGTGGATTGAATTGCTGCACTAAGCAATTCAGGTATGATTTTATTAGATTTTTGGAAACCTAATCCTGAAACCATACCCCGATTCTATCAACGAAAAAAGCAGTTGGTTATGAACCAACAACAACATACGAACGCATTTACTGATGACGAACCATGCAATTGAAACAAACAGAAACAAACATGCAGCCAAACAATTAGCGGAAGCCCTAGATAGTTACCAAGCAGATATCCCGGACAAAAAGAGCATGTGAAACCACGACATCTATTACGGCGATTGCTACCGGCAACAAAAGCAGAACCTATGTATTTGCATGTGGATTCGTTGTTGGAGGCAGACTTAAGCAAGAAGTTTGAAATATGTAAACGACCGCATCACGACAGCTCGCATCAAGGCTAATTTTGAAAACTTTAGCCTGATATGCGCGCATACCCTCACAGAGGAGAAAGATGACGACACCAAAGAAAGGTTCTACGAGCTCTTGGACAAAACATACCTATATTATACCACCTCCGATAACGGATTCAGGCTGCGAGGCGAAATGTTATCGTACTTAGTACGCGGTTTCCGCACCTTGATATTCACAGGAGAACATAGAAATCTCCTGATCAATCTGCAACCGTCAACCGAAATTGACTTGGACCACTACCTAGAAACGCAGTCGATGCCGAAGATATGGAAACTTTTATTTGAGGGCTGAAACTTAAAAGTGTTCATTAAAACAATTCATTTGTTTGCAAAACTTAAATATCTTGTGTAGAAGATAAAATTTACTTCTTCAAGGTTTGTGAAACAGTACTAACCTAAGTATTTTCCAAATTTTCGAACGAACATACTACCATTTGCATTCTATTGTATATACATGTATACATATATATATTATTGTTCTCTACGACACGCGTAGATCCTAGTTGTGGTCGTATAAAGCACATTCCGGACAGGGATCTGTATTATTTTAGGTTGTCCAAAATATCACATTGATCGAACTGCAGAATGATTTTTAGAAGTCTTCTAATATAAAATGAAATCGATTCTTAACATTTTCATAAAGAATAATTTTTTATTTAATAAAAAAAATATAATCGAAATATAATCGCTCTTTTACTTTGGCCTACGGCATCACTGGATCACCCTATTGGGTCAGTATAGCCTTATTTTATTCGTAATCATAAGTGAAGAACAGACTCGTTGATTTTGCTTTCTATTTCTTCAACTGTATGTAACGTCTACACAAACATCCTGGTCCACCACATTTTGTTGTGGATCTCCGCCTCTGCATTCTCGATCCATTTACATTTATAAACCCAATCCTTACATTTTCAATCTACTCTCGGCAACAGTATCCCTGGCATCGGCAGAAATCAAGATTAAAACCCTTTATGCACTTCTAAGGTCGTTGTCCAAAAATTAAGTATTATTTTAAGTGAAATGAATATTTCATAGTGAACGGTTTTTTTGCATGTGTGTACATAGGTATATCGTACAAATTCATACATACATATGTACATACCAGTCATAAATCAAACAGACAAAACGTTAAACAGGGCAATGACAAATTAAGGTATGACATGCTATTTTTCGGACTGAAAGCTATTTATTACGAAACAATGAAATATTTTTTTTTTATATTTTGACATACAAGTCCGCAAAATTCAATTTCAAGCAAAGTCTTGTCGTGTGCATATTTTTGAGAAGAAGTGAACGTACGTTGAAAAGTAAAATCTAATTTCGTAAAACACGTTAAACATGACACGCTTGAAGCTAAAATAAATATCCTGCATCGAAGAACAGGGCCAAGGGTGGAGTACACCATTATTAAACCACTGTTCCTGTGATAAAATGAATATTTATTGACACTGTCATCAATCAATTTACCTCAACCATGAACGAGCTTGACAAAATTAATGTTACATAAGAAGTTTGCAGTGATTTAGGACAGACACTTGAGTAAAAGTTTCTTGAAAAATTATTTCACATTGTTGAAATATTATTATTTTGAAGAGGAATATATTTCATTAAAGGAATATTGACACAGTGATGAAAATCAAATTTATCTCGGGACTCAGGACATTGTCCAGCTTGAATATATGAATGCCAATACTAGTAGCTGATGAATTCAAATAACGAACATGTCGATAAGCAATATTCTGGTAACAGGGAAAACTTGCAACAAATGAAATAAACTTTACGTTACAGAGGCGTAGTCAAAGATTTTTAAGTTGAAATATACCGGGAATATTTCTGTGCTGCAATAGCTCTTAAAATATATATATATTTTTTTTAATCATTTAATATATGAATTATTTCTAGAACGGCGATTTTTTAAAGCACATCAATTTTGCTCTATAAACAAAAAAAAATCCGTTTCTATTTGGCAGTTATAATTTTGAGCTACTAAACGACTTTGTCTACCTTCTGAAAATAACACCTTAGCAGAAAAAAGCTAAATATAAATTTTGGCAAACGCTGTTTCTTGGAAGTGAGAAGGCAATTAAGTAGTAAGGCTCTATCACGAACAATAAAGGAAATTCTTTACAAGACCCTTATCATCCCAGTCCTGCTTTATTGTGCTGAAGCCTGAAATCTGTCGAAAGCAGATGAAGATATGATTATTATGATTAAGTTTGACTTTTATTACAATCCTTCCAAAAGATTTAAGTTCATAAGTCTATAATGGTTAAGTTAATTTCATAAGATCTAGTTATTGATATTTTACAAAATAATAACACAAATACGGACCGTAGTCCAGGGCCTAGCTTCTCGCGACCATTCGTGTTGTGCGTGTTATATCTTTTCACACAAATGGAAGAGACCTACAGTTTAGAGCCATATCCGAAAGGCAAATTGAGAAGCTTTCTCTTGACAGTTATTGCTCTCGGACGTTTGTCAGACATTCACGAGGAGTGTCTCGCCTTTCGCCATGGTGGGACCGTGAAAAAACTTTTTGGTGTTTCTGGGATTCGAACATCGAACCTACCGCTCAGCTTGAGCCACGGCGCCCACACAAAATAATAATATTTTCCCTAAAAGTCTTGAATAATTGGTTTTCGTTGTGTTGCAGTTTGAGAAATAAGACATATCCTGCAGGTTGTACTTCATTCTGCTATAATAGCATTTATGCAGCGACTGTAGCTACATTTAAGTTTTTTATGAATTTCTCCAAAAGAAAATTTTCCTATCATAACTTTAGATACATATATACATATGCATCATTAGATCAATATCCTCACACATTTACAGCATATAATAGTACTAAAGCTGCAGTTGCCTGAAATACCTTTTGTTTTCAAGAGTGGTATATGAATTTGTTTTTAATGCACCGACCCTTAACAGAACAAATTTCAAGCTTAGCTTCAGACAGTTTAATTCTTAGATGTTCATTCATGCTAAAGGTTGCTGTGATTAAGACTCCAAGGTATTTGTATTGAAGTACAATTTCGATACGCTCTCCTTAATAAAATCACCCTTCATTCCGCTACCACCTGTAAATATCATAATTTTTGATTTTTCCAACTTAACAAACAGATTACAAGACTTGCAGTATGTCTCAAGCCTGTTGATAACCAACTGCAAGCCATTCATTGTCTTTGCCAGGAATACCATGTCGTCAGCATACTTAAGTCCAGATATTTTTTCCCGCCAAGCATAATTCAGCCGCCAATAGTATCTGCGATGCCATTTGCAAATATTATAAACAGCAGCGCAATATGTTTGCATTGCAAGTGTCGGACGCTTATGGACCGAGACAATATTTAAATACAAAAAAAACATGATTATTTAGCCACGTCGTGTATTAAAAAAAATCGCACTTCAAATTTTCGAAATTCGTCAACTTTTATTATAACTTGAACCTTTTTGGACAACATAAAAAAACGGTAGAGCTGTTTTGGAGACTAGCAGATTCTCTTACTTTGCTTCGTAAAAATTTTTCGATGTGTTGCTGAATGTCCTGCTGCTATAAGCTGATAAGTTATTTTGAGCTATCAAAAGCGATTTTGTTGTTAAGTAAACTTAGGAAAGAAATATTAGTTGTGGTGGTAGGCGCTTAAAACCACTAAGGCAAGCTAAGTAAAGCCTATTCCTAAGTTGCTAAGAAAATCGCTGTATTAGGAAATAGTACCAATAAAGGCTTACTTTTCAAAGTATTTAGGTTAAATCCCACTGCAGAATGAAGAGTTTGGAATTTTCAAAGCAGCAATAAAGACCAATGCTTGTAAAAATAAAAAAATTAGAGACAATTTTCTCGTCTATTATTTTATTTATAATACTTTTGTTATGAGTTCTACATATGTATAAATAATTATTTGTAAAAATCGACTTTTTGTACAATTTACCTGTTTTATAAACTTTTGCTGGAAAGGCAATGCTGAACTTCTAGCTTTTAACTTATAATGTCTTAATGGCAGGGCATTTTATTTATTCCATTTCCCCGCTCTTAACACGTAAGCACGTAATGATAAACACACAAACATTAAAGAAAATTCAACACAATTCAACTGGAGCAGAGCTGTAAAGTACTGAAGTACATTTGTACTGCAGTACTGTGTAAGTACCCAGTACCTTGTACTTGTACTTGTACTTGGAAAAAAAAAGTACAATGTACTTGGTATTTGAAAATCACCAAGTACAAGTACTTTTTCAAGTACTTTCTTCTAAGTACATTTACTGTGTACTGTAATACTGCCCAGTACATTTTCAAGTACATTTCAAGTACAATTCCTTCAGTGGCCTAGGTGTGATATGACAACAACAACATCACATCACTTACATACATATGTACATACAGGGTGTCACAGTTAAGAGGTATAATCCTTCAACTGGAGATTCCTGAAGATCCGGCGAACATTTTTGTCGGACAAAAATGGGCAATAAAATTAACAAAAAGCACCATAAGCACTTTGTCACAATAGCAGCAGGGTAACTTCATTGATTAATCAAATATTTGATCTAACACACATGGATATTTTCTTAATTTTTTGACCATTTTTGTCTGACAAAAATGGCTTTTACCATACTTCGGTTAATCGTAGGTGAAAAAGTTATTTAACATAATTTTTAGAAAAGTAGTCAAAGATGAAAGTTTTATAAAAAAAAATTGTTTGCTTAGTAAAAGTTTTGAGAAAAATGCTTTTTAAGTTAAAAAGTGGAACAACAAATTTTCATAATTTTGAGTTTAAAGAGCCATAACTTTTTTGTGGCTAAATAAAATTACATGACATAAAATTACACAAAGTAATTTTTTATGCGCTACTAATCTTCAAAATGTACAAAACTGTGTTTTTAACTATAATAATTTAGAAGTTACTCTACTTAAAGTGATTGTACCTCTAAATCGGAGGTGTCCCGCTTTGACGGGTTATAACTCGAACTGGGGTGAAAATTTTGGTCCCGTCTGCATAGACGGTGAATGGAGGAGGAGATACAACAGCGAACTTTATGGGCTGTTCAGCGACATCGACTTGGTCAAAAGAGTGAAGGTTCAACGACTGAGATGGCTGGGTCATGTAGAGCGCATAGACACAAATGCTCCGGCCCGGAACATCTTTGAATCCATTCCCGAGGGACGGTGCAGTAAAGGAAGACCGCGACTCAGGTGGCGCACGCAGGTGGAAGGGGACCTCAACCAACTGAGCGTGCGAAACTGGAGGCAGCTGGCTAAAGATCGATCTGGCTGGATACGCTGTTGGTTGAGGCCCAGGTCCACCCCGGACTGTAGCGCCACCTTAAGTAAGTAAGTAATAAAAGAAAATTCTAACATTATCTGTCATTTATTGGGTGCAATGGAAGAAGGATAATTTATCAATCAGCTAAACCATAGTGATGTAGAATTTTTCTTAAATAGGATAACAAGTGGGCAGCACCCACTGATGAATAATTATGTATACATGTAGATTACACAGTCTCGCCTAAATGGACTATACAATGAGATCCCTATTTATACACATAAACATTTTAAATCTATGTTGTTATGGTTTCCTTGATTTCTGATTTGTAATTTTTTTAGCTGAAGTACCTTTACAAATGATAATAACACACCACTACCTTCTGCTGACCTAGTAGAAATCTGTACACGATTTACATTACAGATTACACAATCAACGCTGTCCTAGACAATGATTCTGGAGTACGTACTCCACATCAGGATTAAGTAATCTTTTTGGTACCACGCCTTAAATATCTGCACATGTTTTTGGGAAATTGTGCATGTGGTGCTTTTGATGCCGTATGTTAGCAATCATGCTTTATAACGATAAATGTGTTGAATATGATATGTACTTTTTTTGCAATGAGATTTTTTTCTTCTCTTTATGATGATGTTATTGGACGGATATAAAAACGATTTTCAAAATTGATGGAAGCAAAAATCAATGGCATTAGTAATTAGTTACTAAATATAGCTGCTAAAATCGATCTTAGTAAAGGAGGAGTAAATTGGTTTAGTTATCGTAACATTCATATTAATTATTGTCAGCTTTATACAGGGTATTGGATACGATACTGGGACATTAATTATGTACCGTGACTTTTAATATATGTATGTATATTTTATGGTTGGTTAACCAGAAGTTTGATTGCATTTCCTAAAGGATGCGTAACTTAACCACCAGTATCGCCATGCCGGTAGAGCCTGCGTAAAATATTCTCTTTAGAAATATAAAAAAGAATTAAATAATTCTAGCTTAGAGACAGCAGCTAAAAAAACGATGGAATTTTCTAGAAGCTTTAAAATCAACACATCAAATAATATTTGTATTAGAAGGACGCACAATTTCCTTTGTCGGGGTGCTTCAACTGGCTGATATATATTAACGCTCGATTCTAATAAAATCCGTTAATTTGGTATGAAGCAAAAATTATGGAAACTATGTACATATTCACTAACTTGTTATTTAAGGCATAAATCGCGTTTAGTTAATCCACAGAAAGATATTAAATAAAACATAATTCACGATTTTAGCATGATTCCGAGAATGTAGTAATTTTGAAGTTGGGTAAGCAAGTAAGATTATGAGGTCATTATGAAACATCAGTCCCTATACTGGACCCATCGCCAACCTTAACGGTAAGAAACCTAAGCTGTTTACCCAAGAATAAATAAATCATTACCTCCTCTAAACTATCAAAGAAGTATCTACCAAGGTGTTTAGTCTACTCCTGGCAATGTCTTGGTATTCTATGCGAAGATGTGTTATAGCTTCTTAGATGTGTAGGTCACTTCAGTACTGGCATACATCAGTATTCGATAAACCTTATATCATTGCATGCTTCCTCAGAAAGCTTATCTGTGATCTGCTTAGTTTTATAATTTTTGACAGATCTTTTCCGATCCAACACGCCACAAGTACATACCTGATCCCGTATCCACGAGTATACATATATCTTACCCCGTATCCTCAATGGTTTTGGTACTAGGGGTGTAAACTGGAACTACATTTTGGAAGAGAACTATCTTCTCTTGATAGTCGCCTTATCAGTGTACTCTACTTGGTATGTTGTATGGAAATCATGGGCACCAAGGATTTTATCCGGTCTATTGGGATATTGAGAACTGATTTCCTAAGAATGGATGTATGTATGTATGACTCGCATTACTATATTTAAAGAGGTTGGCGTTCTTGAGCCGAGATGCGCTTAAAAAAAAGTACCAGTTTAGTATATTTGGGATTCACACCCAGTTAGCTTATTTTAAGCGTTTTGAAAAAGCGTTTTAAGGTGCTTTCCTGAGACTGCTATAGCAACATCATCTGCATACGCAATCACCGTGCATCTCTCACGTTCCGGTAAGAAGAGAGGATAGGACTCCACCTTGCGGGGTACCCCTACTTACAGTTCTTCTAATACACTACTTTCCCAGCTTTGTGTTTATAATACGACCAGTAAGCACTAGATTACTCAATTCGTAAAATGAACTGCCTACTTTTAGGTCTGACATTACGCACTAGAGAATGTAACGCAGTTTCCACTGATTTGCCTTTGCAATAAGCAGGTTTTGCCGCTGATAGAAGTTTTGTATCAATACTGCTGCGCAAATGGATATCAATCTAGAAGGAATGATGATGGACTAATAGGTCTCAAGTCTTTTGAATTCATCCACACTATTGGACCATGACCAACATATACCGCGCATTCTTTTTAATTGTTGCCTTCCACCATACAAGAGCCCCACACGTAATAATGGGTCTGACTAACATGATTTACATATAGCCAGTGCATCATTGATTTACCCTTTATGTACATTTTTTCCCGCTGTTCTCTAACAAATGCCTTAAGCTTCGATTAGATTATATGGCAAAATGTCATACGTATGGCAGTTTTTGTCTGTCAACCAGCACCAAACAGTGTAATCGCCAATTTTTTTTTGACAAACGTCTGGCATATTTGCATATGGCAACGAATGGCACCAAAAAATATATGGCATTTTGCCAAACATTGTAATCGGGTAAAAATTATTTGTGCCAGTCAAATTTTGTAATTTTAACGATTTGGACGACTGGCACTTCTCTAAATAAGTAAAGTGTCAGGTGTGACAGTTCATTTTTGTCATTGTGCTGTGAAATTCAAATGACTGTATTTTGTTTTGAAGGTAAATTACTTTTTAATTTTCATTGTATTCCCAAGCTTCAGAAGTCGCAGGTATTTTATAACACATACAGCTCGATTTGTATTGCAAAAGAAACTATCACCTTCAGGTACTCGTCTACAAGCACCTTGTAAATAGCATCCACAACTTCTGGAACTATTGTTGGGATAGTACTCTGGGGAATTCGGAAAAGATATTGCAGAGACCTGAAACTTTCACCGGTGGCTAAAAAGCGCAACGTAAGTGCCAATCTGTCTGCTGCTGGAATACTTTTTCAAAATTGTGTATTCTTCTTTTAATCAGCGGCGTGGTAAGAATAGGTAAACGCTCGAACTGTTCATGGGTCATCCGAATAAAGTTGCAGTACAATTCTGGCTCTTCATCTCGTAACTGCTTGAAAAGTTTTACACAAAATCCCTCTTTTTGGAGTTTCTAGACCCATTCCTTCACCCAAACACTGCGGGTTTTTGGGCACGAGACATTTCCTCCTCTTCCTCTAGCAAACACCCTATTATGGCCAAACTAACAAGAATCTTCTGTTGTTTACTCATTTTGCAAATGCTTTTCAATTTAATGTTTAATTCGAAATGAAACAAATTATTAGGCAGCTTTGATTAACTTTCAAGGAATTGACATAGCACTGCCATACAATGTAATATAGAGCCAGTCCGTTTGACAAACTGTTTGATCCAAAAGCAACTGGCATTATTTGGTACCAGTTCAAATTTGGCATTTTGCCTTATAATGTTTGGATTGAATTTGTGTCACACATTTTATGCCATATGTACTGCCATACATATGTGTCATATAATCTAATCGTAGCTTTACGGACCATTTCCTATTTACTGAATTCATAGTTCAGCTTTTTATCTAGCAAGATACCAAGATATATCGCGAGATCCGAAAGGGAAAGCTCAACCCCTGCCAGCTTTGGCAGTTTGATGGATGGTATCTTGTATTTTCTACTGAAACGTTCTGCCTGTCTGAATGTTCTGAATGTCTGGCAAACTGGGATGGTGATATTAGGTCTGACAAAACTAAATTTAATCGCTACCAGTTTCTTTTAAATATACAAACGCACAACAAAATCAGAGACGCTAGAACTTAAATCAAAAACATTTAAAACATTTAATCCTTAATTCAAACAGTTTAAATATTAGATAGTCCAGAGGCAGGTATTCCAATTTCCTAATGGTATTTATGTAATCTTAATTTTTTTGTTGACATACTACACAGATTTAACGCTTCCTTTTTGCAAAGCTTTTAACGTAAACATTTTTCATGCTAAATTCCACGGTTCTCATGTGCCCCCTTATAGCAAAAAATCCATTGAAGCACGTACACGTTCAACGCTGTTGTCAACGAATTTTCTCTTCTTAATACATTAATTTTAAATTGATATGACAAAAAAAAATAATAACAATAATTGAATAAGTTCGCTGTTTTTTATATTAAGGAAATAGAATATCCAGCGAAGTGCTCGTACAGAAAACCCATCAAAAAGTGGCGAATAAAAGTACTTTTTAAAATGGGTTGAAAATTTAATATGTGAGTATAAACATGTATGACCTTTTTATATTTTTTGATATACAAATAGAACACGATAAAACAAATTTTCTTTTGGAAAAATATATGGAAATCTTACCATCTATCTAAAATGAATCGTACGATACTCTATTAATCACATACATACATAGGGATATTCTGGGATATGCAGCGCCACTTCAGTTTTTAGCTACGTATGTATATGTATTGCCAGAAAATTGAAAATTTCCCTTAGAATGGCTTACTTTGGATAAAATCAAAAAAGAAATTCCAGACCAAGGTTACAAATCAAAGTTTCCTTTAAGTGTTCCTAAATAGGGCGTGCAATAAAGACAATGTATTGAATCCATGAATAAGTCATATCTTACCCCCTCTTCAGCAGATTTGAATGGCTTTATGACCCTTAATACACGATATTAACAAACAAGATCCGGACAAAATAAATTTGTGTAAGCATGGAATATAAATATAGTTTTAAATATTTGAAACCCCACAAGGTAGCCAATACGGTTTCAAAGATTTTCATATGGACTATCAATTTAGTCCGTTATAGGAGCACTAGATATTAGGACAGACTGAGAATCTAAATCTGAGCAAAACCTATTCAATTGTTCTGAGTTAAGTGAAAGTTAAAAAAGTCGTAATGAAACTCTATATTGCGTGTCTTATCTTCAGTGCATCTGATTTGGATGTTATTCATGCAGGACCAGACTTAGATAAGAATGGATTCTTCGATGAAGAACCTTTAAATTTCAAAAAAAATAAAGATAGGATTCGCGAACGTTAAAGTTCTTCTGGGCTCACGTGAAGAAGATCCCTAAAACGCTAGATTTCCCCAATTCGAGCGTGAGTTCATACGATACGAAATTGAAATCTTTAGATTGAGCGAAACAAGATGGTTTGACGCAGTTTGACACATAACACTGTCCCACTTTACTTTGTTAAACCAAATGGATCTCGACGTGAGTAAAGAGGTTGCTTCTAATACCGCTATCACACCAAAGCCTAATATCTTGTCAGCCCTTCAGCGACCGATTATTGACGGCTAGATGCCAGAGAAGAGTAAAATACGTCACCATTTACATAACCATGTTTATGATGTCGTAAGGTTTATGCATAATTGCAATGCTCCGTTCAACTGAAAACAAAGCCGCTATGAGTGCCTCATTGGCAGAAGACCTGGGTTTGTCAGTTCAACGGTGCGCAGCAATTAGGCATATCTTACGCCAATTGGGTGCTGGAAAATCCACAAGTGGACTCAGAATTTTCAAACAAAATCCTCTTTAACGATGAGGCCCATTCCAGGCCCATACAAACGAAGTTGTAGGGTTGGGGTTTCGTGAATCCAAATCTGATCGTTTAGGGGCCAAAACACAGGTGAATGTGGATCGGCGGTCTGATTGGGACGCATTTTTCAAAACGAAGGCGCTTCGTCAAATAATAACCAACTATTTTAAGCCTAGAACTAAATGCATTGGAGTGAGCGATATGTGGTTCTAACAGGACGGGGTCGCCTGTCGGTTTATTTCGAAATTTTTGGAAATTCGATTTGTGGGGCTATGCTACCCCTAAGCCTCAACACAGCCAAATACTCGTAACCTCACGAGAATTGACATTTGCAAAAACTAGCGTGGCGGCCATTGAATTATATATATAAATCTTTAATAATTTTTTTTTTATTTAATTTAGAATCCAGAAGCTCAAAACTTAAAATGACCTTATCACTGGTGTATAGATGCAGAGCAGCTATTTTAGTTATAAGCCCCATATTTTGCCAAGAGCACACCTATATACACTGACAATGTTGTGGATCCTTTCGATGCGAAATATTTTGACCAAAGGATTGTTCGTCAAGGATTATTCGTAAATATTTCCCTTGAAATTGTCTTTTTCTTGGAAAGGCTACATTTTTGCACAATTGATATTAGGCATCACTTTGCAAATGCATACGTGACTATTTCAAGGTTTCGAATTCTAAAGCCTTAAACCCGTATGACACTACATTTTTTTCGCATTTTTAATGCACTGAAAATGAAATTAGAGCGGTACGAAAATTCACTAATGAAATTGCCATTAAGTGTGAGTGCATACACACTAACCTAATAAATGTAAAAATGTAAAAAAAATGCATTAAAATTGTAACCTAAACTATAGGTATATTTTTCAGCCACTGGGAGCTTTCTTTTACATTTCTGCATTAAATTTAAACATTGCGAAATGGATCCAGATGTACTTGTTTTGTGTGCTGTAAATATAAAGTTATTAAATATGCAGTCGTTATGGAATTAAATAAAGAAAAACAAAAACCTAAAAGAAACATTCGTCACGGTGGCTACTACGCAGGGAAGAAGAAGGTAAATATGTACGTACATGGAAACTTAAATATAAAAGAACAGGCATCTACATACATAGATTAACTAATATTCTATGCATTGCAGGTTTTAGTCACAAATTGGCGAAAGAAATCCACTGCGAAGATACTAAATGATTCAAGAACATTTTAAGAATTACCCCTGCACAATTTCACGAACAAAAACAGCTAAAGTCGAGTTTAGACGAAATTGAGTTTTTGATACCATTAGATTCAGCATGCCCAAATTTTCAAGATAAATTTTTTCTAGCTCTTTATCTTCAAAATTGGAGCTACAATGTCCCGAAAACAAAATAACTAAAGTCAAATTTTTACATCCTCATTTTGCCAAAACGACTTAACTCATAAAAATATTTAACTTGATTATCTAAAGTCGACTTAAGAGAATCCGTATTTATTTTGTCACAAGACATAAAAGCTAAAGTTGAGTTTGGTTGTTTTTCCGTCTGATATTCAATACCTTTTTCGACTTGATGGTTAAGGAAAAAGCGCTAAAGTCCAGTTTGGTTGTTAACATAACAGCTTAAGTCAAAATAAGTATTAAAAATGTTCTCTTAAGTTCAAGGAATATCAGCCTAAGTGAACTTTGTTCCCATAAAATGTTGCTCTTTAACAAGGAATAACAGCTAAACTCGACATAGGATTTTTTGCTTTCAGATACTGTTAGGCCATAACAGCTAAAGTATTTATTTGGTTTGTCACGCCCAAAATAAAAACAATAACTATATTTTGAATCGCTAAAACAAAAGAGACAAAAATTTCCTTTGTTTTCGTATTATTTTCAGGAAGTTCCGACTTTTAATAGATAGTCTAGAACCATTTGTAATTTTAAACTTTTTAGCAAAAATTATCAAACTCGACTTTAGCGGTTTTTCCTTGTTGCAACAGATATAACAAAGCAAGACACCAAATTCAGAAATTACATTGGGCCGGCAGAACTTTTGCAATTGACGTTGAGGTATCTGGCGACTATTTAATAATACTCAATAAGTTCCAATTTTTGGGGAAACTCAATCATCACCTTAATTGCCCTTTCGAATTCAACAGTCAACAATATCAAAAATACTAAAAGAAAGATTTTTATGGAATGTGGGGAGATTTTTTATAGACGATGAGATTTTAAAACAGTGATTTGTTGTAAAATAGACTTGTAAAATTTATTAATTGCAGGAAAGCACTGCAGGATAAGACCCCTGAATAAAGCTGAATCAACATATTTCAACTTCAAGGGAAATCATTCATTCATTTTAATGGCGATTGCCGACGCCAATTACCGCTTTTTGTTTGCAGATGTTGGAATTAATGGATGTATTGGCGATGCAGACTTCGTTCCGACCTAAAATATGCCATTGAAAAAAAAGAGGTACATATACCAACTGCTTGTAATCTGCGTTCAATGTGTACCTCGCCATATACATATGTACATTTATTGCAGACGATGCTTTTGCATTAACGGACTACGTGATAAAATCATATGCTGAAACAAATTTAACTGTTGACCAAAGACGATTTAATTATATAATGTCTAGAAATCGCCGCGTCGTAGAAAATGCTTTTGGGATATTGGCAAACAGGTTCCAAGTTCTATTTGCTCCTATTTATCGCGCTCATAGAGAAGCGATTCAAGTGCTGTTAGCTTGCGGTTGCCTACATAACTTTTTAAGAACCGAGAATATAGAAAACAAAACATATTTCGATCAAATTTCACAGGAAGATTGAAGAAATTGAGCAAATAATTAATCAAAACTACATATATCAATATTACACCTGAAACGAGGAGAATCAGAAAAAGCGCAGAGAAGCTTTGGGAAAAGTATATTAAAGTATTAAATCCAAATATTAATTTTATTATTAAAACAGAAACGAAATAAATACACATACAGCTATGACCAAAATAATAGCAACGTCCTTTACTTTTTAGTAATAGGATTTTAACTCCCGTTTTATTCGAATTTTGAAAATTATTTTTATGCAAATGTGATGGCAAATGTGTTTTTTATACATTTTTTTTAGTGATGACCTGATTAATCGAAGGAACATTTTATCCGACGAAACTAAACTGTTACAGTTTGCAAAATTGGTTGGACAAAATAATAGCAACACCTAGTAAAAGTAAAGAAAACGCTTTTTTTTAGTTTTTTTAAATTATATTTTAGAAGTACATAAGTTCAATGCTTTATAGCACATCCTTTATTTTTAATGACTTCTTCAATTCTTTTTCGATTGGTATAGAAAACCAACATTCCTGGACGATTTTCCGCAATTCATTAATATTTGCAGGGTGAGACTTGGCAACTTGGACTTTCAACTCATTCCAAAGGTTCACAATCGGATTTAAGTCCGGTGACTGAGAAGGCCACTGCACAACACCAAGATGGTTGTGCTCAAACCCAACCTTTGTAAGTTTCCCCGAATGCTTAGGGTCGTTATCCTGCTGAAAACGCCAATTTAATGGCATATGCTCTTCCGCATAACGCCTTCCAGTATCTCAACGTACTTTTCTATGCGCATAAGTAAAAGTTTATTTTTCATTCCGTTTCATTATTTCACTTAGAAGGTCCACAATTATTGAAAAAAATTTGTTTCTTTGCAATTATTTGCAGGTCAGGTGGTAATTTGTCTATTTCTGTTCTTTTTGAAATCTGTAATTGATGTCTGTTTTCTAGCTTGGGTACTGCTTTCTGATACATCAGACATATATGGTTAGGTTCTCTACACTCGCTAAAAAAAAAAAACTATGGACATTTCTTCGACTCATACACCGGACGGCCTTCAGCAGTACATTCAGGTGCGCAGGGAGCCGCGCCTGTACGCGCCATTTAGTTACGTATGCAGTGGAAAGTGACATAAAGCCAAATTGGCTTAATGTAGTGAAAGTGACATAAGGCCAAATTTTGAGATTTGGTCTTATGTCACTTGGCCTTATGTCACGGCACCAAAGAAGGAGAGTTTACCAGTAAAAATTAGGCGCTCCTATTGAGACACCATTTACGAGTAGCTTCGACCATACATATGTACATATGTATGTATATATATGGCTGCAACACTCTTCAGAACTTTGGAAGTCTTAAGGACGTGGTTATATTATGTATCTTTGTAAGCGGATACCTCATACCTTATTAAGGGCAACAAAGATCGGGACCTGTCTTGTCTTTAATAATTTCATTTAAGCCCAATTAGCTTCTTTCATCTGGTCTCTATAGTCATTGCACCAGTTTTAAAAAATGTTTGCTGAAGGCCTTCGAGAAATACGTTTGTTGCAGCTTCAATCTCTTCATTCATTGAAAACCTTTGTCGCGTATATGCAACGGTATTAGATGCATATTCTTGGGAATACGAGCATATGCAGTATTACTGCTATTCCTGCTGTAAAGCTTGATCCTTAAGAGCCTGTTGTGACTAAATATGCTGTTCTATATATCTACATATTCCCATAAATAGAATTTTGTTTCTGCAGTCGAATGCTTGCTATTCGTAGGCGGTTTATGAGTAAGTCCTTACTTTTTTCTACAGATTCTGTTGCAGTTTTACAAGTCTTTTACCTTATTTTCCATGATTGTAATACAGCTCACTTTACTGCCAATACTCTGTCAATATGTAGAGCGCCGAGTTCTCCAATGTTGGTATTTTGAAGTCTGGAAAGGAACAAAACTGTTCGCGAATAAGACTATTTCCGTTTTCTGCTGCTTGCACATGATGTTTTTCATGTACATATGTATTCCAAGTTATGTAGAGAAACAGGCTTCATCAGTATCTCAAAGACGTGGCAAAAGCATTCCTCCTTTTCGACTTAATTAGGATAGTGACCTAGCATTACTATCCACCGATATCCACATTTTTTAACCCTCTACAGCCTTACGTGTAAGGGTTTATAGTAACTTTAGAAATAAAGGAAAAATTAAGTATGCAATCTTAAATTTGCAATAAGTGCTATATACTCGTACATATGTATGTACACAACGATGCGAAAAGAATAAGAGTAGCAAAGTTCGTAGCACAAATGGATAAAGAAATGCATTTTTCTCAAGAGGGGGAAACTTTTTTTAATAGTTTTCTAACGTATTTCTCTTTTGAAATCTAGTTCTTAGTGGCACGAAAATGTGACCACAAAATACCTATTGTGGCGAATCATATTTAGAAGCTGTCACTTGCAGAAACTTTCAAGGAAATTGTTAGGTTGTTTCATTGTTTCATTGTTGTGGGTACCTTTGCAAAGAATTGTTATGCAAATTTAATAACAATAAAAAAGGATGTCTGCAGTATCTACGAGTACTTGGACAATACAATGCACGAACTACAGATAGTGTCAGGGCAAATGACATACTGCGGATATTATGTTTGGATTGATTTTTCTGCGACGAGATGAAATGATAACTGGAAAGGGTACAACATTCCTTTAAACTTGAAGCAATTTTTGAATTAAGTATGCAATGATAAGTAGGTACATACATCTAGCTTTTTTTAATAACATTTGTTTCATTCTACTAAGAGGGCTCTATTTAAGCTGACGGAAACCATACCAAGAGCTCTAAAGACGAATAAGCACCTTCCTAGACATTACAAAAGGCCACCCCTGTTCTTACAATATGTAGGAGCCTAGCGGGTAAGTCCTGCGGACCAAACCCGAGCATTCTAAGATGGCGATGTACCTCACCATTGTGAGACCAATGATCACATACGGAGCGATAGCGTGGGCAACTAATCATAGCTTTCGAAAAGATGGTGTTCCAAAGCAAAGCACGCGATGCAATTGGACCCTATAACGCAAAACGTCAGAATAGTAGGTCGACCGGGAACTACACATCGCAGAACAATAGAGGAGTCCCGGCAGCTGGGGAAGAGTTGGAGAGAACTGAAACTCATTGCCAAAAAACGAACTCGATGGCGCGTAGGCGTAGTAGAGGCTCTAAGCCCCGTAAGGGGATACAGGATATAAGTAAGTAAGTCCTCTGAATTTTTTTAAAAATAAGATTTGCATAGGCATAGACATACAATTGTCTCCTGAGATTTAGCTCAATTGATTTGGAATCAATGGCAATACTGCTTTCAAGTACTTGTCGTTGATAATTTTAAAGTAGAACTACCTACATACTCAAGCAAACTTGATAGCCCTCGATGTTTGTTGAATTTTAAGTTTAATAAAGATTTAGTAACAACGCTAGTCATATTACGATGTTTAAGTCCCTCAAGCCACAAAAATATCAAGTTCGACCAAACGATTCCTTCTTTAATGTTGTCTTTCTTTAAAGATATCTAGAATACAACACACAGATGCAAGTAGTATGTGCAAGAACAAGGGATGGATTAAAGATTTTTCACACGTGTATTTGCGTTAATTGAATTTGCATTGAAAGTGTTTTCATTTTCTCGTTTCTGTTCATTAAATGAGCGAAAATTTTCAGAACTGCATGAAAAATACACCTTGTCGCTATTCTTGGATATTAAAAAAAAATCAATAGAGGAAGTAATTAACATTGACATGGAAATCTCATTAGCGGGACGAGTTCCATAATTGCCGCATCATGTAAATGGTTTTTCTTCGCTTTTAACGTGCAAACCAATTTGACTACGTAGTATTAAAAATACAATTTTCTTTTGCTTAATTACAGCCTTATCTAACTTCAACAGTGTCTTTGTGAAGTAAGTTATTACCTATGCATTATCCGAGTAGTAACAGAGCCACAAAAACGTACAGTGCTTTCAATACAAGAGAGTATATACGATGACAGTCTCCTGTTTACTAGCATCCTTCGTTTTGGTGCCTGCTTTCCAAATTTTTAGAGAGGTCCGTAGGGCTAAAATGTCTTATGAAAAATAGTAGAAAAAAATCAGGGAAAATTTTTATCCACGTTTATTTCCGTTTCTTTAATTCTCTATTTAATCAGTTGATAAACAAAAGAAAATATCGAATTCATTCATCAATACCATAATTTGACATTTCAAAACAATAGCGCCGCAAACTTTTGTTCAAACATAGCTTCCAAAACTGCGTTTAGTAAACTGGAAGTTTAACTTACACTGTGAAACCGAACGAATTTAACCAGAGGTTTAAACTCTCGTTCAGGTTTAGTTAAACTGTAGTTTAAATTCCCACTGTGAAACTGGGCATTAGATATAGAAATCATAGTAAAAACTCGTCATACTTTTGTTTTTTTTTTTATTTTGTGGCAATAGATCTTCTACTTATTTATGTACATGTATGTATGTACATATGTCATTATCTATCACTAGTTTTGTTCCGGAGATGAAAATTCTTTGGGTCTTCAGATGATTTTGGCTCTGCATAGACGGTGAGTGGAAGAGGAGATACAGCGATGAACTGTGCGGGCAGCGAAATCGACTCAGCCAAAAGAGAAAAAGTCCAGCGAATAAGGTGACTGGGTTATGTGATCGTATGGACACTAATGCTCCGTCCCGAAAAAACCTCGAATCCACCCCCGAAAGACGGCGCAGGAAAGTGGAAGGGGACCTCAACAAACTTATCGTGCGAAACTGGAGACAGCTAGCTAAAAATCGAGCTGTGTGGAGATCCTTGTTGATTGAGGCCCAGGTTCACCCAGTACTGTAGCGTCACTTTTAGTAAATACATAAGTCAGCAAGTAAGTTTTGAGTTTTGTTCCAAAATGGAATTAATTCTCTTGGAACTGCACAATGCTCTTTTTTTTCTTTTTTTTTCCTTTCTGCATTGCTGATTCGTGAACTTCAATAAAGCATTGACGATAAATGACTCTGGTGGCCTAAGTCTTCGTTCAGTTTCATGATGGACAAACGGAAAGTAAGCGATCAGTCAGGTCTACCCCACCAACGTTCTGATATGTAGATAGAAAGCAACCTTTATACATACACTACCTACTACTACCTCGATAATGTGAACCTCGAAAATGTGAATTACCTAAAAATGTGAACCAGAAAAAGTTTGCATGAAATCAAAACCAATTCTTGATACTCAAAAATGTGAACTTTTATTTTTTCTCAAGAAAAATCACCCCTATTTGGTTCAACTGTGAGGGATTCTTCATTGGTGTATCTGCTCATGTCATGTCGCGTCATGTTTATCCGGAGCAATTTTTTGCCTACATCAGTCTATTTAAACACCTGTGAATTTCTAAAGGCTGTCCCAAACACATGTCGTAATTCGATCGAAGACTTCATCATTGAGTTCCGCACACCAGTGACAACGTTGGCCACATGTCATCATATGCTAGATTTCATCCAACTACCAGGAATACAGGCAAGTACAGGCAACAACACATGATGCAAGCAAATTTACGCTTCAGAGGTTAGAAGCTAAGAGAAACACAAAACGCAGCCTGTACTTGCGTAAGCCGTCGATATTGATTTAACTAGCAGAATTCAGTGGGGCTTTTTAAGTAAAAAGATAAAAGCGAACAAGCTATACATGCATATGTACATAAGAAGGAAAAGTAAACATCGTCGAAAAGGACAGCCCGTCAGAGTAGTAAGCGACTTTTTCTTTTGCTGACAACGATATATCGTAAAGAGTAATCTTTGCAAACGCTGTTTCTTTGAGCAGAGAAGGTAAATGGTTTATCGTTTGAGTAGTTCATACATATGTCAAATGAAAATTCGAAAACAATAGCTGACTAATTGTTACAGACTCTTGAAAACCACACCGTTTTCTCAAAGTGATCCTACACACTTTGATGACAAAAAAATACTAATAATAGAAATTCCAAAGCCCCTAATATTTATAATTTGTCAAAGCAAATCTCTAGAATGAGAAATTTCCCGGAATTGAATATCTACCCTTCCAACATTATTCACAGCAGCCTTCGTAAGCGAATCAATGTAAATATATAATTATTTTTCTAATCACATAGTGAAAACTAAATCCTTAAAGAGTTTTACAACTTAAAGTGTCCGAAATTAATTGCAAACTTGTATCTTATTACCGCTAGTTTATTCGTATACTCGTACTTTCAGGTTTCATCCACCCTACATTTTTTGAAAACCGATATTCGGAAGCATATTTAAGGTTCACGTAGTCTTTGATCTATGTATTCCAATCAAATTTGCTATCAATAGAGCAGGAAGAAAACTTAGTTCTGCAAATTAGCAACCTCCTGAAATCAATACTGTCGTTGCTGCGAAACAGAATTTAAGATAAATTCCTTCACAAGTAAAACAGCGCGTTCGTGAAGCAAATACCTAGTTCGAACAACAGACTCAGACCATATTTACTCGTAAATACATATAAGCAGTGGTGGTCAGAGAATTATCACATTATGCTTTTTTAATTTACAGTCATGTTAAATCATTATACAAGTACTATTTTTCAAAAGTTTTAATACTATTCGAAACTAGCCTATATCACCCTATATAAACTGGAAAAGTACCGTTGAAAACACATGTTGATATTGTGCTTACTGGTAAGCTGTGTTCGATCACTGAAGTTTATGTGGCCATAGAATTAGCGCGTGTTACAAAAAGCGTTGTTTATTTGTAATAGTTGTGTTTTTTTTACTGACTAATTAACTGTAAATCATTGAACGTACAAAGCAAGTTTCTTCCAAACATTTATAATTGCAAAATATTTAAAGAATGTATGACTAGATGGGCCGACAACAATCGTGTACACCTGAGCTCAGGAATATAATAATTAATACGAGAAATACGGGAAAACTGTGAGTGAGATTGCTAACGATGTGGGACGCTCAAGAAAATTGGTACTTAATGCCATTAAGTACTTTGAAACACATAATACAACCAACGCCAGTCAAAGGAAACCGCCTCCAAGGAAGACAAGTGCTGCTGAAGACCGTGTAATTGCAGGTTATGCAAAGAAAAATCCATTCATGACTTCAGCGGAAGTTCTCTATGAAGTGAATAGAGAACATGAAATAGCCCTTAGCAGCAGAACTATCCGCCGAAGACTCAATGAAAGCAATTTGATTGGATACGGAGCCCAGCATAAGCCACTGGTGTCGAAAAAAAATATTGCAGCCAGGCTTAAGTTCGCTAAGATGCACGCAAACAAGCCTTTATCATTTTGGAAGAACGGTTTTTGGAGTGACGAATTCAAATTTAACCGGTTTGGCTCTGATGGAAAGCGGCATGTGTGGCGTCCACCAAAACAAGAGCTTAATCCACGCTACACAGTAAAAACGGTGAAGCATGGTGGTGGGTGTATTATGGTATGGGCTGCCATTTCATGGCACGGTGTAGGGCCTATTGCGAAAATAGAATCCCGAATGGATCAGCATCAATATAAGAGTATATTGGAAAATCACATGGAGCCTTTTGCTGATGACAATTTACCATTAACGTGGACATTCATGCATGATAACGATCCTAAACACACTTCTCGGCTTGTGAAGCAGTGACTTAGTGATCGTCAAATCAATGTTTGCCATGGCCTGCACAGAGTCCTGACCTTAATCCAATCGAGAATCTGTGGAACGATGTGGAGTACCAGATTGGATTAAGGAAACCTAGGAATTTAGCTGAACTTTGGGAAGCTGCTAAAGAAGGGTGGAACTCCATTTCTATACATCGATGCCAACGCTTAGTGGAAAGTATTCCACTAATATTTTTTAATATAAATTTGAAAAAAAAAACGTTAGAAAAATTATTTCTTAATGTATTTTAGTTGATTTGTTTAGATGTGCTAATTCTCTGTCCAACACTGTATGTACGTACATATACATATACATATGACGAATTACAACAAGACAACAACGCATTACTGGAACATTTGTTAGCTGAGTTAAAGTTCTTTGGATAGTTTATCTTTAAAGACAAAAAAAAAGTGCAAATAATAAATGGGGTATAATGCGAATGACATTAAACTATGCGACCAATTTTATGACCTAATTTCGTCAAATTCGAATAGGTGTTAAGTTCTTTGGAGATCGATGGCTTCATGAGCATTTGAGGTTATTTTTTTAAAAAATTTCCCCAAAAAATAAAAAAGATTTAATATGTGAATCTTATTTTCAATGGACTAAATGGTAGATGGACTAGAATTAATTTGGAGTCAGCGAAGGATATAATTCCAACACAATGCAGTTTTAAGTCTTACAATCGTGTTGCATAACGATGATACTGAAAACTCACATACATATAAACAAACGCTTTATTTTATTTGTAGCAATGTATTACTTTTTATTTTAATTTTTTATCTGGTTTTGAAATATGTACCTCCATTCAATTTTTTAGGATAAATTGTATACCCATAAATATCTGAGTCCGCTATTAATATATGTACACCAATAAAACTGCAAGGTTCTTTCGATTTACTTAGTTGCAATTAATATTACTATCAGACTAAAAATATCAAGCCACATAAGTTAGATTAAGGCTAGATTTGCGGGTTGACGCAGATCAATTGTGATGCGCATGGAGTGTATGTCCCATACTCTTAAACCTTATGGGTTCTTAAACCAACCCGATGCTTCTATAAATAAGGGTATCTCACTAATCGATTTGCTTGCTAGTACTTCTACTTGGAAGAAATACTTGCGTTGCATTTTAAATTTAAAGTGGTAGAGTCGTGAACAGTGGCACAGGAAGTGAGGTGCGTCTTCGTGTACATCCTCATCGCTGCAGCCTCTACATACATATATGTACATATGTATCATCTTCGTTAATCTTCATTATCGTTTCATGGTAACGCAACACGTTGTGCCCTGTTATTATTCCTGATGAGCCAGATAAGAAAAATCTGTTCAGATAGAATCGTTCGGTACGGTTCTTATCGTAGAGCAGCCAAAATTTTCTTGCAATCACACAAGATTCTAGTGAATTCCATCTGCTGTTTGCTGTATTGATCATTTTCTTTCAAAGTTCTAGTTCAGGACCTAGTACTGAGCATTTCCTCCACAGTCGTCAGCCTTCTCATTTTCTGAAACGCCATTATTTCCGGGCACACAGCAAAGCTTCACATTGTGCTTCATACCAAGAACCTGTAGCGCTTCGCGACAGTAACACACAAGCTTTGATTTCATTTGTTTGGCGGAAATCGCTTTTATTTCTGTCTGGATGTCAATCGTGTAGTACTGCCTTCAGTGAAGGTACTCGTGCAGCTATTGTCACCGCTAAGAATGGAAAAACACAGCTATAGTCTGGAAGTCGGATTAACTTGTTCAAATTAACCCTTTCAGA
This sequence comes from Blera fallax, assembly GCA_946965025.1. NCBI lineage: Eukaryota > Metazoa > Arthropoda > Insecta > Diptera > Syrphidae > Blera > Blera fallax. Next base: position 65,948,655 of record OX337244.1, read on the forward strand.
AAATATACCTACACCTACTGCCATAGCCATCTTGGATCTATAAGTATTTATGGAGATGGAGTTATCTTTCAGTGAGATATCTTTCTCCCGTTCTTCGCTTCAGCTATCAGATTGAGCAATTTTTCGCTGCATATTTCTGTATGAATAGATCTAGACGTAGTAGATTGAGTATAGTCCCTCCCACTGCAGTTGGTGTGGCTCTGACTGCTCCTGTAACATCAATGCATGCCATTCCGGTCAGTAACCTGAGGTTGATGACCTTACTTAGCTGCCTACCGCACTAAACTGCCCTATTCCAATAAGGGTCTCGCAACTGGGGGGTATAGCCAGAAAATAACATTAGGTTTGGACCCCCAAGTTTTAAAAATAGTCTACTGCAAGTGTAAATAGTAATCATAACTTTTTCTGCTCTTTCGCTTTTATTTAGTCCCCAGTTTTGTTGTTCTATTTAATATTAGCCCTGGATATTTAGTCTTATCAGGAATTTTCAGATGAATGCCCTCAATTCTTGCTGGTTTATCAGTATAAACCAATGACTTCACGCAGCCCCAGAGAAAATAATCGAAAGGAATATGGAAGCCAATTAACAAGTCCATTCCTCGAGATTTCCTTATTGCCGAATTGTGATTTCAACTCTGGCCATTTTCGGGTTTTTTCCAATTCCAACATTAGCGAATGGATAGTGTGGCTCATGCTGAAAAAGAGGCCAATTTTGCAGAATGTACACCCTCGGAACTACTCATTGACTACAGAAAGTAATTGGATGAAAGGCTTCCCCCAGGTGCACTCACCAAAAATGATGATGATGAAGTCATACATATAAACAAAGGTTCTTCGATACAGTGAAGGAAACCTTATCACCGATATGCAAGGGAGTACATCGAACAGATTATCAACGAACATCAGACGGACCGAGTAATAGCGCAAAAATAGGTCCGCATTCAGTTATCGAGTAGAGCGTTAAAGCAGAACAGATGAATTAAATGAAATTTTATCTAATTAGACTTTTCAACTTCAATTTCTTTTCTACTCTCTACTTTCGAATGTTGACTGAAGTACAACTGACATATAAGTACATATCTAAGAAACGTGCGGTATGTTTGTCATACCAGTTAATTTTTATTTTACTTCAATTTTTCTCTTAGAAACGAGGGCAATATATACAAGCACATATTAATCATGAAGTACTCGTTGATACATATGTATGTATAACATACATGGTTAACATTTAATACATAAAAACTATCTCTTACAAACACATCAAATGGGCACGTGCACCAATGCTTGAGAACCTCTGGACTAGAGCTTCCTCTCGACAAGGGATCTTTATAAATTATTATCATTATTCAAATCAATCCAATGTAATCTTTGTAGAGCTCATCACTCATAATCCCTTAGGGACGATGCTTAGTCCAATTTAACAATGTTTATTTTTATATCATTTTGATTGGCATGTAGGCAGCGAAAAGATTTAAATATGAACATATGTACATATACAAATAATAGGATTAAAAATATGACGCTGCAGTTGTTCTATTTTCTAGCTAGTTAAATGTGATTTCGAGTTTAGGTACAACCTGGACTTTCTTAAATTGAGAACTTTCACAAAACAGCTTATCCCTTTAATTAAGCTTCCTGAGCAGGTTGCATTGGATTTAAAATCTCTTTGAACTCAAACCAATATATTCTGAAAATAGAATATATTGAAGATTATTTATTTAAATAACTGGGGAAAAAGAAATCTCCTTTTTACTGAAACTCCTTGGGGAACATATGAATTATAAAAGAAATTATACACATGTATGAGAAAGAAACGAACGATGATTCTAACTCTGGTTAATCCAGGGAATTGAGTTCAAGCACATGGATTGGCTGTGAAATACCTTAAGTCGAAAGACTTTTAACGTTGCGAATGCAGAAATGAGTCAAAAATTAATGAAAATCTCAATATGGATATGCAAGCTACAATAATTGATGCCTACTTCGACCTCCGGCTGCAACACCGACTATAACAAAAAGAAAAACACCAATACCTTTGTGTGCAGAAGGCTGATATCGTTATCTGCACGGGTAAAAGCACTTGGGGAATTCATAACCATGGATATTCCTGTCATACCTTCACAAACCCTTGGTGAAAACATCGGCGCACTCTACGTTCCATTATTATTTTAATTGTGCTTTCAAAAAGTCTTTCAACATCTCTCGTGGCAGCGACTGCATTGTTGCTGAGTCCTGAAAGAAATATGGCCCGACTATATTTCCCTCATAAACTTCTCACTATATAGTTACATTTTTGTGATGTAAAGGCTTCTCCTGAATAGTGTTGGTATAATGATCGTTTGGGATCAAATGTAATACTTTTCTTTTTGGTTTTGAATAAATACTGAATAGGTACTTTGAGACTAAGCAGATTAGAGAACTAAATTCGTCACAATAATGCAAATTACAAATTTTATTAAATAATTAGTAGGTAAGTATGTATGTCCTGTGGATTTAGGCAAATAAAATGAAACTAGACACTTTAATAAATTCACAAATAAGGTTTTTCTTGGTAAAATTAAAATAAAAGTATTAAGAAATAATGACTTCACTGCTTGACGACTCAGCTGGATGGAGATTGTAACTAGCAAACATTTGACAAAAAAAAAAAGACTTAAGAAAATGACAAAAATTATGTATAAATAGTATATAGAATAGTAGAAAACAGTGTTAAGATAGTGTAAAAGTATTTGTGTAAGTAAATATAGTAATTCCTGTAAGTAAATGTAGAGATCATGTGATGCAAGAAAGCGTGTCTATACATGTATAAATTAGGCAAACCTTCAAGTAATATTTTTTTTAAGATTAGGTATAGAGTTATTCATTACTTTTTTATTTTTTCGCAGGTCAAATTTTCTCTTATGTATATATTAAGAGCTCGTTCCTATTTTGTATTTTTTTTTTTTTTTTTGAAAATCGTCTCGCCGCACACTGGGGCAGCTTATTGTATGTCAATGCCGGAATTAAATCAAAAAATTGAATGAAAGAGATGAGTGAATGTACCATCTTACTTTTCCGTTATTAAACATTCCAAAGCATGATTAGCAAGAACAATTAATTATTTTATATGTTTTTTTCACTCCATACCGCCTAATTGAAAGTAACACTTTAGTTTTTCCTGCATGGTGGTTAGAAACAAGTGGTTTAATTAGCCAGTGTTTGGTTACCTGTAATTCCTGTTATAATTACGTGAAAAGTTTATTTTATTATGGAATCTATAACTTCATTTATGTAAGTTCCATGTTATTATTTTTTATATAAACAATAAAAGCAGTTTTTCTATGGTTTTCTGAAAACAGATAAAATTTTCCAAGAAATATACATAAATCGCTTTTTTTAAATAAATAATGTGAATATAAAATATCTCACACTATCACTTGAGATTTTTATATGGTTATATAGATTGACTTCTTGTGTATATAATTTCGAAGAAAACCGGTGCGCATACGTACCGCTTTTTTTTAATTTAATTTTCCGAATCAAATATTTCAGAAAATTTGCTTATTTTATGGTATTTTGCCCCACTGTGCACCGCCTTAAAAGTTTTCTACCCGCTCTTCTCGTTCCCTCTTTAGGATACCAGTCTGTTAATCATTTTGTGCAACGATCATCAGTAATTCAAACAACATGACCAAACCAATACCACTTTTGTGTTAAACCCTTCTTAGTACATCCCAAAAATTTCGTAGTTCCTATGATTCTGATATTTCTAACTAAGCATTAAAATTGGTAATACTGCTCATCGAAAATATATTTTTTTCGACTCGACACTTATTTTGGAATCTAATATGGTTTTAAGATTCCATACCTGGTTCCAGCTATTTGGGACTTTCTTCTGGGTTTATTTTTCTATTGTGTTCTTAAATAATATTGTTTGCCCCAAGAAGACGTAGTTTCGAACATACTTGAGTTTATCTTTACCTCTATTAACATATTTCGATGTCATTCCTGTTGGTCATGAATTTTGATTTTAGTCCACTCTCTTACACCCTTCCGATAATCTATTGACTAACTCCTTTATTTCATCAGCGATGACAAAAAGTCTTGCTTTTTAATCCCTCTATACCTTGGAAGAAATGGTTGGCCTAGTGTTTTAAATCCAAGGTGGTATAGTTCTGGACGGGGGCACAGGAAGTGGGGTGTATTCGTGTAGATCACCATCGCCCAAGCCTTTACATAAGTATGTACAACATATATCATCTTCGCTTATCTTCATTATCATTGCATGGTAACGCAATATGTTTTTTATTATTCCTAACAAGCCAGATAAAGAATATCTGTTCCTTGATGTGGATTGTAGGAATTTCCATTGATAGTTTGCTTTGTTGATCATTTTGTTTCCAAGTCTTAATTTAAGGTTGCAAGGTGCAACATGTACAAATAGATCTAGAGGTAGTGAATTAAGTAGATAAGATCTCTAAACCTTCAGTTGGTGTGGTTTTTATTGCTTCTGTGACACCAATGCTTGTCATACTTGGTACTCTAGTCAGTATCCTGAGTTAAATGACCTTACTTACAGCTGACCAGCTGAATATTAGACTAAATTGCCGTAAGCCAATACGGATCTCCCAATTCCTGTGTAGAACCCGAAAATTACTTTAGATCCCAAACCTAAATCCCAGATTTTTTGCAAATATGCTACTGCAAGGTTAAAGAGCTATCAGTTCCCAGCTCCTTCGCCTGCATTTAGACCCCAGTTAAGTTTTTTTGTCTAGTATCGGCCCTAGCTTTAGTGTTGTCAAAGATTTACTGAGCAGTGCCCTCAATTGATGAAATTTTGAATTGCTGTAATATTCTCCTGCTTGTAAACGGCAGCAACCTCATTTTCTGTGGATTCACCGCAAGTTCTTCGCTTGGTCCATTGACTATCTTCAGCGCTTCCTCTGTTTGATCACTTATAGTTGAAATGAATTTTCCAACTACCATTAGTGCCACAACGTCTGCATACGCTGCTAATCTAAGTTTATAATCTAAGTTTATCATACATCATTTAGTACAGTGTGGAGGAAAGAGAAATCCTCCTTGCAAAGTGCCTCTAACGACTGATACTCTTAGTACCACATTGCCTAATTCTGTGTGAGTGTGTTAGTTCTGTCAGCACTAGTGCTTGTTTGTTAATGTTGTTGCAAAGGATGTCCCCCCTATATCCTGAAAAATGAGCATCCAGCAGAGTTTCTAATCTCTACTTTTTAGAGTCAGTACACTTACCTGATGGGTCTTTTAGGAAACCTACAACCACCGATCCTTAAGAAAAGAAAGGACCTTCCTTAGTCTTGCAGATACAATATGACACTGCAGAAAACACGCCATGAGTTGCATTTAGAGCTCTGTGTCTCTCTTACATATAACTTCTTGTTGTACTCTACACACTTTTCGAAAAGTTGGTTTATCGAATTATAGATGATTTCAGTATCATATCTTGACCAAAAACCTGCCTGTTCTTTCGGTTGGTTTCCATTGAAGCGTAATAAGCATTTAAAATAGACTTGTATAGGATGGAAATGATGCTAACTGGCCGGTAGTTATTAATGTTTTCCTTCCCGCATTTTTCATAAATAAAATATTATGTTTGACTCCGTTTTTATTTATTTATTAGTTGATACTACAGATACAGAATCAATATAAGGAAAAATGTCACTATTCTCCTTTTCGATTAGCAAGATCGATTAATTAGCTTCTTACATTAAATGTTCCTTCTTTTTTTACAGCCGAATGAATTTTGGTTTTCATCTAGTAGTTAGAGATTTTGTGTATCTAAAGAACTTAGACTTAAGGGCTTTTATTACTGACAACTAAAGTGGAGCATTTTGGCTTCATGAAAATGTTGGATCTTAAAAATATTACTCAATCTTGATACTATTATAGAGGAATTTAAGAGGCAGATCGCTCAGTTCTTTTTCGCGGCTCAGCTGGATAAGGTTAGGTTATTTATTTGGATAGGCAAGGTAAAAGTAATCCACCACTCCACTATCAGGTCAATACAGTCCCATTGTGATACGCATAGGGGAGATGCGTCTGCCCCTTACTCATTGGTTAAACTAATTCTACAAATACGGTTCAACTTCTAACTTGTGATGAACTTACAAACCATCCAGTTGATCTGATGTACTCCAGAATGCCGTTCACTGGTCCATTGAATATTTCTTCTAGATCCTGGAGAAGTATCACCCGGGATATTTAAATTCAAGGTGGTTAAAACCTGAACAGTGACAAAAAAAGTGGGTTGTATCCTCGCTGTCTTCCTCACCTCCACAACCTCCGTATATTTCTTCTTCGGTAATTGCAGTTTTGTCATTTAATACCACAGAGTATTATTTCTACCGTCATGACTTCTACCAGGATAGAAAAGAATTTCTTATCTTCTTGCATTAGCCTGTCGATACTTGTTTTGGAAAGCCAAATACATCTTATGGTTTCACAAGTGTGAATAGAAGACCATCTCTTTTTTGCCTGCCTTTAGTGTGCGAAGCGGGATGTTTACTAAGGAGTCTATTTGATCTCGTCAAGATTCCGAACCTCTTCTAGCCAATATGTCGACCTTCTCGTTACCTGGTATGCCTTCATGTTCAGGAACCCAACAGAGCGTAACATTGCTCCAACATAGCAATAAACGCTTTTTATTGCTGACTAGCTATTGTTTCCCTCGCTTGGAAAATACTGCTATGGTTCGAGAGGCGAACTGATTTGGTTATTCTCAGTAGTTCAGAGAAGATATCTGAGCCTACGCCAATGTCTATCTTTGATCCGTCTATGTAGATAAAGATGGATTGTGTGTTAAGTAGTTATATCTACACACAATGTTATATAATTTACCAAAATACTTCATGTTATTCTGAAAAATGATTTTGTAACTTAGAAGTTATTTATGGCTTTCAACACTGATATTTTTGTGTACTTCAGCAATTATGACTATATGCGAATTGAAAAATTATTAAAGAAACCACAAGATAATAGACAAAATACTTTTTACTTTTTTGTTTCAAGTTAAAACTGTAACTTCAAAACAATGTAACTAAATTGAATGAGGTTTTCTATTTAATTAAAATTGCCCCCTACCACGAGTCTTTTGATTTCTTGCTAAGCGAAAAGCCAGGCGACTTAACAATTCAAAATAAAATTCATAAATCTGAAATTTCGGGTGGAAAATTTAACATGGAAACCCACAAAAATCTGGCTTTTGAAATTACAATAGACTCCTAAAATTCCGACACCATGCTATGTTATGGATGCCATAGTTCAGTTGAGTTGGATTACTAGAAAAAAATACTGTTTTCTGGTTCCACCACTCGCGATTGTTCGGCAAATGTCCAAGGGTAATACTAATAACTATCACAAAAGAACCTAAGCCTGCGTGGGATATTTATTTCATTAGTTTGTGCAGTTTGTGAGAACGAAAAACTGATGTGCTTTGCTCTCGCACGGAACCTAAGACAAGACATGGCTCGCTGTAAATGAAATACGAGGCAGTCCGATCAATTGCGAAAGTTTGTGACAACACTACTGCGAAGGCATAACACTGGCAGTAGGTTTGTCATATGGCTGGAGAAATTGATCGCTCTGTTGATAATTGATATGCTCATGACATCAGGTGGATCGGAAAAAAAATACTGCGAATCACCTGAGTTTCTAACCACTACACCAATCTCTTTCTCTCTCTCTCTATTTTCCTTTCAACTCCCGCACTGTGTATAAACATTAAAAGGGTATTCATAACCCCTTGAGTGAGGGTAAATTATAAAAAAAAAAAAACCCACAGTTATTTTTTTGATTATAAAAATTTCGTCAATACGTGTCTATCAGGATTTATTTCCAAATGCTCTACTTCAGTTGCTGCAAAAAAAAAGACCTCATACAGATAGGCCCATTCACAAATATGTATTAAGTTGAATAATATTACGGACTTTGTAAAATATCCTCTGAGGCCTACAAAACTATATTTTCTTTTATTAACCATCCTTGCTCCTTTGCTTTTTCCGCTTTGGCAAATTTTGCGGGCATGTTCACATGGACATTTCTAAAGGTTTGTACATACGAGTGCACAAAGCACTAACTTTTCACCTTTTCTATAATTCTCCTTTCCCCTGCACAAAGAAATAAAACATTCACAAAGTTCCGCACAATATGCAGCAGGCACAAAAAATGGATGCAAGAACTGGAACTCCACTCCAATTACTCGATTGGAAAGCTTCGTAAGAAAAAAGAATTTTTTCTGAAACTATTATTATTGTTAGGTTAGTTTAAGTTACATTGAGTAGGGTTATGAGGTCATCATGATACCCATCGCGATTTTTAAACCTAAACCATTCCACTCCTGCACTTAACTTCTCTACAGAATTAAATAAATCATTATTTTGGGTCAAAGACCTAACCTCTACTAAACTATCAAAGAAAGATCTTCTAAGGTGTTTGAGTCTGTTACAGGCAATACCTTGACATTCTCATGGCAGATTTGTTATGTTCTCTGAGACGTGTAGGTCACTGCAGTACCTACTTAAGTACATCCGTATCCGAAGAACCTAAACTCATTGCGTGCTTTCTCAGAAGGTATCGCTGTTCTCATTCATGATCTGCCTAGTTCTATAATTCCCACAGATTTTTTTCGATTTAACACTGGCCACAACGCCACACCCTACGACCTTCTATCATCGACCATTATGTCACTTTGTGCAATCTCTGCTCCTTTTTCTGTCGGGACTTTCGTTATCCTCTGTATCGCTGTGTCCATGTACCCAACATAATCTGACATGGTTCTGCGTATATAATGTTCCGAGAACTGAGCGACAATTCCTGACTAATTCAGATTTCGTGACGTAAGAGTCTAACACATTTAGTGCTATCGATGTCGATGTAGATGTATTCTTGATTGATCCCATTGCTAGTAATTCCGCAGCTTTAAATACAGCCAGAACTTCTGCTTGGAACACCCTGATTGGTTCGGAAGTCTCAGTGCGACCTGTAAGTTTATATGCATTATTTCAGTGGTTCATAAGACATGTCTGCTTTTCTCTACTTTCTCCAACTATTTAAAAAAATAAATGAGCCAAAGCAGCAAAACAGATTTTATCAAAATCTCTTATGTAGATGTAAAAAGAATAATTTTGAAAATTTGACAAATAAAAACCCGAATACCTTACCCATAATTCGCCCAATCTGATTCTAAGTCAGACGTACTCGTACTCGTACTCGTGAGTTATACGCGCTGTAAGCATTTTATTTGCGTTCCTTTAAAACGTTATTTGACCTCTAACCCCGATTGTTTTGAACTGTAATCTATAGATTGAGTGACAATTTTGAAATTCGAAGAAATGTTTGATAATAAGGCATTCACTACATGTCTGGGAGTTAGTGAAGAGGTACAGCATGGCTGCCGGAAATAAATTAAGGTGCTTGATGGCAGTCCAGTCGGTGTTGCATTCTACTATTCTGCGCATAAGAGAAAATAAAATATCTCTTTCAATTATTTATTGATGAGAGCTATATATTGTAGGTATTGTTTTCTAAACTTTAATGGCTGCTGACTCCGCCTGTTGGCTGCGTTATAGTCATCTCATTCATCTCATTTTAAATTTCTTTTTTACCTTATATCAGTAATCACTTGTTCCAAGACTATCAGAATGGAATTAATGTCCCATTTTTATTCCAATTGATTTTCTCAATATTTCTCGCTTTTATGTACTTATGTTTTAAGCGACATCTTTTCACATGAACCTGCATACGACAGCAATATACCATTACAATTTTCTCATAGACAAAGCCGACTTTGTAAATCATTTAAACTACAGTTTTCATTCTTAAAAAAAAGTTTAATTAAGAAAAAAATTTCTTTGGAATGATGAATTTTTTTTGTCTATCTAAATTCCAAATTTTAAAAGCTTAAAACTTTTTAAACTAAGAAAAAAATTCAAAATCCAAATTAAGAAAAAAATTTCTTTGGAATGATGAATTTTTTTTGTCTATCTAAATTCCAAATTTTCCCTAGGGGACTAAGTCTACCGAAATCTTAGAAAATTTTACTTGGGTGGAGGGATTATGAAAAGTAACAGAAATAGACACAGAAAAATAATTTACGAGCAGCCCCAAAGACTTAAATAAATATTTCCCGTATGTTGATATGCAAAAAAATATTAGAACCTAAATTGAACGAGTGTCTAAAATATCCCAATCAATAATTGCGCTGAGTCCAATTTATTAATCATTTTTATCACCAGCTTAATTTTCACTTATTTTATATTATATTCTCTTCTCTGGACGATTCCCAAAAAGAAAACGAAAAAAAAAACTTAATTAACGTCCAATGCTTTCTATTCTATTTAACTTTAATATGCCAAGCACTAAAAGTGGGGTGCACACTCCTGACATTAAATATATGTATTGCCTATGAAAAACAAAATAAACCAACACACAATCGTGGTGGCACGCAATGAATCTAGAAGTACATAGGGCAGTTTTCTGAAAGGAAACCACAGTCATTTTATACAACAAATTGGCACGTAAACTTTTCATTCAATTGTCCTATCATCATAAAATCAGGCTATTCTGTGCGTCATACCGGTCAAGTTTTGACTGAGACATCCTTTGCTAATTTATATTAGTAAATCAACCCAACCGTTCTTAAAGACGAAGTTTCCTATCGTTTTTAAGGGAAACTGAACGGAATTCGTATAAGAACAACTACATTCCAGGCGGATTTGCATTTATTAAAAACTAAATGGCCATTCTGTCTTCCCCCGTGCCAACAAGTTGTTTTATTTAGATATGTATGGTCCATATTTTTAGGTTTCAATATCATTTTAGGGATTATTATTATTATTAGCTGACCCGAACTGTTTCAGCAGTCCCAAACAATCACATGCCTTTAGAATCTTTTTTCGCAAAATATTCCTACACCCTTTTGGATGAGATTGTACCTAAATATGTATCTGCCAAATTGAAATTTTGTGATTTTCATTCTTATGGGCAGTGGGCTTTTGTACGTCAGGCCATTGGACAGAGGATAATTACTTACAGTAGTTTTAATTGGTGTTTAGGGAGGTCCACCTAACAATGCGACTCAAAAGATCTAGTAAGTTAGGGGTTAGTAATAAACATACAAACATCCACACGTAAGTAATCCCCTACGTCGGTTGTTAATTTTCATTTGCCATGTACAGTCTGTTAAGTAAAACCGGTAAGCTGTTGTAAGTCGAAGGAAAAGTTTTATTAAAAGAATAAATTCTATTTTATAACAATGTATAGTATACCTTTGCTTGGGCTATGCTATACTATTAACTACACATTTCCTGACATCTACGCTGGATACTTACCTACAGTTTGCAGAAGGAAGACCTAAAAAAAAAACAAAATGTTGAGAAGCTAAGACAGGCCAACGAGCTTTTCGGTAATTATAACCGGAAAAGGGACAAGGTCGCATTCTTATAGTTTTCCTAACATGTCGCTGTAGATGTCACACAGATAGACACTTCAGATCATCAAGGTGCTCTGAGTCGAGTTTTCTATCGACTAGAGCTCCAAGCCCTCTAAAATCAATCTAAAAATCTGCAATCTACTTGCAGCTGTTGGCGTAGTCTAAAGTAATTGATCTCAATATTTTTTTAGCTCACGTACGATTGAGCTTCGAACTCACACATTTTGAATTATATTGACATTCGGCGACTGTGATAATGATGTCATTTTATTCCACTGGATAAAAAGTCTCGTAGACTTCAGCACATAATATTTGTACAATTTCAACATTCGCTCTACATTTAGAGTTTCTGGCGACGAGAATGCCACTAGTTTACATTAATTTTATGTACTGGAAAGAGTATCCACATACTTGCGATATAAGCACAAGCAAGACTCATTAATAAAGGTTATTTGCTCAATTTACGATCAACATTCTGCTGGGTCCATTAGGTCGTGCTAAAAAAATGGCTCAATGGTAATCTTGGTTTTTGCTGGCTTACCATAGACAGCGAGATTCAGCCTGCTTGAACATTTCGACTATAATTTTGTATTGCCGTTTCGCAGATATCCGTTTTAATCCGCTATCTAATTTATCATCGGAGTTTCCAGTTTCATCGCAGAAGTTAGACTTTATTGCAATAAAGTTGTTTTTAGTTCCCAGGTACATACTTACTCTGTTGCCTTTATTGCACTCTATTTCAGTCCGTTGGGATAGTGTGTTAAAAATAGATCGCCGAATATATTTTTTTTTTTAACTCCCACTCATCGTTATTATGATCTTCTTAACTGACTTAACTGTGTCTGAACGAAACTGAAATGAATATTACCTCTCGAAATTGACCCATTACTTTATAAGCATATGCATATAAGATACCGTTTTTTTCTGTGCGATTGTGGTAGTATTTCCTGACCGCTTTCTGTCGTACACACTGTAGTATGTAACGTCCAAGAAAATGATTATATATATTATTGAGTGGAAATGTGGATGAGTACCTACTCGGGTAACATCTCCCACATGCATCGTAACCCAAAACATAGGATGGATAGGTACTTAGAATTTTTACAAGTTGTCAGTGACGACTTAGGATTAATTATCTAGTAAAAGCTATAAAACCTCTTTTCATTTGGTAGCATACATCTTATAGCTTATAAATAAGATACGATTATACTCACCACCAATACTGCACCCACATTCTGGCACTTCCGCGTAGGTGATTTTGGGTTGATCCAATTAACGTAACGATTTTCAAATTGGGTTTTTGGCATTCGCAATCCAAAACAATACTTTTATCGTTTTGTTTTACGTATAAATGCAAAAAAAGGATGACATTAATGGCCTCCTCACTAAATTCTGTTAAATCATTGTTTTATATTAGGTTTCTTACAACTAGATATAATTAATGTCTCCACGTTCAATAAGATTTGGTGTACTAAAAGGGCCTGGCACCTTAACAAAATTATTAATGAACTCGTTGGTTAATTAATAGCACCATATTGATTCACTACAGTTTCAATGATTAATATAGCATTTAATTTTCTTTAAGGCGATTAATAAAGATACAATCTATTATTGGCGTTTCAGAAAATACTTATCAAGAGTTTATTTTTCATTCCATTGAATAAACGTAATTAATAGAAGTCTGAATTTTAACATTCGCAAATTGAAATGAGAATATCAGTTTCGGTAACAATGCAACATAAAAGAGTGATTTCTATAAAAAAATATCTTAAACATCAATTCTTTATAAATAAGTAAGGGTATGAAAATATAAAATTTTGATACAATTTTCAGAAATCTGCAATCATTTTTACTCAGCTAGTTTAAAGTTTGTTAAAAACTTGATGAAAATTTTCACGAATATCTTATTAAACGTTCCGTTCTTGCGGAAGAAGGGCTACGTACATATGTACATATGAATATACATACATATGTATTATGCATCTATACCTACTGTTTTTAATAAAAGTTTCTACGAATTAGTGTAGGAAGGCTATAGACCCAAGCTGGGGTTTCCAGCCCCGGATTGTTCACTGGATATATACGGCAGTCGTCATGTACGGAGTACTAGTCTAGTGGACTTCTTACGGAATCCTCGCAACTGGCTCGTCGAAATATGGGCCACGCAAGCATCCTAAACACTATTCCCAGTAATTCGGACTACATTGCCCCCAATTTGGACTTTAACGTCAAGTAAAATACCAGGATTCCTAGCAGAAGTGCTTGGGAATCGGGAGATATTTTAAACGAATCTACTACAGAGATTTACACAGACGGATGCAAGACGGCATCTAGAACAGGTGCGGGAGTTTACTCCAGTACACTGGATATCTGTATCACCACACGACTACCGGACCACTGTAGTGTATTTCAAGCAGGAGTCACACCAGTCAGTGAAGCCGCGACATGGCTTTCAATTAACTCGATAGAGTGCAGCACTATTGTTTTCTACATAGACAGTCAAGCTGCAATAAAAGCCTTAGAATCAGCAATAATTCAATCCAAGTTGGTAAAGCAATGCCGCGGATTTCTTAATGAGATCGCTGTCAGATGCGACGTTTCCCTGTGCTGGTTGTAGGCCGCAGGGATATTCCAGGCAATTGCAAAGCGGACAAGCTAACTAAAGAGGGCGTAAACCGGAACCTCTCTGACAATAGAGGGGAACCGTCAGCACCCATTAATTCGATAAAATTCCAATTAGATACCGCAGCCATTAGTTTGGCAAACAGTAGATGGAGCAATATAAGTTCATGTCACTCTTCCAAACAAATCTGGTAGACCAGTAAACTTATTTCCGTTAATATCATAAATCTTAGGAAGATAGTTGGAGCCCTCACAGGACATTGTCTGGTAGGCAGACATGCCAGAAGACTTGGTGCTTCCTTTAACGATTTCTGTAGAAGCTGTCGAGATAAAGAAGAGGAGGAAAACATGACACATCTTCTTTGTACCTGTCCTGCCATATCCGCTTTAAGAAGGAAAACTTCTTGGAACATCTTAACGATTTAGCTATACTATCCTTGAGCAAAATAAAAAGCCTTGTCTCCAGGTCAAATTGGTTTAATGCCTAAACGGCGAATTATGCCTTTTCGGTATGGGTGCACACCCAATTCGGTTGCCCTGCCTCCTGTCCCATTCTCCTGAGAAGTCACCATGTTATCATGTAGATCCCCGGTGCTGGTAGTCCGGATTTTCATAGTGGTATCACAATGGACCTTCCTATCCCTGCTGAGCGGGGACGGCCACCCAACCCAACCCGCAACCTTCTACAATTTAAATTTTTAATTTTTGCAAAGGAAGCATTTCTACTTTCTAATGTTTACATTCCACAAACAAAAATGATATGTAAGTAGCTGCTTAACAGCAAATCTAAGACAATTAAGAAAATCAGGGTCTAAACCGTTTATTCCGTGAACGTATGATACGTCACAAAAAAATGTGTAAACATTAACGTAATTCAGTACTGTGTCTTCCGTGAACGAGTATTTTTGTTTCCGTGAACGCATTTGTTCTTTCGAAATGTCATTCGATTGGTAAATAGCAGAAAAAATTAGTTCAAGAAGGGGAAAATCAAACAAAATGTAAGTTATTTGATCAAATTAAGAATTTAAATAACTATAATAAATGCTCTAGGCTAAACTGGAATAAAATTAAGTGGGCAGAATATACATATGAAAGAGCACCTCACTTCCTAAAAGTAAAAACGTCGATGCTTGACCAGTGGAACTGCACTGGACAAATAGCAGTGGAAGCTTAAGTCGACAAGATGTGATTAAATGCGTATTTATTTATTCGAAATCTTTTCATAAATCTTCAAATAAAAAGTGAATACCTCACATTTCAGAGGTTTGTTCCTTTTCATTCTTACGCCTTTTTAGGCAATGACTGCTTCCATCGCGATGCATCGTATAAATATTGCCGTCTAATTTTTTCGTCATACATAATCACTTTCGTCGGAACTTGATAAACATAAACAAAACAATAATGCTGTAGCCATGATTTTTGTAGTTTTCTATCAAATGACATCTATTTGAACTTTTAATGTCATTTCATATTACATTTTTAGGACGGTGAGCAATCGCATGCCGCGATCCCAATTTTCTTATCTGAATGACGTATAACGTAATTCATTTTTATACGAATGGTCATCCGTTCACTGAAGAGATGATTTGGCCCCAGGTTATCGACGTTACTTTAACTAGTAACCCCGATACTCTCAACGTAGTTAAATGGCAAGTCTTGGGAAAAGAGTCCTTCTCTGACCACAGACTAATTGAATTTTTCCTAAGTAGAAGTTGTGAACCCACTAAACCACAAAGGAACCATAGGAAAGCTTACTGGGATTTCAAACATAAGGTGGACCAACGCAGTCATTTGCTTGCAGAGGGCACCATACAACAGTATTTCTACCCTCAATACGGTCGAGAAAATCTCCTGGGCAATAAACAATCTTCCCCATATAAATCCCCGGGTTTCGACAGTGCTCTGCCCATCATGCTGCGGAATTTGCAAGACGTAGCAATTTCAAGCCACCTTAGGGTGGGTTGGTGGATTCAACTCCTCCAATGGCATGGAGTTGGTCATACAGGGCAAAGTCCTGATTGTCCTCAACTTGGCGGGATGCCAGGTACGATCCCTGTCAATGCCCAACTCAAGCTGACATACAGCCTCCACGCAGCGCCCCTGGATAGCTCTTTTAGCTCCAGTTGAATAGCGAACTAATGTATGCAGCGAACTACACCCCGACCAGAATGGAGGTTGTGCGTAGGGTTAACAGCCAAACCACGTACAAATTAATTGTTCAAAGACGTCGACTTGGCGTGAAAAAGGACAACGATTTGCGAGTATGCTCATAGAACGTAAGAAGCCTTTACTCACCAGAAGCAGCTCAAGCACTGAAAAATACTTTCACACAGTTTAAGGCGGATATTACTGCGATCCAGGAACTGCGCTGGATAGGATCAGGATTGGTGGGGAAAAGGGAATGCGACATCTATTACAGCTGCCACAAAATATTGCATATAATCGAGCAGCAACCTGGCTATCTCCGGATAGTCGAACCGCCAGCCAAATCGACCATGTGCTAATTGAACCAAGACATTCGTCTAAGATCCTGGATGTGCGAACATTCAGAGGGGCAAATGTCGGCTCTGACCACTATTAAATTGCATCCCGTTTTAGAGCTCGACTGTCCAATGACAGAAAGCTGCAGTATCCAACCAAAAGAAGGTTTAACATTGGACTCCTAAGCACACCGGAAATAGCCAGAGTCTACAGAGAGCAACTGAGTGAAAGACTCTCCAATATACAGGTGCCTACCACAAACGCCAACAATATGTGGTTAGAATGCAGCGCAGCCATCAAAGAAGCCAAAACTACTCTGGGCTACCAAACACCCCCGTCAAGAAATCCGTGGTATGATGATGAGTGCGTGCAGAAGAAAAAGAAAACCGACGAGGCATATCTGAAGGCGCTCCAACGAAAAACCAGGCGCTTCGAAATTGTTCGGGAAATCTTGTCACCGACCCGCTGCTCAACGAGCATTACCAAGAGAAAGTGATAAGGTATGTGGAAAACTCAGTTTCAGTCAATGAAATAGTCCTTCCACCCAGTTTAGAAGAAGTCGGCACAGTTTTGAAAAGGCTGAAAGCCGCGGGCTTGGACGGGTTGCCGCCAGAGCTCTTCAAAGCAGGTGACGATGTTTTGGAAGGGACCATGCACCAATTCATCTGCAAAGTATGGGAGGACGACGACTGGAATATCAGCTCTACCTGCCCCATCCAGGCGATCATATGTCTTGTAACAACTACGGAGCATATCCTTGCTTAATATTTTGGCAAGAAGACGCGGTGTCATGTGACTTCTTCAAGCTCGTGTTAGAACATATAGTGCGGCGGGCGGATGTTAACTTGGAAGGAACTGTATTTTTCAAATCCGTGCAGCTGTTGGAGTATGCTGACGATATAGATATTATCGCGGGCTCCCATCGTTCCGTTATTGAAGCGATTACGGCGATTGAAGAAGAGGCTAGACGAGTTGGTTTTGAGATTAATGAGAGCAAAACAAAGTACATGCTATCGACCAGAAACAATTCCATCGCACACCGCATTGGGCAAAATGTCACCATCGAAAGCCATAATTTTGAGGTAGTAAAGGAGTTTAACTACCTTGGGGCAAACGTAAACTCCACAAATGACACCGTGGTGGAGATTCGGCGCAAGATTACCCTAGGCAACCGTTGCTACTTCGGCCTGTCTAAACAACTTGGGTTCAAACTCCTAACCCGAAAGACCAAAATTATGCTCTACAAAACATTGATCTTGCCAGTCGTGCTTTACGGAGCCGAATGCTGGACGATAGGCAGGACGGCAGATCTTAGGATCTATCAAAAGAAAAATCTTTCACCGAATACTCGGTCCTATCTGCGAGGAGGGCGAATGGAAGAGTAGGCATAACTGCGAACTCTATGATACAAAGATGTGGATGTATGTAGTCCGGAAGGCAAAATGCGTTGGCTGGCTCGGTCACATCCGTAATTAAATGTAATAATTGCAACAGAGGGATTGAAAATTCTATTTGATTCTTTTGCTTTCCTAATGACAGTCTTGAGGAAGCAATGGGTTCATTTTCGCCAACGAAAAGACCAATTCAGTGCGAGGTCATCCCGAATTTGTTCTACTCATTTTGCTCCGGATGATGTGAAAAGGAATGTCTAATTTGAAATGGATATGTTATTATACATTAGTTTAAATCTATACAAACCTAAATTTGAAAAATGTATAGGGCTTAGTCAGAAGAATGGGTATAAGTTGAAGCCGAAAACTATTCCAACTATAGAGCCAAAAGCTGAAACAGTTTCCGTTTCATCTCGCTCCAACCGGATGCAGGCTCGGGCTAGGCAAGAGAGGATTGCGTGTTTGATACAACAAACCTCAGCTCCTGCTGAAACAACTGCAACTCAAGAGGCTAGTTGATGAAAAAGAGGACCGCAATTGCATTGAGTCTAAGAATTCTACAGTAACTCTAATGGAGTGTATCACATCTTTAGAAAATGAAGTGTTATTGAATGAAAAATAAAACTACAATGCACCCAATTTTTAATGAAATTATTTTGTGTGTAAAACAGAAGAACTTTATACAAAATGAAAGCGAAAAAAACATCCAACAGCAATTAAGTTCTTCAGAGAACCTTCTTAGAAAATCAGGATTTAAACGTATAAATATGGAGGATAAATTAAAAAAAAAATATTTACCGCAAGCCAGGTAAATAAACTGATAAACAGCTTTAATAGGATACATTGGTCTGAAGCACAATCCCTCACGCTATACTTCACATGTGCTAATGGATATCTGCTTCGGAAGAATAATTTTCGACTTCCTGACGTTCAGACTTTCCAGAGCTAGACACATAAAGTGGACATTTCACCCGGAATTATTGAGCCTGTCGTGAAGATTTTGTCAGCAGCTACTCAGCTCGATAAAGCCCAAAAAGTCTGTGTTTTGAGTTTTTGAGATGAAAACCCGTTATACTTTCTGCTACGACAGATCGTCGGACCCAGCCTTAGCTCCTGCTAAATTTTAGTGTCAGGAAAGTTTCCCTAGGTGATAAATCAACTTATGCAGAGCGCTCTGGACAAAGTTCACATATGGGTCACGAGATGTGATCTAGGTGTAGTCCTAGACTAAACCGAAATGATCCTTTTACCAAAAACCAAAGTGTAAGACGGACGGGTCAAAAGTGGACTGCGGATTTGGCGCAAACATTGTTGAGCACCATGAAAATCCCAAAGTCAAAAAGCAGTAGGAAACATGTGAATGTACACGTTGGAAGTAGGCAAACTCTAGCACGAAACGAAGGTAGGATTACGGGGATCAAACTCCTTGGGGCTTCTAAAACGAAGGTTGTCAGTTTTTCAAAATAGTTGCCATGAATCAAACTAACCTCTTTTAATGTTTTAGGGTTTTGATCAAAATACGGATTTTGAATTTTAGATAATTTTGTTTTTTATCCACAGTTAATATGGTTTTCAGATGGAAAAGTGTGGACGACGTGGTTCAGTGGGTAATGCGTTGGACATCTGAGCCACATCCCTAAAAACACCAGCTCAGAAACACTTCATTCGTTTTTCTCAAGTCATAGATTTGAATCTCATCCTACGTCTCAGTAATTCCACGCACTAACCATTGCGCACACAAGCTGAAAAGCATAAAAAGTCCGTGCGTAAGGCTTTAACCAACTAAAACAACCCTGCTTCTGGCCAAATACACTTAAGCTACACACATAAAAAATATGACATTTTAATAATGGATGCTCGAAATTTAAAAGGATTCGACCTGTCCTATGTCGTCTGGCAAGTGATGTAGAACATTCACATAAAAAAAAAATTGGTTAATAATATTTCTTGCCACCAACTTGCCCAAAAAGAATTATAAATGAGCTTGGTGGTAACTAATGGGACCATCTCTATTTAATACGATGCCAAATGATTTATACAGCACTTCATTTTCACTGAACTCATTAATGAGGATACGATTTGTTGTGGGCGCTTAAAAAATGCACGAAAATAATCCCTTCTTGCCGGTTTTGGTATCTTATCCCTGTACTGCATATTAATACCCATTGCAGATAGAAAACATATTTGTATTCAGTGGAGCGCGTCTTTTCGACGTGATACTTGACATTTTTTCGGATAGAAATATGTATATGTATAAGGCTACCTACGATGTTTACCCCTCTTGAATATTTTTTCAGACATGTAGTCTGTTGATTAAGCTGAATCCACTCAAAGTTATGATTTATTTGTATTTGAATACGAGTATGTACCTAGCAAATCACAATGACATGGAAATTCTGTTTTGAATAGATTTTGGTTTCTGGTTGAATACTCTTTGAAGGACTTATCTCGGAATCCTGGAAAAAGTAAAGATGTTTTGTTTTTATGCACATATTTGTTTGTAGTCATTACGCGGGTTAATTTTGTAAGCTTTATTAATTGTTTAAGTGTGTATACGGACGAGAGATCTAAATACATGTCCTACTCTAGGCTACACTCAGGCCAACGTACACACATTGTGATATCCATTAACCGAAAGCCATCCCTTGCTCCCAGAACATTTCCTGCCAGAAATTATGCACATATGTTGACACCCTATTTCAGTCCTATTTTTTAAATCACCCTTAGTTCGTTGGTTTTACAGGCTGATCTTACGCTATTCACTTAGGTCTTCATTGGGCAGTTGTGTTCCCCTCACCAGTCAAATTGTGAGGAAATTGTATATTGAGAGGGGATGCAGGTATGGGGAATATGCAAGGGCACTATATCGTTCAGTGATCGGAAAGGAATCTTGTAGGCTTAACAAATTCCACTATGTTACTGATTCCTTTTTCTTTGAGTTTTGTTAGACCCGGTATAATTGAGCACCACAGTATCTTCTGTCTTAACTTGGTTGTAGCAGGACAGTGCCAGAAAAAGTGTTCTACATCTTCCTCTACCGTATTACCAGGAAAAGCATTGAAATGTGCCCTACCAAATTTATTGTACAAAAATTAGCAGCATAGTGAAATTTCTTACTCTCTCGTTAGCACTCTTTTCTGCGAGAAACTAAAAAAATTCCCTACAGGAACAGTACAGTTTCTCGTAGTTTCTCGTAAGATTTCGTAGATATTCGCTGTTTTGTACATGTACGGGAACAGACCTTATGTCAAATTCATAATTTAATTCAAAAGGAAAAATACCTGGCATATAGCCCAAATGTGTTCAAACAAAGCAATATTAAGTAGTTAATTACACTATGCAACAAAATTTTTTTTTTTTTTTTTTTATTGAAAAACACATTGTAGTGTTAGTAAAATATTACAATCTAGTCTTTGGACTAATAAGCAATTTTGTTTTGACTTAAATTCATAAAGGGTACTACATTTAAAAGTTTAAAGCTTTGATGCTAACTTATACTATATTTGATTATATATGCTGCACTAGTTCAAAAGGTTTGATTCTTTGTAGTCTCCTCACTAGATTTGTGTGGTCCAAGAGCGGGATAGTCTCAGGGTTCGTATGGTGGTGAAGCCGATCCTCATGCTTTTTAGCGAATCTATGAATTTCATTCTGTACACATTCCACGCCAAGGTCCCTATGAAGGTCATCGTTCCTAATGTAGAAAGGTGCATTCACAATGTTTCTCAGCACCTTGTTTTGAAATCGTTGTATAATTTGAACGTTGCTCTTTTTGGTACAACCCCAAAGTTGAATACCATAGGTCCATATGGGTTTTATGACTTGCTTGTAAAGTAGGATTTTGTTATATGTTGATAGACAAGACTGTCTTCCTATCATCCAGTACATTTTCCTGTAGCGAATACGAATATGCTACTAAATGAAAACAAGAAATGCATCTTCAATGAAATGTTACATCCCCTTTGGTGATATAATTTATTCTAACATTTATTTTTATTTTGTCTTGAAAGTCAGGGGATCCGTAATTGTCTAGTAAATTTGTTGTTACTTCCTCAGCTAATTTTTTGACATGAGGACTTATAAAAACTCCTTAATTTTACCATTGCTAAGTGCAGGAAACTTTTGTTTTAGAAATTGGTAGCCAGGCCCATCCTTATTTAATGTTTTTACAAAGCTTTTTTCTTCATCTACGTTATTTGATTGTATGAACTTGAGGTACTTTCATCTTCCGTCACGTGTCGTTTGGTTACTGGAACTTCGTCCAAATGCGGCAGCGTCTTTGAGACTTAAGATACTTCTGCATATTTAATAGCATGTTTGGATTTTTAAGAAAAACCTTTTAGATTAGTTAGACAAATGTCTGTGTGATTCTTTGGTTCGCGCCATAGACTCGGTACACAGAAATTCATCCCTTTATGATGCCGTGGGACCACCCTGTCAAGTATTTACATAGCATTTTAAGCAACACACATGTGAGATTATCTTGATTCTCAATTGGAATGTTGAAATAAACAACATAGCACCTTCTAATAAGTGGCGAAATGGGTTTTTTTCCGGTTGAAAGTGAATTGACCACAAATATAACAAAATAAATTAGCAGAATTAATACAAACACGCACTATATTTAAGTTAGAACTTCCAACTCAATAAAATAAAGGATTTTCTGCAGAGCCGACGAAAATTTTTCAATTTAGCAACATAAATAGCACCAAATTTTCCAAAATTAAAAAACTGGATATTTTTGTTTAATTGAATTTACTAGACGGATGTACAATAAATCAGTAATCAGAATACCAGCGAATTTTTCAGTGTTGCTTAGTGTTATTAAGTTGTTCAAAGACATCAATAATAAGACGTCAATTTTTTTGCCGCTGAATGAAAGCAGCTTCCTTTACATTCACCAACACATTGTTTGATGACATTTCTTCGATTTAATAATTATAAATAAAAATTAAATCCTTGGCATCCATTTTATTGCAAATGATATGTTTTTTCGTTAGCATGTTTCAATTTTCATTCAACATTTCATCTAGTACGATTCACTTTAGATAAAAAAAAAACGTTCCGTAAGCTATCGTATGTCATGTAATTTTCATTTGTTCACGAAAGAGTACTCGGCCCCTTCTAATATATTAATTTTTTATTAGTATTCGTAAAAAAGAGAAGATCAGAGTAGATTACGGGTTTGTCTCCGCTGTTGATGTACACATGATACGAGGCAAAAGCATGCCGAAACAAATAATTCTTGCAGCATTTATCGTCGCTTTTTTTAGAGATGGAACAGAATGAATCACGCGTTAAGATGCGTATCTTAGATTTAAATGTGAAAAGTATCAATCTTGTTTTGCTGGGATTTAAGCCAAGGTCGTTACCAGCTAATGTGAAACAGATTTTCCATTATTTCACTAATGTAAGAAAGGAACATCTTTGAAACAGAAATCATCACATCATCCGTATAAATATTTGCAATGGAAGTATTTAAAAATAATTTATATTTAAAAGAAGAATAGTTGTCATGAAAAATGTTGTCCTCGAGATTTTGACCGACATTGGTGCTATTACAGAAATTCTAAAAAGAACACATACTAATTCTGACTGTCTATCCGCCTGTTTGATATACCTTTATACCTATATTGGAGCTTAAGAGTTCTTTGTTATAAATCTAATAAAATAATAGCCATGCAGTTACGAAGGAAAACATTCTTTTCCTGCTTCCAGGCTGTCCATCGAGGTGGTGTTTGTATTTTTACTTTTAGTGTTAGCATCGTCATTCGAATTGGATAACTCTTGAAAAAGCTCTCCGATATTCTCGTCTCTAAATAAATATAGGTAAATTTGGCTGTGTATTACTATACTATCCACTTGTTTGCAGGGCCGGACCAACCATATGTGCAAGATGTGCAAATGCACAGGGCGCCAAGTTCTGGGGGCGCATTGCTAGGAATAAGAAAAATTAATTTTATCTTGCGCGAACAAATACTGCCATTTGCATTTTAAACAAAAAGCTTGTTCAAATAAGCCCAAAATAACAATATCCATCACATCTGTGCTGAATTATTTCTTGCACATTAACTTGCAATGTTGCAACTTCAAGGAGAATCTAACTCAAAATATCGCAAAATAAAAAATCCCACAGACCTTTGCAAGTTCATTTCTTACCTAGCTAATCTCAAAATATTCCACCCTGTTCGTGTAGGTATATTTCTTGCACATCCACTTACATTTTACAAAAGAATCCAGTTCAAAAATTTATTTCTTGCACATTCACTCGCAAAATTTTCATATGAAAATATACCAAACAAAAAAACAAAAAAAATTCATTCCTACGGAATTGTTTGTGTTTAACGTCCAGGTTTTCGATTCTGCACATATGTATGGGATTTCTCATCTACGAAAAAAAGCAACAAATTTCTCTTACAAAGAGAACAAGAGTTCTTTCTCTTTGATTTATTTATTTCTCTTTCATCTTTCGATAGATGAAATGAACGCAAATGCACAAAATAAGAGCGGGAAATTTATTTTGAATGGAAACATCAGTTTTCAATAGAAGTTACGCGTTTTTAATCGAAGTGCAAGTTTTTTTCTAAATTGTGTTTTTCTTTTCCTTCTTCCAATATGGACAAAAAAAAGTCTTCGGGGGCAGAATTTAGAAAGAGGCGGAGGCTTGTTGAAGCCGATAATAAAAAACAAAGCAAAAATTTCGTCAAATTTTTAAAACGCAGCGAGGAACATGCAGATGGGGTAAATGTAACTAATGTAAGTAATTTAAATAATATCGATAAGGTGCAGGTAGGAAACACATTAGGGCCAGGAGAAGAGGTATCTTTAGTTCTAACGGATGATTTTTTTAATGATCCCGATAATTGGGAAAATTTATCTGATGAGCTTATTAAAAAAATAGTTTGATTGCAATGCGTTCCGAAAAAAAATTTAATGATTCTGTTCAGTTAACTGAGCGTATTGCTAGTTCCCTTGAAATACCAAATATGTTTCCTGAAGCTTCATCATTGCGATCTCGACGGAGAAAAAGACTTTATGCTGATGAATGTTCCGAAAGTATATTAGACTCGAAACAAAGACTTAAAGTAGATTTTTATTTCAAAATACTTGATCAAGCGATTCAGTCAATTACAGAAAGGTTTGAGCAGCTTGACACATATATGTAGTATCAATTTTTCATTTTTAAGTAACATAAGCGAATGTTTGAAAATTAAAAATTTACGATCTTAATGCCTTAATTTGCAGAAGGTTTTAACGTATGGTAGTTTTAAAGATTTAGGTGGAGCAGAATTGTATAAAGAGTTAACAGTCATTTCCCCGCTTGTTAGACCACAAAGCTCGTGTTTAGATGTGTTAAATTTTATATTATTTTCTTTAAAAAAGTTAACTAAAGTTCCTTAAATGATTTATGTTTTATGTTTTATTTATTTTGTAAATATGTTTTCATTTCATTTTGTTTTTAATTTATTTTTTATTTATGTAAATACATTTATTACAATCATTTAATATGTAACGCATACAAACATATATGTAAATATACATATTTGTTTGTTACTGAGGATTAGCCCTACCGGGGATACCACAATAAAAAAAAACGCATTGAAAGTCTACCTCCTAGGTGATGTGTGTGGAAATATGAAAAAGGGGCGCTTTCTGGAAATCTTGCACAGGGCGCAAGTTTTGCTGGGGCCGGCCCTGCTTGTTTGCCATGATAGGGTGAGAAGATAAAAAAGAACCATACCTTTTGGGCTTGTCTAACGAAAACCTAAGAGTGATATGATAAAACATGTGAAATAAGTAAAATATTTAGTAGGTATTCATATGTAAAAGAGTTGTTTCGAAAGCAAAAAGAAAAAAGAGACACATAAGCCTGATAAAAACATCAGAAAAAAATTGCTTATTAGTCCCTTGACTAGATTACAATGATGTGCGAAGCGGTTTTAGCCGGTAGAAATCCAGCATACTGATTATTCGGATCATTAGTATCTTCTTGAAGATTTCCACTTTCTTTAAAAAAAAATATAGGGTTCGCTAGATCGATTAAATATTTAAGGCGACGAAATTTTTATTTAACCCGAACATAAACGTTTATTGCAATGGTTACTCTTGTACTGCTGAGACATGTGTTAAAAGGGTCTGCTGTTCACTAAGATGACCATTGTCCCTAAAAGAAAGTCCGACTCATCCTGAAGTCGACATGAAATTATTTCTTCGTAGTAGTTGGGATTTCTAAATGGTCGGTCATTCAATCCATACATCGTTGGCTTTTGCAAAATACATGCACCATTGCCTTAGCAAACAGTTTACAACAAAAAGCGCAACTTAACCTATAATATAAATAGTTCACTTTTGTAGCTCCGTTTTAATGAAATATCCACCTCACCGGTAGCTAAGCTGATTTTTCATACGTTTTGGAAAGAAGTTATAATTATTTTTGGGCCCTTGAAAGGCTTTACAAATAATTATGTGAGTGTCAAAAAAAAGTTTACACTTCTGTGTTTCATGTTTAAAATTCAATTACAGTTTATGTTAAAGGTTTATCTTACATGTAGTTTAACATGTTCGTTAATGTCTTAATTTTTAATCAAATGACATATTAAAGTTAACAAAGTAATCAATAATAATTTTAAACAAAATCCGAAAAATACTTCACATTTTAGGCATCAAAAGAAAGTTTACACCCTGTGAATTGTGATTCGCGGAACGCGAAAATTACCTTTACGTGTATTTGCCCCGCTTTTCTTTGTTTATTTTGTTAGTCCTTATGTCTTTTGATTTTATTCTTTTTTATTTGTTTGTAACTGAAGTAGCGTGAACATTTTACAATTGAAGTGTTATTAAAATGGGTATTCAAACACCTATTGAGACCAAAAAACTCGTGTTGATATTTAAAGAAGAAGGAAAATCTTAAAGAGCAATATCAAAAATAATTGGCATTCACCATCAAGGTGTTAAAAATATTATTGATAAATATAAAATTTTTAAACAAGTTCAAGATCGTCCACGCACTGGTAGACCAAAGTGACTCCAAATCTGAGGTAAGATTGTGCGAGAAGTGAAAAAAAATCCATCTGCTAGTGCTGTCAACATATTAGAAGACATTAAAAAAGAGTTAGTAACTATTCCCGTTAGTGCAAGTACTATTCGAAGAGTACTCCATGATAATGGCCTACATGGCAGAGTACCGCGAAAAAACCACTCACATCAGCAGCCAATCAAAAACGGCGACTTCAGTTTTGGAACAATGTATTATTCAGTGACGAGAGTAAATTTGAGGTTTTAAAATCAAGACAACCACCAACAATTTAGAGAGCCAAAAATAAGGCGCTCAATGACAAAAACATTACCCATTGCCACGGTTAAGCATGGGGGAGGGCCGGCTTTGGTCTGGGGATGCATGGCGGCAACAGCTGTGGGAAACCTGGTGTTTATTGAGTCTACAATGAACAAAATTGATTACTTAAATATTTGTATCGGACGCCAAAGCTATTGGATTATCCTCCGCAATCCCCAGATCTTAACCCCATCGAACATTTGTGGGAGTATCTCGACAAGCAAGTTCGAAAAAGGGTCATAACTAGTAGAGACTCACTGAAGTCTATACTGCTGAGAAAAAATTCCATCTGACTTCACAAAAAATTAGTGGAATCTATGCCCAGGAGGTTGAAGGCCGTTATTAAGCCAAAAGGAAAACAAACAAAACATTAAATTCAGGGCTTATCGCCATGTTTTGTGTACTATAAACTTTCTTTTGATGCCTAAAATATGAAGTATTTTTCCTTTTTTGTTCATAAAATATTTGTTATTGATTTCTTTGTTAACTTGTCGTTTGTCGTTCGATTAAGAATTAAGATATAAACGAACATGTTAAACTAGATGTAAGATAAACTTTAAATAAAAACTGTAATTGAATTTGAAACATGGAACACATACGTGTAAACTTTTGTTGACGCTCACGTATATCTGAACTATTTTGCCAAAGTTTGAAACGCAATTGATTTGCAAATGAACAGTGCATGTGTACGCCCAATCCTGCAATTTATTTTCGTATTTTAAACAACAAATTATTTTTTTGTATTAAATTATATTAAACATAGTCGATACGTACTATTTTTCCAAGATGAATCCATGTTCATTCGGTAACACCGGCTGGTGAACATTTTATTTATGTACTATATTAGCAGTAATCGGCTATCTTTTTCTATTTGATGTTTGGCATTTTAGATATTAATGATTTATTTTACTAATTTCATGGTTGCACAGCTTTTATATTCGTCAATCCAAAGCTTCTTACAGTCAAGTTTAGTTGATTGCTTTCATTTAATCTCAAATTTTAAATTTTTATTGATATTGGATTGATCTGCAGGTACAATGTTTGCATAGTTTCGTAATTAAATGGTGTTGGCGTAAATATTTAAAACAATTAAAAAGACCACACATTGAGATTCAGACAGTTTGTGGATATTTCTGTCTGATTTGGTGGAAAATAGCAGAAAGAGAAAAAAGTTTTTTCTTTAGAGAATCGCACGCTGAAAGCTTTATGCCTTGTTAACATTTAAAAGACGGAGTAGGGGAACTTTCAATTATTGATTATGACTTTATACCAGGAAACAGCAGCGATTAAAGAGTTTCCGGCATCCAAAATATACCGATGTGGACTCCACCTAGAAATTACTTCTTAACTCTGTTAATGCACCATAAATTTCAATGTACTTTAAGTCAGCAGTATGTGATAGCAAAAGATTTCTTAGAAACATTATTTATCGTGGTTACATTGAAGGTTCGTATTGAACTACACAAAAATTGCTCATTGGAGTTGTTAATAGGAATCAAACCGTATATTTGAAACTACTTACATACGTACATAATTCTGTGGCCGTAAGCGATAACCGCTTAAGTCGACTTAAGACGAAAATCAAATGTTTTTATAATTTTCATTGCAAATAAGCACATTAAAAGAAATAACAAAATGTTGGTACAATTAACCGTAATTTGCACTTTAATGTGCTTTAATGTGCTTCTTCTGAAAATTCCATTTTCGACTTTAAGCGGTTATCGCTTACGGCCACAGGATTATGTACATAGTTCTGGAATACACTGATGTCGCCTACGTAGACGCATTTGCGTTCGCACATGCTGTCAAAAATTCAAATACAATAAATTGCCGTCGTAGACGTAGTCGTAATTGTAGTCGTATGAGTCGGACAATTTTAAATATTTCTCGCGCTACCAGATTTTCAGGGACGTCTTGTCTTAATGGAGGAGCAGCAAACAGAAATACTCATAGTGTGAAAGTGAAATGTTTTAAAACTAAACACAAGAATTTCTGCTTGTATTGTCTCAATTACTTTCATTTGGATTTGATAAACACAATTTCAATCAGGTTGCCATTTGGAATGACATAATTGTGGGCGAATCTTGTCAGAGGGTATGCGACATCGGTGCGTGACCTCAAGTGACAGTGACTACGTCTACGACAGCGACATCATTGTGTTCCAGCAATTATGTGTCGGTAAGTTGCTTATTAGTATCCGTAGAGTTGCATAGTGGGTACAGAATAAAAATATCATACTGGAATTTGAAGCTAGAAACTTTATAACAATAGTCGAAATTCGCTCTCTTGGGAATATTGCAGAAATTTATAAGACGTGCAGAGCACCTTTTTAGAACCATTCCACGCAAAAAGCCGTCTAAAACCATTTAAGTGATAAGAGCTACATACATACATGTGCATATACATGTATGTACAGAATCAACGTATGTGGGTCTACAATTTGTCTACAAATGTGTGAAACAATTTTTCGAAGCGATTTAAGAAATCAATGAGTGTCAAACAGGTATGCGTGCTAAGAACCAAAATTCCAGCATAAATGTTTGCAAATTATATTGTTTTTCTGGCTTTTACTCTAAATACCATGCATTAAATATTAATAGTAAGCAAGTTGAAAAGTTATTGCAAAACTTGTCAGATATTCAGATACAGAGGAAGCTGTTTAAGAAGACCTATTTCAAGTAGTAAAAGGGTAAAATTATTCTAGAATTTTAATGATACTTAACTTTGACATGAACAAGGATCCACAAAGTGCAGAAGTTTGTATTGTATGTACCTACAATGAGAACATAACCCGTATTTCGAAACATAATTTTATATGCAGCACAAGTCAGGAATTGCTGGTCTTTTAAACATGCACGAAAGTTTTTTCACTATTTCAATAGGTGAATGTAGTAATTCTACACAAAATATGATTTACTTGGAGACTGAAGTAGTGCCCTTATCTCTGGATATTCTCAAAATACATTTTAAAAGAAAAAAAAAAATACCGAGATTAGTGGTTTCTCAATTGCTTCTGAACCGAAAGCTAATGTGTCCAAGAAATGGAATTGGACGTCGACTCGAACAAGGAAGACAGAGACATCTTTTTACTAGCTTAGCTACTAATACAAAAAAACAAATACAAATTCTTGGCGCAACAGACCGTATGTGGTCCAGGGCCTAGCTCCTCGCGACCATTCGTGTTCTATTTTTTCACACAAATGGAAGGGACCTACAGTTTAGAGCCATATCCGAAAGGCAAATTGAGAAGCTTTCTCTTGACAGTTATTACTCTCGGACGTTTGTCAGACATTCGCGAGAGGTGGGACCGTGAAAAAACTTTTGGTGTTCTCTGGGATTCGAACCTCGAACCTCACGCTCAGCGATCCAACGCACTAGCCACGGCGCCCAGCTTAGCTACTAATATGATGTGAAAATAAATTTCTGCAGATTCATCGTAGCCACCGGTCATTTGGTTAAGATAGGTCTTAAACCTATTTGTGAGTCCCAGCATAAAAGCTATTCGTGCTGTAATACCCTTCAGGTGAGTGTGAACTGAAACACGGTTCGTAGACAACCCCAGACCAATTTAGATTTAGAACTATGTATAATAATAATTATTTTGAGCACCACAGATTTCAAATAAATTGTTGGTCTAGGGTCATCCTGAAATATTTTACTATCGTATTTGGTTACCTATATTAGACACAACAAACAAAGTGTATTCAAAAGATCCAGAAGTATATAAGAGAGGGCATAAGGTTATCCCTTTATTCAATGTAGACCTTTAAATCTTGTCAGCCAGATGATGTAAGGCTGGGTCATATAGAGCATATGGACACTACTGCTTCGTCTTAGAACATCTAGGAATCCTACTGAAGGTCATTAAGCTCCGTGGGCTCCCAAGATCAGACCTGATGTGCATCTGATCAGAGAGTGAGGATCCTTTTAAGATGCGTCAATTAAGTAAGACTTAGCACCATTTGACGAAGGTGGGCTCGTTGCCTCTATTCAGAATTTTTAAGTTGTTAGATATTGAGAAGACATTTTTTGTTGATGATGCTGCTCCCTCAGTTCGTGTGGTTAAAAAACGAAAACGAATTTAAATGTTTTGAGAGTGCTTGGATCGGTTAGGAATTGTGTACTTCGATGGATGGAACAAAGATCAATGGAAAATATCTTTAAAAACAGTGGACGGAGCTAGAGGGTATTTAGCTCCAAGTTATAACTGCAAAAACTGATCACATAACCATTCCGTGACACAAAGGTGATATTGCTGATCTACAACCTTTCAAAGAGGTAAACAAAAACTGGCGAGTACCAAGCAAACCTTTTGGCAAAAATAAATCGTGAAACTAACAATCAATTGTTTTATTTATTTCCACACCCCTTATTTGGCTGATTTGACCTCCTCCCACAGCCCAGAATATTCTTAAGAGGTACGAAGTTTTCGTCATATGACAAGATAAAGCCATCCATTAATGCTTATTTGGATTATCTTGGAAATAAAATTCCTTTTGTGAAGAAATCAAAGCCCTAAAGCGCTAGACAAAGTGTAATTCCCTTGAGGGAGATTATATTAAAAAATAAGAATTATTTGAAAACCATTAAAAGTGATGTATCATCCCACCCTCGTAAAATTATGAAAAACACTAACACCCTTATCGTAAAGTCTCAATCAAATATGAATTTTCTTTGATTTGCCTGTAATTGATCAAATCAAACTTTCTATATTAAAAGTTTTTTGTTTTTTAAATTGGCTGACGTCCTTTACTGGCGGAACACAATGCATAGTAGCTCTGGGGTCATAAGTAGTAACGAGCTGTTACATTATGTGGCGCTATCCAAAATAGAAAAACGAAAAACATCTGCAATTAAGTATTCCATCAAATTTAATTTTAATTAATCCAGCTGATGACTTGCACGGAAGATTCGCTAAATTTACTACTTGGCACTGACTTCCCAGGTGCTTCCATTGTTGTTAGCAACACTGTTTAAACTGCTCATCAATCGGGCCAACTCATCACATCATTCTGAGAGGAACATGTACTTTAATGTGTGCATATTACATGAGTACATTATCTAATTGATTCTGCTATCTATTTATATTGCAACGGTTTCGTCAATTGATGC
Source organism: Blera fallax (assembly GCA_946965025.1). Classification (NCBI taxonomy): domain Eukaryota; kingdom Metazoa; phylum Arthropoda; class Insecta; order Diptera; family Syrphidae; genus Blera; species Blera fallax. Next base: position 65,981,038 of record OX337244.1, read on the forward strand.
GTCTACAATGGAAGCTTTTGCGAATGCACCCGATTAACAAGTTTTGTGTTTAATAAGAGGTTGATTTTATTTGTTTTTTTTTAAATTATTCTGTGCTTAGTTATGAAAATAAATTAGTATGGAATCTATTGCTAGTGGTAAGTAGACTATTTGCAATGCAAAACTTTGAAGTTATTTGAAGTTCCGTGAAGATTTGAAAGGTGTCGAAAGTGAGTCCTTTAGGGAGAAAAAAAAATCATTTTTTTTTTTGTTTCAAAAGGAGAAATTTTATTTTCCTGTGCAATCCGGGTTCATAATTTAGCTTGAAATTTAACTCAATATCTGCTTATTAAGGAATCACCATAAAAAATTTCGATATTTTGCGATGTTGCAAGATGCTTTTGAAAACACTGCCAATAAAAGGTTGTCCTAATAATTTTTTTGTTGATTTGCTTGTTTACTACAGACTCAGAATCAAATTTTATTTTGGTGTCAAGGATAACTAACTGAATTCTTGAGAAGCTGTCCATCTCATGAATTTAAAGAAAACATTTTTTTATTTTTTATCGAAAAAGTAAAAAACTTCACTTTCATTGATTCCTCAGACGAAACAAAGAAAATGTTAACTAAGTTTGCATCAGAATATAAAAGTCAATGGTTAGCCTCTTTAAGAAATTACCATGCTTTTAAAAATAAGAACAAAGCTTGAAATTTCGTTTTCATGCCGAAACCTTGGATTTATTGGGCGGCCACAAACTGATTTGCTAGAGCTAAGTGAAAGATCCAAAAGGAGAAAAACTGAAGTTTTGCGCTCTACATTTGAACCCGAAGAATTATGCTATGCTTCGGGAACAACTCCTACACGCGGGGAAAAGTACCAAAGATCTTATAAAAAATGGACAATGATATTATTCCATATACCGCAGCTGAGGCTTTATCAATACTTGTTGAGGCCAAATTAACAAAGTTTCAATACAATGTAATAAGGAATGCCGCCAAAGACCACAAAACCAATATTTATCCTGGCTATGAAGCTGTTACGGAAGCAAAAAAATGCGTTATCCTCAAAATTTGAACATAGCCAGCCGCAGAATCGCCATTGCCAAATTTACTCGATCAGACAGTTCAACGTTTGTTTCAAGCTAGCAAAGAGGTCATAGAGAGTAAACATTGCGATTTGCGAAGCTCAGGCATGAGCGAATATAAGGAACGTTTTTCAGACCCCAACATTTCCGATGCTAATATTTTTTTAACCTCTTTGTTCCTATTCAGTTAGTATCAGGTGACAAATCCAAATTCAATTTGTCAACGATACAACAGATATAACAGTAAGAGAAGTGGAATTTTAAAACCAAATATCTGCATTGAATGAAACGATTATAAATCTTTTAAACGGAAATGTTTCGGTTCAACAACAAATGCTACTGACTAAGACAGATGGAAAGGTCTGTAATGCAGTAACCGAAAATTTTTCAACACAAAGATGTTATCTGTGTGGGCTAACTGCAAAAGTTTTAATAAAATGGATCAGAGCAAACAAGTTCAGGACAAGTCTAAACTGAGGTTTCGGCTATCATCTTTACATGCATTTCGAAGTCAAATGGGCTTGTTAGTCGACAAACCGAAACTAGGTTATGGCAGCACAAATGATGGGAACACTGCTCTCCAATTTTTTGATGACTTTGCCACTTCATCGCGAATAACCAACCTAGATCAAGACATAATTAATCGCTTTCGGATAGTGTTACTCACAATATCTAGTGACTACCCGAAAAAAATAAGGGAATTTAAGGACTTCTGCATAGAAACGGCAAACAAGTTTGTGCACCTGTATCCGTGGTACAATATGTCAACAACAGTGCACAAAATTTTAATACATAGCCCTGAAATTTTGTCGGATGCTATTCTTCCAATTGGACAGCTTGCAGAGGAAGCCCAAATAAAATGTTGATTTTTTAAGAACGTTTAGCCAACATGGGTGGAACTATGCACAGTATGGGCGATTTGTTCAAGAAGTCAACGTTTAAATGTTTAAGAAAGACAATTTGCTTCCTCTTTTAAAGTGTGGTGATTTAAACGTAAGGTCTATGATGGGCCAACTTTCTAACAGGCTATGTAGGTATGTTATAACTTTTACACGAATAGAAGGAATCTACTTGTTGATCTTTTCTGAGATTAGAAACGTTGAACTTCCCGTTCAGAAATTTAGTTTAGTGTAAGAGTTTTTAAAGACACAAATTTCCGCAGCATGCGTTTTTGTTCCAGACCGATATTTTTTTCAATAACTTTTAATTGAAATACAATTTTATTTTAATTTACATTTTATTGATTGATTATAATTGTAGACATACGTATAGTCTTTAACATAATGTACGAAATATAATATCGGTCAAGTTACTTGAAAAATATATCATTTGGTATTGGCATTTCGGCCATTTCTATTTGAATGTTGTCCTTAAGGATGCATAATAATCGTTGATGTATCAGTTGAGAATTTTAAGTTAAGTTATTTCATACAAATAACCAAAATGACAGCCAAACGAACTCGGCCTGAAAGGTGTGTTCCTGTATCTGTCCAAAACAGGGAATATTTTCGAAATCTTACAAAAAAATAAGAAATCTTGATCCGGCGTACAGCAAAATTTTGTATTTTGTCGCAGAAGAGAGCTCACGAGAGAGTAAGTAATTTTCCTTGGCTCGAATTTTAATGCAAAAAATTTCTTTGGACAGGTTTATACGATCTGTCAAATCGACGAGATCTGTCAATTGACTTGTTTTTTTTTATTGGCAAAAATGTATTTATTAAAGAAAAACATGGAAGGTATGTAATCTTCGCTATTTAATTAATCCATTTTTAAAATCCTTCACTTTGGAAAAAAAAAGAATAGAACTGCGAACAGAGCAGAAAACACAGATATCCAACTGAGTTTTTTTAAACAACATACACATGCATGTACATATTTATAAATATTTTCTTGGCATATGGGCAACTTTTGTTGTTCAACGCGTTCCCGTACTTTTTGGTGTTTCTGCCTCTTTCTGAGATATTTATCCCCATTCCTTGAAAATTGACAATCTGCGAATTTTGGTGCAGAAGCTATGGGAACAGACCTATAAAATGCACCGTGTACTTTCTATGTGGCACATACATATGTATTTTGTGTACATGGCAGTATAATTAACAATATACGCACTATCATGAAAAATGATTTTGTAATACAGAAAGGATGTGTCATTCTGATATTTTGTTTTACTTGGGAAAGTAGATACACCACACTGATTGAAATACAGCTGCTTCTATCGCATCTGCAAGATGCGACTCCAATATGATTCAGTTGCACAGAGATGACGGGATGTGACCAAGAACACATTCATTAATAATGTATGCTGAAACGGGATATTTTAAGTGGGACCAGAGCTACATACATATGTATATAAAATTTATTAAGCTCTTTTCCGACATCTGCTAAGGATTTCGCAAAAACACATTCAACTTATCGCGTAGATCAACCCCAGTTGAAAGCAATTGCTTCAAATGTCCCTATTTTAAGGTTCTTCAATAACTTTTCAAATATGTGTGTATGTACATAGGTAAATCCCCTTTACTTTCTTTCATGGATGGAATTCAATACAATTTGGCTTCAACTGATTCACTAAATAGAATGATAAGCACGTTTTAATGACGCAATAACTATCAGCTATTTATTTTGAGTTCTACAAAACGGGGCTTTTATCCGATTTTCCAAAAAGTTACCCTTATATATCCTCAACCCTAGAAAGCTAACCTTATTTTGTACTTCGTTAAAGCTAACTAGGAGTAAAATTTACTCCCTCGTTATTAAAGGAGAGAAAGAAAACTTCTTTAATTTTTTCCGAAATGCATATTGAAATTAATTAGTTCTATGTAAATTTACAGCAGTTTTGGCAAATTTTTATTTGATGTTCTCCACATATGGGCACGTTGCACTGCCGGCAGTATGTTGTTATAATTGCAAAATGCGCAATATTTTCTTTCGCCTGTTTGGTTTTCAGGTTGGGTCGCGGATACTTCCAAAACATTGCTAAGGGATTTTTTTTAAACCTGTAGAGAGTGTTGCTATCTGTTCTCTTTTTTTCTGGTGGCTACTAGTGAGATCTTTACTGAGAGAAAACATAAAATCACTTCTACTCATTGGCTTTTCCGTAGAATTTCTACTTATAAAATTAGAAACATAAATTATGTAAGCATTGATACATGCTATGTTTAACATATTATAAAAGACGCATAATGGCCATCTCTTTGTCTTCCGTCCGCAATTCATATTTTGACACATTTGGTCATAGGTATCTACAGCACCTTTTGTGGAGTTATAAGCATGAATAATCTCAGGCTTGTGTGTGTCTTCATTTATATTGGGTTGTGTAAAAAAAAACAAAAAACAACTTTAACGAAAACACAAATAAAATTTTGAACTGCCTGCAAAAATACATACGTTAAGGCTAACTATACGTAAACTTTACTCCCTAGATTTTAAAAAAAGCAATTGAATAAATAGAACTAGATGCACTTTCCTCAAACACTTTCACTCTACTGATGCCTAGGTATATTACGCAAGCACTTGCGAAAGCGCAGTCGTAGCGCTTTATGCTTTTCCGGAAAAGAGCTTTTTTTGTTCACCATGGGAGTAAAATTTACGTAGGTTAGCTTTCTAGGGTTAATATCGTTTGAACAACACTGAATGATACACAAATTTATTTCCAAAGTATTGGAGAAACTGCGTAAATTTTGAAAAAAAATTCCTGGATGTGACATACTAATGAAAAACAATAAATTATCCGCGTGCTCATCGGATGCACGCAGATGCATAAAAGAATTACTTCTGTCGCATAACCCAACTTGCTCAGGGGTCCACAACTTAACATAAGTCACATTAGACAGAGACCTCACAGGTTCTAATTTGAAGCAACCAAAGTTGAAGCAAAATAATCATCTGTTTCGTTATCACTTCACTGTGTGAGTTAACAAATGACGCCGATTTTGACCGCAAAGACATTTTTTCGAAGGTATTTTTTCTGTCGGAGGGTATTCTCATATCACGAAGGAAAACTGCAGGATTTGGAGTTTCAAAAATCCACAACTATATATCGGGGGGTATTAGATGGAATATAATGTCCAGTGCCGCAGAGGGAGTTGTACGAAGTGATCCGCTTATGCACAGACAAGCAGTACGTTGGACCTTGCTTAGATAATCGCGATTTATCTCTTTTTCTAAGGCTGTCCACCAGACAATCACCCCGTATGTGACTATCGGTCTACGAGGTGTAGAGCCAGTGAGTAATTCGAGGTTGATTGAACGGTATAGTTTTAATATCAATTTCCTTCAGTATTTGCCTGAGACCCCAGTGCAACTTTCCATCCTCCTTCTGAACAGACTGATTTTAATATGGTATGCCAAGCACCTTTCTGGAACTTAGGTTTGAACTTCCTTGTGGTCTTGAACATGCGGAATGTAAATTAAAGTTTTATATCGAAAAGCTAATTTGCTTGGTTGAGTAACTATCAACCTTCGTGTAATAGTATTAAAAGATATTGGGAGTCTTGAATATTGTTCAATGGGACCAGCGGGTTAAAAACAAAATTCTTGTCCAAATTTACTTAGCGTTACTCTACACTGCGTTTGTATTTGTGTGATCCAGGACTTTTTTGACCTGCCTCTCTTGACATACTGATCAACCAGTTGCTCACGTCCCGGATTATAAGTAGAGGCATATAGCAAGACTGTGGGTCGTATGCAAAAGCTTTTGTTTAGTCTCAGTAGACTGAGATGTGAGACGAAGCGAAAGGTACCAAGATTAAGGCTACTCGTACAGTGACGCGAGAAAGCGATGCGATGCGAGAAGCGTTTGCTTACGATAAAACTGTTAACATGTAGTCTTATGAACGGATGCACAGCATTGAATATCGCTTCACTGTGCGCACGTACATAAAAATATATGTGAACGGTCTTATCACAAAGAAAACGGTTCTCGCATCACTGTGCGCGTGGCGTAAGCGTTTGCAATAAGCGAAAGCTCAAATTGGTATGCAAAACCTTTGTCTCAGTTCGTTGTCTCAGTCTCATTCGTTCTCATTTTAGTACAATTTATTAAGAACAATGCTGTTGTATTAATGAAGAGCCAACTAGGTACCCAATTTTTTTTTTTTTTTTTTAAAAAGACTACCTCTACAAATATTTAGATCGGAGTATGAAAGCAATTCTGGAAACGCTGGATTGGATTATTCCAAAAACTTCCGCTATGAAAATTTGAAATCCAGGATCTCCAATAAATCTTACGAAAGCCATAATTCTGGTTAAATTATTAATTTTCCCACCGCGAAAATTCTCATTATCCTTAATTCATCAACTTGGATTGAATTAAATCGATAAAGACTTTTGAAGTCCCGATTCTGTGCAGTGACACCGAAAGCGTTTAAATATGTAGCCATTTGACCTAATGAGATAACGAATTTCTACTCTTGACTTTTATTTGCTTTATCTCATTATTCTGAGACATTGCAATGTTTTTTGCATACGTAAAATCAAAGCATGTGAATTGTCTCATCCGTTTAGCAAAAGCTCAGGCTCTGGACATTTGTCTTATTTTCTTTTTGCATACAAACCCGAGCTAAAGCTATAAAAAGAGAGACTTGAGTCTGAGCGAAACCCTTTTGCATACGACTCGGTGTCTTATCTCCACTTTTCTGGAACAGAGTGCAAATAAACTGGAATGGAAAGTTTCTGAGTATTCACGTATACAGATAACGGTGGCATAACTGTTATTGGAAGCACTTAACTTCAATTAGAGATCTCTCACATAATGCACTCTCAACGCTCTCTTTATGGGATGAAAATTGTGAATTAGTGGTAAACACACACAAAACTTAATTTGTCATATTTACCATGAAACCAGGTATACCAGGTATACTGTGATACGGCGGGGAGTCTTCGGACAAAACGGAGGCGAAGTATGGACTATAGCATAGTGGAGTTCTCAACACCACCCTTTCCGCCCTCTTTGAGGTCCTGTTTCATTTTTGACAAACAAATCGCAGTTAATACCGACATTCAGCTTAATGCCATGTCTCAGTGGTCCAATGAGTATACTGTACAATCCACACGGGCGCTGCATCAATAGTAAACACACCAAAAGGCTTGATGTTTTTTCTAATAATTTCTGCAGGAGCTGTAACGAAGAGGCGGAGGAAGAGAAATGTCTTCATATCTTATACATTTACACACTCCTCTCTATAAAAAAAACTCCATTTGGAGAAAGTTACATTTAGAAGCATATTTCTTTTGCAAATTACACAACCTGGCTAAGTCAGGTGAATCCAAAACTTCAGAAAGAGCTCGAATTGTTGAAAGTAGTTTCGAGGGAAAACATAAATCATTGTGGCATCACAATGGACCTACTCGTATCTCTGGTCTATGTGTGTATGCATTCTAATGTAACCCAAATAATTTGAACTTTAGAAAATTACTTGATCAAATTGTGGTTATTTGATATTTAATTAAAATGCTATTAAAATAATTTTATGGACCATTTTTGTCTGCCAAAACTACTTACTACAACTTCCGTTAATCGTAGGTGAAAAAGTTAATTAACATAATTTTTAGAAATTCAGTCAAAGATAAAAGTTTTATAACAAAAAGTTATTTACTTAGTAAAAGTTTTGAGAAAAATGCATTTTAAGTAAAATATTTGAACAACAAATTTTCATAATTTTGACTTGAAGCCATAACTTTTTCGTGGCTGCATAAGATTACAAAAAGTTTTCACAGTTTATGTGTCACTGAATTGTCTCTTCAAATTGTATATATTTTTGTGATATTTTGTGATATATACCGCCTTAGAGTTAAAATATTGAAAGTTATGAGATATCGTAGGTGTGAGATTTGTATACTAGCTAATAAGATGGGAAAGGATTTTAGTACATATGTATGTGCAATCCTGGCATTAAATAGCTTATAATTGGACTGTTTATTTGACAGTTTCCTTATTTCGAAATCATGAAACACTAATTAAAATCTTCAAATACTTATTTGAGGTCATCTCATTCAGATAAGACTTAATTTGGCGTTTGTTTAACGATGAATTTAAACTTGATGAGTTACAATGTATTGCTATTTTGAAGACAACTAAACGAAGAAGCAACAAATTGGGAACATCAAACAAATCTCTGACAACAATCGGCAGGTTCTTAATTTAGATTGACAGTGCATTAAGTCTACATACATATGTATGTACGTGCGATTCTAAAACATAAGCAAAAGAGGAAAAAATTCGCGATCTACGGACATACATACGTACATATGTGTTCAATTCAATTTTCATGTTATTTACAAAAAAATAGACACTCCACCACTTGCTACTGAATACCTGTCCGAAAATTGAATGGGCTTAGAATTCGAAAAAGAAGACACTTGATTTTGTTTATTGTTTACATATTCAACTACAGACGATATTCAAGTTGATTAAACTACACATATGTACATACGAATAGTTTAAAAAAATGTTTTTTATATCAAATTGCCATTTTTACGTTTAAAACATCGATTCGTAAAATAAAAAAGATTATTGAGCATCAGAATGTGTGATATACACTCAGTTACTACTGGAATCTTTGTATAGTAAGCAGGTGTATAATGTGTAGTTTCGCCAACTGTGGACATGCGTTCATAGGCATGTACACCAGACTACAAAATAAATAAAAAGAATAAAAAATACAGATTAATTATGTTAAAAATAGATGTGATTTTTACATAATTTTAATATACATATATTGCAATGAAGTGCTCGATGGCGGATTGTTGCCAAATAAACGCCACACCTTTTGATCATATAAAGGGCAAGTATTGGTTTATGAAAATATTGCGATTGCGGACGAATTTAAAGAAGTATTTTCTAGAAGCATAGGTTCAACGACATAACATTAGATAACGGCTTCTGACTAACCGACTTTGCGACAGCTTGTAATACGGGGGTAAGTAGCACTAGGTTTCCCTACAAGAGAATCTAGACAGAAACGCGGATCTCCAATGAACCACCAACCAAAGCGACCACATACCTATTGATGATGCATGTACCAAACAATTTGAATGTGTGCACGTTCAGGGGGAAATGTCGACTCGGACCATCTTCTGGTCAGTGTCGACATCAAAGTTCGACTATCAAACGAGAGGAAAACTAGGGGCGCCCTCAAGAGAAAATGGAAACAACGAACGCCCCAGAGAGCAATTGAGCGAGAAACTCAACTTGCCATTACCGGCCTCAAACGCCAATGACAAATGGCTCTATTTTCGCACCATCATCACGAAGGTAGTTGGAATTACCATATATGTGGTATGATGATGAGTGCACGCATCGGAAAAAGGTGATAGAAATGGCATATCTACAGGCGCTGCAGCGGAAAACAAGAGCAGTGCTGGAAGGGCACAGTGCCAAAAGGCTGGAGAAAAAGAAAGCCCTGCGCAGAAGAAAGACTTTCTACACAGCGTCCCAGCTCAAGAATATTGGATAGTCTCGTAACGGAAATCTGTTTCAAATTTTTTACAGTAAAGCCAAGCAAGTGACGCCATGCCTCAAACACGGAACACAGGCTCTTCGAAATAGTAGGGCGAAACCTAGTAACTGACGCGCAGAGACTTGTAGGTGTTTATTTAAAAAAAAAGAACATTTCCAGCAGCTAGTGAATGGTCATCAAACAGAGAGAGCGACACCACATGAAGAGGTCTCACAGTCAGTCCATGAAATAAAGAATAGCAAAGCCGCCGACTCCGATGGTTACCATCGGAACTCTTCGAATATAGCGATGATGACCTGATTAAGAGCATGCATCATATCATTAGTAAAGTATGGGAGGACCCGATGACTGAGGTGTCAGGTCCATACGCCCCATCTACAAAAAAGGCGATTTTATTTCTTGTGTCAATTATCAAAAAAAAATCCCTGCTAAATGCCGCATATAAGTAACTTTCCACTGTACTGTGTGAACGTGTTAAGCTGTTCTGTACCACATTTATCGCACATACCAATGAGGTTCCCGACCCGACAGATAAACTATGGACACAAATCTTTACTCTAAGAAAAACACTGGAAACGACTAATGAATTTCAAGTCGGAAGGTACTATCTTCATAAAGTCAATCCAGCTGCAGACGATATCGAAATTGTCGGGGGTTCTCAGCGAGGCTTCGTAGCGGCGCTCACTCGGCGCCAGTGGAACTGGCAGGATAAAAGTACTATAGAGCATAAATGAGTGAATTTCCTTTTCAGGCGCGACTTTCATTTCAACTTTGCTTTGGCCACCGCACAGCTGCGATTTTACAGACCGTATGTGGCTTACCGCCTAGCTTCTCGCGACTATTCGTGCTGTGCGTGTTATATTTTTTTCACACAAATGGAAGTGACCTACAGTTTAGAGCCGCAAGGCTTTTGTTTTAATTTGAAAAGCTTTCTCATGACAGTTATTACTCTCGGACGTTTGTCAGATGTTCGCGAGAGCTGGGACCGTGTTGGTGTTCTCTGGGATTCGAACCTAGAATTTCCCGTTCAGTAGTCCGACGCACTAACTTTTGAGCCACGGCACCCACGATTTGACGCCCATTGGACTTTTTTAGAACCATTGTTACTTCAACGATCCAAAAATAATTGACGCACCATATATCATCCATAGTGACAGATAGTTCAGCCCTTGCCATTTTAAAATAAGGGTTGTTTAACCACCGTTCAACACATTAAGATTGCGTATCTTTCTACAAAAATAAAAATTCTGTAATATCTTCATATCGAGATTTTACAACAGATTATGGTTGCAACATAGCTGTCGTGAGTGCCTCAGTGGCCCACGACCTAGAATTTTGAATTCCACTACACGCTCACCAATTGGGTATTCGCTATAACCCGGTTGGTGTATTTTGCACTTAGATTTGCATCTTCATCCATATAAGGTTCACTTAAAACAACAACTCAAACTTGACTTTAGGATACGCAAAACATACGCCGATTGGATGCTGCAAAATCAACAAGGTAATTCTGATTTTTCTAACAAGACCACCTTCAGCGATGAGACCTAACTTTTTTAGCCTGAAATTGAAGATATGGGTACGAGTGATATATGAGTGATCTAGTTTCCATAGGACCAAGCTAAGTGACGCACAACACAGGCAAATTTGACTCTGTTGCAGGAAAATTTTAAGATTTAGCGGCATCAATTGGACACAAACAGTAATCTGAAGCCTTTCGATTTCATTTTGTTGTGCTATGCTTAAGTTTGCATCTATACAAACTTTGGAGCAACATCCGTAAAGTTACATCCGTAAAGTTATAGCCGCAATGCTGCCAGCAATGTGCCAAAAAGTCATTACTTCAATTACTTCACAAGAATCGAAATTTGCAAAAATCCAAGACGACCATTTGACCGGTGTTGTATTCAATACATAATTGAATAATCTAGAGTTTAAAACAGTGCAAATTGAAATACTTATTGTTAAATTATAAACTTACTAAGTTCTGCAAACATTGAAAATATTTTCAGTATGGAAAGAATAATGTTCTCTATGACTTGAATGATCTCATCCTTAAAACCATAGATGACTCTGTATCCAGAGTTGTAAATAATTAATTTAATAAAAAACTTCCACCTTATATGCAAGAATTAATTAAACTAAGGAATTTTCAAAGGAGAAAATGAAAAATATCGACAATATCGGAATAATTAATAGTATCTAACCGCGTTGATTGGATCAAACTTTTACTACACAGATGATGAAAAAGCCAGTGCACTTGTGCTTACTTTCGTTATGTCTCAGCAAGCTTAGGCGACGCAATTGCAAGTGCCCCGATTAGTGGTATTTTTTAGGCTTTTGATATGCAGAGCACAAACACTCCATTTCTCACTCATTTCACACCTAAGATGAGCTAAGATTTCACATCGACAATCTGAAGGTTTACAAATCGGGTGACCTTGATTTAATAAAAAATTTGTATCTCAACAATTTACCCAAAGCTAAAGCGAAGTCTTTGACAACGATTTTGAATATGTCTGAAAATCCAATACTTTCCTGGCTCTCGGAAAATAGCTAAAGTGGTGTCTATACTCGATGCTGGAAAGCCCCCTGATAAGCCCGAGAGCCACATATATGCCTATATGTTTGCCGGGCATTGTAAAAGAATTAAAGAAAAAATTACAAAAATAATAACCAATTGTACATAGCGTATATTCGGACGCACAGCTCGGTATAAACCTCAGCACAGCACCTCCCACCAAGTACTCTGTTTGGCACGATGCTTTATCATATGAAATGAAATTTCTGTCCAAATTTCTGTCCAAGTCAGTGCAGCATTTTTTGTCAGGTCGTTCTTTTGAAGTTCTTATGTAGATTTTGTTTCTGGTCCCATTTTGTAAATTTATTTATATCCAATTCTTCATGTCTGTTTAACCGTGGAGCAGTCATTTTTGCAGACGATACTGCAATAGGAAATGCGATTGAAGTATTAGTGTTATAATACTGGGTGGAAAATTAAGCTGAACAGTTAAGTATCTAAGTATACATACAACTGGACACCAAATAAACCGTTAACAAAAACACATATCTAGAACTTTACAACTTTACAGAAAGTCAATATGCAATAAAGATATTATGCTCTTCATAAATAGAAAATCTGCCCATTCAAACCAAACGTAACTTATCATACACAAAGGAATTTTCCAAGCGTTACTCTTGATTGTATGTCCGGTTTGGGAAAATTGTGTCACATTAAAAAGCTACAAGTTTCATAAAATACAATCCTTCAAGTGATGCCTAACATTTTGTAACACCATTTTACTTTGAATCTTCAAATCTTCATGAAACAGCGATTTTGCAATTTATGTATATCTGCCATAATTCAAAAACTTACGAACAAATTTATAAACGAATGGGTTTTTGCTTATAATCGCTTAAACGTAAACGATTTATTTACTATAACTTGTTATAATTTTTATTTATGTTTTAATGCTAATATCATACCAGTTAAAACTCCCACGTCGCGGTGAGTTAAAAAAACGCGAACGTGCGCCCGAAGGCGCACCCACTGTTCGACTTACAGTAATAAAAAACGCTCGACTTTATTCTTAACAATTTATATATTTATTTATTATAGCGGAATATAATAACCGGTGTCCGCGCTCCGAAGGTCCAATAAGAACTCCGCTCAAATAAATGTTTTCCGTTAGGAAACCTCCAGCTCCAAGATGCGAATCGCTGATTCGGCAGTTATGCCATTGCACGCGCATCCGTTGGCAATGGCATGTGCGTAACGGGATCCTAATGCACCGGGACTGTGCTGACACAGCCAATCCGGTCATTGCACGCGTATCCGGTGGCGACTATCTGTATGTAACAGGATCCCAATGCACTGGGACCGTGGGATCGCACTCGCACCTGAATGTGCTGACTCCATGAATTTGGATTGGCTGTCTGTCATGACCTTGGCGCGTGGAACGGGTGCACTGTGTTAACTCCTCCCCCCTCAAAGATCTACGTCCCGTAGATCAAACGTAACGTCAGAGGTCGATGACCATGCTTGTGCCATTGGGGATTCGTGGACCCCAGGCTGTCCTTCGTGAGTCACAGGATCGGTTTCGTTATCAGGTAGGTTTACGGATGGGAACTTGAAGTCCAACTTAGCCTTACGCCATAGCATCCAGGCTATGACCAGCACCAACGCGACAATTGAGACATCCATGAAGGAAGAGATCTTAAATTGCTCCGTGAGATCTTTCAGCCGTTCTATGTTACTGATGCTCATGCTATGTACGTGTTCCAGGTCAATTTTTTGCGTCCGATTGGTGATGTTTGTTAGGACGGGTGGGAGCACCTGAACGCTGGAGTGCGTGAAACTCGAGAAGGTTTTATTTTTCAGCTGGACCGTCTCGTTGTTCAGCTGAATCACATACGTGCCATTAAGGGCCCTTGAGGCCTCCTTTACGCAGTCAGGAAGTCTTCCGATCTCCTTGAGATCAGCTTCAGTCCTCGGACTGCACAATGGAATTGGCTGCTCGACCGAAGCAACCCCGGGCCTATCGTTGTTTTCAACGAATTGCAGGCGCCCTTCGACCGCTTTGAGTCGGTTTAAGACGCTATTAACGGCACCGGTCAATTCCATCACTTGTTTTTGCAGGACCTCCATCGTGGATTGGTTAAGAAAGGAATTTAAAGGGAATCTAATAAATTACCTGTTCGTTCGGGTGCAGATATGCGAGTCACCAGCAGAATTAGGAGACCAATGCACAACACAAATTCACAAAACACCAGCACAATTACGGGATTTTCCTCTTTTTTATGTATTGGCACCGGCTTAAGCCCAAAAAATTTTCTATTTCAGATTTTTTGGTATATATATATTTTTCCTTACACTTTTAATTTTAATATTTGACACTCAACTTTCAGATTTACTTCTCTTTTTATATATATTTCTCTTTTTTTCTTTTATATATTCATATATTATCTTTTATATATATAATTATATTTATCTTATCTTTTTTCTTTCTATTTCAAAAAAAAAAAAAATTTTTTTTTTTTTTTTTTTTTTTTAAATGGGAGAGGAAAGGGAAAAAAAAAAATTTTGCTTTATATGCGAATATGCATTTGCACAAAGGACTTCACTCTTATCTCTTTTGCTTCAATTTCTTTCGAGCGTTAACTATTAATTAATTTTAATTAACTTTGCATTTGCACAAAAACTTTTTCCTTCAACTTCCCTTGAACATTAATTTTCAATTCATTTACATTAATTTTGCGTATTATATGTATTTGCACAAGACACTTTTTTCTTTTTTTTTTCCTTTTTTACATATACATATGTGCCTTCATCAGCTAAACTTTATTTCAGATTTCAACAACTTCCTCTTTGCTCCTGATAGGATAAAAACAATTCACGGCACTCACATACAGCAAATCCGCATTTTTTATTTTATTACAGTTAATTCGGGAATCTTTCCGGGGTAGTATTTTCAGAAAAAAACTAAAAAAAAAGACAATTTCGTTACGGTTGACTTCTGGGTACAGTTCTTTCGGAAGGATCGTGTTATCCGTTTTAGGCGCAAACGTTTATAATTGTGAGCACCCTACTAAGGCACGATTGACTTCACACGAATCCTTTTGATTCCCTTGTGATCTCCAGTCGTGTTCTCATGGGGACGATGGAAGCTTTCGAGGATCGATGTATAAGCACTGTGTTCTCATGGGGACAGTGGTTTGCGCTTGACAGAGCGTATCGATCTCGTGTCCTGGTTAAGGGACAAAAGCAATCACGGGAAAAAAAAGGATGTCGTCTACAGAGCTGTCCCTGCTCGGGCGCCAGTTAAAACTCCCACGTCGCGGTGAGTTAAAAAAACGCGAACGTGCGCCCGAAGGCGCACCCACTGTTCGACTTACAGTAATAAAAAACGCTCGACTTTATTCTTAACAATTTATATATTTATTTATTATAGCGGAATATAATAACCGGTGTCCGCGCTCCGAAGGTCCAATAAGAACTCCGCTCAAATAAATGTTTTCCGTTAGGAAACCTCCAGCTCCAAGATGCGAATCGCTGATTCGGCAGTTATGCCATTGCACGCGCATCCGTTGGCAATGGCATGTGCGTAACGGGATCCTAATGCACCGGGACTGTGCTGACACAGCCAATCCGGTCATTGCACGCGTATCCGGTGGCGACTATCTGTATGTAACAGGATCCCAATGCACTGGGACCGTGGGATCGCACTCGCACCTGAATGTGCTGACTCCATGAATTTGGATTGGCTGTCTGTCATGACCTTGGCGCGTGGAACGGGTGCACTGTGTTAACTTACCTATTCATTAATCTTCTTATTTATTTATTTAACTACTTATTTATTCCTTAGTAAATTATTAACTTATCTATCTGTTTATTTATTTTATTTATTTATAGCTTATGTACTTGCTTTATTGAGTGTCTATATACACACTATTAGCATACCACAGGAGGACCATTTTTGGACAATATACATATGTATACAAATTTTCCTGTTTGATTATCCGAGAACAAGCCACGTAAATCGGCGTATATGCACGGCGCCAGATCTTATGTCTCCTGTTGAATAACTTCCTTCGAAAAGCAGTAGATAAACTTTTTAAGCAATACGTTGTGAACTTCATTTAATCATTTCCCTTTCTGTTTCGGTCGAAAATAAATTCGAATAATGACGTCTAAAGGAAAAGAAATTTGTTTAAGTAACCGAGAAATTATTAATAAATTGTGAAAGAAGGCAGAAAAGCTTCAGAGAAATTAGACACATTGTCAATAGAACATAATCATCTATTCCGAGAGGAATTAATAACTTTAAATCAACCGGAATTTTACTTTCAAAACCTCGTCCTAGTTGTCATTCAAAGTTACCCAATAGAAAATGGCGCAGTTTTGTGAAAAAAATCTGCGAATAGCAGCATAGCTGTATCAAAGAGTAATTTCATAAAACAAATTTGTTTTGATACTGCGAGGAAAATTTCAAAAAAAGGACGGGGTATAGAGGGCGTGTTGCACACAGAAAACCCTTTATATCAAGAGTCAAACGGCAAAAGAGACTTTAATATGCCAATTGTAAACCGCTCGGTGCCATATACTTAGTAGGACTGGCAGGATAAAAGATCTGTTGAGCATAACTGAAGGAGCTTCCTTTCCAGACGCACTTTTCATTTCAACTTTGCGTCAATTGTCAAGATATTTGGGGTCGTTTCTAATCCAATTTCGGGCTTTGTAAGGATAAGCAAATTACTAGCTTTCCCACAAGAAAAATTTAAATGAATTAATTTTGTTTCATTTAGTGCGATTCTTCAAATCTTCGTCTATCCATTTATCCAATGCTTTCAGAATTTTGGAGTCTATGTCGATAAGCGAAAATGTAGAATTTAAAATTAGAATCCAAAAGTATAAATAAAAAATATTTTGCTTAGTTTAGTAAATCTAATTCATGATTTTTTTTAACAAAACTAGTTTGGTTTCATTGCTGTGCGCAGACTTTTGCTGCCAAGTGTATGCTGTTGTTATATGTAATTAACATCGGCACATACTCGTATGCACCTGTCCATACATTTGGTGTGCCATTTAATGTACCCATTCGGTCAAATTGTTTCTAAACTTCTGCCAAAGTTTTCGAATACATGGTAAAAAACAAAATTACAGTATACGTGCGATATAGTGAACATTCGATATAATGAACTCACAATATTTTTAATTTTTATACAGGCTATTCTAAATAGTGAACAAAAAAAATTCGATATAGTGAACTCATGTTTTTATTTTCTCAGAATGTTTCAGCAAACAAAAAAAGGTAAAACTAATAAGCGCCGTGCAGTCGCCAATATGTAGATGCAGTTATGTGTGAGACAGACTGTTGGTATAGTGAATACTATAACCCCTGACAGACTGCACTTCGTAGTATACTTTGACTTTTGCGTTACGTGGTATACTTTGACATTTGTGTTGCGCCTCCTCCAGGTCCTTACACATTTCCTGCAACACTCCAATATTGTGTCTTGCTCCTCGTAGCTCGCCGATATAATTCCTCTAAACTTGTCTTACTTCATTGTTTCCAATGCAGATAAAATTGTCCTCCTTAATCCATTTTCAAAGCATTTTCGCTGTGATTGCTTGCTTTTGAATTGTCAAAGAAGCTATGAAGAACCACCAACAGAAAGAAAGTGGCGCTGCAAGCAATAAGATGGTATTATACCACCAAAAATTTGCGAATCTCAATACTAGGTTCTATTCATGGTATACTAGGTTTTAATGTGGTATTGCAGTGACAGACATGTGGTACAGAACGTAGTATTGCTACACCATGGTATCAATACCAGCAATCTGCTCCCACATTACATGTAGGAGAAATCCGCCGTTTGTTCTACTCGACGTGTTGTATTTATTCCGCGATTATATGCATACATGTATGCTACGAAATTTAGGGATGTTTGTAGCTAAACGCGAACTGCAGAGGTTCAGTAGAAGTTTGAATAGCCTACTGCTTGTCTGTATTAATTGTAATTTCAGTACGCTCAGAATTTATATTTTATTTTTTTTATTGCATTGCATGCATTACGGATGAATTGTTTTGGTTTAAAATAAATTATTCTTTTTAGTAAATATTGGACTGTTTTTTAGAAACTGGACAGAAAAGTTTTAATTACATTGTGATTTTGATGAACAATCTCGATACAGTGAACAGGGCGTCTACTGTAATAGCGAAAAGATTTCGTAGGGATATACATAGGTGATCAAGAAAAAGTAGGGTCAGATAAGCATTCATTCCAATGTTTATCATCTAGAGCCTTGCAAGTAAAATGGTTGCCTCATTGAGATACTTCATTTACTATCTTAAAGCACTCTGCATTGATAAAGTGTACCGTACCGTACACAGTACATACGTCCTAAAACTATAGTTTCCGAACACAGGTATGACCACTCACAGGTTCGCCTTATTTTTGACGTTGGAACTTAATTTCATTCCATGTGTTGTTCATTGGTATCTCATTGAACAGAAGTTTTCTTGCGAAATCCTTATGTCTTTAGAGTTAAAAAAAAAACTGTTGAAGTATTCTTCGATAGTAAATACGCTTTGGCAGTTTTCAAGGTGATACACTGCTTTCGAGGTACTAATACATCGCTCACTTTGAAATTTATATGTATGTACATACATACATACCTCGATCACGTGCAGCCGATTTTCTAAGAAAATCATCGCTGGATCAATTCTTTATTGACAGATATATTTTATTGATTTTACCGTGTTGCATAATATGTGCATTAAACATACGTACATCGGTATATGCAAAGCAAAACCGGATTATACGGTACAATCGAGACCACCAATTACTGTTAAAGTTTTATCCAAGACACATAAATTCATCAAATCAAACTTGCCTTTTATAAATGTAAACAATACTTTTGTTTGTTTATTTATTTTCTTCTTCTTCTTATTCTATTAATATTATTATTATTAGTAAAAGACTTTAACTTATAATTAAAATTATTTTTTTAGTATAATTTAAATTATAAATTAGCTGGATAGCCAGAGCATCGAAGGCCTTCGGCAAACTATTCTTATTCTAACCAAAATCAGTTACGAGTATACATATGTACATATGTACATAGATACATTGTTGGTAAAAAAAATAGGTATGAACCACTGTTTTCTTGCAATCTTAATATGAACTCAAATGACGGTTGTTTGGCGATGAAAAAAAATTGGATGAGTTTGTTTTTGTTTTGTAGTGCTGATAGTTTTGATGACGCCAAAATCACTCCGATTCAAGAGTGTACTGTGTGACATGCTATCCGTGCAAGTACTATTTTTTTTAGTAAGCTTATACGACCCACAAAAAATACACCTACATACATAGAAAATCTAAAATAAAATAGATGTCTGCAATTTTGCAGGTTATTCTAGAGTTAAGATCTTTCAGATTAGATTTACTAAATTAAACTTTTAATAAGGGGAGCACTATCATAAAGGGTCGTTAAGCTCATTATACGCCAGAAGAAAGAAGTTTGGTTCCGTCAAACCACTGATTTGTGTTAATAGCGAAATCGGATCAATTTGTACATACATATGCATCTTCCAGAACGATGTATGCTCAAAATGGACATCAAGCGCTCGCAAAGTTCGAAGACGACTCCAAACTGCCAAACTTCCATGAAAAGTTGCAAGAAAAGTGCATCGATAGCAAGAAAGGAACTTTCGACGGGCCCGGAAAGTATTAAAAATTGGGGTAGTATTCCATGGAGTTACGAAGCTAAGGTTAAGTTGTTCTCCTCGGACTGTGCATGCAACAGACCAAAAGGAAAACAAATGAATAAGGCACGAAGGTGGAAATGTTTTTTTGGTACGGTATTAGTCCCATTTTTCAAATCCACGACACAGTGACTAGATTCGAATACGGGGACATGTTGGAAAATGTGGTATTTCCCTTCGCCAAGGAAACATGGCCTTCATATGGATTTTCCAGCAGGATAATGTTGCGAAACACACATCGGGTCTTGGAAAAGACTGCTTTCTGGATCAAAGAGTGCAATTTCGTCGCCAAATCAATCTCTAGATCTCAATCCAATTAAGAACTTGTAGAATGAACTGAAGAGTAAATTAGCGGGTCAATATTTCTCAAATAAAGACAACTTGTGGCAAGGCTTTAAAAAAGTGTGGAATTCCATTCCCGTAAAATTAGTTCAACTATATCAACCATTAAAGGTCCTAGAAAATAATGGTTGATATTCTAGTACTAAGGTTAGCAAAGTAGAAAAAATTCATTTTTCATGCAATTGTTTAAACCGTAACCGCAAGACTTTGCAAGTCATAATTCGTGCAAGAATGCAGTTAAAACGTCAAAAGCTTTTGGATACTATGAATGTGAGTCTGTACCGTTTGTATTTTTATGTCATTAAGTAAAGATGTTCCACTCAGCTGTATACGTATTTTAAATGTGGTAGATACCTAATTTTTGTCAAAGAAAAAGATACACAAAAAAAAACAAAGCAATTAAGAAACTTTTGTATTTTGAAGTACATACTACCTGCACACATATGTACATATGTGGAAAAAATAAAGGACATCTTAATTTAATCCGAAGATTCCGGATTTCGCAAGTGATTTTAGAGGAAATGTACAGGGTAAGAATAGCAATGAACACAAAATAAACATTTCAAGTTTCATTCATTCGCAGAATTTCATAGCAAAACTTGAGCCTGTTTTTAAGAACAAGAAGTACAGGAAGTCCTGCAATTAGCATGATCCAGTAAATCCACTCATCACAATTTACATAAGGGTTGCTAAACGTTGCTTTTATCGAGATTCGGGTAGATTTTGAACAGTTCCAAACACATCGTTGGACGCCGCGCCGTGGCGCAGTGTGCGGAATGTTTGACGATTGAAACGAAATAGACACCAAATGTCTGACAAACATCCGAGAGCATTAGAAAAATTACAAATAAAAAAAAATTAAGTTCAAAAACAGTCATCTTATCTTCTCAAAAAGCCCCGCAGGTAGCAAAACAAATTATCTGCTCGCCTTGTTCTTATTAGAATGCATTGAACCTAAAAAAAAATAAAAATTATTGGCAACCTGGGTAATCATGGAAGCCCTTTATATTCTACGATAACTCTAAGAAAAAAGTTGAGAGAAGTGTAAGTAAAAAGTGCTTAAGCGAAAAACAAACAACAAAACATTGACTTTCCGAGCGCAACAAAAAATCGACGACTGAATGGATAAACTAAATTTCGAGGTACATACATACAAAAGTTATAAGAAAAGCCTTCGATAAAAAACAAATATTATTAACTAGATTTAATATACAGTGGGCGTCCAGTTTAATACAAATACAAATTCTTGGCGCAACAGACCGTATGTGGTCCAGGGCCTAGCTTCTCGGGACCATTCGTGTTGTGCGTGTTATATTTTTTCACACAAATGGAAGGGACCTACAGTTTAGAGCCATATCCGAAAGGCAAATTGAGAAGCTTTCTCTTGACAGTTATTTCTCTCGGACGATTGTCAGACATTCGCGAGAGGTGAGACCGTGAAAAATTTTTTGGTGTTCTCTGGGATTCGAACCTCGAACCTCACGCTCAGCGATCCAACGCACTAACCACTTGAGCCACGGCGCCCACAATAAACAATCAATATAACGAATTTCCAATTTCGATTTAACGAATGCTTTGTAAATTCTTGCAAAATATGTACATATAACAAACTTATGCGACATATGTACGTACAGTGAACCAAAAAAATTGTACAGTTCACTTGAAAATATTTAGCGTTTATTATCTCTGAAACTATTTGCACCAGTGAAATAACTAACGTAAGTTGCAAAATTTATTTTATTTCTATGGCTTTTAAATTAGTTTTATTTGAAAGCTTTAAATAAACACCCTTTCTTCTTCTTTGTTCTTGAAAAATAACAAAAAAAGTTAAATCAGTTTTTTCTAAAGTCAAAGTCGTCTGCATTTAAAATACCGTTATCCTTCAAGAATTTAATTTTTTATATTTTCTTGACTTGTTTAGTTTCTTTTTTGTTCTGTGAGAGATCAGAAGTTAAAACGTGAAAAAATAATAAACAAAATGGACAAAAAACAAACGTCCGTTGAAATGAAAAAATAATAGTGAGGAATGTTTTGGGTCGTTGTGATGCAAGGTGGCGCAAAATTAATCGTCCTACCGGAAGATGTTATAATTTTTGCAAATAGCGTCGTACGTCAAACATATTTGACATTTGTGAACTAGACAGCTGCAGAATACAAACAGACAAGCGATCCTGACCGTCAGTCGCGTGTGAATTACTGTCAAGCCATCCTTTATCTCAACACCGAAGAGGACGATTTTATGTCGAAAATCATCATGAGCGACGAGGCGCATTTCCACTCAAGCAGTTACGTCAATAAGCAAAATCTTCGTTTCTTGAGCCATTACATCCACTCAAAGCCACTGTGTGGTGCGGCGTTCACGGGGGAGGAGTGATTGGGCCGTATTTTTTTGCGGACGTCATTGGCAATACGATCACTGTTACTGGCGAACGCTACAGGGCTTCTTACTGCCGGAATAGGATGAGCGGGGCTTGGTAAACACGTGGTTTCAACAAGACGGTGCAACCGCACACACAGCACGAACCACAATGGATATTGTGATATTTGGCATGGCCAGCAAGATCGCCCGATTTAACCATCCCAGACTTCTTTCTTTCGGGCTACTTCGGAAATTGTTAAGAAGCCACATTTTACAGTGCACTATATAATTAATATGTACAAAAAAATGGTTTTTTAACAAGGCCAAGTGGAGGTGGACGCCCGTGTAAAATTGCATCTTCCCAAACTAAAAGACAAATTGTACGTATAATTAAGGAAGATCCAAAAATTTCGGTTGTCAGGATAGCAAAAAACTTCAGCGAAAATCAAATTGTCAATGTCCATCCGCAAACAGTTCGAAATTTTTTACATTCCGAGGAATACAGAGGATTTACACCTCAAAATAAGCGCCTATTGTCCGTAAGGAATATAAAGAAGCGATTGGAGTATGCCAAGGATTATACTAAAAAGCTACCAGAGTTTTGGACCTCCGTTATATTCACCGAAAAGTCTAAATTCAACATTTTTGGGTCGGATGGTCGACGTTTTGTATGGAGAAAACAAGGAAAAGCGTTGGAACCAAAAAATGTCAAGAAGACTGTTAAACACGGTGGTGGCCATGTAATGGTGTGGGGTGCAATGGTGGCAAACGGCGTTGGTAACTTCCAATTTGTTGAAGGGACAATGAATAAATTTTGTTACATAGACATATTAAAGAACAATCTGCAGTAGCAACAAAACTGGGTCTTGCCCGAAAATTTTAGCTTTTTGCATCACAACGACCCAAAACATTCGTCACTATTATTTTTTCATTTCAACGGACGCTTGTTTTTTGTCCATTTTGTTTATTATTTATTCACGTTTTTAACTTCTGATCTCACACAGAACAAAAAAAAAGTAGAGAATGGCTGTTGCATAACGTCAAAAAAGTGATTCCCCATTCACCCCAAAGTCCCGATTTAAATCCTATTGAGCTTTTGTAGGCTCATATGGAAAGAAAGTTAAGAGAAAAACCCGTCAAAATCAAAAATGAGCTATGAGTAGAGCTTCAAAGGATTTGGGATACAATAACTCCAGATATTACTAGGAACCTAGCGCTTTCAATGCCAAAAAGGCTTCAAATAGTTTTAGATGCTAAGGGACATCATACAAAATATTAATGACAACAGAAAATTTAATAAAATGTTTTTTTTAATGAATTTGAAAAGTGTACAAGTTTTCTTTTTGGCTTTGTGAAGAGTACCTTTTTAGTTTGATCTTATTTTTTTTATAAAGTTATTTATTTCTAAGATTCAAATAAAGACCATTGAAAAGTCAAGAGAAGAAAGTATCTACTGAATTTTATTTCACTTTGTTGGCGTGTTACCTTTTGGAGATAATGCATATTGAAAATTGTTTGGTCCGGTATGTGAGTAAGTATGTAAGTAAGAGCGCAAGTTTACTTTTGTTGGATTTTGACATTTTTGTGCATTCATCACTACATACATGCATATATATGTACCTATAATCAGTTATTGTCTGTTGGATTTAATTTCTTAAAGTTCTTGCTGCTGAACAGTTAAATAAAACGAAAAATTACGGTTTATTCTTGTGTACGTCTCTCATCTTGCATTTCATATCGTGAAAGTTTTCCCAGTGATCGGTTGTTTTTGTCGTAAAATAAAGTAAAATGTCCGTTAACTGAAATCGTCTTTCTTTGCTTGAAAAAGTAAAATTTTAGAGGAGTGTAAAAAAGGAGTGTCACTAAGTGAAATTTCTTTGATATACAATAGATTATCGAAGTCTTCGATTCGTACCATAAGAAAAAAACAAAAAAATATTTTAAGGACATTAGAAACTTCTAAAAATGGTTCCAAATCCAAACTTTCTACGAAGAAGGGTGAATTCCCAAAAATGGAAGAAGCGCTTTTTAACTGGTTCCTCATGAAGCGCCGAAACAACATCCCAATAAGCACGTTAATTTTGAAATCTAATGCACAAGAATTTCATAAGAAATTTTATAAAGAATCGTTTGCTGCCAGTGATGGCTGGCGAACCAAATTTAGAAAAAGATTTGAACTTCGGCTTCTTAAGGAATCAGGTGAGAAACTGTCTTCACAAGTGGAACTGGTGGAGAAGTTTAAAAATATAGCGACCGTTATAAGGGAGCATCAGTTGTCTGAGGAAGCAATATTCAACGCTGACATACTTGCTGGACAACGCAAAACGGGTCTTTACTGGAAAATGTTGCCTGATCCCTTTCCCTCCACGGGCTCACAATTGTGAGCTTTCGAATTTTTCCTCCAAAATGAACTACAAATAAATAATTTGGTTTACTTCTCTTTCACACAATTCTGAGTTTAACAACGATTCATTTGTTGCCCCACATTGCATACTTAAAGTAGAAACACAATGTGGCGTTCGTGTGGTCGTGCGTTGACAGATTGAGTAGAAATAATGGGATCTTATGGGGTAACACTAAATGAGCGCGTTCCGCATTCTAGGTAGTCAAACGTTTCTGATTGGTCGAGAGATTCAGTTTTGACTGTAAAGTAAGGCATTTTTTTTTTGAGGTAGTGGACTGGATTTGAAGGTAAAAAAATCCTCCCTACATTTTAAGTCAATCTGCCAATCGTCAAAAACAGCTGATTCATTTCTATTTCTTTCACTGTTCGGCCGTTGTTTACAAATTACAAATAAAAAAATGAAATTCCAAGTGAATTGTGACGGAGTGCTCTACGATTTGGACGAATCGGAGGAGACAATGAACAGGCCGAGGGGTAAAATGTTTGAGGCATTAATAGACAATAAATTAAGCAAATTTAAATTAATTTTCAGATCCAAATTTTGCATCCAATTTTATTTACATGTATAAATATGTAATATTATATTACTTACAGAGGATCTCATCTTCCATTTTTCGCACTTACGTATGTATATCTTTATTTACTTATTGATTTCTTTTGAACTGCAATTCACAATTTATAAATGATCTCAAGTAAAATCAGAAAGTAATTATGTCAAATATGACACACGAACAGATGTGAAATGTCACCTACTTTTTCAGTCAGTTTGCCGTTCCATATGTTAGGCCTTACCTCAAAAAGTAGGCCTAGAATCCGGAACGCGCCCAATGTGACCTCACCCGTTTGGTCGGTTTTTGGTCGTTAATATCGTAAGCGTGACCTCAACGTCGAAGTAGAGCTACTCTCTACTATTTTCAACTGTGGTCGCGCGTTTTGACAGCTCACAGCTGTTTTGGACTCACATTTTTCTTTGACTTGTTTGATTTTAGCAAAAAGGCAAACCATTGTGTCGTATATGTACTCCGAATTGTTAGCATTTAATATGTAAACATTTTTAATTGCTAATTGATGTTTTTTGAACGCAAATTAATTATGTTAGAGTATGCAGAGGTTTTTATTTTTTTATTTTCGTATTCATACACATTCATTTTCGAAGATATTTCTTATATTTGTGTTTCCTAATCAAACCATGAAAATAAAAAGAGTACATTTCTACTCCTTTTTCTGCCGCGAAATAGTGTGTGGGAAATTTGAGGGAACAGAAGATAATTCTGCCATATTCCTAACCTCTCAACACACGACCGTCGTGAAGCCACATTTTGTGTTGCAAATTTTGAGGTCGCAAGTTTTTACAAATATTATCGTAAGTCGGTACAATGCCTGTCAAACGCTCGACCGCGCGAGTGCCACATTGTGTTTTGCCCATTACACTGTAATGGTGTGCGTTAATAAAGGTAAGTTTATAATTAAGAAGTGTTATTTCATAAGTTTTCCAATCGAACGTACAACCAGACACTCTTAGAATAGATTTTCACAATTGTGAGCTCCAGTTCTGAACAGTGTTTGAAAAAAAAATTGTTGAGCCGTTAAATTTGAATTTTTTCGTTTGCTTGGTTTAGTATGGCTCGAAATCATTTTACTGAGGAAGATATTTTATAAATGTTGATGAATGATGATAAACTACCTATGGATGGTTTTGATGAAAATGATGAATTTATAGTCGAAGGGGTAGAAGAGGACGCGGAATCAGATTTTGATTCCGATGATGAGAGTCCACTGGCTCAGCAAGGAAAAGTTTCGAGTCAAGAATCATCTACGTCAGCTTCGTGTGCATTGAATTCCCGGAAAAGGATTTTCTAATGGATTAAAAGGCCGTTTGGGCCAGATGAACCATTCCATAGGAATTTTCAAGGTGAAATTCCGGTAAATTTTATTAAAATATATTTTATGTATAGGTTTTAATATTTTACAACTTTTTCGGCTGTAAAATCGCCGTACGAATATTTTTCAAAATATTTCACTAAAGCTTTAATTGAAAAAACGGTTGTCCATACGTCGCAATATTATTTGGCATCTACTGGTCGGGAACTCAAAACTTCCTTCGAAGAGATGTCTGTTCTTTTGGAATGCATGCAATTATTGACTGCATTAAGTTTCCACGCATCCATATGTATTGAAACACAAGGTTTCGCTTTGACCTTATTGCACAAGCTATGCCTCGCGACAGATTTTACACTCTTCGGGTTAACATCCATTTTGTGGATGCGAATGCAGTGTCTGAGGAAGAAAAAAGCGCAAATCTGCTGTGGAAAGTACAGCCTGTTATCGATTGTGTCCGGGGAAGATGTTTAGAAATTAGCAGGAGTATGTTCAATGAATTTTCAATTGATGAGCAGATGATACCCTTTTTGGGGCGATGTGCAGTGCGTCAGTTTGTAAAAAATAAGCCGCGCCCAGTTGGACTTAAAAACTTCATGCTTACATTGTCTTGTGGAATGGTCCTTGATTTCGAAATTTATCAGGGTGGAACAACACCTCTTAAGGACAGAAGTCTCGGTCTTGGTCCAGCTATAGTCTTGCGATTGGTAGAAACACTGCCAAAGAATACCTGCGTAAACAGATACTTTACCACGCTCCCGCTGCTTCAAAGGCTTAAAGAAAAAGATATCAATGCCGCTGGAACCCTAATGCAAAACAGGTTAAATAATTACTCTTTCACAAAAGACTCGAAGATGAAAAGGGGAGAATTTGAGGAAATCTGCTCAAATGACAATTCATTATGTGTCTTAAAATGGAAAGACAATAAAGCTGTCTTGATGGCATTCACTAGAACTGGGAGACAACCAGTTAATACCGTAAAACGCTGGGATAAAGTAGCAAAATCAAAAGTTGATGTTCCATGTCCAGCAAGTGTTTCATCATACAATTCTAACATGGGAGGGGTTGATACTTGCGATCATCTAATTGAATGCTATCGTACGTGGCTGAAAACCAGAAAATGGATGGGAAAATCAATTTTCCACTTATTTGATTTGAGTATTGTAAACAGCTACCAGGAATATATTCTCGACTGCAAACTTAACCAGCTGCAAAGAAAAGAAAAAACGGATTTGTTACAGACTGGAAGTCGGAGAATATTTGTTGGGTGGGGTCAGCAAGCAAAGAGATGAGCCAGAAGTTTCAGAGCCAGACGATGAACCCTTGGAAAAGAAGAGAAAAAAAATTCGGCCATTACCAGAACAAGACAAGTGGTTTGATGGTTTTAACCACTGGTCAGTTGTGGAAACTTTAAAAACACCTCTTAAGTGCCGTCTGGCCAATTGCCCTAGTCGCTCTCTTACAAAATGTGAGAAATGCGAAGTTTACCTTTGCCTGACAAAGGATTCAAATTGCTTCAAGCAATTTCACACAAAAAATTAAAAAAAATAAATTTAATAGCCATAACCGCTTTTCAGTTTTTTCTTATTTACTATAAAAATTAATATTGAATTAAATTAAAAATATTTTTTTTAAAATGTTGGTTTCATTTTTAATTTAAGGCCCTTTTTGGTATTGGTAGACTCCTGAAACTCACAAATGTGACTGTCCTTTTCTCAGGACATCGTTGAAAAAAGTTTAAATTTCATATATTTTTGTGCTTCTGAATTACTAAAGAATATGAAAACACCAAATTTATAAAAAAAAATTATTTGGAACAACTCAGGAGGGAAAGGGAACGTACATACATATTTCCATTCAGGGGTAAACTGTGCACCAGAGCACCAAATGTCAAAACAAAGCTTAACGTTTTAAGCGCGTGCAAATGCTGCGGGCACGAAGGAAATAATGCCGGTAATCATCGGAAAGTCACAAAAACCGAGGAAGTTTCGGAACAACTTGCTACCTGTAGATTACTCGCACTCTAAAAGTGCATGGATGAACGTGCTGATTTTTAAAGACTGTTTTTTTACTACAGGTTTGTTAACCTAAAGTGATATGCAATTGAACTTTCTCGAAACATAAATTTGCGTTCCTTTCAGGTCGAAGAATTTTTGGATGCTCAGAACCTACTAAAAAAAGCATTGCTTATTCTGGATAATACACTAAGTCATCCATCTGCCAACGAACTTATAAAGAAAACTAAAGACGGAAACATATAGGTCAGTTACTCCCCTGATGGATCAGAACGCTATTCGGCTGGTTACATTGCACTATGAAAACAGTTTGCTGACTAAGGTTGTAGCTACTGGATCAGTAAACATTATGGATTCTTTGAAACAACTCGACCTGTATTAGATGCTGTTTCTTAAATTGAGGACGATTTTGTGTCGAAAATCATCTTGAGCGACGAGGCGATTTTTCACTTAAGCGGTTACGTCAGTAAGCAAAATCTTCGTTTCTCGGGCACTGAAAATCCGCGTGTGATGCACGAAGAGCCATTACATCCACTCAAAGCCACTGTGTGGTGAGGGGTTCACGCAGGAGGAGTGTTTGGGCCGTATTTTTCTGAGGACGCCATCGGCAATACGGTCACTGTTATTGGCGAACGCTACAGGGCCATGATAAACAACTTCTTACTGCCGGAATTGGATTAGCGGGGCTTGGTGAACATGTGGTTTCAACAAGACGGTGCAACCGCACACACAGCACGAGCCACAATGGATATTGTGAAGGAAGCGTTTCCTGGTCGCGTAATTTCCCGTTTTGACGATTTGGCATGGCCAGCGATTTAACCATCCCAGACTTGTTTCTTTGGGGCTACTTGAAGTCGCGGGTTTATGCCAACAAGTCTCAGACAATCGCAGCCCTTAAGGAGAATATTCGACAGGAATGCAAACAGTTATCGCCGGAAATCTTGCGGAAAGTCATGGAAAATGTGATAAAACGGGCACAAATGTGTATCAACATTGGCTGGCTACCGCTTGACGGATATCATCTTTTTCACTTAACAGAAAAAATGTTAAAAGTAAAAAGTAATTCAAAACAGAATTGAATGATTAATTTTGCTCCACCTGTACATACATTTCATTATAAATGTCTCATTACTTCATATTCTGGTATTATTACATAGAAAGAAAGAACGATCGATTTAACGAATTTTTCGATTCAACGAAAGGCTGTGCATTATATAATTCGTTATATTGGATGCCCACTATATGTATCGCTTTGCACATAGGGAATTCTATATTAATAACATTTTTAGTCAAAATTTTTCAGATTTTTAAATAATGGTGATACAAGTGAAATGGTTGAGGGCTGTATAGCGGCAAAACGAGTTGAACAACTTTTCATATTCAGCTACATACACACATACATACATATGTATATGTATTTCAGTCTTGAAAGCAGGGCTGGAAGATTTTATTAAAAAACGTTTGGATTTGGATCTGGTTTAAGACCAAAGATGTTCAACTTATAGATTGACCTGCTTAGTTCGCAGACCTCAATCCGATTAAGTGCCTGTGGTTAATAATCAGGAAAACAATAAACGATGGCATAACATCCGTTGAGGCCCGCCCAGAAATCGAGAATAATTATTTTGAATGTACGACATTTCGGAAGTACATATGCCGAAATGGGTTCAAAACGTAATAAAAGGAGAATTAAAGAACATTAAAGATCGGTATTAAAAAAGGCACCCAAAAAATAAAGCTGTTTTCACTCCAGGAATGAAACTGTTTTCCCTTTTAGGAGATTAAGCTCGCATAGAGAACATCTGGAAAGTTGAAGTCTAGTTTTTAATCCAACGTGCTGCAACAGTTAAAAACCAATGTTTCGAACTGTGGTCTTTGCTTGTATGAGATTATGCGTCTGAGACATGGACCCCCACTGAACAATAATAAAACCTATGTCCATACCTCCAGAATTCCATCCTCGACCTGTTAAACAATGCACATTAGCCGGCACATTGGAAGACAGTGGTACTCCACTACTACGTTCCACCTCAACCATGTTATCACCCGTTTTGAGAAGCCTGCCTTATCCACCGGAGAGCTTTTTCTAACCTGTTAACGACATTTGCTTTTCCTACGATCCACAAATAATAATTAATAGACTTAAGGACAACATCCGCGGAGCTATCCGCAAAATATAGCCACAACCAGTCGAGGATATACTGAAAAATTGGAATGGCAAGCTACTAAGCCAGCCAGGCGACACCCATTTATGTAAGCAAAATTATTTTCCATAAACTACCGGAAGGTGATAAGAAACCGACAGATGGCTCACCCTTTTCCATTAAAACTGTAAGAACACAAGCGACTTCGTCAAATAATTAAGCTGGGTGACAACCAGTGCAGATTTGATAAAGGCAAACAGGCCAACGGCGCAATCCAATGTTTAGCAATTCTCAGGTAAAAATACCAAGATGTCTCAAAACATGTTCAACAGGTAATTAAAGAGAGAAACTGGTTTCTGAGATCCCTATAAACATGAAAAAGAAAACAAAATAAAATGAAAGATTAGGTTGGGTTGAAGTGGCTGCCAGCTAAGATTCGCCAGCACACTTAGACCAAAGAGGTCCGTTGTGATACCACGTGGATCATGGGAGAAGCCTCCCTCCACCTACTCGTCTTAAAACCAATTAGAGCTTCTTATGAAGTGTAGGAGGCTCTTGATGTCGATATTCATCAGGTCGCCTGTATCATTATAATAGGGAGCTCCTAAGTGGAGTTTCCTTCTACGGGAGAGAGCTGGGCAGAAACAAAGAAGGTGAGGAATAGTTTCCTCCTCTTCTTCATCCATGCAGCTTCTACAGAAATCGTTCGCGAAGAGGCCCAGCCTTGTAGCATGCTTGCCTATTAGACAGTGTCCAGTGATGACACCTATAGTGGTGCCGATATGCAATCTGTTGAGAGAAATCAAATTCTTAGAGCGTTTTAGATCCAGCTTTGGCCAAATCTGTTTTGTCGCTAGACATGTTAAACCACTTGTCCACCTAAGATTTGCACTCTCGATAGCATCCAGCTTAAGTTTAAGTTTGCGAGTAGCGATTGGAATACCTAAGGTGCCGTTATCCGGCAAGATGGGTAAATTTGTTCCTTCTTTGGCGAGTTCATCGGCCTTACAATTCCCTGGAATGTCTCTATGCCCCGGCACCCAACACAGGTGAATATTGAACTGCTCAGCCATCTCCACAAGAGACGAACGACAGTCTAGGGCTACTAAAGAGTTTATAGAGGTCGATTCCAGGGATTTGATTGCTGCCTGGCTATCAGAAAAGATGCGGATACCTCTAGCAGATATCACGTTTTTCTTAAGCCGAGATAGGGCTTCTTTTATCGCCATTATTTCCGCCTGGAACACGCTACAGTGATTAGGAAGACGGAAGGAGAGCTTAAGATTAAGCTTATCGGAGAAAACACCTGCACCGACTCCGTCTATGGTTTTTGACCCGTCAGTGTAGAAGTGAATAGAATCATCTTCTAAAAATGCATCGTCCTCCCAGCGTGATCTGGAAGGGATGGTGACAAGGAAGTTCTTCTCAAAATTTAAACGTGGTATGGTGTAGTCCGTGTTTTCGGGAGAGATTTTGAATTTATTCAGAATAGAGGCGTGGCCGAATTCTTTTCTTGACCACTGTTGGGTAGCTTCAAGGCGAACGGCTGCAGTTGCTGCCATTTGCTTGCTATATATATCGAGGGGTATTAGATGGAATCTAATGTCCAGTGCCGCGGAGGGAGTTGTACGTAGAAATGAAAGATTGAATTGTTTCAAACAGTTCCTCACTTTTCATTCCAACCTTATAAACAGATTTCCATAAAAAACTTTCATTTCAAATTTCCCGGTATTTTTAACCTTTTCTTTGACAGTTGTCAAGTAAAAACTATACGGTTTAAGAAAATGTACCGATATAAACACATAGAAATTGTGAAAATTCACTACAAAAATGGTGAAAATTCCGCGGGGATTTCGTAAAGTTCGTATTTTTTCGGTCGATGACCCCTTCTCGCCCAGCTATTGTAAACCTAATCAAACCTAATTTTGAGTCAACCGGCCACGTTTATGATTTGAAAATTCCAACTCGTGCTCATAAGACAGGCCAGTCGAAAACATTGCCAATGTGACTGAAAATGTCGCTAAAAATCCAGATTTGTCCATTAAAAGAATTAGGCATATTTCAAAACAGCCTTCACCGTATTTTGTATTAAGATCTTAAAATGAATGCTTATAAAGCTCACCTGACTGAAGAATTAAAGTCAGCGGATCATGGCTAACTCCGAGGGCTCGTTGATTGGGTATTAGAAATGCTGGCAGGTGATTCTGAAGAACTAGGCCCACTTTCATCTGCGAAGCTTCGTTAATAAACAGAACTTTCGCATCTGGGGCACCGAAAACCCGAGAGAGAATATCAAGCAACCTACCCATCCACAACGAGTAAAAGTTTGGTGTGGTTTTTGGACACGCGGCATCATCAGGTCTTATTTCGTCGAAAATGAAGCCGGTGCCACCGCCATAGGCAGTAGGTTAAGAACCAAACTATGGTAATCGATTTTCGTTGGTTTGAAATTGAAGATTTAGACTTGAGTAATATCTATTTCCAACAGGATGGGACTACGAGCCAGAAGATCTGGAAGATAAATTTCCCATTTCAGAAATTTCAACTTTACATGTATTGATAAAATCTGAACTCTACAATAAAATTAAAATATTCGGACTTTTTTCGAAAGACCTTTTTAAGTTTTTTTTAAACTAATCCGTTTTACTTTTTTATAACTTTAATTTTATTACAAGTTTTTCATATCAAGTAAAATAAATGTGATATTTGTTTCAAAAAAATAACTATTATAAAGTAGTTAAGGAACGTTATAGAAAAAAGAAGTAAAAAAGAGGAAGTAATTTATACAATCTGTAACATTTATTTAATGCACCACCCTGCACCTATTCTTTTTTGTACAATTAAGTTTGCGCCAATTACCGTTATGAACTCTGATAAATGCCTTAACTGCTAGTTTCATGCATGGTCAAAATTCAACAAGGTTTATAATTATCTAAACGAAGTGCTGACTGTGCCTTTAATTGGTCTTGGTCGAAAATTACATAATTTCCTATTCTTAGTGTAATCGGTCAGTTGATAAAATCATCACGAAGTTACATAAGTAAAAAATTACGACCTTTAAAAAGGACACTTCAAATTATTATGTTTACATAGCAATTATACCCATATACATATGAATGAGTACTTTATTAACCTTGTAAGGGGAATTGTTGATTCTTTTGTCAAGTTCTGACTTCCTGTTGAAGCGAATTTAATTTAGTAATT
The DNA here is from genome assembly GCA_946965025.1 of Blera fallax. Classification (NCBI taxonomy): domain Eukaryota; kingdom Metazoa; phylum Arthropoda; class Insecta; order Diptera; family Syrphidae; genus Blera; species Blera fallax. Next base: position 66,015,175 of record OX337244.1, read on the forward strand.
AGAACGCCTTACTTAGTAAAAGCAGTATAAAGCTCAAATATTTATTTCCGAATTTGCTCCTTTCCTAACGCTTTTCCACGTTTAGAATCAAATTAAAATCGCTTGAGTGTATATGTATAGGTATATTAAAAACTTAATGTAACTTCATTAAATCCCTTTTTGAGGCAGGTAAATACCTATGTACATACATACATATGCCTGGTCTTAGCATCAGTTTTCAATAAGAATGAAACAAATAATAAGATAATACATTTGAGGTAGTTGTAATTAACATCTTGTCAGTTACTTACAAGTGTACCGACTCCTTCCGCATTATAGAACATGATAATTAGTTGAAGTGTTAATATAGTTACACGCAAGCCACAAGCAACACTTTTCTAGAAAAACCGCCACAATATTGCATTGCAATTGTTTGCTTAAATTGTGTTACATTTTCATTTTAGGCATGTATTTTTAGGAAGCATGCATATCTGGTTATAAAAACCAATCACTAATTTATTTATTTTTTTAGATGCATATATATTTATATTTTTCATTTAATATAAGCAATATTTCAACTTTACTAACACAAATAGTAACCACACACACGTTTTGGAATGGGTTTGCTAGAATTTACACTTTGTTTCGAAAAAACGCGCAACGATTTAAATTCATTTTTAAACGGACGATGTACACGATCACGAAACGAAACGAACCGAAACGTTAAAGGAAGAATACGCAACACGTTGTCGACAGGAATACTGCGGAAATACTGACGGGGTAATGCACGACTTTAGACCAAGTTGCTAAAAAAGCTTTATGGTGCTAAAGTGCCGAAGTGCTAAAGCCCTTTAACATACACGTGTTTTTCAATGCGCAGGAATTCTAAATTCTAAAAAACATTGGCGGGAAACAGTTTATGAATGAATCTGAACCTATAATTCCACGTGTGTTAACTGTATGATTAATATTTGGTGAAATTTCATTTGATAAATGGATACATATGTACATATGTATGTTTATATGTAAATCCACAAGCGGTGTTGTAGGATGTGGGACCATTTATGGTTGAAATGGCATAGCGTTCCATTTGTTGTTTACATTTCTCGGAGGGTAATTGACCTCATTAGGGGGGACGAGAAATGGGGGACTAAGTATGCCATTCATACCTGAAAATCAAGACCCACGGAAGATCTATTACCAGCAGAAGCATGTACAAGCCTTAAGTCGATATTATAGAACAGAAACTTTAGAAGCAGATAAATTGCTGATGATATCCTTGTTGACTTAAATAAATGTGCCCTATGGAGATAGTAAATAGTCAATACAAACGCGTGTCAATAGTATCTAACATTCAATGAAATTTATTGGAAGATTTATTGCAGTGTGTATCTCACCTCTTAGTTAAAGGATGGTACTAAGGTGTCACGAGATGCATTATAAATTCAATTAAAGGATACACTATTGAATTTTTGCTCAAAAGATACTGTAGGACCTTTATCTCCCTGACGGTTTTTGAATGACACTTTCCACCTCTTCCAACTTGTCCATTTTCTTCCTGAAAAAGGTGAGTTTCAAACGCGAATCTCGTCCGTACTGAGCAACAGAAAGGCATCCTTATCCCCTAAACATCCTTCTTCTAACCGCTTTTGCATCGCGGGAATATTTACAAGCATTTCATTACGATGGAAAGAAAGGGTACCTTTACTCTGCAATTCTTCGTTTTCTAACCGCTCTAGCCGGCACTGTTCCTTAATGATAGAGCAACACTATCACTAACCGTATCCAAGCTTTCTCGCGTACTTGTATGGTTGATTACAAATAATTTTGGATAGAAATAATTATTTTCGGGTTTTCAGTGCTCCAGATGCGACAGTTCTGTTTATTAACGAAGTTTTGCAGATGGAAATGGGCCTGTCGCTCATGACGTTTCCTTGAATTTCTAACACTCAACCAGCGAAGACACGCGATTGTCCACTGGTCGCCGGCTTCAGTTCTTTAGTCAGACAGCTTTGTAAGCATGCATCCCAAGACATTTATGCATTAAATTTATGCAATATGTGGTGTTGGCTGGTATGGTGTATGCCCAATTGTTGCGAACGTCTTTTAATGAACAAATCTGGACTTTTAGCCAAGGGCCGATTACATCAGGTCTACCCATAGTGTAGGATCCCTAGTGGAGGGATGGAAGCTAAAGAGTGTTAGCATGCAAAAGGATGTAATGTCGAAAGGTAAGCCAACCGCTTTCTAGCTCCGGCAAGTACTTTGGTAAGGCTTGTAGTTAGTACCTTATTTCGGTACACCGGGCTCAGAGTCAGAAATTCTTTTCTGGTTTATTCGTGAGACGAAATCACAATTTTTAACAACATGAGTCAAACCGAAACAAGCAAAAAAACAAACGATACTTCGACGACTAATTTTCTCAACGAACGGACAGGACACGACTTATTGACGATGCCAGAGTCCGCAATCAAGCGGTCACAGGAGCGGAGCGGATGGGGAAACGACTGGCACACCCGCATATCGATAACAAGGCACGCTCTAACAGTTCCATCATCACTGCCAATATCGTATTCAGGACTTCGAGTACTAAGAAGCTTGTTAGGATCAGAACAGCGGAGTACAGGAGATGTTGGTCAGCTTTTCACAACCTCAAAAGATTTGAGGAAAAGGCAGGAGTGATTGGGACGACAATGACTCAAAAATATTCGAGTGGTCGTCCAAGTTAGTTGAGGAGTGGAAGAGTCAACTTCTACAAGACTTGGAGCAACGGAGCCTCTCAAAGAAGTGGTAAAGGATCATCCGATCACGACGATCATTGATCGTGACAACGAGATATGCAAGATTAGACGGGAACACTAGAAAGTTTTGAAGTATAAACTGAATCTCGGTCTCCTTTCTCAGTGCAATTCGGATCCTTCTAAGCCTATTCAATCGTTTAGGGAAAGAAGCATCATGAAGACTTCAAACTTTATTAAGTTCGCCATTGACGCTGTAGGAGAGCTGTGGGTAGGTGCTAAACTTGAGGCAGTAAGCATGAATGAAACCCCAAACAGACAAAGAGCCAGCGCCTGGGTCCACATGGAACCTAGCTTACCTCAGGATATTCTACTTCTGCCTCAGAGACAAAATCTTGCAACTTCAACTAGCAATTGAAAAGCATTCAAGTCTGAATTAGTAAAGGACGCCGGTAGATCAATTATATGTAGTTCTATTGATCCCAGAGTCTGTTGATCTTAAAAATCTCGCAGCATGCTTATAGTAAAGGTAAATTAGTTAAAACCAACTTACATTCCTTTTAGTGAAGGATCGCTGGTCAACAAAGAATTTTTGATAGTTTTGATAATTTCATTGACATGGAAGTGCCCTTCAACAGCATAAGCCCAGGGGCCTTAGTGAATGTTCTCAGGAAATTATAGATCAAGGTTGAGGTTGAGGTTAATTCACTGGATCAACCAGATACTGGTCACCGGGTAGATCAATTCAGAACTTGTAAGTCCAGTCAATCAGTTCAACGCGGCATACCACAAGGAGGGGTACTATCACCACACCACAATTGTTCCTCCTTACCGTGAACGAATTACTCCTTTTCTTAGAAAAGGCAGGATTAAGAGTTATCGTATATGTAGACGACGTCAGTGGGAAACACCGGGTCTAGTGGGCATGTCATGAAACCGACATGGAATACAGATTTGGTGGACAGCACTGAATAAAACTAGTTACCTCTCTCTCATAATTATCATAATTAAGATTCAGAGAACGGCTTGCGTTTTCGTTACTAGCGACTTGCGGACAACACCCGCAGCGGCTCTGGAAACAATGTGAGCAGCATTCTTCCTCTGGACATCTATGGGAAAGACAGGGACATGGTATATCACTATTCTCAGTCCAGAAAATATAAAATCTTTGAATGAGATATCGAATAATTTTAATATCACTCTCTACTGTATTCCGGCTTACTCAGACCTTTTTGGAAATTCCCAAGCAGACGAATTAGCCAAAATTGGAACTAGAAATCACCGTTTCAGCTAATCTGCAGCTGCCCTGCGATATCCTCAGCAAAAGATCAGATCCTAGGTGAATACTTCATCGAAGACCTTGAAGATATTGCCGATTCGGATATCAAAAAAATCTGGAAGCTAATCAAAGAGCAAAATGATTCCAAAAGTAACCGATATGAACGGCTCGTGTAGCAGCACAATGGATCTTTCCTGGTCCAAGAGTATTCTACCGTGAGCAGAGGATAGACACCAAACCTTCGCTTAAAATGGTCTTCTGGTGAAATTCTTGTGTCAGTTGTATCTCGAAAGCATGCATATGCAGGTTTTTGGTGTTTAACATCTGTCTACCAAAGGAAACAGAGTAATTGCCTATGGAGATTACATTGCTATTGCAGACTCAGGAAAACACCCGAATACCCTCAGGGAAATCCTCCAATATGCTCTCCTTCTACCAGATCGACATCCAAGTTCAGACTGCGGGTAAATCGTCACTAAACCGAAATTGTTCTATTCACGAAGAAAGTCCTACGATAAATAGGATAGAGCTCTTGATAGAGACGTACACCTCACTTAATTAGCAAACGTGCAAAGAAGTTCAATTCACTTCTATAAAGACGGCTCCATGACCGAAAGCAGGGTGGGTGTGGTGTCTTCTCTGAAAGATCAACTTTGTCCTGGTCGAAGTGTAATGCAATATCTGCCAACGAATTAGCATCTTCATTGACAGTCAAGCGGCAATCAAGTCCCTGGAATTGTGCTTTTCACTTCAAAGTAAGCTTTAAACTGCCGTTCATCTCTCGAGAAAATTACAGAACTGCTCAAAATTAATCTCTGCTTGGTGCATGGCTACAGAGACACTGCAACACTGATGACAGAAAGAGTACGGCCTTTAGGACTCTGCCTAAATGGCAAAACCTGGGTTTGCCTCTCGCTACATGTAAACATCAGCAGGATCAACTATAGATGAGAAAATAGTTCGACGTGTCATATTACGTATCTAGACATATCTGACCTAAGCTGGATAAGAAGCATTGCACCGGGTTGGTCATGCTAAAGCGATCACATATCAGCTACGTAATCAGTGTCCTCACGGAGCACTGTCAGATAGATTAACATGTTAAGTGTGCGTCTTCAAATGACTTCTGCAGGACCTGCAGAGGCGAAAAGGAGGAGGAAACCATTTTTCATCTCCTATGCACCCCAAGAAAAGATTATAACTGTGGTAATATGACAAAGTAGCTTATATTGAAAAAGATGGTTTCGAGAAATTTGCATTTTCATGTAAAATGTTTATTTTTATTTTTTGTTAAATTTGTTTAAGCCTATTAGTGTAATGAGGTGTATAGTTGAAGTTTCCTGTTAATTTATGAGAAAAAATAAGTAAGGAAAGCAGTAATAATTGAGTTTCTAAACTTAAGTGCTTACGTAATAATCAAATTGGCAACAAAAGAAGCTTATGTAGATATACATACATAAGTGATTCTGATAAAATTAAATTTGGCCTATTGTTTTTTTTTAATTTTGACATAAGAACTTATATTGATTTAAGTGCCTGTAAACTCTAAATTAAATTTTAACAAAACATCTTGAGTCAACATAAGTATCAAGCTTAACGAAATGGAGCTACTCTACCGCGATCTTTAGAAAGAGGTATATTTACTCCGAGAAGAAAAAAATCCCTTAAAGAATTCACATCTCCATCTTCAGCTAGTCGCGAATACCAGAGGGAGGAGGAAGCAAAAGCAAAGCTGGTTCTTCACCTGAGGTAGAGCCACAAAAAGATGAAAAGCGCAAGGAGGTGCAAGAAAAGCAACCCCAAGCAAAATGACGTCCTCCGCCACCGATAAACGTCGTTGGAATTACGGACTAAAATGAGTTGCATTGCATCCTCAAAGCAACGTTCTCATTAAAATTTAAGGTCACATCTCTCCGAAACAATACTTGGAAAATCAACGTCGATTTACTGCGCCAAAGAAGTACAAGAACCAAACCTTTGGACTTAACGCGATAGTGAGCAACCGCGTTTAAACTGCGGAGCTAGCAGGAACTAGCAAGAAAATCTATTGCGCCGACTATAAAGGACGAAACCTTTCAACTTGACGAGATAAGGATTAACCGCGTTTAGATTGCGGAACATGTAAGATTTTTAAGTGGAAAGTAACCTGCCAAACGTTCCTATTACGTGATATAAAAATTGCTTGATAAGCTATTATGTACTTAGTTGCAATGTACTATAACAAATTTATATCGACAAGTGGTGTTTTTGGTCAGTAAGAATCTGACACTACTATGTATGAGCACGCGCTATTCTCATAGTGTCTATGGAAGATTCAATAATAACGGATGCACATTTGACAAATTTCCACAACAAAACTGTGTGCATACGCAGTCGTATAAAATTTGTTCTGCTGTCATTATACATATAACTGTTTTTTACAATCAAGGCCATAAAAAACGGTCAATCAAAATAGAAAAAAAACAGCGTATGAATCACGTTTTAATTTCAACTATGTACTATTATATTGACCGAAACTGTATGTATGTATGTACATATGTATTGAATATATGGGTATCACAAGCACGAGTGTACTTGATATGTGGTTAAACAACATGGGCAGTATAATAACAGGACTGTGACTCTTAAATAACAGATTGGCTTCTGATGTGTACAACTCATCGACACTTAAAAGTTTCTGTGGTTTTGCAGTAATTTCCAGTAGACTAGCACACGCAACATAACTACAGCTATTCACGCACATAAGTTTTCAGCTGTCTGTATTTTGCACGCAAGAGACTTAAAGCAATAACTCTTAATCTCAAGCTGGTTTCTTCGAGGCATAATCTCTCTGAATTTTTGTCACGCTCCCCAATATCGTCATTAAAGTGCACCAGACCAAGTAGAATTTATTATTCAGCACAGAATAGCGATTTTTATGGTGTTTTCGATTATTCATTGAGTAGTTAATACATTTTTAATCAACAGTCTTAAATTTGAAAGAAGGCATAGCTTCTCACGCGAATTGAAATCAAAAGAAGAAGAAACTTCTGCGAAAAAGGAAGAGAGGCGAAAATCATGATTGCAATACATATTTTGTTTTTAATTTATCGGAAATTGAGAGCTTTAGTTTTGTAAATAAAGAAACTGACCCATCCGAAAGCACTAATAACAAGATTGATGAATATTATGTAAGTTTAATTACTAACATTATTAATAATAATCGCATCCGCGAACCACATCTTAAACTGAAGAAACGGTTGGAGGAAAAAAATGCTTTTGTAACACTTAGTACAGTGGGCGCCGTGGCTCAAGTGAGCCTCGCTGAGCGAGAGATTCGGCGTTCGAATCCCAGAAACACCAAAAAGATTTTTTCTAGGCCCACCTCTCGCGAATGTTTGACAAACGTCCGAGAGTAATATAATAACTGTCAAGAGAAAGCTTCTCAATTTGCCTTTCGGATATGGCTCTAAACTGTAGATCCCTTCCATTTGTATGAAAAATATAACACGCACAACACGAATGGTTGCGAGAAGCTGGGCCCTGGACCATATACGGTCTGTTGTGCCAAGTATTTGTAACACTTAGTACAGCATCCAGAAATTGTGTTCGACACGGTAGCGCTCCTACATCGATCTAACTTTCGCCAGCATAGCAAGGAGGATAAAATGGCAAGTCTCAGACCTGTATACAAACAGTGACCACGGCGCCATCATCTTCGAAACGGAAGAGCAACAACAAGCGCACCGCCGTAAACCTCCTCTAAATGTACAGAGGCCGGGATGGAAAGCGAAAGACGTAGATAATGAAATGCTTGAGTACATGCTAACCAACATGGACATAGCAAGAGGCACGGCAGAAGAACAAGCCGAAGAAATCTTAAGGTCCTTATCCCAAGTATGCGACGCAAGAGAAAATCAAACGGGAGGACACCTGTATACTGGTGGAACGACGACATCTCCAATCTTCGAGTAAAATGTCTTAGAATGCGGAGGCGTCAGCAGAGAGCCAGAAGCAGAGCTGCGGAAGAATACGAGGTACTGAGAGAACAGTTCCAAAGGAAGAGGGCACAACTTCGTAAGCTGATAAAGAAGAGTAAAAATTAATCCTTCCAAGCGCTCCGTGAGGCGCGTACCAGCTGTGAAAAAGCTAAAGAAGATCACAGTACCCGCACCAACATGCCCGGGCATCATGCATTCAATTGTCAGCGCACTTTTCCCGAGGAAAAGCGAATTCACCTTGACACGTAGACCAGCCGCAGTGGCAGAGACAATACCACCAGTCACCACTGAGGAAGTCCTAGAGGCTGCGGCATCAATAAAGAGTAGTAGGGCACCTGGAATGGACAGAATCCCAAACTTCGCGCTTAAAGGAAAGCAAGGCCAGAGATTTTCGCGCGGTTATATACGGCATGTTTAACAAAAGGCATCTTCCCGCTCCAGTGGAAAAGGCAGTGATTAGTCATCATCCCTAAAGGTAACAAGCCACCTGAGCAACAAGCCGCTCTGTATGCTGCACACAGTTGGAAAAGTGCTCGAAGAAATAATACGCACACGGCTAAAGCCGTACACAGAAGGAAATCCGGGGCTCTCTAACCGACAGTTCGGCTTCAGAAAAAAGCGAAGCACCCTAGGAGCGATAAATGCAGTATGCAGTATTGCGCGAGAGGCAATAGCGGGACGTACGAGTAGATGGTTTGGAAGGAAAAAGCAGTACTGTGCCGTCGTAACACTCAGCGTCAAAACGCATTCAATTCAGCCAGCTGGAGCTGTATAGTATTGCACTAAGCAATTTGCAGACGCCTTACTACCTGCTGAAAATAATAGGCAGCTACTTCAGGGAAAGGACCTTATATTACGACACGGAAAAGGGACCTAAGAAGTACAGAATTACGGGAGGGGTTCCTCAAAGCTCAGTACTAGGACCAATTTTATGGAATATCATGAATGATGGCATCATACTGAGAACTCCAAGCCCGAGCGGAGTAGACATTGTCGGCTACGCTGATGGCATTGCAATCATTGTGGTAGCAAAAACGCTAGAGGAAGTGTCTGAAAAATTCAGTCAAGCTATCAGAAATGTGGGGGTATGGCTGCAAGATTCAGGCCTGGAACTCGGTGCACAGAATCGCATCGCTGAGAGTATGCTGCGCCTTCCGAACTGTGTCAGCGGAAGCGATCAGCGTAATCTCTGCCCGAATGCCCATCGATTTGGAGATTAAAAAGTCGATTCAGAGCAAGAACCAGCCGGAAGGCAGGAGAACCACCACCGAGGCCCTACATTCAGAATAGCAACACAGGTGGAACACTACACTTAAAGGGAGATGGATACATACGCTGATTCCCAACATAGAGGAGTGGACCAGGAGGAAACATGGACAACTAAATTTCTACCTGGCACAGTTCTTATCCGACCATGGATGCTTCCGAAAGTACCTCCACAAATACAAGCACGTGGACAACCCGTACTGCCCGCACTGTGAAGGCAAAGTCCAGAATGCGGAACATGCCCTATTGGAATGCCGAAAGTACGGGACGGCCAGGAACCTACTAGAAATAAAAATTGGCGGCCAAATTACACCGAGAGCACTCATAGTGTTCATGCTGACGACGAGGGAATCTTGGGAAACAGCAAACGAAGTCATCACAAGCATGATGCAACTGCGCCTGGAGGAACGAGCAGCGAGAAATAACGAGGCAACCCAGATCAAAGCAATGAACAGATAAGTCTAAAAAACAGCACGTGGAAGAGAGCCCAACCGGGACAATAAGCCGCCCCTGTGAAGAAATGCTTAGACGGCGGTACCGCAGGGAACAGGGGAGAGGAGGGGAGGTGGTTTTAGCCGGTAAACCGATTACTTTAACAGTATCTTTCGAAGATTCCCACATTCTACAAAAAAAAAAAATCTAACGGTAGCACCAAGTGCAACAACTTCAGTTATACATAAATGTATTGTACTACAGTACGATGCGTAGTAAGAATTAACACGATTGTCGTTTGGCGCAAACGTGATGAACACCAAAACACTGAAATCTATATTTTCAATGTCATCACATTCGGTTATTCGAAAAGTTCAGTGCCACCAGCAGTGTGACCATTGTGGAATATAATATTCCATTTGTGGAATATATTAGAGCTGAAGAGAATATATTTTTTTCGAAAAATAATCGCATATAAAAGTGGAATATTTTTTCTCCAAAAGAATATTTAGATAATTATATTCTCCGTAAATTAGAACTATGTTCTTCCCTTCGGTTAATTTTATTACTAATAAATTCGTACAATTTTGGACTGAAATTTCAACTCATAAAAATGCGTGCAATTCGAAAATTTGTTATATTTCGTATTTTGCTTTTTATCATTACTATTCAGTAATACCGAAGTTTAGAGCGTATTCAGCTATAAATTTGATTAAATCAAAAATAAGTAATAGAATGCAAACAAAAATGTTGAATAGTCTTTTAATTGTAAAGACATGGTTGAAAGTACATACATATGTATGAATACTATTCCTAATGAATTAATCACCTAATATTTATGTAAATACTCATTTGATGTAGAAGATGAAGAAGATCAATTACATTTTGACCTTCAAAACTTTTTATTTTTAAAAATTACATTTTTTTTTTTTTATTGGAGTAATGCCCATTATAGGTTTATCATGTTTTACGTTTTGTATGAGATAAACTTTTGTTTGTTTTTTTATAATTTGTTTTTTATTAAGGTGTATTATCAAGTGGAATATAAAAATATTGAAGTGGAATATAAATATTCCACCTTTCGGGTCGAGTAAAATATTTTTGAGAGAAGCTAATGGTCACACTGGCAACCAGCATTAAGAACAATGCCAGGCAGCCATCACAATCTCCCATGACTTGGTTTTACTCTTGTTTTTTTAAGGAATCCATGCTTTAAAGATGAGTACCAGCAAGCATCTGTAGCAAAATAAGTTATATAAATATAAAACAACACTATGAAGAAGAACGAAATTTGTGAGCAAAATTTATGAGCAAAAAAGAAGGAAGCAACACTAACTTATCCGAAAAAACAAAATAAAGTATGAACAGCACGCAATCGAATAGATAAAAAGCATTAATATGATTTCAAATGATGTTCAAAAATGTTACTAAAAGGTAAAAGGACATTTCAAAGCTAAAAGCCCCAACAGATACCTACAGATATTAACAAAGAAACTAGGTAGAATATTCACAATATTCAGCAACCTACTGTCGAGCACAATAAATGCCAACCGAGAATTCCGTCAACCTGACCTAATTGAAGTAGGGATGGCTACATCTACACTTGAATCAAAGTATACCCTTCGAATGAATCTCAAAGGCGTCTGCTCCATTCGAATCAACGGCAAATACTCGTACTGCAAAAAAGAAAAAAAAACAAATTGTTATGGATCATCTTGTCATTGTTTTTAAGGCCGGCTTTAATAAAATTTTTGGAGACTACAAACCCGCATGTTTTTCCAAAATAGATACTCACATTTGGCAAATGCATCATTGAACTCTTTGTTCTAAGAAATGAACAAATCGGATCATGGTTATAATCGGAATAAGGAACGACCATCATTTCTGTATATGTATCTTCCCGGTGGAAACAATAACATTGAAAAAACGATGTTTACAAATGATCTTTTACCCCTACCTGACTACCAGCCTTGCTGCGGTGTAGGGGCTGAGTAAGGTCAATGATTCCCCAGATGAGTCCTGAAGCTAATAGGTAGTCAACCCTCTGCTCCCTATCCAAATCCCACTATCCCATCTTCCCATTTTCCACTGGGCTGGATTAAGGTGTTATACGACCCGTGCCGAAAATCAACCTGGCTGAGGGCCCATTCAAATAGCTCAGTCACTAACGGAGTATTCGGATTACATGGCAACCTCCGGATCAGCTGCGTTTGGAATTTTAATCAAATTTGCATGCATAATCGCGCAAGTGTAACTGTAGATAGCTGACTACAGACTTTAGAGCCATCTTCGTTCGTAGGATCCGAACGCCGCGCGCCGGCGTAATGTTGTCAATGCGCTCTACGTGTCCCAGTCATCGCAGCCGCTGCATTCCCAACCTTTTGACCACTTTGACGTCTCTGTATAACCTGTAGAGTCCGTCGTTAAAACTTTTCCTCCACACTCCATTGCTACAAACTGAATCGAATATCACACAAAGAATTTTCCTTTCAAATCAACTGAGGCAAATTTTATTCGCTTTTGTCAGTGTCCATGCTTCTGTGCCACACTGCAGGACCATAAGATCAGGGCCCCATATAATATAAAACATAAATATAAAATCTCCTTTATTGGTTAAAAGAGGGTTTTACTTCTCAAATGCCTTTCAATGCTTGCAAACGCATCACTATCAGCTCGTTTAGTTCTTCCAATTATGTCAATACCATTCGCACATGTAAATAACTGAATGAACTTTTGAAAAATTGTCCCTCTGATATTGGTGTTTTAGTTACGTACAATTTCTTTAAGTATGTCAAATTAATAACATATGAAAATCATGCATCTGGCTTTATTTTGAATTTAATTTAATTTTCTTACGAGTACACTTTGCACATCACTAGAATGTTGATGGTGTTTCTTAGATAAGCTGTCATTTTACGATTATTGTTTTTTTTCAGTTTTGTGTTATTCGGATGGTGAATGTGTGCGACGTGTGAACAATAATCTTTTGGGATGTGATTTATAATATGACTTAATGAGAGCATATAAGTTAAACATATTCTAAAAAATTACTCAGTATAATCGTGGATCTCGCTCCAAGCACAAGTATTAAGCAGAATGCCGAACCCTGACCAACCAATTGTCTACACCCAGGTATGTAAATAGCCATTATCCTAGTGTTTTTTTCCGCAACGCACTATAGAATATTTTTTAATAGATTTTATATTTTTAACTTTTGCAGCTTTTCATTAACAATGAATTCGTCGACGCAGTTTCGGGGAAAACGTTTAAAACAAAAAATCCAGCTACCGGCAAAGTGATTGCAAGTATCGCCGAAGGTGATAAGGTAAACAATCGGATTCTTTGATTGATTTTTCCCTAATTGATACAATTCCAGGCCGATGTGGATCTCGCAGTGAGTGCAGCTAAGAAGGCATTTTCCAGAAATTCAGAATGGCGTAATATGGGACCGCAAAAAAGGGCTGGTTTGATTATAAGGTAATTAGCATAAGATAATAGATTTCAGGTCTATTTGTGAAAGAATATTTTGCGATAAGTAACATATGTACTTACATAGATATGTACATATGCTTATTATTTATTATACTTAAAAATTTGTGTCCAAGTAAGTGATAAGATTTCTACCCCCACTCTACGAAAAGTGACCCAACTCTACTTTATACCGGCTAAATTTGTTTGTTTTTTACTGTGATGCATGTAAATGTTGCGAGGAACTGCGACATTTTAATACCAACGGTGTTGCCGGTGATATTTTATGTGCATGTATCATGATCTATTGTTGTTGTTTTAGACTGACTTGATAGTGAATATCAAAAAATTCTTTCAAGGTTAGATTAGATTAATTTCACTATTATTCAGATCTAAATTGGTCCCATTTTATTTTTCTGTAAACAATTTAAAGAATTGCTTGGGTTCTTTTTTAAATCTAACAGCCTTATTAACGACGATTTTTCATTCCTCAGATAAACAGTTTGATAATTTGATAACTGAAAGATATGAACAAACGCATTCAATAATTACACATACAATTCATATGAAAAAAAATTAATCTAGTACATGCATACATATGTAGTTAAGGGTATTTAATTAAATGAAGGGAAAATGATAAGAGGAAACAGATTATTTATGTCATAAATAAGATTTGACCCGTTATGATGTGTTATCTTCAGCAGATTCTTAAAGCATCATCAACATTGAATATATAGTAGGTTGTTAAGATTTTTTCCGAACTATTTTACTAAGATAAGCAATTTTGCTTCAATACATGTTTCAAATAGAGGGCGCCGTTGCTCAATCATTAGAACCTTAGACTATTGAGCAGGATGTTAGATGTTCGAATCCTAGAGAACGCAATAAATTAGGAGGTCTCTAAATATTAAGAGGAATTCTTCTGCTTAACTTCTCGTGAAATCACCAAGTGATATATGAAAGGGAGGCAAAATAATATGAAACTTCTTCTAAATCTAGAAAGCGAAATGCAACCGAGCACTTCCCCTCTCATTGTCCTACTTTTGCAAGGACGAGATTGTCTGCTATGTCTTGGGATTGGAATAAGTCCAATCTCTATCGTTGGTTGAAATTGTTCCTTTCATTTTAAGATTACGAAAAAGTTTGAGTGGCCTTGGACCACTTTTGTGTCTGAATTCTTGGAATAAATTAATCTTTATTCTCCCCGTCAAAATTCATTAAATCATTTTCGGCCTGGTTCTCTTTGTTGTTTTACATTTGCCGTTTTTAAATCCATTACTTTTTCAATACGGCAGGCTGATTATAGAAATTTAAACAGCGCAAACGGACTGCAATTTGTACTGATTTATGTATGTACGCAAATCGCGTGTCCAATTTTTCCAATTAGAAATTATTTCGCTTAAAATTTAGCCAAATTCGACATGCTTTAGTAAATTTGTAGAATAATTTCCAACTAGTCCCAACAAAACAAAATGGCCCATATTCATAGTTATATTTTAAACCCGGGTGTAAATAACCTGGAGTCTAAAGTTAACACACAGGTTAGACACAGTTAGTATTCATAGAGAATTTGGCAGCTCTGTCTAATTAGATACGACTCTGACGTCTATTCTACTACAAATTGGATTTAATCTGAAACTGAAATTTCAAAAATACGATTTTTTTACGGTTTTTTTGTTTTAAACAAAATTTTTTTATTGTTATTTTATTATTTTTTTTATTTTCGGAATTTTTTTCAAGTTTTAGTTTTTAGTAAATCCAAAACAAATATCTGCACTCAGTATAAGATGCACGTTTGAATTCTAAGAACCAAATGAATGTGAAAATGTGCATTCTTCTTGCTGTCGTCAATCATGATGGAAATCATCGTTTTTAACGACGTTAGTCGTATCGTTTTTGGTATGGAATAATCACCCTGATTCCGTGTGCCGTTTTTTTAAAATGCCAATTGTCGTTTTTTTAAGCGTTTCATTTTTCAAAAGTTATTCCAAACACTGATAACTAAAAAACGCCTCCGTCGGTAAGTAGATTTATATTCCACATACGATCCACTGTAGAAATTTACCTATTTTCGCTACATGCTATAGCCATACTCAGAATGCGTTTTTAAAAGCAGGAGATTCTGCGTTTGTTTGGCCTTTGTTGATCAACAAAATTGACTCTAATTAATTAATTATTCAATTGTTTTTTAACTTAAAATAAACATTAATTGATAGGATTTGATTGATTAAAACGAAATTTAAATGCAATGAACAGTTTAATTGCGGGTTTCAATTAACTTAGTTTCATTTAATACTTTAATTACGATTTAAAAACACAATTATACGTAACACTGGCATTCAGTTGATAATTTGAAGAAAACTTAATTCTGTAATCTGCTAGATCTCCTTTCCTTTACTGCCCCATCGTTTATTCTGTTAACCAGTCCAAAAAAGAAAAAAAATTGATTATATTTCTGTTTCTGGCGCACAGTAAGTTTTGTATACAAATAGCTTCTCGCGACCATTCGTGTTGTGCGTGTTATATTTTTCACACATTCAGTCAGACATTCGCGAGAGGTGGGACCGTGAAAAACTTTTAGGTGTTCTCTGGGATTCGAACCTTGAACCATATGAGTGCAAATTTCCTTTTTAATTATAGTTTAATGGTAACGACAATCAACAGTTAACTATTTGTTGTCGCTTGAAAGAAAAAATACAATTACAATCAACTTGTTTAATTGGAAAATGCAATTAAAAATTAAAATGAATTGTTAATTATCTAAGCCCAACTGCATATGTTTTAAAACAAAATTTGAATGTATTTTAAGCCACGGAGCCTATGTCATGGTTCCTGTTATAGCTGGGAAGTTATACAGATACAGATATGTAGCTCGTATCTCAATCTGGCGAATTCATCAGTGTTTTTGTATTCCAAATGGCTTATCAACCACATTATTTGGATATTGACCTACCTCTCGGTAGAGTTTATTTATTCTCGAGATTATCGTCTCCTATTCTCCTTTAATACATCCAATTCAGTCGTTCCTAAAATGACTTTAATTTCCGCTTCTAAAATGTTACGCCCGTTTTAAAACTTCTATATATGTACATACTCATTACAAAGTTATAAATGTTGTTCAACAAGACTACCTTTAAACGATTACCTATGTCTTACGTTTTTTTTTTTTTTTTTTTTTTTTCAGATTGGCCGATCTCATGGAGAGAGACAAGCATATATTGGCTAGCCTTGAAGCCCTTGATAATGGAAAAACATATAATGATGCCTTACTCGATGTTGTGTATTCCATTGAAACGTTGAAATATTATGCTGGATGGTCAGATAAATTCTTCGGCGACACCATTCCATTAAATAATTTTGTTTCGTTAACAAAAAAAGAACCTATTGGTGTCGTGGGTCAGATCATCCCTTGGAATTATCCCCTACTTATGTTGGCATGGAAATGGGGACCTGCATTGGCTGCAGGTTGCACAATAGTTTTGAAGCCAGCTGAACAAACACCACTTTCTGCACTGCATATGGGTGCATTAGTAAACGAAGTTGGTTTTCCTCGTGGAGTTATTAATATCATAACAGGTTACGGACCTACAGCGGGAGCTGCTATTGCATTACACCAGGATATTCAGAAAGTTGCATTTACTGGTTCCGTTGAAGTTGGTCGCATCATCATGGAATCAGCAGCTAAATCAAACTTAAAAAAAGTTTCTCTGGAACTGGGAGGCAAAAGCCCAGTGGTTGTCTTCGATGATGCTGACAGTATTTAAAAAATATGCTTAGTAAAATTTACAGTCATAATATGTTTTTTTTTATTATTTCAGTTCAATATGCTGTAAGTGTCGCACATGAAGCACTCTTCTCTAATCATGGACAAAGTTGCTGTGCCGGAAGTAGAACATATGTACATGAGAAAATTTATGATGAATTCGTAGAAAAATCTGTGCAAAAAGCAAAAGAACGTAAAGTCGGAAATCCTTTCGAAAGCGGTGTGCATCAAGGTCCACAAATCGATCAAGAAATGTTAACTAAAATTCTTGGCTACATCGAAAGTGGCAAAAAAGAAGGAGCTAAACTTCAATGCGGTGGAAAGCGAATTGGAGATATTGGATTTTTCATTGAGCCGACCGTTTTCTCAGACGTTCAAGATAATATGAAAATTGCACAGGAAGAGGTATAGTATTAAATTTTAGAACTTACTTAGACGTATTCGCAATGCACGCACAAGTAATAACAACCAATGTAAAGGTCACATTTTTTGTTGATGAGAATTATTTATATCACCTATTACCCTTTGCTTTGGAGTCAGTTTATTTTCATGAATTACCTTAATTATTATTATTATTATTATTTATAACAATATAAATACATTTACATTATAAAAAAATATTAACAGCACTAGCTACCAGTGGCTTGCGGGTGGGATTTATAAAAAGTAGTTGGTGTATAGATACTGAATTAAATATAATAATATGTATGAGGCTGTCGGAGGCCGGAGGTCCTACGACTAGGATAGGTCAGAGGAATTCTACCCTTCGACAGCCTCAAACATAGCATAATGTATTACAAAGGTTTTTTAGATAATAGGTTCTATTTTGAGGGTAAGAAGGAGTTTATACACATTTTTTATACTATCGATTGATATTGTTGACATAAATCGTTTACTTTAGAATAACCAGATATAAGATGTTTTATGTATAAAATATGACTAGATTGGCAGAGATGGCAGCTTGACGGGTTTTCCTTTTTGAGTAGATGTCCATGCGTTGTTTGAGTGTGTCCAAGACGAAGGCGGAGAAAGCATTAGTAGGTAGTCGTTGCTGTTGGGTATACGTATGCTCCGCCCATTGGGTTAATGGTCGAATAGTGGTGAATATATGTTTTCCATTCTTTTATTTTCCCAAAAGGTATTTATAGCGTTGAGAAAGTCTTTTTAGGTGGAGGGGTTAATATTATATTTGGTTGTTCTGAGGCACTTCTGGCTGCACTGCCAGCTAGTTCATTTCCTTTAATGCCTGAGTGTCCTGGAACCCACAGAAGCCCAAGTCTATTTTTGTTCTTAAAAATGTTGTTTCAGAATTATAGTGATAGTTGGGGTGCAGTTTCGGGTGCTAGTGATTGAATTAAGTGTTGAAAGGCTAACGAAGCAAATCACGACGTTTTTTGTTTTTTAATTCCAAGCGTCAGTGTATTGATTGTTGGAGTAGTACCAATCTTTTTGGAAGCGTTAAGAGCGATGTACATAGTAGAAGGACATTTAGGAGTTGTTTTTTTTCGAAGTGAAATTTTCTCGGTATCTTTGATTATTGGGGATCTGTGAGACAGATATTTTTGGTGCGAGTCGAGCCGTTGAGAGATCTCTACGGTGCTCAATGGATGCGAGGCCAGCCTCAGTAAGGATGTTTCTTATTGGTGTGGTTGGAAAGGCCTTCAAGCTGGTCCTGATTGCGGTGTGATAAGTTGGTTTAATGATTTGCTGTCTTGATTTTGCGCATTTCCCGTAGATAACCAATCCATAGTCAATCTTGGATAATATTATACTTCGTGTAAAAAGAATAAGTGTATTAGGATGTATTAAACTATTTTTTGACGGTAAGAATCTTATGATACTTAGCCTGGTAGGCAGTTTTTTCTTAAGTGACAAACAGTGATCCTTAAAACTAAAATTTTTATCGAATGTTATGACTAAAATACTTAGTGTTAACGTTTTGAATTTGATTGGAGAGCAAATATATGTCAACATTATGACAGTTTTTTTTTACAAATACGTAAATGTTTACTTTTTTCAGCAGAAGATGTTTTGGAAGATTTCCTTAGTGCGACTGTTGTCGTTGCACTTTGATAATAAAATTAAATCATCTGCGTAAAGGCAATGGTTTATATGTTTGTATTTTGCTATGATTTCATTTATATCGTTATACGCGATAATGAATAGAGTCACTAAGAGGGATGAACCCTGAGTGATACCGTTTGATAGATTGAATATATCTGAGTAACAGTTGTTTGCTTTTACCCTGAATTGTTTTTTTGATAGAATCAATTTTATAAATGCAAATATTTTAGGGCCGATCTTCCACTGCTTAAGCTTATTTAGGACAACATGAATGCCAATTCTATTAAATGCCTTTTCGAAGTCGAGAGACAGGATTGAGACATGGTTTTTGCATGACAGCGCAGAGCTAATATACTCGTCAATGTGCAGCTATGTGTACTATGGTACTACGTCCGTGTTTAAAGGCTATTTGGTTTAGATTAATATAGTTTTTTTTTTTTTTTTTTTTCAATGTACAATAGCAATCGATTAGATACAATTTTCTCTAATAATTTGCTGGCACATGACCGCAAAGAGATTGGTCTATACCCTTTAGGATCGGTATTGTATTGGCCACTTTCCACATATGTGGTATTATACCTTGGTCTAAGATGCAGTTGTATAGACAGTAAATACGTGTACATGAATGCGGGTCTACGGGTGGCAAGATGCAGTTTGCGCAGAAAGGAAGATTTTTGCATCTCTTAGCTGTGTGGCCTAAAAGTTAGCATTTCTGGCACCGCATGGAATTAGGGAAATTTTCGACAACCTTGGATTTATACCAGTCAATATTGATGGTGCTAGGTGGGCGGAATAGGTCGAAGGTAAATAGGATAAGACCCGTTGGAGTTGGGATGCCTTCAATGTTTTTTTTTTTTTTTTGAATTTATAAACTTCTGTTACACCTTGTGCTTTCATTTCTTTAACGATCTCTTCTTCGGGCGCATTTACCAGGTACGGTGCGTAAACTGTGCCTTTAGAAGCATTTAGTTTTGTGTGAAGAGACACGTTAGGTCTGTTCCTTTACTTTCTGCTCCGAAAATAGTAAGTAAATAAATTTCAAGGAGTGGGGGTAAAATCCTCTCAGAAGAGATAGTACACTTCTCACAATTTGTTGAGTAAGAATGCGTAAGATTTTTCACTGAGAGGAAATTTTTACTCTCTCGTTGCCTCTCTCTTTTACTATTTTTTTGTGTTAAGGAACGGGGTTGAGCTAAAATGCGTACAAATTCGTACAAATTTTCAGGTAAACTAACAGACCTGTTAAT
Organism: Blera fallax; assembly: GCA_946965025.1. Lineage (NCBI taxonomy): Eukaryota > Metazoa > Arthropoda > Insecta > Diptera > Syrphidae > Blera > Blera fallax. Next base: position 66,035,391 of record OX337244.1, read on the forward strand.
GGGGCAGAGGTCCTTTTTTCTTGATAGAAAAATGTCAGCTATTTTCTGTATTTTGACCAAGATAAGCAAATTCCCAGCAACTGTGTTATAAATATATTCGTAACTCGTGCTAATTCCGTCTATGGCTTTTTTCAATAAGAACACACTGAATGAGGACAAGGGTTTTTCACTCTTTTCTGGTGAGATGACGATGAATTTCAGGTTAGCACTTGATGAAAAGATCGGGATTGAAGATTAAGGTCTATGTTCTTATAATTTGATTTTTTTTATTAGAGGATTCGGCGGACAGATCTATATCTAGATCGCTAAACCGGTTACTCCAAAGCTCATGTGGCGCTGAGGCCATGGTTTTTGTTCACTCTTTCTCTAGATGGTTTATAATGTGCACTTCTACTAACGAGTTAGAAAAAAAAAATAGCTAAAGAAAATAGCGAGATACATAAGTACCGATGAAAATAAGCGAGAGACAAACTAAGAAGCGAAACGATGTTGTCGGCTTGGTGTTAGTCGGTGACTGTTTACCTTAATTATTATAATATGCTTATGGGAAAAGGGTATTATTTACTTAGCATTTAAGGCTTCTACACACCGCCACGATAGCGATAGCAATAACTATCGCAATACCGATAAACAATTAAACACCAACAGGATAGCAATAGAGATCTTCTCAGTTTTCTTTGTTTTTCACATCTACCACTGCGCGATAAAAATAACACGCATAGCGATCAACTGCAATCTATCAGTTGCAATCTACATCGCTATCGCGGCGGTGTGTGGAAGCATTAATTATATACATATGTACGTACTTGATACATGTTACGTCTTTTATATTAATATATTGCAAAATATTCATGAATTAAAATTGTTTGAATTATAAGTTACATTTTATTTTATTTTATTTATTGTAATATCGTTTGTCTTACAAAAGGAATAAAAATTTTGTTTTTTTTTTATTAACTTTTTAATAGATTTTTGGACCAGTTCAATCCATTTTCAAATTTAGTACAATTGACGAAATAATTGAAAGAGCTAATAATACTACCTACGGTCTGGCTGCTGGGGTCATTACTAATGACATCAATAAGGCTATTCATTTTGCAAATAATGTCGACGCTGGATCTGTCTGGATCAACTGCTATGATGCTGTTCTTCCGCAAACACCTTTTGGGGGCTTCAAGCAGTCTGGATTTGGCCGTGAACTTGGAAAAGATGGTCTCGAAAATTATTTAGAAACAAAGACTATTACCATAAAGTTGCTTTAAATATTTTGTATTTGCATAAAACTAATAAAAGGGTATTCAAATTTGTATTACTGTAATACTGCACATTAATTCTGTAAATCTGTTTTAATTTCCGAAATCGATACAGAAGCAGAAGTTAAATCGCTATCAAAGCAATTTGCGGCTTGTGGATATTTACTTAAAAGGGTTAAACCAGTAAATGGGCGTGAGACGAATTAAGTGGTAAAAGGTTTTACACACATAGTCGACTCATATATATTTCTCAATAATGAATCCAGAAGTTTAAATAAACAAATAATCTGATAAGCAACCAAAGAAAAATATCCGAACAAGTCAAGTGATGAGTACAAGGATCAATTATTTTTGCATTTATTACTTTGCTTCAGGATCAACAAATTTATCTTTAGGTCAAAAGAGTATGAAAAGTGGAGACTTTTATGTATCACAACTCAACTTATGTAGATGAGTTCGTTTAAGCCACTCAACTTTGCGACAAGCGAGCTAATTTTTGGTATTACTGAACATAATTATTTTCAGAAAGTGCAACCTTTAAATACGCATTTCTCTTAGGAATAAAATTATATAAAAAACAAGAAAATAAAAGTTTTTGGATAATTTTCAGGAAACTATTTCACATTAAAGATTTTATAAGGAGTTTCAATAGTACCAATGAAATGAGAGTATTAACATTCATAAGTTGCTGTTTAATTATGTTTTCTGCTAAGTTATATCCTATTAATATTCTTATTTTTAACTAGTCAAAATAATCTGCAACAAAAACACATTAATTGTTGATATCTTCAAATAAAAGAAAAAAAAAGAAAGAGAACAAATTTGAAATACAAAAAAAAATGCAAATACAATTTTATTTATTCAGGGTGATCGGCAATTCAGGAAGAAATAAAATTTCATCCGATCATTTTTGTTTCTTGGAAAGTTTTCCTCCTATAATGAATTTCCATCGACCCTACAAGCGGCGGAAAAGCAAGGCAGATACGTAGGAGAAATATGTAGCATAAGATGTACAAGATAAGATAAATTTCCATCAAAATTTTATTTATTTCCCGCGGAACCTGAAAATTTGATCAAAATTAGAAAATTTAGTTCAGTGTCGTGTACAAACTTACTTTTCCAAATGAATAGCTTAGCATTTAGATTGCTAAAGAGAGATTTAAGATATAAATCCAACCCCTCGAAATTACCACAAGCCTTGTACATAGAAACAAAAATAGTGTTGCAAAAGAGTTATTACTGTATTATATTCTCTATTTATCAGGTTTCACCAGTTCTAAATGTCAATAATGTAATGTTTGAATAGGTCTGTTCGCGTACCCTCCCAAAACAACGAATTTTTACGAAATTTTACGAAAAACTACGAAATCCTGTTCGCGTACGCAAAAATTTCGTAGTTTTTCGTAGAAGAGAGTGCACACGAGAGAGTAAAAAATTTCCCTATGCTACGAATTTTAGCCCAAGAAAGGTCTGTTCGCGTACCCTCCCAAAACAACGATTTTTACGAAATTTTACGAAAAACTACGAAATCCTGTTCGCGTACGCAAAAATTTCGTAGTTTTTCGTAGAAGAGAGTGCACACGAGAGAGTAAAAAATTTCCCCATGCTGCGAATTTTAGCCCAAGAAATTTCTGTGGGTAGATTTGTGAGATCTGTCAAATCACCGAAATCTGTCAATTTTATTGTTGTTGTCTTTTTTTTCATTGGCAAAAATATATTTATTTTAGAAAAACATAGAAGATTATCTTCGTTATTTAATTAATTCATCTCTAAAATTCCTTAGTTTGGGAAAAAAAGCATTATGTAGGTATATAGAACTGCAAATTGAGTAAAAAATACAAATCTCCAACTGAAATTTGTTTTTAACCAACATATGTTTTTGACGTTTAAAAAGTGGGTAACTTTTCTTGTTCAACGCGTTCGTTTACTTTTTCGTAGTTTTGCCACTCTTTGAGAGAATTTTACCCCCACTCTTTGAAATTTGACAATCTACGAATTTTAGTGCAGAAAGTACGCGAACGGACCTGAAATTTCTGTGGGTAGATTTGTGAAATCTGTCAAACCACCGAAATCTGTCAATTTTATTGTTGTTGTCTTTTTTTTCATTGGCAAAAATTAATTCATTTGAGAAAAACATGGAAGATTATCTTCGTTATTTAATTATTTCAACTCTAAAATTCCTTAGTTTGGGAAAAAAAACATTATGTAGGTACATAGAACTGCAAATTGAGTAAAAAATACAAATCTCCAACTGAAATTTGTTTTTAACCAACATATGTTTTTGACGTCTAAAAAGTGGGTAACTTTTCTAGTTCAACGCGTTCGTTTACTTTTTCGTAGTTTTGCCACTCTTTGAGAGAATTTTACCCCCACTCTTTGAAATTTGACAATCTACGAATTTTAGTGCAGAAAGTACGCGAACGGACCTATTAGGTGGAACTCAATTCCGACGGATTCCACGATAGGGGTGCTTGATGCGGATGAGAAATGACATTTTCTTCTGGAAAAATTCGATTCGAAAGTTTTCTACGATACAGTGAAACTCATTCACATTACCGACACGGGGAACTGTTCGCTTTGAGGATTTGACAATGCCGAAATATTTTTTGCGGTGATTAATTCCCCCCGGCGCGGCGGATTCCACGAAAGGCTTGATTTTAGTTAACCTGGATAACTTTTTTTGGGCGCCGTGGCTTAAAGGGTTAGTGCGTTGGATCGCTGAGCGGGAGGTTTGACATTTGAATCCCAGAAAACACCAAAGAGTTTTTTCACGGTCCCACCTCTTGCGAATGTCTGACAAACGTCCGAGAGAAATAACTGTCATGAGAAAGCTTCTGAATTTACCTTGCGGATATGACTCTAAACTGCGTGTTCTGTATGTGTAAAGAAATATAACAAGCACAAGACCAATGGTGGTGAGAAGCTAGGCCCTGGACCACATACTTTTGCTCTAATACAAATAAACTATCGTATTCACAGATTAAACGTTTCATACAAGTATTTTACTTTTTTTTTCAAATTCATCAAAATATAATCGAAGTTTAGCCTACGTTCCTTCGGTTAAAGTATCATGCGAAGTACCAGGTTGCATTTAAGTATTTGAGAAAGGCAAAGAAAACTTATTTATTGTACCAAAGAATACAATGCAATGTGAGCAAAATGTAATACAAGAACATTTGTCGTCCTATCCCGTTTGTAACGTTTACCGTTTGTTGTTATCACACACATTGAAAACAAAAAAAAAAGGATTCCAAATGCTTTGCTCAATACTGTAATAGAAAACTGTGGCATGTATCAAATTGGGCTGGGGAGCTCGCTTCGCATATGGTTGGGGTCTAATACTGCAGTATGTAATTTTCGAGCTGTTATGGGTAACCCAACTTAAATGAAAATCGTTGATTATGACTACCTGGAGTGTTTAGAGGTGGCTGTACATTTTGGCACAACACAATGTCGTGTTGTACGGGTTAGATTTTTCACACGAATGGAAGGGACATACAGATTAGAGCCGTATCCGAAAGACACGGCTGAAAAGTTTTTCATAATAGTTATTACTCTCGGAAGTTTGTTAGGCATTGCCTAGTGCGACCGTTTCAAACCTTTTTGGTGTTTTCTGGGTTTCGAATCTTTTTCTTATAACCATGGTGATAATTAGCTTTACGCTATTGCGTACAAACATAAATATGTTCCCCTTAAAAATGTGTTCAATTTGCTTGTACGACTGAAGAATGTATTTGTTTTTAGAATTCATAATACTTTCTTCACCAGGTAACTATTGTCAATGTATTGTTTTGAAGCTGCCGTTTTGGCGTTCCATTCCGCGAACGTAAATCTCGTCACGTTTTTTTTTTTAAAACTTCGATATAAAAAATTGCATCGGAAGCTCTTGTGATTACTTTAGCCAACTTTTTGCGATATTAAACGTCTACTGATAAATTTTACTAATTAGCACAAAAATAAAAGTAGTATAATTCTTATTAAATGAAATAAGTATTTATTTATTAATACATATACTTGCACCTATTTGTGTTTTCAAATTTGTGCTTATGCTTGTTTTTATGAACATATAAAGCGCATTTTTATGAATTTGTATAAAAAAAATAAATTATTTCTCAATTATGGTTATAAAATAATACTAAAATTTAAAATATGCTAGTTTAACAATGCAACTATATTTTTTAAGAGAAGAATATTCATCTGCACGTATTTTAAGACCAATGTTATGACGAAAGGGAATGGGTATAATATAAAAATAGTTTTATAATCAAACTAAGTTATTACAGAACGAACGAACAAAGAAAGGTAATAAATAGTTATGTATATACATGGAGAGTAACTGCAGACGTATTACGATATTAAATGTCTTAAGAGGAATGTATTTTCTCTTGCAAAACAAAATTAAAAACTATTAAAGGTAAACTTTAAAATTATGAATTATTTTAATTTTCGTCCAGGTAGAGTTGGGCTCTCTGGTGGTGTGTTATTTTGGTGCAGAGATGCTTTTTTCGATGATGACTTAAACGGCTGAAGTTTTCTAGGTGCTCTAGGTGAGGGATTGTCCGGCAATATAGCTTGTGTTAAGTCTCTTATAGTTGAATCAACGGTTGTTTGCACCCAACCTATAGAGAAATGGAACGAAATAATTGATTTTAAACATAATTTTAGGTTATATGATAAAAATCTAAGTACATTTAGATTACATTTCAAAATTGACATTGCTTAAATACAGTTGATATCCATAAACATACTGCAATTTAAATCAAATCTTTGTTCTTTACCAAAACCGTAAAACAGAGCATTTATGGTTTCAACAGACAATTCGTCATTTGCTTTTTTTTATAACTTTTTAATTATTTAAGCTAGAAAAATTTTCTACAGGGATCAGATTTTGATATTTTTCGAACAAATGCATCTTCACATCCGATAGATAGTATTACTGCATTTACGCATTGGAGGTTCCGTCAGGAAGGAGATGTTTTCAATTTAGAAATATTTCTCCATTTGAAAAGCGAGTACCTGTTCTGTCGGTCGTTTTTCGAATACCGTTTTTGGACTTTTTTTTTATTGAAATTTGGTAGTGATCAATTTTGCACGACCGCGTAGGGAAGTGATTTGAGATAAACTATCCTGGAAATGGGTTTACGATATCAAGATTAGATATATTTAATGGTATGGATCTGAAAATACTGCATTAGTTTCAATTTTCTTAAATTTTTAAGTCGAATAGTTCGGAAGACTAGGAAGAGGGACACAAAGTTTTGAAAACATTCGTGAACTATGACGTCATGTTTCAAATTAAAAAAAAAAATCCTTTATATAAGCAAATCAAATATCACTACCGCTTTTGCTTATTTTTTTACAAAACATGTAAGAAAATCATGCATGAGCGAAAGCAAAGCGTTCTGAATCTATTGAAAAAGGAAAGGAAATATCGTGATTTTCTAGTCACTCACAATTTGTTCTTACTCTACTCATTCACAGATTAACTATGTAGATTCCTTCAGCAATTCTGTTATTTTTAGGGAACGACCCCAAGCAGGATAACAGATTTCCTATCTCACTCTGCTTCTCTTTTATATATAAAATTTTACCGTAGTTATAAGAAATCGAAATCTGTGCTACATCACTATAGTGTAAACAAAAATAAAAATTACAGCACTGTTCGAGTGCCGCAAAAACGATAGAGACAATTAAAGGGAAACACCAAAAGTTCTGCGCCAAATTTATTTATATTTTCTCCCCCTTAATCGTGCTCCATCATTATGTAACCAATCTTCAGTGCAGCACAAACATATTCGTTAGAATTTGACATTATTTTCATAAGTTTATACAAAGTTTTCATGTCATGTAGATTTTACTATCAAATCAGTCTTTAGGCTTCTAAACAAATGTGGATCTGTTCTAAAATGTAGCAACAAGTATATCTCCGAATTGTTTGCAAAAATTGTACGTATACCATACATAGGGCTAAGAACATATACATATGTATATCCAATTTTTTCGCTGGAATACAGGTAAATATAAAATATATATAAAAAAAAAGGTAAAGAACTAAAGACTAAAATTAAAAGAAAGCAAATTCAAAAAAAACAATAACTTCCCGCTGAAGAACGATGACAGCAAATTTGTTTTGATCAAAATTGATTGATTTTACAACGAGCGAAACAATTGATATTCTATAAGAAAATTGCTGAGGTTGTGCCACCTCAATAAATGCAGATAAGAATTGGTCATGTCATTTTAACCTCCCGACTTCTTTCTTTTGGGTTTTTGAAGTCGCATGTGTATGCCGATAAAGCAGAAAAAATTGCTGAGCTTAACGCGGATATGCAATGTTTTATTTTCACTACCGAGCCACAATTATTCAACAAAGTTAACGAAAATTTCATCAAAACCACTATAGTTTGCTAGCGGTGGGTCGCAATCCTTTAACATTTCGAGCCATACTTAATCGCAACATTTGTACTTAACACAATATCGAATAATAACGTCAGATTTAGCATATTATTCGTATTAAATATCTTCAGTTAACTATCAACGGGAAATCCGTTGTCAAAGGAAGAGAAAGGGAAAATTGAGATATTAAAAGAATGTTTTTTTAAATAGGAAAATTGTCGAAAAAATACAATTTTGTAAGACTATCTCCAAATAGGGTAAATAGAAGCTTCCCAACATGATTTACCATTCAGATCTTTCAGTAAAACTCGAACTTGTTTATCTGCAGTTACTAGCCCACCATTTGCACCACCTCTTGGCAACTTCAATGCAGGTAAATGGATAAAACAAGCCATTCCACCACTGTTTATAATAAAAATGATTGAATGCTTTGAGATTGAAAAAAGCATTATAGTTTGCCAGCAAAACCGTAGGTCGAGTTTTATATTTTTTCCATTCTTAATCGCAATATTTGTACTTAACAATCAAATATCAACGGGAAATCTATTGTCAAAGGAAGAGAAAAAGAAAATTGAGACTTTAAGAAAATGAGTCTTAAATATGAAAATCAGCGAAAAATAGTTTTCAGTTGGTGCAAAGACGTATTCAGCAGATTTTGCTTTAAACTCCAACTCCAGGGTCATCTAATATCCGCTATCTTTTATTATTAAAATAACGTAAAGTAGATGGTCCCGATGAGCGTGCACTTTATATATTTTTGTACACTTTAGTCACACGAGACCGCATGCAGTAGAGTGTTATTAATATATTAGATGTAATCGATTAAAAATATTGAACATAATTTTATTACAAATCTTACCCTTTACTGTAGCTCGATGATGATCAATAAGTGCAGCTGCGAGCGGCGCAGAACCTGTACCCATAGCGCTATCTCTCAGAGATGCATATGATGTAGGAGGTATAGGGCTATATATTCGATTTGCAAACTCTTCAAATGTTGAATTTTCCTTATATCGCATCGAAACACTTTCCAGTGATCGATTTCTCTCCTCGTAACTAATAATAAATAAAAATTTTCTAATTTACATTTTAAATGTAATAAAATAACTTACAATTGCTGATACAATGACAATGATGACCTCTTGGATCGACTGGCGTTTATTGCAGTTTCACGAACTAATGTAGCCAAACAAGACCCATTGACTACACTTTCGTTTGCCAGGGGACCAAACCATGGCACATCAGGTTTCCAGTTCACTGTAACCCGAAACAAACAATTTTTCAGCGGATATACAACAATAAGTACATCACAGAACTCGGTTGGTAGTATGTCACGGCGATATTCCCGATGATGTTCACTCCAAACAATGTGAACTTCGTCATTTCCCAAATGACGCGTTTTCGTTAAAAGAGCTTCAGGAGTATCACTAGGCATTCGTGTCGCTACGTGATATATTACTTCCACAAAGGGAGTAGCATAATAAGGTGCTGTTGCTCCGCAACCTTGGCGTGGCAGTCCACCAAGGAATCCGTTGTGTGTTTCCAAGTCGATCTCCCAACCCAAAGCTGATACAAACATTTCGTATGCACTGCTACCATACGTGTTTTTCAATATGCTGTTTTTGTCTTCTTGTCCGGAAGCAACATATATAACAGCTACTTTATGTGTGTCTCTACACTTTTGAATATCAACGTTTCGCAGTTCTCGCATTAGTTTTTCACTTCGTTGTAATAAATGTGTTCGACTTCGACGCTCCCAACCCGCTAAGCCTAAGTGACTGAAGAGTAAGCGACAGTATTGAAATGGAACTTCCGATTTATATAGGCTAGATGTGTTATAGGATTCAAATGACTGTTCAGATGCTTGTTGTGACAGTGAAGTACAATAGTGCGCCCTATCTCTCTCCGGTTGATGCAAGTTTGCTACATACTCTTGTTCAATAGATCGTTGGTTAAGTAGTATCGAAATTGTTTGTGCTTCTAATTGGCAACCTAAGGGGCTGGTTCCAGGTGTGTTTAATTGTGCTGCTGACGTTATTAAGCATTCAGGACTCGTGTGTCCAATATATTGAAGTAGCTAAAAATAAGAGTCTTAAGTAATTATATGTACATATACATGTATAAAAGGATACCGATAATTTTTATCATTTTTATTATATAATTATACATATGTACATTATGATAAATTGTCGCTTATGTATATTTACATAATTGACATCAGATATTATGTCAATATCGTAGAGTTTAGAACTTGAATATGTCCAGTGTGTCCGAAATTTTGAATTTTGAAATTTTGACTTGTGCCGTATATTTTTTTTTTTATCATAATCGACTAACAGCCGAAAATTTACCAATTTTCCAAAATTAAATTATAAATTATCGTTTGCAATTCATTTTTAAGGCTTCGAAGAGAACTTTTGCTGAGACAAATCGCTGTCCCCTTACCCGTTGCTTCAGCACATCCCACAGATTTTTTATCAGATTTAAATCGAACGATTGTGGTCAGAACTTTTGCGTTGATAAACATATTTCAGAAAGAGACAATATCAAGCGATAAACCATATACCTTAAGTTTATAAATAATAACATTATGTGATAGTTGATTAAAGGCCTAAAGAAACCAGATTCAATCAACTTCCTGACCATTTTACAAGGCATTTGAACATTTATATAGGAAACTTTAAAGGTTCGCAATAGATCTGTTTCTAGCAAATCGATTTTGATCTTTGCATATTGTATTCCGATTCAATTGAAAATTTGTCGTAGGTTATTTGGTCAAACAGTTTTAGGATACAAGACATTTAGGAAATCTAGGATTTTTTTTTTTGTGAACGACAATTAAATAAAAGAAAGAAAAGTTTGTACATTAATACATTTTTCAAGACCATTGGAATTGTACTATCAGGACACGAAAAACAGTAATTTTTCAGATGAAAAAAAAAAATTTCGTAATGTTTTCTGAGTCTAAAACAATTCGTTACTACATTTTCTTTACTTTACTGAGAGTCTATGTACAACAAAATTAAAGTCGATTATCGTTTGACGCACTCAGTGCAATAACCAGATAACTCCACTTCTTCGCGAAATATGTTTTTTAATGCAGAACTACAAAAAAAAAGTCCGCATCGTTCAGTGTAATAAAAATACATCTACGTCAAATCTAAGGTAAAGAAACTCAATTTTGAAGTTATCCTTGGTTTAAAAACTGCAGAAGTTGTCTTGTTCTTGCTCCATACGTCGAATTTTTTCATGGACAAAAGAACAGCTAAATTTTCTCTTTTATTTATATTTAGCAAACAATATTTTATCCAAACAAACTTCCTCTCAACCCGAAAAAATATGAGGATGTTATTACTTTGGCAAAAAAGTGTGTTCCTTTGGGGGATATGTCCTTCTACAATAATTTAGCGTCTTAGCAGTGTGTTCAAGAAGCTGAAAATTTGAAATACGGAGATGAAAATGAAGCTCTTCATTAATTTTCACCAAACGGTGCAAAATAAGATAAGTCCAAAAACAGAAATATGTAATTTTTTTATACTTAAAAACTATAATTCTTTAAGTTGAACGCGTATTACCTAGTGCGAATAATGGCAATGTCGGATGAAAGGCCACCGAAAAAACTTTTGCAGTATGCAGTGCAATATAACACCTTTATATACAAGGATTGGATAGAACTCGCGGCGAACAGTGGTATTACTCTCGATTTATTTGGGAAAGAACCCGCGGAGTGGAGAAGCTCTTTGTATGAAATAATCAGGTCCACAGATGAGAATGAGAGACACTCTTTTATTGAAAGAGATAGATCCTCTACGGAGAGAATTTTTTACTCGAAAGTCAATTATAACCCGGATGAACGGAATTATTTCATGAATGACTAAACCTGCGCTATAATAGGAACCATCTTTAGACTGATAGGTGAATTGCTGAAATTAAACTTTATGCCACATAGGAGCGGAAATACTGCATTATGTACGTTATGTAACAAACAGGAAAAGGGAGATATCGGACACTTTCTTGTGAGATGTCCAATCTTGATGGAGTTAAGGAGATTATTTTTCGGCAAGAATATTCTACAAGAACATGAGGTTTATGAGTACCTAAATGGAGCTAACTGGATCCAGCTTTACGAGTGTTGCAAAGCGGCCATGGCATAAAGAATAAAAATTGTCAGCGAGAGCTATTAAAATCAACATTTTTCATTTTAACTAAATTAAAAGTCCTTAAGATACTGAATTGAATTCTTTTTTTTTGATTTTTAACTTGTAACCATCGGAAACTGAAGTCTTAAATTGGTCTTATTAAAAATTGAATTGCCACATAGGTGAACGACATACATATTATGTCATGCCTTAAATTATTCCAAAAATGAAAACTAAAAATATGTAAAATTGTAAATTTATATTGTGATGAATAAACTATCTATCTATCTATCTATCTATAATTTTTTAAATGTCCTTGAACTAAAAAGATGTGCTTTTAGATTTTCTTTCCAAAATAAATGCATAATTTGCAAATATTTTTTTTTCCTTTTTTTAAAACAGTTTTTCTAGTTTTCTCAACAATTGAAAAAGTCGAGTTATATGGTTATTGCACTGGGTGCTTTAATTTCTGATCGACTTGTTGGAAAGGAGAGTTCTCGTGCAAGAGATTTACAAAAACTTGTGTTGTAAAACCTAAAAAAAGAACATCAGTTATTACAAATGCAATTTTAATGGAAAATAGATCCTTATACATACATATTTTCATCTAATTCAAGAGGATTCGAGTGCACACTTAAATTTTTTCTGTGTCTAAGTATTGTCACTATTTCAGCTCATCGTACATTGTCTAATTCATCCTCAAGTACATCAAACCAAATTAAACTCATTATTTTGAGTAAAACCAACTACATTTTTTGTAACCAATAACAACAGAGATTTGACGTTTATTTTTAAAGCTCGAGTCGAGAGCTTTTTCTTTTCTGTCCTATTTTAGCAATTCTACTGCATTACTCGATACCAATTTAAAGTTTAATAGAATAGAAAAAATCGACTTTTTCGAATTAACTCACAGTCCACGCATATTATTTCTTTATTTTATTTATAAGTGATGATATTTATCCTTAGTAGGCAAGGTAAATGTCAGATATCAAGTTTGAAGAAAACCTGTTCAGCCATTTAGGGTACAATGGGAAGTATACACCGGCGGGATGGGAGAACTATTTATTTCAGTAGAAATTCACAAATACGTTACCCGGAAAAGAATGGAATCGGAACGAATTATTTTTCTCCGTAAAACATACGATGTTTCATTCAAAATGTATGAAAGCAATTGAGACAGATTATTGCGATGCAGAAGGGGAATGACTTACATTAGAATCAATAGTAAATGCCTATAGTGCAAAATATTATAAATATACTTACATCATCCAATTGATCCAAGTCTGGAGCTAAGTCCAAAGCTAAAGGCAATTTGCTGGGGGGACGGTGTCGCATTGTATGTCGTGGAACTGTTAACGCTTCTGTTTCCGAAGAAACCAACGAATAAAACGGTTGATTAACGTCACGTATCTGAGATTTTTTTAAAAACCCTCCATTAGGATTCTGTTGAAGATAATTTTGTGCGCCATAGCCTTGACGCGATTCCTTTGGTTCACTGTAAAGTATTGAAGCTTCCCAGCATGATTTACCATTCAGATCTCTCAGCAAAACTCGAACTTGTTTATCTGCTGTTACTAGTCCAGCAGTTACACCACCTCCCGGTAACTTTAATGCAGGTAATTCGATGAAACTAGCCATTAGACCACTGTTTAGCATAAATAGTTGAATGCTTTGAGATTGAAGAACTTGAGGAACGGTTAGATCAGCAGAATCACGTCTACTTTCTGGACCCCCAAGTAAAGCTAAGTTTGAAGACCATATATCGTCCTGTTCCTCCACCAGCGAACTTAAGCGTGATGCTCCGATACCAGTAGGAAAATGACCCAAATAAGTTACTAAATGCATAATCACTGCCTTGGCGCAGAGTTGAATAGCCAAATTGTACCTCTGTATTGTCTCAGACGTTTGAAAACTAGCTTCACAGTTGAATTTTCCATCAAGAACATCATCAGTTGTGATATTCAAGTCGAAATCGTTGTCAGAAATCAACAGTTTTACAATATTTTGCCGCACTCCAGACAGGATCTGAAATAGTACTCTTAAAACCACAATAATCAGACTGTCACCCTCTTTGTTTATTGGTTCAAGCATAAAACTAATTGGAAATGACATACAAAACTCTCCCAAACACATCATCAGAGTGGTTAAAACTGTTTTATCCGATTCTTTTGGATTGCGAACATGATGTACTTCTAATGCTTTGCATAGTGCCGTTATAATTAGTTGGGGTAACCTTTCAATTTTCGACAATTCATAGCCTCTTTCACTGCATATTTTTAGCGAACCGGCCGCTACAACAGCAATCGTTCGATGTTTAAACTGTAGTGCTTGCAAGAGCACTTGGATAGCTTCCTTTATTCGAGGATTAAATGTCAAAGGTTGTTCTTTATTGCCTGTGCGTGGTAAATGCTGGGGTATTGCTTGTGAGAATGTATTATTCAAATTTATTGGTCTATTTAATTCCAAGTAGATCCATTGTCCCAGCTGAGAGAAAGCTACACATCTAGCTTTTGATGATGGTTCTCGACGAGCACAGCGCAGAATAATATTCAAAATGTGATCTTGTAAGTCTGGACATTCCATCAATTCCATTTGCTGCATTGAAGGTTGGAGGACTGGTTTTGGAATCACCGTTGATGGGTAACATAACAAAGATCCCAGAAGAGCTACAACTTCTGCCCGAGGTGTACCACGACTTGTTTCTAATGAAGTTAATAGCACAGCCGATGCATGCACAATATCAAGCAGCAGAAGCGTGTGTCCCGGAAGCAATAAGCTAAGAAATCGAGGTCCTTCCAGATGTTTAAACAAACAATAAATCATAGTACGATCCTCACCAGTGAGGATTTTGTGAAATAAATTGTAAAACAGCGACAAATGATTCATTCCGGTAATTGAACCATGAACAGCAAGCATACAAAGCATTTGAATAGCGGACAGTTTACCTTTTTTATAATCTGATCCTAAGAGCTGTGAACCATAGCACCAAGGACCAGCAATACCTATTGGTGGTACGAGATTCGGGGGAGACGGCGTACTCTGGTTATCTTCCGAAATCCCCTGATTTTGTTTTATTTTGATTAAATTACACGTCATTTCAACCAAATGTTTAAAAACTTGTGCATGCAGTTCAGGTCTTGGGATTTGATTGATATCCCCCAGCGAGCCAAGCATTCGTTTCCACATTATTGCGGCGGTATCTGGCAGCCATCCGCTAACCGAACCTCCCAAAATAATGGACCGACGTTCTGATGATGTAACCGAACCATTATCTTCGAAACTAGCGGTATCAGCAACCAAAGCATCAATCTGCATTGGCGAATCTTTAATGGAACCTCCTTCGATACCGCTCGAAGCAGTAGGCGACGGGCTGCGTGAATCTTGAAGGCTATCATTCTCTCCATTTTTTGTCTGATGATTTCCCTTTTTTAATTGAAACGAACTTAAGGAAATTGCCCGCCTTAGCGTCCCACCTGTCGTTTGATTTACCATTCCATATGTTCTGGAACTTAATTTCTCAGAACTAATAAGCATATCGGGAGGATTTTGATCCAATATTGCATTTAGTGAATGTTCAAAGCTTGGCGATTGAGCTAATGCTCTGCGATTTCTGTCATGTACTCTTATTCTAGATGTTCGTGCGGATGATAGACTGCCTTCGCTATAACATCGGCCCAGAACCGGAGTAAATGGAACGATTGTGCTGGTAGATACGATTTGTGATTGGGAACTTCCACCAGTTTCTTCTTCTTTTCTTTGCTGATCGTCAATGCTTTCGGCATTTTTATCGTTGGCTGCACGTGAAGTGTTCGCATCGTTATGGTCCTTAAAACCACTCTGCCAAACGCTAGCAATTCGGCGGCGTTTGCCTTTACAATCTGCTAATCGATCTAATGGAAGATCTTGCAAATTTAAGTTGTACACATACCGACCCAAGACGCGTGTTAGGGTTTGCATTGTTTTATCCCATTCGTTAATTAGCTCATCCCTGTAGGTTAACGATGTAAGAACAGTTAAAAATCGTTCCCATAGTTGTACATTGATCGGCACATTCGTGTGTGCCCTTATCCATGTAACAATAAGTGTTTGAAAAATCGCTTGACCAAGACGTGCTCCTAACGCTGGCCGTGAACCACTCGAGTTTTGATTTAAGACAATCGATGTGACTTGCAACAATACTAATAACAATTGCTCCCACGTTTTTGGTTCCATTCTTGTATTCATAACCATAGTTCTGTACACATTAAGGACTTTCTTGCAAATGTCCGTTTGCTCATTTAGTGGCGTTGATCGATAATCTCTATTTACAGGTGGAAACACTATATTCAAATGACTGGTATTAACCAGAAATACATTTGCCGCATTCGTTACAAACACTTGCAGGACATTTTGAAGACCAGCTTGTACTCCATTAGCTTCTCTGGTGATTGCCCCAACATACGACGCTGTTCTAAATTTTTGACCACGCGTCGATGTATCCATCGAACTACTGCTAGTACTGTAACTATCACCTTCATCTGGTTCTAACATAAATGGGGGCGGATTGTTACTTGTCATCCAGTCCCGATATACAGCAATTGAAATACGCATGGCGTCTATTTGAGATTTCGATGTAAAACCCAAAAGAAAAGCTTGCCTATACACTTCATGTATGAAATTAACATTTTTCTGGGTTGAATACAGAACATCACGTACAATTGTACTCTGCAGGTACGCTAAAGACCTTGGATTCGACGTTAAGCGGGCGTGATCCTCCTCTTGAATATGGATGTTATCCAGCTTGTTGTTCAACTGTTTTTCATGAACAAATCTTGAAATCCAATTTATCAGCACAACAACACACGAAGACATCACTTCGTCTTTTTTATTAACCGTTCTCATGACGGGCAAATCAGCTCTCGGTTCGTAAATCGTATTCGTTACATCAAAATTGGGACAGAATACTGGTAAAAATACTTCTTTAAAACGATTTAATAGAAATGCAAAGGATTTCGTATCCTTCTGAGCGCAATTATCACGCCATTTGAGGCAGCCAGTTGTTTGAACCATACAATTTAGGAGAACTTCGAGACCTTCTTTTGGATCAGGTGGTGCAGATTTTTCACTCGATGACGGTGGTAGTATAGCGAATATTTCCGAAGTCTGAACGGGATGAGAAAACATGTCATGGAAAACTGAAGTCCCAACTTCTACTTTCATATTGGGGTGACTAAAAACATCGGAACTGTTAAATTCACCATCTGGCCCGTTTATACCTTTTTGGGGGACAATCAGACCGGGTATTAGATCCGCAAACATTGTATGCACATAATTTGGAGCGTTCTCTGCCAGAGCTTGATACCATAGTAAGAAATATCTACAGAACAAATGTTAACATTAATATTTTGAGTAGTGAAATAAAATTCAAATGCGTAACTCACCTCACACCTTCTTTTCGAAGCTTTGGACTGTTTCCTAAGTGCAACAATTTTGCCATAATTCTGCTCAAAGAATGGCACTGCCATCTTCGGGCCAGCAATTCCGGTAGAAAGCAAAGAATTTTTCCCAATAGCCATAGTGAACCATCCAACTCCTCTCGATGTGCTTTGTGAGCTTTAAAAAGTACATAATATTTATAGAGATATATGAAGTCATGCGAAAACAAAGCAGATACCTATGCACTAATTACAACTAAAATAATGCATTCGTTAGTAATTCAAGGATGGTCTTTTTTACAGTTTATTTAATCCAGTATTAGGTAAAAAGGTTCTGAAGCTTGTAAGGTGTAAAAACACAAAACTCATTATCTCAAAACTCCCTAATCTTAGCAGCAGCACTAATAGGGATCGGAGTTGAGGGTTTTGGTTGCAAACCTAGACATACATATCTATTAAGCTGTGTAGATATAGCAAAGGGAGCCCTTAAAATCATACTAAGAGCATACTAAATAAACCTGTGTGAAATCCTCCTGAGAATCCAAAATCTTTAGGAAGTGATCTTACTTCCCAACTCAAGAGTAACGTTACATGCATATTTCGACAGGGGGAAAAAAAGGGTGGTGACGTCACAAGTTCAAGGCATTCATCACAGCACATACTAGAGCTCGATGACAGCCAGTCATCTAGCAACCATCATGGTCCGACGAAACTATGTACATAATTTACTTCTCCTATTGGCCTTTTGCGAAAATGTATTTTCTTTTCATCTAGCCTTCAGGCCATCCACACGTTTCCTTATCTGCCTTCCGCAAATATTTAGTATATTAAAAATTTAATAAAATTTGCACGGTTTGGCTTTTCATTTGGCTAACCTCATAAAAGCAAGCATATGGGTTTTAATATGTACTAACTAGCGGTCGTGGAAAGCTTTTCTTTCCTGAATTCTTGTTGCGGAATTCTATAGGTGCTTCTACATAGGATTCGCTTTGCTTTCCCTTTTCCGTAAATGTGTTATTCAATTTGCAGTGTTTTCATCCATTTCAAGTATTGCCACAATATTCGGGACCAGGTGACTAGTAAGTGTCATCCCTTTCGAAATACATCCATTTAACTAAACTTTAACCTTAATGTAAGCATATAGCGCATATGAATGATACCTGTCAATGTTCTTTGGTATGCCAGCAGCTTTCAACTTCTTTATACAAAAGAATTCCCTATATTTGCACCGAAGCAAAGCTCCTTTTAGCAAGAGAGCTTCTACCACTAGCCTTTATTTTAATTTCTGCTTGCTTGAGTTTGGCGGTGCATACATTTTAAAAAACAGTCGCGGTATTATAATAATGCTAATACATTCATATTCCATCACTATCCTTAGGTTTTCTTTTCAGAGATCATTGTACGGAAAACCAAGCCTTTGGAGATGTCTACTTATACGAGTAGTTTAGTGAAAAAGTTATGAAATTTGTTAGTTCTCCCTTTTTGTATATCGAAAGTCCGTTACCTTATATGTAACTTCGACAAGTTAATAAGCAATAACATGGGTATCATGATATCGATTAAACCTATACTCTTTGTAGCGAAAGTGCTTCATCGTAACAGGACTATCCCAGTGACCTGTTACGCGGCAAAGGGTACATGTTTGACACATTTCACTTGAGTCTTTCAACGAACAGTGTTGTGCAAAATAAAAAGACCGCACGTGGCTTCCCAAGTCTCCGTCAATTTCACAGTCGTTGAGCTACAAGAACAAAACAATTTCTTATGGTCTGATTTCCTTTTCAAGTTTATAGTAAACCATTGACATGAGAGCTATTTCAACAGTATTATTTCCAGTAATCTAGAGACTTGTAGAAGACGGTCGTTTTTGTTCTGCGCAATATAATAAGAACAGAAACAATCTTGGGTTACTAATATTTGGAAAGGCATTAATTTTAGTTTTTTTCATTGGGAAGTACAACAAATGAGTACTGGGAATAAATTTACAATAGAAGCCGTGATTGTTCTAGAGAAGGATGGGCAGTGGAAACATTGAACTGCCGAACGCCTTCAAATAATTCAAGGTCTTAAAAAGAACATCCTTAAGAGAAATCGCCAAAATTGGAAATGGTGGTAAATGCCTTAAAAGAATAGAAGATTGGAAAAGCGCGTGATCGAGCTCCAAAACGGATTTAAGCATTGTTCGGTGTGCTAAAAAGAATCCGTTTATAACTTCAGCGGAAATCAAAACTGAGCTAAATCTTCAGCTAGACACGTGTTTGATCAGACGAATTTATTATTATTATTATTATTATTATTGTTTATTAAAACATAAATAAATTTACGTCTTAAACTATAAGATAAAGCACTAGCTACCAGGGCTATCGGCTAGGACTAAGGTATATAATTGTTATCATTAAATGTTATCTTCAAGTTTAAATTTCTGTAGTATTTTGTATACATCGTTGATGTTTTGAATAGAGGGGGTTAGTAATAAGTCTATAAGTTTTTGTTAAGAAATATGTTACAATACTGATTAACTGTTGGGCATCCGAGTACAAAATGTTCGATTGACAGGGGGGAGTGCCTTTCGTGAGGAGATGCCTGTGCGTCATTTGTGTATGGCCAAGTCTCAGTCTTAAAAAACACCTGTTCATTTTGGAGGAAGTAGTTGTTGGGTAGGAAGACGGTAAACCGGTTGGATTAATTCTGGAGTAGTGGTGGATGTATTGCCGCCAAGCACACTTTTTT
Organism: Blera fallax; assembly: GCA_946965025.1. NCBI lineage: Eukaryota > Metazoa > Arthropoda > Insecta > Diptera > Syrphidae > Blera > Blera fallax. The sequence continues at coordinate 66,055,323 of OX337244.1, forward strand.
TTCCGTTGCCAGTATGCGTTGAGTAGATTGGTAAAGTCTGTTTTGGATGGTGGATACAGTGAGATGTTTGGTTGTGCGGTGATATTCCGGGCTGCGCTGTCTGCTAGTTCGTTACCGCGGATGCCTGAATGACCTGGAATCCAGAATATGAGTATGTTCGGTGAGTTCCGGATGATGTTGTCTCGGATTGTTGTGATGAAAGTGGCATGGTTGTTGATATTTCGGACCGCATTGACCGTAGAGAGACTGTCGGTGCAAATTAGAGTATTTCTACCGGAGGTTCCTGCAGCTTCCGTTGCTTTGAGGATCCCTAAGGCTTCAGTGGAGAATATTGAGAAGTAGTCTGGTAGTTTCTCGGTAGAAAGAATGTTGCCATTTGAGGTAACTACTGCATATCCAGTGCCAGTCTCACTTTTGGAACCGTCAGTGTATATTATGTCCCACGAGTTATTGCTGTAGCTGTTGATCATTTCTTAAAACAGTTGGTTGTACTTTTCTTTAGGTGTTGACTCTTTTTTTAATTTGGATAACCTTATGTTGATGGCTTTAAGAGGGAGTAGCCAGGACGGGTGGGCTTCTTTGCTTGGTGTTTTGAGTATGGGATGTAGACCAGCTTTTTTGACTGAATCCAGAGCAATGAATGCACTCGAGGGACATTTGGGAATTTTGTTGCGTCTTAGGATTTTTTTGGCGTCGTCGGTAATAGGAGATTTGTGAGATTCGCAAATTTTCGGAGCGAGGTGAGAAGTTAGGATCTTCAATAGATGGGAGTCCAGACTCGGCAAGGATATTTAATATGGGCGTAGTTCTGAAGGCATGTAAGCTGGATCGGATAGCAGCATGGTAGGGAGGCTTAATCAGTTGTAGTGTTGCGTTTGAACATTTACCGTAGATTGCCATTCCGTAGTCTATTTTTGATAGAAGAATAGACTTTGTTACGTGGACAAGAGTGTTAATATGGACTAGACTATTTTCGGATGTTAGAAATTTAATAATGTTAAGTCTGGTAGCTAGTTTATTTTTTAAATCTAAACAATGTTTCTTAAAGTTAAACTTATCGTCAAATAGTATTCCCAGAATGTTTAAAGCATTTACATTGGGTATTTCTAGATTTGGGAAATTAATTACAAAACTATTGCAGCTAGTTTTTCTACAAATGTGTAGATGTTTGTTTTTGTTTGGGGATATTATGGACCCAGAATAGGTGCACCAGTTATTAAGGTCTGTAAGGATGTTTTGGAATTTATCGTGGGTGCGTGTGACATCATTGCATTTTGATAATAAAACGAGGTCATCTGCATAAAGGATATGACTGATTTTATTAGTTTTTGCAATAATTTCGCTTATTTCATTGTATGCAATGATAAACAGAGTCACAGATAAAGGTGAACCTTGGGGAATCCCGTTGTTTAGATTGTGAACATTGGAGTAGCAGTTATTTGCTTTGACCCTAAACTTTCTGTTCGTTAAGAAAGCTTTTATAAATGAATACATTTTAGGTCCTGTCCCCCATTGAAGAAGTTCATTTAGAACTACATGGATGCCAATGCGGTCAAAGGCTTTCTCGAAATCCAATGAAAGGATGGAGACATGGTTTTTAGCAGAGAGAGCGGATGCAACGTATTCATCTATATGAAGTAAGGAATCGGTTGTGCTACGCCCGTGCTTAAATGCCACTTGATTTGGGTTAATAAGATTCCTTTTTTCTACGTACCAAAGAAGTCTGCTGGATATAATTTTATCCAAAACCTTACTTAGGCATGGTAGCAGGGATATAGGTCTATAACCGTTTGTATCTGTTGGATGTTTCTTAGGTTTTGGGATCGGGATGATGGTAGCAGTTTTCCATGTTTGTGGGAATATCCCTTGGTCGAAGATTAGGTTGTATAAATCTAATATTCTTCGCTTTGCGATCAATGGGGCGTTTCTCAACATTGGGTAGGAGACGCGGTCGTAGCCAGGAGTTTTTCCTTTCACCGCACCTAGGCAACAATCTAACTCTAGCTGATTTATTGGTTTTTCGATTAAATTTGCTGAATAGCATATAGTATTTATGGGGGTAGTGCTGTTAATTGTGGAAAGTTTGGCTACAAGGAAGTCGGGGGAGAAATTCGAATCGCTTGAATACTCAGACCAGGTTTTAGCGAAGTACTCGCAGATTTTATGTGGGTCAGAGATAGCTTCAGAGTCTGTGCGCAAGGTTTTGATTAAATAGGGTGTATATTGACCTGTCAATGTTTTGATATCATTCCACATCCGTCTACTGGTTGAGTCTGGGTTAATGTTGACTGTAAATTTATGGAAGCTTTCTTTCTTAGAAATTTTCACTTTTTTCCGAAACAATGCGTTTGCTTTACGGTAACTAACTAGATTGGTTTCGGTAGGGAATTTTTTAAATATCTTCCAGAGGTTTTGTTTGTTTTTTCGCAGTGTGTTTATTTCGGGGTTCCACCATGGAACAAATGATTTGTGTGGAGTGTTTTTTGATTGTGGAATTGAAAGGTTAGCAGCAGAACGAAGAGCCTTAGTTATCGTGGCAGCTTCTCTATTGACGTTTGAACTTTGTTGGTTATTGTTTAAAAATAATGTTGCATTGCGTTGAAAGATATTCCAATCCGCGCGGTCGGTAATGAATAATAATGATTTTATGAGGTGAATTCAATGACCTGTCTGTTTGTTTGCTGCTGTTGGGCAGTGGTGAGTGGGTTGGGGCGGATTGTGTAAAAGGTGAGTTTGAGTTGTTAATCTTGTGATTAAGTGGTTGATTTGTGCTGATAATGCGGGAGTTGGAAGATGATTTTGTTTGGATAGGCACGTTGATAGGGTGGGTGATAGCGCACTTGTGTGGGTTTGGTGTTGTTGGGGTTGCTGCATTGAGTGGAATTGGGGTGTGAGTGGAGTTGGCTACTGAAGAATTGTGTACAGTTGGGTTTTTTTTTTGTGGGGGACTTATTAAATTTGGTTCGGTGGGATTTATTGGCGGTGGGGAGGGTGTTGTGGTGTCACTTAAAACATGTGTTTTTTTTGCTGATAGTGCTTGCGTGGCATTTTTTGCGACTGAAGAATATAAAAAGTTAGAAGTAGACAATGGGTTCTGCTCTTTGTAAATTTTTTTTGCTTCCGCCATGCTGCATTTATTCAAAGTTTTTATTCGCAAGGTTTCTTTGGCTTGGAGATAGCGAGGGCATGTTTTGGAAGACGAAGGGTGTTCGCCATAGCAGTTTGCACATGATACACGTGAACAGTTATTTGGAGAATGGGGTGGCAAATTGCACGTTTCGCACGATGTGTTGCCATTGCATTTTTTGGTGGTGTGGCCTAATAATTGACAGTTGCGGCAACGCATTGGATTGGGGAAATATTCTTCCACTTTGGCATTATACCAGCCAATGCTTACTGTGTTAGGGGGACGGAAGAGGTCGAAGGTGAAAAGTACAAGGCCGGTGGGGCGTTGTATACCTTCAGACGATTTTTTAAATTTGAAGACATCGGTGACGCCTTGTGATCTCATTTCTTCAACAATTTCACTTTCTGGGACGTTGATAAGGAAGGGGGCATATACTGTTCCTTTCGATGCGTTCAAATTCGTATGGAGTGTTACGTTGATGGGGCAGAGATTAGAGAGAGATTTTTTTGATAGGAAGATGTCAGCTATTTTTGGCGATTTTACCAGGATTAAGAGGTTACCATCACGCAATTGGGTTATATAATCATAGGCAGTACTAATTCCGTCGATTGCTTTTTTAAACAAGAAGACACTGAAAGACGAGAGTGGTATTTCTTTATCGGCTGGGGAAATCACTATGAACTTGGGATTATTTGGGTTCGAGTTGTAGGCACAATTGAGTTCTACTGTGTTAGCGGAAGTGGGTGACGGTTTTTTTCTTTTTTTATGCTTGGGTTCGATTAGCGGCTCTGCGCCGAGCCCGCTAAAACGATTCCCCGAAAGAACACGTGGCCCATCGGCCATAACGTACAGGTTTTTTCACACTCTATGCACTTTATATTACACTCACTAGTAGGTAGAAAGAGAAAAGTATACAGAAAATATTGCTATACGGAAATAGCGGGAAAACGCACCGACGAAAAGAGCAGGCAGAGCGGACTCGGATATGTGTAGGTACGCGATGTTGCCGGCTTGAGGGTTAGTCGGTGACGCAGACGAATTTAAAAGCCTGCCTTTCAAAGAAATGCCCTCTCATTAAAAAAGAATATCAAGGATTAAATCAATTTCGCCAAAAGTCATCAACACAAAACAGTTGATCCAAGATATTCAGTTAAAACCATAAAGCACGGCGGTGGAAATATTATGGTCTGGGGGTGCTTTCACTATCATGATGTTAGACCTATTCAAATACATTAAGATCTTAGAAACAGTTACGCATCCCTTCGCTGACGATAACTTTTCGTTGTTTCAACAGGATAATGATCCCAAACATACGTCCAAAGTAACGATAAAGTGGTTTGGAGACATGGAGATCCAGGTTCTTGAATGGCCAACACAGTCCCCAGACCTTAATCCTATAGAAAGTTTGTGGGGATTTGTTAAGAGAGAGCTTAGCACAACGAAATGGGTATGGTACAATTCTCTGTTTTTTTTCACGCGTTTTATTATTTCGCTGCGATCATTTCGCAATTTATTATTTCGTATTTCAACAGCTCGCATTTTGTTTTTTCGCAGTTTTTATTTGACACATTAGGCTTGTTTTTATTTGGCCTTAAGATATTCTGCATTCATTATTTCGTAATTATAATTTCGCTTTTTGATAAGTTAGTATTTTCTGTATAAGCTTTAACTTACTTAGCTTTACTTACTATCACTTTGTTTTATCTTACTGTCGTACTTTTTTTTAGCGAGCGTAGCGGGCGAATGCCTGAAAGTCGGGGTGAGTTAGCTCGGTAGGCTCGCTAAAAAAAAACAAACTATGTACATTTCAGCGACTCATACACCTTCGGCCTCACATGCAGGTGCTCAGGGCGCCGATACGCGGCATAATAAAAGAGACCCAACTACTCTTTTATTTAACATTTTACATTCTGAAAAATTATGGACTTACAAACATACATATATATGTCCTATTTTAGACCAAAAAAAAAATTGTGGACTTATGTCATCGATTTCAATACCTCGAAATATGGCCTTATGTCGCTTTGTGAAAGCGTCATGGGGCCATAATTTGAAATATGGTATTATGTCGCGGCACCCAAACAAAGCGCGAAACAGTTTGCCAGCCTTTTAATAGAAGCGCTAAACATAGAAAAAAAAACGCGAGTGAACCCTACGGCGAGATGAATGCAAGATGAAATAACAATTTGCCGCATGACTTCTGCGAAATAAAGGAAATACATTTTGAAAGTCGCGAGATACATAATAGCTTGCGAAATCAAAACAGCGAATTGACGGTCACCCCAACGAAATATTGATACCTTTTTCTACCTTCATTAGTAGTCTATCGATTTATTTAATTTTTTTAAAAAAACATTTTCATTTTTGGTTAAGTCTACTTATTATTTTGCACAACCATAATCAGTAAATGATTGTTAAGTTTTTGTTTTCCTTTATTTGCATTTGTTGCTTATGTATTCATGTTATGTTTTTTTTTGTTTACAAAAATGTTTAAGAAAAAATATAATTTAATAGAAAACAGTGTTATTCAAGTTTTGTTTTTAAAATTCAAAAGCAAATTCTCCCACTTCGCTGTTCTTATTTTTTTCACAACACTATATGTACATATATTAAAAACATACTCAATTTATATACCCAAAAATGCTTTGAATGTTTTGGATTTACCAGCGTATCTTATTCGTTTATTTGCATTGTAGTTATACATATATATATCAGGTGTCGGCGTCGTGACGGGACACAGTGTGATAGGCAATCATGCAGCACGGCAAGTACTACCCTACAATGACTAAACAGCAGGAAATAGAATCCATTCGCCACTTGCTATGCGATTGTCCAACACTAGCCACCAAAAGGAAAAACACTCCTGGGACCTATTTCCCTGCGGAGCTGGATGATCTAAGAAATATAGAGCTGAACAAACTCCTGAGATTCATACACATATGTATGTATCTGGGTGGTTCAATTCAGCCGTCGATAATGAATTTAGGTTCTCAAGAGTCTCAAGGGTGTACTAATGGGCCCAATGGACTCAATGTTAGTCTAAGTGAGCCGTTGACCGCCTCCTATCAACTAGGGCACCCGTATAACTAACCTAACCTACACATATGTATATACTAATTTCACCAATATGCACTTAAAACGGTTTGAACATAGTAGATAATTTATAAGGAAGACGAATGAGTTGCCCGCACTTGCACCTACATATGTAAGTATGTTTGTTCATACTGGTTTTTACAAATTACCTGAATTAAAAATTTACTCAGAATGTCCATTTGTTTTCCTTTAAAATAAAAAAACTTGATTCTGACAGTTTTCTAAAACTTTTCTTCTGCCGGTTGCATGGACACAGAATCTCACTTGCAAGAACTTTAAAGAGCCAAGTACCAGTATTTTTCAAGTACTTCGACCAAGTATGTATGTACGCGATGTACATAAGTACCGTACTTCCAAGCACTTTTTTTTCTTGATTTTTCTTTAAGATTCAGTCTTTTGTCTGCCACTACTCCTAGAAATTTGACACTGTTCGAGATTATAGGTATATACCTATTTCTAGGAGTAGTGGCAGACAAAAGACTGAATCTTAATGAAAAATTAAGAAAAAAAAGTGCTTGGAAGTACGGTACTTATGTACGCGATACTTGGTCGAAGTACTTGAAAAATACTGGTACTTGACTCTTTAAAGTTGTTGCAAGTGAGATTCTGTGTCCATGCAACCGGCAGAAGAAAAGTTTTAAAAAACTGTCAGAATCAAGCCCCATTCAATTGACTGAAGACATAATTGCAGTATAATTTGTTTGTACAATACCAAATCTGTTTCATATAGATTGACTTAAATTCCAGTGTCTGGAACAGTTTCTGATTGGCTAAGGATGCTCTTCATTTCGCGAATGTTTTTAGACGGGAAAAATCCAGCACTACCGATGGACTACGGCCATCCAACGCCAAAACAAAAAGAAAAAAGATGCTCTCAAGTTGGTTGCAAATAGTTCAATGGAATTTTTTTGTTAAGTACTACATATGTATACTATGTACACTTTAGATTTAATCTTACTATATCTACATTTCAAAAAGATTTCATTTGACAAGGACAAATTTTGTACTTGATGCTTAGCATAGACAAAATACATTTGATGAAATCACATTGATATTTATATTTTCTAAAGCTACTTTGACTGCTTCCATGCCACTTGTTGAAAACCCCTTCAATATCTAGAAACGCAACAACGGTCTTTATTCTTTAGTGATGGGTACATACACTCATGTTAGTGGGATAGGGGTGATGGTAGAAAGGTAATCCTTTTAAGATACCAATATGAAGTATCATTTTGCTTTACTAATTAGTACGCTTTCAAAGAATAAGTTGAAGTCCGTGGTAATTTAACGCCGCATTAAGAAAATATACCAGTACGCAGTAAGCGGAGCTGTGAGGCGACAATCCAGCGGAAATTATCAACAATATCTAACAAAAGGTTCATTATTATGACTATGAGTGGAAGCAGTAATCCATGAAGTGGCGTTCTCAAGGAATACTGTTCTTATTATAAATTATAAACCAAAAGGCACCAGCATCACAGGAATATAATAATATCGCACCGACTCACAAGGCTCGATTTGCCATAGCTGCTATCAAAGTCATGAGGCAACTGTACTGGCAACTGGTAATTATTATCTGTCTCAAATTTGAAGAAAGACTTGTGTGAAAAACAGATAGCCGTAAACGAGCATATTCCATGCAAATCGCAGAATTATTTTTACGAAGTATTGGAAAAATTAGTGCAGATCAAGTAGATCAAATAGATTATATTGAAAAAAAAAATTAAATACTGGAGTATGTACATATATCTGTCTCCTATCATCCCATTCCGCGAATTAAAAAATTGTCCTCATAATATATTCCCGGTCATAAGCCTGAGACCAAAGATTTTTGCACGTGATTGTTTTAAAAAAAAGTTTTTTGAATTATTGCTTTACATTGTCGAAATCCCGTTAAGTAATAAAGTATGGCTTTTACATGTGCATTTGAAAATATTGCGCGATTGGTTTCCACAAGTGGAAAAACGTTTACTTAGGATTTTTATAACTTGTTGCGATTTTGCATTTTTCTCAGTTTTATAACTTGACTCCAGTAGTTCAGTCACTGAGCTAAATAATAGTTTGCTCATTTGTTTGACTCTAAAGCACACGATCTATGGAAAGCTGCTAAATTAGTGTTGGAAAACAGTGCGCAATAATTACGGTTCACAAAAAGTGAAATATATGTCTAGGGTTTAAAAATATTGAGACCTATAACAAAAGGTTTTTCGATAAGATCAATCAGCAAGGGGAACAGAAGAAAAACTGCACAGGAAATCCGTTTAGAACGTGGCTCCGCTTTGGTCTCTGTGAATGAAGTCAGTGTTTGGATATGCTTTAACGAAACAATAAAAAAGGAGAACTACAAATTCATCTTATATGGTCATGTCTTAAATCTGAGTTGATATTAAATGGAGAAGGATTCACGCCTCAAAAATTATGTAGGGAATTCCTAGAAGGGATGCCAAAGAAGTCTTGGAAAATATGATCTGATCGTCACAATCACCTGGTTTTAACCCCTTTGAACTTCTACGGGAAGTGCCGGATAAGCGAGGCCGAGACTGATGTTCGTCTTCAAGTAATGTGGAGAAAATTGTTGAATTAGTGCAAATATCTACCGAGATATACGGTCTACCTATTTCCATTCATTTCATTTTCATTATTTTTCTGCAATTTGGTGCAAATTTAATATTGGTGGTATAACTTCATTTCGTTTGAATTAACTAGTGGTGATAAGTGGTGATTGATTAAACTCCTGAAATTAACTTCAAGGAGATAAGTGTTTCTTCTGTTGGAAGAACTAGTTTGTTTAACGTGTTTCTCGAGAAATATGTACTGCAGGTAAGTTGCTGGTAATATTCTTTAAACAACGAATTCATAATAATTTATAGTTTTGGGTGCGGGCAAACGTGGGTAAGTCAAGTCAGGACAAATGCTTTTATCTTTCAGAAAACTGAGAGTGCTTAAAACAAGTGAACATTAAATTGCATATTAAAAAACCCAGCGAAGCGGGTACAATTAACGGGTAGTATATATAATAAGTAAGTATTCGACTTAGCATTAAAACTGTACGCGGTATCTTTGCGTACAAACATATTTACAAACATATGTATGTACTTATGTACAAACATATGTATGTACTTATGTACAAACATATATGTACTTATGTACAAACATATATATGTATTTATGTACAAACATATGTATGCACATGTAACTAGTCTAGTCATAAATACTGGTACACGACTAAACGCATTTATTATGGAAAAAGTATTGAACGCATCCATTTCATGTTGATTATTTGAGTAACATTTATGCAATATTGCCGACTAATAGCTGAAGCACATTAGCACAGAAACAGCAACTTTGACAGCCGCAGCAATACCTTTACAACCAATGCTTTTCAATGGACAGAACAAATTATCACGGGAACAGCACACTGCAACCGCAGCGTTAGGCTCACTTTCTAGACTCACTGTGCTGGTTAAGAGCACCCTACTTTGCGTTGGCAATTTTTCAGTCTTAACAACCTGAAAATACGAAGTCCATGAAATCATACGGCACAATCATTTTCTTTGTAGTTTTGTTGGCTTCAGTTGCTAAGCAAAAATCGAAAAATCTGCGCAGCCGGTACGGAAAGAACCCGTTAACGCGAATTGTGTTGGCTGTAGACAAAATCTTTACTGTTGAAGAATCTTTCAATAAACCGGACTATCGAATATATACTCAGTCTTCAAGAGAAGCACCAGAACTTATTCCGAAGGTCGAACGCGGCCACCTTCCCACATCAGCAATTGTGTGGTGGGGAGTGAGCGCTGCGGAAAAGTTTATGGCGGACATTCCAACTAGATTATGCTCCAACTCATAATGTGAAAACCACTCAACAGATTCTTAGATCGAAATAATGCTCCAAATAAGTCATTAATTCAAAAATTTATACTTTACAATGAAAAAAAGTTATAATCACTTTTTAAATAAACACATAATGTGTCCGGCACTCATATAAGGACACCCTTTAGGTCGCCGGTCCATTAGGAAAGTTCAGTATTCAGCTTTTTTTTCTTTCAGAAGAATGTCATTTCAATTACATGCCCATTAAAAATATAATAAAAACCTGATAGGCAAACACAATAATAAATTTAAAAGTCTTATACTACATATTTATATGTACAGTGGATCCAAGCCAAACTCGGACACCTCCGAAAAAAGAAATTGAATGAAAATAATTCAGCAATGAAACGAGGTAGGAAAAAAGCAAAACTATTTTCAAATAACACATTTATTACACAGTTATAAACAAAAATTTTACGAAGAAATTCATTCATTTTACAAAAATATAACACGAAACATAAAAAAAGTAAAAATAACAATGCGCAAGCCAAACTCGGACACCTGACAACACTGTTTGAGATCTTCATGATTTGACATTTGAATCGCTACCATCTTCATAACACATGTTCTTTGGATTTAATTAGGGGAAGTCCCGATCAGTAAAGCTTTAATTTGCGGTAATTAAATTATAAAACTCGAAATGGGAAGACAAAGAGGTCAGACTACCCTTGCGGTGAGAAAATTAATTATTAAACATTCGCAAGATAGAAAATCTGTACGAGATATTGCAAAAATGGTTGATAGAAGTCGTTCCACGGTTCAAGATATCATTAAACGTTTTCACACCACCAAACAAATTGAAAACAAGCCAAAAACAGCGCATAATAAAATTTTTAACGGAGCGGATGAACGGTTTTTGGTAAGAAAAGTAAAAATTAATCCTTTCTTGAGCGCGCCAAAGCTTGCTGATATTGCAGAAAAGGAGCTAGGAAAACATGCAAGCGCATCTACCATTAGGAATGTCCTTCAGAGAGCGGAATTGAATGGAAGGAGAGCTAGGCAAAAGCCACTTATAAGTAAACAAAACAAGATGAAAAGACTTCAATTCGCCAAAGATCACCAGAACAAGGATTTTTCGTTTTGGAAAGATGTTTTATTTACCGACGAAATTTAATATTTTTGGTTCTGATGGCAAACCGTATGTGTGGAGAAGAACTAATGAAGAGTTGCTTTTGAAGAATTTAAAACCTACCGTTAAACACGGCGGTGGATCGGTTATGGTTTGGGGATCGTTTTCTGCGTCTGGACCAGGTGCATTACATTTTATAGACGGAATAATGGATCAACATGTGTATTTGGATATTTTGAAGCTAAATTTGCCCTTATCTGTTGGAAAACTTGGTCTTAGTGACCGTTGGAAATTTTATCAAGATAACGATCCTAAGCACAAGGCTTATAAGGTTCGTTCCTGGCTACTCTACAATTGTCCCCATGTCATGGAAACTCCTCCTCAAAGTCCCGACATAAACCCTATTGAGAACCTGTGGGATCATCTTAATAAAAATATTAGAAAACACGTCATTTCTAACAAAACTGACTTGAAAAGGGTACTTCTAGAAGAGTGGAATAAAATTGAACCAACATTTTGTGCAAAGCTGGTTCAATCACTTCCTTCTAGGTTAAAAATGGTTTTAGAAAACAAAGGACTACACACAAAGTATTGACTTTTCCCAAAACCCAACAAATTTAAGCTTTGTTGTCAGCTGTCCGAGTTTGGCTTGCGCATTGTTATTTTTACTTTTTTTATGTTTCGTGTTATATTTTTGTAAAATGAATGAATTTCTTCGTAAAATTTTTGTTTATAACTGTGTAATAAATGTGTTATTTGAAAATAGTTTTGCTTTTTTCCTACCTCGTTTCATTGCTGAATTATTTTCATTCAATTTCTTTTTTCGGAGGTGTCCGAGTTTGGCTTGGAGCCACTGTATATTATTTGGGCGTTGTTTATGCTTACTACACAAACATAAAAATGTAGATTGTCGTAGCAATTCAATTGTTACAAAATAAAGTTCGTTTCAATTCTTCTCACGTAAATTTTGTTTGCTTTTATTAACCGTCTTTTAATTATTATTATCCAAATCAAAAAAATCTGCGTAAATGGAAAAAAACGAATAAGCACAGCATATGTAGTAAGCCACACTACAGACTAAACCATCAATCTGGTTTCAAAATATTATAATGGAAGGAATAAATTAATAAATCATTATTTATAAAATGCAGACAAAATTAACCCTAATGAAGCGCTTTTTTTTTTCTATTTATTTAAAACTATTAACTTACCAATATGGAACGGAAGTTCTGCGAGATTTAAATTTTAAGAAAAATTAGAAAATATATGCTTTATTAGTACACAATAAAATATTTTTGACTAACATGGAATAAAACATATAATTACTACCGAGAAAATCCCTATTTTTATTGTTTTTATTAAAATTTAGCTAGATGAAGTCTCACCTTTTTGCTTTAAATTTGTCTCAGCTTGAACAAACGTATCGTACAAAATGTAGTACACATGACTGTAGTTCGTTTCAAATAAGGATTTGGCGCCTTCGGTATTAACAAAATCTGAAATATAAAAAATTACTGTCAAAATGGTTGCATAGGTATATACGATTAAGCCAGCAGCAGAAAAATGTAATGTTTTGTTTAAAAGTTACACAAAAATCAGCCAATAATGGTAGCACTACTTCAAGAATTCGTGAGAATTTACATTTTCCAGTAACTGATGAGCATATCAAAAGAGTTTGAAATTCCAGTTGCAATGTAGTTCGGACAGAGAGAATAGAAAAACCTTACCTCAGAAAAACATCACAATTATACAAATGAATGCCAGAATATGCAACTTATTGGATATGGAATTAATTTTTTAGCAGAATAATGCTCCTTTCCTAGTTACCCTCAAGGTAAATGCAAACGAATTCCAGAAGCATGGAAACTCTATCAGGCTCATTGTACCACTACCAAACAGCAGTCCCTTTTTTGATGTAGAAGTTTGAAAAACTAAGAGTTTATTCGTTTCTCTATTGTGCATGGTGGCTGTTCCCCTGGCGGAGCTCAAATTTACACCGGCCAGATCACAAACTATCTACTACACTATGGTTACAAGGTAATGAACTGGTTTACATGCAAAAATCTACCTTCACACAGGTTAATAATGTAGAAAACTTGTGGGAAATAAAAGCTCGAAAAGTTTATCAAAATGGTGTAAACAATTTTTTAGTGACATGACCACATTAACTTGATCACTGCATTTTATTATTCAGAATCCGTTAAAAGTAAACTTAGAGGTACCTTTTAAAACCAAATTTTAAATAATTAAAGTAGACTTTTAGCGACTGCAAATAAATAAAAATAGTTTTCTTGTTTTACTAGGTTTGTTCAAACTAGATTTATCTATACATCGTTTATTTTATGAAATGAAATCATTGCCAGCGTTGTCGAAGACGCGTATATGTACCATTCTCTGCGATGCGATGTTTATCTTGTAGCTAAAAATCTTTTATATAAGAGACCAATTTTATGAAGGAAGAATTTGCGAGAATTCATTAGCATGTCGTATATTAAAATGTATATAATGCAGTCAACATTGTCATAGTTTAGTATATTTGGTGATGGTCATGTCCAGGGATTGCAGTGCAACGGTGTAAGCAGATAGCATATCGATTGAACACGTAATGTCAACTGCCTCAATATAATATTTGCCACTTTTCGTATTTTATCTCCCATCCCCTTATTCAACACCTGCAAGAAATCTCCTGTCTGAGCCAGGTTCCATACGGTATCCTTCGGAACCCAAATATCTTTAGTCTTAACATTCCTGTTGTTGCTGTCTTGTAGTGTCAGAGAAAATGTTCTACATCTTTCCACTCCTCCCAAAAGTTGGCACATATTGTGGTTACATGTGCATGTAGCGACAGCTACATCAGGCCGCAGATCACATGTAGCTGATGTAGCTGTCGCAAATTCATTCATGTGATTTTAGCAGGAAGAAGCCTAGACTTAGGGGTCTATAATTCTTTGCCGCCGATAAATCATACGAAGGTTTCAGGAGATATACCACTCAATACGAATAAACAGCTTCTAAAGATATTAACAAGGAATACCACTCTATATAATATATACAGTGAACTCTCCCTAAGTCGAATTTCTCTCTAACTCGAATTTTTTCGCCATATTTTATCATTCCTATATTTTATTTATTTTTTTTGTTCTTTTTTAAATTATGTTAACCTTTTTTTTTTATTAAATAAACGCTTTAAAACAAAAAAAATTGTTTCTCTCTCTAACTCGAATTTTTCCAAAACTCCCTCTAACTCGAACAAATCATCGTATCCCGTGAAAATTCGACTTAGGGGGAGTCCACTGTATATACATTTTTTGTGTTGGGTGCGAAGATTGCGGTCTCAAGATAGGCACAAAACGAGTCCAGCGTCTAGTGTATTGTCCGTGACTGGAGATCCGTGTCTCTAATTACACATAACAGACCGGACATCAGTAACTTCGTAATGCTGAACGATAAATAGGAAATACCCGGCTGCGTGGCACGTTAAAATAGATAAGTCGCCGGATTTTTCTGCAAGGAAGAGACAAAATACACCCCGTGTTCCAGTGCATCCATGTTTCTAATAACAGACATGAGACCAAATAAATAGCAGAAGAAAGTGTGTGCAAGAAAGTGTCACTTACGATGTAGAAATCGTACTACTTCCATATCTTAAAAGCAAAAACTTCTACAAACCCTATAGAGCTGCATAAGATAAGCTTACGCCACTGACAAATTTGACTTTATCCAAATAGATTCTGTTGCAAACGATAAGTAGGCAACATTAATGTGTACTATGTACACGCACTTATTATGAACGAACAACAAAATATGTATGTACATATACATTATTATAAAGTTGCATATTTCACTGAAATTCCAAAAAAAATTGAATTCCTGCCAGATCAAGAGCAATTAAAATTTCGGTATAAACAAATCAAAATATTTATTCACTCTAGGAAAGCAAATTTGGAGTGTACCCACACCCACACAACATTCACTAAGTTTTTCATCCCGTTGGCAAAGCAATTATTTACCTAATATTGTTTTAAGATGTTTTAGACGAGTTGCTGAATCCTTTTTGCAATCCTGAATTTTCAGAGTTGACTTTTTAATGTCTGCATATGTTTTTTTCGTGAACATTTTTCTATTGCTACTTCAACTTTGAAAAAATGAATTTCCGTGGGTATCATTAAAATATGTCCATCGTTATGTTTTGCAAATTTACACTTGGTATACACAGACTAATATTACGAAAAGATAAATAATTAATTTTCTTTGTTATTAGGTGGATAGTAACGGAATGGAGGCATTAGAATAAATGTTGACGTTTAGGTAGTTTAGATAAAAAATCCTCACAAGTTTTGGAACCTGGAAATGACTGGAAGAGCTTTCTGTTTTGGCTAATTTCTTTTCGATTATCCATTGGTTGTGTTCAGTTCGAATGACATTTGTTCTTGAATTGACTCGTTCAGATAATAAACAAAATTGTAAATAGTTACCAGTGAATTATAAATAGATAAAAAATATATAAAACTATCAACTTTTTTTTTATAATATTACAAATCATTTTATGATATTATCAAATATTATATGACCTTCGGTCATATGGATATCGAAGCTAGTCTAGATAAATAACATTTTACCAATTTAATTCAGGGTTACATTCTTCAAAGAATTCGTGTCCTTTTATCTTTTACCCCATACACATTCAGGATTGAAAGGCCGAGTCGAAACGGAGTTGAGATTTCGATCTGGGTACTTGCACTTATCGAATCGAAAGATTGAGTCGAAATTGGATTGAAAGTGAGTTGAACTGACAGATGAGCATTACCGCCATTTATTGATATTTTAGCTGTGTTAGTGTTGATGACCTTCGCACCATCCGCTCGCCAACCAAACACTAATAAAACAAACTAGTTTTTCATCCCTACAAAAGAAAAAAACCCACACTACGACCATCTGTCAGTTCGACTCCTCGACCTAGGTACTTTGGCATATTTTCGACTCAACTCAGCTCAAATGGTGGAGTCGAGTCGAGTCAACTCGGTTTCGACTCGACTGTCGTACACATGAATTTTGATCCGGTTTCAACCTAGGTTCAATCCTGCATGTATACAGGGTAGTTGATGACACGAAACATGTTGGCTCCTGATGCCAAATTCAGTTCAGTGAAAAAACAAAAGTTCAAAGGCGTTACGTGTGTGGATATAATTAAATCAGAGATCAAGAGAAGGCATTGTTATCAATACCTTTCTTGTGATGTTGGTACATACAACACACGATGAACGTCAACTTTCATCTTCAATGGTGGCAATGGTGTAGTGGCAGCGTCATCGTTTGTCAAGCCGATGGTTCACAGTTCAAACCCTGGTGTCAGCAAGCATTATATAATGAGAAGCAGTCCGATCAATTGCGAAAGCTTATGACAACTCTACTGCGAAGGCATAACACTGGCAGTAGGTTTGTCAAGGCTGGAAAAATTGTTCGCTCTGTTGATGACTGATATGCTTATAACATCAGGTGGATCGGGAAAAAAAATACTGTGAATCAGAAGCGAAGGCAAAAAATAGATGACAGCAATCAAATCTCTCCAGTTATTCTGGACACCACCCCTGGAGCTAATGCGAAACCTAATACAGCTGAGTTTCAAACCACTACACCAATCTCTTTCTCTCTCTCTCTCTCTCTATCTATCTTTCTAACGCCCGGACCATGTGAAAACATGTAAAAGGGTATTAATAACCCCTTGAGTGCGTGCAAATTATAAAAAAAAAAAAAGCTGTCAAGTAACTCCTTTATTAAACTTGAACTTGAACTTAAATAAACGTGATGTGCATGTTTTGTTGAAATGAATTGAATTATTGAATGAGTTGAATTATCTTACCTTAAAAAATTGCTCGTTTTGCACAGTTTACAAGTACCTAACGAAAATTCATTCAAAGTTTGGTAAAGGCGTACATATATGTATGTAAATAGTCTCTTTTTTATTTTTTTACAGTAAATAAATAGGCCGCTGATTTTAAACGTATGTTTAGAGATTAGAGATGTATAAGAAGAAAGGATACGTTACCATTTACATCAAGAATTAAATATGAGAAAACTTTACCGCAGATAGATGCAGCATTTGTTAAATGTTGACCAAAACCAAATTGGAAAACAAATTTCTCCACTATTTTTGCATCGTTTTAAAGAGGATCCAAACGATTTTGCCAACTGATTTTTTACTATGGATGAAACGTTGGTCTGCCTTCGGACGCTAGAAACGAAACAACAATCAAATTTGTGAGTAGAAGCCTGTAAAAGGTTGTTTTGCTTTTTGCTCGTTACAAAAATCCGTTTAGTATCAAGATTAATAATAGAATTAAGCGTAGTAATTTCTTGCCTCTCCTTCAGCAGGTAAGCAGGTAAATTTCATCGTCATCGTGCATGTCTGACATTTATGCAGTATTCAATTGCTACTTTCACCAATGCTTTCTGATTTGCTATACATTCTTCTGTTTTTGCTTTTTCATCTTTGATGTCACCTCTAATCAGATTGTCCAAATCCTTACGTTCTTCTGAAAGTGAAAAAATTGTGGACAGAGAGAAGAACAACCACCTATCAGCAGCACGGCGCGACTATCGAGCATGCGTCCACTCGCCGCGTCCACTTCGAACAGATTCCAGTGAAGGCCGAAAACCAAGAGATAGTCACTAGATAGTCCTAATTCTAGTGGTAGTATGAGCATCGTGCCCAGAGATAAAAAGTTGGGGGATAAACCATTAACGAGCTCAAGTGCGAGGAGTCCAGAAGGATAGTGCGAGTGGCAGTAAAAAGAAAGAAAAGCTACTCCGAGGGGATGCAAAGGCCTAAAGGCACACACCTAAGTGAATCCTCATAGAAAAAGGTATTCCCCTGGACTCCGATACGGAGAAGGAGAAACTCGCATGGGCTGAGGATACTATTAGGAAAGACGCCTTGAGTAGGCCCAGTGCAAAGAAAGTGAGTACTGAAAAAGGTACAAGTACTATGATGTTAAAGAGAGCAGAAGTTGCATTCGACGACAAGCCACAAGGACCTGTCGCTGATAAAGCGGGCCCCAGTGGGGTTGAGAAGTTGAGCACAGGTGAGAAGCGTAAATCTACATCGGAGGGAGTTGTCGCTAAGACAAACCTAACCTGTAAAACCGGCACCGAAGTCAATAAGAGGGGTGAAGGTAGACCACCTGTGTTAAAGTATGACACAAAGTCAACAAGCACTAAGGCAAACCACAAGGAGCTGTTGCCGATAAGGCGAGTCCTAGTGGAGTTAAAAAGAGCAGTACAGGTGGGAGGCGTAAGGCTACACCGGAGGGGGTTGTCGCTAAGATGAACCTGAGGTATAAAACCGGCACCGAAGTCGATAAGACGAGTAAAGGTAGACCGCCTGTGCTGGCAACAGACAAAAGGGAGCTGTTAGCGGCTAAAAGGGAAAGATCCCAAGAAGAAGACAACGCTCCAGCGAATGAAGGTCAATATGGCGGTTCAGTTTAGTGGGGTTACCCGGGGTGCTCTACAGCTTGTTGTACTCGACCTTCGCAAGCTGAGCGGACAGTACACCTTCAAACAAGGAAAATTGATCAAGAAGGCACTAGCCAAGGCGACCTTCGATCATATTCGAGGGGGCACTGGAACAACTGCATCGACGTTTGGCCTCACCAACTGCAAACGTGGAATCAGCACAGACTTGACTGAAAAGACCAAAAGTCCTATAATTTCGCTAAAGAGTCATCCCCACATTCAAACCCAGGACGGTAGCTGTACTCAAGGCAGTCCTCCTAGACGAGGTGCCAGAGAAGCCTAAAGCTAAGTTAACAGTACCAGATATGTATGTTAATAAGGATGAATTCCTCGGCTTCCTTAAAGCACAAAATCTACCGATTCCTATAGATGACTGGGAGGTCATGGCCACGGAAGCTAACGAAGACGGCACCATTAGTGTGATATTCGTTATCGAAGAACTACCGGCAAAACTTAGGAAAGAGAGCCATATGCAGCTCTTCTTCGGAGCTGGTGAGTTCTCCATGAGACTCTTGAAGAAAGTCGCAGCCTAGCGAGACGGCTGAAACTATTGAGGTGCAGGTAAATCTACATCACAGTGAGGCCGCCTCAGTCAACCTAATGCTGCTTCTCCACAAGGAGCAGCTTGACTTGACCCTAATCCAGGAACCATGGATTCTCCATAATCGGGTGAAAGGATTTGGGTCATATAACTATAATGTAGTGTATAATGACAACGAAGGTTAGGTCAGAACTTGTATCGTCGCCATGAAAAGTCTCCGTAACTGTTGACAAACTGATTGACGATCAAAAGATTCTGTGGGCAATTAAATCATTTGCAATTTATAAAGCACCCGGGATTGACGAGATACATCCTATAATGCTACAAGAATCGGGGGAATCTGTTTATCCATGGCTCATGTATATTTATGGCTGGTGTCTCAAACTGGACTATGTTCAAAAATCTTGGCGGGAAATTAGGGGAGTCCTCATACCGAAAGCGGGTAAAATAAACCACCCAAGCGCCAAGGACTACAGGCCAATAAGTCTAAACAGGGCCTGTTTAGTTAAAGAATATACGCTGGGTGCGTATTTTCCCTTTCCTGACATCGAAAGGGATTAAACAATGCATAAGGCCCAAATACATTCGGGAGTATACAGACGGCATGACACAAAATGTAGAATGAGAGTTAAGAGGGGTACTCCTCCGGGCGGAGTCCTATCGCCACTTGTGTGGCTCCTAGTAGTGGATGAGATATTATATATATAAGAAAGGAATGGCTTCAACGTAGCGGCCTACGCCGTTGAGGTTGCCATCTTGGTATCCGAAAAACTCCTTCACACACTCAGCGAACGACTGGATTATGCACTACTCCTAGTAAATATCTGGGTAAAAAGCAGAGGTCTGGGAGTGGACCCGACGAAAACCGAGTTAATACTTTTCACGAAGAGAAGATCGATACCAGAATATAAATACCCTCGTATGAACGGTATCGATTTGACACCTCAGAAAACTGCTAAATATCTCGGCTTAATATTGGATTCCAAACTAAATTGGAAAGCCAACATTGACAATCGAATCAAGAGAGCCTTTGTCCCATTATATACATGTAGAAGAGCATTCGGGAAATCATGGGGATTCAAGCCTAAAGTAGTATACTGGCTATATACAGCGGTAATAAGACCCATCTTATCCTACGGTTCGGCTTGAGATAAAATACCAACTTGAAAGCGTTACAAAAATTCAACGGGCAAGCTGTGTGAGGGTGACGGAATCGATGTGATCAAAACCAACAGCAGCTCTGGAAACAATACTAAGTCTGCTTCCACTTGACATATGTATACTGTGCGAACTCGGCAGCTAAAACTGCACTAAGACTAAGGCAAGCCGGTCTATAGTTAAACCTATTTTAGAAGAGTCCCTTTCGAGAATGAACTGGCCATCTTTACATACGGATCTAAAATGATCGGTGGTAAGGGTGACGGTGTATACTGTGAGTTTCGAAACACATGTCGCTCGTTTAAACTTGAGGACAGGTGCAGTGTCTTCCAAGCTGAAGTTGCTGTAATAAAACAAGCTGCGGATATGATTATTGAGGAAAATATTTCAGAAGAAATAATCAGCACCTATATCGACAGTCAAGCAGCCATTAAGGCTTTGCAGTCCACATCAATAAGATCCAAGCTCGGAAAAATCCGTAAAAAGCGACTGGATGACATCTCAGCAGCCAATACGGTGACCCTGTGCTGGGTACATGGCCACACGGATAACACGGTAACGAAAAAGCGGACGAATTAGCCAGAGAAGGGTCACTTTTGAACTCTTCACGGGCCCTCTCTGAAGCAAGTATACGCTTAGCACACTGCAAAGGGAGATAGACATTGAGGCTAATGAGGAGGCTAATAAACGCTGGTACCGATTAGATACATGCGCAACAGCCAAATCATTATGGCCAATCTACGACAAAAAGAGATCAATTAATCTTGGGGAACTAAGTCGCAGGGATATCCGAATAGCTGTTGGCGTCGTTACAGGACACTGTGTGATAGGTAACCACACAGCACAGCTAGGATTACCGCACAACGACTACTGTAGCAGTTGCAGGGACGAAGAGGAAATAGAATCCATTCGTCCAGCACTGGCCACTAAAATGACGTGATCTTGGCAGTCACTTCTTTTCAGAACTGGACGATTTAGGTGTTAATCTGGGTGGTTTAACTTAGCGATCGAAGACTGATATTTAGGGTTTTTAAATATTGGGTACAATGGACTCTTAGTGGTCTAAGTGAGCCGTTGACAATCCTGTCAACAAGGGCACCCATTTACCTAACCTAACCTAACATCCTTGTACCTAATGTAAATAACAAAGAAACTATTTTTCGCGCAACAGACCGTACGTGGTCCAGGCTAGCTTCTCGCAACCATTCGTGTGGTGCGGGTTATATGTTTCGAACAAATGAAAGGGACCTACAGTTTAGAGCCATATCAGAAAGGGCTTTGCTTTTTTTAAATTCAGAAGCTTTCTAATTATAGTTATTACTCTTGGACGTTTGTCAAACTTACAAACTATGTACCATAAAATAAATTTTACGGTAGTTACGTTATACTAATTGCGTAATTAAATACGTACCGTTTTTGTTTTGGAAAGTGCTGCGATTTCTCAATTTTTGTTTTCTCCTAAAAACTAAACCTAACCTATGTAGCCAGCCATAGTAAAAAAAGTCAAATTTCCCCCCTTAAAAGGCTACCCGGTACATCTCGCAGATCGCTATTTAATATCGCTCTACTGAAGCGACTGAAATTAGTAGCCTATCCACAGCTATCCTGACAACATGGAAGATTAGCGGCACAGTTAATTGGGATAATAAGCCCCGGAGTAATGCGCCTTCCAATCAACTTGATCTCGAAACTCGCCACCCTCTTTACGTTCGCCCTGCTATACTGGACATCATTGAAATATAATTTTCTGTAGCGAGATTCTATTGTTCTATACAAACGAAGGCAAGCCGCTTCGAACACCCGAATCATTTCCATCAACCACATGCGACAACCACATGCGAACATGGGCCTGAAAGGGCCATGCAGCAAATTATGTTCACCCCTGCTTCGAGTTGGCTGCTAGAAAACAGTCGCTTTGTAAGCGCAAAAGCATCCTTGGCCCTGGTCAGAGCAGCATCAGCATAGGTATATGTTTTTTTTAAATATAGGTAGATATTGATCTAGCCAGAATCCAAGGTAGGCAGGCACCCGTGCATTGGTTCTTGTTTTGTTCGACTGGGTATTCGACACCAGCTTAGACGTAACATGTATCGTGTCATGCCTCACCTTAAAACCGAATTTGTAGTCCGGAACTATGTATATACATACATACATTTCTCAACCCACTCAGTCTGGGCCCTATTCACTTTTTAGAATGCATTGTTGATCTTAAGAAAGAGACATCGAGACATCGGAGATTCCCCACCAACGGAAGAAAGAAATGATCATTTCTTTCATTAAAAACCGAAATTTAATGCAGTGGTAAAAAGTTATCGTATTTGCCTAGGTAATAACTAAAATATTGGTTTTTTTAATGTAGGAACATCTTAAAGACTCACTCAATACTAAACAAGCTGGTTTCCGATCAGTACTCCTGTAAGCTGTCAGAAGAATATGAGATGAGATGATCCAGTCAACAATGAATTTTTTTGCCAATATTCTTTTCACAAGTGACGATTTCGATTTGGCTACTTTGGCGCCGCTATACCAACAACTCTCAAGTTCTAACATGTTAAAAAAATTAAGTACAGACTAATTTGAATTCAAAATTTTCGCGGACCAAAACTAGCATGTGGGAGATTGTGCTGATACTCTGAGTTGGCTTTAATACATATAATTTCATACAAACTGGGGTCGAATTACCGCAGTCGATAACGAGTAACTCGTTAAGAAATGTGAGGATTCGGCATTACCGCTCTCGTGATCGAGCATTCACTATCGAAATTTGAGATGACAGCACACGTTATAGTGCGTCATTTCACTCGATCACTATTGTGCTGTCGAGCTATCGAGCGAAGCAACAAAGATGTGAGTATTTTTGTTTTCTAGTTTTTTTTTTAAGGGAGTTTACTAATATAAAGTTAATTTTTTTAATTAAGGCCCAATCAAAATAAGATCAATTTGTTGCAAAAAAATATTTTGGCCGATTTCGGATTTCGATTCGGAGCCGCAAACCAAGGGTCTCATAGCACAGTTACTTCAACACCGTCTACAAAGACGGCAAATTAACCCCTGCATAAAGAGGGGCGCCGACGCTCAACGCGTTCGCGATAATCATCATCGGAATCCGAGGACAAATAAACAAATAGATCCATTGTTTACTTCAATTTCACTGCAAATAATATTTTTCTATCTTTTTTATCAACCGGAGAAATGTCACTTTGTGAGTTGTAGTACAACTTCTCTAGTACAATTTTATTTTCATTCGATACGTGAGCTTTCGAGTGCCATCATCCCAGTGAGGTTACTCGATCATTCGATCACGAGTCCTACTCACTCACTCGTTATCGACTGCGGTAATTCGGCCCCTGAACTACCCTACCGCTTCGCTGCGTAACAAATATTAGCGCCAAGTTGGTACTTCGAAAATGGCCAATCATGAGACGTAGAAGGCACAGTACGAAATATACAGTGGAAGAAGAATAATGACAACTGAGGAAGAGTTGGAAAGCTGAAGCATTTCACCAGGAACCGCAATGGTGCTTACGTATGTAGCAGAAACCTTCCTACAAAAAGTACACAATATAAATATGTAAAATTAATACAAAAAGTAGCAATAAACCACGAGCTCAACCCGCCATCAATCTGTAGTAGTAAATCTTTGATATAAGCGTCTTTGGCGAAATAGTATGTGTTCAATTTGCAACATATGCACGTATATGAACTTGTGTCTAGTAGTTATTTTTTACATTTATATCAATAAATAAAATATTACTTTATTTGCAACCATTGGGTAGCGACGTCTTCTACATGCCTCGTTGAATTTTCTTCTGGTTTAAGTCACTGATGTTGATGTAGCATGAATTTCAAAGTCCATGCAAAATTAAAGAACAATATTAATTTTCATATGACTTATTTATTTATCTTTCTTTTCTAAAATAAACAAATGAATTTGTTATCATATATTTTTATTGCTAAATTTTTTAACAGAATTATAAATATATAAATTTTATTTAGGAAATCGTTATTAATACAAAAGTAAAAATATTGTTATAAAAATTAAAAATATGTATCACGTAATTTCTACATTAGGTTCGTTTCTTTTTTTTATTATCGATAATACATGCATTTAATTATTTTCATAGATCAACCAAAGATTTAATTACAAAATGTACAAGTTTCGATTATTATAGTCCAGCATCAATCGAACATTCCGAAATTTATTTTCTTTTAACATATGCTCGCATAGATAAAATGAAATATAATTGAATTTAAACATTTAAGCTTTTTTTACGTTAAAAGCGATGTATAAACGATTTATGTTTCTAATTTTTCACTAATTGATGATACTTTTTTTATTCTTCTTGTTCTTGTTCTTGTTTTGCATTTATATTCATAATATACTTTTACGGCATTTATATCGGCAATGAAAGAAAATAAAAAAATAAAACAAAATGACTACGGGTCCGAAATATATTTTGTCTCTGCAATTGCAATACTATTTTAATTAATACAAAAGTCTTTAATGTGGAAATATTTCGTAAACAGTCTAGCTACATAAATGTGCGGTAGTACAATACTATTTATTTTTATTTATATCACTTTTAGGATTACAGGC
The DNA here is from genome assembly GCA_946965025.1 of Blera fallax. Taxonomy (NCBI): domain Eukaryota; kingdom Metazoa; phylum Arthropoda; class Insecta; order Diptera; family Syrphidae; genus Blera; species Blera fallax. Next base: position 66,080,293 of record OX337244.1, read on the forward strand.
AGTTAAGTACTAAGCCTTTACAAAGTAGGAATGTATTCAAATTGTATAGCTCTTGGCCATGTGTCAATAAATGAAGGCTGTGTTTATTTAGCTTAAATAGAGTTTGGTCCTACATAAATGATAAATTACAATTCCTAGAGATTAAAATAGTGCTTGAGAAGGTATAAGTCTAAGAATTTTTGTTAAATTAAGAATATTGATAACTTTGATTGCCAAATAAGTGCATCTTTGTTTGCCTTATAATGTTAACATCTATAAACGATGTCGTCACTGTTTTGCATTGTCTATGCTTTGTGTAATTTCATAAGTAATAAAACCTACAAACAATAAAGCGAATAATTCTCCATTCTAAAATAAATAAATATTTGGTGCAAACAACTCATATAGAGTTTACGGTCTGCTTATCTTAACCATTCGTGTTAAATTTGTCGCAGAAAGCCCATATTGGGTCTAGCTTTTCGTGCAAGCTTTATATTTTTCGGACAAATGGAAGGAACTACATATGCATAACGTATTTGAAAGGTGTAATTGAGAAGCGTTGTATTCTCATGACAATTATTACTTTTGAACGTTTGTCAGGCATTCATGAGAAGTGTGACGGTGACAAAACGTTTTGGCGTTTTCTGGGGTTTGAAAGTCGAACATTCTGCTCAATACTACAAACGCACTAACTACTAAACTACGGCTCTCACTCCATCCTCCACTCTATTTGCAAAAAAGTTTTAAGATTGGTTTGAACTACCCCAAGAGGTATAACCTGTATAATTCGTGCAATGTATCAAGGGGGAAATCAAAAAAATAGCCAATATAAGTGTAGAAAATCAAAGAATACCTTTTTAAAATCTTTGTTTTTATAGTATAAGATATATTTAAAACAACGGAACGATCACAACTTGTTTTGCACGTTGCAATATAATAGTAGAAAAACAAGAAGAACATTTCAATTAAAGCAATTAAGAAGCGAAAGTTTATAAAACCATACAAAAAAACAAAGAGTCGAAAATAAAAGCAGAAACCTTTCAAATAAAAATATTAACGACTCCGATGAACGTTGGAATGTGCGTCTGGTAGATAAAAATCCTCGTTTCAATGCTCAAGAAAGCTACCTATCTACGAACCAGACGCAGAACCATGAGAAAACACAATATTAAAGGACAAGTCGGGAGAGGGAATTATTTTATAAATAGATATAACAAAAAGAAAAGGATAGTTTACATTGGATATTTTTAGATATACTCCCTGCCCTATGGCTAGCAAAAATGTTTACTTTTGTCAGGCTACAGACCAAGTCCAAAGCTTATAAGATAAGTTTTTAGCCGCTCTATAGCTTCAAGCATGTGATATACATAGTTGAACTAAAGCGATCTGTCGTACTGCAAAATAGATGGTGTTTATTATATTGTATTTATTTCTCTAAGTTTTTCTTTTAAATGTTCCATTTAAAGTTTGATATAAAATTTTGACTTTATTAGATTTTTTTAAACTTTTCATGAAATTTGTAATGAATTGCGGATTTAAATTTCCATTTTTTAGATTTTTAAGGTCTGCTTTCTAAGTAAGCAAGTAAGTGGTTGCCTATCAAACATGTTTTGATGACCTCACGAGAGAAATATCTTACGACCCATCTTATGGATCCACACTCTAACCAGAAACTTAATTGCTATGTAACTAAAAAGATCGACTTTCCCGCAGCTCAGAACTTGAAGCCAATGCACAATAATGCTATTTATTGTACCTCTTTGTGCAGGGGTCTTTGTGGAGTGCGGAAACATTCGGCTTGTTAGCATGCGTCTACCTTGCAAAGGGAAATTTATATTGTGAAAAGCAGGTGAAAGGAAAGGAGCTTCTGCGTCTAAAATGATAGCCAAGCTACACGTACGAAAATGTCCAACCCTTAAACTATTATCAAGATGCAACCCTTAAGCTACTTCCTAGTGCAAAAACTCGAGATTTCTAATGAACTTGCAATGAAAGGGACAAAGACTTCCTAGACATAGTTCAATTCTTAGGTTTGTTATAAACACTCTATTTGTGGTATCACTCTATTGGATGCAGACAGTCCAACTGTAGAAGAAAATCCACCGATCCCATACTGTAGGGCTGTCTCTTGAATTTGGTCAAGTTCTTATAGCAAGCGTTTAAAATTGTCAATGCATTCCCAGTAATTATGGCTTATAATAACAACTCAGTGTCATTTAAAAAATATAATTATTGCAATGTTTATGGATGATATTAATATAGTTATTCCCTTGCGTACTGCAAGAGAAAGTATGTAGAACCAAGAGTTCGATTTATTGTCACATGACGACATTTTCAAACATCCGTGTCAGCCAAATACTTTTACTATTCATTAATGTACCTCACACAATATTCTAACTTTCATGAATTTGAAAATTACAAAAATACAAGGCTAATACACAAAACTTAATAATGTATTCGAAAACAACAACTACCGGAGGTCAATATAAGACGCTGTTTCTCGTTGCAAATATCGAAGTCTTATTGTAATAATTATATATTCAAATGATTTATTTGATTAGAATTACTTCTGTAACATAGTTTCCATCAGAAAATGAGTTCAGCCCATTTACAACTCGGTTATTCTAGAGAATGTTTTCCAGTTGTTTTAAAACATGATAAAAAAAACATGCAAAAAAGTTTCAAGTCTTTGTTTAGAATAAATAATTGTTCCTCTTTTTGTTTAATTTTGATGCACTAAAAAGAGCAAATCTTTACAAAAATGTTCGTTGAATGATATATTATAATGTATTTTTAGGGTCTTTCTATAATTAATTACATTAATTAATAAATCTATTACTTATGCACATATTTAATTTTATATACGTAAGTATGTATGTTTGTAAAATAATGGTTAGCAAAATATACATTTCTTAAGGTAAATATACAAATAAAAGTTTCACTTAAGATAATCAAAACAATTGAAATCGTTAGTATAAAATATTTCTAAGATGTTTTTGTCGTCTAGATAACAAATAACAGAATTCAGAGAAATTATCAAAATTTATTATAAACTAAAAACTTTTCTAGGATGAAGTAGATTTCATTGTTCGATTGAGAGAAGTCATTTATAGTCGCTTGATTATGTGAACCATTGTTCAAATTTTGGGTTGCCCAAAAATGTTTCACTTTTTATAACAAATGGGGAACATTTAAAAACGCTTTTTATAACGTCTATTTCGCAAGTTGGTTCAACCCAGGTTTTTTTAAGATTTTTCGTAGTATGCCCAATGCAAGTTTGTCGAAATCGAATGTATTGTGTGTATTTTTTGTGATTTATTTAGTAATTTAGTTTTTATTTTCGGCACATGATGCTCTCTAATTTTCGAAAAGGCAGAACCTCTATTTTCGAATGACCGGTTGAGGTTTATATGAACCAAATAAAAAATTTAATTGCTAAAAAGACAGGCTATGCCAGGCACATACCAGATATATTTCAAATATGAAAACAAAGATTACAAAATCATTGGGACCAAGGCAATTACAGGTAATTGGTTTTTACGGATATTAGAAGTTCACAATTAATGACCGAAAATATTTTGTTCATACCGATTGCATATTAAGGCTACGGATATGCCGATTAAGGCTACAGGTATGCAATAATGTCCACTTGACGCAATAGGGACTGATAAATAGTAGATCACCAAAGCTTATTTTCCAAAATAAAGGGTTTTCCCGAATATTAGAGCCTAAACTTAAACATTGTCCGAGTATTAGAGATTGCCGGTTAAAGTACGAGTTACAGAAGCAACATTGGCTTCTAAAAGGACATACATATAATTGACATTCTACAGAAACAATGAGTTTTAGGCCACATATTTATGACTTATTGTTGAGAAAAAACTGGAATAGAGTTTCAAGCCAGTTGGTTAGACAGGCTATTTTTATTGCAAGTGTTTACTTCGTTTGGATGCTAGTACATATTTTCAAATTATCACTTCAAAGATATATATAGAACACGCTATGTATTGACTTTCTTCTTCTTCTTTCCTTTCGTTCGGCGAGGTCATGGTCAGAACTATAGGGATCATAACCCTCCCACTTTACTGCATCCCTACTGGTCCGTATGTTCGTGCCTGATCTTTTTGACTTTTTCACGTTCAAAATATAGGCAAACGCTATAAACTGATCTTCTTTAAGGATCGACGTTTTGTTCGAAAACTTTCACTTGCACCGAGCTGCTTCGCTCTACTCACAGTAACCACTGAGCCACGCCGCTCACACAGCGTATTATAGACGATTTTATATTGGAAGTATTTTCAAATTATTTCTGAAAAATATCATGTGAATAAATCGTTAGTTTCAGAAATTAAAACCCGGTAGCGCAAAACGAAAATTTGCGGAAATGAATGGTGGCACTCGCCTGTATAAAACTACCCAACAAAGTTGAAATTCAACTTTCATACTTGCTTCGAAATAGTTGGGGCTAACATGCGTTATAGGCCTGCTAAAAATCCAATGATTCTGAATCAGAACCGAAAATAATTACTGCAGTTTTAAAAAGAGCACCCCAGTAGGGAGGCGCAGAAGTGAAATGCTATTCTTTTAAGTCACGAATCGAGTATTCAATATAGTGGTAGTGATGATATGTTCCACTTGCGGACACCATACGATAGTTTTAATCAACTATCTTAAAACTGTTAAGCATGGCGGAAAAAACGTAGTGAAGATGTGTTTGTTTGCTGCTTGATTGGGGCCTTGCATCACTTATGTAAATGGAATTGCAGATCAATACATCACCAAAACATCCAAAAAAGTAGAATGGAAATACTGCTGTTTTGGGCAAAGCACTGACTCTAAGCACATTCGAGATTACTCGATTAAAACATAGTTAAAGGATATAAAGCTTAGGGTAGTGGATTGACCACCGCAGTCATCAAGGCTAAATCCGATAGAGATATGAAAATCGTCAAATTCGCAACATTTTCTAAATGCATATGAGTTTTCTCCAAGAACAGGCGGCAGCATGGAATCAAATTCCATCAGAATACATTATAAAAAAAAATTTTCAAATACATTATTGATCTAAATTGAAAGTTGCGATTATTTTATCTCGTATGCATTTTTTTAAAACCATTTTTGGTTTAAATTTGGATTTTGATATCGAAACAAGGTGGATTTTTTCAGATTTCACTTCAGGCAAATCTCTATCAAAATATTACGCAAAAAATAATGTTCTTTAAAATTTGGCGTTAGTCAAGCACCTTTAATTTTTAGATTATAGTGAAAATTTAGATTTTGCCTGAATACGGAATAGCGAAAGCATTTTTTCGAATGACTCTGAATAATCAAAATTTTGAGAAAAAAACGTGTTACAAAAGTAATACTAATAGAAAGCAAGTAAAAAAATCTAAAGCTATTAATGAAGCTAAATTTGGGGGACTTACTTATTGCGATATTCTCATATAGAACGATTAATTTATGTACATATGTATGTATGTACGTATATACTTCAAAAGGGTATGCTATTGTTTAGACATCTGTGTAATACCTAATATAATTCCAATTTAACGATGCTGAATCTATGTATGTATCAATGAAATATATAATGGTTCCTCACATAACATCGTGCACAATCTCTCAACTTATTTCATTGGAATAGTCCGCAAAGCTAATTATTGTATGCATAATGTATAAAAATATTATATGTAGAAAACACGCAATTCAACTGATTTTAAGATTTACCGGAATGTACATACAACCTAGGTAAGAAAGAATATTATATTTTTAAACAAAGCACCTTTTATTCAATTTAATTGAGGAACCACAGCTTATAGAGTTCTTCTCTGCTTTAAATTAAATTAGAGGTAGTTATGGACAAATATATTAATTTAATTTATTTGAATACATTAATTTCAGCTCATTGTGTAATTTTTTGTTACTTTATCTTGAAAATAAATAAATTTAAACCATTTCTATATAGGTGTAAGGTTATATTGATCAAAACAATAAGAGAATTTATTTAAAAAAAAAATAATCTAATAAAAACAAATACGTACAAATTTTAACATGGCTGGGATCATGAAACTATGCTGATACATTATACTTGTGTAACACACTGTGCATATTTTTCTAATTGATTTTTAAGCAACTCTACACGATTTGACTCATCGCGTAACATTTTTTGAAGATCATCAATTGTTTTTTGCTGTACTTGCACTATTGCTTCTAGACTTTGAACGCGTTTTTCGAGTTCCACTATTTTAAATGCGTCCGGAGCAGATAAGTCCATACTTTCATCCCCATGAATAACGACAGTAGTTGATGATTTTTTGGATTGCTGTGTTTGCATTCGTGCTACGTTGATTTTAGTTGGTACATTGGTCGGTGGAATGTTAACTTCATTGTCTTCAGCCACAATACTATCTTTACCTGCTACCTTATTGATTGCAATATCAGATATTGATTTGATTACATCAGTTTCATTTTCGATTTTTTTATCGACAGAAACTGCTTGAAAATGCGAAGAAGATTTCGTTACAACATTTTGAGTTGACATTGAAACATTGCTGTCAAGAGTCTTTTTAGTTTTACTAATATTTGTCACAACTGATGTGCTGGCTTGCTTTTCTTCCATACCAATCTTAGTAGTGGTATCTACAATAGTTGTCCTAGGCTCGATATATGGCGAAGTTTTCTTTTTTACTTGACTTGCTTTCAACTCATCCATCCATGGAACTTTTTTCTTTTCCCATTCTCTACTCTTAGGCTTGACTTGTTCATCACTATCTGCGGATGATGAAGGGGGATTTTTTGAGTCGTCGAAGTTATCATCGATGCCATTAAAGTTGATAGAGTTTCTATTGCTGCTTTCTGTTAACAAGTTCACTGATACTGAAGGCGGCCTTCGTTTTGGGGCTTTTACACGACCAGCTCGCATATCCGGGAGCATCGATGCACGCTCTACCTTATCGAAATCGCTATCGCCATCAATAAACCTATCTGAACTACTTACTTTTTCATTATTGTCAAGTGATTCTAAATTGAATTTGCTACTGGTGCCACCATCATTGGCATCCTGGGAAACGGTAAGCTTTTGTTCCACGTTTTTAACTTTCTGTCTTAGACCTGATATTATGTTGCCAGCAACATGTGTTACAGCACTGGATTTTTTACCTGGAACAGTTGGCTTTTTGGTAAGTAATGGGGGCGGTGCCTTTTTTTCATCCAAGTTTTCAATGCTTTTTCGTGTTTCGCCTGTTTTTAAATCTAAATTCTTACTTGTTCGGTCAACAGATGTAGATGGTGCTATAAGTTCAAAATTTTTATTTTCCAAGGACTTCCTTTGGGCAGCCACATTACCACTTTGAATACCTGTTTCATTAAGTATATCGTCTAGAGAGTCTCTTGAGCCAAAGAGACTCTCCACTCGGCTTGTATTTGGAATGTTTGAATTAATGCTTTTCTTGGTATTTGTCTTTGCAACAGGTTCTACATGTGTCAGTCGGATGTCTTTTGGAGATGATTCTGAAAATATACATAAATAAATAAATAAATTTGAAGTAAATAATAATAAAATGTATTTTTAAGTTAAAACTAATTTATATAGAACTGTAAGTTCATATTTCATATACCAATATGTGAATTATTCAATAGTAGCCTGTTAAGTATAGAGTCTTCCTATTTATAGCAAATTTCATCGTATAGCCGCCACAATAGTGTGACCACATTTACGCATTGATAGTCCCGTTAGAGAGAAAATCATTGTAAATTATAATTATTATTCTACACAATTTTTTTTTCCAAACCTTTGTAAAGAACAAAAACAAATACAAATATTTGGTGCAACAGACCGTATAGTTTTTCGCAATCATTCATGTTCTGCGTGTTATATTTTTTCGCACAAATGGAATGGTTTCTTTACTGAGCGGGAGGTTCGAGTCCCAGAAAACACGAAAAAGTTTTTTCATGGTCCCACCTCTCGCAATGTCTGACAAACGTTCGAGAGTAACAACTTTCATAAGAAAGCTTCTTAAAAACAAAATTATCCTTTTGGATATGGCTCTAAACTGTAGATCCCTTTTATTTGTGTGAGGGCATATAACACGCACAACACGAATGGTCGCAAAAAGTCCTTGACCACATTACGGTTTGTTGCGCCAAGTATTTTTGAAAGGGTTTCTCATGAGAGTTACTACCCTACATTTGTGAGAGGTGGTACCTTGAAAAAACTTTTTGGTGTTTTCTGTAATTTGAACTCTGAACCTGCTGCTTAGTAGTCCAACGCACTAATCACTGAGCCATGGCTCCCAAATTTGTCAATTATAATTTCACATTTACAATATACCATTAAAAATATGTATGTATATACAATACATGGTATGATACTCAATGAAATCGTTTCAACGATTTGTCGCAAGTAATATACATATGTATGTACATATAATGCCAAGTTTTAAAAAATCACGCACACCGAAGTTTTGATTGGGTTATTACTTTTCATAACGCATGTAAAAGTCATGCGTTTAGTTTTTATTGTTTAGGGGCTAGAGATGATGACAAACAGACCGATTGGCGGATGTTCTTGCGGGAATTCTTGAGAGCTGTATAGGAAATCGTGAAAACAGGAAACCATTTTGTGAACTTGTAGTTACAAGCGCTTAAAATAAAATTATTCATACTTAAATCTTTTGAATTTGGAATGCAAGTTATACATAGCTCAATTGATTTTGTAGTACATACATATAATTAAAGTTTGACTCACAAAATTTTAGTAAATTGGAATACATACTCGTATTTCAAATTGCAGGGTACGCCTTTATAAGACCTACCAGGTGCTTTGATTATGCGAAAAACATTGAGTTCATTGAGTTAACAAAAAACGATCGAAAGCTACACATGTATGTTTGGGAACCTGCATGGCGATTGATCGGGAAACTACTGACTGACCAAAACATGAATCGGGCCAGTACCGCAACAATCAAGTTCGTAATGTAGTGCTTGCCTTACCTCCTCGTGGCAACTATATGTATAAATCCTTGTACATGTAGGCTAAAATTGCAAGTGCGAGATTGTCTAGGGTCTTAAGTCTAGACTAGGTAACCTGGGCCAGCAATCCGCGTTACCGAAAATTAATTGCTACAGAAACTGACACAATGCCTTGGATAAGGACTGATAACACGTTGACGACTTTTGGCTATCGTACGCGGACAAAGATTGGTTTCTGGAACGTAAAGACGCTCCTTGACTCACAGAGTGAAGGTCCTCAGAACGCCAGATTTCTTCAACTCGAAAATGAGTACCAGTCCCCGACGCGTAACACTGTATTGCTCTACTCTGGAAGACCATCCGGGAGCCCCAGTGGATATGGAGATGGACTGCTGTTAACACCTACAGCACGCAGAGGCCTAATTTGATATTAGGATATTAATGGCCAGATTCCGGACTAGAGTACGTCGCGTCACCATTATAGTGTTACGCCCCCACGGATGGCTCATCTGAGGAAGAGAAGGAGGCCTTCTACAACCAGTTGGGAGCTGTTTTCAGTGCAATACCCAACGGCGACATAGTCATAGTGATGGGGGACCTGAATGCCAAGGTAGGCAGCGACAACGAAGGGCTCAAACATGTTATGGGACGACACGGATTAGGCAACCGCAATGACAATGGCGAAAGGTTAGTTGACTTTTGCAACGCAAATCGCCTTGTCATACCATGGTGGCATCATGTTTGAGCACAAAGCCTGCCATAAGATCAGCTGGGTGTCAACTGACAGGCAAGCAACCTCCAACCAAATTGATCATTTTGCCATCAGTCGCCGTTTTAGAAGTAGTCTCCTAGATGTCCGAAACAGACGAGGACCGGGCACGGAGTTGGTACGAGATCACCATCTTATGATAGCGACTGTCCAGTTACGCATTGCTGCCGTTCGAAGATCTAACCACACGAGAACACCCAGGTTCAACATCGACCGACTGAGAGATCACAGAGTGCGCCAAGAACTAAAGGATCATCTTTCACGTGGAGTGAAAACAATCATGCTGTGAAAACTGTTTTCACATCATGTGCTGAAAGGATTGTCGGTCGATCACAGGGAAGACACAGGAGGATACCTGGAGAAGGATCGACGAACGAAAACAGCTTCGAGCTCGAATTGCAGCAACTCCAGTAGCAGGGAAGATCGAGCTAGAGTCCCTATATCGCATGAAGATGAGAGAAGTGCAGCGTAGCGTGCGACGTGACAAGCGCAATTACACCAATGCGCTGGCTACGGCATCAGAAGAAGCAGCAGCTAGGTGCGACAACAGAACCGTTTATATAGGTAGAATCACAAAATAGCTGTTTCTTCTCTCTCTCTCTCTATCGCTATCTATCTCTATCTATCTTTCCGACGCCCGCACCATGTGAAGACATTTAAAAGGGTATTCATAACCCCTTGAGTGCGCGCAAATTATAAAAAAAAAGGTCAACACCCGGTGAAAAGCCTAGACGGTTCTTTGCTCATATCGGATGAGGATCAGCTCAAGAGATGGAAGGAGCATTTTGCTTCGGTCTTGAACCTAGTATTCACCAGCAATATGCACCCAAGTCAGAAAAAGCTGTCCGCGGAAAGAAATGCCCGAATTCGCCCCAAAACCCCCAGATCATTACCGCTATCAAAGCATGGAAAACTAATAAGGCGGTAGGATTTGACGGGATACCCGCGGAGCTTTTCCGATGTGCGCCATCTGCATCGGTTGAGCTACTGCTCCCATTTATTGGGAGAACATGGGAAGCTGAGAGTTTTTCGGATGAGTGGAAGAAGGGGATGATCGTCAAACTCCCTAAGAAAGGCAACCTAATGCAGTGCGAAAACTGGAGAGGCATCTGCATGCTGCCTGCTGCCTGCTGTGGCCAAGATAATAGTTAAAATAATCCTGGAGCGAATCAAAGAACACCTCAAAGACACACTCGACGACGTAAAAGCAGGAAACCGCTCTGGATCCTCCTGTGTCGACCATATAAACACCCTGCGGATCATTTTCGAACAGTGCGTTGAATATCGATCGCCACTTCACCTGCTATTCATCGACTGTGAAAAGGCGTTTGATAGTGTCAATCGGGAATTTATTTGACGGGCCTTGCGCAGGAGGGACATAGCAGATAAATTAATAGGGCCCACATGTCACGTTTTGCATAGAGGAAAGCTGTATGACGAATTCGAAGTTCAAAGTGGGGTTCGGCAAGGCTGCATTCTGTCACCAATACTGTTTTTATTGGTGATTAGCGATGTGCTAAATGCAGCTTTATGGACAGAAAGCGGAGGAATTCGATGGACTCTTACATCCGAACTCAAGCAGCTGGACTACGCTGACAATGTGTGCTTACTATCTCATAGAATAATGGGCCTTCACCAAATGACAACAAATGTGGAGAGGGAAGCAGACGTCGTTGGGCTGAAAATCAACTCGGCAGAAACAAAAATAATCAGCCTAAGACCGAACTGATCAAATCATATATTCATTGCTGGACAAACGGTTGAGAGAGTAAAGAGTTTCCAATACCTTGGAAGTATTGCCTCAACCGATGGCGGAACCGAACTGGATGTAGCCAGCCGAATATGCAAGGCAAAATCTGCGTTTAGGATGCTATCAACGATTTTCCGTAGTAATGCTATTAGCTTAAACACCAAGCTACGGCTGTTCCGTTCCAACGTTGAATCCGTGCTGCTGTATGGATGTGGTACTTGGAGGGTGACCACTACTATCACTAAGCTGCAAACGATCGTAAATAGATGCCTACGCAACATCTTAAGGATTTTTTGGCCGAACCGTATCTGGAACGAATAGCTTTACCAGAGAACGGGCCACGAACCTATAGGCACAACTATACAGCGACGAAAGTGGCAGTGGATTGGGTACACATTCCGAAAAGGTGACAGGTCCATAGCTAACCACGCAATGGAACCCGCTTACTCAGGATGGCAAATGAAAAAAAAAATTGACTCTTTAGACAAAGTCCTTATACATAAGGATTAAACTGAAGATTTCAACAAAATTGCCGAATAAAAATTGCTACTTGACTGCGTTGTGATAAAAACCATTACAATTATTTTGTCCACTGTTAATTGTAACTGAATATATCAAGTAACAAAAAACGAGCCCAAACGAAGCTCTAAATTGTACAGGATTTTTCTCGAGAGAAGAAAGTAGCCAGTGTCTTGAAAAATGTGACACGGCCCTCACAATCGCCTGATTTAAATCCAAAACAGTTCTTTTGGGAAGAGCTAGACAGAAATATACGTCACCAATGCCCTTACTCGAAGCAGACGATGTGAAGTGAAATCGAGGGAATAGTATTCCACCAAGTACCAGCAACCCAGTCATGCTCTACTTTATTGAAGTCGGGTGAAAAAATTCTTTGCAAATTCAAAAGAAAAATTTTTCCAGTAGAGAAGTAGATTCATTGACGCGCTTTACGAAATTTGAAAAACCATAGTGAAAATTTTCCCAAGTGGCAAGAATAGAACAAATATCGTAAAATAAAAAGAATAAACGATATGTATAAACTGGACAACAAGTACCATATTTTGCAAAAAAAATATTAAAAACATATGTGTTTATCATTTTTTGGCGGGATTCTGTATGTCTATAACATGTAGGGCGAAGGGACACTAGCTCTCCAGTTCACCAAGTCTTTGACGCCACTCCAGAGGAACAATGCGGTAAAAAAAAATTGGAGTGAAAGACCGGCCTGACTGGACATGCTTGTAGATTGAAGATCAGGTCTGCCCGGACTGTAGCGCCAGCTCCAGCAAGTAAGTAAGTCTATAATTACTTAAACTCAGGAGGTGCTGACTAACTTGGTTAACATACATTTCAATTAAAGCTTTAGATGTTGCAAGAAGCAGTATCACGAAAACGTTCACTAGATATGTAAACACTAGAATGTTTACATATATATGTAGATTTGTACATTCTGCAAAACTGTTTTAAACGATTAGATTATACATATGTAAATTTTTATGTATCTTGATGAAAATGTACGTACCTGATCATATGCGCAACCCACATTGAAGTATGATCTTCTCAGTACAAGAAAAAGACTCAAACGTCACTAAGAACTATCTAGGACCATCAACATAACAAGGGGATGCCCATAGGTATGGGTATTATATCCATAGTACTGATTGCGACATTGTACTTAAGAGACTTAAGTCAATTCAAGAACCATATTGTGGGCATAAATATAACTAACAAATCAATATTAGCATGTACAAGGAAAAAAAAATTCAATGGCTGATGTTGAAAAGGCTCTTAACGACGAAACTAGCTCCAGCCAAAGTGAAATATCTAAGAGTATATCTAGGCAGCAAACTCATTTGGAAAAAAAAACACACGGAAGAGATTTTTAGGAAAGCAATTTCTCATGATAAATTGAACTCTGGCGGGTAAATCTTGAGGACGGAGTCAAGCATTTTAAAATAAATAAAATAGATACATCTACTACTATTATAAAATGAAGTTGATATTTCTTTGTCCGGTGTTTGTAAGAAAACGGCTGAACCGATTTTAATGATTTTTTTTTATTGATTACGAAATCGTATAGACCAGGTTTAGATAAAGCTACTAATATAGTTTTGTGCTTGGGAGACCACGAAAAGAGACAAAATAACTTAGAAACACAAATAACACCAAGTTTGCCTTTGTCGAATTTAATCAAATTAGTTTTTTAAAGAGGCAAATTTCAAATCCAAAATCATGATTCTACGTCATCTAGAAGCTGAGCAATATCAAAAATATCATTTGCAAAATTCACAATTTGCTTAATTTTTCTTTGATCATGTCGCCCAAGCATGTCTCAGTGGTGATAATAATTTTCATTTTTATTTTCTTCTTTATTCTCCTTTCGCTACCTCTTCGCTGAATTTATGAGCAGAGGCGAGCGGCTGGCGATAGGAGGATATGTGTTTCCTTATTCTTATTTTTCTGCTATACATACATACTGGATGGGTTGTGTGCATGTTGTGTGCATGTTGTGTCTGTGTGTGTTGTGGTAGTTATAATTGAGTTGGGTAAGTTATAATTGAGTTGGTAATTGTATTTCAACGAGTGTGTGACGTCAGCTAAAATGAGTAAGAGATATTCTAATATTCTGATATTGGGCGAAGGAGTAAATATACAAAAATTAGGCGGATGTCTCGGCTGAGAAATGTGCAAAGTTCCACTGTTAATAGACTTGGTTCTGTTAGTGAACGGTTTATTGTTATCGGTGAAAATGTTGTCCGACCGTGGAGCCTAAAGAAAAATTCATGTTTTCAATATGAACGTTTCATTTCATACGAAAAGGAGTCGCATGTAGGTATACAATGTCTGAGGTTTGTAGCTTTTGTGGTGCACGTCAAGTTTACCACCTTATCGGAACATTAAAGCCTGACAGTAACGCTAATCCCAATTTTCTACAAATCTATTTCATGGGGAATTCAGAAGCTGAATACATTTCTGTCTTAAAACTGGCAGGGCGCGAAGCAAGGCGAGCACGGGTCAGCTAGTATATGTATATTATCATTTATCGTTATGATCTAGCCAAGTTTCAACGAGGAAGACAAGAAAATTTAACTTAGAAAAAAGCTTCCTTACGAAGCCCAGTCACATATACATATGTATGTATGTACGTATGTATGTACGAAAAATTGCAGGAAAAATATCCACAGAAAATGAAAAAGAAAACTAAAACGCAAAAACTGTGTAGAAATGCCTACAAAAACATCATAAACTGAACAGATTGCCTTTGCTGGCTACTCAGCCATGTCGATATTGAAGACAATGAAGAGAAGGATTCCTTAGAACAGCAAGGGGGACAACAGAATCCTTTATACGACCTAAACCAATCTGCGGTATCAGACTATACCCTTATAGAAAACTTCAGGAGAGTGGAGAAGGAGTACAGGACCAAAAACTGAAGAAACAATCAATGCTTCGGTCTAAGCAAGAACAACCTAGGCATACTAACATGAATCCTAAATGCATAGTTAAACTCAAGTAAACTAGATACATATGTCAGTGGAGGGCCTTTCCAGATTCTGCAACGAGTCCAGTACGACTCGGGAACATATACTCTAATCATGTGAAGCACTCATCCACCAAGTAGTCAAATATCAAATAAGGACGTACCCACCATAGTCCCGCTTCTCATTCCTCACATTCCTCAGAGAAACTGGTCTCGAGAAGATGCTCTAGCACGGACAATTCTTGCTTTAAAGGTTCATAAATCCAACTCAGAGAATAGTAATAAAGCAAGAGGACAGCGAGTAAATATTTTGAAGGTCTCGAGAAATAATTTTTAAAACTTCAATGAAACTTAAATAAAAATGTATGCAGCTTGCTTTGGACTATGTAATTTTACTAATTTAAATTACCCTTCATTTTAAAGAAAGGAAAGAGATTGAATAAGTACTGACGCACTTCAGTAAAAATTAAGATCATTATAAAATGCAAAAACTGAGAGTATAAGAAATTTGTATACGATTCTCCTGATTATCTGTCCGTCATGAAGCTTTTTGCTTGGTCGAGGCTCAAAAGATGGCACCAGTTGACAGGAGCAAAAAAACGATCAAAAAAATTCTAGTGAGGATAACCATAAATGCAATTAATTCGCGACATACATACATAAGTTTAGAAAGATACTTAGATAGAGGGAGGAAGTTCAGGTGGATGTTTGCGATTGGCAGATAACTGGGATGCATTTTTAACTGAAAGTGGACTTTGGTGGGTCATTCGCTGTACAGTACGGACTTAGCACCTTATCATTTCCTTTTCACATGTGAGGAAATGCGCGGATTGCATTTTACAGCTTGTAAACAGGTGCACAAAGTATGTTGGGCTCAGTGCTTTTAGGGCTGGTTTACTCCCATGCAAAAGTGTTTACAATATCGAGACGAAATTAAAAAAACTTTAATAATTTTGTAGTTTACTTCGTCTTTGGCAAAACTTAAGTAGCAGCCTGTGTAGATATTGCCAAAACAGGACATAAATGAACGTCTAACATTTTTAAAATTACGTGCAGCAAATCAGAGATTCTAAAAAAACAACACCTTAACTTATACTCACCATCAAGTGGTAACAATTTGACGAAATTGTCAGGAAAAACGCCCACTTTGCCATTGACTTCACCTTTCCACCAGCCTTTGTCGGGTAAATCCTTATTTACTATTACGATAATCTCCCCAATGGCCAACTCTAGTTCATCGTCATTCTGCGGACTGTAAGGAAATTCTACACGACAGAATTCTCGAACAGGTCTTGGTGGGAGAACTGGAGCCGTATAGCCATCACTGGAAGCATCAGCCAATGCACCCAGTCTATTATTACTATGCGCATCTTCTTTAGAATTGCTTTGACTTTTAGTTAGGCTATTTGACGGTAATTTCTGTATTGTGGTGGCAGGCTTAGTTATTGTAGTCGATGTAACTGCTTCTACATTAGGCGTGGGTCGTTTTGTTGCAAAAACTGGCGACGTCTGTATTGCAACAACAAAGTTTGATGGAAAAACCCCAATTTTATTACTTAGTTTCCCTCTCCACCAACCTTCTTCAACCTAAACAAGAATTATAAGAATATTTAATAAAAATGTAATTTAAATTTTGTTTACCTCTCCCAAGAATTCTATTACATCTCCTACGGCTAGAGATAGCTCATCTTCATTCACCTGTGTATAACTATATATGGCTTTACACCGACGTTGAGCGGTTGCTGATTTGTCTCTATAAGTAATAAGATAAACCTAATGTTTATAAACATTTTCAATACTTAAAGATATGAAGCAGTGGTGTTCGTTACCTTAAAACAACAGTACTGCTTTCATTATTATCAATAACATGAACAAAATTATCGGGAAACATTCCTGTTCTTCCAGTTGAAGTAAGGGTTCCTTCCCACCAACCGCCAGGCTGCTGTATAATATTATGAATGATTTGACCTTTAACAAGGTCAAGCTCGTCCACTTCTTTGGCCTTATAATCGTATTCCACAACAGCAATTACTAAAAATTAATATAAAAACACAAATTACTTCATGAAAAATCCTTAATATATAAAAAATTTCATCGAGTGTGCTGTTAGGGCTATCACACAGTAATACTCGCAGATGCATGGGGTAATTATGTTACTATATTCACCCACAGTTATAAATAAATTATCTTTCATTTTCAAGACGCTGGCATTTTACGAGAACAATTTCCGTCGTCAACATACACATTCATACTTATAATCTATTAACATCGAATGAAGTAAACTGTACATAGTACCAAAATACAAATGCATACATATGTATATAAGGTCTATAGCATATGCATTATATAGTGCCGCCGAATGAATGTCTATGTCTCATTGGAATTACAATTTCAATCCTCTTTGTACTTTTTATCACTACCGATAAGAAAATTATTTATTGTTGTACGATTACACCTTACTTGTCATGAAATCGTAAAATAATATGAATCGAAAGGAAATACTCTGAACTTGTACTGAACTTAAAGAAATTATGACGAATTCGTTAATTTAACTTCCGGGCATATTAACTTCAAACTAGCAGAAAGTATGAATGTAACTATGGAAGAGAACGTTTTTTCTTTAAAACAATCTTATCTGAACGAAGTCGGGGTAAATGAAACTAATAAATAGTAAAAACTTAAACATTTAGATTTAACTTGCTTTTCCGGCAATAGATGAAGAACAAAGATGTTTGTGATATTTTTTTAGCTAGGCATCGTTCTCTTTTGAGACCTCGTATCTACTCTGTTTCAGTGACTTTAATCTAACGCCCTTGACTTCTAATCGAATAAATTTGATCCCGAAAAAATGTTAGTAGAAAAATTGATGCATATCATCAAATCCGACATAAGTCAGAAGGTACCTTTAAGAATATCTAAGTACGCAAATCACAATTTGGCGATAAGTTTATTCCGACAAATGGAACTGCGAATTGGCCTAAAAACTTGCAAATTCACAACATTTTAACTATTTTCTGTGGTGCTACACTATTTTATGCCAACAAACCAACAACAATCGACGTCCTGAAAGTCAACAATTCTTGTGTTATTCGTCACATACAAACACCATTGCTCGAAAAAGTACTCAAAATCAGACGATTTCGATTTCAATCGCGTTTTGAAATCATCTTTATATAATAACTCAAAATGAATTGATCTTTCGAATAACAAAAGATTTTGACTAAGAATTCATAATGGTAGGCTAACCAATATCAGACTCCCTACATCAGGCTTATCTGAAAGTTCCTTATTGGACCAAATTATTTTCAGCATCCTTATCAATACCTTCAACAGCAATATGTCATCTCTTTCGCTGATGATTTAAAGCTCATTGGTGAAATCAGCTCAGTGCGTGACTCCTCATGTATTTAAACGTCCATCAAGTGGCTAGTAGCTTAGTGCTCCGAAAATTAGTTGCCTCTGAATACACTGTTATTTCATTGACATGAATGAATGCACTATTTTTTATCTATACGACTACGTTATTACTAACCATATTTCAAAAAGAGTCGATAAACATTTAGATCTGGGCGTGGTACTTGATAAAAAGACTATATTTAACGCTATATATTCATGATACATCTCCAGAGGTCTTATTAATGTTTGCAGTCTAATTTCAATATTTAATTCCAATTTAAAATACTTTAGAATATAATTTCTATATTTGCTACCCAATATGACGTTCATTCACCCGGTTTTTATTTTACATAAAAATCTTATTTTAAACATTTAAATTTCCTTCTCAGAGGTTTTTAGAACGATTGTCTAATTAAAATACCAATTTTAACTAAATCATAGCTTCATCAATATCGTCATAGTGGCAGCATTGTCTTTTCGTTTACCGCTAGCACCATGGTCTCTCATTTTCTTCACAAGAGCATCCTTGTTTCTTTTTAAATATGAACTTTCGGTGCAGCAACCGAAGAGTTTATATCAGTAAAATGTTATTTACAAGATTCTGAAAGAAATCTTAGCAATAAAATCGCGTTCAACAATTCCCTAGTCGAGATGTGTAACCTCATAACATCTGTATACCTCGATATCGAACACAATAAGATCAGGAAGCTATTAATACCAAAAAGTTTGTTATCATTTTTACCATCAAGTTCATTTCAAATGATAAGTTGACGAAGTTACCAACCACCTATAGAATTAAAAAACAGCCTATCGGAAATAGAATGCTTACAAAATCAATCTACTTATAAATAGTGTCTGTAAGCGCAGTGGGTCAGTAATTAGTGCGTTAGACACTCAGAAAATACAAAAGCAAAGATTTCATGGTCCCATCTCTCGCAGATTTGCGAGAGTAATAGCTATTGTGAGAAAACTCCTCCTGTCTCTGTCATTTTTATAAATTTATTGCCCAAATGAAAGTATGGTTTCGTTTGCTAACAAATACTACTTTAACATAATCATTGAATTGTATAATTCGAATGATAAGCGAAGGCTAGGAAAGGAAACAAAAGTAAATTGATAAAAAAAAGTCTTGTGATTTACAACAGTTTTTTTTTTTAAATCGCCCTCTAAGTTTTAAACACTTTAGGTTTACTCGATATGTAAACCCAAAGCATATAGCACGTACATAGATATTGCACATCGAATAAAAAAAACCGACTCTTGTTAGCACTCATGCCAAAGAAACAATTTAATCAATTTTCTACTACACATCGCTCTTGAAATACTTAATAGAAGTATCAAAGAGCAAATATCTTTAAGATCTTAAAGAGATTTTGGATCGAAGTTAATAGTTGCACCTAGTTACTATTCACATTCTAAACTGCCACGTTTCAGTAAACCATCTCGCCAGATCAATGTTTTCAGATGTGGCAACTAAATTTCTCAATGCCTTTAAATTTCACCATTTTTCCACGCCTTCGAAACTATTTATGAACACTTAAAATTTATTTATTATAAAAATGCCACATTTAATCGATCGTGAAGCTTATAAAATTGTAGGGTTTGCAAAGCCTCCTGAAAATAACCCTACAAATAGAAAAGTTATGTGTTTGCACATGTAGTCATAAGCTGCATGTTGACTTACCTTTTGGGCTTGAAATGTGTCAAATGACGGTTCTGGTTTCACTGTCGTTGCTTTTATATTAACTTATAACTTATAAGAGACCTAAGGGAAACTAATATGTGTATTACTATCCTCCACGATAACACAAGGTACATGCCATGTAATGATTTACCTAAACATGTAGTTAGGGTTTTCGCTGACCACGAAAAAAATATCTGCGGACAATTTAAGATCGACACTTTTTTCCTGTGCATGTGTAGAAGTGCTTTTTGATCCGATGTGGGCCCTTTAAGCTGGGATAGTGCACCATATAACAAGATGATGTACTTGGTATTTACGTTTTCAGAAGTTTTGCATGACCTAAAAGCAGCACTAAACCTACAACAAACGTGCCGTGAAGAAAGCTTGGTCTATAATGGCGGTTGGATTGGAAAGTTGTTCAATATATTTACTACTTATTCACGGTGGCTGATTGTCCCACAGCACGAATTAAAGGTCAAGTACTTTCATATTAGGCGGAAAAAAAATTTATTTGAAAAGCAGCATTCTGTTTTCAAATGTACACGAAGAATCCTATCCTATTATTCAGAGTTCAAAAAAATGGAATCTATAACAATAACATTCAAGACACCCTCAGTAAAATAATTTTTAAAAACACGTATGCGTTACTCCCATACTCTCTTTAAGTTATGTAGGTAACTCTTACGTTCAGAGGTTCGTAGTAAGAAAGCAGATTTTACAAGAGTTCAATCAGATAGAAAAGCCGCACGCCTTCCTCCGAATTCAAAGAATTTGTATTATTGCTTGTTTGCTAGTTTCGTTCACTTTTGCGTGTATACTAAAAAAAAAAACTGATATATTTTCTTGCGTTCGTTAAAGTCAAATATGGACAACTTTTACATTTTACACAACTAAAGACTTTGTACGTACGCAAAAGTGAACGAAACAGATCTGACACAAAAGCAATTACACATTTAATGTGTACATATATTCGCACAATCACGTATGGCAACGTACAAATGTTTATGATTGAAGACACTTTTGCCTTTAGACTCTCTACATAATTGACGTTCAGAGACATAACTTTCAGATCAGAAAATAAATTCGAGTTATGAAAACTTCGAGTTACAGAAAATGCGCAAAAATACAGGAATAAAGGTATTTGTTTATTTTAAAGAATTCTGAACGCGGTAAATTTGTATTACGAGCTACGGTTAGCCATTTGATCATAGCTTCATCAATATCATAGTGGGGAATACCAAATTGTGTTCTTCTTAGCACCTTTTTCTACCTCACCAAGGTAGATTACCAAGTATTTTTCCTCAAATGGTAAGCACTTTATGTCGCTTTGTCATCTTCTTAGAGAAGTAACACGTACTTCAATTGAGCAACGTAAACTGACAAGGCAAGTACAACTTCATTTACATTTAAATCCTGAATAATTAATTACAATTCCTTTTGCAGTGCAAGGCGATTCACTCTTTCTGCTGAGATTCTTTAGAAATTCTTAACCGATTGGAATGATATTTAATTAACTTATAGAGTATGTATTATTCATCTTGAAACTGAGTAGTAAATGTTTAAAAGCGAAGCATAAAAAACGCAAATGATGTCCATTTAGATGAGTGGTGGTGGACCAATTATGGATTTATGGATGATCGTGTTTGATGGCTGCTTAGATTAGAAAGTTAGTTTAGATTAGGGAATTGAACTGAACAACAACCACTCTGAATCCGGCATCGTACCTCACCGCTCGATATCCTTATGCACCGCTACCATTTTTCATTCATCGACTATTAGCTTAATCCTGTATGACAGCTTAATTATATAACATTTTTTCAACGCCTATTTTTACTTGAAATTGAAAATAAATATGATTTAAATACCGGTCAGTTCTAAACATTTTTCTATTGTAAGTGGGATTTTAATTTGTTTTATTACTAAATTATTCATATTAAAAAAAAGAAAAAAATCTAGTTTAAATTTACATATATGTATTTATAAAATATTTAAGAAGGAATATACTACGTATGTTATTCGGTGTCTTCAACGACCTGCCAACCCTTAATATATGAAAAATCAGCAATCATCGGTTAAGACGGTTTTACTAAATGAGGAACCAATGCAACCTTAAGGTTAAACCGTAGGAAACCAACTGAAACCAACGCAAAAGGTTTAGAAAAATAAAAGAGATAAGGTACTGGTGATCTAATACGGAAGAAGGTAAGGTACTGGTGATACAATACGCAAAAAGGGTAAAATGGTGGCTAGAAGGCAACTCTTGGTTTGACGCACCAAAACAAGAAATGAGAAAATTAGATCTTTTTTTTTTTCTTTTTCAGATTTTCTCGCATTCCCTGCGATTTGTGTGGAAGGTAGCAAACATAAAGAAATGAAACACAAACTAGCAGCTTTATATTTTTTCAGTATGGTGTCGACCCAAAACAGAAAAACAAAATTCGGACCAAGGCAATGCTATTTTCCTGTCTACAATTAAAATAAACTCCTTCAGTGAACGTAAAAAAAAATTCGTAAAGATTTGCATTTGTGACAGCTTCTCAAAATACGAACTTTGAACAGCGATCACATGGTAAAAGAGTGATTATCATCTGCCCAAAAGTGGCTTAGAAGGCTAAATGAAAATAGATGTGCTCGTGCATATGTATTACAAAAGGGTAATGATCCAAAACATCAAAGTCATTTGTACATATGTAGTGTGCAAACAAGAAAATTATGAAAGACTACTGAATCGGCCAATACAATCACTGAAAGCAAATCCAACTGAAAACGATTGGACATTTCGTAAGCTTAAACTTTGCGGAAAGAAGATTGGGATAGTTGCCGTTATTTCTAGAAATCTGCTAAAAAATAAAGGCAAGATAGATTATTATATTAACAATATGGCATCGTAATTTTAATTTTGTATGTCTGAATTTCTTTCAATTCTCCTGTCTTTGAAAGGATAATGATTTAATCGCGTAGCTAACTTTGCGGACCACATGACCCTAGCAATCCATCTGAATACTTGGTTAAATGTCCCTGTAGCAAACATCTTGGGCTAACAAATAAAAAACGTTTCAAACTTCCTATAAGAAACGACATGTATACCAACTATACAAGCGACACAGATATGTAATTATAGGGATAGTATTTCTTGCCTAATACCCCGCCAAAAATTCTTTACGAGCGTTTTGCTGCAACTGTTTTTCATGTGGGTAGAATGTTGATTGAGAAAAGCGTTTTTCTAAAAGCTGAACTTGCTGCAAATGTCGCCGAAAATTGTAATTTCTATTTAAGTATAATTAGACAGCAGTATATGTTACATTATCGTAATGATTTGCTTAGCAGTCCAATAAGTCTTCATTTAAAGTCCACCAAATTCCAGTCTGTATTTAGATTCTCTAGCTTGCAGCAACTGAGGAGACTCTAGTGGAATCACCCGGTGCTGTCATAGGATAAAGTAATTCAAACTTTGAATAGAAAAGAACGATTCGCAAGCTTCGTAAATTTTTTTCCCGAAATAGCTTTCAATTCAAAGAAGCTACACATGCGTCGTGGTAGCGCACGTTCACTCGAAAACATAGCTGCAGGGATAGAAATTGTTACTAAAACATCAAAGACATCAATTATTGGTTGTTCAGAAGAATTAGACGTATCAAAAACCATTACAGCGAGTTCCCACGAAAGATCTAAGATCCAAGTTTTCAAAGGAGAAGGCCATTTCAAACAAAGAGAATTTTTCAATTGATGCGATTCAAGGTAATCCAATGCATATTCCATGCATGCGTTACACAACGATGAGAACTAATTTCTTTTGGAAAAATTGATTCATGTTGATTTTGATACATGCGGTTCCACCAGGACGGCAAGTAATACGGATTAGACTTGATCAGATAGATCGTGTGATCAGTGAATTCTTTTTTTTTTAGTTATTAAAGTCGAATGTGTATGCCAATAAACCACAAACAATTCTTGAGATTAAAGCAGAGATCTAAAGTGTCCACTATTTCATAACTCTATTTCGATCCATTTTTATTGCAGACAGTAAATCCTTCTTGTGCAGTGGTTGAAAAGATTACATTCGGGGTAAATAAAAGACAAACTCTCCTCTTACCGGAGAGAAAGTATACAAACGAAAGAAACTCCATGTTGGAAAGAAAACGACAACAGCAAACGCCAAGGACACTGGCAAAGATACTTGGGGTAGACCAAGCGAAAATATGGAGAAGTAACTTTCTACCTCACACGGGTGCTTAAACAAATACCTACAAATACAGGCATTGCGACTCTATTCAAGACAATACAATTCGCGCGATCTTAGGATGATCAAGATATTTTAGAAAGAGGCAAAAGTTGGAGATGGAGAAGTGACTTCGCCTACTTTAGGCAATATCGTCACGGTAATGCCCTCCTACATCTGTTACGGCTATAAATAAAATTGGAAGACTCATAGAGGCGAAAAAGTGTCACCGCAACCTGACGCATTGCCAGAAACATTGACAGGGTTACATGAAAATAGAGTTTATAATCGACGGAAGTTCGAAAAACCAGGGAAAAAGGTTCTTTAACGGTGAATAATGCATTACCACCGGTAAATATTTCGCCCTTTAATATAAACCTTTACTAGATATACACACATTTATACGTACATACATACATACATATATGCTCGGTTTTGCACGGTCCCATTGTACAAAATTGATTAAAAACTCGAAGTCTGCACAACGTCTCATAATTCTGGTAAATTATCCGTGCCACCAATCGTGCAAGGAGGTTAAAACCGTTTCTGTTTACATCCAAAACAATCCCATTGACCCTGGCATTAATACCCGTAAATGAACGGCCGTACTTCTAATTGGAGATACGAGAACCACAAAATTGCCTCGGCTGCAGAGAAATCCAGCAATGAAAAAATAAAACATCTAGCAACATGATGGCGCATAAGTAAAGTTATTGATAATAAGTCTCAATAAATTATTAGACATGTGTTATGAAGGATAGTTTTAAATCCTATTACTTCATTCTTGTCATTAGTCATACCTATGCATGTGATTCATTCCTTATCAAATGAGATAAGCTTTCTGCCAGATGAAACTCATGCAAAACAATAATATTTATTAACACGCTAAACGAGTTTTTGTTAATGAATTTTAACTATTCTCTTGAGACAAAAGCGATTGTTTACAATTCTCATCCTCGATTTAAATGTGTAGGAGAAATAATCGTATTTGAAACAGAACTAGTTGAACAACTTTAAGAAAACATATTTTATCTACGGAAGTCAACGCCAAATTGATAGCATTTTAATCTTTATCAGTTAAAAAATCACGAAGCCTTACAATTCCATTAGAATTTTACATCCATAAAGGGCAATGAGCTCATAAAAGGCATATATAAACAACAACTTATATTCATCAGGGTACATATGTATGTATATCAATTGCGGACAACAAATGACTATGAGATAATCCGGTTTTATTTATCTTTTTTTTGTTGGGTTTAATCGAAAGCTTAAGTCTTACATTCCTGCATGCATATTTCGACATAATTTATATATGCATAGCCATATACGTACGAATGTGTATATATAAAACTTCTATACTTTGTTTAATTAGGAACTCCTTAATTTTGTGACACACATTCATTTAGAAAGCAAATGCAAACTTGAGAACTATAACTCATGTTCTAATTAAACGAGATATGCAAATAAAATTAAGGAGTGTCCTATGAGAGTAGCACATACGAACCAACTCCAGTTCGTTTTTGTTTTATTTGCAATTAGATTTACCTCCTTCGTAAGAATCTTGAACTGAAGGATGATCCATGTTTAAAATTTGTTTCCTTGTGAATTTTTTTCTTCCACACTGGCCTTATTCAAAATATTTTTTTCATTTATTTTTATCAAGCACCTATGACTGTTCCATGTATGATGGCCAACCACTCCACTCAACAACCTTATTTTACCACGAATTTTAGGTAGATATCATATTTGTTCAATTTCTTCTAAGGCGTATCACGGAAAATTATGAACTGAGCATTAAATATTAAAAATAATATAGTGATAGCAAACACAAAACAAAAAAATCCCTTCTTCCAACTTTCGACTTTATTGACTTGACTCATCAACTGACATTACACTCACTCTTCTACACTCATACCTTTATCCAGCTCACCTGACGCAACACAATTTGCATTCCCTTGTGAGCATTTCTCTCAAACGCCATCTTTATAATTTTTTTTACTACTTTAGTGCCATCTATGACTGAGGCGTAGTAGATGCACTCGTACTAAAAAGTTGCTTCATTGGTAGTTAGCACGTTAGTTGAAACACGGCACTTCAATCCGTGATTATTTTATGATTCAGAAAAAAATTATGTCTTGTATGCATAGTCTCAATGCAAAAAATTGATTCGAGAAGAAATATTTCAGGGTTTTCTAAGGTAATTGGGTCTGAAAATGTAAGTTCAGCAGATTTACTCCTTGATAGTTATGATACGTGGGTTGGCAGTTATAGTGCGCTAAGACTTTATTAGCCCGCACTATTTCGTGGAAGTTTTCCATTCTACTGACTTCTTATTTAAGGGTATGATTTCCTATTCCGCAGAATGGTTCTAAAAAGGTTATACCCATTCATATCGACAATCCCTTATTGTATTGAACTCGATGGTTCTTAGTGACAATTGAGTCTCCGTTCCACCCGTGCTCAGTAGCTTATACATCCACTTAGGTACTATCCCATTGATTCCTTTTCTATTCAGCGTCCGTTTGTTTGATTTGCAAGAGGTGTTATCAAATCTCCCTTTCATATCTATTTTGTTCTCATTAGGAAAAATGGCCATGATGTATGAAGAGCAATTGCCGAAGGTTAGCTCGCTCTGTATGCATGTTGACAGTGATGAAGGGAAGATACGGCCTTTTCCATTTTTAATATAGATATGTAGATAGAGTGCACCATACCTTAAGTTTACCAATGCAAAAACCTTCATCATTCCTTAGTGCTAATGTATATTTCAATTAATTAATAAACATAAGGCAAATAATTACGGTCATTGTGATTTAACATCTAGCATTACTATTTATTTTATTTGTGTACGATGACCTTGAAACATGAGGTAGTTAGCGATTTTGTTTACCTAGGCTCCGCTACTAGTTCACCGTTACTACAACGATATCATCGCTGATATCAAACGAAGAATAACTCTTGCCAATCTCTGTTCTGTACGCTAAGGGGTCAAATGATTACCTTTAGCTCTCTGAGAAAGTGTGAGAATGCGATGATACGAATCCAACAATTTCTATTCTCCGAAATTTCACAAAGTCTCCGATTATTCAGCTGAGATAGTTAAGATATTAGTTGAGCACTACCACTAGTATTTGATATTCATGTTAGCTTTAACAACAAGTCGCTGCAGCTTAGAGGAAGAACTGAACGCAATAAGTAATAAGTAATGATAGATAAGGTTTTTTTTTTTAAATACATACAGCAACAAATTCCGTTTGTTTTTGTCATTCTGTCATTGCCATTCCCCAGTATAAACAAAGCATTTTTTTCTAGCCACTAAATTCATGTATTTTGCAGTAAACTCTCAACAATCCCATATGTTTAGGAGGGGAAGGTGTTGTTGAATATTTACATATGTCACAACTTTCCTTATCTTCATCTGTCATTTTCGGTATTGTTTTGCGGCTTAAATTATGCATTTTTCGAGTCCGATTCAGTTAAAAAGTCGACCAATATTGTTGTGTTTAAAACGATTTGTGAAAAGGAAAGTCGACGATACATTGACAACTGAGGAATATGAATTCTCCCAAATCCTACCTGCGAAACTGTTCAAAAAACGCCATAAAACACCCGAGTCTTTTTACTTGGCAAACCCAAAAGGAGCAGACATAATAGCAAATGCGTTGAGGTCTCATATATCAGCTCGAGACACACTTTTGGAGTTCAACCCGGGTGTTGGGATGATGACTGAGAAATTTGTTGAATGGAAAACTTTTAAGAACATAATATTGATTGATCCAAATGAACGTACCAAACAAAAATTGCAGGTAAAACTTGAAGTCCATAGCCAGTTAAATAAATAGTGGAAAATAAAAAGCTAGTATGGTTTGGACACCTCATAACTGAGGAAGAAGACTGACATGTTAAACTTCATTAGAGCACATATATTTTCTATTGGATTGGCATCTGGTGACTATGGCTGCCAATCCATGGAATTGACACCAATTTGTTCTATCTGTGAATACAAGTCTACATGGTTTAGATCATAATCCTCTTGGATTGTTTGTCCCATCGGCATTTTTACTAGAGACTTTAACCATAAAGCAAATGAAAAGTCCTAATTTGTGTTTTACAAATTCCACAATCTTTTCTGACCAATCATTTAATTTGACTAAATAATAAGAAAGAAGACTTGTCTGTAAAGATAATTTTACTTCAATCATGATTTACATTCTCCTTAAATCTTTTTTTAAAAAGGTTTTTAATCAATAAAGGGCTGCTTTCCCGTTCTTTAAAAAGATAGGCTTCTTTTTCCTTTTCCTTTTCAGCGAAGGAAAACTATATCCGAATAGTTTAAGTGATATATTCATTCCTCGCCCTGAGATTTCTGGCTTAAACATTTCGACGATCATCCTTACCGTTTTGTTGTTGTTCGTTTTAATTTTCTATTTCGTTCATCATCGAGGTTTCCAATATCTTTGCAGCGGCTGCAACATCTTGTAATGAAGTTGTCTATAGTTCGCAGGCACTTTACTGTCTGTTATTGTATTGAATTTCGATATTTTGGGATGGTGTGTTAGAAAGAAACTGAAATGAAAAGTATATCTCAGGATTCGAAATGACCCCATTTATATATACAAATATATATACAGACTGTGGAAGTAAAATATTTAAGATATATTAGAATTTCAAAAGTACACAAACCTACGTGTTTTATTTTTTGGCTCTAAAGTTGAATAAGCTACAACAAATATAGGATCTAATAGATTTTTTGATCGAGTCGTAACTGTTGAATATAACATAATATAGGATGGTAACAATTTTAAGAAAAATAATGTAGGTATATTTAGCAGATGAGAAATTCATACATATGTACATATGTCTACCTATGTTTATGTACTGCTATTATTACTTCGACATTAATTTTTAATTCAATTAATTTTTTCTTTTTCCAGAATATCTGCGATCGGAATAGGCAACAGTTTATCTTTAAGAATGCGGACTTTGTAAATATTTGGAAAATAGCATTCCTAGATAAAGTTGACAATGGATCACGTGTAGAAAATCTCTTGGAAGATGTTCCAAAAAAATCATACACTGACGGTATATTATTTCATATTATATATTTTAAAATAGTACCTAAAATTGTTAGATCTTGGCAGATACAAATATGGTGGTATTTGGCGGCGTTGGTTCGTATATATTCTTTAAGCACCTTATTAACGCCATTGTGTTCCAAACCAGCTTGTTTTCCTTTGGAAGATGTGAACTATTCCTCGTAATGCCGCCTTCTATATACATTGTAAGTATCTAAAGAATTTAATTTACACATTTCTGGTTTATTTCCTTAATCTGATTATTTAAACTCAACACCGTTTTGAACGGGTTTATTCTACAAGTGGGTGAAGTTACTCAGACCTTCGTCTAGACAAAGTGATAGGGAATTACCGGATCTTGCTTAGAATTAAATTTTTTTCCTTTACTAAAATTCCATATTTTTTAAAATGTCTTCTTTCTAATATTGTTATTTATCAATTGATTATTTATAATAAGAATGCAATATTCCTCAAATGATCAAAGGTGCACTATTCAGATGTACTTTGTAGAAAAGATATTCGCAAAACGTTTTTGAAGGAATAAAATAACAAGTTATTTTCATTGTTAAAAGACTGTAAAAATAAATATAAGAAACGCAAACGAACAAAAAATGAACTCCAACAATCATGTGATTCTTGAAGTGGGAAAGATTAGCGTTGGAGCGCATGATTTTCCATATTACAGTTATCATTTTAATTTTTAGTCCTCACTCCTCATACACTATGCAATAATTTTCTGTGAAACATGGCCTTTATAGGTGTAAACTTATAACGAAACAAACACTCATGATTTTGTAAAAGAACATTGATTTGGTTTTAGCTAATAGTTTGAGACAAACTTGACTTCAGGCTCTTTAGAACAATATTATAATAATGACGACACACATTAACCAATTTTACAATCTATTTCAGCTTTATTAGGCATAAACCAATTTTTCGAAATTGTTTTGTCATTTACTTAACCAAACTTAAATTCTAATTTTTGTAACTCAACTCTAGTATCTAAGTCCATAATAAAATTAAGTAGAACGTAGGCTCGGTTGAGGCTTAAACACTTTCCGATTATTAAGCCTGATCTCTTAATTTAATGAAATCGCCTGAAGCCTCGGGCTTTGGGATGTGTTGTATTGCCGTGCTGTTGAAAATTGTGTATTCATTCCCGGCTGTAGGGTTTACATTTGTAATCCACGTCGCTTCACCTCAGTTTCGCTCCATTTCTAAAAAGAAACTGAAAAGAAATATTTAAGACAAATTTAAAATAGATATATGGTCACTCTACTTTCACTTAATTGTATGATATACATATGTATTTCAGCTGAAACTAGCCGAAAAAGCAGAGCAGAAGGCATTTCGCTTTGCAGCAATGACTTTACGTTTGCATAAAAAGTACACCGAGTTCTTTTTTTGTTTTTTCAACGCTGTTGTGGTAAAGTGTTACGCAGTAGACTGAAGAAATGTATAAGTGCAAAATTGCGGAGAACTCCTCTTGTTTCGTCGTATATTAAATTCTCATTTAATTTTGTTTACCATGATTAACTTAAAAGTTTTTACATTTATTGCCAATTATATTAACGCAGTTTAACTACATACGCAACTGAACAATAGGCAGGCGTTGATATGGATCAAATAAATCAGCTGTGTCTCAGTGACTTGCTATGAAGACTAAAACAATAAAAGGAACATTTTCGTATATTAATTCACTCTTCTATTGCATTAATCTGATTCAAACAATAATTTTTTGTTTGTTTTTAAAGGTGATATGAAAACTTCACTTTTTTTATGGATGATTAGGAGAATAACGGACAATAACAGTTCCCCATAGAAGAGTCCAGCGGTGTCAAATCGTAGTTCGATTGTTTGACGACTGGTGTGGCATGTCGCGCCATATTGCTGGAACCCAAGCCTGTCCAGGTCAAAATCAACCAATTACGACCATTAAAAATGTAACGTAACGTATTTTGTCCTCCATAACATTATTGTCAGCTTCAATTTTAAAGAAGTAGGGACCAAAAAGTCACTGTTTGAAGATGTATTTACTTCTCTACGATTCGCTTGAATTTTCGGAACCCGACGACATATCTACAGTTTTGCCTGTTTAAATAGCCTCCAAGATAAAAAAAGAACTTCGTCTGGGAAGATGTCCTTGCGACTAAAATCGACATCATATTTTTGCTTCATAATTATTTTGCTTCATCTCTTCAGTGTGTTGAATCTTGTTTTCAAATAATCCGAGGTCTTTATGAAACATTCTCCTCAGAGAAGTTTGACTGATGAGCAATTGATGAGCTCTGCGACGATTCGTTGGTGTCGGAATAAAGGGCCCTTTAAGAAAAAACAGATGGATATATAAACTTTACTGGTATGGCTAGCAATTATACGTATATTATGTATACCTAGTTAGTGCGTTGTTGATTGCAGGTCACCACCCATAAAGTTGGTAAAAATACAAGATCAGATTGATCGATCTATATCTAAAAATGAAAACTAAATCAAAGTTGCAATGTGTATATACATCATGGAAAACTCGGTTGAGTTCGGCCTTCGGCGTTAAAGGATCTTACTTAATACTTGTTTATCGTGCTCTAAGTGTACTTAACTGCAATATATGCCCATAGCCCTCAAACAAATGATTTTTTTTGTAAGATAAACTACATAGTAGTGCGCTATAAATGGGGCAACATTTTAGGACAATTTTCTTGTTATCTTCCGTGAGGGTACGCACTCTCACAAATTCGCATAGCGTTATTCTTAAGAAGGACAATTGTCTGTACACAGTTTTGCTGTGAGCGTAATACCTTAAATTTTCCCACCCATATCACTACATTTATATAAATTTCTTTTACTTGCAGCATTTAACTTGTTCTAACGAAATTGGCTACATGGTATACAGGTCTACAACAATGTTGTTTCAAATTATGTTTGAACATCGATTTATTACGAAGTTGCCAAGGAAATATTTCTTGCCAGAACAAGCTGAATACAAACTGAATAAAGGCAGTAAATTAACAAAGGTAAGGTTTAAATAAGGTTGCCAATTTTGTTTATACTGTTATGCAATGTGCGGACCCTAAATCCAGTTTGATAATATTTGCTATTAATACCCGTACTAACAATATATCTGCGATGCTCAAATGTATAATTAACATCAGACAAAGCGATACTTTATTAAATGTGTATTTTTCGTTCACGTTTCAATTTTTTACGTTTGTTAATACTCATTGAGTTGAAAACTCATCACCCTGAGAGATGAAATAGATGGTACGAACGTATTTGGCAAAAGAAAATGTGTCTTCCTAACTGATGTAAGATTTGGAATTTCTTTTAAAATACGTTACTGAAAGCCTGTGTGGGCCTTAATTATGTTTTAAACGTGCCATTTGTAGCTTTTTCACCAAAATATTTTGCGATACGTTGGGTTTCTTCAAGTTAATCAGAGGCCAAATCGTCTCCTCTGTTAACCAATGAGTATTCGTACGAACTGATTGAAATTACGGTATACGATTGCCTACGTGATGTAATTTTTTATTCTATGCAAGGTTTTTACTAGATGAAATGTCAAATATGTGTTATTTGTTCATAAAATAACATTGTAATAAAGTGAATTTGTGCAGCTTTTATTTCCATTTATTACTCATAATCTTGAGAGTTATTAAGGAATAGTTGGTCGGTAAATGAAAGCAATCTATTTTCCTTGATCGAAATTTTGTTTATCTATGAAAAACCTAAAAGTATTATTTTCTTCAACTAATTCTTAGTTGAAACAAGGTTCTTGTTACTACACATATACTACAAGAATTTAATGAAAATATTAAAATTTCGGGTTAGTTTATTTCAGGATCCGCAACTGCTATATGCGTTAACGTTCAAGTGCTCGATCACAGAATATATAATTCTGGATTGCGTCTCGATCTCGAATGTCATAGTACCAAATACACATTTTCACGTTATGTATCATACGTTCACGGAAAAGACGGCTTTAGACTTTGGACCATAGTAGTGTTGTTCATGCGAAGGTTCTAGCAGTGACAAAAGCGGCCCATAAGACTTTGACGAGGCAGTACCATATATAGACAGTCAGCAATAATAGCAATATCTTTTTTTTTTTTTTTTTTATATAATTTACCCGTAC
Organism: Blera fallax; assembly: GCA_946965025.1. NCBI lineage: Eukaryota > Metazoa > Arthropoda > Insecta > Diptera > Syrphidae > Blera > Blera fallax. The sequence goes on from OX337244.1 coordinate 66,113,745, forward strand.
TCAAGGGGTTATGAATACCCTTTTACATGTATTCACATGGTGCGGGCGTTGGAAAGATAGAGAGAGAGAGAAAGAGATTGGTGTAGTGGTTTGAAACTCAGGTGTATTAGGTTTCACATTAGCTCCAGGGGTGGTGTCCAGAATAACTGGGGAGATTTGATGCTGTCATGTATTTATTGCTTTCGCTTCTGATTCACAGTATTTTTTTTCCCGATCCACCTGATGTCATGAGCATATCAATTATCAACAGAACGATCAATTTCTCCAGCCATATGACAAACCTACTGCCAGTGTTATGCCTTCGCAGTAGTGTTGTCACAAACTTTCGCAATTGATCGGACTGCCTCTTATCATATAATGCTTGCTGACATCAGGGATTGAACTGTGAACCATCAGCTCGACAAACGATGACGCTGCCACTACACCATTGCCACCCCTAATCTGCTTTGGTAGTGAAATTCACGTGAGTTTATACCAGAGAAAACTGGTGAATTGGCCCGATAAGATTGAGCGCTGAACATGGAGTAACCATTGGAAGGAAGCTTTAAGATGGCGATACTTCTTCCAAAATGTTGACGAATTCGACAATTCCTGTGCAGTAAGTGGTCAATACATTTTGAAGAGGAAATATTTCACGAACAAGCGAAATGTATTATTCAACTTTTTACTACTTGCTTATCGGGCTCCCGACGAGTAAAGAGAATCACTGCAACCTTCTATCTCGTTCGGTCCCGGGCACGCTGGTGCGATTGCTTTATCCTTGAACGGAGGTTCAGTTTTCCTTGGCATGTTTTTATTAAGTTTTGTCCTCGTTGACCTTCAGACTGTGAACGCCCAATAATGTCGAAATCGTCTGCGTATTGTGTTATGAAAGATAATATTTTTTAGATTGGATAAAGTGAATGCAATGGATTGGTAAATTGGAGGCGTTTCTGATCACATATAGATAACGGGATGGAATGTATGAATAGAAATGAGTCCCAAGAAGCCATCTTCCTTTTTTTTCTCATTTTGCTTGTAAGGAAGCCCATCCGTTTTTTTCATTTCCGCCTTTTCTCGGTAAATTAAATGAAATATCTTCAGCTATTATAACTTAAAAAAAAAACGTTACACGGATGTACAGAATAAGACAACAAATATATTGCCTTTTTCTAAATTTATTTTTTTTTGTTTTTATACTAATTTTTTAGCACCATCAGGATCTGCCATATTAGAATACTCAGAATATTCTTTTCACAAATTTGTACTTATATATGTCTTTAGTCCTTATATCATCCTTCCAAAGATCCCATGTTTGGGCCCAGTCTTACTTAACCTTAACGTTAGATTCTTCCCACTCGAAACGCAAATATTTGAATATTGAATTGAATATTTGAAACGCAAATACCGATTGAACTGCTTTTAGCAAAATTGTAAATAATCGGCCTATGTGCCTATGTTAACATCCAGGGGCAAGGAAGATTCAGGTGTTATACATATGTATGTATGTAAATTCTCGAATGTACCTATTTGTGATATGCCCAGGGTTTCGGTAAGACCAGCTCGAATCAAGTTTGTTCCTTATAATATTGCTTGACCGCGCAAAATGATTCCCCGCAAGATCCAGAACAATCTTATGGATTCTGGACACACTGGTAACATCCAATACTCTTGTCCAAATATCTATCCAATTTACTATACATATGTATGTTGTAGCGCGAAAGAAGTCGAATTCATAAAGTTAAGGAGCATATACATAAATACTGGAAAGGATATAATAATATATTATCCTTCAGTCTATTCCACCAAATATTGGAAAAGGCGAAGAGTCTTTTTAATAATCTGCACGATCTGTTTTGTAGGTTTTTCTCCAATTTAAACTGTGAAATTATTGCAACAATGTGACCACTAGCCACCAAAAATGAGCAATGTTTGTAATTATGGGCACCCTATTGTACATATGTACATACATAGGTATATACATATGTATGTACCTATACATATATATAGGTACTTATATGAGGATGTTAATATATTTTGAATAATAATTAGATATATTGATGATGTAAAATTGTTGTTCTTGGATATTTTTTATTTGAATATTTTTTTATGTTTGCCACGCAGATAAACTCCATCAATCCGGACTATTTATATTTGGTCAAGATTGTTCCTAGAAGAAACTTATATGACCTCTGTGCTGCGGAGGATATCCAAGCTCTTTGGTATTTCGTAAGACAAAATTGTATTAGTCGTCGAAATCGAATTATCCCAAATTTGGAGTGAGTATATTATTATTTTTTGTAACGTATATTTGTGGCAACATGGAAAAACATGGAAGCGCAATTCGTTTCTTATAATTTTTCAGGAGAGTCCTTTAAAGGTTTGTCATGAGTTTACAAAAAAAAATATAGCATGAAAAAGTTTTTGACACAGAAATGGAGATGGTAAAAAATTAGTTTTTGTACAATTCTAGAATCGATTATGGAGCCTCCGATTGTATGATAACTCAATTTTGGCATAAGTAGACTTGTGCTGTTTTAACAATAAACAAGCATTAATTCTGTTCTTACTAATTGAAAAAGTGGATATCTTAACAATTTAGCTTAAGGATCTTTGTATTAAAGAACTTGGCTCGTTTTTTTTTCTGAGTAGTATTTTTGATTAGATGCATATGTCCATCCTTTTTTTAGACGGCTATTGGGTTGGATCTTAGCTTTGGCTAACCGTCTCCAGCTTTGAAGACTAGATTCGAAGATCCCGCGCCGGAGCGTTGACGTTCATTCGCTCTTATTCGATGAATTTGAACTTTTATAACTAAGTTAATTTCGCTGTGAGCCTCTACAGTTCGCAGCTGTGTTTTCTCCGCCATACAAAGGGGTCCAAAAATCATTCGAGATATTTTTTTAAACAGGCGTATTTTATCTTCTTGTTTATAACACCCAAGGTTTGCCGGGTTTAAAAAGGGGATGAGAGAGTAATGCTTTTGCTAATATTAGCCTTCTTACTAAAAGAAACAACAGTGATTCTTCGCTTGATTTGTGTGCTGGTGTTATTTTTAAAAAAATAAAGAGAGGAGGCTTAGTAGAAATGTCAAAAATGTACTTGCCTACAATAAAGATTAGAAGAATGTGAGTATGTAAACGACATTAATTTTGAAAGATATTTAAAAAAATATTTGCAGTGACTTTTTGTATAAGGGTACGTTATACAAAGTTTATAAAGATTATAAATACAAACCACCCAATTCAGTAGACATAAAAGGGCGAATAAGAAGAGTTTCTTGGGTTACTGGTATAAGAATTCTATTTCGTACTCACCAGTCCTTGAAATTTGAGGTTGTATAGTTTTCTATTAAGGAAGTATTTTTGGTTTAGGTAACATGTAAAAAATAATCGCTCAGACTTGAACAAACAACTGGACCTTCAAAACCACAAGAAAAAAATCAATAATGCTGTTACTTATCACACTAATAATACAATATTGTTGTAACTCAAAAATTTTCAAATTTGAGATGACATATTCAAACGTATAATTCAATTCCTTACGCTTCAATAAGACCGTCGTTAGAATAGTGCAAGAAACAAATAAGAATGGCACTATGAGTCATTTTTCATGATTGAGTGACTGTAGTAAACCGCCACCGATATTGCATCAACTTTAGTTACGATCGAAATTCGTATTTTGAGTTACAACAGTATTGTATTATTAGTGCGATATGTATGTACTCCTATACTTATGTATGTACCCTCAAAGCCGAACAATCGTGTTTTTTCTAAAACGATTTGCTATGCAGCCCCCTCTTTCAATTATGTCGCCGTACTATCGGAAAACCGTGCTTATGATTTGTATTGTACACATACCTCCAAGTATTATTCTGAAAAAATGTATTAGAGAGAAATAAATAAAACCTAAGTTTTTTCAACCACTACATCGAAAAAGTGGTGATAATAGTGAGTTTCGATCAAAAGTTTGAACATTTTTTTGTGCTCGATTGCAGATACCCCTCCAAGTCTTCATTTAGCTTCGAAATCAGTTCAACTGCTTGTGCAGCTTACATTTTAAAATAGCCACGTCCCTGCCTGGTATATTTGTATGCCTGTATGTGGTACTACCATTAACCTATGTATATGAAAATCTTAGTACTTTTTAGTTCCCCAATAAAGGAAGTAGTTATCCTTAAATTATTTAATTAATCAAGCGACAGTCTATTAAAGGCATGTCGTCCCGTCACACTTCAACTCTGATAAAACTTTCTTTTCTTTGTAACAGTCAACGTAGTTACTATTGGGATGTGGGTGATGATTCATTTCTATTAATATTGAATATGTACATAATATACATATATGTTTAAATTATTTAATTTTTTTTTAATTTATTGTAGGAAATTTGTTCCTGGATGTGGTCCTCGACTAATAATAAAAACAACGAAATCAGAAAAACCTAAATATGTTTTTCCAAGAGATGAGTCCAAATTTCTACCAAAATATTCAACACGTTGTGTAGAAATGAGCAACAAAAACCATTTCCCACACATAAACATATACACGGATTTTGGAGACTTGTCTCCCAGTCAAATGCTAACTCTGTTTTGTCAATTTCGTAGTTGGCCCGAATACAAGGATAGTTCTTTTCTTGCTTCCTTGGAAAATAGTTTGGTTAAATTGGAATCATCGGCCGATGAGAGCGTAGATGTGCTGGATATATCAGAAGAGGACGATGTTACTATTACGCATTAAGTTTGTTATTTGTCAGAAAATTATATTTTTTGTTTGCATACATATATGTATGTACCTATATACATATGTACGTATCCAATTTTTTATTTAATCGTTACTTATGCATAAAATATTTGTAAATAAAAATAACTCCAATAATACATTGCAATGGTTTCAAATAAGTACGCATAGAGGTTCATGTAAAGAAGTGCTAAAAAAAAAGAAAAATTATGCCGCACTGATGTTTACCTTTTATGTACCATAGTCTTTGACGTTTAATTGTGGGCAACTCTTCTTGTTCAAGGCGTTCCTTTATTTTAAAAGTAAAATTTTCTCAAAGAAAGACTACAATTCTTTGAGAAAATTTTACTTTTAAGTTTGAAATTTTCTTCTTTACGAATTTTGCCCAAAATGTAAATAAACAGACCTATTATATGTATATTACTACATTTAGATACTAGAAGGCGAATTTAATGGTAAGACGGGATTCTTATGGATTCAGCTCCTGCCTGCCACTCAGTTTAAACTATTCAAATAGAAGTCTGAAATTTTCCATAATTTTTTTATTTTTTTTTTTTTTTTTTTATAATTTACCCGCACTCAAGGGGTTATGAATACCCTTTTACATGTTATTCACATGGTGCGGGCGTCGGAAATGTAGATAGAGAGAGAGAGAAAGAGATTGGTGCAGTGGTTTGAAACTCAGATGTGTTAGGTTTCACATTAGCTCCAGGGGTGGTGTCCAGAATAACTGGGGAGATTTGATGCTGTCATGTATTTTTTTGCCTTCGCTTCTGATTCACAGTATTTTTTTCCCGATCCACCTGATGTCATAAGCATATCAATTATCAACAGAGCGATCAATTTCTCCAGCCATATGACAAACCTACTGCCAGTGTTATGCCTTCGCAGTAGTGTTGTCACAAACTTTCTCAATTGATCGGACTGCCTCTTATCATATAATGCTTACTGACATCAGGGATTGAACCGTGAACCATCAGCTCGACGAACGATGACGCTACCACTACACCATTGCCACCCCCAAGGTGAATGAAAAATAATTTAAACAAAAAGCTAATGATAAAATACAAAGTTAATTAGGATCCGTCTGTAACGGATCGTATAATATCCTATTCCTAATTATTTATTTATTTATTTGTGGGCACCGTGGCTCAAGTGGTTAGTGCGTTGGATCACTGAGCGGAAGGTTCGAGGTTCGAATCCCAGAGAACACCAAAAAGTTTTTCACGGTCCCACCGCTTGCGAATGTCTGACAAACGTCCGAGAGTAATAACTGTCATGAGAAAGCTTCTCAATATGCATTTCGGATATGGCTCTAAACTGTAGGTCCCTTCTATTTGTGTGAAAAATATAGCACGCACAACATGAATGGACGCGAGAAGCTAGGCCCTGGACCACATACGTCCGTTGCGCTAAGTATTTGTATTTTTGAGTTCTTTATTTGCACTAAAAAAAGTAGGCGTGGCACGAATTAACTGTCAAATGAAATACAAGTATGTCAAAAGACTAATTTATATATGTTTCATATTTGAAAAATTATGTCGTTGCCTTATATTCTTGATCGTTGACAGAGAATATATTTGAAACGATTATATGGGCGAGCAGGTATGGGTCAATGAAGTCAAATTTTTAGTACTGATCTACTAATTTTTTATTCTATATGGGGTCTATCGTTAACATTTTTCCGTAATACATGGTGCGTTTTATGTTTCAGGTCAATTTTGTTTGGCTGTCATTTGCCCATTTTCGACAGTCGTAATAACAAATTAGGTCTGTTCCTTTACCTGAAAATTCTAGACTAACCCCGTTCCTTAACACAAAAAAAAAAATCGTAAAAGAGAGAGGCAACGAGAGTAAAAATTTCCCCTCAGTAAAAAATCTTACGAATTCTTGCCCAACAAATAGGTCTATTCGCGTACTTTCTGCACTTAAGTTCGTAGATTGTCAATTTCAGCACATATTATGGTTTTAACACGACGGTGCCACATACATACAGCTCGTGCTACGATATAAATTTTGCGAGAAACTTCTCGGCCGAATAATTTCATAAAGGGTGAAACCAACCACTATCCTGATGCCTTTAGGACAACATTTGATGTTACGAATAAATATATTTCGAACACGAATTGACTATTTCCGTGTCAAACGCGGAAACGATAAAGGCTGAGGAAACGCAAGTAAGAGTTCTTGGTCCGCTAATATACACATGTACATCATGTATTGCATTGAACATTCATGATCATTCTATACCCACCTCTTACCCATATTCTTCCATATTAACCCATATGAGGACGCGGAGAGTGATACTAAATTTTGTGTGAAACGTTCACGTCTAATTATATAACAAACAGAAACATGCGTTTCGCGGGTAAAATTTGCGTAAATTTGGAATTTCGTTCGTAAAAAGTTCTGTTGTCTTCGGAGAACAAGGGTTAAATACGACTTTTGTAGTTCCTCATCCCTGTCAAATACATACATATGTATATGTAAATCAGCGCATTTCATCCTTTTTGAAAATGAATAAAATCTGTAAGTCCGAATAATGAGGCTACCATTTTCTCGCCAGAGCTCCCTGCAAACTTAAATTTTGTTGGCTTATTACCACCTGGAAGGATCAGTTGCTGTTATTTTTACTTGTTTTCTGTCTCGTAACAGTGAATTAAAATTTTGTCATCATTTTTACAAGCTTTTTGATATTTCTTAAAAGTAAATGCAAAAATCAATGCATATCTTAAAAACAAAAAAAAATAATAGACTAACTTTGTTTTTTCAAGGCTCATTAAAATTGTGTATATGTATATGCACATAATAACGCTGCAAATATGCAGAAAGTAACATTTTTTTCAGGAAGAGTTCACTAGCTGACACTCCGGACGAATTCTTCGACGAAGACTTTCGGCTGTCAAACAAGGACAACCAGGAAGAGGGCCTACTTTACTCTTGTATTCCAGCTGGATCTGTACGTGAGTCCGGTGTGGGGTTGCTTCTCATACATTTTGGAAGCTCTTCATGTAGACGACAAGTTTTTAGAGTTGAGTAGGAAAGGCTAACATTTTACAATGTTCTGCACCGACAGAAATTGCGACAAAGGGAGAAAACTGTAAAAAAACGTTTTTGAAATCAGTACAAGACAGAGGAGTCACAGCACAGTGACAACGAAACCGCATTAACCTCCTTAGGGGACAAGCAGTTTTTTTTTTTTTTTTTTTATAATTTACCCGCACTCAAGGGGTTATGAATACCCTTTTACATGTTTTCACATGGTGCGGGCGTTGGAAAGACAGATAGAGAGAAAGAGAAAGAGATTGGTGTAGTGGTTTGAAACTCAGATGTGTTAGGTTTCACATTAGCTCCAGGGGTGGTGTCCAGAATAACTGGGGAGATTTGATGCTGTCATGTATTTTTTTTTTTTGCCTTCGCTTCTGATTCATAGTATTTTTTTCCCGATCCACTTGATGTCATGAGCATATCAATTAGCAACAGAGCGATCAATTTCTCCAGCCATATGAGGAGGTAAGGTTTGATAGCGGCGCCAATAGCATCGACAAACTTGCACACACTCATTACATAAATGTGGAAAACAGAAATCTTTCCAGATGAGTAGGATAAGGAAATAATCATCAAACTCCCAAAGAAAGGTATGTGCGTATTAACAGCGGTTGCCAAGATAACTGCTACAATTATTCTGGAAATCTTCAAAGAACACATGCAGTCAACACTTGATGTAGAAAAGCAGAGTTCCGCGCCGGATACTCCTGCATCAACCACATAAACACTGCGGATCATCGTAGAACAAAGCGTTGGGAATAGATCCCCCCTTCCATCTGCCCTTTATTCGTTTTAAGAAATGATTCGACAGCGTCAACCGGAATTGCACCTGGAATGCTTTGTATAGTAGAGGTGTTCCCGAGAGACGCATAGTCATTATGAAGACTTCCTATGAGTGTGCAAAATTTCACGAACTTGCACCAAATGGTAAAGTGGCGCGCAGACTTTGTTAACACGTTATGCCCTACGAGGAATTACAGGAACTACTCATCTGTTTGGTATCTGGATAGTCAAAACTTACAGTCTGATAACTTCATCCACTAAAAATTTACGTTTTAATTATTTATTTATTGTCTATTCTTCTCTAACCGGACTTCTCTCTCCATTTTATTGAAATTAATAAACTTACAAAAATTAAAAACCTTATTATTTGATCATTTTTCTGAACAGCAATTATCATTCGGTAATTTATTTATGTATATGTGTTTAGTTAGGTTTGGGTTAGGGTGGCTGTTTATATCAGAATCCAAATACACTCAGATCAGAAGAGGTCCTTTGTTATTCCATAGGTCTTTCCACTTGGCTAGTCAGGAACTAATCAAACCAACCGGAGATTTGATGGAGTGGAGGAATCCCGTGAAGTTTAAGGATGCCAGTTCGCTGGGGTCATTGGAGAAAAGAGCCTTCTTTATAACTGCGCCGAGCAGGGGGAGAGGAGATGAAGGATAGTTCCCTCCTCCTATAAATTACACAAATTGTTTTAAAAAGTTATTGTTCATGAACATTATGATATCACTTTCTTAGTAGAACTCTTGTATTTACTCATATATTTATGTATGAATATCTCTATTTTCAAGACTAAGTTTTACTTGTACTGTAACTGAAACACCCTTATCTTTAAACTAACATTCATTTTTAACCCTTATTTCATGATGATGTACGAGTAACCTACTTCTTCCTTCTAAATCATTGCACAAAAACCGTGGAGAACTGTTAAATCTACTCGTATGTACAAACACATACTCAATCCACCATCTTAAATTACTTGCCAAACAAAATTCCTTCTTGTATAAGAATTTATTTTTTTGTTCATAATATGTGACGTTCTTGTTTAAAATCCCAACAAAATCTCACTTTTAATCGTAAGTACTTGAAGTCATTTTAATAGTACTTATTGCTCTTGAATTGTTGCATGTTCGCCACTATAATTGAAAACAATACAATAGCGTCACCCTTACGTTTGCCCCATTCTCATGTGAAAGTCGCATGGAAATACCACTTCTGTGGTTAGAACTGCAAAAAAAGGTTGCTTACACCGCAAGGCATTCAATGTATCAACATTTTTGTGCAAAATCTGAAGAGTTTTTAAAGGTCCTACAAAAGAAGGACCTTTCGTAATATAGAATTTAAGTCTCAATTGTCTCATCAAACAAGTAAGTGCCACCTTTTGTAGTGTATAAGAATATTGAACTCTACGTGATATTGAAAGTGAAACTGTTGAAGAAGTTACGAACTCTAATCAAAAATTGTAACTTAGGGGTTTCGTGTCAAAGATAATATGGAAAAAATATTGAAGCAATAATTCTAAGAGAATTTGAATTAGGTATTTTTTTTACCAATTATTATGAGATACAAATATTAAATGTTTTTATTCTTTGAAAAATCGTATGTAATGTTCGACTTACACCGTTTTTCCTTTCATGATGAGTCGTTTGTTGTTTTAAATTGTTGCTAGTTAAGCTACGGTTACACGGTCAAAGCAAACCGTCAATGCGTCAAACCGTCTCTCTGCCATGTCAACGTTAGAACACTTTCAGAGCGTTGATTAGCATCCCGAAAAAATCTGCCAACGCATTGACAGGGTGAGTATACGGTATACTCAGAAATTCATGTCAATGCGGCTGTCAACACGTTGCCATAATTTAACGTTGACGATCATACGACGTGACCACTTAAGTACAAATTCTGACGTCAATATGCCTGTTTGAGCAGCATTTCTCAGTTGGTTCTGTTTTTTCCACAAAAATACAAATTCTTGGCGCAACGGGCTGTATGTGGTCCAGGGCTTAGCTTCTCGCAACCATTCGTGTTGTGCGTGTTACATATATTTTCCACACAAATGGAATGGATCTACTGTTTAAAGCCATATCCAAAAGGCAAATCGAGAAGCAAGAAGAATTGAATTGACAGTTATTACTCTCGGACGTTTGTCAGACATTCGCGAGAGGTGGGACCGTGAAAAAACCTTTTGGTGTTTTTCTGAGATTCGAATGTCGAATCTTCTGCTCAGTGATTCAACGCACTAGCCACTTGAGTCACGGTGCCACAGACCTGTTTTTCCACACCTCTCTATTAAATCCCATGTATCGAAGTGTGCTCTCTAATATTTGAAGTAAAACCTTTCACAATGATAGCGATAATTTCTGTTATATGCAATTTTAAAACAACGGTAAAAAATAGTACCATCTAAAATATAACAATGAAACTTAAAACACGAAGGCCTTCCAAAGTAAAAAAAAAATAAAACTTTCTTTATAGGCTTAAATGAAGAATAGGAGGGATGATTATACTAGTAAATATTTTGTTACACAGCTTTTATTAAAAATAACTGCTACACAGCACCATGTGATTGAATCAACCAATGATGGCAGCAACGTTGAATTGTATACCAAAGTTGTTCCTCTGAGACACCTTTTTTAACACCGGCCCATATCTCTTATCTCATTTGCTGGTATGTAGGAAGACTCATCGATTTCAACGGAATTTCATTGCATATACATAGAATTTCATTGCACACCATAAAAAAAAAAACCAAAATCTTTATGCTGCGACCGCGGTGTTTGACCGTTTGTGTGATGTTAGTTGCTTTAATCTCTGTATTGGGGGGCTTTCTTATTACAACGAGACTACCAAACAGAATGATTTGTTCTCGCCAGACCTGAGCCTTAATTGATGTGCACGTAAATAAAGATATCTTTCCAAGATATGCCCAATAACCTCACAACCGCATAAAAAAGACGACGGTCAACAAAAATTTTAAATCGACCGGAGAAACATCGCAGAAGGTGTTATAAATTATAGAATACTAATGAGCTCAAACAACTACCAATTTGTCTGTACCAATAAACTTCGCAATACACGGTAGCTGGGGCGATGTTACAAAACACCTACGTTCTTGACTTACCCTTAGCTTGAAAGAACCATGGAAACTCTCAAAGCTCCGTCTGTCACTTAGGATAGAAGCAAATCGAAGTGCTCGTTCAGTCCAGATGATATGAATGGGTTTTTCGTTTCTCATTCGTATGATCTGAGTAGTGAATTTTATCGAATCTTATCGGTCTTCTTTTTCGACTGTGTAGGAGTAGTGACGAACAGTCAAATGTCAAATTATATGGTTCTTGGTTCTTTCAAAGTTTGTTAAGCGTTAAACGTTCAATACATATTTTTGAATAATTCTTGCTTTATTAATGGGAGTAAGTCTTGCGATTTCTTAGGGTATATAATTTCATTAAAATGGCTGCCGTGGCTGTCTTATTAAGCCAAATTGCCAGTACTGCATTGTAGATTGTTTGTGGGTCTATTTCGTGAATAGCACGGTTCCCATCCATTCCTTTTTCCCCTCTCCCCTCCGGTGAGCTAGATCGAGGTGTAATACGACCCGTGTCGGTGATCAACCTGGCAGCGGGCCCATTTCAAAAATAGCTCAGTAGTGAACGGAGTATTCGGATACCTTGTGACTTCCGGATTAGCTTGCCTTATCTGTGTATTGCGGATCTCTGCATAAACGGACATTCGTTTCTCCGCTAATCGTGGGAACACAAAATGATTTCAAAGAAAAATAACTTAAAAAAACAAAATAAAATTGAGACCGGTTCTCCTTTAAAACCGGGCGGTAGTACGGCGCTTAAGCTGTCTACTGGCAAAGATCCTGAAGAGCTGGTCAGTGGGAAGAATGTGGCTTCATATGATCCAACCACTGCCAATAGCCGCTCTGAGACCCAAGGCACAAGTACCCCCCAAGTTCCATTAGGGACTTTTCGGGAATAAGGCGTATCCTTCCTCCCACAATATACCGGAGTGCAAAAGAACTGAAAGGGTGAATGCCCGATTAGAATGGGCTAAGAAGATCACCAGTGAGGATGCTGGGACTAGTAGCGACTTAACATCAAAGCGACAGGAGCCCTAGCACCTTTGGCGAGGGCTGGAGGTATTGTCTATTACGGTTTCGACCCTATAACGCTAAAGGTCTATAAGAAGGACGAAGAGTCCGATTCAACCAAGCTGCCCCCACACCCCTTAGACCCTACTCCTATACTCCTACAGCAAATGACCAACGGCTATCAGTCTCCTTTCCATCTCTGGAGGGTGATGACTCTCAAGCTTCATTTTCCAAACAAAATCCGTCGATGAAGACGATATGTCGGACATGGAAACGAATGATAATTTCAACAAAAAGCAGCCACTAATTTTGAGTGACGAACGTTAGAATCGTCCTCAGACTCGGAAGCCCTAAACTTAACAGTGGTAGAGGCCTCTCTGCCTGATTGTAGCGCTAATGCTGCAGTTAGTCCAGATTAACCACCACCACTCCATTACGGCATCTGCCGACCTTCTTTTCCGTCTGTCAAATGATAGGGAAGATATCGTTGGTCTGAGAACCCTGGGTTGTTAACAACTTGGTAAGTGTACTCAATACTCCCAATTACTACATCCTGTATCCGCGGGCCGAAGGTAAGCCAAGATCGTGTATACTGGTAAAAACTAACCCAAAAGTAACTTAACTACCTAATTACATCGATCGAGATACAACTACGGCGAAAATACAAACAAATCATGGATTTTATTACGTCGTTTCGGCGTATCTAGCCCATGAAAATATTGACTCTCTTTTTGAGGATAACTTGGAAAGACTGGTCGCTGATGCAGAGAGACGCAAAGCTGGCCTTATTATAGGCTGTGACGCCAACGCTCACCATACTGTATGGGGAAGCTCTGATATTAACAAAAGAGGTGAGCTACTTTTTGACTACATTTGAAGAACAACCCCCATTTTGTGCAATGTAGGTAAAGAGCCTACCTTCGTTACCAGAAACGGGCAAGAAGTGCTGGACAACACCCTTGCCTCCGATTACATCATGCAGTGTATAAAGAACTGGAAGGTATCAGGAGAACCCTTGTTTTTTTATCACATGTATCTCCAATTTTCTTTATATGTAGATTCCATTAGCCCACCTGTTTTCAGGAACTACCGTAAAACTCAAATACAAGGCAACTTTAATTAAATTAAATTAGTTGAGAATCTCACCCAGGCTCCCGATAAAGCAATGGCTTCCTTCTGCCCCTTAATTCACCCCCGAGGCAAGAAAAAGCCGTATTGGTGGACTGCAGATTTATGTCCTTTAAGAACTAAACGTAGAAAACTCTTCAATAATGCCAAAAGTACGAGAATTGCGTCAGACTGGGACTTGCACAAGGCACCCCTAAGTACATACAAAAGAGAATTTAAAAAATCCAAACGTAATTCTTGGAGACTCTTCTGTGATAAAATAGAAAAAGCCTCTGAGGCCTCCAGGCTAAGGAAAATTCTCTCTTACAATCCAATAACTCCCAGTTTCCTTAGGAAAAATAATGGGTCCTGGACGACCTCCAGCGAAGAATCGCTCAATCTTCTGCTTGATACTTATTTCCCAGGCAGTTCCCAATTGGTTAGCAACATGGTTCTCAATAGACCATCTGCATCAATGGGACCTAATGGCATAATACCTGCCGAACTACAGATGTCATTTGATATAATCATGCCGGTGGTTGAGACAATATTTAAATGATGTCTCGATCTGGTGTATATCCCAAAGATATGGAGAGAAGTTAAAATTGTCTTCATACCAAAAGCAAGTAAATGCTCTCACACGAATCCAAAAAATTTCAGACCCATTGGTCTATCATCAAATGAAAAAAATACAAATACTTGGCGCAACAGACGTATATGGTCCAGCTTCTCGCGACCATTCGTGTTGTGCGTGTTATATTTTTCACACAAATGGAAGGGGCCTACAGTTTAGAGCCATATCCGAAAGGCAAATTGAGAAGCTTTCTCTTGACAATTATTACTCTCGGACGTTTGTCAGACATTAGCGAAAGGTGGGACTGTGAAAAAACTTTTTGGTGTTTCTGGGATTCGAACGTCGAACCTCCCGCTCAGCGATCCAACGCACTAACCACTTGAGCCACGGCGCTCACCATTCCTCCTAAAAATTTTAGAACGACTGATTGTAATCCACTTACGCAAAAGTATTGATAGGAAACTACTCTTAGCGGCCCAATATGCATATTGCAAAGGTATATCAGTGGAGACGACATTGCACTCATTAGTACGTAATATCGAATACTCCCTGTTCCATAAGGAATACACGATGGTTGCCACCCTTGCTGGCAGCCACTTCAACCTAACATAACCTAACAGAGCCCCAAAAAAAATTTCAATTACGTCAAGTCTTCAAGACGGTTTTGTTTGTTGACATAGTACCATTTGAGATACTAATACAGATAAGTTTCGTGTGAAAAAATGATTTTGTGATCGATTTTGATCACTTTCAATTCATTTAGAGTCTACACATAGAAACTAATACACAGTGGATTGTCAATTTTCTTTACCTCTTAAGTGAGTTGGACCTTGTAAGCAAATAATTCAGATAAATAATTAGAAGTGCGACTGATATTAAGTTATTGACCTCTTCGACAAGTTAGGGTTCTTCGGTCTTCACACACACTTTGCGGAACAGTAGCAATTATTTCGTCTTTACCCATGGAACGAACAATATATCTTTTGTTACCCTTATGTATGTCTGCCTGCTTCCCGAACTTTCTTTATTAATCCTATTACATTAGCCGCTAAATGGGCTTAATTTCGACCAAAATAGATTTTCAAATTTTGCAGTTTCTCCACAGCACTTACTGTTGGTTGTTGGTTTAATCTCTCGAAAAACTTTGATTTTCTCTAGAAAACCAATTCTTTTGATTTTCCCTCCCTACAGCAAAACACAAACCAATTTTATACTTCAGGTAGTCTTTATTAGTTGGCTGACAATGATCAACTACTACTCCCACATAAGTGGTCACAGAATATGAGTTTTATGTTCGAAAATACTCTGCTTTATTAACGAATGCTCTCACTTATGTATGTGGTGGTAAGTAGAGCTTTCCTCAGCTCGCGATGTAGCATGTCGCCACATCCCTGCGATATTTTCGAGCTTTTTTCTTTCTTTCAAGTGTCGTCTTGTGTCTTTGTGACGTTTAAAGCTTCGCCGTTGGCTGCTGGTTTTGGGCCAATAGTAGTTGATTTGTTGCTCGGTAGTGATTGAGATATTTTTGAGATATGTAGTTCACATTTCGTCCGAACGATTTCCCCTCCCCTCGCACCAAAACTTCAAACTGGTTCCGGTCGATTACTTCGAACTCGGTTTCGCGTAGTTGTTCAGTAGCGCTGACGTACGTGAAACATTTAAACTCAACTTGAGAATGACTAGATGAAAAGAAAGCCCTGCGTAGAAAGAAGAGGGTCTTCGTAGGCTTCCAGTTCAGGGATATCAAAGAGTTTCGTTGCAGAAACCTGATCGAGAATTTTTCCAAGAAAGGAAAGCTCCCGAAACACAGGGTCTTTCAAATAGAGGAGAAAACCTTAGGACCTTATTTAACGCTTTGTTGAGCAAGCTTTTGAAAAAGAAAGAATGATAATTTTTTTTAAGTTGAGGGTATTTTAAAATAGCAAACTCATTCTTAGTTTTTCGAGGACTCTTAAGGTCGAAACTTAGAGTAGTAGACAGCTTCGAACCATTCAAATCCCCGGGACCAGATGGCATCTTTCTGGCTTAACTCCAGAGTGCGTTCGATGTTATACGACAGAGCCTGTCGTGCATTCTGAAAGGTTGTCTGGCACTAGGAACTGTACCTAATGACAGGTCCGAGGTGAAGGCGGTTTTCATACCTAAAGCAGGCAAATCTTCACACGCACTCCTCAAGGATCTCAGACCAATTAGTCTGGCATCTTTTATGCTCAAAACTCTAGAGAGAATCATCGATCTCTTCATTAAGGACTCAGTAGATAGTACCTTGCTATCCAAGTCACAACATGCCTATCAGAAAGGTAAATCTGTTGAGACAGCCCTTTACTTTATTATACACCCCATCGAAAAATCCTTCTCTGTTAAGGAGTTCACCCTGGTGCAATTCCTTGATATAGAAGGAGCTTTCAATAACGATGAAACCAATTCGATTATTAATGCCCTACGAAGGGTTAACATTTACGAATCAGTCTGCCGAATTGTAGAGCATATGCTCAGAAACAGAGTCATTACTGCCTCTTTTGGGAGCAGCTCTTTTAAAAAACAAGCACAACCCCCTAGGGAGGCGTACTCTCTCCCCTGCTCTAGAATCTTATTCTGAACGAACTTCTTTAAAAATAGAAAACACAGGATGCAGGATAGTTGCTTATGCAGACGATGTAGCTATCTCAATATCGGGCAAGTACCCGCAAACACTTGCCGATGTCATGCAACTCGCTTTAAATGAGCTAGTCAACTGGACGAAAGGCTGCGGCCTTAGTATTAATCCGACTAAGACTGAGCTAGTCCTTTTCACTAGAAAATACAAAATAACTTGTTTCACACCTAACACATTGGAAGGTTCTACTCTTGGTCTCTCAAACAGCGCAAGCTATTCGGGACTAAAGCTAGACCGCAAGCTCCACTGGAAAGCGAACGTCAACGAAAGTGTCAAGAAAGCAATGGTTGCCCTGTACTCATGTAAGAAAGCGATGGGCTCTTCATGGGGCCTGCAACCAAAAATAATGTACTGGCTATAGACGTCAGTGGTAAGGCCGATTCTCCTGTACGACGCAATGGTGTGGTGGACTGCCTTAGAGGGGAAATCCAACTTGAAACAGTTGGAAAAAGCTCAACCAGTGGTATGTCTCAGCATCACGGGTGCGCTGAGAACCTCTCCAACAGCGGCGCTTCAAACCATGCTTCACCCTCTCCCGATCGACATCGTCCTTCAAGCAAATGGCAACCAGTTCTGCTCTTCTGCTATACACTGGCCATGTCAACATACTTAAGATGCATCGACATTTCCCCATGGTTACCGACCGCCTGCCTACTGAAATTAATTTCAAGTACTCGATACCCGTCAGATCAGAGTGGACGCAACGCGATGTCCTACATAACGATTCGCTGCCTTTTTTCACGACCCAGGAAGGAGTCGGTGCCGGAGTCTTCTCGGCAGTAAAAAACTGCCGAGCATCTCTTAACGAGATTGCTGGATGGTACAATCTCACCATTTGCTAGGTACCAGGTCACTGTGACGTCCCGGGGAATCGCGTGGCTGACGATTTGGCTAGGCAAGACTCTTCTGGTACAAATAGCATTATTATAACGAATATTGAAGCACCGATGTATTATGCTAAGTACCTCATCCACGCCGGTGCGCTTAACAACGCTAATCATAGATGAAGCCAACTTGGTCAGTGCATCATCGCTAGAGCACTATGGCAAAAACTAGACCATGGAAGATCTGACGGACTTCTTAAGCATAAGAGAGGAACCCTCTCTACTCCCACCAACGTTATAACTGGACACTGCATGATAGGCATGCATTCTCAAAGGTTGGACATCCCCTATAATGACTTCTGCAGAAGTTTCAGAGACGAGGAGGAAGAAGAATCAATCCCTTCTTGTCCATGTGCCCTGCACTGGCTAACATTAGGAAAGCTACACTGGGTCATTACTATTTCGATGGTCTCAAGAAAAGTAATTGGTTTCAGGAGTGGACAGAGTGACCAACCTCCCCCACATTGTGGCAGCACAGTGGTCTAAGTGTACTTCATCAAGGGCCACATCAACCAACCAACCAGGTCGAAATTCGAAGATGGTACTCAAAAATACCAATGGGCTATGGAACAACAAGAAGTTATATAAAGAATTTTTTTATTATTTAATTATGATTTAATTATGATAATTATGATTTTGGTTTTGAATACATACATATATGTATGTATGGATGTATGTATATAACGCTTTAAAAAAAAAACGCATCGAAACTATGTAGACATACATACATGTTTTATATCATCAATATACATACATATGCCATGGTGTAAGGCAAAGCATTTTTTTTATCAAGGCAGCAAAGGTATGCATTGCAATGACTGCACTTTGAATATGGCTTTGATTGGATTTTATTTAAGAACAAAATACAGTGAGCTAAAGTGGCACTTAAACGTCTCTTTCTGTGTCAGTGTCTAAATTTGTTCATATATGAATTTTATTTGAAGTGAAACACGTTGGTACTTGAAAAATCACGTCGGTCAACAAATATTAAGGACTGCGATTCAAACAGAAGAACTGACACCGCAAGAAGAGATATCACAACCACGAGACAAGGAAGACTGATCCTCCGTCATAAGAATCAAGCATTCGCAGATACCAGGACTAGGATGCTTTATTTGACGAACTGGTAGCAGAATGTCCGGGGATTGAAGGAGATGGAAGGCCGGAGTACCCCAGGCAGAGATTTTTAGTATGTAAGTAAATGATATAACTTAAGACAACTGAAATACATTCTTCAAAAGTATGAAGTTATGTGTGCAGTTTGCAATAATATCTACGTATCGATACTAAAAAAAAAACAATTTAATTTAAGACTACGACTCTTTGATTGTTAAAGTTACCATAACCTCGTATTATTCCAAAACCTGTCCACCCTTGTTACTCGTATTATATGAAAGGGTAGTTTTGTACTCCATTTTTCAATCTTATCTCTCATCCATTACACTAACTTCCTGACATCCGAATGTAAGGGTTGGCAAAAAAAACAAAAAAAAAAATAGACGAACTATGTCAACGCCTGAAATAAATATTTCAATACACACGCAATTGAAAACTCGCACTTAACTAGCACGTATTCAGAGAGAGATTATGTACAAAATCCATTCGCCTGGAAGTGAATCCGCTTGTGTTAAGGACGTTGCATATTTTATTTAATTACTATAGTTCCCCTGCATACTACATTACAAAGCAGGTGTGTTTATGTCGAGTCAATATGGCGAAGCAAATAATATTTCAATGTATAATACGTACATATACATACATATGTAGATACATATCCATTTATCTTTTTTTGCTGTCCAACTTTTAGAGGTCAAATATAAATCACAACGAGATTGAGACCTTATTGTCTGATTGTAAGGATGACTAATCCTCTCCATTTTTTTCTGGACCAAGTACACGAATAGCAACACTGCCACAAGATAAAGGTCAATTAGTATTGTCGTTGGACCATTGTTATGAGTTTTTATGGCATTTTACTAACAACTTTTCGTTACAAAAAACTATTAAAAAGCAGAACTAAAAAAACAAACATCGTAACAAGGCTCCTTTCCACTTGTAAAGTGACACGCGTTGGATGAGCAAGGTCAGTTAACATACATGAGAGGAACAGTCTGCCCCACACAATCGATTACTGTCTGGTACGTGGGTCATGGCAGATAGATCACCTTCCAATATCAGTAGAAATATTGTTGGAGACACAGTTGCTTCCCAAACTTCAGTGAAAGGAAAGGTACTAGCAAAGGTTATTCACTTCCTGATATAAAAAAAACTATGGCGTTAGATCGTGCAATTTCGGCGAAAGAAGTTACTAGAGTCATACGGCGATCTAGCTAAAGCCTCTGGAGATGATTGAGTTTCGTATGAATTTTTTTAAATAGGTACTCAACTGAACAATTCTTGGAAAACTCACAGAAGCATACAATTTCATCTTAGACACAGGAGAAGTACCAGCAAGTTTTGGGAGAAATATTATTTTTTCATTATTGAAGAAAGAAGATGTTCGCGAACCAAATAATTACGGGGCATATCGTTTATTGGTGGGGGCCATAGCTTATATATATTTATTATTTCGAGTGATACCGAATCAGACCACAGTTATGGATCCCTTTTCATCTTTCTTCCACAATCCATCTTAGCCTGAGAGACCCTCCGGATTTCTCCACAGTTCTTCTCTGGTTTTGATTCCTCGTATCAATGCTAACATCTGTTTAATAGAAATCTGGTTCCTCTTCTGGGCTTCTACTCAGTGGCGCCCCAAGACCTCTCTTCTTCTGCTAGCTAATGCCGGACAATGACACAGTATATGTGTCGCCGTCTCGATATCCTCCAGGCATAGTTCACAGGTATCATCCTCCAGAAGATCCATCTTCTTTCGGTAATACCCGAAATTTCCATGACCTGTACCACCCATTTCAGTGCTTTTCGCTCCAAGCTTAGAACCTCCCTATGAGTGTAGCCAGTTGGCCATTTAATAGTCATTTTAGTCAGCCTACAACCTTCTATGGTTAACCACCTTCTTTGGTGTTCCACCGCGATCAGGTGCTCCACCATTCCTCTGCCAATTGCAGCAAATAGTTCCGGGCCAGAGAACTCCGAGGTAGAGAGTCCGTATTTATATCTGTTTGCTCCACGTGTCTAATCACTGATTGATTGTCCAGTGCTGTAGCAATATACATATGTACATAGCTTAAGTGGTTAGTGCGTTGGATGGCAGAACGGAACGTGCAACGTTCGACTCCCATAAATACCAAAAAAGTTTTTTCAAGGTCCCACCTCTAGAGAATGTCGGACAAACATTCGAGAACAAAAACTGTCATGAGAAACCTTATGGCTCTAAACTGTAGGTCCCTTCCATTTGAATGAAATAATGTAACACGCACAATTGTCAACTTTGAAGTTAAAGCCGAACGAAGTTAACTGAAAGCGGATCGCTGGATGCGCCCGATGATATTGGCGGATGCTTTCTTCTAAGACATCACCTCCATATTTAAAAGATCCTCTGGGAGGCTATCAAAGCCGATCACTTTGTTGTTTTCAGCTTCACCGACCTCTTATAAATGGGGTGGAGATACTGCTTCTACATTTGCTGGAATTGGAGTTTTTCCTTGCCTTACCACTCACTCTATCTGTCCATTTAACAGCTGCTAGAAATACTGTTAAAATATTAAATATATCCAATATTCCCGGGGTATTGTCAATTGTTTTGGCTTTTTGTAAAGCACCCGGATGTTGTTACGATTGCGAGACTGTCTGGTATGCAGAGTGGATTTTCTTTTTCTTACGAAGAATTTTATTTTTTTCCTTGATCCTGGCTGGATACATGTGCAAACTCAAGCCTTTCTTAATTGTTCTTCACATTTTTCATGGGTGATGCGTTGTTCTGCCTGACTGACTTTTGTATAATCCCCTTACCCACTTTCCGTTAACTCAAACGGGACCAAAAATCACTCTAAAAAAAACTAAGAATTCTTTCCGCTTTGACTGAGGTCAGTGGTGGGGGTCTTAGGCAAAATCTGTCTGATTGTTTAGAGAGTTGTCTTATTCAATTGCTTTCTTCACCCTTGATTGGTTTTAGCAGCATATATTTAATTTTATCCACATTAACCCTTAAATTCATATTCGCAGTTTATGCCGCAAAACTACTCCACTATGCCTGCTGAGTTCTTTGAATTATGACAACGTCCTCAACGTAGGCAAGTATTAAACGGGTGGCAATGGTGTAGTGGTAGCGTCATCGTTCGTCGAGCTGATGGTTCACGGTTCAATCCCTGATGTCAATAAGCATTATATGATAATAGGCAGTCCGATCAATTGAGAAAGTTTGTGACAACACTACTGCGAAGGCATAACACTGGCAGTAGGTTTGTCATATGGCTGGAGAAATTGATCGCTCTGTTGATAATTGATATGCTTATGACATCAGGTGGATCGGGAAAAGAATACTGTGAATCAGAAGCGAAGGCAAAAAATACATGACAGCATCAAATCTCCCCAGTTATTCTGGACACCACCCCTGGAGCTAATGTGAAACCTAACACATCTGAGTTTCAAACCACTGCACCAATCTCTTTCTCTCTCTCTATCTACATTTCCGACGCCCGCACCATGTGAATAACATGTAAAAGGGTATTCATAACCCCTTGAGTGCGGGTAAATTATAAAAAAAAAAAAAAAAAAAAAAAAAATGTCTGAATGATCTACATCTGATGTTTGGAAATTTTTTACAATTTCCTTTAAATAGCATGGTACTGCTCGCAAGTTATTGCTCACCTTGCTTAAACATCGTGCATCATTCATCGTCATCCTGGACGAGTTTGGCAGGGATGTAAGGACTAAACAAGGATCTGTATACAAGCTCGCGTCTATAAACATTATTTTACTCGTACATGTGTACATGCCACTTCGTGAATATGAAGATGAACTTTCCTAAGGCAGCATTGATATATACCAATGTAATTAATGACAAAGGTTTTAAGGCGTCCACATAAAATGGGAGACAAGATCTCTATAGTGGTATAGTTAAGAAGGCCTCGGCCTGGATCTGATAAATGATGTTGAGGTTCCATTCAGTAACCGTTTGAGATAAATAGCTTAGAGGGTAGATTCAGTTTAAGCAACCGTACTCAAGCTTAGATATATTATGTATGTACATATGTACTATCGGCATTCTATTTTGGTCGAGTGATAATGTTGGTTTGCATTTTGTGTTTTGAAAGGAGCATTCTATATTGTGATTGTAATTGCAATTTAACAGCCTACAGAAATGGACTTCCTAAATAATGATAGCCGATTGTGACTCTTATACCACATTTCCTTCTTTATTACCCCAGGATTGGGTTCGCGCTATGTAACGTCGGCATGATCTTTTTACCCTATGGTAGGTTCCCGAACATCATTCCTGCTATACATCTCTTTATTTCCTCGATATCTACACACATACATACATACAGTCACTGGCAAAATTATTTGCACAATGCAATGCTTACACCATATCATTTCAATAAAGTTGAATATCTTTTGAAAAATTCAATATTTCAGTTATGTTCTTGTTTATTATCAATCTTTTAAATCCTCTTAGAACGGTAAATAAAAAAACAAAATCAAATTTCTAATAGTAAACGTTAAAACCATAGAAAAGAAAGTGGCAAAATTATTGTAACATCACTAAATACAGGCAAAATTATTTGCACAAATGCAATTAACTGTTCTGGATATGTACCCATAGTTAAATTCTTCCACTTTTCGATGCAAATCGATTCGTCATTGTTAGTAGTTTAGCGTCTTTCCTTCAGTCAATTTCTAAAACTTTTAAATGGCTAGAACTAGGGAACTATCAACGGAGAAACGTGCGGATATTGTTGCAGAATTTGAAACCGGTGCTTCGGCAGTAGAACTTTCGGCAAAATATCACTGCAGTCAAAGAACAATTTATTACAAAATTGGAAATCAAAAAACACATGAAACTGTAAAAAACCGAACCCGTAGAAGCAGAAAAAAGGTTACTTCTGAAAGGGAAGACTGCTTGCGACTCACTCGTATGTCCTGCGCAAGAAAAATTTACCTGAAACAAACGTAGTACGAGTTTCTTTTGAACCAGGCAGGGTGTAACGACTTTATTGGTAACCACAATTTTTGAAGACTTTTGCTACTTTCTCCCATGTCTTACCCAAATCTAGCCAACATTATCAGTTTCTGAGTAAATCATCCCTATTCAATTGAAATCCATTCGATCCGTTTTTGAATTAGGACTCTGAGAAGGACCAAAAGGATAGTCCCAGAACAAACTGACTTAAAATAGAAAATTAAAATGAATATTTTTAAACTGGAAACCAAATTTTTTTCAGGAAATAAACACTGCATTAAAATTATAATATGGCTTAAAAACTGAACGAGTTTGATACCTACGCTGAGTATGGTCGCTGTTAAATAGGAATTTTCATTCTGACTTAACCAATAAACTAACTAACTAACTAACAAAGTCGATTTACTCGAAAATGGCTTCAATGATCAATTTCAAGTTCTTTATTTGTGTCAAGTATGACATAAAGGTAGCGATGTTGTAGTGGTAGAATGCTTGCGTGTGCCGCGTCCGGTGCAGGTTCGAGACCCACCGACGACCAGCAATAACTATTATTGGTTACATTTAGGGGTTACATCAAAAATAGAAACAAAAATGTGTTGAATACATGAAATAAAATGCCGTACCACGCTTTTCGCTAAATAAAAAATTTACATAAGTGTGCATATTTTATTTAGTGACTTCTTTGGTTGCTACTCAGTCGACGTTGTTTGAAATTAATTTTTGAGCATTGTTTGATATCTGCAAGGACATGGCATAGCAAGTCTTGGGAAATCATGCAACTTTAGGCTAGGCACGCACATCCTTTTCCGTTGCTCCACTATTCAGTCGTAAAAAGTAGATGATATAACTTTTGATGTTGAACGCATATGACACTTAGGAATCACAACGTTAAAAAGTCTGCGATTTTTCCCAATTTTCTGAATAAATGAATCATTCATACTGGCAAGTGTATCCACACACGTAAGTAATATGTAATTACTTATTTATGTATATTTCTCTGAAGACTTAACGTTTTTTTAAGTTTCCTTTTTGAAGAAGTTGAAGAAATCTGCACAGGATAGCTCCAGATTGACTTGGATGAGTAATTTAGCTTTGAATAAATTAACAGAACATTTATTTCTGGTATCTAACCATTTTAAATTCATTTGGAAAATAACGCGTTTGGGAAGGAGTTTGAAGTTGGGACACTTAATATAAACGAAACTAGTTTAAACATATTCTTGAAATAATTTTTTTGGAAACTGTTTAAAAAGCTGGTGCCATTTCTGTACAGTGGTGTCTTTACAATTTTCCACTACTACGTCCAAAGATGATTTTTTTTTTTTTTTTTTTTTTATATAATTTACCCGCACTCAAGGGGTTATGAATACCCTTTTACATGTTATTCACATGGTGCGGGCGTCGGAAATGTAGATAGAGAGAGAGAAAGAGATTGGTGCAGTGGTTTGAAACTCAGATGTGTTAGGTCTCACATTAGCTCCAGGGGTGGTGTCCAGAATAACTGGGGAGATTTAATGCTGTCATGTATTTTTTTGCCTTCGCTTCTGATTCACAGTATTTTTTTCCCGATCCACCTGATGTCAAGGAATGAACAAATGTATTGAAAGCAGGACTGTGCCTGTCCGCGGGACATTTAATTTTGGGCTAAAAATCGTGACGTCCCGCCAAAATCGTTACGTCTGACAACGCCGATCCATACACTTGCGATTCAAATTGCTACAGTTAAATAATTGCAGTCGCAACAACATATGGGTATTTACGCACCTGTGGCTTTCTGTCGCACGATTAATATGAAAGCATAAATAAATAATAAGCTCTCTTTGGCGATTTTGTTGTCGCAAACTAAAATGGGTCATGAATTTCCGCACACTAACAAGTACTGAATGGAACTGTTCTCGGTATAAAATGTATTTCACAGGATAGTGGTGTATTGTGGCCCTTTGATTAATGCAGTGTATTTCGCGACAAAACAATCGTTAACAAAATTGGATTTGTTAATCGCTGCGATACTCATTCTCTCATTCAAAGCTGTCTGCTTTATTTTTTTGTAACTGAGTAATCGTGCGATTTTTTAAATCGCAACGGAGATGAGAGTTTTTTGTTTTTGGTACATTAGGTCTCCAAAAACTAGTCCCGCTGGTATGAAACCACAGGAAAATATTTTTTGTTTTAAAGTATGAGTTCACGCAGAATTGTAAATAAGATGAGAAAATCTATTAATTTTACATACAACTAAGAAAATTTTTGTAGAAAAACGACCTCAAATATATTTAAGAATAGCTAGAAAATGCCCAGAATGAATGCGTCATATTGGCTATTTCTCAATCAACTTACAATAAGTTACTCGTAGTTGTAGTGGGGTACCTATCCTTTGTAATAGAAAACTACTAATTTTTCTATGTGTGTTTACAATAGCTATCAATAAGTGCTTCCGTAAACAAATACATACTTTCTTACGCTCTCTCTCTCTCTCTCTTCATCTCTCTATTTTCACAAATACTCATAAATATTATTTAAACCTCAAATTCAATACTGTCCTAAATTCATTTACTTTGCGAAAAAATAGAGAATAAAACCTGTTTACCTTTTACAATACATTTTCAATCCATCTCAGCATTGCTTTCCTTCCATCAAGCAAAATTTTCTACATGACTTTTGAAATTCTTTGTCTATTGATTTGCGGTAAGTACACCATAAATACTATACGAAACAGGGAGTGAAAAACGACATTTCCAGTACTTCACGAATCAATAATCAGGATTTAAAATAATTATTTCGTTGACGACACACACCCTGTTCCTGAGCCCTTTTAAATCCGAATGGTCCTTTATTATCTCTTCGCATAATAGACTCCTCATTTGTTAGAAAATGCTTTTGCGTGTATTCGGATGTGCATTGTTGTTTTGGGTTAATCCTCATCATACCGTCATCAGTGCCGTTTTTAATCATTGTTGTGCACCAAAGCGTTATGCCCTCTTAGCAAGGGATGAATGCCCATCTGACAAATTTTTTTTTTGCCCTTCTTACTGCTTGTATACTCCATGCATTGAGGATTTCCTTTTCGGTAACTAGTGCTTTCGATATGAGATCTATCGACTTTTTCAACTAAAAGGTGTTCCAGAAAAAGCAGATACATTGTTGGGAGATAATGTGCGTATGTATGTATGTATAGGAATATCCTGAGGGTTTACGTTATTATGTAGATGTTATTGGTTTCCATTCAGATTTTTTTGGAACCCTCTAACAATAAAAACACGATGTGTTGACTTGTACTGATTAATTAGGTTTTTCAAAAATTGCTGCAGTAAGGAAAAAGTACAGAATTGCGTCGTTTTTCTTGTAACAATTTATTTGTACCCTTATAAAACTATTATTTTTTTTTATTTTTTTACAAAATTTTATATTAACTTTTTATTTAACTTTTCTATTGAGAATATTTTCGATGAAACTATGTGTAGTATTAAATAATCTATAGAAATATTTACATGACCGTATTTTATGAACTATACGAAGTATAAAAAAAATTAATGCTAGTTTTTTTTTTTTTTTTTCATGGCACTTTTTCTACATATTTTGTGATATATGTATGCTTATCACAGACTTTAATTTAACTTAACTAATTTCTTATAATTAATTATTATAAATTGCATTAAATTTCAATCACATTGTCTCCTGGCCTTATACATGTCGGAAAGTAATCGTACAATAGTAATGTCTCCGATAGTTTTTCGAAAGAAAATTTCTTCAATTGTAAAACTAGATACATTATTCATTTCTGTTACCGTTTGCATAATATTATCGTACTTCATTAAATGTGTAGCGTGTACACTTCTTATATATGTAAGTAGGGTATTTTTAGCTTCTTCATAAAGTTTTAAAATTCTAATTGGCTCAAGAAGTGCCTGTGATTCCAGTAAACTTGAACTTTGATTTTCTCTAACTAAACCGGAAGTGGTGCCACTAGTTGGCTTTTTAAAAAGTATTATTTCACGCAAACATTCATATTCATTGTTATCGACATTCAAATGACGCAGTTGATTGAGAACATCCTGAAAAACGTGAATTTCACGGGATACGACGCCAACTAAATCTCTATTTGGATTTTCTGACTCGTATGCAAGAAGAATTTGTACAAAATTGATTGGTATTAAGCATTGGGCCATTCCAATTATAAAGAGCTCCTTCCAGGATTCTTCAAGTAGCAC
The DNA here is from genome assembly GCA_946965025.1 of Blera fallax. NCBI lineage: Eukaryota > Metazoa > Arthropoda > Insecta > Diptera > Syrphidae > Blera > Blera fallax. Next base: position 66,141,895 of record OX337244.1, read on the forward strand.
TAACTGATCGGGCATGGGTAATTCTTTAAAAGTTCTCATACTTTGCACCCAGTTGAAATTTTTAAACAAATGTTCCGCCGCTGTTTCCTTGATGTGTTCGGTTGCCATAAGAGGTGGTGTTGGCGGTAATGCTCTATTATTTAATGAATTCATGTAGGCAGCAGTGGTTGCGTAGAAATTGTGAGTTTGCGCAATCCTAGGAATCGACAAATCTAAAACGACTGGTGGCAAACCAATTGACGGAGGCATTTGCAGGCCAGCTAATGCTGGATTTAACATAAGCTCTTGTGACAAATGAGGCATATCTGTTATCATTGCATCTTTGTACATGGCCATGTGACGGCGTAACGTAGAGTTTCTGGGACCACGTTCATGCTGAACTGCATCCTTATTCATACCGACATCGAAACACTTTCTCAACCGACAAGCGCGACATTGATTCCGGTGGGTCTTATCAACTACACATAATCCTTGTTTTTGAGATTTACAAACGTACTGACGATTCCGTCGGATAGATCGCTTAAAAAATCCCGCACATCCATCACAGGCGTATATTCCATAGTGTTTTCCAGAGCTGTGATCACGACAAACTTTGCATGGCACATGGTACAGGATTCGACCTTAAACACAAATTTTACAACAAATTACAATTTTATTTAACACAATAGTGACGGAATAATAACTTAACAATATCTGTTGTTAACTTACTTGATGCCGCTGTAGTCAAACGCACGGAACTAAATTTTTGGTCAATGAGTTCGTTTGAATTGTCGTAGGAATCCATTATTGTGAAACTTCCCTGCAGTTTCTTTATTTTTAGTAAATTTGTTTTATTTTTTAAAGTTTTTCGACTGTAAGTGTTTGACTTTTCTCGGCGAGATCAACTCACTTCAACAGCTTGAATTAGTATGGCACAGCTTGTGATCCAGAAACATGTTTTAATACGCGCATCCCTAATACGATATTGTTCGGGCATGGCGACGATCAACCCCGAAGAATAAAACGGAAACTCTTCATCCTCATTGGTAGAATAGAGAGGATGGGGAGTGGCTTGAAGCCCATAAATAACAAATACACCAGGTATGTAGATCCTGCTACTTGAAAGGGACTGATGTTCCCTATGGTTATTTTTTTTTTTTGCTACTGCAAGCGATCGTGTGACAGAAGGAAAAGGTCTTCAAATTTCATAGATATGTACATGTATTCGAAAACTACCTGTGTTCAAGCAAAGGGGTTGTACGGGAAGTAATAATGTGGTGGTTAGAAATACTTCAAAGTACTAATTGCTCTTTTTCTTTTCGTTTTTTTCAGAGCATTTATTATTTTATAACACTATTTTATTGTTACACATTTTCATTCATACATGCATTTGCATTGATAAATTTTGCCACCTAGTCATTGAGAGTAATTTGCAATTCTCGGTAGAGGATGTGTCCTAGCTGGCTCTGTTTATATCCTTCGTAAAACAAGTACTATAATTACAATAGACGGAACCCTTTCGGAAGAGGGTAAAAAAAGATCTGCAATTAATGAATAAAAAAATGATTTTAGAGATAAGATGGGAATTTCCAGTGTTATGAATGGATTATTTTTGAATTACGTAGCTGACTCCATTGCAGGTATTGAAGTCTCAATGAACCTCTAACTCTTTGGGGTTTTTCCTTAGTTTCTTGAATGCAATAAACAACAAGGAATTTAGAATGGAAATCCCTTCTTTTAACTGGGTCAACTGAAAAAATGTTTTATGTGACTGATATCACGGCTGATGGAAGAGTCCAACTTAATGAATTTTAGGTTATATTTGCTGATGCTCAGAAAGGATATTGGAGTCACAGCATAATTCGAGTAGAAGATTGTTGATTTTCTTTTATTTAAAAAAATTTGTAAACTTTAATTTAATATTGATTTTTGGAATTAATTACTTACATATTTTGTCAGCATTGAAAAATACTGCTTCCATAAAGTGGTACCACTAACACCCTTAAACATACCCACATTGAGCCAAAAAAAGACAAAATTTGGTTAGTTTATTATGAAATATTATGATCAGTGGACTACAACAATGCAAATTCTGTTACATAATATACTGAAGTCAATTTCGATTTGTTACATATTTTAATTAACATGTACAATAAGACAGAGCCTTATATAGTACTTAAATTTAGTTTTTTTTTATGTTTAAATTTATATAATCCTAAAGCAGGGGAGAAAGAAATAGAGGGTCTAGTCTGAAAAGTATTTTAAGACTGCATCTTTTAAGCTCGAAGTGTTATTTGATCTTTTTAGGCATTTAGGCGCACTGTTTAAGAGCCGTATGTATATGTATATGTATAAGTGAAATATGATCTGTTTCTTAATGACTTACGTACGCTCTGTCAATTGATGAATTAATATCTAATGGAACTTAGTATTTTTCAAATCTCACAGTATTTTTCAAATCGTGCTCTCATTTGTTGCGCAACCCTAAAATTATCCACCAGAATAATATCGGTGGCATATAACAGCAACTTTATGTTTAGGTCATCGGTACAAAAGATAGATATCTTTTAGAATTTCGTCAAAACATAAATAAAATATATCCAATCTACAGCCGAAAAGATAAAATTCACTGTGTCACTGACGATATTCGTCGTTCAATTTTAATATACTTATGTATTTATTATTTTAGAGTCTTTGAAATTACAGAAGTATCCTCAAAAAGAAAATCCAAAGTTTCTTTATTTGTTACTTACTTAAGTTTGGGTGAACAATGTTGGTAAACTTTTCTTTTGCAAAGCGATATCGGAGTGCATTGGGTGGTTTCCTATTTTGCAAGAATCGTACACATGGTGAAGCATATGTTTGTACGTAGAAAGGATAAGACATAAGAGGTACATACTCGTAGGTCAAAAAATGGTGAAGTTCGCTTTCAAAACGTGTCCTTAAATATGTTAGTTAAGAATGTCAATAACACGTAAATATGTTATGGGAGTATAAACTAAATATGTTAACCTAATAGAGTGTATATTCTCGAACACTAAATCGGTTCACGGAATGAAGGAGACCCACATTTTATTTATTTATTTAATCATCAACAAGCATAGCTTTACAGAATAATGCGTCAGGTAAACAAATCAAAGACAACGTTTTTGAAACTATCCCGCGAATAATATAGGTCACCTATATTGTATACTTCGTTGACATAGATTATACTCCTTATAATAGGTTCGTTTAGGACGTAGTTTGTCTGATGCCCAGAAATGGTCCATCTAACCGTCCTCTCAGGAGCAAAATTGACATAGGAGATAAAAGAGCAGAGCTTTTAATTTGATAATATAGCAAATCGCCTGCAAATAAAAGGTAAGTTAAAGTAACTTCCTTGACGAACCCCTGAAGTACAATTAATAGAGCAATAATTATTAATTTGAACTCCTTGGACTATTCCCAGTAAAAACAGAAGAAATCCAATTCAGCATTGCGGAATTCAACAGCTTTTTACATAAAATTTGATGATTAACAGAATGAAATGCTTTGTTAAAATCGGTATATACAGTCTCAACTTGATACCGACTTACATAAAATAAAAAAAAATGCCAAATTGCATATAGTCGATGTCGTCCTGAAGCCTCGAGTGTGAAGCAATGCTTAATAGTGATACCGCAGGGAAGAGGGGAGATGAGGGGAGTTATTTTTGCCCGGTAGAAATCCGGCATTCTGTTCAACCGATTACAATATCTACGGTATCTATCGAAGATTCTCACCTTTTAAAAAAAAACGCTCTTAAATATGAATATTAGATATTTGTCTATTCTGAAACTTGAATTCGCTTTGTCGTAATAAATAATGAAACGTGTTTGGAATCACCCTTTGTGTCAATTGCGAATACTATGAATTTTTTTGAAAATGTAAGTAAAACCAAATGTTTTCAACTTTTTCATACATATATATAAAAAGGCTCTAGCTAGAATTTTTTGTGTTATATATTTTTTCGCACAAAGGAAGGAACAGTTTCGCACAGTTTACAGCTATTTGTATTCAAAAGGTTTTCCTTGAATTGGGCAGCGTTCTCATGATAGATTCTGCTAGTGAAAGCATTCATAAATTTATCCTGGTAAAAAAAGATACAGCATTGCACAGTAATTGTTTTATGATGGTCCCATTAATATATAAAACGTTTCTCAATCTCATTGAGTATATCTCACTCGAGTACTTCAATAGCCTTAATGTCAACCTCGTAAACTAATATGTAGTAAGTCTTATTTTTTTACTGTATGAGAAATCTAAAAATAATCTAATTGTCAAAATTGGGGTGAGTTTCAAATAATTTTAAGAAAACGGTTAGAAATAGAAGAATATCAAAGCTTTTTGGAGGAAGGGTGAATTTGTTTGATCGTTTTTAATCACCTTTAACATCCTTGACTTTAGTTAGTGATATGAGCAAAAAGTGCCGGAAATATAGACCAAGTTGATGTTCACCAGGTTAGTTTCCTCTGCCTTTCAATACTGCCGATGACAATCTTTTGAAACAAGATACCAAAAACCCTTGAAAAATGAGTGATGACTTCATAGCCCTTTAAAGCGTACAAAATAACTGGATACAGAGATTAGAAGACATCGGACATTAGTTGCATAAAAACAATTTCTGGAACGCAGTTATCCATAAGTCCAAAAAGTTCAACGAGCAAGGTTATGTAACAAGTGTAGAGCAAAGAGTCGGGCATTTGTTTTTATGCTTATCATTGTCGGGCAATAAAAACACAAGGACTGAAATTCGCTTCAGTTTATCAAAGTGTATTCTTTCGAAAACCTTACTGTTTCTGATATGAGAAAAGTTTGAGAGTTTTTATATTGAAACAATTAGAGATAGGTATAAGAAGAGTGTTTATTAATTTTAATGATATATTATATCTGCCCGTAACTATTGTCGAAGATTTGAAGCCTTATTTTTCATTTCTGAGAAAAAAGGTGAGACTTTTTTTTTGGATTATCATCGGATTTCCTCGACTGCGCCGTCTCTCAGATGTGGATTCTAAAACTTTTTCGAGCCGCATTGGTGTCTATGAATAAGCACTAATGACTAACATCTTCCAGAAATATCCTAGACTAATGCAGCGTGGAGTGCTCCTTTTGCAGGACAACGTATCGGTCCTCGTATCATATTTTGCATTGACCGTACTGAAGAACTGAAGAACTACTTCACCCACCCATCGTCTTCTTCAGACCTGGCTTCCAGTTATGATTTTCTGTTTTTGAACTTAAATTTAAAGCTTTAAAAAAATTTCCTACCGCTGTTTCTGAAAAGTTTGACGGTACATAAACATTCAAACAGTGTTTTGAATGGATCGTTGAAAAAACAAACAAGTGGGTTGAAAATTATGTTGAACAATAAAACTAAAAAGGTTTTAAATAGATGGAAATAAAAATCTGTCATATGTATGTATATGTTCATTTAGTCAAAAAAAAATAAAAAATATGAGTCCGTTTCAATGAATTTTAAAATACAGATACCTCTACAAAAAGTAAAACTTATACATATTTTGAATGTTTGTATTTAGAGTAATTAATACCTTCAAGATTGTTAAACTATCAAGATTACTCCAATATCAAAAAAAGGAATCTTTTAAGGTTATAGTAATTGACTTCAATCATTTTGATGTCATTTTGATGATGTATTAAATATTTTTGAAAACATTATTGTAATACCTTAACCAATTTCCATTTCAATTGCAACCAGCGAGAAAAATGATCCCAGCGCAGCCTCTAACTTTGTTGGTACCCAAAAAGTCCCATAGCAGAAGTAGTGTAAACGTCCTGCGGAATATAACTTATAATTCACATCAGATGTCACTGAATTCAACATTACTTACTTTACTTTAGATGACACTTGCAGTTTGGGGTGAACCATGGCCTCAACCAAAATACTCCCTCCGTAACCGGAAAACTAAATAGCACTTTCTAATACCGCCATATTAAATCACATGTATTTTCCATGAAGCTGAAACTAACGTCGTTTGTTATGCTTTCATCTATGTATGTCTGACATAGATGAAAGCATAACGGTTCCTTTTAATCCCTAAAGTGAAGCATAAAGGAGTGAATCGTCACTCTACATTTAAAGCCAGCCAAATCGTTTGGAAAAATAGATAGCAGACTTTGTGTTTCTTAATAATAAAATAAATTTGGACCATTTTTTCTTTGTAAGTTTAATTTTATTTACTATTCTAAAGCAAATCTAAGTAATTTTATATTAGAATTAATAATGGGAAGGGGTATTCATTGCTCGCCTGAGAAAAAAATGGCTATGCTTAAGATGTTTGAAAATGGAAGGAGTATTCTTGAGATTTCGAAAGATTTGGGCTGTTCCAAAAAGATTGTCTTTAACGTAATGAAACACGTAGGAGACCATAATACTTTTGAGACCATCGAAAGAAAGAAACGGGCCAGAAAAACAACAAAAGCCATGGATGGAGCAATGTTCAAGATGATTATGGCCTAAATGTATTGTCCAGAATTGTGGGATATCGCCTTACCGATGCAGGGCTACATGGCTCATTGCAAGGAGAAAGCCACTTGTTTCAGCAAGAAATTTGAAGAAACGGTTAGTGTTTGTGAAGAAGCATCCGAAAAAAAACTGCTCTTTTGGAAAAATGTGCCAAATCAGTACAGGTTTGGCTTCGCAAGAATAGAACTTAAGTTTTAAGTTGGCCAGCACAGAGTCCATGTCTAAGTCAAATTAAAAATCTGTGGAATAATATCGATAAGGCCTTGAAACAGAAACAAATGGGAAATTCGGACAATTTATGGAAACCGATTCAAGGAGCATATGCCATCCCAATAACACATTGCCAAAAATTTGTAGAAAGTTTACCATAGAGACTTATTGCAGTTTTGGAAAATAAAGTGTACCCTACTAAATACTGAATTAAAAATATTGGTAATACAAAAATTTCTCATCACTTTTAGCATTTTTTTAATAACCTTATTATATACCTTTTGTGCTATTTATATTTCCATCCATTTTTAGACGTTTGAAAGTGTATTTTATTTTTTTGTTCTTACTTTTGGCACAATGTTATAAATTGTTATTGAATTATATATTTACGTTCAAAATTGAAGTATATGTAAAACAAATTATGTAATAGCGGAGTTTTTGTTATTTTAAAACTTCTACAAATCTTAGTTAGGTACGAGTGCGTATGTAGTTTTTTTTAAAGTGTACTCTTTATTATTTGAAATAGAAATTAAATCGTGATTTTTCAAACGTAGTAGTATTTTGCTATATCCTATGGCTAGGATTGTCAATTGTTTACTTTTATGGAGAGCAAGTTCCATTTGGAGACAGATTCCCCTATTGTTATTTCCACATCCTCTTGAAAGTGTTTTTTGCCAAACTTTGCTTTAGGAAGTTCAATTTTTTCATTATCTGAAAGGCATCCCATTTAAAACCAAGTGGAAGCACAAGTCTAAACGGCTAACGATAATTAATTAGAGTTACGTTTTGTAAGAGAAACAGAACACACTTTTGTATATACAACTTCTACATAAGGCTCTGAACCATGTATATTTCCATATATTTTACCTATATACAAACTCACACATCCGCTTGCACTGATGATTAGTGTCAAACAATATATATAAATTGATGAAAAAACACAAATAAAACTTAACATAAAAAAGGAGTAAGGGTAAAACGAAGTAACACCATTTAAATTGTAACCGCTGAAAGATTAAAAACGAAAGAGTTGAGTAGAGAACTTATCGCTGTTAATTTTTCAATCGAACGAGTAGTACTCCAGCAAACAGAGCACCATAAACTACCTCGCAGCTCATAAGATCGTTGCAAAATTTTCAATGACCTTTTGTCTAGAAAAACAATTTCTCCTTTCGTTCATTATAAAGCATTACATTGTTCGAAAGAACCTTCATCTTATAACTTAATGCCTAACTTACTTACTTACTTACTTACTTAGGTGGCGCTACAGTTCGGTGTGAACCTTGGCCTCAACCAACAAGCCTTTCCAGTTAGCCCGGTCCTTAGTTAACTGCCTCCAGTTACGCATTCCAAGTTGGTTGAGGTCTCCTTCTACTTGTGCGCGCCACCTTAGGCGAGGTCTTCCTCTACTGCGCTGTCCCTCCGGGTTGGATTCGAAGACTCTGCGGGCCGAAGCATTGGTGTCCATTCGCTCTACATGTCCAAGCCATCTTAGGCGACTGATGCGCAGTTTTTTGACTAGGTCGATGTCGCTGTACAGTTCCGAAGAATTTTTCTCTCGAAGCGACCAAGGATATCTTCATCCACTTTCGAAAGAGTCCATGCTTCAGCGCCATAAAGCAGGACTGGGATGATTAAGGTCTTATAAAAAGTCTCCTTAATCTTTCGAGATAGGGCCTTACTACTCAATTGCCTTCTCAGCCCCAAGAAACAGCGATTGGCAGTTATTCTTCGATTAATTTCCGCTGTGTTCTGCCAATTATGTCGATGTCATCCGCGTAAGCTAGTAATTGCACAGACTTTTGAAAGATTGTGCCTCCGGTGTTGGCTTGTGACTTTTGAAAGATTGTGCCTCCGGTATTGAAGAAGTCACATGACAGCGCATCACCTTGTCTAAATCCTTTTTTGACATCGAAGGTCTCGGTGTGGTCATTACCGACTAGATATGGCTCTGTATAGCTCGTATCTATAAATGCTATCATATCGATAAAAAGATGGTGAGTATCGATTTGGACTTCTTGGGTTTTTTCCAGGATCTGCCGGAGTGTGAAAATTTGATCGACTGTGAACTTTCCTGGCCTGAAACCACACTGATAGGGGCCAATCAGGTTGTTGACGAAGGGTTTCAGGCGATGTACGCGATGTTGAGGAGACTAACTTACTCATGTCAAAAATAAGGCTCCATACAAAATTCGAATTCTCTTCCAGCATTTTTATTTTAATGAAGAGGGAAAGGTCCTAGTTTACCAGCATATTGTACTGTTCACATAATGATAAATGTATGAGTTTCTAAAGCGCTCATTTCATTTAGCACTAATTGCTAATTTGCCCAGCAGGTGACCAGCTAAGGAGGATGCAACTATTGTTTGAATCTGAATGCATTTGTTGAACACTAGATATGCCATTCTATTGTTTATTTCAGCGTTCACTTACAATATACCTTTGGAATTGCAACAGCTTATCATTACTTAATCCAGATTAACTTAATGGTTCCAAAAGTGACAATAGTTTCACTCATTATTTGCACTGACTCTCGTGACTCGGCAATGGCATTTGTATTAATACCATCCATATACAGGGGCACTTTGATGTTTAATTTTCCATTGCTGGTGGAATTATTCCTTAAGATGATGTTAGGCTCAGAAAATAATTGATAATAATAATGCTGGGTACGAACAAATCAAAAATCAGCTGAATGTTTTGAATCTACTATTTTGGTGACAGCATTTGTTTTTTTAAATCTTTTCTCGGAGAGATAGCACTCCGAGATGCCTGTTTGTTCAACTTTCAAATTGTCGGAGAGTTTAAACTTCTGCAAAAATATTTTGCGGGAGTGAGTTTCAGTGTTCCAGGTGAATATGGAGTTTGGTGTTCCTTACGACCAATATGGTAGAATATCAAAATCTCTAACTTCTGAAAATCTGGGCATGGTATTAGGTTTCTTACTTTACTTTACCCCACTTTGCTTTATGACCTTAGTAGAGCATAATATAGAAAAGAAATGAAATCCTTTCTAGTAAAAGTATCGGAATACATATTATAACTATTACTTGGATTGATCTCTCCTGACGAAGGTTTTCTATTCACTCGCAGATTTGTTAGGTCAGTTATAGTTAAACTGATATCTGTTATAGTTGCTCCGAATCCAAATGAAGGCTTATACGTTTCACGTGTTTACATGAGAACTTGTAATACCACAAGCTTTGGGCCTTAACCATATTTTACCCTGCAGAGCTGAATGAACTTATCCGGTTTTTATGTAGAAGTATTAAACGATTTGTCCTGTTAACAATAAAACAATTAAAGGGTAAATAAAGTAATATGCCGGGCGGTAGAAGCTATTTTCTCCACCTGTCGGATTCTCCTAGGTCATCCGCAAATTGATATATTATTCTGTTGAGCAATTCCTAAAATATAGGACGTTATACGAAGTTAAAAAACGACTGTATTACAGTATTACACCATTCATTTTATACCAGTACTGTATGATATGGACTTCAAAAACTTTTTTCGTTTTCAAATTTTGCTTGTTAACTTTCTGGAAGTTGCTAAATTTGGTCCAAATTTAAATTTTTTGCATTAAGTGGGATGTGGTAGACATTAGCCCAATCCTCATCAGTTCTACTTTATAACGCGTCGACTTCGTTAATTAGGGCGGAATCTCTTCCCCTGGACCTGTTCATAAAAGTTCTACCACAAAAGGAGCTCTCAGAATGAGAAAATCTAACCTCTGAAGCGTCCAGTGTATTTCAAGTTAAGTAATCCTAGCTATTGAAAAAGCTGCAAAATGCAGCAAATTACTAGAATCCAAAAATAAAACACTCATCAAAGGCAGTTAAGCATGTCGCGATACGCTGATCACTATAAGGTATAATTTTGATGGGTTCCCAGACATAGTAATACAGAAAAGCGGATGCTTTGGCAATGATGGGGTCGGCAATGAACATTAGTGAAGTGGGTACATCTATACGGCGACCGAATAGTGGCCGTATAATAGGGAAAGAGGCCATCTCGTCCTGGCTATTCAGAGAGGACGGGGCCACCTCTCGTACGATATGCGCGAAAGTAAGCAAAATGAAAACAAAGAGCTTTCTGACATTCACATTTTAATTGGGGTAATCACAGGATATTGCGCCATTGGAGTCGCCGAGTCAAGGTGATGAGCTCTTATCCATCACACACCATTCGATAACCTATGGTACCGACCTGGAAAATCATATTTTTAGCTTGTTAGTTTAAGCTACTATCCACTATACTCTCCTTCATATTATCTATTCATAACATGTGAGACTTGGTTGAATTGTTGCATTTCATATTATTAAAATGTATGTATGTAAGTGTATCAATAAATTATTGAAACATAAAAATGAGAAAGTTTTTATATATGCACATATTTTAATAAAATCCATTGCTGTATTGTATTTAGAGCATGTCCTTTAAATACCCTTGAATTATACAATGATGCTAACATTCATCTTTTCCATCAGCAAACAGAACCTTAAATTCATTAAGTTGGAGTCTTCAATCTGCCATGATGTCAGTCTCATAAAATATTTTTTGCTTAATACTGCTAAAGATGGGATTTCCCTTCCCGATTTCTTGTTGCTTATTACATTCAAAAAAATAAGGAAAAACCCTAAAGAGTTAGAGGTTCATTCAGAATTTAATACCTGAAGCAGACAGATATGTAATTCAGAACTAATCCATTCATAACACTGGGAATTCCCATCTTAAATTGTGTATGTTTATTTTTATTTTTTTCATGATCTTTTGAAAATGAAATGATGAAATGATCTTTTTTTTTACTGTATTCTGAACGGGTTCCACCCCTTTTCAATATTGCACTTGTTGTTTAAAAATACGAGTGCCAACACAAAACTTAAACGAGACGTCCGTGCGTCGGTCGCTGTTCCATCAACGAGCATGTATGCATTTATTTTTTTATTGAACCGATTTTGATGAACTGTTTTGATTGCTGAGATGAAAAGTCGTTGCATGGAATATTTTCTGGTCGATTATTTAGGATGTGTGAGGAATTACAAGATCGGGGTCTATGCGTCATAAATTTTCATAACCTAGGTAAATATATGCAGCATTTATAGGTTAGAAGCCATCAGCTAATGATAACGAACGTGGATGGGGGGGTATAGCAAAAGCAATAGGGTTGATGGTATATTTTCGGAACGGTGCAAAAAATTAGGCGATAATAGCTCTAACGTTGATTTTTCTTTTACCAGCGTGCTTTCAGATGTGGGTTTTAGATGCAATGCAAACTCTCTGAACAGATTATTTCAAAAAACAATTGATGAGCAAAACATACATATGTATGTATTTCCTTTTATTGGAGGAATTGTTAATGAGCAATAAACAAAGCAAGAAGCACTGTGACCTCAATAGATCTTTTGTGATATCCCCTTACCATATGGTATAAGCGTGGTTTTGGCTATTACTTAAAATCAAGTTTATTAATTGTTTGAGCTGAGGAGGAGATGACAAAAGAAGACGATATCAAGAATTTATGGAAGTGTTTGAGCCTAGCCCGAGCAATAGCAAGACATTCACAAAAGTTAAATTCGGGAGTATCAGTGTGCTCAAGCCATATTCGGCACATGTCTGATGGGCTAGTATTAATTTTCTTGAGGTGGTAGTAGAGAGAGCAATAGCCAGTTAGGAAGTCCGTCAGGATCTTTTTTATTTATATTTACTCATCGATGAATCTCTTCCTCCAGTGATATATGTACATATGTAGCTCTATCTTCATCTAGCTAATAGGTGGACAGCAGAATGGTTCTTAATTACTTACTTAAGGTGGTACTACAGTCCGGGGTTGACCTGGACCTCAACCAACAAGAGTTTCCAGCCAGCTCGATCTTTAGCCAGCTGCCTCCAGTTTCGCACGCTAAGTTGGTTGAGGTCCCCTTCCACTTGCGTCCGTCGGGAATAAATTTGAAGATTTTCTGGGCCGGAGCATTTGTGTCCATTCGCTCCACATGACCCAGGCAGCTCATTCGTTGGACCTTCTGGCCAAGTCGATGTCGTTGAACAGCCCGTACAGTTTGCTGTTGTATTTTCTCCTCCACTCACCGTCCAAGCAGACGGGACCAAAAATCACCCGAAGAATTTTCCTCTCGAAACAGCCAGGAGCGACCTCATCCGCTTTCGACAGAGTCCAAGCCTCTGCGCCATAAAGCAGGACTGGGATGATTAAAGTCTTGTATATGGTCACTTTAGTTACTCGAGAGAGGACTTTGCTGTTCAATTGCTTTCTTAGCCCAAAGAAGCAGCTATTGGCAAGAGTTATTCTTTGTTTGATCTCAGCGCTGATGTCGTTCTCTGAGTTCATAGCGAAGCCTAGGTAGATAAAGTCCCTAACTACCTCAGAGTTATATCTGTCTTTGGAGACATTCTGTCCGAGACGTCGATGTTGGTTGTTCTTCCTTGTTGACAGCATACACTTAGTCTTGCCCTCATTGACCGCTAAACCCATCTCCGCCGCTTCCGCCTCAATACTCATGAACTTGCCACTGACTTCACGCTGCGTTCTTCCGATATCAAGCGTATGCGACAAATTGTCTAAAACCTTTTCTGACATCGAAGGTCTTGGTAAAGTCTTTACCGACCTTGATGGAGCAGCGTGCATTCTCCATCGTCATCCTGCACAAACTGACGAGTTTGGCAGGGATGCCAAAACTGACATTGCTCTATATAGCTCGTCCCTATAAATGCTGTCATACGCGGCCTTAAAATCGATGAAAAGGTGGTGTCTATCGATTTGAAATTCCTGGATTTTTTCCAAGATCTGCCGTAATGTGAATATTTGGTCGATGGTGAACTTTCCTGGCCTAAAACCACACTAATGTGGACTCATCAGATTGTTGACGAACAGTTTCAGGCATCCACATAGTACGACAGATAAGATCTTATGTTTTTACTATTATTATTTCATCCGACCACATTTAACAGATGAATTGGTGCATGCTCCTTACCAAGTCATCCCCAGTTGCTTTGAATAGCTTGGCAGTCAGGCCATCAGCTCCAGCAGATTTATTGGATTTCGGCTTAGATATCGCTATCTTAACTTCATCCAGGTCGGGTGGACGGAAATTTTGGTTTTCATCGCCAAATTGAATGGTTCATTCTGCCTGACAGTCGTCATCGCCGTTACACAGTCTGCAGAAATGGTTCTTCCATATCCTTGATCGTCCTTGCAGGCTTCGGTTCGGGCCTTGTAGCCTAGGCAGGTTCTTTTTACCCTTTGGTTAAACTTCCGAACCTCATTCCTGCACAAGCATCTCTCTATTTCCCCGATCGCGCTCTTCTCATGGTCCTTCTTTTTCCTCCTGAGAAGCTGGTATTCGTCTCTCCTCTTCTGCTCGTAGAGCTTATGAGCAGCTCTAGTCCTTCTATGCAGCGCCGCTTTGTATGCCTCTTGTTTAGCTGCACGTGCTTGCCGGCACTCGTCGTCAAACCAGGGGTTTCCTTGTGGTGGCCGAATGAAACCCAGCACACCAGAGGCGGCATCTCTGATGGCTTTTTGGCAATGTTGCCACTGGTCCTCAATACTTGATGCTGGCGGCATAGTATCTCTTAAGAGATTGAGGGAGATTCGATCGGAAAAGGATTTGGCGATCTCTTGCGATTATAGCAGTCTGATGTCAAAGTTCCTCGCAGTGTTTCCTTGTCTTGGCGTTGTTGTTGTTGTACAACACGGTAGTGGTCCGAATCAATGTTTGCAACTCGGAACGTTCGGACATCCTTAATAGTGGAAGAGTATCTTGCGTCGATCGCAATGAAGTCAATCTGGTTGATGGTTGATTGATCAGGATATTACCAAGTTCCCTTGTGAATATCTGCGCTGCTTTTGTTATCGGTAACAATTGTCGTAGTATACACCGCAGTTTTTCATCCTTTTTTGCCGGCCCATCCCATCGCACTTCTTGGATGGCGGTGATATCTGCTTTGCACCAGTCTAGGTCCTCCGCTAATTGTTCGGCTGCACGAAATTCCCCGTACAGATCCGAAGTTCGTTGGCCTTGTTACGTTTGCATGGTCCGTCATCAGTAAATCCGTCCGTATCCGAGGCTTGTTGGAGCTTCAAAACATATGGGTTTTTCCATGATCGTACAGTTACCCCAACGGCACAACCCCCAACCTGGATGACCAGTTCCATTCCAGATAATTTCATTCTAGAAACCCTTAGGATGAGGGGTCGGTTATACCGTAGTCAATGACCCACTTCGGGGGTGTAAGCGCCGCCGTTGGCCCTTTATGGCTCCTCCAGCACCATCTCTTTTCCAAGACCCCGACTAATTGTTATCGGCCTGAGCTCCAAATATATCGAAGAAGCCCGAATAAGGTCCTGTCTCTGCTCCGGAGATTTATCACGACACCGTTGGTTTCATCTGGGGAACTCGTCCGCTGTCGTGTTATAGTGCTGCTAGTTTTGTCTTCTGGTCAGCACTTGCGCTTATGTGTATGTTTATCAAGCCGCGTCCTGGTGGACAACAGCCAGTACCCGATGGCTACCACTTGGAAGTAAAATAAGCACAATTGATGTGTGGTAACAGTTACAACACTGGGCTTCGCCAAGTTAAAGCTAATCAGTGCCTACCCTATTTCGAACACATCCAGCCACCCGCAAAATGGTTCGGGGCCAATAAATGTAGACTGGTCGCCGAATCTGGTAAGCTCATCAGCAGCTTCGTTGCCAGATATACCCAAGTTAGTGTGTTTATTTTTTAGAAATAATAGTGCTTTATTTTTCAATAATATTTACAAAAATTATAAATCAATACGATACAAGCATTGGCTTTGCTGTTTGCCTTTTAATTCAACAGTATTTTTCCTTTACGATAAGATGGTAAGTAGCAACCTAGATATTTACTGATTGGTTAAAAATTTGCCTCAAATATATAAGTTCTGCATCTATAGGCCCTATGTTGTTAGTACATTCCAATTCTTGCCATTAAGCAGGTTCATCAGTTTCTCCATTGTAAGATTATTCACTCCGAAATTTGCTCGCCTGATTTCTTTCAGTATGAGGCGTGTGCAATGTGTCTTCTGCATCGCAGTCTAAAGTCGCTGCAGAGGAGCATGTTCTTAATAGTTCTCCTCCGGTGCACAAAATAAGCGAAATCCGTGCTACACTAATGTTTGCGTGCAAGAAGTTTACGTTCTGATGCTTCAATTGTCTTTTTTAACTAAGCGAGTTTAACTTTTCTGCTTTACTAATGAATTCTCTTTCATAGCCTGGTCAATATCTGTTAATAATCTGTAAATGGAGCTTTAATATTCTGAAAGGTTCGTTTCAACCATATGTGGGCGAAAACTGTACTCCTCAGCAATATCCTTCTAGTCTTTGTAGAATTGGGAATTTCTTAACCAGGATCTGTGTATGTTCGGTATTGTCTACTCCTTTCAATACCTTCAATATGTACTTCATGGTCAGCTTAAGCGTGTATATGAAGAGCAGTGACATACTACTTTCAATGTGAAGGATACTCGTACAGCCGCGTAGGCAATTGAAATAAATTTATCCGAAGAAACCTCATCAATTTGGCGACTTGATCATAAGGTTCACTTCTCCATACTAGTACTTTGATTTTTTAGTATTTATTCTTAAGGCCATTAAGCTTACAATATTCTTTGACCTTATTTATTATAAGTTGCAGTGCAGAACTAAGTGATTCTACCAATATCCCTTTATCGTTCGAATAAAGTAGTGCTTTAACTCTCAGATGTCGAAGTTTTACTTCATATCAAGTCTGTCATCAAGAAATAGCGATAATATAAGAGGTTTGAGAACACAGTTGCTTAACTTCAATATTTACATACATCAAACCATTTAGACACACATACATATATGTATGTATGTATGTACATATGTATATGTACAATTTTTCATCCATACGGCTCATTGTTGTTGTATAAGTAAAAGACTTAAAAACTTGGACAATATTTTAATTTTTGACTGTTTATAAAATAGACAACTTCTGTTTATTGTATCGAAAGTAGCTCAACGATTTCCTTCCTTTAATCAGATACGATTGGACAATTGGCGTTAGCTTGAATGACTGATCGAATCTGTCGAAACTTTCTCTGAGACACGCCAGGAATTGATATACTTTTTTGTTATCCTTGACCTTTTTTGATACCCAATAAGTCAACAGGCCAGTGAATATCATGGCGATAGTTCATGCACAATATTCCACTTTTGTTGTAGGAACATTTGGGTCTCCCTTTTTTTAAAATATTGAATATTTTTTAATTTTGAAATTCAGAAGCATTTTAAAAAAAAATTGATTTTATAGATAGTTCTGATAGGTCTTCATGATTCCAGTTCATTTTTTCCATAATATTAATAACAGAAAAAAGTAAAAATAAAACAAATTAATATTTAAATAGTTGACGCATTTTCTCTGATCATACTGTAAATACTACATGGGAATCAAATGATTAAACCCTATACTCTTCATTATAAGTTGAAATGTTGAATAGTCAATTCAATGTTCACAGCGTAGTCCTCGGCTGTCATGACAAAAAATTGCTTTTGTCAGCAAGGAAAGAGGGTACCTTGTCGAACATAATAGGCAGCAACGAATTCCTTAACTCCGAGAAATCTCAACTCATTTCCCCCAACTTCAACAAAAGAACGTAAAATAATAACCTACATATCAGGTTAACTTTAATATCGGAGGCGTGCCCTTACCACATCAAAAGTGTTCTTTTGCTGCCGTATTGCTCTTTTAGGCAAACAAAGCAAGATTTGCACGTGCATACGTAAGTATTGTTATGAAGATAAAAAAATCGTTGCCTGTATTATTACATGTATGGGAATATTTTAGGTATTATGATGAAATAGATTTCTATAGTCTAATTCAAACTAAGCATGCGTATTTCAGCACTGGTTAAGAAAGCTCTACCGGTTTAAAATTATATGCATATTTACTTTATTATATTTTTAATAGTTGTGCGCTCATTTAAATTAAAGCGGTGGACAAGGATTAAAAAACACAGGTCAATGTACTAGACTGCTGACTGCTATTTCATTCATAAATTGCCGCTCATTGTAATCACGGTTGATAATTGTTTTATTTGGAAATAAAATAGAAGAAACACGCTGTGAGTAAAGAGCAAAAGCGATAGCACATTAGCAGTTTAATTTACTCATGGTCTAGTGATTTTGATAAGTAACTTTTAAGTAATGACTTATCTTCCATATTCGTATAGGTTGCGTACTTTGAAACCCACATTAAATAGTACATTGGCGTGAATAATAAAGAAATTCTGCCAGGGTTTCTATGAAGTTGCACCTGTGTCACATCGGCGCAGGACATACAGAGTTAATAATCAGATAGTACATACATACATACATACGTAATTAGAATTTTCAAATGCTACATTTTTAACTTCAACAACAACCAACTTCCTAAACTCCACAAAACAAAACAAAATTTCACGAAGTTATGATAAGGTAGGCTATTAACCAATTTCATCCCAGGAGCAGATTGAATATTCTTAGCACTTCCCGAAAATATATACAATATAGTACAGATAATAATCAATATCTTCAGAGTAATCAATGCCTGAGTTATAGATATGTATGTTATATTTAGAAAAATGTTATGGTAAAATGTTTTCCCTTATTTATTTCGATATCATATCGATCCATAAGTCTCAACTTCTTTTTCTTGAAAATAATGCAGGTAATACCAGACATAATTACATATAAGGGATGAAACTCAATTACCAACACTCTTCAGAACCCAACAACAATGACTCAGGCATAGCTTAGAAACAAAGAGATCACGGTGGTCTATTTCCTTGACATTGAATAAATTTTCAATCACATTAATGTATCCACGACACATAGAACTAAAGTATTTCCCTGACTATGCGTTAGCAGCTTACTTACACCACATAGAGTCCATTATGCCCATTTATTAGAAAAATTCTGGGAACCTAGAAATAATAATTTTACATTAGTATCGACCGCTAACTCACTAAACCACTCAGATGGGTATTCAAATCTCAAGAATTTCTTTACCCAAGAGTTTTGAAGCTCATCTAGCTCTGAGAAGAAAGAGTATCACTTATTTTATGGTCGAGTGCAGGACAGTCACATGCGAATAGGCAAATAGATTCAATTTCTTTTTCGTCCCTGTAGCTTCTATAGTAACCAATATAGTGTAGACTTAGGTCGGTCGCATGGTTGCCTTCTACGCAGTGCCTTGTCAGGATGGCAGTAGCAATGAGGCCTAGCTTCAGTAGATTGATAGGCCTCTCTTTTATAGTAGACTATCCACAACGATCTTCTTATAGCACATACATCAACATGAAACTTTATTATTAGCTTTCTCGAACGACTTTACATCTATTTCCCTGTATAATATTCTAAGCCGTATACTAGTCTCCTCTAGAATCTGTGAAAGGTGCATAGTTTTACGAACTTAGATCTTACCGGTGTTGATTACAATGCCTTTCATGACTACTTGGCTGTCAACATAGACGATTGTTCTTCAGTAACCTCGCTTGAAAGAGTTGCAAACAATCTGCCTAAAGAGTAGCAGCCCTTAGTATGAGTGAAGTTTTAATTCCTGAGCTTATGTCTATTATTTCCAAAGTTGCTATATGTAGGTGTTGATCTTATCGACCGCTTCATTCGCAGGCCATCCGTCCCTTGCATCTTTCTGACGCTGTCAAGGTTGCATATTCTTGAGCAATTTCCACCATACTATCGAACTACATATTAGAATGGGTATTACCAAGTTGTAGTGTCTACTGAGTATAACAACTTTGATTTGAACTGCCATATTTTACTGAAAGCTCTTCTACATGCATAAAGTGGTATCCTCCTAAAGCTTGGTTAAAGTGGTATCCTCCTGGACATTGTGAGCCTGGGGCTGAGATTCGTTTCCATTCGTCATCAATGAATCAAAATCAACGATCTTATAGTCCAGCACTCAGTTTGTATAACAGAAAGGATCAAAATCCTATCAGCTCTTCGATATAGGAGTTTTGAGCCTATTTGTTTAGATCAAACCCAAATTTGATATTTCCACATGGAGCAGTGGATAGATGGATGTTTTTTTTATTATATTTTTTGCTTTACCGTTAGTCTTACGCACTATCTATCGATGAGTACACAGTACGTTGCGTGTTTTCGAGTTTTACGCGGATAAACTCAAGTAGTTTGTTCGGGATTCCGAAGTCAGTCATCGCATTGTACAATTTTTGGCCATGTTTAAAGTAGAAAATGAGTTTCAAATGAGCACAAGTATTTAGCTGCAAGCATATGCGTTTTTGAATCAAAATCTTCAGTCGACTTACTTACTAGAGTCTTAAACGTCCTGGCGACTTTATCATCCCCTCCGATGCTATCAACGAGGAAAAGAAAAGATATTCTAGACGGTTGATTAAGGTCGTAAAACATCTGATAGACTCAAACACTGAATATGATGAAAGAGAAAGAGCTGTAGAGTAAATAGATTAATCTCACTAATACTGTTGACTCCAGTGCTAGTTCCATTTGGAGAGTTGTAGGTACTACAGGAGATCTTGCAATACCCTATATCTTAACCCATTTTTCGATTCTCTTCAGATCGGTAGGTTTCATAAAAAATTACTGAATAAAATGTGCGTATTCGTAAAAAGTAAATGAAAAGATTTATACCTGTTGTGACTTTTCAAAATACTTGCTTTTTTTCTCATACTGCCACACAAAAAATTCTGTCAACATCTTATTTCCAAGAACACTCAATGAACAATCATGCCACCGTGTACTAATTCATTATTCCTTCTCTTCTTTTTTTCATTTACATACATATGTATGCGGGTTTTGTGATCACACATTGTAAGATGTCAAAATTATATAAAAGCTTACCCAGAAGGCGTAATTTGATATGTTGGAAACGTCAGGTCATTGATCAAGAATAGCATGTAAGTAAGCAGTCACTCACTCTCAAAATTTATTTATGCACATATTATCCCTGTTCATTCAGTGATCTTGAAGATGATACTACACGTCATTGTTATTTATTTCTGGAAAACGTTTAGAATCGCTCGTAATCGGACAGAACAATATTTTGAATGAAATACTTTAATGAGTCGATTTCATAAAGTATTATACAGCGAGTACAAAAGCATTCACACGTTTTGATAAACAGTTGCTATCACAGTTTTCAAGACCTGTATTTAGGTAAAATGCAGCGGTTATATTATGTCTGAAAAAGTTGCACATCTTAGGGGTAGTCTTAGCAGTGCTATAAGATGAAAGTTGCAAATTAATTAAAATTACTACTTTTCTGTCAGGATATTTTGACCGATTAGGAATGGACTAATGGATGTCTCAATTTCCGTAAGGGAACGATATCCAGATCAGCAAATTATTAATAAGATTATTATCAGTATTAATGAATATCTAAACTTTTCGAGTAGCCATATAAAAGACTAGTGGTGCTATAGTCAATAAGTCATCAGAAATGCCGCAATTGATGGGTGCTTAGTTTCCCCTAACAATAACAACGAAACTCCCCGTTTGATGAAGAGTGCCTAGAATCATATATGTATATGTATGTATATAGTAAAGCTTGCAAAGCTAAGAATAGAAGGGAAAGCAATGGAACAAACAATGCATATGTCATACACAATCTAACTATAGAACGTAAAATTTTAGTGATAATTTGTTTCTATTGTGCTATCCTCGTGATTAACTTTAAGTTTTATTTATTTAGCACAAGCTTCTTGAATTTATTCCATCACTTTTCAAATTTGTTTTTGTAGAAATCATGTTTCTGGACGGAAGGTTCGAGGTTGTAATCCAGGAAAACGCCAAAAATGTTTCCACGGTCCCACCTCTCGTGAATGCCTGACAAATATACATAAATGTCCCGGACGCAACCCGACCCAACTCATCCGGCATACTTTAAGTATTGCCCATAATTGACATTTTTCATGTTTTCTTCCACTTCCACTTAGTAATCATTTCCTGTTTTTGGCCTACTTTTAAATTACCTTTCCCTCATGGCATTGACCTTGCTGACAAGACAAAATTGCACTCAGAAGCATTTTCCGATTGGTATTGTAGTAATTAAGAAGTTCAGTTGAATTCTGACTCTCGAAATAAAACGTATGTTTTTTTTTTAATAAACGTTTGACTTTTTAATTTCAAATAAACGTAATTCGCGCAGCACGTGTGGTTGAAAGACGCTAGTCCGGCGTATATGGTCTGTTTGCGCCAAATATGTATAAGCGTCCTGGGCTGGTCAGCGTAAAGTCCCGACCTCAATCCCATTCAGAACTTGTGGGCTGATGTTGAGCGAAGTTTGGGTTCAAAAACCTTAAAAAAAATTGAAGGAATTGTTCAAAACATCGAACAAGATTGGAGGAATATCCCTGTTAAACGATGTCAAGACTTGGTAGCTAGTATACTAAGACACCGATAAACTATTAGGTTTTACTTATTGATAAACGGAATTTGAAGTGTAAAATTGAATTTCCTTTTCTTTTATTTTGAATTGTTATTGTTTTTAAATTTGGTGTTTTTAATTATAATTCGACATAAAAATAACCTATACTTTACTTTTTTTCGAATATGTTTCTGTTTATGCTATAATAATAATTCTTTATTTTTAAATGAAAATAGAAGTATATTACTGCAGTGCTCGGTAATAATATTTTATTACTTATTTTTTCAAATTAAGGCAAGCAACTTTTCGTAAAGAAAGTGTGTGTTTCTATTTAGTTTTCCACCAGTGTATATATTATTTTAAACGCCCTACACCTTTTCCACTTTTACTTACTTTTACTTTTACTCGATAATTTCTTCATATGTTAATTAATTTGGGCTGGACATTCCTTATGGATTCTTATGTGTGAGGAGGGCGAGTGGAAAAGAAGATACATCCATGAACACTACCAGAACGAACAACGACAGGAAGATCTTCGAATCCCACCCCTCAAAATGAAAGAACGAATCCACGCCTTAAAATCCAACCAATCGCGGATGCCAGAGTGTACCATCTTGTCAACTGAAAACAGCTGATGGAAGACTATCCTGTCTCAGACAACGACTCTTCAAAGGTTGGAAGTCTGTTAAGCAAAGTAAGTACACTTTTTTCATTGGGTCCATAAAGTAAAACTTTATATTAGCCCGATGTTAATTCTTTTAATTTATTGTAAATAACTTTACTTTGTCTTACTTAAATACTTGTATCAATCGAAATAAAACAACACAGGAATGAAAATTCATAAAGTGACTCTTAGCATGTTGGGAAATAAATAAATAAATAATACCACATCATGTCTTTATAATATATATATATAATATGTCGGTATTTTCGTAATTTAACTAAGACCCTTATTGCGAGTGTCGATCAGCGTTCGATTCGATAAAAGTCGATCGCATCGACAAATTCCCTTTTTGGTATTGTGTATCGCAATCGACAAAGATATCTGTTACTGTGAATAACGAACGTGATTATTGTGAATAGAGCATATATTTTTTACATTTGTGTTGTTGGTTCTGTTTTAATTTTCGTGTTACAAGCAAAATAGTTCAATAAACTAGTATATATAAGTGATGTAATTGTCTAAAAACATATACATAAAACAAATATAAATAGATTTAAGTGAAATAATAAAAGAAAAAATGATTTCAACCGATTTTTTTTTCGACGAGTCGGAAGAGAATTTATTCCCATAACCAGTTAAAAATTGCCCGGAATAGAAATTTGCTTTTATTAAAGAAACCAACTTTCCCATTAATTTTTTATTACTCACTTTTGCTCTGTAATTAATATAATTAATTTTTTTAAAATTAAGGGTTAAAACAATGAAACACATTGCATTTTTGTTCATAACATTGCACTTCTTCCACACAGTCGATCGGAAAAATGTAAACGAAAAAGATCGACTGTCAAAACGAAAAATTTCGTTCAAAATAGAGGTACGCAATACCAAAATTCACTTTCGACGATCGACTATCGACAAAAGTCGTTTATCGATCGACAAACGACACTCGCAATAAAGGCCTAATTCTAAAATATTTATTGCAAGAAACATATGTTGACATGCTTCTAATTTTAATAAACTAATTATTATTATAAAGCAGGGGGCAAATAGAGGAGTAGATAGTGACAATATACCAAAATCTTAATGCAGTTAAAAAAGAAAAAGCCCGGCAACAACACTTACTCGGTAAAAACTGAAGCCAAGAGGATCATAAAATCACAGCCCAAGGACTCAACTTGGTGCAGAAAAGAGAAGGAATAGTACATCAGAACGGCGGGGGACTTTTAACGATCCGTGACCAGTGTACTAAAAATATGATACGTACATATGATATCCTATACCCCACGTACTTATATCTTTTGTTCTAAAAAAAATAGATGTGGCAGTGACTAATTCTTGATTAAAATTAAATAGGTACGAGTAAGGTGACTGGTGAAGAGAAGACGATAACGTAGTCCCAGCTGATTCTGACAGTACAGAATAAATATATGAAAATAATAGTTTGCTTGTCTACGTTTTAAATCATTTATGTACATAGCTCAGACCAAAAGAAAGATATCGCCGCTGAATGAATTACTTACTGGAAGCTTTTTTACTCAACCATCCACCAATAATCCTGGATTGAACGCACCCACTTGTCTTGTCTGATGTAAGTGACATTTCATTTCCAATTCATTTTCCAAGGAAAACTGCTGATACTGCTGAAGCTGATTAGTGCACTTCTTTGTCTTCTAAATTTCGGTTTATAATAAGTTTTAAATATAATTTCCAATACTGCGTCTTAATATTTGTTTAATGCTAAAGTAAAGTATTAAATTTCCGCAAAATATAAAGTGGAGAAAGCAATAATGAAGTTGCAGCAAATTGGACTTTGGGTCCTTGTTTTTGGTAAGCGATGACAATGAACGACGCAAATTGTTTTTCTATTGTTTTGTTCTGGGAAAACATTAAATTAAATCACTGGTATTTTATGTATTTAGGATCCGTTTTTATAACATCGTCCGCTCTGTCAAATTGGGCTGATACGCAGCAATGTACCAAAGGGCCTTCACATTGGTGCGAAAACATCGTGTAAGTCTTATTATAAGAGCAAATCGTTTCTAGTAACATCTAACATTCATTGGTTATATTTAGAGAATTAAACTTAAGGTTAAAACGTAACTATTGGCTGCTATCAATTTGATTGAATATGTGTTCTGTGCATTAGCAGTGTGAGTCATGAGTGCATTTGCTGACTGTACTAGTGTACGTTAAAGTTCGTGTTATTTTTTCCGTTAGCAAATTGATAACAAGTGAATATGTATGTATGATTTCATTTGCAAATGTGTAAATGTTTATATCAACAGTTTTACGCTTGTTAAGAACAGTTCACAAAGCGGAACAAATCGCCTCAAATTGTAGTTGAAAAAAACGAGCTGCTGCTCGATTATTTGGTTGTTCATCATTGTTTTATTTTTATGTAGAATCCATGACAACAATGTATGAACTCAAACAAACCCCGGCGGACAGTAAATTTGATGACAAAGGCATTTACTATACACTACCACCTATATACATATGTACATACATACATATACGTAAAAATTGCTAAATCGGAATAAATGAATTAAGGAAACAATACCTACTCCGTCATTTTAAAACAAAATTATTATATTTGTACATACAAAGGCATTGATAACAATAAGAAAGCTTATATGACGCCCAAGCATTAATAACATTTAGTTGATAAAGATTTCCTTTGTGAAGCCGCTTTGAATATATTTACATATGTGCACATTATGAAAGAAAATTTGCAAATATTTTTTTTAGTAATAGGTAATATGGTAATCAGCGGAATTTACATTTTAATTCTTTGTGAGAAGGGCTTGTAGCTATGTACCTGGAAAATACATTCTTAAAATATAACACTTCCTATTTTCATTTATTTATATGTAGGTAAAATGGAAATACTAAATTTATGTGGCTGATTTTATTATTTTTTATTCAAACTATGTACATATGTTTCCTTGTATGAACATACAGTGCTCCATAAAAGTCTAGGTACAGCGTATATGATTTATGAAATTAGAATGTCATTTGATAGTTATTGCAAAATAAGTTAACCTCTTTATATTTTTCGATTAGTTGATATTTCTAGATTTACAGAGCAAAAACAAAAATCTCCAAATTTGCCTTTTGATAAAAAAAAAATGTCTATAAGCTGAAAGCACCGAAAATTGCTTCTACAAAAGTCTTGGTACAGTTAAAGAAAAGAAGACTTTCTAATAGGAGAATCCCCGAAATAGTAATTTTGTTCTGTTTTGCTACGTATACTTGGTGTCGCGTGTTATTGGCGGTAGATTCTTGTAATAGTTTTTTTTTTTGTTCCTTTTTTTTATTGACATTTGAACGGAAAAGAGCTGACAATCGAACAACGGCAGTTAATCATTGATTTACACACCAATCAAGAAAAATCCTACTCTGAAATAGCTGAGATAGTATCTCGTTCTCGTTCTACTATCCAGAAATTTATTCAGCGCTATAAGAATGGGAATAGAATGGAGAACGCTGCTAGATCAGGGCGTCCGCCGAAGCTAAGCAACAACGATAAGAGATGAATTGTCCGCATGGTAAAGCAAAATCCAGGAAAATTGCGGATGACGAACAATCTCAACACAATACAAGTTCACTCTGAAACTGTACGTCGTGCCATTAAAGAAACTGTACTATTCTCCCGAACACCAAGGAAAAAGCCATTCATATCTGCAATTAACAAGAAAAAAACGAATTGGGTTTGCAAAAGAATATATTCATTGGTCTACAGAGGCTTGGAGTAAGATCCTTTCCTCCGATGAGTAAAAATTTTGCATATTTGGATCAAACGGCCTTTTATAAGTTTAGTAATTTTTTTATTATTATTTTTTTAAATTTTGTGCTGGTGTACCAAGCCTTTTGTGGAAGCAATTTTTGCAGTTTAGAGGCTATAATGGATTTTTTTTTTCTAAAAAGTACAAATTTTTGCGCTGTAAATCTGGAAATATCAACTAATTAAAAAATATAAAAAGGTGAAACTTGTTTGCAATAACTATCAAATGGCAGTCTAATTTCATAAATCATATGCGCTGCACCTAGATTTTTGTGGATCACTGTATGTAAACTGTCTATAAAGCTTTGAACGTCTCAGAACCCGACGATTAACGTTGAAATAGTGACTTCACTATCAAGTTGAGTTGAGATTTATCTCCAAACGTGTGATTTTTGTTTTGAAATATAACAAAATACGCAATTTTTTAGACCTACCAACCTGAAAATATTTAATATTTGTCACCTCAAATGTAAACAAAAGAATTTGTTTTGTTATTTGTTGTGAAGCAATGATGATGTAAACTACTCGAGAGTACGACATAAATGCACCGCTTATTAAGCAAAGTTTTTTTATTTCACTTTTTGCTTTTCAAATATGTACACAAGTAAGTTCTAAGATGTCAATTTTCGCTGTGTGCTGTTGTGCTGTGCTAATGTGTTTCACATCACGTTGGCTGTTTTTGCGCTCGTCGGCTGTCAAAGTTTATGTGCCCTGTTGCTGTGTCGTGTTTCTACTATAATACACGAATCATTGTGCAAAGGCGCCAACCGTCTATTTTTAAGCATCATTTGGATAAATGGTTTTTTTTTACATGCATCGCAACGGTTATTGCTGTTCGCTAACTAAAAACGAGGTGTTTTGAAAACCTGGGCTCTCATCACGTACGGCGACAATCGTCTGACGATATCGTTTTGACGATAGTTTTGCTTCATGTAAACTTGAAAAGCACTATCGTCTGAACGATATCGTTTTGACGATTCATGGCTTGCTTCACGTAACCCGAAAACTGTCAATTACTATCGTCTCGTCGATCGTTTTTGCACGATAGGTACTTGCTATCGTTCTGCATTTTATTTTGGTGTTTTGCGTTTGTAAACGACTTTTGACTGAAAATATATTCATATTAAGGGGTGGCAATGGTGTAGTGGTAGCGTCATCGTTTGTCGAGCTGATGGTTCATAGTTCAATCCCTGATGTCAGCAAGCATTATATGGTAAGAGGCAGACTGATCAATTGCGAAAGTTTATGACAACACTACTGCGAAGGCATAACACTGGCAAAATACTGTGAATCAGAAGCGAAGGCAAAAAATAAATGACAACAAACAAATCTCCCCAGTTATTCTGGACACTACCCCTGGAGTTAATGTGAAACCTAATTCACCTGAGTTTCAAACCACTACACCAATCTCTTTCTCTGTCTATATCTATCTTTCCAATGCCCGCACCGTGTGAAAACATGTAAAAGGGTATTCATAACCCCTTGAGTGCGTGCAAATTATAAAAAAAAAAAAAAAGCAAATAAATGTTTTATCACACTGTAATGTTTTTTTTTTATTGAGAAGGAGAATGAAAATGAAAAAAAATAGGAACTGTTACGCAAGCGAAGGACACTTAGAGATCCGTTGGATTCTTTATCTCTTCTAACAAAGATGTAGGCACATTTTGAATAAAATACATAATTTATTTGTTATTATTAACATAATACATAATAATGTTTTGCCATGCCCGGGTGCGAAAATACGAAAAACAGCACAGACAAAGTAAACACAAAAACAAAGAATGACAACTAAAGCCATTTTCAGGTGACGAATACGACATTCAGTAGCTTTCAAACTGTGAAAAATGAGAACGATAGACGACACGATAGTGATGGAGTTACATGAAGCAGACTGCAGACGATAGCGTTCATTGATATCGTTTGGACGACAATCGTCTTAAAAGTTACGTGATGAGAGCCCTGTTTGTCACTAAGTTCTTTTAAAATAGAAATCGAGATGATAAAATCGAGTCTTATTTTAAAGAGATTTGTCTTCTTTTACGAACTCAATTAAGTGCTATTTCTTTCTATAATTGGAGAATAAAAACAAACACAAAAAGCTAGTTTTAAAAACCGATTATGTCAAATATTGGAAATAGCAGCGATTTATTTTCTTTAGTAATATTGGAGCATTGGCTTCTGCAGCGAATTTAGAAGTAGTTGTCTGATACAGAACTGCATGCAGCAAATATCATTTAACTACATGTATGCGGAACCTCTGTACATTTGTTTTGGGCATTATTTTCGGTTTTTTTTTTTTTTCCAACATAATCATCCATCGAAGTATCGATAGATTTCACACCACATGTTCTCTTAATAATGCAATAATATCACTATTACAAGAATAAATATCGCCGACTATTACAAATGAAATTGGATAAGATTTAAATTATCGATTCGTCGTCTGTCGCAGCGATTGTTTTGCATACATACATACATATGTGTACCTATGTACGCATAATATTAAATTGCTCGTATTAGTTGGGTTATCAGCTTTCATTTGATATGCCACATGATAAGGGGCAAATCGATTGACACCAAAACCCATACATTAAGGCAAACAATGAGCGCGTTCCGCATTCTAGGCACTATGTAGTCAAACGTTTCTGATTGGTCGAGAGATTCAGTTTTGACTGTAAAGTAAGGCATTTTTTTTAAGGTAGTGGATTGGATTTGAAGGTAAAAAAAATTCTCCCTACATTTTAAGTCAATCTGCCAATTGCCAAAAACAGCTCATTCATTTGTATTTCTTTCACTGTTCGGCCGTTGTTTACAAATTACGAGTAAATAAAAAAATAAAATTCCAAGTGAATTGTGACGGAGTGCTCTTCGATTTGGACGAATCGGAGGAGACAATGAACAGGCTGAGGGGTAAAATATTTGAGGCATTAATAGATAGAAAATTAAGCAAATTTAAATTAACTTTCAGATCCACATTTTGCTTCCAATTTTATTTACATGTATAAATAACTAGGGGACCCGGCGAACTTCGTCCCGCCCAGAATTTATTTTTTGATAGAAATTATTTCGAGCATTCCGGATTCCACCCGAAATTAATATTTGATCGAACATTTGCGGTCGATAACAAATGATGCCATTCGAATTTCAATCATTGATTGCATGAAACACTTTTCGAATTCAATTATCCTTTATTTACACGGAATGTAAAGAGGTTCAGGGAATCACATGTCAGGTCAATTGAATGTTTGTGGTAGACTACGTTCTTTGTTTTGTTGTCCGGCGCGTAAATAAACAAAGACGAAAAGCTTTCCAACACGCGAACATGCCACATATAATTGACCATGCTAGAAGCATGGGAATCCGAGATTAATCCCAAACACTTCCAATGATTGGCCTTGTGATTTATGATTGTCATGGCGAGTGCAAGGATTAAATGCACGATCTTCAACAATATTCGCACCGAATGACGTCATTGGAAAGGAATCGTTGTATTTGTGGGCATTCGTCAAGCAATGTCTTGATTCTGGTAAGTCGCCGTAAAGCAAAGAGTGTCTGGTAGTTGCGTCAACGGTGGTAATTTGACTTTACCACCTGCACAACACAATCCTGGTGTCACCGAATGAAACTTTAGCGCATTGAAATATTGGCAAATCACATTTATGGGCCCAATCGTAACACATGGCGGTTCGCTGTAGTAAATCGTGCAGTCATATTGAAAATCGGCGCGATGTAATTGGACATTCACGGCAACTTTTCTCACCCGACGATTGGCGTTTGATTCAACTTGACGAAGCAGATCGCGAATGCGCTGCTGTCTCAGTCGTTCAGCAGCTGCGTGTGCTTCTTGTTCCTCCTGAGTTCGTCCTGTACGAATTCGCGACACATGTACTCGAATCAGTTCATTCGCTTCATCGGGTTGATCAGGCGTTTGATTTGCACGGCGAATCGCCAATCTTTGTGCATTACGACTGCGTGAGCCAATGTTTGATCTTCTGATCGGCGGCATAATGTCTCCCGAATACTGAAACTACAATGTCGAAGAAGTTGAATTATCATCCTCGAAGCAATATTATCTGATTCGCACTGAAAACATTAGAAACGTTAAATGTTTTCGATAAACTCACCGTAATCACTGAAATTTCCACTTCAATCACCGGCAAAATCTCAAAATATGAGCTGACCTTCATAAACTTCACTTGATTGTGCCAGCGGATATTTAATCATTGAGTGGGTAAAATGTTCATCCAACGTTGAAATGGTTTAACATCGGGGTAAGCTTCTAAGTGAAATACATTCAAGCTTCTAGAACCATTTTAGCTTGGTAGAGCCAAGTATATGTACATATGTAGTTAGTCCATGGTGAAATGACGAAGCAAAAAGGACACCTGTCAAATTGCATTTGAATGTGTGGACAATGTTGTTGCATGTGAATGCCTGAGAAAAGGGTTTTTCCGATTAAAAATTTTCAAAATTTGGAGTTCTGGCAATTAATTTCATTGTATTATTTCTTCAAAATGAAAAAATTATTGTCCGGGAAACTTTTCCCAATTTTAAACCTTTTGATTTGTCATATTTCGATCAAAATGAAAAAAAAAAAAAATTCCCCATACAAAATGTATCTTTAAAAATTTTAAATTTTTTCGCCGTAAAAATGTTCCTTGGGCGGAGACGAAGACAACAACAAAAAGACAGCTCAAATCGGACCATCCGTTCCCAAGTTTTGAGCGGTCTTACGTACGCCAACTCTTTTTTATATATATAGATATTATATTACTTACATAGGATCTCATCTTCCATTTTTCGCACATACGTATGTATATCTTTATTTACTTATTGATTTCTTTGCACTGCAATTCACAATTTATTAATGATCTCAAGTAAAATCAGAAAGTAATTATGTCAAATATGACACACGAAAAGATGTGAAATGTCACCTACTTTTACAGTCAGTTTGCCGTTCCATATGTTAGGCCTTACCTCAAAAAGTAGGCCTAGAATTCGGAACGCGCCCATTTACCCATAGATCGGTCTATTTGTACGTATGTACATAAGTTACGAAAAATATGCATGGTAAAGTTGCACCGATTTAACCATTTATTCGATTGAAACCATAATTAAAGGCTTTATTTTTTATATTAAGAAGTTATCGTATTAATAATTGCTAGTCCCTCGCAAGCAGAAAAACACGCTCATTCGCCATGTGGAAAACCACTTTTGACAAAAAAAAATTGCGTGGCACTACCACCGTACTTCCAGCTCTTAAAAAGTATTCCAAAGTATTATAAAAGCGTTTAATTTCAAGTTCATCAAATTGAATGAAATTTATTTTATAGTATTGAAAAGCACATAATTTTCGTTCGTTAGCCTGTAGTTGAAATGGACAAATTACTGCGGTTATTCATTAATGAACATTTCTATTGATGGCAATCCTGTTAAGGGTAGTACTTTGCTCCTTTTTTTAAGCTCTTCAAATATGATATTGTTCATCCCGCAGAAGTGTTTTGGTCCTACGAACTCCTCTTCTCATCAAGTATCGTAGCCTTAGTAGAGGGTGACATTTCCCATTAATTCAAATTTGTTAGAGGTATGGTATATGGGGACTTCCTCTATTACATTTCTAAGGAAACTTGGTTCAGTGCGTAAATTCTCTGAAAAATTCGAGTCATATCTTCGAGTAAAAGAGCTAAAAATGTATATATGAAAAATGCATCAAAAAAATCGAAATTCACGATAAAAAATCGACTTAGAGAAAAGTTCGAGTAACAGAAGCTCGAGTTAGGGAAGTTCAATGGTATACTTTTTGGTATGGTTCATGAGAGCGTACATAGTACCTATAAATTCATTAGTTCATTATTTTTATTGCATTTAATTTGTTTCGTATTCGCCTGTATTTCTTGAATTTTTGAATTCTTCCATCGTTGTTGAATTACATAAAGTAAAACTATTTAATTTATATAATTGAAAAGTATGTATTTAATTTAATTAATCTATTTAGGACGATATTGGTTACGGGAAATTTCTCGGAAATATTCTCAGAGGAAAATACTAGCGACCAACTTGTAAACAAATCTCATAATGTTGGTACACGATACCGTCGCACGTATCGCATATAAATAGCATTTTGTTTAATTGTTTTTAATAAATACGAAAATATTGAGATAAGTAAAGAAGAAACTTAATGGCTTAGCTCGAAAAGAATGTTACCGATAGAAATAATAATTTTATTTGCTGGCTGAAATTACCTCATAAAACTGAAAATATGACGGGCAAAGGTCTACATTATACATGAATATGTCTGTACTTCTGTATTTATTTATAATAAGATTTTCATTTTTGATTAGAAATGTATTGCACACTGAAATGTTGTACTCTGTTGGGGGTATAATGAATATCTTCATCGGTACTTTCTCACCATGAACAAAGTTATGTTCACAAAATCTGTCCCGATCCGACAACATCCTCAACTGTCTGGGGGGATCACAGCCTGAGTCATAGCAAGTCAGCTTATAAGCATATTTTTTTTTATCTATGAGACATGTATTTACGAGTATGTCTGATTCATTATAGGTTTTAAGATAAACTCACCATTTTGTTTTTGTAATTTGGAAGTAGATTTTTTAGAATTTTTGTTATTATTTCATATAAGGGCGTAGATTGTGGATTCATCGTTCATTATTTCTTATTACCTAGTTTAGTGACGATTTTTGTTGGCGAATATTACTTGACATACCGTCTTTGTTGATTTTCATCATACTCGATGCTCCTTCCTCCCTGTATCTCTCTCTTGACTGTCCGATTTATAGGTTTTAGGTACCAGTGAGCATATGACGCAATGTCCCTGGCAAGCGATTCTCTGCACTTTAATGAGGCCTTTGTAGAATACAGTTTAGTTCTCTTAGTTCAAAACTACGCACCTTTATACGCACAGTACATATTATAATCTTAATCGCAGTTTTTAATCTTAATGCTAGAAAGATTCAACAGAGGATTCGATTCTAGAAATGTACAGAAACTAATTTTTTACCGTCTTCATTTCATGAGTAGAAAGGCAGTTGTAATTTTTGTAAAGCAGGTCTGCTCTGAATCTAGCAGAGGGGCACAAATGGTTTAATCTGACTAAACCGATCATCAGTTTCACTATCCTTACAGGACACAGTCCAATAGGCCTGCACACCAAAACGCTAAATCTCTTATGAAACGATTTCTGCAGTAGCTGCAGGGATGTAGGAAGTAGGAGGAGACCATATCCAATTTCTTCTGTAGCTTCTGTTTAAATTTTGTGCTGGTGTACCAAGCCTTTTGTGGAAGCAATTTTTGCAGTTTAGAGGCTATAATGGATTTTTTTTTTCTAAAAAGTACAAATTTTTGCGCTGTAAATCTGGAAATATCAACTAATTAAAAAATATAAAAAGGTGAAACTTGTTTGCAATAACTATCAAATGGCAGTCTAATTTCATAAATCATATGCGCTGCACCTAGATTTTTGTGGATCACTGTATGTAAACTGTCTATAAAGCTTTGAACGTCTCAGAACCCGACGATTAACGTTGAAATAGTGACTTCACTATCAAGTTGAGTTGAGATTTATCTCCAAACGTGTGATTTTTGTTTTGAAATATAACAAAATACGCAATTTTTTAGACCTACCAACCTGAAAATATTTAATATTTGTCACCTCAAATGTAAACAAAAGAATTTGTTTTGTTATTTGTTGTGAAGCAATGATGATGTAAACTACTCGAGAGTACGACATAAATGCACCGCTTATTAAGCAAAGTTTTTTTATTTCACTTTTTGCTTTTCAAATATGTACACAAGTAAGTTCTAAGATGTCAATTTTCGCTGTGTGCTGTTGTGCTGTGCTAATGTGTTTCACATCACGTTGGCTGTTTTTGCGCTCGTCGGCTGTCAAAGTTTATGTGCCCTGTTGCTGTGTCGTGTTTCTACTATAATACACGAATCATTGTGCAAAGGCGCCAACCGTCTATTTTTAAGCATCATTTGGATAAATGGTTTTTTTTTACATGCATCGCAACGGTTATTGCTGTTCGCTAACTAAAAACGAGGTGTTTTGAAAACCTGGGCTCTCATCACGTACGGCGACAATCGTCTGACGATATCGTTTTGACGATAGTTTTGCTTCATGTAAACTTGAAAAGCACTATCGTCTGAACGATATCGTTTTGACGATTCATGGCTTGCTTCACGTAACCCGAAAACTGTCAATTACTATCGTCTCGTCGATCGTTTTTGCACGATAGGTACTTGCTATCGTTCTGCATTTTATTTTGGTGTTTTGCGTTTGTAAACGACTTTTGACTGAAAATATATTCATATTAAGGGGTGGCAATGGTGTAGTGGTAGCGTCATCGTTTGTCGAGCTGATGGTTCATAGTTCAATCCCTGATGTCAGCAAGCATTATATGGTAAGAGGCAGACTGATCAATTGCGAAAGTTTATGACAACACTACTGCGAAGGCATAACACTGGCAAAATACTGTGAATCAGAAGCGAAGGCAAAAAATAAATGACAACAAACAAATCTCCCCAGTTATTCTGGACACTACCCCTGGAGTTAATGTGAAACCTAATTCACCTGAGTTTCAAACCACTACACCAATCTCTTTCTCTGTCTATATCTATCTTTCCAATGCCCGCACCGTGTGAAAACATGTAAAAGGGTATTCATAACCCCTTGAGTGCGTGCAAATTATAAAAAAAAAAAAAAAGCAAATAAATGTTTTATCACACTGTAATGTTTTTTTTTTATTGAGAAGGAGAATGAAAATGAAAAAAAATAGGAACTGTTACGCAAGCGAAGGACACTTAGAGATCCGTTGGATTCTTTATCTCTTCTAACAAAGATGTAGGCACATTTTGAATAAAATACATAATTTATTTGTTATTATTAACATAATACATAATAATGTTTTGCCATGCCCGGGTGCGAAAATACGAAAAACAGCACAGACAAAGTAAACACAAAAACAAAGAATGACAACTAAAGCCATTTTCAGGTGACGAATACGACATTCAGTAGCTTTCAAACTGTGAAAAATGAGAACGATAGACGACACGATAGTGATGGAGTTACATGAAGCAGACTGCAGACGATAGCGTTCATTGATATCGTTTGGACGACAATCGTCTTAAAAGTTACGTGATGAGAGCCCTGTTTGTCACTAAGTTCTTTTAAAATAGAAATCGAGATGATAAAATCGAGTCTTATTTTAAAGAGATTTGTCTTCTTTTACGAACTCAATTAAGTGCTATTTCTTTCTATAATTGGAGAATAAAAACAAACACAAAAAGCTAGTTTTAAAAACCGATTATGTCAAATATTGGAAATAGCAGCGATTTATTTTCTTTAGTAATATTGGAGCATTGGCTTCTGCAGCGAATTTAGAAGTAGTTGTCTGATACAGAACTGCATGCAGCAAATATCATTTAACTACATGTATGCGGAACCTCTGTACATTTGTTTTGGGCATTATTTTCGGTTTTTTTTTTTTTTCCAACATAATCATCCATCGAAGTATCGATAGATTTCACACCACATGTTCTCTTAATAATGCAATAATATCACTATTACAAGAATAAATATCGCCGACTATTACAAATGAAATTGGATAAGATTTAAATTATCGATTCGTCGTCTGTCGCAGCGATTGTTTTGCATACATACATACATATGTGTACCTATGTACGCATAATATTAAATTGCTCGTATTAGTTGGGTTATCAGCTTTCATTTGATATGCCACATGATAAGGGGCAAATCGATTGACACCAAAACCCATACATTAAGGCAAACAATGAGCGCGTTCCGCATTCTAGGCACTATGTAGTCAAACGTTTCTGATTGGTCGAGAGATTCAGTTTTGACTGTAAAGTAAGGCATTTTTTTTAAGGTAGTGGATTGGATTTGAAGGTAAAAAAATTCTCCCTACATTTTAAGTCAATCTGCCAATTGCCAAAAACAGCTCATTCATTTGTATTTCTTTCACTGTTCGGCCGTTGTTTACAAATTACGAGTAAATAAAAAAATAAAATTCCAAGTGAATTGTGACGGAGTGCTCTTCGATTTGGACGAATCGGAGGAGACAATGAACAGGCTGAGGGGTAAAATATTTGAGGCATTAATAGATAGAAAATTAAGCAAATTTAAATTAACTTTCAGATCCACATTTTGCTTCCAATTTT
The DNA here is from genome assembly GCA_946965025.1 of Blera fallax. Lineage (NCBI taxonomy): Eukaryota > Metazoa > Arthropoda > Insecta > Diptera > Syrphidae > Blera > Blera fallax. Next base: position 66,178,644 of record OX337244.1, read on the forward strand.
ATTTACATGTATAAATAACTAGGGGACCCGGCGAACTTCGTCCCGCCCAGAATTTATTTTTTGATAGAAATTATTTCGAGCATTCCGGATTCCACCCGAAATTAATATTTGATCGAACATTTGCGGTCGATAACAAATGATGCCATTCGAATTTCAATCATTGATTGCATGAAACACTTTTCGAATTCAATTATCCTTTATTTACACGGAATGTAAAGAGGTTCAGGGAATCACATGTCAGGTCAATTGAATGTTTGTGGTAGACTACGTTCTTTGTTTTGTTGTCCGGCGCGTAAATAAACAAAGACGAAAAGCTTTCCAACACGCGAACATGCCACATATAATTGACCATGCTAGAAGCATGGGAATCCGAGATTAATCCCAAACACTTCCAATGATTGGCCTTGTGATTTATGATTGTCATGGCGAGTGCAAGGATTAAATGCACGATCTTCAACAATATTCGCACCGAATGACGTCATTGGAAAGGAATCGTTGTATTTGTGGGCATTCGTCAAGCAATGTCTTGATTCTGGTAAGTCGCCGTAAAGCAAAGAGTGTCTGGTAGTTGCGTCAACGGTGGTAATTTGACTTTACCACCTGCACAACACAATCCTGGTGTCACCGAATGAAACTTTAGCGCATTGAAATATTGGCAAATCACATTTATGGGCCCAATCGTAACACATGGCGGTTCGCTGTAGTAAATCGTGCAGTCATATTGAAAATCGGCGCGATGTAATTGGACATTCACGGCAACTTTTCTCACCCGACGATTGGCGTTTGATTCAACTTGACGAAGCAGATCGCGAATGCGCTGCTGTCTCAGTCGTTCAGCAGCTGCGTGTGCTTCTTGTTCCTCCTGAGTTCGTCCTGTACGAATTCGCGACACATGTACTCGAATCAGTTCATTCGCTTCATCGGGTTGATCAGGCGTTTGATTTGCACGGCGAATCGCCAATCTTTGTGCATTACGACTGCGTGAGCCAATGTTTGATCTTCTGATCGGCGGCATAATGTCTCCCGAATACTGAAACTACAATGTCGAAGAAGTTGAATTATCATCCTCGAAGCAATATTATCTGATTCGCACTGAAAACATTAGAAACGTTAAATGTTTTCGATAAACTCACCGTAATCACTGAAATTTCCACTTCAATCACCGGCAAAATCTCAAAATATGAGCTGACCTTCATAAACTTCACTTGATTGTGCCAGCGGATATTTAATCATTGAGTGGGTAAAATGTTCATCCAACGTTGAAATGGTTTAACATCGGGGTAAGCTTCTAAGTGAAATACATTCAAGCTTCTAGAACCATTTTAGCTTGGTAGAGCCAAGTATATGTACATATGTAGTTAGTCCATGGTGAAATGACGAAGCAAAAAGGACACCTGTCAAATTGCATTTGAATGTGTGGACAATGTTGTTGCATGTGAATGCCTGAGAAAAGGGTTTTTCCGATTAAAAATTTTCAAAATTTGGAGTTCTGGCAATTAATTTCATTGTATTATTTCTTCAAAATGAAAAAATTATTGTCCGGGAAACTTTTCCCAATTTTAAACCTTTTGATTTGTCATATTTCGATCAAAATGAAAAAAAAAAAAATTCCCCATACAAAATGTATCTTTAAAAATTTTAAATTTTTTCGCCGTAAAAATGTTCCTTGGGCGGAGACGAAGACAACAACAAAAAGACAGCTCAAATCGGACCATCCGTTCCCAAGTTTTGAGCGGTCTTACGTACGCCAACTCTTTTTTATATATATAGATATTATATTACTTACATAGGATCTCATCTTCCATTTTTCGCACATACGTATGTATATCTTTATTTACTTATTGATTTCTTTGCACTGCAATTCACAATTTATTAATGATCTCAAGTAAAATCAGAAAGTAATTATGTCAAATATGACACACGAAAAGATGTGAAATGTCACCTACTTTTACAGTCAGTTTGCCGTTCCATATGTTAGGCCTTACCTCAAAAAGTAGGCCTAGAATTCGGAACGCGCCCATTTACCCATAGATCGGTCTATTTGTACGTATGTACATAAGTTACGAAAAATATGCATGGTAAAGTTGCACCGATTTAACCATTTATTCGATTGAAACCATAATTAAAGGCTTTATTTTTTATATTAAGAAGTTATCGTATTAATAATTGCTAGTCCCTCGCAAGCAGAAAAACACGCTCATTCGCCATGTGGAAAACCACTTTTGACAAAAAAAAATTGCGTGGCACTACCACCGTACTTCCAGCTCTTAAAAAGTATTCCAAAGTATTATAAAAGCGTTTAATTTCAAGTTCATCAAATTGAATGAAATTTATTTTATAGTATTGAAAAGCACATAATTTTCGTTCGTTAGCCTGTAGTTGAAATGGACAAATTACTGCGGTTATTCATTAATGAACATTTCTATTGATGGCAATCCTGTTAAGGGTAGTACTTTGCTCCTTTTTTTAAGCTCTTCAAATATGATATTGTTCATCCCGCAGAAGTGTTTTGGTCCTACGAACTCCTCTTCTCATCAAGTATCGTAGCCTTAGTAGAGGGTGACATTTCCCATTAATTCAAATTTGTTAGAGGTATGGTATATGGGGACTTCCTCTATTACATTTCTAAGGAAACTTGGTTCAGTGCGTAAATTCTCTGAAAAATTCGAGTCATATCTTCGAGTAAAAGAGCTAAAAATGTATATATGAAAAATGCATCAAAAAAATCGAAATTCACGATAAAAAATCGACTTAGAGAAAAGTTCGAGTAACAGAAGCTCGAGTTAGGGAAGTTCAATGGTATACTTTTTGGTATGGTTCATGAGAGCGTACATAGTACCTATAAATTCATTAGTTCATTATTTTTATTGCATTTAATTTGTTTCGTATTCGCCTGTATTTCTTGAATTTTTGAATTCTTCCATCGTTGTTGAATTACATAAAGTAAAACTATTTAATTTATATAATTGAAAAGTATGTATTTAATTTAATTAATCTATTTAGGACGATATTGGTTACGGGAAATTTCTCGGAAATATTCTCAGAGGAAAATACTAGCGACCAACTTGTAAACAAATCTCATAATGTTGGTACACGATACCGTCGCACGTATCGCATATAAATAGCATTTTGTTTAATTGTTTTTAATAAATACGAAAATATTGAGATAAGTAAAGAAGAAACTTAATGGCTTAGCTCGAAAAGAATGTTACCGATAGAAATAATAATTTTATTTGCTGGCTGATATTACCTCATAAAACTGAAAATATGACGGGCAAAGGTCTACATTATACATGAATATGTCTGTACTTCTGTATTTATTTATAATAAGATTTTCATTTTTGATTAGAAATGTATTGCACACTGAAATGTTGTACTCTGTTGGGGGTATAATGAATATCTTCATCGGTACTTTCTCACCATGAACAAAGTTATGTTCACAAAATCTGTCCCGATCCGACAACATCCTCAACTGTCTGGGGGGATCACAGCCTGAGTCATAGCAAGTCAGCTTATAAGCATATTTTTTTTTATCTATGAGACATGTATTTACGAGTATGTCTGATTCATTATAGGTTTTAAGATAAACTCACCATTTTGTTTTTGTAATTTGGAAGTAGATTTTTTAGAATTTTTGTTATTATTTCATATAAGGGCGTAGATTGTGGATTCATCGTTCATTATTTCTTATTACCTAGTTTAGTGACGATTTTTGTTGGCGAATATTACTTGACATACCGTCTTTGTTGATTTTCATCATACTCGATGCTCCTTCCTCCCTGTATCTCTCTCTTGACTGTCCGATTTATAGGTTTTAGGTACCAGTGAGCATATGACGCAATGTCCCTGGCAAGCGATTCTCTGCACTTTAATGAGGCCTTTGTAGAATACAGTTTAGTTCTCTTAGTTCAAAACTACGCACCTTTATACGCACAGTACATATTATAATCTTAATCGCAGTTTTTAATCTTAATGCTAGAAAGATTCAACAGAGGATTCGATTCTAGAAATGTACAGAAACTAATTTTTTACCGTCTTCATTTCATGAGTAGAAAGGCAGTTGTAATTTTTGTAAAGCAGGTCTGCTCTGAATCTAGCAGAGGGGCACAAATGGTTTAATCTGACTAAACCGATCATCAGTTTCACTATCCTTACAGGACACAGTCCAATAGGCCTGCACACCAAAACGCTAAATCTCTTATGAAACGATTTCTGCAGTAGCTGCAGGGATGTAGGAAGTAGGAGGAGACCATATCCAATTTCTTCTGTAGCTGCCCACCTTCGCTTTGTAAAAAAAAACTCCAGTTGGTTCTCAGGAAAATATTGGGTAGCTGATTTTGTGCATATTCAACTAATGGAACAAGCAAATATGAAATTTTTTTCAACTGGCTAGTTAAGAACAGAAGTGATCCAAGTAATATTTTGTGATTACTGAGATAATGAGCAAAACGCGTTTTCTTTATTATTACAATTGTGTCTAATAGGTTTATTACAACATGTTTTTTTTTATGATAGATATTAATATAACTTAGTCTTTCCCATAATCTTTTTTTTTGACACATCCAATATTGACAAAGTTTTTGACACTCTTATGAACGATGAGCCATAGTGGTTCAATAGCTTATATTGACCAGAACATAGAAATTACTGTTGTGCAAAACACAAATCTTTGCAACGTTATACATACATATGTAATTTTATTAAAAACGTTAATCCGTTTTTCACCTCGTCAGATGAAGTCCCATTGCACGCTCAATGAAATAAATAAAAAAAATAAATGAAGTGAGCTGCATTCGATGAAATGCTCCATGATGATTTGGAGGTTGCTCCTGAACATCGGCCCGGCATAAAGAGTTGAATCTAGGTCTCATTTGAGTCACACTAAAATTATTCGAACAATTACTTTGACAATCTCAGCAAAAACAGAAACTCTTTGCTAGTTTCCGCAGTTGATAAGATTACCCTTTTTTAAGGAGCTTGACGATCCTCGCTATTTGTCATTCTTCTAGAAACCTTTCAGTTTGTCATACTTTTCTTAAGAGCAGTAGGTGCTCTGTCGATGTACTTGGTGTTGCTTAGAAAAACTGAGCAGTGATACTGTAAAACCGGATTGCTTTGTCATTCTTCTTGAATGCTTTAATTGCAGCTGTTATGTCGTATGTTGTTAACTGTTGTTTCAGACTGTCCATGCGGAACCGCGAAATGTTCCTTCCATTTATTGAACTGATACTTAATTAAGATCAACAATAAACTCTTCACTGGGAGTAATGTGGTAAGGCTCTTAAGCGCTATGCTGTACTAATTTCTTGTTCTCTAATTCTGTTGCTGCCATAATTTTTTATTTAAGCAAAACTCGTTTTCTGATATCAAAACTACGTTCCCGCCTTATACGGACATGAGTACATATGCAGATTTCCGCACCATCTACAAACAACATTTTTATTATCAGCCCTCTTGATCAGTGTCTATATACATATCTGCATGTAGAGGGGCATACCTAACCTACACATGTATACTCGTATATGTATATATTTTTTGTATGGATAAATTTAAAAACAAAGGTTGCTTATATAATCGAATGATTGATTTATTAGATCTATCCAAAACAAAAAAGTTGTGATTATTTACATATGTACATGCATATATACACATTTTTGTTATTTATTTATGTTTTTATTTGTTTTCAGAAATGCTAAGAAATGCAATGCTGTGCGTCATTGTATACAAACTGTTTGGGAAAAGCAAGATGTCGAAGAGGATAGTGACTCCATATGCCAAATCTGCTTGGATATGGTGAAACAAGCGCGTGATCAACTTGAAAGCAATGAAACACAGAGTGATCTTAAAGCTGTGTTCGAGGGATCTTGTCGCCTTATTCCCTTAAAACCAATTCAAAAGGAATGCATTAAAGTAGCTGACAATTTCATTCCAGAATTGGTTGAGGCTTTAGCTTCTCAAATGAATCCACAGGTAATATAAATATTTTTAGATCGTATTTTAATTTACTTACTTACACTTAATTTACTTACATATGTATATGTATATCAGACTAGGGTGGTATAAAGTAAAGGGTAGTAAATAAAGTAAGTAAATATTTTGCGCACCGTTAAACAATTTGGTCGTTTTCTGGCATTCAATTGTTGAACTTCGCGCTCTGTAGTGCATTGCATTTTAAGTCAAAGATATCGCTGAGGTCGTTACCGACCTTGATGGAGCAGCAAGAGCTTTCCATTGCCATAATGCACAGACAATGTGTTTAACTGGGATGCCAAAGCCGAATTGGCATGGATTCTATTAAGACTTCTCGATTTGATTCCACTCCTTAACTTATAAAAATGTATGTACTTACTTACTTCGGTGGTGCTATAGTGGCAAACATGGGTCTTAACTAACAATTATTCCGGTCCTTAGCTAACTGCCGCTAATAGTTGCGTACTCCAGTTGGTTGAGATCGTTATCCACTTACAGCTATGTTCAAAATAATAGTAGTGGACCTCAACAAATTATGTAAAGTAGCTTAACGTCGTAGCTAAAATTAATTTTAATTTGAAAATAAGAAAACAACAATATTATATCGTTATTAATTTTTTGGAAACATAATATTTATATACAAATTAGCTAATAATTTGTTGGAAAACTCCCCTTGGGTAGCCGTTTTTGTATTTTTAAAAACTCATCATCTTAATTTGACAATCCAACAAAAAAAACCTTAATGTGCGTTTGTAAATAAATATGTATTATATTAAAAAATTAAAAATATCTCAATAATTTGCTTGTGCAAAACTAACCGGATTTTTTTAAAGTATTTAATTTCGTCTATCTGGTAACGGTTTTTACTGTCGTAAAAAAAATGCAATACTGTGCGAAATATTCAAAAGTTTTCCTAATTAAATTATGCAAAAACACGATTAATAACGGATCAAATTATAGACGACTTTAAAGCAGGTTTAAAGCAAAAAGCACCAGCCGTAAAATAAAATATTCCAACCATAACAGACATAATTAAAAAGTTTGCGCCCACGTAAATCGACACAAAAAACTGGTAGGCGCATACAGCGTACGGTCTTAAAAGATCATTTAGTGCCCTCAAAAGTACTAGAGACCAAGCTCAGTCGTCCTATAGACTCGAGTACTGTTCGTAGGATTTAAAAGGAGCTGGTCTCTGTGCTTTTCGGCCAGCAAAAAAGCCACTCATTACTTCTAAGCACCGTCTTAAAAGGTAATGCATATACTGTATTTCAGAAAGATGGTCAATCCTTAAATTAAGCTTTTTATTAGGGTTGAATTAAAAAAAAACAAGTGAAGACGGTGCTTTCAACAATGAGAGCAAATTGGCTTGTGCAGTATCTCAAGTTAGGATATTCGTTCACAGAATGCCCGGGATCATAGAGGATTCTCTTGTCGGTGGCCCTTCTCGCAATATGATATATAATGGGAAGATTTTTTGGATCTGATAAGTAGCCATGTGCATCCAGATACAAGAATGCCTCCGGCGGTACATGTCCACTTTCTAATGTATTTCTAAAATACCCAGGGCTAGGATAAAATAAGCCCGAAACTAGATCGTTCTCAATGACATTCGCTGACCAGAATAACATTGTCAGTTCTAGACACACCGGAAGCATCCAATAGTCTCTTGTTAGAGAGCTAATCCCGAAAGTCGAAATGTGCGCTTCTGTACATCTGCTTGCACGTTCGAAGACATTTTCTTTCGAAAGCTCTAATTTTTTCCATGTATGATGGGCTAATGTTCCACCATACTGGAGTCAGTATTGGACGCACAAATGCTTGGTAACACATGATCTTCACATCGGATCTTAGATAGTTGGAGTAGAAGAGGCGGCTCTTGCTTTTATCAGCTGTGTATTTACGTGTTCATTGTAGTATAAAAACTTATCCAAATGAACACCTATGTAGATACTTCACAACGGTCTTGGATTCGATGTGAAGACTTTTGGCACCTGCAATTTGGAAGTTTTTCCAATTCCGTCGCAAATTTGAATTACGGCGTCTTAGTGGGGTGCGGAACAGTATGGTTTCACATTTAGACGTATTTATTTTCAACTTCCAAATTTGGCAAAATGCCTCAAGTTTGTTAAACATAGATTGGAGTGTTTTCGTATTTCTTTGATTTTCGTGTCGTGAACATACAGAATGACATCTTCAGCGAATGTCAATGAATTATCCATATCCCTCAGTATTTCGGAAACATAAATGTTAAAGAGTATTGGCGCTGTAACTATGCCCTGCGGCAGACCATTGGTGATATTGAATACTCTAGTTGTCGTGCATTGTCTATCCGTTACAAATTTCTTTTCTCGCACCATCGAGAAGATCATCTTTATGAGGTGTGGCGGAAAATCGTCCGCACTACAGTCAAGCATGGGGGGACTTCTGTGATGGTTTGGGCTGTTTTCGGCTGTATATTGTGGCCCTGTACATAAAATTAGTGGAATAATGGAACGTTTCCAGTACAGAGATATTCTAGAAACAGTTATGCTGCAGCCTTGAGGAATGAGTGGAAGAATATTCAAAATGTCTACCGGCTGAATTCAGATTTTGAACGATTCAACTTGTTAAAATTTGTTATGCAATAATTTGTCAAGGAGCACTACTATTATCTTGAACACAACGGTACGTGCGCCACCCAAGACGAGGCCTCGGGTGCGTTGTCTCTCTGGGTAGGATTGGATGTCCTATATTCCGCTTTAGAGCTCTTATAACACGTTGAGTCCTCTACCCAAAGCGTGCTAACGCGAACGGCATTTAATATGTTAGGAAGGATTTTTCATTCAAATCGACCAAGGATAGAAAGAAAGAAGATGGCGAAGCCAAGGTAGACATACCTATATGTACCCATACTATACATAGACTGCTAGTGAAATGTTAGCTTCATCCAATCTCTGCCCAAAAAATCACGCGAACAAAACTAGCGCTCGTGGTGCCCAGCGGAAAAATGTAGAACAAAATTCCAATCATCTTGAATTTCTCCATAGACTGACGGAGACACCTATTGGGTCTGTGTGGATTTGCTAAGTAAAACTGAAATTCAAATTGTTGACGCATTGTTTGCAATATATGGAACCAAAAAAATGTTATTGTCCCATAAATTGCACAATATTAGCATATTTATTGCGAATCAATTTTTGTGTTGTTTAACATTAGTCTTTTTGCAAATATTATTTATTATGACTTTTGCGTATATTTCAATCACAACTCTTATTAATAAATTTTCCGCTGGTCACCACGAGAGCTAGCGCTAATGTTGGAACCAACGCGAAGTTGGTTACTATCAGTCCATATATAATATGTTAATGTATAGGTATACACATTATGTGTGTCCACTGTCAAATTCTGTCCCATCTTGTTCACAGCATATAGTATGTCCATCATCGAAAGATTGTGCCTCGGATGTTTGCTTGTAAGAACAAGCTATTTAAGGATGACATTGAATAAGTCACATGACAGCGCGTTACCTTTTTTTTTTTTATTTTTACTTAAGACAAAGGTTTCACTGAGGTCATTACCGTCCTTGATGGACATCTTGAGTTTTCTTCACGTCGATTGTGGGCTTTCCTTGCCTGAAACTGCACTGATAGGGGCCGATCAGATTGGTTTCCGTGGTTCACATAATTCTGTCGAGCTTTTTTTTTATTCAACACTTAATAATCGTCGGTGGCAAGTCTTGGTGCACTTTTATCTGGCACTATCCCACGTTCGTCGGAGTCACTAAAGAGCTTTTTTGAAGATTTTCATAACCCTTTTCGTTGTATTATTTACCGTTGAATGAAGTCTGTCGATGTTTTTCTTGTTTTATGTATGTAGATTGTGAAAAACATTTAAAAAAAATAGATCTGCTGGAAAAATCGAAAACTGACAATTGAAAGCGACTATGTTAATTTAACAATTTATCCAAAAATTTAGAATGACCATAAACGTCTGCAAACTTAATGTGAACTTGTTGTTTAAGCAAGAGGCTATAGGAGTACTGTTGGCAGCTAAGCTAGATCTTGTAATTTGTGGATCTTAAGGACTAGAAATGATGATGGATCCACCTTCAGAGTTGTTGTCGCAGTTCATAAAAATATAGCTTGCTTAGTATTGCTTTATGCCAGACTCGATCGAACACTTTCGAAATGTGGAGGTCTACGACTCTTGATTCAGCATGCTCTTCGCTGTCTGACACCATTAGTGGGTTATATAGCTCAACAGGAGTCACTTAATATAGCGGGTGTTGTCCTCATATTATTAAGAAAAAAACTAGTGTATATCCTGAGTCATTAGAAGTATTTCAAATTTTTTAAAAATGCTTTGGTCTCAGAAGATAATTTCCTCCACACAATCTACGAATAGATTGCCAATCTCTGCTTCTTTGGGATGAGAAACCAACACGAACAACTGAATAACTCTAAAATATGCTTAAAATCCTTACCATCCTAGGCCTACTCTACGGCGCTAAAACAATCAAAGCAGAATAAAAATCTTCACCGTTGTACGAAAACTTTTTCGAGTTATTTTTGATCCCATTTGTATCGGCGGAGTATGAATAAATGAAGACAGTGACATCGATATAGTTAAAAAGATTCGAAATCCTCGAAATGGCTAGGACATGTAGAACGAATGAACAAAAGCGCTTCGGCTCAAAGAATTGTTAAATTCATTCCAGATGGAAGACACGGTAAGCAAAGAACTCACTTAAGCTGGAGTGCGCAGTCAAAAATGGATCTTAACCAACGCATGGCGTGTGTAAATGGAGGCAGCTAGCTAAAAGCAGTGTTGGTTAATCCATGTCCAATCTTAGCTGTTCGAAATTTTTTAATATTAAGGCTCGCTTTTGGTTGGTCGAATAAATTTACCTTTTTTATAATGAAAATTGTAAAACAATGTTTGATTTTTCATCATTTTGCTTACAGGTCGTTTGCTCCGTTGCAGGTCTATGTAACAATGCAAAAATTGACAAAATGCTAAAGGAATACAAACCAATTACTACACCGACACCAGTACCAGCACAGGGACCCGAACAATACGAGCGCCGATTACTGTCTTGTAATGAATGTGGAAGTGTAGCCGATTTAATAACCACTAAGTTTAAAATTACCGATCGTGACGACATGCTGGAATCAGTTTTGAGCCTATGTGGACATGCATCGTCATTCTCAGATGCATGTGCTAATATTGCTTTAACATATTTCAATGAGTTGTATAATTACCTAAGTGAAAATATGAATGCTGATGGCATTTGCCACCTTTCGGGTACATGTTCTGCTAAATACCACCAGCATCCTGAAAAAGTTGAAGTGCGTTCAAGATCAGATATTGGAGTTGTGCAATTGAAAGACGACATTCCTTGCGAATTGTGCCAGCAATTAGTACATCATCTCCAAGAATTGCTTACAGCTAATACAACCGAATTAGAATTTAAAATGGTTCTAGAAGGACTGTGCAAACAAACACAGGGTTTCAAGACAGAATGTTTGAGTATTGTCGACCAGTACTATGATAAAATATATAATACTCTAGTCAATAATTTGGATGCGAACGGAGCTTGTTTCCTCATTGGAATTTGTCCCAAAGGCTACGGAGGCTTCTTCGGACGTCACGATATAATGCCTTTGATTCCAAGCTTTGAACCAGCCAAAATTGATGTTAAAATTACTAAGCTTCCACAGACGAACTTGCCAGTTTACTCTAAGGATCAAATTGACTCCATGCAACTTCCAATCGACAACTTGATGGGCCCGAAAAATCCAGAACTATTAGTAGAGAATGGACAACTTTGTACATTGTGCGAGTATTTCTTGCATTTCTTGCAAGAAACGTTAGCTACACCTGCTACAGACGTAAAAACATTAATAAATAACTTTGTAATCAGTATTATGTTGTATTAATATTTTTTAGGAGAAAATTAAGGAAGCTGTGGCTCATGTGTGTGATAAATTCCCAACATCTCTTCGAGGAAATTGTCACAATTTTGTTGATATGTACGGTGATGCTGTTATAGCCCTAATGATTCAAGGCTTTGACCCTCGTGAAGTTTGCCCTAAAATGGCGATGTGTCCGAAAAACACACAAGACATTGATATGGATGTATTCGCTCCCAAACCAATCGATGTATCAATAAACGGCCAAAAGGATCAATCTGACAAACCAACTTGTCCCCTATGTCTGTTTGCTGTTCAGCAAGCACAAGAAGTAATCAAGGATAATAAGTCAAAGGCAAGATTATATTTAAATATAAAATAAAACTCTAAAAATCTAATGATTTTATTTCGTTTTAGAATAATATCAAACACGTTTTGGACAATTTGTGCACTCACTTACCTAGTAAGCTTAAGACTGAATGCGTCGATTTTGTAGAGACATATTCCAGTGAACTAGTCGATATGTTAATAACAGATTTCAGTGCACAACAAATCTGCGTTTATATTAAACTCTGTCCATCCGGCAAATCAGGTACTTCGGAATGGCCGAATGTTGAAATTGACAGCGAAGAACTTTGTAAGAGAAAGAAGAGCCATTATCAACGCTTTTATGAACCGTTTATTTTAATTTTCAGTCAATGACGTTCTTGGTATTGAAAGTAGCGAAGAAAATGTTGAAAATTCTTCCCCTCCTGAATGCTTGCTTTGTGAAAAAGTAATTGCTGAGGCTGAAAAGAAAATTGGCCCAAAGAAGACAAAGGTTTGTAATTACTTGAATATTGACTTTCCATACTCACATACATATGTAGATCCTAATTACCTTATTAGTGTGCATTCATATTGTAGGACAGCCACCATACAAAACAACAAAACACAATTTTTAACTTTAAAACATTTATTAAAAGGTAATAGTACATCTGCTTTTGGTTGTTAGAATCGAACTGACTCTTTTCAAGTTATGCAGTAAAACAGCTAATATATGTATGTATGTATGAGATGTATGTACATATGAAAGTTTGTATGCTAACGATACGTGTTGCCACTATAGTATTTCCTTCCTTGTTTTCAATATTCCCTTAGAACCATACCTATCCAATTCCATCTTAAACTTTTAAGCTAACCAATTGGAGTTCTATATAAATGGCTGGACGCATCGGAATTAGCTAGTCCGCCTAGGGCATCGATTAAAGCCAGAACAGGTGGAGCCTTCAAATGGAAGGGTAGAAAAGACGAATGTAATTTCTTCTTTCTCCTTCCTTGTCCTTTCAGTTTCTGCAGAAATCATTTCACGAGAGACCAAGACTTTTGAAGTGTCTGCCGCAGAACCTATTGTTGTGCTGATGAAGAGTTTTTTTTTTATTAACTTAATTGCTTAAGAACTTAAGATTCTCCTCTGCTGTAACCTGAATCGTCATGGCATCTGCCCATTTGTAATTGGTTTTGCTGATCGTATTAAGTATCAGTCTATAAATAATATGTAACCAGGTGAATGCCGCGATCCTAACGACCTCACTATTGCATAACCATGCTGTTCTGTTTACTTTGTCTAGATAATTGCTCACTCAATTCGGATACATTGAGTCAGTGTGTTACATATTTGAGGCTAAATAGCCCATTTATATAGCCCATAGCTTTTCTTCAAGAATAGAGAGCTAGTGTAGCTTTCTTAACGTTATAAGGCACTAGGGGTGGGCCTGAAAGGACGTCTATTTTACCACAAAAGAGTTTGCAAAGTTCTTATTCTTAGATTATATAACGATGGGATGTATGTATTTGTATGAGAAAAATTCCATTGAATGTTTAGCTTAAGTTTCTTCAAACTATCATAGGATGAGTTCATAATTGCAATGGAAATGCAGTCACTTTACATTTATGAACGCAAATTTTGCACAGCTGCGGTATTTTTACAATTATTAACTCACCCATTTGTACATATAATATTTCTTAAAAACTTTGTTCAATATCTATCTTCTTTTTTTTTCTTTTTAACAACAGGAAGAGATTAAAAATGCTCTTTACCATGCATGTGATAAATTAAAGAAAATGCAGGATAAGTGTCATAAATATATTGACAAATTTGGAGACAAAATAGCCAATCTCATTCTGCTAGAAATGACACCTAAGCAAATTTGCCGAGAACTTGGATATTGTCTATGGAATGACGACGATTGTTAGTAATACAAATAACGATTTAAACAGCCTAATTTAAAGGTAATTGTTTTTTTTAGTGACTTCTGACGAGATAATGGATCAAATAAGTGTAGAAAGTAAAGCAACTGAAATTACCAAACTTCCTGATGGAATTAACAGTGGTGACGCTAAAGATCCTCCACCCTGTGTTCTTTGCGAATTTATTTTAACAAAATTGGAAGTCGAATTAAAGGACAAAAAAACGCAGGCGAGTATTTTAATAACATTGATTAGATGCGCTTTTTCAAATTCGTTTTGACTTAAACTATACACACTTAAGAAATTTTTTTTAACTACATAAAATTTAGAGCGATTGTACAACTGTTCTCCAACTTTATTAGGAAGGGAACATAGAGCAAGCCAACTGAAATAGAATTTAAGAAAAGGTTTCTTTGATATGATAAAATTCGTGTTGCATATAAGTACATACAAACTATGACGGATAGTATTTTATAGTTGCAAAGAGATACACCATTGTTTCCTGTTAGAAGGACTTTTGTTCTGCCAATTATGTCAATACCGTCAGCGCTTTTAGTTGCACAGAATTTTCAAATATTGTGCATCCGTTGTTGGCTTTTAAGTTTGATCAAATTCGTAAACGTATATGTTGTGCAAAATATTCAAAGCAGGAGATTCCCAAACGCACAACGAAAGATTACTGCAAAGCAAAATGTTCTAAAACGTAGTAGATTTATTTATTATCTTTATTTTTTGACTTCAAAGGTTTCAGTAAGGTCGTTACGGACCTTGGTTGAGCAGCAAGCATTCTCCATCGTCATCTTGCACGAACGGGCGAGTTTAGTTTAGTATGCAGTTTTGGCATCTCTCTATATAGGATCTAGATTTTCTCCACGATCCGCCGAAGTGTGAAGATGTAATCGACTGTGGACTTTCCTGACCTGAAATCACACTGATTGGGGCCAAACAGATTGTTGATGAGGCTGCAGGCTTGACACGTTCTTTTTACCTTTCGGTAAGAACTTCCGCACATTATTTCTCGAATATAATCTGTCAATATCTTCGATTGCACACTTCTCGTATTCTTGCAAAAGCCGATGGCCGATGTTTGTTCTCGTCTCTTTTATTTCTTTTATTGAGATGAGAAATCGCTTACACGATTTTAATATCAGATTTAGAACATCGCTCATATGTAGGTCTTTTCGAGTAGCTTGTAGAAACACTTTCAGGCGCTGTCCTTGTCGCCTGTGTGGGCATGAACAGATATTGGCGAGTATATCCTTGATGCGGATTGTCATAAGACACAAGACGTGCTCGCTCACGTGTCGAAAGCTCAACGACGCACAGTTATATGCACTGTTATATTAAAAATTTGTTTCGCAAACTTATGTATGAAGACATTATACACCCCAAAATTCTCAGATCGATTGCAAGTCTTGGTTTACCAACGACGCAAAAACTGTCGGTCGCAGTACCGGAGTTGTATAAAGATCACATACAAATTTTTTATTAGATAACCAAGCAGCTTTTAAATCCGTTAGTTTTAAGTTTAAGCTAGATTACAATTGTCTACAAACCCTCTTGCAGCTCACTGCACGTTATATACTAACATTCACATGGGTCCCTGGTCACAAGACCAGCGCCGGCAACCAGATAACTAATGAAGTAACCAGTTATATCTCCCAATCTTAGTTCTTAGATCTTTTAAACCATTCTGTAGCTTACCTATAAGCCAAATGAAGATAGAGCTAAATCGTTAGGAAATCATGAAAAGCTCTTATACTAAGACTCACAAATAGTTCTGAAACATGTCAGGAAATTTATAAATTTAGAATAATATTATTATTATTATTATTATTGTCTTTATTATTACGTAAGTTAATTACAAATAATAATATAAATTATAGCACTAGCTACCAGGGCTTTCGGCTACTTAGAATAATATCAAAGACATTCTAGCTATGAACAAATGTAATGCAAAGATCTGAACTGACTTCCTCACTAGTCTTTGCTCTTGCATGCAAATACCATCTTAAGAAAATTAGAGTTAGTGTGCTAAGGACTCTGCAACTGCCAAACATATTATATGCAAATATTGCGCCATTTCTCGTAGTATATTAAAAAATTTCCATAAAACTTCTGATACTGAGCTTCCTTCCAGAACTTGATTTTTGCTACATATGAATATAAGGTGCGAATTCATGAAAATCAACTCCCAATGTGAAAGTCCACAAGAAGTCTTTAAGGTCGATGTGACTGTTAAGTCTCCCGTCTTCCTATACACCTCAACGTGTCAATACTCCTCTGGTGACCCTTGAAACAATTCAAAGACTAAATTATTTTGAGATGATTTTTTAATTAGCGCCTAGGTTTGTAGATATTACTCCTTTATTTTCAGAACAGATAGTATTTTGTGATGTTGAAACGGCTCTCCTATCTCAACTATCTCTCCTATCAAAACTAACTCTCCTATCCCAACAATAGATCTTGGTTTACTTATTTAATACGACTAATATTGCCACAGCGCGACGTATCTTACAATAGTGGAAATGTTATTTTATAAAAAAAAACATTCACTCTTATTTCCCCATAAAGTTGCCAGAGTATCGGCAAGTCTAGTTTAAACAGGTATGAGGAAGTTGATTGAGGATGAGTTCATAAATGTAAAAAAAAAATACAAGCATACGAGCAATCCTCGCAGCTGTGCATCGAAACAAACAGCAAAGGTGGTCATTTGATGTTCATGAACGCAAGTGATAACAAAACAGATGAAAAATTGTGTTTTTTTTTTTTTTACATTTTACACACCTGCCTTATATTTAATGTGTTACCCAAATTTCATCGACATTTTATTAATGCCCCATTTCTATATGCATAGTAAATTGGGACACTTATCGATCCAACATAATGTCTTTCTGTCTATCCTTGTGCTTGTCATCGCCTTATATGGGGGTGGGTCAACAAGTTCCTGAATATTAGAATAAGGAACACTCTTTTCCCAACGTTTCTCAGTACTCTCTCTCCAAATAGTACGTTTCTCGAGGCCGCTAAATCTGAAGAATATGCTGGAGATGTTTTAATTTTTCGGGACTTATTGACCCACCCTCGTAGTCTATGAGCCCTTAAAGTATTGTAAATAAATGAAATGTAATACAAAAGTAGTGTGTGGTGAATCGAATATAATGAAAAAAAAATTAAAAAACCAAGGATGCGTTAACTGTGGGATTTTTATAAAAACGATCGAATGTGTTACAATTTCTGCGTATCATGTGGCTTGAGCTGATTACATAAACACCAATAAATTGAATCTGAAAGAGACATGTTTCAATGTATAGTATCAATGCCTAGCTTATTACACTATTAATTTTATTTATTGCACTATTGAAAATCTTACAAATATCGTCAATCCACCTTTCAACTCTATTGAAATTCTTTAAACAGGAAGAAATTAAACGAGAGGTTGAAAATATTTGCAAGAAGATGCCGAAAACAATATCAGCTAGTTGCGATCAATTTGTTACAAAATATGGCGATCTAGTTATTTCACTACTGGAAACCGTACCACCAAAGGCGATTTGCCAAAAATTGCAACTATGTCATGCTTTAGATACTAAAATTAATGGTAAGAGGTTGTTTTTTTTTTTAAAAAGTTTCATATTCATAAACTTTTATATAACAGATCAAATAATTGAATGCGGAGTATGCCATGGAGCAACTAGTAGCCTTGTACCATATATCACCGAACAGGAAGAAAAATCTATTGATCCACAGAGCATGATTGAGGTTGCCTGCGATAATCTACCTGCAAAATATTATAATAAGGTTTGATGAAAGGAAACTAGTTATATTATAGAACTAAGAACACTCCCTTTTCAGTGCTCAGAGCTTTTAGAATATTATGGCGAAAGTATTTTAAACATGATCAAATTCAAAACCAATCAGTCGGAAATATGTGCGAAAATTGGCAAATGCTTTGCCGAAGAAAGTTCGTTCTCGGCATATGTTAGAATTGATGGTATTTATATTAATGATTGCTATTGTTTTGTATCCGTTTTCCAATTTCTATCATTTCTAGATAATTCTAATCGAGTAAGACGTGATGATGTTTTACTCGGAGCTAACAAGTGCACTTATGGACCCGCACATTGGTGTGCAAGTAGGGAAAATGCCAAATCGTGTGGTGTATGTACAAAATTTCCACAGTAAATTTTTTTTATTTATCTTACTTTCTTTTCAGTCGACTGAATTTTGTGAGAAAAAAATTTGGAAGAATGCAAGCTCTAAGGTCTAACCCTAGATCTAACTTAAGAATGTAATACTTGAGTTATTACTTACAACATATTATTTCATGTTAAATAGCTACTGTACTTTCCCTACTTTTTCTGTTAACCCTACAGCATATGCTTAATAAAAATTGCTATGCACTTTTTTTTAGAAAAACTATTATTTTTTTTTAAGCCCAGATGGCTTAGTGCATAACGTTCCTTGGTATCTGTTTTAGTGTGCACAGATGCAGCTTCCTGCCTAAAAAAAACTCGTCATATGAAGACAATCCATCCTTCATTCGACTTTCGTTATTCGCTAATTTCAGTGCTCAAAATAATTGAATCGGCCAGGAAAAGAAGCATTCCATAAGTTTTATACTACTTTGTCTATTTCTAACATTTCGTGCAACACTCATCCAAATCCAATTCGGTCTCATTTTTGAAACACATAGTTAATCATAATTTAATTTGGACAATATTACGGTCACTTAGAAATTGCAAATCATCTAAATGTGGTAAAAAACGTTTTCTATGTACCTTTCACCTATTTTCCACAGCTAAATATCCACCCTTGTGTTGCAATTGTCAATTGACAAAATGTATCAATCACAGAAAACTTTTTTAATGAAATTGACTGCTGTGAATTTATCACAGTTCTTGGAGATTTCCCATTAGCAAATATTAAAGTTGCGTTTAAAAATAAAAAAGATTGCTTTAAATTAGGAGTTCTGTGGAATAACGGTTTACGACGATGATGAAGTGTATACGTTCTTGGAAATAAAAAGAAGAAGAAAGCAGCTGAGATCCAAAATCTTAATGACAGCTTCCTCTAAGTTGTTGAAATTTTGTAGTCTGTTCGGTTCACCTCCAGTTGGAGAAATTTGAATTTTGTTCTCTGGGGCTGAATTACCGCAGTCGATAACGAGTTACTCGTGGGGATTACCGCTCTCGTGATCGAGCATTCACTATCGAAATTTGAGATGACAGCACACGTTATAGTGCGTCATTTCACTCGATCACTATTGTGCTGTCGAGCTATCGAGCGAAGCAACAAAGATGTGAGTATTTTTGTTTTCTAATTTTTTTATGGGAGTTTACTAATATAATGCTAATTTTTTTAATTAAGGTCCAATCAAAATAAAATTGATCTTAGTTGCAAAAAAATATTTTGGCCGATTTCGGATTTCGATTCGGAGCCGCAAACCAAGGGTCTCATAGCACAGTTACTTCAACACCGTCTACAAAGACGGCAAATTAACCCCTGCATAAAGAGGGGCGCCGACGCTCAACGCGTTCGCGATAATCATCATCGGAATCCGAGGACAAATAAACAAATAGATCCATTGTTTACTTCAATTTCACTGCAAATAATATTTTTCTATCTTTTTTATCAACCGGAGAAATGTCACTTTGTGAGTTGTAGTACAACTTCTCTAGTACAAATTTATTTTCATTTCTCACTCACTCGTTATCGACTGCGGTAATTCGGCCCCTGTTTTCTTTTTCTTGGTCTTTACAGTTTAGATTCATCCATACCTACAAGTTATCAGAACAATAAAACATAAATTTAAAGAAATGGGTAAATACTATTTGCCATTTGTGCCTTTTTGTGTAGGCAGGCCTAAAATGTTTAGCTCCGTAGCAAAATTATCCCACTTCTTTTACGCTGCAAGATTTGAGTAGTATCCTCTGGCGACATTCTAAATTCTCCATTAGCTCCACCAATCGATTCAACTGGTTTTTGTAGCTATGGCCCTTATTGAGAGTGTCGATCAGCGTTCGATTCGATAAAAGTCGATCGCATCGTTCAATTCCCTTTTTGGTATTAGCTTTGTTCAATGAGAAAAAAGGCAAGGCAGAGCAGCACAAATTAGTGAAAAATGTCAGATCAAAGGTAGAACAGAAAAATTCAGCCATATGTTAGTTGTCAAAAATGATAACTTCATTTCCGACTGTTGGATAATGGGGCGGGTTTCCAATATAGGAAATTTGCTAAAAAATTTTTTTTTTAATTAGTGTATAAAGGTCTAAAAAGTATAAAAACAGAAAAATTTTTGAGAGGAAGTTAATAATACTATAAAAAAAATTTTTTTTTTCTTCGAAATTTTACCTTTAAGTCATGTTGCTATTACTTAATAGCTATAAACAAATAAAAAAAAGATCAATTAAATGGTATGGTATGAACAAAAAAAGGGAAAAGTGCTTTTTCTTTCAATTATTTATTAAAATCCCCGTAAACATGTAAAACGGTTTTCAATAATTCCTCAAAAGGATCCAGTCTATTTTTATTAATCAATTAAAATTAAATTAAATTCGGATGATTTTTGGCAGTTATTTCGAAAATGTTCTCCCCTTCAAAACTGACTATATAGCCAACAGTGGATAAGTGGAGCGCTTCGCGCGATTCATTCATTTAAATTTCGCTCTCCGGAGTGGTTTAGACGCTCACGCGACTTCGTCGCTCCGCTAAGGGTATGCCAACAACTGTCAGGCAGGCGCCTGGGGCTAAGTTTATTAGGGAACAGTCAAAAATCAATATTCTCAAAAAAATGCCTGCTATCACGTATTAAAATTTTATTGAAATCGAGGAAGATTTCCATTTTCTAAATAAAAACCGCTAAAACTTATACTTTTTTGATTTTAACACCCTGTAAAGACAAAATTAAGAATCGTTTCAAGTCCCTTTATGTTAAATTGGGTATACATAGAACTATAAGTCGACTAAACACCCTTTAGTTGAGATAATAAGGAAGAAGCATGCATTTTACTAGTCAAAACCGAAAACTTTAAAAAAAATTTAAAAATTCAACAAATTTCTTCTCCAAAATTTTTGCACAGGATATCTTAGAATAAGCCATTATAAGTAAAAAAAAAATATTTTAAGTACAAATTCAATTTCCTATATTGGAAACCTCAGCCTGGATAATTATTTGAGTTTACAAGCTTAGTATAAATCGTGAAATAAAAACAATAAAATAATGGAACTTAATTTGTTGGAACAAATGGTATTAAAGGCGATGGATTCAGAAAGGGACAATAGTTTTTCAAGTGTTAGTTTGGAATCCAGCGATGATTTGCAATCACAGCTGATTTTGACGTTTCTCACAAATCTGTTCTACCTTAAAAGTAAGTGCAGAAATTCTGCTCGGGGCAGAGTCATTGAACAAAAAGCCAACATGAGCTGAACAGAAATTTTTCTCATTGAACACGAAAACCTGTAATTTTAGAACGCATTTTTACATCAAACATTTTAATGTCGAGATGGAAGTTTTGCTAATGAAAGTTTTAGTCGATAACTATGATCGTAAAGACGATAAATTTATTTTTAATATGCGTGAATTTCAGACTTGTTGCCAAAACTACATACATATGTATAACTGTCATTGAACTACATATGTACCTACGTACTTGACTTATTTTACAAGTGGACGGTATATCGTTTCCATGACCTTGGAAAAAGGATAAATTAGTGTTGTAGGTAACTGGAAGAACATTCGCCTTTCTTTTAGAGACGTGTTGGATAAATGCTGTTTTTCACCAACTAGGAAAGAGATCAGAAAAGTAATTCACTACTTCAGGGCCAACATTTGTGAATGAGAATTGAAATCTTCCCTATAAATGAGAAGGCTCTCCATTTCCCTTTTTGAATACGGTATTAAACTGTAGTGATGAATTTGTTAACTCTTAATATAAAGAGTTTCATTCCATATTATATACATATTGATCATATCAGCAGCCGTATCCACTTCCCCACAGAGAAAATATAACGAACATTTGAAGAAACTCCTAAAGAAATTGCTGGAGCCGTCACAATTGACATTTTCGAGTAGTCAGTGTTCTTTTTGAAATTTGTTCATAACAATGTTGTTAGAATGCGAGAAATTAGCTAATATGGCGAGCAAATTAGCTAATTTAGTTTGAAATATCAACAGGATCAGATGGGTATGTCAAACAATGCCAGGTATACCTATGTGTTTATGTACATATATATTTGCCTGTGGTATTTCCTATCCAGTGTGCATTGAAATCGCACACTCAACGCTTTCAGTAACGAAATAGTTGCCTACGGAAATTTTAATCTCATGAAATTAAATTTCTTTCCAGGGTCTGTGTTTTCGAGAGGTAGCTCTGCATAATACATACGCCTTGAGTTATTGTATAAAAAATATATTTAAAATAAGTAGCACATATAAATTGTGAATAGTCTTATTAATAAAAAGTGGTACAAGACGGTTTAAAAGCAATTGATTAAAATTGATCAGGCTCCTTGTAGCTGTTCAAATGCATGATCGACAAAGGTTTCACCATGGAAGTTCAACCAATTCTCCCTGCTTGCCAAACATGTTCAAAATATCCTCATCGCTATCACCACTAGACCCACTTCGATGACTACTTTCCGAGTCTGCCGGTAATTTAAAGTATACTGTGGATGATGAATCGAACTCCCATGGAAATTCTCGTGCATTGAATTTAATGAATCTACGTGCGGCTTTTTCTCCAATAGACTTTCGCAAATGCTCTTCAGTCAACTTGAAACAGCCATCGCTGATACTATCTTGATACAGAGCTTGATTCTTTGGCGTGTATACGAGAATTTTTCGATTAGGGCCTTGAGTCACAGGAGTAATACAAGTTTCGGCACTTTCTTTCTGCTTTTCGACTATCTTTTCATTCTCCTGAGATTCCTTTTCATCATTCTTTTTATTATCTTCGTCAAAAGCTTTCTTCAGTGTGATATTACTTTTGGATTTTTTTTTGCTTACAATTGGACTTAGTTGACATTTTTTTGTGCTTACTGGCTTACTGGTTTTTGTATTGCTGAGAGCAGTGGAGTTTACAATGTTTTCGGGTAAAAAACGAGTCAAATTTGAATTTTGGTTAGTTTTCACTGCCTTTGCTGGCGACTTAGAAAGCTTTACTTGTTGATTTGATATTCTCATAGGAGCGGGAATTTCTTTTCGACTCAATTCATAGCCCGTAGAAGTAGATGATGAAATTGTACGCGGGCGTGAATCGTTAATTTTCCTAGACTTTCTAACTTTTCGGAATCTAGGTTTTGCTTGAGAGTTGCTGTAAGTGGATCCAGAACTAGACGACGAAGAGCTTGATACTGAACGTTTTCTTGATGTGTCTGAGCGCCTTTTTCTATGGCGACTTTTCTGCCTTCCGACTATTTCATGTTTAGATTTTTCAATTACTTTAGGGAAGGAATCATTTAATCTGCTTTTACATATTTTATTACGAATTGAAGATGTCATGCGGCTGTCAAACCTTGGACGTACAGCCACCTCACTCATGGCACGTGACATTGTTCGGCTTTTTATAGGAGGCAGGCATCCTGTGCATTTTTTGCTGAACACTTTATCTAGGTCATATTCATTTGGACAATTGTATTTCCTCTGCAGTTCCTTCTGCTTTCCCTTGATGTAGCGAAACCTCTTTATAGTCATCGTTGTGCAACTGGTGGCCCTTGGTTTTCTATTAGACAGAATGTATTTTGCAGTATCCGCAGATTGCAGAGAATCATCAGAATTGAAGTGAATTTGGTGATTCTCGAAATGCACGATTTGTTCATCTTCAACTGATGAATTAGGAGCCATGCAATTCTCCAGTCTGCCTTTCCTTAGCCAGGATCCTACCTTGTCGGTGATAGCGTTAAAATCAAATGTATCCAGGACCCTGTCCATTCCAGATTCCTTCCATTTACGTTTGCGCTCTTCGATAACCGGGATTGTCTCGTTTAACAAGTCGTCCACATCAAACCCATCAGAGCTGCTGCTGCCTTCGAAGTTTTTTACTTTCAGTAAAGCCTCACAATTGTTAACAGGGTCGTTTTCATTCACTTCTGACTCACTTTCATCGTCGTTGTTATCGCTTGGGATTTCGTCAAAGTATAATTCCTGATAGTTCTCTTCCCTGGTTACATGCTAAACGAGTTCATTATAGTGGTTTGATTTTTATTTTATTTTTCTTACATACCGACAGAAAGTTTGACCAGAGTTTAGACCTTTCGAAAATGACTTCATCACTCGGTAGAAATGAAGACTGCGAAGGCATTGTATTTATTTAATAATTTGGAATGTTTTCCTCTCAAAATAGAACTAGAAAATATTTCGAAGACAAAGTAAACTGTCAGCCACAGAACAACAATAATAGAATAGAAGACTTGTATTTTGTTCTGTGAACTTTCCAATAATCATGGAAGTGCGACGGTTTATGACAAATATTTTGAATTGGCAGTTTATTCAATTTTAGAAGAAATGTGTTCAATACAACTGTACTCCGAAATATTTTTCGGAGTCGTAAAACCAGAATTCGGAAATTTAGCTTTTGCAACGTATGGAAATTCGCATCTATTTTTAACAATTTGCAAAAGTAAAGTGTACAAATTTTTTATTTTATTTGCCTTCAAATGACTTAAAAAACAAACATGATTATTTTTTTTCTAGGAAATTTCAAGGACCTAAAGCTTAATTATAATAGTCAAAATCAATCGGAAGCTAACGTCAAAGTTCTATGTCGAGTTTCCTATAGTACTGTCAATTGCACAAGTTGCCCATAATAGACGTATGTGAACGGAAGCGATTGTCAGTCAAATCGTTTTGCCTGTCATTTGTGTTTGTTGTGTTGTTTTTCAAAAACAGTGAAACTGGTATATTTAATAATTAATAATAATAATTAATATACACTTAGCTAGTACATTGTCGTGTTCTGGTGGTATACATAAGTATATGATATGTAGGTATAATAGTGAACTAAGTACGCTACAATGACGTGGTTGCCGGAAAACGTGAAACACTGAAAACCAATGAGGATCACAAAGGGAAAAATGAATATCGTGCAAAGAATATATGTACATGCATATGTTATTTGAGTGAAACTAGACTAAATTGTGGATCAAAAACAATTAATAAATAATAAAGAATTAAAAAAAGAATACTAACCCGCTTTAAACCATTAATATGAATGTGTTCTGTTTCTTACTAATGAATAACTACTAAATTATAAACAGCATGTTATTAAAATAAAGTTGTGGTTGGCAAAAGACGTTAACTAGGATACATGTTTTTGACAGTATTCAAAACTGTTATACTTTACAATATTTCGTTGTGCGCATCCTCGAAAAACCCCCTTCCAATCAAGGAGGTGTACATAGGAATTTGAAGTTTGTTGATTTGATGTGCTAGGGGGAAATAATATTATCTCTCTCTGAATTTTAATCAAAATATTTGTTTTTGCAAATTCGCTTCATATTGATATTGACACAACAAAATGTGAAAGCAAATTGTAAAGCATGAGAACACTAATAATTATAACATTGTCTGTTCATATCAAATAAGTACAGTCTTGAGTTTTATCTACATATATACGAGTATTAACTGTGGTATGGGTCAGTTTTTACACTTAATTCGACTTATAATTTAAACTTAGCACTAGTTTATTGGCATTTAAATTAAAAAAAAACCTTAATTGACGCTATTAATTCTAACGTTACAGAAAGGTATTTTAAGAATTACCGGTGTTATTTGTATCAGGGTGCTAGATGCTACGATGTGTTAAAAATTTGTATAAAAGAATAAAAAAAGACAACTATTATATGTACATATGTAGTTCTAGTTAACGAATTTTTATTTTTTTTTTTAATTTTTTTTAAAGATGTCAACATTCCGTTATAAGTTGTTAAAACCAAAACGACTGCAGTTATGCTCAACTTAGGCAATCAGCTGTATCAATATAAAAACGATGAACTGAACTTTTCAACTTTTGCGGATATATGTAGATTTTGTACGATAAAAAATGGTCCCGCCAAAATAATTTTATTTGACAAAGAAGCAGAACGAAGGAACTTATTGTATAAGATTCGTTCATTACTGCCAATAAATGTAAATATTAATTGTATTATTAACAGAATCAGTATATTTACTAACAAAAATTATTACCTACAGATAGCCCAAGATGATGCATTGCCAAATAAAATATGTGAGTGTTGCGCATCAAAAGTTGAGGAGCTATTTAACTGGAAGAGTTCATGTATGCAAATAGATACATTACTGCGAACATACACTAATTGCATTAAGACTGCAACTTCTAACTATAGTTTTCAGGTAATTTGAATATATGTACATACATATACTCAAGATAACATATTGAATGGCTTTGGTGATATACATATGTACATACTATATTGTCTCGTAAGGGTAGGGTGAAAACCCCATCGTCCCCATATGCTCAACATGCTTTACACTCTTTGCACATTTTCGATCATGTCGATGTCTCTATTTGAATCATTTCTTGCATCAGTTCAGTCTTCCTTTAGAAACAACCTACTTTCACAACAGGCTACTTTCATCAGCTTTTGTTAGCGTTAATTCTTCTGCACCATAAAGCTGGACCAAGGGTTACAAACTGATGTTTTCAATTGTACTCAACACTAGAAATGAATAAGCAGTGCTGTAAAAAAGCATTTTCTTGGTGAAAGCACTTTCAGAAACAACTTCAGTGGGCCCAGGATAATGTCGATAGTGATTAGAGTAAATTTATCTCCACAAACGAATCTTGTTTTTGGTCTTCTAGTCCAATTGAACGTATTTGGCGAAACACGCAGTGCCAACATGCGCTTTTATGGCTTCTTCATAGCATCTATTGAGAGCATCCAAT
This sequence comes from Blera fallax, assembly GCA_946965025.1. Taxonomy (NCBI): domain Eukaryota; kingdom Metazoa; phylum Arthropoda; class Insecta; order Diptera; family Syrphidae; genus Blera; species Blera fallax. Next base: position 66,205,636 of record OX337244.1, read on the forward strand.
CTCGGACAGTACCATATTTCTGGGGCTAGTGTCAGACAAAGTAAAAAATAGAAGACATAACCACCCCTATCATGAATTCCGAGGGAACTTTTTCCTATTGTGAATTTCCATCGGAATTATTTTCCCCCAAACTGAACTCAAAATTGTGTTCGAAAAATTTAGCAGCTGCCAGTTATTAGAAATCAGTTGGTTTATTTGGGAAAAAAGAGAAATAAAATAATTATGTATGAAAAAATAGTGAGACACGCGTAATACGAAGAGTATAAGAGATAAATCAGATCGTTTGGAATTGGCACCAACCTTGTTAGCTAATTTGCTTTCAAAAACATTATGACTTGGCGTTACGAGAAAGCCAACTGGGACGGCCTTAGGAGATTTAACTGTTGCCTATGCTTCCTCGGCATTAACGTGCATGTCGCCCCTGATATGATCACTGACACGATCGTATTAGGTAAACTTATGGTTCGACCAGAGTTGTAAAAAGGCTATCAGGTTGAAAGAAGTAAGTTTTTGGTCTTATAAAGCCAATAAATCTGAGAAACCCCGAAAGTTTAAACAAGCCAGAAATGACTACAATGCCCATATTTGACGTGTAAGATTCTTACACTCCCAAAAAATGAAGTAACAATTCTACTGTGTCCCGAAGGTAGTAAAAATGTTTGGTCATTCATCAAAAACATTAAAAACTCTGCCTCACCTGCCATCCCAACATTTACAATGACATTCCAGCTGTCAGTTCCTTAGACAAGGCCAATCTGCTCGCTGCACAATTTGCAGCTTATTTCACACTGCAAAATAGTGCTTTGCCTGTCCCTATGCTTGAGAGCGTCGAATTCTCTATGGGACAAGTCCAATTTCGCAATCGCACAGTTGCAGTTCTCAAAGGTCTCAACATACACAAATCCGCTGGTACAGATGGTATCCCCCCAATAGTTCTGAAGAGGTGTTATTTTTCGCTGGCGAAACCTTTGCGTAAGCTTTTCTGTCTGTCCTACTCTTCTGGACTCTTTCCGAGAAGATAGAAAACAGCATTTGTCCAGGCTGTCCCTAAAAAGTCGAATCTTTCTCTTCGACCAATTACCGATCCATTGCACTTACGTCCCTTCTTTCCAAGGTCATGGAAACCCTGATAAATCGTCAGCTTATGAAATATCCTGATTCACGAAAACTTCTCAATGACGGGCAGTATGGTTTTCGTAGCAACAGGTCCATTGGTGATTTAATGGCATATTTCACCGAGAAGTGGAACCAATCTCTCAATCACTTCGGAGATGGTTCGAAACGAAGATGGTTGCGCTTAATATTTCAAAGGCATTTGACAGAGTTTAGCATCATGTCCTTTTATCGAAAATGCGTGCATATGGCATCGATGAGTCTCTCCTTCAATGGATTAGAAATTGCCTTTCGGGGCGGTCAATAAAAGTTGTCTTGAATGGCTTTAAGTCTGATATTCACCACATAAATGCTGATGTCCCCCAGGACTCAGTTTTGTTCTCAACTCTCTTTCTCATTTTTATAAATGATCTCTTGTCTGCAACCTCTATTCCAATCCATTCCCTCGCTGATGATAGTACCCTCAGTTTTTCATATTCGTTTCCTAACTCACGTTCCTGCTCTTCGGCCGTAGAAGAGGAACGGCAACGTATGTAAAACTTATTAAATTCCGACCTTGACAGCATAATCAAATGGAGCTCCACCAAGAGAGTGGAATATAATACATTCAAAACTCAGTGCTGTCTTCTGTCTCTCAAGCGAAACCAAGACTCTCAACCTTGATCCATCGTTGCATCGCAGAAACCGAAAGACTTGCCATTTTCGGTATGTGTATTAACAACCGTCTTCGTTGGAACGATCACATATTCTAGGTCGCCAAAAATGCTGCAAAATGTCTAGGATTCCTTAAGCGCTGCAATAAATACTCGACCACGTCTGGTCTGCTCACAATTTATAACGCATTCATCCGCCTAATAAATAAAATACAAGACCCACATCTGGTCTGGTGCACCCAAGACCGTTTTGCACATTGTAGATAGGGTCCAGAATCACGCGGTAAAACTTATAGGTGATAGAGACATTGTGAGCTCCATAGTCTCACTAGAACATCGCAGAAATGTCTCTTGTCTCTCCTTATTTTATCGCTTTTTCCAAGAAAAATGTTCCAACGAAATAGCCACTTGCATTCATCACCTTCAAAATTTCGCCGGCAATACGCGTTGCGCTTCGAATGCACATCAGTTTACCCTCAAGCGCACCTTCGGACATATTGTCAAATGCAGGGATTCGTTCATAAACCGAACGACACGTACATATATGGAATGACCTTCCAGGCTCTGTATTTCTGTATTTCCACATCGTTACAACCTTCAAGCATTTAAAGCCATATCAAAGCCTATTGGAATATAGTAAAGCTGAGTTCGTGCTTGCGTTTTTTTGTGGAAGGTGGCTACCAAAAAAGAGTTGGAAAAAGCCATTATGTTGGCTTAGCGTAGTCGTCTTTTATTTTGTATTAGTTCTATGTAAATACATATACACTCATAAATATTTTCACCAAAATTCAAACAAAATCCCTTACACTCTTAAAATTTTCCGACAAATATGAACTTGTTTTATTTTTTGTTTAATTTTCCCTATAAAAATAACAGTAAAAAAGTTCGAGGGAAATTATGTGAAAATTTCCATCGGAAAGTTATTTACAATAGGGAGATCTTTTTTGTTTTGCTTTCGAACATTGTTCACAATACCTTCCCCATAAGAGAAAAATTCGGGAGGAGTTTTATTTATGATAGGCATGAACATAATAAAGGATTACTGAGCGGGAGGTTCGAGGTTCGAGGTTGGAGCCCCAGAAAACACTTCACGCTTTCTTACGGTCCCACCTCTCGCGAATGACTGACAAACGTCCGAGATTAATAACTACTTTGAGAAAGTTTCTTACAAAAAGCCTTTCGGATTTGTCTTTATAATGTAAATCTCTTCCATTTGTGTGTAAAATATAACGCGCACAACATGAAGGTTGTATCTGTTTACAGATTTACATTATATTCTGATTGTTCCAAATTTATTGCCTTTAGCAAAACTCGTACATACTATATGGTAGAATTTTTTTAACGCACATTATTTTTTCTTGAAACACTTTTTTCAGTTATCTTTTAGCCAAAAGTTACTCTGTTTAACATCAGCACCAATAAGGTTGCTGATTTTGCGTTGCGTATCCTATCTAATGCTTCGTGCCAAACCCATCTAATATTTTTTCAAATTGTTTGGGAAAAATGTTACCCAATTGAGATTCCGGGATACATAACTTAAATTGTATACCCTATTGCAGAGGTTATATAAATTTTGGGACATAAAAAGTAAATAAATACATAAATACATTTGGGTACATATACATATGTATGATCTGTATCAACAGTCAAGTTTGCTCGTCAGTATATTTATGGGTAAAAACTTTTTGGGTTTTATATTTTGACGTATGAAGAAAGATAAAATAAAATATGTAAAACCATATGATGCACAAAATATTTGAATGTGTTTCCTCATCCTTACAACCTTCAAGCATTTAAAGCCAACGTGCACCGGTACCTCCTCTGTTCCTCTTTCCCCCTCCTTCAAATGCCCGTGCCCTGAGAAATCAGCATAAGGGTATTCATACCCTTTGGCAAGCGCGAATTATAAAAAAAATCAGAATCCGAGAATAGGGGCTATATATGTGGCAACAAGGAAAACCAGCACAAGTCTACATATGTCAAAATTGAGTTATCATACAATCGGAGGCGCCATACTTGATTCTATAATAATCGATTCTAGAATTGTACAGAAAATAAATTTGTTCTCGTCTTCATTTCTGTATCCAAACTTTTCTCATACTATGGATAATTTTTTTGTCAACTCATGACAAACCTTAAAAGGATTCTCCTGAAAAATTGTAAAAAACGACTTGTTTTTCCTCGTTGCTACATATATGATGGTAAGACCCTGAATCTGTCATTGAAAATCGTTTTTCTGATCAACTTTTCAAAAAAAAAAAGTATATTGTTTCAAAAGGAATACATTTTGTATTTCAATAAAAAATCATATAGAACTAAAGATTTATTGGTACTTAAACGTCGTATAGCAGATGTGATCAGGAAAACTATTGTAAAACATTACTTGAAAAAAAGTTTAGCTCTATTTCTTAGATTTTCAAAATAAATATTTTTAAAATTCAATCACGTTCGTATTTTTTACTCGCTACAACATTTCCTTTATGAAACAAGACTTCGGGGCAAACAAAAGCAAATTTAGGAACTGGTTTATCCGGTTGACAGTGACGGCGACTTTCGAGCCCCGGTTTTCCACTCGTTTGCAGTAACCTTAAATACCCAAAACTGGTTATAAAGAGGAAACTTTTCTTTATAAGTAATTCATTTTGCTGTTAACAAATCGAAAAGACTCGAAATAACCCAAAACTTGATATCCATGATGAAAAACATTGTATGCATGTACATATGTATGTACATCTTAAGAAAATGTCCGCCTCACAATAATTGAATTTGTTATTATCAGTTATCTAAGAACCAGTTACGTAGAGGCTTGTTGGTTGTGGCCCACTCCGAACTGTACCACTACCTAAGGATAATCCAAACTGCTTTCGGCACAGATCTGGAACAATTATTTAGATTAACCCACAAAGACGACCTCTTGTGGATCCCACTCAAATTTCATACTATATTACCGAAGCTTTGTCCAATTATTCAAAATTCGCAAGGATAACAAATGACTTTGTTTACAATAAAAGTTAATCTTTTAGCAAACTAGATCTACGATTAAAAAAATGTGCCACGGGAAACAAAACTTAGGCTCATTCTGCGTTTTAAGAAAATGCTCGACATTGAAATTATACCACAAAACTGGAAAGAAGTTTGGATACATACAATTTTCAAACCAAAAAAAAAAAAAACAAAAAGACCACTACGTCTGCAAAGTGCTATCCCCTGGAAATCTGGTTTTAGTTCTTGTTTAGGCTTGGTCTTCGAGAAAGCTTTTGATTAGATAGAAATTCATATTGTCCTGAATAAACTTAATGAAATGGCGGAAAAATGTTTCTTCACGTTTTACGTAGGACTAAAATTCTTATTACTTACGCTTTGTACGATGTTTTAGAATTGTTTGTTAAAACATTTCAAATACTACATGTTTATCGTAAGCAGTCGTGTATATATCATACGCATACGTAGTTAGTAAGTTAACTATTTAAGGTATTTAGTAATAAATATTATTGGAAGGAAAATTATTTAGAACGTAAATCTCCAGTTGAGAGGACTGATATTGTTTCTTATTTATATAAGTAAACAAAACAGCGACAGATTAATACTTCCGAAATACATATGTACATATATTTTATTGGTTTACAAATAAGAGCACTGTAGGCGCCGTGGCTCAAGTGGTTAGTGCGTTGGATCGCTGAGCGGGAGGTTCAACGTTCGAATCCCAGAGAACGCCCCTACCTCTCGGGGAAGTCTGACAAAAGTCCGAGAGTAATAACTGTCATGAGAAAGCTAACACGTACAACACGAATAGTCGCGAGAAGCTAGGCCCTTGACCACATACGGTCCGTTGCGCCAAGTATATACATATATTTGGTAACCCTCAAAATTTCATGTACGATGTTGTCAACGTATTGGAATTAGCAGATTCCACTATCCACAAGTTTTACTGTAATTAGTCTGGAAATTAATCAACAACTTTAGGAAACTACTTCAACTGTGAACAATAAATCATCCACGCGTCCTCGTAGTGAACGTTCACTGGAAAACATAGCCGCAATAAGAGAAAATGTCAATGAAATTTAAGTGTCATCAGTTCGTCATCGTTTACAAGACTAAAACGTTTCAAGAAGTACAACGAATTCTCATGAGAGAGCTCATCTGCATGAGCACAAAATCTCACTGACTCAAGAACTCAAACCAGAAGATTAATTTAAGCGTACAGAATTTTTTAATGGAACAACAGCTAGTGAACGACAATTGTGCTAAAAAAAATTATCTTTAGTGAAGAGGATCATTTTCTATTCAATCACACTAACCACTTGAGCCACGGCGCCCACAGCTACGTACATAAATAAGCAATATTGTCATATTTGGGAATGTGGAGAACATATGAGTGCATGATCCACGCATGACTGTTCAGTAAAACTTTTGGGCTGGTTGTGTGATTTGGTTGATTTTAATTTTTTGGTTCCCGAAGATAATGAATTTCGTGAAGCGCATTTCTCCGATTTTGATTGAACTAGTTGATGCCCATTGAAGTCACTAGTTTGTCTGTTCGACTACCAGTTAATGTGATAATCAGGTTACGATGAAGATCATCCTTACAGATGTGCGTTTAGCCTGCTGCCAGTACCGCTGTATCACCAGCGAATTTAGCTGTTATGCTGTCTGGTGGGGCAAGTAGATCATTCGTCAACAAAAGGTAGAGCATTGGACTCAGTCTGCTGCCCTGTGGCACTCCGGCTTTAATTTTACTTAGTTCGACTACGCATTCCTTGTTTAATTCTGAAGAAGTCAGGCGTTAAGTACGATTCAAGTAATATGTACAAAATTAATAGGGTAGTGTAGGGTGGGGTAAAAGCGCCAAAGAAAGTGGGTTGTATGTAGATAAACTTTTTCTTCATTGCAATCTCTGTAACAATCATACTCGTATTCACTCAGCCTTAGTTTTTTCATACGAAACCTTAGATAATTATATCCGATAGTAGTTTCTTATATTTCTTAATTAATCTGTTGATATTGGCTTTGTTGTAGAGAGTTATAGAAAGATGTGAGCCTCTCAGCTATAATTTCTTTGCTTATTCACAGACGTCTAGCGAACTCCAACCATCTATTGCTTGCTTCTGTTAACTTTGTTCGATGTTCAGAGTTGCACAACTTTTTCACTGGGTGATCAGCTTGCTTTAGATTTAGCACTGAGTTTTTGCTGTCAGTTAATTACATTCGCATTTCCTAGTATACCACTATACCCGTGAACTTAGTAGACCTGTCCTTTTTGTTGTATAAGCTATTCACCACAATGCTTTATGAGCTTTGATCTAATTTCTATGTTGAAAATAACCTACTATAAATTTCAAGATGACGACTTTTTGACCTCGTCCATGACCTCAAGCTTTTTGAGGAATAGGCTGAACTCCTGACCCTCAGAAAAATATGTTTTCATCTTAAGAGTTAAATCACTATTTATCGTAAAAGGCAAACAAATTCTCTTGTTGATCGCTGCCATATTATTTTTTTGCCAGCAAGCGTTTCGCCTGACAACACCTGAGTGATGTCTTCTCTTTCACTGCTGTTTCTTTGCTCATGTTAGCTCCTTTCTAGTCTTTTCGGGCCATAAATTAAATGCTCAAATAATTGCAACCATTGTAATCCATGAGCTATTGCTATTCGTATAATTGTTTTGTGCATATAAAATTGGCTTTGTTTACTTTGTGAGAAGTTTGGACTGTAAAATTGCTTGCTTGTCGGTAAAGTAGCCTTTGCATTCGTCATAAATTTTTCTGAATGGATGCTATCATAATTCCGTATTACTATATTGTAATATTTCGTAGATACATCCACTTTTCGTCTCTCGACATTTACAGGTGCTTCGTTTTTACCGCGTTATTCTTTAAACCTACAGAGGCTCTGTTTCCTTTTGTGGATTACAAAAGTTTCATGGCTCTGAAGTTATGTGCTAAGAATCCCCGTAAACGATATTTTATTAAGATTTCGTGAAAATGTTTTCGTCTCAATTTAGCTTTTCTAATGCTTGAAGCGCAGAAAGCTCAAGTTTTTATTAGAATTATTATTTACTTTTGATTTATGATCCTGAATTAGAATCTTAGCCTTGAAATTGCTTGTGACAACAATAGCCAGCTTGGCTATTTTTGTGGTATATGTTACTTAAAGGCGGCGCTGTTAGTATTGACACATTAGGTTTCCAGAAAAAAACATCTCCTTTAAAAAAAAAATACAAATACTTGGCGTAAAGGACTTTTTGTGGTCCAGGGCCTAGCTTCTTGCGACCATTAGTGTTGTGTGTATTATATTTTTTCACACAAATGGAAGGAACCTACATTGAGAACTATGTTCGAAAGGTAAATTGAGAAGCATTATCATGGCAGTTATTATTCTTGGACATTTGTCAGACATTCGCGAGAGGTGGGACCGTGAAAAAACTTTTCATCTCCCTTCAGTGACCGAAAGTATTATCTCGCGAAACCACCATTAGGTATTTTTTCACGAGGGTAGGTGTAAATACGTCGCTGTTTCTCGTATATGCCCAGGGTGCCTAAGACGGTAGAAAATCCTTGCCGCTTCGCTCAACGCAGACCAGCTTTCTTCGATATGTTCTTCTTTATGGTGCTTTTTGCTCTTACGCGTTCGATATTGTATCGTTCGAATTATTTGCTTTACGTTACCGCTCTAGATGCCTAAGATCACTCAGTATGCGAACTGTCACGTTGCTTACGGTGGTCAAGTCTTCGCTATTTTAAAGCATGTAATTTACGACATTCTGGAGAGTGGTCTTGTAGGGCGATTCTCTCGGTTTCATTTCGTAGCCAATAAAATTTGGGATCCGTACATGAATATCGATTAGGTTAATTCTGCTAGCATAAGTCTTCCCTTCTCGGCAGTGTTTGGCATGATCTATGACTGCATTTGTTGCCGTGTTAGCCATACATTTAAGGTACTGCTTAAATGATAGTCGTTTGTCGATCATTACGCCAATGTATGTAAATAGTTGCGTGCTTCTTTTGATAGAATCTGATGCCCATCTACAGAAACTGTAATGGTTAGTTTTATTCTCCTACTGCTGGTGGGTACAACTTCCGTCTTTTCTTCGACTAATCAATACCATCAGCGAAACAGATAATCTTTGCTACCAATAGCCTGAAAACAACGTCGCACATTACCCTCCACAGCGTAGGTCCTGCAACTGAGCCTTGCGAAACTCCACCTGTTACCTTGCATCATGTGCTCTGCTGTAAATGCAGTTACTTAGCTCATCAGAGGACTATAATAAATTTTCGATCAATCGATACAATTGCAATTTTCTGCGGGAATGGAAGAGTTGTATGTGGGTATGTCCTAATTTCAACCAATGGTAAGAGATTTGTTTTTTTTCCGTCTGCTTCTATGGGGTTGAAAGTTGTATCTGCATGCGACGAGAATGAGTGGTTTGAATTTTTCTATGTATTTGCATACTACATATACATACTGTACCCAATATTCATATATGTGCATATATACATAGATATAATACAATCGTACAAATAAAGAACTTTGTTTATGTAAACAGATCTTACTATATTTTCCATGCTTAAATATTGTCTTTTACCATAAGAAATAGAAGAATAAGATTACCACTTAGCCGATAAAATGGGATGCAATTTATCTTCTATGAAGAGATTTTCTTTTTAAAATAGTACAAAAAAGTTATTTTTCGGAAAAAAGCTGATATTTTTACATTTTTTTAAACTGGTAAACGTTTCTCGACTTCTCTTGCAAATGGTCATGCTTTTAAGCAAATTTTAAATGACATTTTCTCACGATTTCCGCTCGATTTCTCGAATGACAGCTCTGACATTATCTGTGAACCATACTAAACTGTCACTCGTTGTAGACGGAAATATTGCTCAACAATCACTTTCGGGTTTTCGGCACCCCAGAAGCGACGGTCTTGGTTTTTAATGAAGTCTTGCATATAGAAATGGGCCTCGTCGTCCATGATAATTTTTTGTGAAAAACCAGCATCAGCTGCTCAATCAGGGTGTTATTTCTGAGTCAGCTGAACTTTGTAAACTTGCACTCCAAGATCTTTATTTAAAATGCAGTGCACTGGGAAATGTCTGATTGCTGCGAATGTCTTTTAATGGACAATTTTGGTTTTTATTAAACTTTTAGTCACAGCAGAAATGTTTTCGACTTACTGAGTTGGAGTTTTCACATCCCCTAACCTGGCCGATTGACTCAAATTTAATGATCAGGTTCACAATATATCATATATCATTCCATTTTCTTTAATCGTTTAGTTCTTACTTGACAGCCGTCAAAGAATTACAGCTTTATGTGTGAAAGGTCAAAATTACTGCTAAATTTTAAATAAAAGCTTTTACGGAAGACATATCTTGAAACTTATTGACACACCGGCTGCGGGGTATTAATAAAATGTGCAAATGGATACCATGTAATGTTTTTTTTTAGAAATCCTCAGGGAAATGCGATTGATATTCAGTTGTTGGATTTGGAGACAAGTGGAGCTAAACGCTGAAAATAATTTTTCAATATTTCCAGCATTTTTGTAAAGCGATCCGCTTCTTACAATGAAAGCTTGGCGCTACATGCAGTTTAAGCAAGTTTGTGGTGCTAGCATCGAAATAACACGCACTTCAAAAAGAAACTAAAAGATAGCCCATTCTTTATTAGCTAAGCATCTTCAGAGACCAGAAATATTTTTTAATATCTTTCGTAGAACCTGTGGCATTCTTTCACCCTTTGTCGTGTTGTACATTGTACAAGTAGTGTACGGATAAGAGATTTCAATTTGTCTCTTTAAGAGCGTCTGAAAATTTTACCCAAGGAGAAGTTGGACCCGTTGAGTTTTTTACGAAAATTCAACTAACGAAATAATTTTGGTTAGTGGATATGTTGTTTAGGGGGTTTTATGCTTTTTCTTAAGTGGGAGGGGTGCTCGAAAGCATTTCCCCTTGTTCAGTGGCTATAAATTTATGACAGTAAAGGACGGAAAGCTAATCATTGATAACATTCAAATGACAGGTCCTTCAGGAGATTTGATTAGTAAAATCAAAACCACTACGAATAGCTTAGTAACAAATAAAAGTAAATATGTGTAGAAAACAGAGAAATTACAAATTCGCAGACATTTTCTAGTCACAAAATAAGCTCTGAACTCATTGTCGAAATAATCAATAAATCCCAATGTTCATATTGAAGCTTTAGCACGTTTTATCTTCTCTTATTTCTTCTGAAATGAGCATGTGCTATGGAAAAGCTGTAATATTTTCGTTAATTCATACAAAATCATTATTAGGAGTTTCTGAAACAAGAAATCGGTTATAAAACAACGTTTAATAATAATCTGAATTCTGAAGTATTAATTAAATTAATAACATGCAGTACGTATTACAACTAGGAGATAATTTATTTTAGTTTCTGCTTAAAATGTTTATGATGTACAGAAAAAAGCTTTTGCGACAAAGAAAATACAGGACATGTTAGCTTTTCAAGGAATTTATATGCCAGGATTGATTCTCTACTCTGCTATATTTACTTGGTTTCTACGGAAAATTTTCTAAGGCTTTTTTTCGAATTCAATGGAGAGGTTCTATCAATTAAATATATGGCGCATGTTCGTGCAAAATTCAATGCAAAACGTTTGCAGCAATTCATTTTTTTATTGTGCAAATACGGGAAAAGAACTGATTTGTTAATTGAAACAAATGCTGTACTTAATATTCGTTGTGCTATACAATTGAGAAAGTTTGAAAATATTATATTTGCGGAATAATAATATGTGCGAATTATGTTATTGTCATACTAATAGTATAATACATAGATGTTTGTGTTCGCTTAAGATGTCTTCTGAATTTTGCAAATTACACTAAAGGTAAATAAAAAGCGCAAAAAGTTCATGAAATAAATTTATTAAAACCCAAAAAAAAGAAAGAAAAAATGGATTTGTTAAGAAGCTAGCTACCCTTAATCCATCATCCATCACCTTACTTTAATTGTTATGTACTTCCTTGGGTAAGACATACTCAGAAGTAGTAATTATTATTTACTGAAGTACATTGAGTTCTTAAATGCATGAATATTTACAGTGCAAATAGCATCTAGGCAGTGATAATAATTAACATGCAAATGCATATTTGGCAATTAAATCAGAATAATTTAACATTCCCAGGATCTAAACGGTTTTTTTTTTGTTATGTCATATGTGTCAGAGAATGATATAATAGAGTGTAGCTTAATATCCCCTTTCAAACCTACTTAAGTAGGTTTTCGCATAAATAATTTTAGAGCTGCTTAGAATAAATTCTGCTATCAGTAATAGATTGTAATAATAAAATTTTAATTAAACGTGCTTGACTTTGAAGTGGGTAAACTTTCTCTCAATAAATTGTTTTTAGTTCTTGGTGTTAATAAATTTGCGTATCAAAGGCATATTTTTCATATTTTCTCTTATATAAATGACATTTGAAGTTGGGGCTGGCTGGATTAGGTTTTATTGGTCGTGGAGGATTAACATTTTGCATTTCAGTTCACTGAATAAATCGATTTTCTATGTACTGATTTTTATTTTGTCTTAATATTTTGAGTAGCCCCACCTACTTTTTAGGCTATGCTATAATGAAAAACCATTTCTTTCACGCGGGATGTCTGGGGGTAAAATTATACCATCCTCCATAGATAGGCATTAGAAATTAAACTAATTTTACAGCTTTTAGTATATATATTATGTATTTACATATTTGTATACGCTGTACGTACCCATATGCTACGTGTCAGAAATACATATACCGTTTATTTGAGTAGATCCCGCCAGAAAGCGCGAGAGTTTGCCTGAAAACTTGACCTAGGAGTATTTGCGTACATTTGTACGTACATAGTATGTGTGTATATAGGTGCTGCGAATTCAATGAAGTCTTCCGTGAAGTGGAGTCCGCAAAGAATGCGGGAAAGGGAACTCTACCTTTTCTTTTTCGAGGGATCTTTCCTCTACTTAAGAGATAGAGAAGAGTGCTAACTTACAAGCGGATGATAAAGATTTTCGGGGCTGGTGAAGAAGGTCAATGCAGCGGAATAAAGCAAGTAAAAAAAATTAGAATAAGGTACAGTTTAACTGCAGATACGAGCATAAAACGTAGTCCTGGCCTGATGCACCCAATGCAAACTACCAGTATGATGGTTCAAACTTTTGCCCAAATTTAATCAAAATTCGTTGATTATTTCTTGAGATAGAATGACACAGAGGAAGATATGTTGCTTTTTATCTGAAATCAAATTTTAAGTTAAAATTTCGAATTCGGAAAATCAAAATTGCTGAGATAGAGAAAACAGGTAAAATTTACGATATGAAGCACTCGGGTACGAGGACCAATTCAATTTCCATTGGGTTTCAATATCGGGTGATTCATAAGAAAGGTCGAACTCGCGATCGCATCCATTTTAGTATTTTTATAAAAGAAAATCTATTTGTTTTTATAACCAAAGAGTAGCAATAACCAATAATTTGTAAATAAAAAAAAACGATCAAGTACTGCTTGTATTTAACTCCTTCAGATTTCTCATTAAATAAAAAATAAAGTCTACGCAAATGCATAATTAATAATTAGAAACAAAAAATATCAGTTGTGCAATTTTGACTGCTCGTGCACGCATCACGTGAAAACTACTAGACAGATTTTGATAAAGCTCGGATTTTAGTCAACGTTAAGGATATACATATTTTATCCCGGGAAATGAAAGGGTTCCTACGAGATAGTGAAAGACTATGTCTCCAAAATTTAACTTCACGCGCAAAACGGAACACAATGTAAGAAAGGTATCAGTAGAGCAGCTAAACTACGACGAGCTCCCGGGCGATATTGATACCTTTCGAGTGCAAGAAAATGCTATGTACCAGTAGTGCAATGTATTGTCAAGTAGCAAAGATACGAATTGTAGTCTTATAGAGTTAAATCGCACGATCTAGGCGGCCAAGTGAAGTCACGCGAAGAAACTCGAAACAAAGCAGAGAAATCTTCGTGCAATAAAGCGGCTGTTTCACAGGTCTTGTAGGTTGTAGTCCCCTCCAATTAATTCTAGTTCTTCGATTTCAGGCAAAATGGTTAGCATTGTACGGTGTTGCCATCGGCTTCACTTTCGATGAATGGCAGCATAGCGTTGTCCATGGTGTGCTGGCCAGGATAAACCTTTTCAATGCCATTTTAAGTCGCAGGAGCAATGTTTCTACTGACCTAGCTTAATGAGCACGTGTTGGAGTCTTCTCATGTCGGTTGCCTCAGTGGTAAGGTTCACAATAGCTGGGCGTGAGGGTGTTTCATGGCGATAGAAAAAAGTACGAATTTTAAGAAACGTCTCCGCAAAATTTTCACAATTTTTATAATTAATTTTTACAACTTCTATGCGTTGCTTACATACATCTATGCATACATAGTATATCATTCCATTTTTTTCTTAGCAGCTGTCAAGGTATGACAGCTTTATGTTTGAGGAGTCAAAAATAGAACGAAGCTCTTTAGTGGAAGACCATTAAGTTCGCATTTTTTTTAGTTGGTTTATTTCTTTTACAAAGGTATAAAATAAGATAAATGTACTTCATTCAGACACTTGCAAAAATTGATAAAAAAGTACCTCGGCTTGAATTTCAGTGGCACTTAAATTAGTATTTTTTCAAGTCATCAAGTCTACTTTTGATTACTGCTTAAGGTTGCTTTATGCATAAAAGTGAAGGCTTTGGTTTCTTTAAAGAACACTGCTTTGGTTATTTGTTTTCTTTCGTTTTTGTTAAAGTGCCATCTATTTAATCAATCCCAAAGCGCAGAAATTTTACACCTTGCTTCGGAATAAATAAGCCTTAGGTGTTCGGCTACTCATGTTAGTAGCCTGGTGCGCGGCGTTTCGTTGTCGCTCCTGCTCCACCGTGTCGTACGTCGACGTACTTAATTGTGCGAACACAAGGAACTTGTATTGTGCAACTAGAATAGCTTCTTGCTTAGATTGGTCAAGTTTTCGTTCAATTTTGCTAATGAACCCATTCGCTCTTGCGTACGAAAATTTGACATTTGATTTTCACAGCTGTGTAATCGCTTCCTTTCACATACGCCTATTATGGGCAACTTGAGCAATTATTAACAGTAATGAAGAAAACTTGACGTATAATTTTGACTATAGCTTTCGACTATTATAGTTGAAACTTAAGAGTTGTAGTTGTGTTCTCAACGCTAAAACATCTGGACACACCCATCTTGGATCCTCCAAAGCTAAAGCTGTAAAAAAGAAAGGAAGTTCGCGAGATCGGTGAAGAAGGAGTACATGTGTGGGCTACAACCACAATTGAATTGAATTTTGATCTTTTACCTTTCTGAATGAATTAAACTAAAGAAGGAAGGCTCTGAAGCATCCATTGCCAGTAAGCCATTGGGTATAGCCATGAAGCCGTTTCTGCTCCCATCTGCCTCTACCAAAGTTATACCACCTCTTCTGCTATATTTCCAGACTTGCCTTTAATGGTTCCGCAGTATCATTTCGACTTCGTGTTGTTGATACTGTTGTCCTGCTGGGAAGGTATTTCTGAAGTACTTCTTTCGCAAGAAGGTCTATTAGTGATACACATGCCGCGCTGCATACTTTCGAAAGGCGCTACATACTTTCAAGACTTTGATTCTGTAAGCCTCCGTTTACTTCTTGTGCGACTCCGTCTTCAAGGTATCAACCCACATTTGGGAGCCGTAGAGCATTATCAATGTCGAAACTCCTGCTAAGAACAGCCTCTTTTCGTCTTTTGGCCCCCGATATTTACCACGATCCTTGCCAGGGCCGCCGTCCCTTTTCTGCTTTCTTAGTTGCCTGGTGCATATTTTGCGTAATAGTTAGTCTTGCATCTATGGAAATGTCTAGGTACTTCCACTATAACGTTATCGCCAACGATTACTCTTATGGTTTTCATTAAAAAAAAAAAGTGGTTAGTGCGTTGATCGCTAAGCGGGTGGTTCGACGTTCGAATCCCAGAAACACCAAAAAGTTTTTTAACCGGTCCACCTCTCGCGAATGTCTGACAAACGTCCGAGGGTAATAACTGTCAAAAGAAAACTTCTCAATTTGCCTTTCGGATATAGCTCTAAACTGTAGGTCCCTTCCATTTGTGTGAAAAATATAAAACGCACAACACGAATGGTCGCGAGAAGCTAGGCCCTGGCCCACATAAAGTCTGTTGCGCCAAGTATTTGTATTTTGTATGTACATATGTACATTCTCATATATGTAGGCATTTATGACCTTTAACTTTAAGCTTTTCACGACCAAATTTATCACCTTTAACTTTTCACGACCAAATCCTGAACCTCCACCCGTCCATTCATAAGGACACTTTGAGAATCTTACCTTACCTACTCGTCGGTTGAACATACGTAAATAATCAATTTCTTAGATAAGTGAATTATGAGTTTGAGGAAAGACCAAGAGGAAATTGAGGAATTGAAAGACTAAAAGGCCTAAGAAACTGTCTTATCAGTACTCAACTCACTAGTTTATTAGTCAAGTTAAATGATGTTTAAAAGAATGTTTAAATTCTACAAGTATTTATCTTGAGCTAATTCCTCGATTCTGTTTTCCGAGAAATTTTGCTTAGCTCCAAAAGTGCTCGGTTTCAAATAATTAATTTGGCACGAAAACTGAGTAGATGTATGTATGTATGATACCTTTTGTCTTTGAAATCTTTAGTCGTTCTTGGTAGTAAATGACGATGAGCAGTAGATATATTATAGACTTTGAAATAAGAATTGAAAAATATAATTAAAACATTTTATTTTGTTTTTAGGCCGGAACAATTAACATGGATAAAATGACAGTTGCTCAAAAAAATGCGTACTTAGAAGCTCACATGGCAGTTCAACAACATATGGCGCAAGCAGCAATCCATTTCAAACAGCATAATCAGAGGAACGACACTCAACATAACGCGAACTCATCCAATCAAAATAATTCTCAACAACAAAATAGTCAAAATCAAAACTCTCCAACAAATGTAAATGCTGTCAGCCAACAACAACAGCAACAACACTACTCAAACACCATTAAAGTGCCTCAAATAAGTTCATCAAGTTCTGGTGGTGGAGACAGCACGTTCACAGTACCAGACGATGTAGGCATGGGTTTCGAAGGGGGTGTACGAGTACTACAAAGTTTGGGTAGTTGGTCACCAGATATTCCTTATAATGTTCCCAGGCCAAACCTTATACCTTTTACGGAACCGTATGTTGAAGGTGGTTCAATGCATCCCGCAAGTAGACTTAAAGCATTACAACAGGTTCAGCAAGCATCGTCTGGAATTCGAAAAACAAATCCATCAAAGAGTAAATATATTTTTAACATACTATATAATGGAGACCACATATTCGAATGTGGAATAAAGGACAGTTAACGGCTCTGAAAAATTTTATTAACATTATAAATATTTTAAGGTACGAACAAGGCCTTCGAGTGCACAATCTGTGGCAAGGGGCTGGCAAGAAAAGACAAACTAACAATTCATATGCGTATTCATACCGGTGAAAAGCCATATATTTGTGAGGTACAAAATTTAAGACACTTTACATTATACCTTTTAAAGTACATTTTTGAAGGTTTGCAATAAAGCATTTGCTCGAAGGGATAAGCTTGTAATACATATGAACAAATTTAAGCACGTAACACCTACCAATATTGCTCCCCTGGGGAAACGACTTAATAGTATCATTAAGAAGAAAGAGCCAGAGGGAGAGGATAATAAAAATATAATCGAGTCTATACAACAATCTTCTACCAACATTGTGATACAATCGAGCCAGCATCCACAGACGAGCACTGCTATAGCAGGAATTATAATTCCGCACCACCATCAGCAACAACTATCGTGGACATGTGAATTATGCGGTCGAATGTTTTCCACACGAGACGAATGGTCCTTACATGCAAAAAGTCACTTAGAGGTGAGTTAATACAAATCAGGAATTGTAACATTTACTTTAATGAAACAGCCAGCATTAAAAGATGTGGGTTACCATTCAAGTTTTCGGAGCAACGAGTAGTTCAAATGATTTTCCGATTGAGCTTATGCAGTTCAGGAATTTTATGAACTAGCTTATTTGGCAACGAGTTTGCATTTCGGAATTATTTTATCAGGGCGGGATCCAATTCGGGTTCGAACGATACAAAATAATACAAAACCTTTAACACTTACATATATATATATATATACGCACGTACATATGTATGTACATATATATTTTTCTACTCCAATCATCCCTAACGCCCTACGAAAACTTACACACTTATGTATGTATATATTTTATGCAATTCCAACAACATGAGACTTTTCAGAAGTTAGGTTAAGTTTTTTTTCCACCTTTCAGTTTTTCAATGAATTATTGAAATAGTATTCAAGCCTTAAGCCAAGTACCATTGCTCAATACAATTTTGATTTACAAATATATTGTGCAAAAACTGATACACGTTGCAAATAAAAGGTCTGTTCCCGTACCTGTCCAAAACAACGAAAATGTACGAAATGTTACGAAAAACTATGAAATCATGTTCCCGTACGGGAAAATTTCGTAGTTTTTCGCAGAAGAGAGAGCTCACAAGAGAATAAGAAATTTTCTCATGCTGCGAACTTTAGCCCAAGAAATTTCTGTGGGTAGAATTATGAGATCTGTCAAATCACCGAAATCTGTCAATTTAATTGCTGTTTTTTTCTCATTGGCAAAAATTAATTTATTTTAGAAAAACATGGAAGATTATCTTCGTTAATTAATTAATTTAATTTTAATATTCTTTATTTTGGGAAAAAAAGAACACCATTTAGGTACATATGTATGTAGAACTGCAAACAGAGCAGAAAATACAAATATCCAACTGAATTTTTTTTCTAAGCAGCATATGTTTTTGACGTTTTAAAAGTGGGCAGCTTTTGCCGTTCAACGCGTTCCCGTACTTTTTGGTGTTTGTCCCTCTCAGTGAGAGATTTTTATCCCTACTCAGAAAGTACGAAAACAGACCTAATGGAAGCATTAAGAGCCAGTTTTGACCTTTCGAACTTTCATTGCTTGACAGCTGTCAGGTAAAAAAATAAAACAATTCACGTAAAAGTTTCGATAAACTCTCATAGAAATTGTGAATTGAATGCAACTAGGAGCTTCTGCTCAGAATCAAAATTCTTCGGCGGCACACAACTTAAGAACATGATAATTGTGATATAAGTAAGGATTTGATTTGGATTTGAATTCAAATCATTTGCATCTGACGAACCACAGTTGGATTCGAGATCTTCTGTCTTGATAAGTAGACTTTAATATCATCACCATACAAATGTAATGATACGCCTTATACCTATCTACGAACATATATAAACTTTAGGCAAGCCAATGATGTTTATGCAAAAGAGAATTGGACCTGATATTGGCTTTTGGGTATCTCTTACAACCACTTGTGTGTTTTGCACGCCAAGTAATTCTCTTTTGGATTAGCACTAGTACTTAATCTAAAATGTGGGACAAGTTTCCTACATAATAGCTTGTGGTCGGGCTCAAGAATCTTAGAAAAGTGAAAAGCATTAAAATAGAAGACCAGTAGACAGACTTCTTGGGTATGAATAATATATATAATAATATACCCTGCGACTCTGGGTATCTCCATGATGTATGGTGACTGTTAAAATCGCCCGCGTAAACAGCTGGATGGTCACAGAGTGGTAAGACACTTCGTAGCCAAGGCATGGTTGGAGGCTTATATACGTTGGTGATGTGTGTGCCAGCGACTTCTATGGTGATGCAGAACACGTTGTCTATGGAGCTTTGCTGGATTAGCCTCGCGATCTTAACGCCGTTGCGAATAAAAGTGGCAGCACCATATACTTGGTGGTGGCGAACCATATACCATATACTTGGATGTCATAACACTCCAATGGCTGTGTACCCATAGATTTTGTCTCTTTTACTCAAGTCAGCTTCTGAAGCCGAATGATTTTCTTGGATGACTGCTGCGTCGATGGCATTGTTCTTAAGAATCTTTGAGAGGTATTCGCTTTTGGACTTGCTAATACCTTAATTTTAAGTTGGAGAATGCGGATTGAAAATCCGATTCTCTTTGCCAGGAAGCTCTTAGAAGAACCGTTTTTTCTGATAGAATTTGTTGACTGCATTTAGTTTCGGTAGTTATCTTGATTGCCAGGAGATCAGTGATATAGTTTGATTGTTTGGCAGCCTTGTTGTGATAGATCATTTAGCATTACCCAGGATGCACCGCGTGGAGGCGTTCTATCATTGCATCCATGCCATAACTTGCATTGAGCATGGGTGTAAGATGTTCTACCACCTCTGGAATCTATACGGAAACTATACGAAAACACTAGTTAATATTGGGTGGTAAGGCCTCTAAAAGTCCGCCTAATAACTCTTTAGTAATTCTGTTGATGGCACATACTCAAAGCTTACGTGATATTGGCAATTCTTAAAATTGGTCTTCGTAAAGTTTCTGATCAGTTCCAAATTAACGGATGTCATATATGAAAGTTGTAGGGTTGCCAGCATGTATGTATATGTATGTCCCAACAGTAGCTGATCATGGGACAAATAGGTCCCACTAGATACAAAAGCTTTATTTCATAAGAAATTTTTATTTCACATACAGCTTATTTAGTAACTGGTGGGACTTATTTGTCTCTTTAAAAAATAAATCCGGACTGAAGGGACTACGCAACGAAGCTGGATTGTTAATGCATATGAAAAGCGGATTTTTCGGTTTTTCGCCTTTTTCAATATAATTTATGAAATTTACAACAAAATATACATACCTATGTTATGAAAGTTAGACATATTTAAACGTAGAGAATAGAGATCCGAAAACGCTATCTTAGTGTGTTTTTTCTCAAATTCGTTTAGGGGTGGAAACATAGAGAACACCAATTTTTTAAAAACATTTGTGATGTCAAAGAAATAAACAAAAAAATGTCAGCCTCGCTTTTGCTTGCATTGCAGCTACTTTCACAATAACATACACACATCGGCATTGCGTATGGATCGCCGTTTTATTTATGTATATTTATGTGAGCTATTCTCACGTCACAGATGACATAGAGACTTGTGCTTTTTTCCAATTCTTGGGTTTTTTTTTTAATTATTATAATTTTATAAATTTTTTATGAAAACATTGTCTCTCATCTCTCAATTTTGTCTGTCTGGATATGAGCTCGATTGTAGCCTACTTAACTAGACGGTCTTTATTTTAACTACATCATTTGGTTCTAACGTGAAAACTAATTGTGCTTTACAAAAAACAATATTTGAAAAGTCGATTTTCTCTAAAATGTCTCCAATGGCTATGTTTGTCATTGTCACGTAATAGAGACACTGTTTCACCAGCTGTGTGGCATGTGGAGCCATGCGTTTGAAAATAAACGTCGTCCACGTCCATAGCATCAATTTTAACCCGAAAACGTCAGTCAAGTTCGGCAACGCAACCCATTCACTGAAACGTAAGTAATGACACCGCCAGCCCGAAAACTGCACCAAACTGTCACTCGTTGTGAATAGAGAGGTTGTTCTACTATTTCTTTTGCTTATTAACGAAGCCTTGCAGATAGAAACGGGCCACGTCGCTCACGATAATCTTCTTGGAAAAATCAGTATCAGCACTGTCCATAGTTCGTCGGCTTCTATTTTTGAGTCAGCTAAACTTTGTAAGCGTGCAAAATTTTGTGTAGGCT
The DNA here is from genome assembly GCA_946965025.1 of Blera fallax. NCBI lineage: Eukaryota > Metazoa > Arthropoda > Insecta > Diptera > Syrphidae > Blera > Blera fallax. The sequence goes on from OX337244.1 coordinate 66,227,134, forward strand.
GCGAACTTCTTTTAATGGAATACACCCACTTTCAGGCGTTTTCGACTGATCTGGCTTCACGAGCACGAGTTAGAGTTTTCATATCACTTACCTGGCCACTCAAATTAAGTGATTTGGTTTAAAATAGCTGGGCAAGAAGGTTTTTCATAGATACCGAAAAAAGAGCGAACTTTACAAAATTTTCATCAATTCCGTAGTGAATTTTCACAGTTTTTTCTGTGTTGTTCACGTGTATATCGTTCCATTTTCTTTAAACGTAGAGTCTTTGCTTAACAGCCGTCAAAAATGAAACGGGAAATTTAAAATGAAAATTCTTAATGGAAGACCCTTTATTTACCTATTACTTTAGACAAAGTTCACATGTTTTATGGGACATTTAAAATAAATTGGACAATAGGCAGTATTTTAAACCTTTTTCTAAAATTGGTTTTGATTAATTCCTAGTAATGATCTTTTGTCATGTATTAATGATAGTAACAAATTATAGTATTGACAACTGGAGGGGGATGATGGAGGTAACCAAACAAATACAAGCTTACTGCCTGGAAATAATCTACAAATGAACTGCAGAGGCTCTAATAAAGATATTCAAAACCAACTTGTCTTTAAGTTTCGGGCTCCATATCCACATCAAGTATCTAGCAACAAATCAACTCATCTATATCAACCTGTTGTCGACAGTCATGTCAAGCATAAGGTAATAAACTGTGACCAGTAATTTAAATTAAAGCTACTTTAACTTTCACTCTTTTTTTTTATAGATATAGCAAGTCGCCCAATCGTCGTTTAATGTATGATCTTCATAAGGCACATCGAAGGCAAGATATCAAGATGTTGAAAATATTACAAAAAGCTTGTTCTCAGATAATCAAAAGCCGGATTTTCGCATATGTATATAAACATCGAATATTAAAGCATTACTGTATACTCACTGTTTATTTCTAAAAATTAAAATTAATTATGTGTAAAATTTAACCTTCGCCTATGTGTAATACATGTCATACTTATTTCAATTTGTACTGATTTTTGTTAAATATTTGATAAATTAAAATATTGTATTACGAAAATGTAAATATATGAACTTAGACTGTAGTGTACTAAATAAAAACAAAATATTTTAATTCAGAATATTCAATAAACAAAAACATTCTGCAAATGTAAAATGAACTTCAGAAGTTTAACAATAGTTGGTTTTTGAACATGTGTAGTCGATTGATTTGTATTGGTTAAAGCTAGTGGAGAAAATTATTGATCTTCGATTACAAACACCGTCTTAACAGAATAACCTGCTGGATCATTATCCTGTTGGAATGGCCAAATCATTTTCATTTTCCAAAGTATTCTAGTTCTCAAACATTATTATTGTGTCCAACCAATCGACGATGAATCATGCTGAATATTCATACTCACTTCTGCCGCAATAAGCGTTGACTTAAATGGGTCCTTTTTGGCTAGTTTGACAATCTTCTGATGGTCTGTTTTGTGGTCGATCTAGGCGTTCTGCGCATTTTAGGAGCCTTGTGGTATTTTAAAGCATTTGTAACGAAATTTTCTGATCGCCATAGAAATTGCACTAACAAATTTATAAGTTTTGCCCTGATTCTTCAAGAATACAGCGACTTTTTCGACCCATCTAAAATGTCTATTGATATAAACGCATTTTTATATCCATAGTTTTTAACAAACCTTTTCAACTTTCTAATAAACAAAACACTTTAACACAAATTTTTAAACATTTTCCAGAAAGAAACAATTCTGACCTGTTTTATTGTCCAACGCAAAATGGCTTCTATCCTAGATAATCGGTCCTTACTATCGTTGAAACCAATAATAATGTTTGAGTGAAAATTGACTTCTCAGCAATTCAAGTGTCTTATGCATAACAGTGAATTTGGTGGAAAAATAATTTACGCACCGTAATTTTCCAATAACAAAAGGAAAGTAACCTGCCAGTAACCTTGGTCTAAGTGTGCTGGCGAATCCTAGCTGGCAGCCACTTCATCCTAACCTAACCTGCCAAACGCTTTTATTTCTTGATATACAAAATGCTTGATAAGTTAGTACTTAGTTGCAATATCCAACAAATTTATATCGAAAGGTGGTGTTTTAGGTCAGTAAGAATCTGACTGTATTATTATTTTGTCCAGCAATGTACATATGCTCTTGATTCGATTGCCTGTTTTTCCTTCCAATATAGTTTGGAATCCAATATTACGCCGAGATATTTTGCAGATTTCTGATGTTTAAGATCGGTCATAAGTGCGTATTTGTAGTTCGGTACTGACGTTTTCCATGTAAAGAGCACTATCTCGGTGTTCGTTGGGCTTTTTTCCAGACTCAATCGCTCACTAGAAGAAGTGCGTAGTTGAGTCTTTCACTGATCACGGGAAACAATTTTCATGATACCAGAATGACGTCTAAGAACTGGCTGGTAATTAACAGTGCGATTTTAGGGCTGAAAAATTTACAATCAACCAAATCCTCCCTTTATGCCAAATGCTGGAGAAGATTCTAGAGTTGCAGATCGATGACCGTATAAGATAGTGTGAATAGAGATGAGCTGTTTTGCGCCATGTCTGGTTTTAGTGTTCCTGCAAAACTCATTCGCCTATCTATGTATGATGACGATGGAGTACGCTAGCTACTCCGTCAAGGTCGAAAAGGCACCAGTGAGACCTTAAATACAACTATGGATGGGGCAACACACTTTCAGGCAGTTTCTTCAACCTCATACTGAAGAAAATAGTGTGGAATTCCCAGGTCAACACAACAGAGACTATTTTTCACAAATCAGTATAACTACTTGGTTACGCTGACAACATTGACATTATCAGAAGAAGAAAGCGAGCAATCACTGGCGCTGTAGCTGACATCGATTCAGAAGTTGCTAAAATAGGTCCGGCTGCAAACGAGGATAAAACGAAATATATGAGGTAGTGAAGGAATTCGCCTACATAGGCTCTGCTATAAACTCTGCCAACGACATCAGCTCGGTGAAGAATAACAATCGTTAATCGGTGCTACTATGGGTTCAGGAGAAAAGTATTTAGTAAGGCACTAGCGATAAAGGCCAAGGAGCCGCTATGCAAGACCCTCATCATCCTCGTCCTGCTGTATGGTGTCAAAGTCGGATGAAAGCGTGCTTGGAATTATCGAGAGATTTACCAACCTGGCCAAAGAGATACGTGTACAATGAATCAGATGGCTAGGTCCATGTAGAACAAATGGACACTAACACTCCAGCCCAAATGAATCTTCGATTCCACCCCTGAGGAACTACGCAGAAGAGGACGAACTCACATCCGACGGTAAACGGAAGTGGAGCGTCGCATCAAACAACTCGGCGTACACAATGGGATGCAGCTGGCTAAGGATCGTGCTACCTGCAGGGGCTTGTTGGTGCAGGCCATTGTTTGCCCTAAACTGTATCGCCATGGTAAGTAAGTATTCTCATGTATTCTTAAATTTTGCCAACAATTTCATGTTTTTCTTCAGTCTATTTTCAGAGCCGTTTACTATTCCATTCTTCCTATTTTATGGTCAGCAGGCTTTAGTAGTTGTATAAGATGTGCTTCATGGGGATGAAGATGAAAATCAAAGTGCAAAATACAACAAACGGAGCTGTAGAAAATGCCCAATTGGTGAGTGTGGCGTGGTCTTCGCCCGCTTAGGCACACAGATATAACAGAACTGTTATTTTGTAGTAAGGTACACTAATTTAAATGCAAACTTAGTATACCCTATAGATATAAACCGTATGATATAAACATGCAAAATAACTGATGTCATTGAAGCTAAACCGAAATCAAAACTGTAAGTTTGAATGAAAAATTGTAAAATCTCCTATAAATCCGCACTTACCAACGTTAGACATTATTAACAAACCTCGAAAGTTATGTTATTTAAAGGTCGGGAACAAGAAAATCCAGTTGTAACGAAAAGAAAAGCTTAAGATCTTGGATAGTGATCTGAACAAAGTGCACAGCACAAAGCGTAATCGTCGCATGAGTTCGCGTTCACAGTGTTTCGCGTAAAGCAATCAATCGCATGACTTGTTTGATTTACTTGCGAAATGTAGTCGGGCGGTACTTTGCACCAATTACAAAAATAATGTGTATGGCAATCATGTAAACATAAATAATCTTAAGCCAATTTGTTTGCTTCTCTTTATACCAGATCATATCAACATAAGCCTAATACTTTTCCGAAATCGCAATCGCCATGTAGAAATTGTTTGCAGTGTATACTCGTATAATTTAATCAAAGAAAAACCTTGACTTAATCCTCCTAATAATTGACTTTTAAGAAGATTGCAAAGTCAACTTCCCCCCATCATCTATGAACGTCACAAAAGTCAACGACCAGTGGATCTATCTGCCATCATATCAACCACCACCAACCGTTTTCTATTTTCATAGTTCAAACAATAAAGAAAAGCTAGGAGGCACGGAGGGATCGGTTTAACCGGGAAAAAACCGAAATTTAGTATTATTGGAAGGATCTAATGCTCCTTCTCCGTAGAGGCAATGGAAATATTTCCAATTTATAAGGTTCTTAAATAATACGTCTTCAGTAAATTTAATGTACAAACATATGTATGTATGTATGTGTATTATCTTCATAAGGATGCGTGTAGCGGCGTATGAATACAATTGAAAGTCCAACAGTGTGCAATTTAAGGAATTTAGATAGGCAAAATTCATTTTTCGAGATGGTTTATATGTTTAAAAATAGTTGATATTCTATAAAAGAAATGACCCTCCTTTAATATCTGAATGTATGGAGCAAAAAAACATGTACAAGTTAACGGAAAGCTATTTTAAAATAGCCGTTAATTGGTTTGGGTAAATGCACTAGCGACAAATGGTAATCAGTTGGCTCATTTCTGGTGACAAGTGCAATTGATCTGTGGTACCTAGAACATTCAACTCTTTTTTACTTTTTAATCACTTAATTAACTTTACGTAGCGGGATACATTTTTTAAGAATAATAATTTGTGAGTCTGCATTATCTTGTTAAATCGGTGAATAATTTATAAAGAAAAATATCAAGGTGCGAAATTTAAAATAGAGTTTTATTTTATTATATCGCAGAATATCGTTATCAGCTTATGATCTTTGTATAACCAGACATTCAAGGTACAGAAAAAGCAAAAAATATTCTGCGAAAGTTTGCGAAACAACTAGTTGTGTATGTAATAATAAATGGCTACTGAAATTTCTTACCAATCAATTTTCGATGTTTGGAGCACAAACTCAAGCTCCAATAGATTTGATGCCATCATTGGTTATGATTTACGAGAGTTTGATAATATAACTCTACCTGATGAAGCATTTCAAGAAATTACAGTGAAACTAAGAGGGCTTTGCCAAAAAATTGAATCAAAATGGGCCAAAGTTGGAAGGCAACGAGAACGCTTTTTGCACTATAATAGTTCAAGGCTTCGAAGACTACGAAGCGAGGGTAAAAATAATTCGGTTTCAATTGTGAGAGAATTAGCTGTAGCTTCTCCTAAAAGAGGTACAAATTTAAAAAAAAAAACGAGCCTTTTTGCCAGAAGCCCGCAGAATTATCTGCCAAAGCACTTGCCCTTATAGCTGATGCTAATCTCTCAACGCATCAGTATAAAATCATCCGTCAACAAGCCAAAGAACACAATTTTAAATTCTATCCTCCGTATAATAGAGTTCAAGATGCTAAGCAATTATGCTATCCCTCTGATATAAATGTAACAGAATTATCTGCCGAATAAGGGCTCCAATCACTTCTCGACCATACTATCGTGCGCCTTTGTGAAGTTCAAAAGGATGTTTTTCAAACTTTGAATTTAACGCAAGACAATGTTTTTAAAATTATAATAAAGTGGGGATATGATGGAGCTGAACAATCAAAGTATCGACAAAAGTTTTCTGAAGAGCAACACACGGACGAAAGCCTATTCAGCATTTCAATGGTTCCCATACGAATGTACACTGTCACTGAAGACCTCAGGAAAATAATATACCAAAACAGCAAACAGGCAATACGAACAATGGAAATACTGCTCGTAAGTTTTTTAGGAACGCTGAAATATCTACATCTTATCAAGCGATTTCATATCATCTTAGAATGCTTGAACTGTGGTTTTCAGATAAATGTTAACAAATTCCATGAATTCTCAAAACAATCGTGTGCCTTATACCTCTGAGAATATTCTTGGTATTCAATGCCTGTCAGCGTACACAAAGTACTTTTCCATGATAAGGATATAATAGCATCATCTATTGTTCCTATTGGCCAACTATCCGAAGAAGCACAAGAGGCGCGAAACAAACACAACAGAAAATATAGAGAACTATTTACAAGGAAAACATCACGAATCGACACAAACACTGATTTGCTTCATAGGCTTTTATTTACATCAGATCCACTGATAACAAGCTTACGAGCTCCTCCAAGGACAAAAAGAAGCAAGATAACTTCAAAAATATTGTAGCTATTAGAAGAAACCACTTGCCAGCAGCAAAGTACGATAAATATAGAAAGTTAGGAAGACTTTTCGTCAGATCTTTCGGCTTCAGAAGAATCTGATATGGAATAAATTTAATAATGAAGTAAAACAAGTTGTTTTTATTATATTTACTTTAAGTTACAACCTTGAAAAAGCTAATCACTTCAAATTGCACGCGTAATAGTTTTGCCCATCTAAATTGCTTAAATTGCACACTGTGGCCGATCAGGAGCAACACAAATCAGAGCAGATTTAAAGAAGGCTCAAAATGATATGCTGAAGTTTTGCAATTAGTATAAGCAAGCAAGCAAGCAATGTAAATAGTTTATTGAGGTTTTTGGTGACAATTACAGTCCTTCGGGAGGTCACTCAAGCTATATGTGGAGCGAGGGGTATTCAATATTGAAAAATAGTCTGCATTGCGGAGTATACATTTTTTCTCTTCGCCACAAACCATTAACTTCTTCTTCGTCATAACGATGGATCATTAATTTTTGCAAAATTGTGAAGCGTCCCTATGGCTTTTACGATTGTTTATGCATTTTGAGGAAAGCAGTTAATAGTATTCAATAGCACTTTCCATTTGGCCGTTTTATTGAAGGTATTTTCCATTTATTTTACCATTTTACCGCAAGCTGAGTACAGTCTTATATTGAGAGCCTCTTCATCGGCCTTTAAATACATTCGGGAATATGGTCTCCTTACATTAGTTTTCAGTGGAAAAGTGCTATCTTCTATAGAGTAGCAAGGAAATTTAACATCTGAGTTGCGAAAATTCTCATCTGGTGGTTAATTCATTTAATGGTTAAAAATTTTACTTCCAAAAACAATTTTTTGCACAATTCACTCTGACTGCCAGAGGCACCGATATCAGCAGCAGCAAAGCAATAATTGCTATCCAATGCAGCTACAAGAAAAATCCTTTTGAAGCTCTTCTACATAGTTGTAGTACAATGATCCTCCGTGTGGAGGATATTTAAGTTTTATTGCATGTCCTACTCATTAATTGAGCCAGAATAACTTGGTATTCCAGTTGTGTTATGAATGCCAGTTGCTATTTTTTTTTCCACATCATTCTGCAGGCTTTGTGGAATTAATTTTTTTTTCCATTGGAAAAATTTATTTATTTGAGTCAAACATGGAAGGTAATCTTCGTTATTTAGTTAATTCACTTTTTAAAATGCTTTGTTTAGGAAGAAAAAACATATATAGAACTGCGAACAGAACAGAAAATACAAATACCCAACTGATAAGTTTTTTTTAAAACAAAATATGTTCTTGTCATTTTAAAAGTGGGCACCTTTTGTTATTACGCTTACGGGAATAGACCTAATTACTATACCTCTTGTTAACAAACCGTGACACCCAAGTTTGATTGGCTGTCAAAGCACATGGGCAACTGCAAAGTAGAAAATTAGCGCGAAAGGAAGCATATAGATAAGCTCAACCTGAGCTAAGACTGAAGACTAAATAATTATATATGCTTAATTGAATTAAACATACATATGTATGTAACCTTTTATTGAAAAGGAAATTTGTAACCTGTGTCGATATACAGTGCTGGAAAAAATAATAGGGACGTATTTCTTATTAACTTCCCAATGGGAAGTTGTTGTAATGGGGCCGATTTTGTGAATCGCGAATTTTGACATATCTCCACGTTTTAAGGTCACCTGAATCCAAATCCAATATTTTTACAGAGATGTCTGTGTGTGTGTATGTACGTATGTGCGTATGTGCGTATGTGCGTTCGGAATTATCTTTCGCGTCGATTATCTCGAGAACCAAACTATGGACATGGGACCGGATTCATTTGACGCGTAATTACGTAACTACGAACTGATTAAGTTTCCAGAAAAATCGGTCCAGTAGTTTTTTGTTAGTAATTAAATAACTAAAATAAAGGCAAACTAGCTGAATTTTGAAATTGATGATTTGTACTATTCATTCGTGCAGATTCTAAATACCTACCTTCGTAGTGATTTTTTTTTTAATATTATTATTGTGTGTTTTAGCAAAATTTTTATGAATGACGTAGCAATTATTTTAAAAAAAATATTATTAAAAAAAAATACTTATGGACAAAAACTAAATGAATGTGTAGAATTTTAAATTTATATTATCAGGCCAGGAGAATAATGAGATTTCGAACTAGCCAACTCGTAACAATTAGTTGTAATAAAAAAATTACGTTGATAACAATAATAATAATAAAAAAATGGGATGTGAATATATTCTTCGATATAAAAAAATCAACAATCTTTTTGCAATTCAAGGTTGCTTTATTAATATGCAATTAATACAAGAATATTATGTTTGAGAAAACATTTGGAGGTAATAGTATGATGTACATTTAACATTTAAAAAATAAATTATGACGTGGAACATGGTTGTAAGTAGAAGTTATTAACCGTAAAAGTTATTTTCGATGAAACAATGCTTTTTTTCATTTCTATAAGTACATATAAATAGTATTTATGAAAAAATATTGTTATTTCATATTTTGATAGGTCTTATGATTTCTTCCATTTTAAATCCGATTTAATTGCATATGTTGTGTATGGGCTGATTGATGTTATGAGAGCTTGATCAATTTCTGCTAGTTATTATTTTTTGTGACAAGCCAATATGGAAATGTTTGTTGAAGATGATAAAATTCTTGAGGATATGGTTAATAATCTCCTACTGATGATTTTGAACGGTTCAAAGTGAAAAGCAGTAGTTTTGTGATGTCAGTCTTGAACAATTCATGAAGAAAGTAAATTGTATTGTGCTGTCAGCTGCGTAGTGTGTTATCAATATTGTTGTTTAGTTACTTGTAAGTAAAGAAATGTTAATTCAGCATTCTTAGTTGATGAGTGGTATTGATGAGATATCTCCAAGTTGATGGTTTCTTGATAAGGTGAAGAAGAAAATTTCATTGTTCTTCAAACATCGTAGTAATTGCAGAAACAAGTGTTTATGTGTAGGCCATTAGTGTTTGGGATTGAGCTTCATTAAACCTTTTCGTATGATCATGTGAAAAAAATAATACTTATTAATTAAATAATGAATATTGTTTTTTTATTTCTTCCCACTGGGAAGTTAGTCGTGTGGACCTTGCGGGTCGCACCTAGACCACATTTTTTTAATTAGTTTCTTCCAGCTACATTCAAAATCGTAGGCATTGGGAAAACGTTCTGTGTTCCGCCGAAAGAAAACTAAATTTGTTCCGAGATTTTCGTGAGATGTTCAAAAAACCAAGAATTTGATTCCAAATATTAAAAAAAAGACTAAAACATGGCGACCTTCATTTGACTTAGAGACCGATTTGGAGCTTTCACTAAATATACGCAACAATTACATCACAGATATCAATTCTCCGATGTATTCAAAAATCGTCAACAACAACAACAATTCCAGTCGTGCTTTTGCCAAAATACCAGCCCCGTTTGCTCACACTACTGTTTCGCATCAGTACAAACAACAATATCAACAACTTTATCAGGCTGCCGGAAAACAAGCCACATACTGATAACAACATCTACATATATCCAGTCCTCAAATCATGGTTTAATGATAAAAAACTTAGCTGGTGTCGAAGGAACTATAATGCTTTAATGGGGACTGGGATGAATGGTTGCTTTTTATTTGCAACTTGCCGAGGCGGCCAACGCATTACCAAGGATGTCTTTTCAAATTAACGATGCAAAGCAGAATACCAACTTATGTGCAATGAGTTGCCACATTTCATGTTTGTATAAATTTCCATATTTTTGTTGATATCCGCATCGGCAATACGAAGAAAGGATTCTGCTTAATTGAGTATTTTCCCAGAATCTTTTTTTTAAGGAGGAGAGGGTTGGGTAGTCATATACAATATGGAACGGTGTTTCCGCTTCTTCTTCGTCCATGAAACTGCGGTAAGAGTTATTGACCGGAATACCTAGACCTGTCTGGGTACCGATGTGTGCTCTGCGGATTTTCAGCGGGCTATTGGTTTTTCGAGGCCAAGTTTGTTTCGCATATGCAATCATGCATCAATAATACTGTATATCTCATTATCCTCTTTCAGTGCTTGTGTGGAGTTTGTATCATACCGTCTCTCTTGGTATACGAGGATCCCTTCCTGCAATTGGAAGCCCCAACTTCTGCTTGGAATACACTGCAGGGATCCGGTACTTCAAAAGACTGGCTTAAGTTTAGGACGACTACACTATAACCTCTTGGACTCGTCAGTGAAGATTTCCAGCGCATTGTTATCATTCGCAGTAGCATTCCCTTCCCATTCCTGTCAGCTAGATGTGAAGAGATGCATTTAATATTGAAGTCTAGAAACAGTGTTCCGCATTCATTGACCATATTTTACTTAGAATTATTTTTTTTTTTGTCTTTCAGTCACAACGCTGATTTCATTGCTATGTCCCCTGCATATATGTACATACATACATATGTATATCCAAAGGGAGAATGTGCTGTGGGAGGAATCCGAGTAGCTCCTTTTAAGTTGTCCCCCAGACTATGATTCCGTACTGGAGTATCAGTCTTTTGGGATATGCAGATGATAATGATATCATCGGACACTTGCTGTCTTAAAAGCTTTTGTGGCAATTGGGGAGCAACCGAGAAAAGTTGGCCTTAAAGTGAATAAGGACAAGACCATACGTGTATAAGCTGTCAACAGCCAAAGAAGAATTCATACTATTAAATAATATTATTTAAGTAATAATAAGTAATAAGTAATTGCAACGCGATGTCCTATAAATACAACGATTCGCTGTCTATCTTCACGGATGGGTCCAAAGCCCAGGACGTAATCGGTGCCGGAGTCTTCCCGGAAGACTTAGGCATTCGTCTCTCCTTTAACCTTCTAAACTATAGGACGAAGTTACCGCCATTCGCCAAGCCGCTGACTGGCTAGCGGTACATACTATATCCCGGAAAGATATAGGCCCTTATTGCGAGTGTCGTTTGTCAATCGGTAAACGACTTTTTCGATAGTCGATCGTCAAAAGTGAATTTTTTTTTCGTTTTGGCAGTCGATCTTTTTCGTTTACATTTTCCCGATCGACTGTGTACAAGAAGTGCAATGTTATGAACAAAAATGCAATGTATTTCATCGTATTGACCTTTTATTTCAAAAACAATAATTAATTTAATTACAGAGCAAAAGTAGTGAGTAATAAAAAAGAAATGGAAAAGCTGGTTTCATTAATAAAAGCAAATTCCTTTTCCGGGCAATTTTTAAACTATCGTGGGAAATAAATTCTTCTTCCAAATGGTAAAAAAAAATCAATGGAAATAATTTTTTCTTTTATTTATTTCACTGAAATGTGTTTAAATATGTTTTATGCATATATTCTTAGACAATTGCACAGCTTCCATTAATTTGCCCGTGTGCTGCACTATCTAATATTAGGAAGGCTACGCTAGGTTATTACTATTTCGATGATCTGAATGATCTTAATAATGTCTGTATGGGTAACATTAACAATTTCATAACGAAAAGTAATTGGTTCCAGGAGCGGGCAGAGGGACATACATTCTTCTATCTAGTGGTGGCACAACCTACCTTGGTGTATCTTATCGATGACCACATCAACCAACCAACAATTTTATCTTAGATTACACATAAACTCCCCAAACGCCACAAAGATCCGATGGATGATTATACCGCGAGTACATATCTGCTACTTCGGGGCGGGTAAGGACAGGGAAGTTTAACGGGCAAAACTACGTTCATGACCAGGGGCGTAACAGAACTTTTTCTAAGTGGTATACCTACGTCCCGATCAGGTCGTTCTGCTGGAAATATTGTTGTCGAATCGTATTGATTTTTACGGGTACCCAGCCTAAAATATAGCTTGTTGCTTATAGATGGCATTTCTGGTTGTCACTAGGTTAATACAACGGCTCATAACCTCAAAGGGTCCATTATAAGTTGACTGATATTCTTACCATATCGATCCGCACGAATATGAGTATTTCCGTTGAAAAGATATTAGCTATATTGTGCCAAACGAGTCATTCAAAGACAATAATTATTTGCACTGAAAATCGGGAAAAATCCGAGATAAGCAGACGAGAACACTAATTGGGTGCATTTAATGCTTGCCCAATTGTGCGTTTTAGCAAATCGAGTATCAGTATTCAAACTAACTACATCCTGGGTCGTAAATATCGCGTCAACAGAACATCAACAAGGTGCGTCATTAATTTCAAAGAGATTTGAAAACCACTCCTTTTAAACTTACGTACATACAAATGTTTGTATGTATGTACGAATATATGCGCTACCGCTTTCCGGTTTCAAAGTTAACGTTTTTTTCTTTTCTTTCTTAACTGAGCAAACTCATTTCACGGTCTTAAGAAAGATTGAGTGAGAAAACCTGAAAATGCTTAGAACACAATAATTATTTAGGTACGAGTACATGTATAAGAAAGTAAAAGTGTTACACCACACTTTTGGTCAGATTTGCGGTTTAACTGTTACGGGCTATTTCAAAAAGTTTTTTATCGGACTTTTTATTCTTACCGTTCGGTTTCCACCCGGATGTATCTTAGTATCGCCTTCCTGTGAGGAGGTTCCAAATTATTGAAGGTAGGTAGGTAAAATTCGTATTAGCAGTGGATGGTTTTTTCAGTTACTGATTTTCTTGTACGCAAGAACTTATTAGATTCGTATGCAAGTAGTTAAAAATAGAACTCGTATACGGCCATAATTTATAAGTATGTATATAACGCAAGTCATTATATGAGTAATGCTGACCTAGTTCAATTTCAACTTTTTTCTTTCTTTTCATCATAAACAACTTTTTTTTATATAATTGACCTTCGATTCGCTCTTCCTCATCTCAATGAAAAGAATCAGACAACTGAAAGTCTGAACTCGTTCTACCTGTTGCCATTCTGCACATTTCTTGAGTGTACTTACTTCATCCGCCCTTAGTAACCTGACAAAGAAAAACGAGTACAGAAAATTGTTTTGGATTGAATTTTCTTTGTATATACTCTTCGTATTTACACATATACATATATATACATACGTACATGCATCTTCTTTATAAAAGTTTTGATTTCCTTAAGCCTTAAACGATTTACGAGTGTATGCATGAGCATATTTAGGCAAAAATATGCAGAAAACTTTTGTACAAACAAAATTTATAAACTTTTATACTCGCATGAATCAACATATGTATGTACATATGTATGTACATATGTATGTATGTGCTACCTGTAAGTAACGTTCCATAGCTGGAAATTCTTCGGCCACAGAGACATTCGCTGTACCAATTGAACATGCACGCGCATATACATATGTATGTACTTTCATAGTGCTGGTGGTTGTAACCATTGTGCAAAGAACCAACAGGCAGGGGTGGCGTGGACTGGTTTTCAGATAGCATGAGTAGAATGTTGACATCACTATTCAACCTTGTGGGTGTTGTAAGGTTAGACGGGTAAAGCTTCAATCAATCCGATTGCAGTATTCCTTCGTAAGAATAAATAAAGCAGACGACTAGGTTGTACAAACTTGCTCATAATTTCTGTGCGTTCATGAACATTGTTTAAATTTGAAGCCTAGTGTGCTATTTCTTTTATTTTATTTTCTGTACTATTCTGTTGGAATGAAGTTTCCATTATTCACCAAATAGTGGCGTTAAGATCGATATGAAATCGTCGTGGGAAAACTTCTTCTCTATTGTTGTGAATATATACATATAATGAATTCTATTAATCTTCCACATTTTACTTAAACATTTTTTGTATTACCAAAAAGGACTTAAGGGCCATTCACAGCTCAGCGACTTGCGAGTACGAACGAGCGAATATTCATAAACTTTGACATTTCATTCACAGCAACGTGAATGAATTGTCATTCATTAGGGGTATTCACGCTTCGTTGTATCTGGTCTTGTATCGTTGCAAAAGTGTAGAAGTGTATCATTTTCTTACAATACAACAACAAATTACACTAGCTGTCATTTTGTTACACTTTTGCACTTTAGCAAAGCTCCAACCCTATTGTTACGGAGAGTGCAAAAGTGTAGCATTGAGTTGAGCATGTTTTTGACAGCTGGTTGTTGTTATTTGGTTTTCTTTATTCATAAAATATATTAAAAGAATTCGCTGAAGTAATGGGGAAAATGTGCTCGGAATAAAATCCACATAATTTTATTTGCACCGTCTTCGACGAAGAAGTCAATCATTTTGGTTCTATCACTTTTTTTCGGCATTGTATCTTAGTTGTTGTGAGCTTAGTTTAAGTTTTAAGTTAGTTTAGGTGTAGTTTAGGCTAGTTAGATTAAGCTCGCGAAGTCCTTCCCGGTCTTTCTCCTGGCCATAGGCATAAGCCCTTGGACATTTTCTTTTCTTCTCGCTTTCCTTTCCTATCTTTTTAAGTCCGTCCGAGGTCAAAGTAGAGTAACTTTCTTCCTTCTCTCTTTGTTTTTTTTTTTGAAGGCACGAGATTTTGTGTGCTGAGCAGGTGGTGTATGGTGGGTGAGACAAGAACCACCCCGTCCGACGAGTTGAGCGTGCCGCCGTCCTCCTCACCTACACCGAAGTTGCCCCCGTGGCCTCATCCTGGGTGACAACATAGTATTTGATTTTTGTCTATAAAGTCACAATTATTTTATAAACAAAAATCAGCTGATTTTGGCATAAGCTTCACTCTTTGGTGTAAAAAAGTACACTTCTACACTTTTACAACACTAAATACAATAAAGCGTGAATACTCTTATTGTATTTAAAAAAAAAATTAGTGTACAACAATGGGAGTCAGGCATCACATTCTGCTCAGAAAAGAACAATTGTTCCTTGCACTTTTATGGACAAAGAGACTTAAAAAACGGAAATCATACATGTGCACCCAATTGAACAGACAAGAAGTATGCAAGAAGAATTATGCACGCTGATGAATAAACTGCAGAAGGATCCAACGCGATTTTTTAAGATCTTTCGAATGTGCAAAGAAAAATTTTATGAGATATACCATATAACTGAACACGATTTAAAGCCCAAATCTTTAAGAGTCAGACAGGATACGATACGTCCCCTAGAATAAATGGTAATACCTTTGAGGTAAAATTTTGATTTGAAGTTTTCCTTTTCAATTGATGTCACTACATTTTCTCCAGGTTTCTAGCAACAGGTGCAAGCTTTGTGGACTTATCATTACGTTTTCGGATGAGAGTATCAATAGTTAAAAAATGAGTTGATCAAACCATTGTTGCAATCATCTCAAACTCTATAAGAATTGCCATGCCGGATTCTCTTGCAAAAGAAGATTGGAGAAGAATTTGCGATGAATTTTTGCAGCGTTGGAACTTTCCCAATTGTGTAGGGGCAGTAGATGGAAAACATGTCCTTACATTTGCACCAAAGAGCAGTGGAAGCCTTTATTTTAATTATAAAAAAACCTTTTCTGCAAACTTAATGGCTGTGGTTGACGCAAATCATCGATTTTTAATGGTAGATGTTGGGGAATATGGTAGTAATGCTGACTCCACATTGCTTTCAAGCTCCTATTTGGAAGCACTTGGTTGAATAAGCCAAGTAAATTTAATATTACAGAGGATTGCCCACTTCCACGAACTGTAACAAAACTACCCTATGTTATAATAGGCGACGAAGGATTCGCACTGAAACCATCAATTTTAAGACCCTTTCCTGGACATAAATTGTCAATAGAGGAAAAGCTTTTTAATTACAGGTAAAGTTTAAGCTTCGCTCGAATATTTATTCTGACATACATATGATATAATTATTAGTTTTCGTAATCTACATATGTATGTAGGTTGTCGACAAGAAGAAGAGTGGTGGAAAATGCTTTTGGAATTCTGGCTCAAACTTGGAGGATACTTTTAAAGCGTTCAGAAGTACAGAAGGACTCAGCCAACAACATTGTTTTGTGAGCTGTATTTTACAAAATTTTTTACGATTAAATATACTAGCTCAAGAGAAACACTATTCAGTAAACACCTACACAATTTTTTACGATTAAATATACTAGCTCAAGAAAAACACTATTCAGTAAACACCACTGAATGTCCTCCGGAAGCAGAATAGTTTGCAGTTGCAGCTTCAAGAGGATATGACATATGAGCCCAATTTGCAGAATGGTGTGTGTCCGAAGGAGATGTACAGTTTCAAGACCGGATGATGTAAATATAAAATATGTATGGGTGTATATTTAAAGAAAAAGCTGGTTGAACAGAAAATAAAAACTTTATTATTAATTCATTCCAGAAGTATATCACATACTTAAAATTAAATAAACATCTGGTCAACAATGAACCGAGAATGGTTTTCCTTCCTTCAGGTACACATATTTTTATACTTTACTTAAGCATTGAAAACTATTTAAAAAAAAAATAGAAAACAAAAATATTGCGTTTTAAAAAACAGTCTTAATAAGCACAACTTAAAAGTCATCAGCCTCAAATTCAGTTTCATGAAAAATTTGAAAAGTGCGCATTTCCAATCTAGATTACTTTTTGCGGCTCCAAGTCTTTGCACGAGATGACAAAGAATTAAAAAAGTTTTTTAGTGGTGGCGATTCAAGAGGCACATTTATTTCAGCCAGGGCTGCCAAAAATTTGTCTGTGTCTCTATCTTCACTTTTTCTTCTACTTTTCTTGGCAATGGATTCTCCCTTGTCTTCGGAATACGAAGACTTCCGTTTTACTGGCGTAAAGAAACTGTCGGAGGTTGTGTCACTAGTTCCAGGAGTGAGTTCATCTTTTCATCACTGTTCACCTTTTCTATTGAATTGAAATTGCTCATAGTTCTAGAAATTATAATGTCTTTGTTATGACAAGCTTGTTACAAAAAACATTGGATAACTTACCTTGGGACTTCTATGAAAGGAATCAAAAAGTTCATTATATGAAAAGATGTATGTATATCCACGGTTTCTTATTAACGGATGCTTCTGACCCACTTGGAGTGTTTTTATCCTTCTTATAATATTTTCAATTCTTCCAGCGTTCCTTACAGGTTTTAACTGAAATGTAAAACTTCCAACGTAAAATAATTTTATTCAATATTATGGGTTAAAGTTACCGTCTACACTTAAAATATTCGATATATTTTGCCAAGACTCTTCTTTTTTGTACATATCTGCCGGAATATAATTTGTTCGATTTTTGGTAAATTGCTGGATTTGCCTCAATTTCAAAAATTAATTTCTCATTAAATACCTAAACGGGAATAATTCATAAATACATGTGCAACTTTAATGTTTGTTTTGTATTCTTACCTTCTTGTCAACAAATTAAGACATAATTATAGTTATTGTATTTGAAATACGGCTCTGGCCGACCACCAAGAACAAAAGAAAAGAAATGTGAGGTTAAGCCCTCGCGAATGATTTGTTCGCGCGAATGTGGATTGCGTTCCAGATCAGTGGAATGTGAGTATAATTTGACAGTTCGCACGAAGTATTTGCCTATTCGCGGAAAAATCTGCGAATCATTAATTTCTTCCCAGAAACTAATTAAAATTTAACTTTTTTTTATATTAATCGATAGATAAATTAAGCCATGTTGTTTTTTTGGAATAGTAAAGTTGTCAATTGTGTGCCCTAAAATGTATTAAAAATGGTTTGTTCGCAGTTCGCCCATTCGCCGGTCGCTGAGCTGTGAATGTACCTTTAAGATTAAAGACAGCCATAGATATATAAAAATGATACATACATATGTTCTCAGGCAGCATCAAAAACCACAAAAAAAATGTAATGAAATAAATTCTAAGCAGAAAAAATTCCATGAAAAAATAAATTTTTTTTATAATTTGCACGCACTCAAGGGGTTATGAATACCCTTTTACATGGTTCGGGCGTCGGAAATATCGATAGAGAGAGAGAGAGAGAGAAAGAGATTGGTGTAGTGGTTTGAAACTCAGCTGTATTAGGTTTCACATTAGCTCATTAAACAATCACCGTGATTTCGTGTGGCGTTTTACAGGTGTTTCGTTAATAACTCTTGAAAGACGACAATCGGCGTTTTAGTATGGAATAAGGCGTCGCGCCTCGTGACTCAGTGATTAATGTGTTGGATTACTGTGCGGGAGAGTTGAGGTTCGAGTCCCAGAACACATCAAAAAGTTTTTCATGATCCCACTTCTCGCAAATTTCGGATATGGCTCTGTAGGTCCTTCCATTTGTGTGAAAAAATATAACACGCAAAACACGAATAATTGCGAGAAACTAGGCCCTGGGCCACATACGGTCTGTGACACCAAAAGAGAGAACGCCAAGTATGTATTTGTATTCAATTGCGGGAAATATCACACAATGAGAATATCTACATACCTACAATATAGGAATAGCACCCCAGATCATGTCGACTTCTTTATAACAAAAACTATCTCTTGAAATAAAATAAATAAAGAAGGGTGAGATTTCAGAATCGGATGACTCTACAATACTTCGTGTTCGTGCACTTGGTAATAAAATAATAATGAAGGAACATAGGCCAAAACTAATTAATAGGCTGACTGACTGGAACTTCTTAAGATAGAAGTTTGAAGAACGTATCCACCTATTATCAGCTATTCAAACAGAAGATCAACTAGAAGATCTGCATTCCGAATCGATAGGCTTTCGACTTGAAGTTTTCTTCAATATACTTCTCCCCATAAGCAACAAATTGTTTTGATGTCGGATCATCAAAGCTTGAAAGTGGTTTCAAAAAATCACTTGGATTCACATTGGTGGTATCGACAAATAGTTTATTCGAAAAACGCGCATAATGAATGCTGTTTCTTATTTTTTCTTAACCTACATTTCAATTTAATTTATGTGCAACTTCAACATTTTACAAGTCTTTCTGACAAATACATAAATACACAAATGTCTGACAGAGTGCGCAAGTCGTATATCTGTGCTTGCCAGAAATTCACCGAAAACGCGCTTCAGATTCACATTTTGTTTAACACTTAAATGAGGTGAACGCAATACTAAATATGACTAAATTGAGAAACTGAAAATTTGCATGATACCAATAATTGTCCTTTATTGGAACACAAGTAAAAATCATGAACTGGAGAAAATCGCAATCATGTATGTATATACATATGTATCCGATCTAATTATTTATTCAAGCAATAACAGTTATGTGTATATGCTATTACTTTACGTATTAACGTGCTAGTTTTGACCTAATGCGATTTCATTAAAAATATTGCATGCACATGTAGCCACTTACCTAAGCATATCGTTCGACAGGAACTAATCACTTCGTGCAACCGTTCGTATTTATATAGTTTTTGAGACATTCATTGACCACTAAATTTATTTCAATAGCGGCGATCGGTGCACATACATATGTACATGTATATGTTGCTATACACGTCATTCTTCATAAAATTAAGATTGACTACGAGTATGTAGCTGCAGTGAGCCACCACATTGGTCGGAATAATATGTGAGGGCAACCAGTCTCGACGAACAGTTGACGTTCTCATTGAAAGAAATAATACTGTTCACATGCTAAACGAAGGTAAACATCGAGTTCGTTAACAATGTTGTTTTCGCCATTTATGTCGAATGCTTTCAGGCGATTTGGGAGTTTGTATTCTAAAGATAGAAACAGATTAAATCAGATACCAGCGATAGTTCCAAAACCAATAGTAGCAAATTACCTATGAACTCTGCCTAGCAATGGTTTAAGTCACACACATGGCTTATAATCGATGATGCTCTGCATGTGGTGGCCTGTTAAATCTATCATTTTTATGGCCAACCTCTTTTGTATTTTTGAAGAATTGTAACCGTTAGTTAAAGGAGATCTGTATGCCATATTGTACTATTTTTATTTTTGTCTTGTAATTTAACCCTTTGTCCAAAAAAAAACCGGAAAAACCGAAGTTGCCACGTCCTTCCGGTTGGAGGCTAGAAAAGGTTACGTGGACAATAGTGGTATTAAATAATTCGAAAATTTAAAAAAAATCATGTTTTTATTGAAATTTTGTACATATAAACTGTTTTAAGTGTGAAAACCCCAAAAAACTTTTTTTGTTTTTATTACAGCAAATATTAACGCCGCATTTAAGACATTTGGATAATGGAGTTGGAGTGGGCGCCATGGCTCAAGTGGTTCGTGCATTGGATCGCTGAGCGGGAGGTTCGACGTTCGAATCCTAGAAAATACCAAAAAGTTTGTTCAATCTCGCGAATGTCTGATAAACGTCCGATTGTAATAACTGTCAAGAGAAAGCTTCTCAATTTGCCTTTCGGATATGGCTCTAAACTGTGGGTCCCATTTGTGTAAAAAATAAAACACGCACAATACGAATGATCGCGAGAATCTAGGCCCTGGCCCACATAAGATCTGTTGCGCCAAGTATTTGTATTTTTTTTTTTTTGATAATGGAGTTCCAGTCTTACACTGTCTACAACGCCACTTCTTACCAAACACAACCCAGTGACCATTTTAACTCTATATTAGGAGGAGTCCTTTAAACTCAAGCAAGTCAAAATGCTTTCGGTAACGTAGCCAAGCATTTATAACAGATGTTCCTAGGCACCAGTAAAATATTCTTATATACCACTTTCATCAGCAATGGTTCAGAGAGATCTACACCACTCATGTCTTGATTGTAGGAAGCGACAACTGCGGGCCTTGGAATGGTGACGTGAAATAGCACCCTACGAAGTAAGGTCACTAATGGCTTTCTTTCAATGATTGCTGCGAAATAATGCCCAACGGGTCTTATTTCGTTTTTGGACATTCTTGAAGATTTACACTTTAATGAATTTCAAACCAATACTTTTGAGGATCGGTTTTTAGTGGAACGACAGACAGCATTGCCAAACCCATTTTTTTTGACTTCTCTATAATGGTAATGTCCAAATTCATCAAAATCTCGAGAACAAAAATCTACACGAATCCAATACTTGTCCTTTATTATAAGTGCAAGTAAAAAGATGCACCCCAGTCCAATATTTCGAAATAATAAGACAAAATAACTGTCATGGGTAGTATTCTTTATTTTTTTTTTTTAAAAAAAGGAATACATTGTCAAAATGTAAACAAGTAACAAATTAAGCATTTAAACTATTTTGGTAAAAAAATTAAGCTCTAGAATCAATGGAACACAGAGACAAAGTTCTACTCAATAATAGAAATTTAACAATAAACACGTATTGATTTTTCGACAATCTGCTACAAATTGGACGTAAACTAGGAGTTTGGTTCGCATATATTCTTCACAAATTTTTGAATAGCATTCAGAGCAAAGTTTGAAGTTGTTGTAGTAAAACTGTTCTTTGATTGTCACAACATACGGCACATAATATGGTTTTCTTCACATCGTTTTTATTCTTTTCACATCCGAATCATCGAAGTGAGTACAATTTGTTACCATCCTCAACACCATTGTGTTCATTTGTGCTCTCGAAGATGTTCAAATTTTCAACAATTGATATGTTATTGTTTTTATTTGTTATTTGTTTTAGGAAATCATCAATTGTTATTTCTTCTTTGTCTAGGTTAGGTTAGGTTGAAGTGGCTGCCAGCTAGGATTGACCAACACACTAAGACCAATGAAAGGTCCAGAAAGTTTCTCTCTACTTACTCGTTAAACCATTTTAAGCTTCTTATGAAGCGTATTTTTTTTTGTCGGGACGGCGCGATCGCCAACTTCTCTGTTAAATTTTGAATTAAAAACTTTCTATCCCTAACTCTCTTTATAGGTGGCTGGAAAACATCAAAAATTGCATCTATCTACATAATGAAATCTCTGCATTTCGCCTGGTATTGATCCAAGGTGCAGTCAATAAACTTGAAAAAGTTACCACATTTATTCAACTTTTGAGAAAGCTGGCCGTTAAGCCCTCCGAAGGCACATTTACACTGTAAAGTAACGGTATAAATTCGTGTCTTTTCTTTGTCTCATAAAATAAAACGTCATTTTGTCAAAGTTTGTGGTTTAGCGCAGACAATTTAAATAGCACACTTTTATTTCTTTTAAAATATCATTGAATTTTGACAATAATTCTTATTGTAATTAAGGTGAGTAGTAATAAGGACATAGTTTTGGTAGTTAAGTTTAAAATTTAATAAATCTGGCATACCAAAAATAGAATGTGTCGTGGTAAAGACTTCAGACGTTGTGTACTGGCTTTCAAGAATGAAGAACAACAACTCCCAAATAGCACAACAATTGGATTGTTTAAGGAAAAAAATCATTAACGCTCTTTATCATTATCAAGAAATGGGGTCATTCGAAGACAAAATTCTTAAGAATCGGACACGGAAAACCACTGCTAGGACTGACGCTGGCATTGTTCGTCCTAGTAAACTTGATCAATTTATGACTGCTCCTAAAATAAAGCAAACAATTGAACAGGAACAAGGAGTAAATGTTTCTGTAAGCACGGTTTAAAATCGTTTGCGTGAAAAAAAAACTATACGAAAGAATTGCCAGACAGAAACCAATGGTGTCAAAGCTTAATCTAATAGGCCGCACGAAATTTGCACGAAAGCATGCTTACAAGGATCCCAGATGGTGGAAAAATCATTTGTGGTCTGACGAATCGAAGTATAATCGCTCTGGTTCGGATGGAAAAGTGTATGTAGGGCGCGGAATTAATCAAGAGTACAATCCTAAATACACTTTAAAGACGGTGAAACATTGCGGAGGAACATATGTACAGTTTTGGACAGAGAATTAGCACATCTAAACAAATCAACTAAAATACATGAAGAAATAATTTTTCTAACGTTTTTATTTCAAATTTATATTAAAAAACTTTAACTCAACTACCATTTGGGTGGCAATGGTGTAGTGGTAGCGTCATCGTTTGTCAAGCCGATGGTTCACAGTTCAAACCCTGGTGTCAGCAAGCATTATATAATGAGAAGCAGTCCGATCAATTGCGAAAGCTTATGACAACTCTACTGCGAAGGCATAACACTGGCAGTAGGTTTGTCATGGCTGGAAAAATTGTTCGCTCTGTTGATGATTGATATGCTTATGACATCAGGTGGATCGGGAAAAAAAATACTGTGAATCAGAAGCGAAGGCAAAAAATAGATGACAGCAATCAAATCTCCCCAGTTATTCTGGACACCACCCCTGGAGCTAATGCGAAACCTAATACAGCTGAGTTTCAAACCACTACACCAATCTCTTTCTCTCTCTCTCTCTATCCATCTTTCTAACGCCCGCACCATGTGAAAACATGTAAAAGGGTATTAATAACCCCTTGAGTGCGTGCAAATTATAAAAAAAAATTGAATTTTAAACTGAATACAAAAATTAAAAAACAAAAGCCATATTTTTTGGAAAAAATTCATAGGTTGGTCGTCACATGTGATGGCCACAGAATTAGCACAAAAGAACAGATATTTCCATCAATGAAATAACCGATAATGTTTTGCAAATATTTTTGTAGTTAGACCAACGTTTCTTACTAATAGCAATTATCTTTAACGGGGAAATGTAGCTTTATTTCTATGTTAATATGGAAATAATGCCATATTTTTTTTTGTTTTATTAAATGTGGCCTAATTTCCATTTCTAAGACCCGTCGGGCGTTATTCGATCTACGAGTACTATTAAAGAAAAAATAAAAGAAAAAGTATTCACTACGAAATATTATTTCTAATTGCACATAGCAGGAAGTAGAATTACATATACATTATACATATGTAAGTGATACACATTGGACAGGTATTGATACATCTAATATTTTTTTTTCTTAGATCGATAGGGCAGGGTTGAATCAAAATATTAATTTGGCAATGCTACATGAAGCTGATGTTAGTGATAACGAGCCAAGTGAGGGCGAGGCGGACGACATTTTATATAATAGTTCATATTGATTCACCGGAATTGGTTTCTCTTATTAATGTATATGCTCCCCAAAGGTGTCTTCGGGTGAGAAATTTATTTTCTTCCGTAAGGCATACTACCAATTATGGTAGCAATGAGCCAATTTCAAGATGCATATGTACGTTTAATCGGCTTTGCAACAAAATTGATATTTGCTTATCTCGGGTAGAATTTAAAAACTGCGTTTACTCAATTGTTTTCGATTAATTTTTTTATGGTAGTCTATAAGATTGAAGATCGGTAGATGATTCCTTAGTCGCGCAACTAAAAACGGTTGTGTAAAGCGATACTGAGAGTAAACACTTAGAGAGCGTAGTGTTCTGTGTACTCTGTGATGGAAAAAAAAAAAAAAAAAAAAAAGGTTTCTCGGGTGAGGAAGGTCTGTCTAACGATATTGAGTACACCAGCATATCGGATGACGAAGCACTTCCTGCTCCAAAAACTTTTCTTTCGTCAACTTTTATGGTGGCAATGGTGTAGTGGTAGCGTGATCGTTTGTCGAGCTGATGGTTCACAGTTCAATCCCTGATGTCAGCAAGCATTATATGATAAGAGGCAGTCCGATCAATTGCGAAAGTTTATGACAACACTACTTCGAGTTCGAAGGCATAACACTGGCAGTAGGTTTGTCATATGGCTGGAGAAATTGTTGATGTTTGATATGCTTATGAAATCAGGTGGACTGCGAAAAAAAAATACTGTGAATCAGAAGCGAAGGCAAAAAATAAATGACAACAAACAAATCTCCCCAGTTATTCTGGACACCACCCCTGGAGTTAAAGGGAAACCTAATAACACCTGAGTTTCAAACCACTACACCAATCTCTTTCTCTCTCTCTATCTATCTTTCCAACGCCCGCACCGTGTGAAAACATGTAAAAGGGTATTCATAACCCCTTGAGTGCGTGCAAAATATATAAAAAAAAAATGGAAATTATTCGTGGTGTAAGTGGTTAACAGTAGCTTTTAATGCTGGTCGTCATCGTACAGAAAATGTTTTGAATTCCACGCCGAGCCCGGCTCACTATGCAGTCTCTAAAGTTTCTGACATATCATCCTCTTTTGCTTTATTTTTGCTATCTGTTTATCATCGATATCATTGTAAAGATGACCAACACAGAAGGCAAGCTATGTATATTTTCGTTATTTTTATTTCAGTTATTGAAAATTTATTTTAAATTTAATTTCATAGAAAAAAATATTTGGCGAGAGTTGGGTGTGTGTTGATAACACTTCTATTGAAGCATATTTAGGACTGGTTCTGCTTGCAGGCGTTTTTCGGTCACATGTAGAAACCTTAGAAAGTTTATGGGATGACGGCAAAGGAAGGCCAATTTTTAAGGCAACAATGAGTCTGCGAAGATTCTAGAATATATCTCGAATACTGCGGTTTGATCAGAAAAGTGACAGAAATGAACGACGTGCTGGGAATAAACTCGCTCCAATAAGATATGTTTGGGATAAATCTACGGAAAATGTTCAATCCAGGTGAATGCGTGACTATTGACGAACAGTTAGTAACATATCGCGGACGATGCCCGTTCAAACAGTTCATTCTATCTAAACCAGGGAAATACGGTATCAGAGTTTGGGTTCTGTGCGACAGTGAAACAAGTTTTGCCTGGGCTTTGCAAGTATATACAGGTAAAGATAGAAACTGTAAGGCAGAGAAAAATCAAAGATATCGTGTTGTTTAGGATTTGGCAAAACATTTGAAAGGCCGTAATGCAGCGTGTGATAATTTTTTTACCTTTCGCGACTTGGGGATTGAATGGTTGAAAAAGAAGCTAACGCTAATTGGAACGGTGCGTAAAAATAAAAGATTTTCACCGCTTCAAATATTAAATTTAAAAGACAAGCGCCAGGAATTCTCTCATTTCTTTTTCGACAATTACGTCTGTCCCAATCGTTCCAACAGCAGATAACATTTGAAAAGATGTTTGAAATGCTCCAAATTTTGTTTCTAAAAACCATTTCGCGACAAAAACAACGTGTCAAAATTGTAAGTGTTAAAAATAAAACCTATTAGGCAAATTTGACCAACTAATACCACCTGCGTTATTATTCTTGAGTAAAGGATAAGTATTCAAAATACTTGCTAAATAGAATGCCGTATATTAGAGGTTGCCGGTTATTGGAGATCGAGAAAAGAGATTCAACTGTATTAAACTTCTCTTTGAGAATATTTAAGAAAGGTCGTATCCTATAAAGCTTGTCGTAGTTGGAATCTCTTCTTTAGGTTGTTTACTATTACCGTTTAAATGGGAGCACTCCTTAATTTTTTCAGCTATTTTGAATTCGGGCAATTTTGCAACCCCTAAGTACAAAAGAAGGCCCTATAGGGACCTGACATGGCCCCCACGGAAACATGAGTGTCACAGAGTCATACAGAGAGTTCCACCTTGTAGCAACTGGAAATTTCCTTTGAACTCTTCGGTCTATTTACCTTAGTCCGTAGGTTTAAACATTTTTGATTATCTTAAAATGTATAATCAAATACAAGTACTTGTTTGAAAATAACTGATGCGTTTTAAGTATATAAAGAATGCAAACCCTTTCCTGTTAATTTATACAAAGTTAATATTTGATATGGAATAATTTCTAATCACATATGGTATTTTGAGTTTATATAGTTACAAATACTTGGAGCAACAGATCATTTGAGGTCCAGGGACAAGAGCTTCTAGCGACCATTCGTTATGTGCTTGTTATATTTTTGACACAAATGGAACGGACCCACAGTTTAGAGCCATATTTGAAAGGCTTTTTTTGAGAAGCTTTCTCATGGCAGTTATTACTCTCGAATGTTTGTCAGACATTCGCGAGAGATGGGCCCGTGAAATAACTTTTAGGTGTTTTTCTGGGATTCGAACTTAAAACCTCTTGCTCAGTAGTCTAACGCGAACGCACTAACCACTAAGCCAGGGTGCCCACTTTGAATATTTTAGTTAACGGTGCGTATTTCTAACTATGATTTTGAGTAAGGAAGTGTATCCATCAGTTACTTTTGTTGATTCTGTACTTAGCAATCCAATTTTATAAGTCCAGTTGGTAGGGAGAAGGGAAAACTGTGAGTTCTGCAGAAAGTTTGAAAGTAGGTTGACCTTGAGTTGTTAAGCACAAAGTTCTCATAAAACCTTGCTTATGTAATTTCGTCTAAAGTTAACAGTTTTGAAGCTTCATCAAGCTAAAAGTGGCAATATTGTTTGTTTGTTACTTAAGTATAGAGTAAAGAGATAAAGTTTAGAAAAGTTGAATTCGGCACAAAAACACTGTAGGAGTTTTAGCATCTACATAAACATCTATGCAAATATAAATTTTATTTACATTTTGATACTTAGTGAAAATCTGGGTGCTTTTCTTAATGTTTGTACAAAATCAGTTGAAGCAAGAAAGTTGAGAGTGTGTGTCGCGTATTTGATATGCCTTGGGAGAGAGTTTTAAAAAATTTCCAAAGATTCATCTTCATCAGCAATATTTTCTACGAAGTTGATAAAATCACCATCATCATTGGAAATATAACTTGTGAAGCCAAACTCTTTAAAGGCTTTCACGAAATTTGAGCCGTTGTCAGTTACCGCTCCTACAACGTTTTGGTAGTTTTGTCCGAATCCTGCATGAATTTCAAGGATCATATCATGAATTCTGTCGTACGTGTGTGATTTTGAGAAACGTCTGCACACAAGAGCAACTGACTTTCTCTCGAAAGATTCGTTTAAACAATGTCATGTATACCCAAAAAACCTACGATGATTGGTTGAAAACACGCCTGCTGCAGTACAAAATACATATCTATTATGCGATATAAGGCTTGTTGATGCATACATGTCATCAATAACTTTTACAAGGTATCACCTTACCTGACTCTCCACGAAAGATATTGACAGAGTATTCCCAGCGACCATTTCCACAATTAGTTTCCGAAACTTGTCTTGTTTAGAAGAACAATCTGTGGCCCCGCTTGTAGTCGAATTATTCTGCTGGAATGCTTCAAAAAGCATGATGATGCTTTGCTTTTACATGACGTTTAAAAGTTGATTTAGTTCAGATATGAGAGTGACCAGGAAGTTTTTTTTTTAATTTTTCTAATATAAATGTATTTATGCATGAGTCATATTGGTATATCGTTCACTGCCTGCAATAGTGGCACATCTCATTTTGAGTTGTTTTGAGTTATGTAAATGGAAGATAGTGACTTAGACAGCTCAACTGATTTAACTGGAGTTGGGCTCCCTGCCTGCCCTATCATGCTCTTTATATGTATGTTCCACAGCACCTGAAGTGCTAATTAAAAACATCTTCGATTTGTGTATATACGTATATACATACATATGTATGTGGGTGTCTTTTCGACTTCCTTCAGATGAGAAGAAAGGAACTCATACTCATGTAAGTGGTTGGTAGGTAGTCTTTGACGATTTCTATTACTTGATTTATGGTGGGGTGACTTTAGATCCAACGGTTGTTGGCTTTCACAGGTGGCGAAGCCAATGTAGAGAGTCTTTCGCTCAGGCGAACACTTGACTACTCCAAGTATATTAAGGTGCCCAACGTTAAATTAGTTTCTTCTAGTCGGCTTTTTCGAAGACTAGTCACAGAACTTTCGCTATTATGGATGTGTCTAAGTCTAGCATGTATGTATGTATTTATGTATAAGTTACATTCATTTTGCAAATAAACCCACCCAATTGAGCATCAAGAAACTGTTTTTATAGCCAAATTTTAGACAAGTCAGAGACTTGAAGATGCATCCGCGCGTATAACCGTGATCAACAATTTCTCGCTGCCGCAAATTGATGAATTGGGCTTGAAGAACATGTGGTGTCAGCAGGACGTTGCAACCGCACAAAGCTCGAGCGGTAGTAGACATTCTGCAGCAAGCGTTACCCGTTTTAGCAATTTATACTGGCCCGAAAGATAGCCCGATTAGACCTTACTAGACTTCTCTTTTTGTTTTTGTTTTTTTAAATCATGGGCTTATAGGAATAAGCCACATGCCTTGGTAGTCTTAAAGGAGAACTTTTGAGAAAACTCATAGAAAATGCTGTGGAACGGGCATTATCTTTAGCAGCAGCCACTTGACAGATATTATTTGCAAGCCTTAATGGAAAAACATTTAACCGTGTAATACATAAACATAATCAACAACAGAACAAATTATTTTGCTTTGTAAAACATACTGGCTTAAAAAATCGAGTGGGGACCTTTGGGCCACCTTGCATTTGCCATGGCTGCATCATCAATTATGAGACGGGTACTGGTGAATGGGATGTTATCGCTTGCAGAAAAATTGTCGGGTCGTATAATTTCAAGAAATGCGGATAGGAATTAGCCAGCAAGTTAGTGTGAATCGACATCATACGATTTCTTTTTTTTTTAATCGCATGTGTACGTGTATGTCCATAACCCACAAACAATTCCTGAACTTAAGAGGGAGGTACAATGAGTAATTGCCAATATATGTAGGACCACAATTATGCAACGATGCCATCGAAAATTCCATTAAAAAGACTAGAGTCTGTCCGACATTTTATTCCATTCTTAATATGAAAATATTACCACTTTCTAATAAATAATATACCTATTTAATTCGAAAACGAAATTCGGTGCACTTATTGGAATATCCCCTCTAACGTATGTGTGTATGTAAAAGTTCTCAGCGGCACATATGTAGAGCACTTTTCGATGTGTTGGATACCACAGAGTCGCACTGTCTCGTCCCGTTTAATATTTAATTCTAAGACCCTGGTTTATATTCCCAATTTATATCCCACAAATAAAATCATAACAAATTGAGCTCATAAAACAAAAGTGGCTCAAGAAGAAGTACATAAATATCTACTACTTCACGTAGGTACTCTACAGGTACTTTACGAAAACGAAATACATAAATCGATATCAATTTTGGCAAGAGACTATATGATGACTATACATATGTATATAATATCGACAACGTTCTGTTTTCGTTCAGTTTTTAAAAGATTTTAAATCGTAACGTGAAAACATTTCAAGGAAATATTAACAAACACCACCCACGTTGAATGAACTGGAAGTGCACTCTTTTTCATTCTCCATTGCACATAGTCCATTGAATTTGGATATGTGGCAGTGATTATCTGCTGCAAAGAGGTTTCGTTTTCGTTGCACTTTTTTTGCATGAGTGGAGATATTGCAACTTCGTCGAGGGCATGCCACAAAAGCTCAGAAAATGTTCACTTTAATCTGATTTGTTTGAGTAACTAACCAATTAGACATTTACTATAAATCCGGAATAATCACCAATCCACATTACATATGTAACATTAGCTTAGATTCTCCTGCATGGAGATACAAAGGTACTTAGTATTTAATATTCAATTCCCATAATGCAACCCAATTTCTTTTGAATTTGATTCTTTTATTATACTCGTGTGTATATTACTTTATCCTCTTAATATTTACCGACGCGACATTTGATTTTTTTGTTTATGTACAGCAGACATATTTTCGCATATTCCGGGAGACAGTTAACTCTTTCACAGATACACATGTATCTTACTTTCGGCTATTTCGAACAAAGCTGCTGCTAGAGATATTGTACGCCTAGAAATACTTGATCGGTTACTTGTGTAGTATCATTACGAATTTGCAGGTACAGTAAATTGTTGACTTGCCAAGGTTTTCCGTACTTCGGTATAAAAGTAATCGTGTTGACACTGTTGAAGGCAGTTCAGTTGGATCGGTTGCTGGAATACAATTGTTTAGCAGCAAATAGAGGCTTACGATTAAAAGTGGTAGCAGTCTATTTTGCAATATAAATTTATTAAGATGTTTAGATTTGTGAGTGTGATTCTAGTGCAAATAAATTGTCTGTCAATTGTTCTTGTGTAATATTGAAAAAAATATTTCAGATAATTATATCAGCTCTTGTAGCAGTAGCCATGGGTCAAGGATATCATCGAAACCCACAAACTGCTGCTATAATTAGCGAACAAAGATATTTGTCTGGGGATGGAAAATTCGGTGCCGCATATAGTCAAGAGGATGGAATTAATTTTAAGGAAGAAACAGATTCGGATGGAACACGTCATGGCAGTTATAGTTACGTTGATCCAACTGGCCAACGTCGCACAATTTCTTATACTGCTGGAAAGAACGGGTAAATATACATAACGATTATATTGAGCAACTATCCAATTATGTGCAACGTAACTAACCGTCACACCCATGTCGGTTGAAAGTGAGTTTAAACTAACCCTCACACCCATGTTGGTTTGAGTTTAGTGCGCAATGATGCATGAAAATTGTTGTTATTGCTGCCAGAGCCTGGAGGAAAAGTACGGTTTCATTTTTTAAGTTAACCTTTTACATTTCTCGATGTGTGTGGAACTTTCCGAGCATTGATGCAAATTGTAATTAAATTTTGTTTTTTTTTTTTTTATTTTTCTTGCCTTATTGCAGTTTCCAACCAAGCGGTGATCATTTACCAGTTCCTCCACCAGCACCAGCACAACCTGTACCTACCCCAGGATATCAACCACAGCCGCAATACCAACCACCAAATAACTACCAAGCACCTAGGGGAAATAACGACTATGATGACGGAAGTTATGACACCCGCTATAATAGTCCTACCTTTGACCAGCAACCATACCGCGCACCACAGCCAGCATATAATCCAGTTCCTAGCCCACCACAGCAACCTTCATACAACCAGAACTACCAGCCAGCTCCACAACAGTACCAGCCACAACAATACCAACCTACAACTCAGAATCCACATAGATTCCAACCACCTGGGAAGCTTTCGCTCAACCGTACTCCGGACGGATTTAGCTACAGCTTTAACAAGGTCTAGAAAGCAATAAACTTTTTTTTACATCTATAATGGTCGAATGTTTTGTGTGTGGGTTGGCAGCAGATATTGGCCACATGTACTTAGAGTAGTTGGAATTTGAAAGGAATGCGCTATATAAAATCTACGTTAAAATTATCAGCATTTATTTATTATTGTTCGTACTCAATTATATAGATGGCTCTGCATTTCATATAGTCAGCTGATTCAGATTCCTGTTTTTAATATTGCACGTAACTGAAGGCGTGGCTTACTTCCTCGAATTAAATCATCGGAGAGAAAATAATTTCAAGGCTGTCCAGGCTTTAGGTCCTGCTATACATTTGCCTTTCTTGACCAACAGCGCTGTACTCATTCTTGACAGGTCAATGTCAATCAACAGCACATGTAAACCTGCAAGTTTTTCAGGTTTGGATCAACAAAGAATGTTTTTATCCGATTTTAATTGAGTTATTACTTTTGCGTCATAGAACTGATATCACGTGTGCTGTAAAAAGTGTGGTATACGATCATGTTGTGTGCTACTTTCCCACGTTACCCTTCCTTACTCAAGGAAAAAAGAGGTTGGCGAAATGATTCATGGTACATATGTTCTGCAAACTGGTTTGGTTGACACAAAAAACTGGATGTTGATAGTTTGCCCACATTATTATTCCTGTGCATCCGCTTCCGCTTTTACATTTTTTTAAAATAATCTATGGATACAATCTTTGTTTGACCTCTTTCGGAATTGTATCTGGATACAAATCGATCTCGTAAATCGCTCTTGGTAGTTAATTTGTAAATAATATCTTCAATTATACAAGGCTCATGTGGATTATTTACAATAATTTTAAGGTCATTTCTGTAACTACTGAAGGTAAGTAGTTACAAGTTTGATTCTTTTATAAAAAAATTAATAACAAACATAAACTGGTGAATAGATGTAGCAAGCATCCACTAAATGCGTGTCCAAAAAAATTGTTAAAATTACATTTACCGATTTGTAGGGAAAGCCACTACCATAACCAAATAAGAAATTCACAAGGAAATTTTAAAAAGGATTGGAACGTGGTTTACAGTATTTTAAATCGTAGTTTTAGTACAAAATATACTTCTTTAACACGAAGTGGAGGTAGTGTAGTTATTTCTGATCCTACAGCTGTAGAAAACGAATTGAATAAGTTCTTTGCTTCATGCGGCAAATGTCACTTCCGAGTGATTTTACCAATAATTCCTATGCTGGGCCTAGTTATGGCCCTGTAAATAGTGTACGTTACAGAAACCGCGTTTACTTTGAACCTATTTCTGGTCTTGAGTTGTTAAAAACAATAAAGATTTGTTAAAAAATCTTTTTAATACGAAAATTATCAATGGAAATTTCCCTAAAGAACTGAAATGTGCTAATGTCAAACCACTTTTTAAAAAGGAAACTAGAAACGGAAAAAATAATTTCAGACGGATCTCATCATTGCCCTCTATTTCAAAACTATGTATTAGAAAAAATAACTAAGCGTAGAGATTTGAAATATCTCAGAAACCATTTTTAACTCGAGCGAAGCTTTTCTAGGTGAATGCTTTCTTGAAATTGTGTTCCTTTATACACAATGGATTAGATGATAAAAAGTTCTGTAGTGAGCTTTTTGTAGATAGAACCAAAACCTTTGACATGGTTGTTCACCGCATTCTTTATAACAAATTGTATAACGTGGGCTTTCGTGTTGGTATCTATGATTAGTTTGCTTCTTATCTAAAGGACACAAAGTTAAGGTTAAAATAAGTTTTTCGAAACTAAAGCTATAAAACTTGGCATTCCTCAAGGGTCTGTGCTTGGCCTTATAGTTTCTGTTTTTAATTTACACCAATTCTGTATTTGAACAACCGTTTGCTAGAAAAGTTAAGGCATTTGCAGATGACTTAGGAATTGCTTATAGATAAATTAGACCCTTGAACTTAATAGCTGATATAAATCATGACGTTTATTTATTAATAGATTTTTTTTGTCAAGTTAGAAAACACTCCAGTGGAGCATTCAAACGCAACTGGTCCACTGTACTGCGGGACAGTAACAAAAGAAGTGATCCGAACTTTCGTCGCCCTCTTTACAAGCGTCGTAGACAGTGTACACTAAGATGCTGAGCGATAGTAAAATGCCCCGTGAGAATAAGATGTCTACAGTCTTTTTGATGAGAGACAGCAGGTGCCGCTGATTTCTTACAAATGTTGCGACTGAGAGTTATTGCATTCTCGAACTATTTTGTAACAGGTTTAAGGGTTGAGCAAGGTCTTAAGCGCAGCCTGACTATCACTAAAGATGCAAATACACCCACCCTTCCACCTATTCTTTTCCAAATAGTCGGTAGCCATTAGGATAGCATTCACCTCTGCTTGAAAAACAGTGACATACTTACCGACGAGTTGTCGGTTTCCACGAAACACCCACGGGGCCAATCGTGAAGATTCGGCTACAGTCCGATTCAGGCTAAGACTCTAGCCAGTTGTGATTGCAAGGAAAATCGACTCTAAATAAATAGGAGCTAAAGTTCCGGTGCCATTCCGTCAGACGGCATATTCATGGAACCAGGATCGTAAGATAAGTGTCTCGTAAGTTTATCGAAACTCCAGTGCGAATGATACCAAAATCCACCTCGTTTAAGACTATAAATTGCTTTGATAGTACAATCCATGATATAGGTATCAAGGGGAGGCAAATTAAGCAGAGCTAGGCAAACTGGGAAGAATTACCTTGCAGGAATCCAAGTTTGAGATTGTGCCATCGGGATAATCTATCTACCATAAATAAAACTGATTTCGAAATACCCAAATGACTTGGATATGAATGACTTCAACGTTCACAATCCAAGCAAATGAAACAGACATGAGTTTCGAATATGCATGAGGAATGTTCTAGCACTAAGTAGATCAAGTGCAGCCAATCAACTTGCAAATTCTCTAGAATACAACAAAGCAGACATTACAGTATTTTTCAGTGTTCTTAGGATTTTTTGGATGAAATTCAGTTCCTCGGAAATTGTGTTCAAAGTCTCTTTTTAAGACTAAGCGGTATTGCTTGTACCATCTATTGTGGGCTCCATGTCGCAGTGGTTAGTGCGTTGGAGTGTCCTTAACGAGAATAAAACGCATACAAATTCTACCATTTAGAACACGATGGCAAATGATCCTGCTTTTGAGGAAGTTTTGCATGATTTCGCGAATAGCAGCTCACATATTATTTTTGAGCGCTTGAATAATTTGTGGATCATTGGTGTAGGTCTAATCCTTAAAGTATTCCCAAAGTCTTGTGGCGCTAAATCGCATGATCTAGGGGGTCAATTGAAGTCTGCGTAACGCGAAATAAAAATGTCTCGTCTAATAATGGGTTTGTGTCACGGCTTGTGTGATTCGTATCCTCATCCTGCCGGAAGAACACCATTCAAGTCTAGTTCTTCAATTTCAGGCAAAAAAATGGCTTAGTTATGGTTTTATATTCTGTTGACTGTGACGGCTGCACCAGCAAGAAATAAGACCCGACGATGTTATGACCCCAAAAACCATACCAAACTGTCACTCGATATGGATTTGGAGGTTGCTAGACAATCACTCTCGGGTTTTTGATACCCCAGATGCGACAGTGGCTCATTGACTAGTGCGTTTGACTACTGAGCGGAAGGTTCGAGGTTCGAATCCGAGACTACACAAAAAAGTTTTTAATGGTTCCATCTTTCGTGAATGTCTAATAAACGTCCGAGATCCCCTCTATTTGTGTGAAAAGTATAGCACGCACAACACGAATGGTCGCGAGGAGCTAGGACCTAGACCACAGTACGTCTGTTGCGGCAAGTTTTTTTGATTTATATGCGATACGTATTAACAAGAACATTTTCTTGTAGATGAAAATAAGCATCTTCGCTCATGAAGACGTTCCTGAAACCCAATCAGCAAAGGTATGGCATTGTTTATGGCCCGACGACTTCCATTCTTGAGTTAGCTTATTTTATAAGCATACATTTAAATATGTTTCTGCCGTGTTTCTGGTGTAGACTAATTTGGGATATACATAACTAATTGCTGTTAACATCTTTTAATGGACAAAACCTGGGTTTTCAGCGATAGATACTTTCAATCACAGCAGCAATATTTTCGCCTAGTCTGGCTTTACGAGTATAAGTTGGAGTCTTCATATCACTAACCTGGAGGGTTGGCATAAATTTAGTGATCTGGTTCACATTAGCTGGGCGAGAAGATTTTTCATAGTGACCGAAAAAAATACAAACCTTACGTGAAACACGTCACAAAAAAAGTTCAAAAAAAACATTCGTGAACCATATGTAGCGCATTCAAATCCGGGCGGGTCTCTAAGACTCCTTGTATTCGCATACCAAAAAAGCAGTCGGAAATATGTTAAGAGTGTATATTTTTCTTAAGTTTTTTAAAGCTATGAAATTTCTTAAGTCTAATATCTAGGTTAACGCACCTGTATAATTATTTTAAGTTCACAGAAATTAAACAACAAAAAAAGCAATATTCAAAAAACTTAAACTTATATATGTTACAGAATTTTTATATAAACACTTATGTATGTATGTTAATTTATATCCTTTTAGTTATACGAATTTTTAACCCGTTCTTCGGCCTTAAAATTAGTTCCCCTAATAGTGTTAAGTCTTCCCTTCGGTCCACAGCTTCAATGGTGTAATTACGTAGTATTTTCGAAAGTACTGCCTTTTCCTCTAATATTGCGAACTTTTGTCCAATACAATTTCTTGGTCCTGCACTAAAGGGAATATACGAAAATGGATGTCGACCGTAGCAGTTTTCTGGTAGAAAATTATCAGGATTAAATTGTTCAGGTTTTGGAAAAACTGCTGGATTTCTATGCAACATATACGTCATAATAAGTGCAGTTGTGCCAGCAGGCACTGTGTAGTCTCCTGCGAAAAAAAAAATATTTAAATTTATTCAAAAGTTAGTTAATAAAAAGAATACGACTCATTATTTCACAGATTTGGAAATATTGAGCACACTATCATAAAAACCATTGTTAGAGACAACGTTCGTTGAGAATTTATAGTTAACCTTGTATACATGCGATACTGATTATATGCGTTTAATTTTTTGATATATTTCGGTCATACTTAACGGGAAATGCAATTTGAATTACATACGTGCTATTTATGCGTCCACCACTGTATATGATTAAGATGCATACAAATGCATTTTTTTGGTCAGAAAAGGCTCGTAAATCCGTATAAATAAAGAAATATTCATTTCATGTAATATTTTCAGTGTGTGCGACGTGGCTTAGTGGTACATGCGTTGGACTACTCAGGGGAAGGTTTGAATTCCAGAAAATGTACAACTGTTTTTTCACGGGCCCACCTCTCATGAATATCTGATAAACGTCCAAAAGTAATAACTGCTGTCATGAGAAAGCTTCCCAAAAACAAGTCTTTCGGATGTGGCTCTAAACTATAGGTCCCTTGCATTTGTGTAAAAAAAAAATATAACACGAATGGTAGCAAGAACCTAGGCCCTGGACCAAATACAAATATATTTGTATTCAAGCAATTTTCATATATATGTGTATATATATAGGACAGAGTAAAATTAAGAATGACTGGCGAATGGTTGTTTTAACGGATGAAAAGAAGTTTAATATAGATGGATCGAATGGGTATAACTTCTAGTTTCACGATTTACGTCAGCACAGCCGTGAAGGTGTTTAATAGTCTGGGGTGGAATCAGCAAAATTTTCAGAGCACCATATCAAAAAAAGTTGGCCATGCACATCACTAACTTATTTCTTTAATTATTAATTTTTAATAGTTAACTATGGAAACCAATCACATGAACTCGATGCTAACTTAGCTCTGCATGCATCTCAGGCTCTGCCTTTTGTAGCAATAAGACTGAAGATAAACTCTTTAAGATAAAGCTACCGATCGAACACGCCGACTCTGGGTAAATCTGGACACATGTGTAACAGCCATGTCGCTGCGGTCGGCAAGAAGAGATCTTTTGCTCTGGTGAAACTCAGTTGCCATAATTGTAATTTCCGCCATAATTACTGGGCATTGTGCAGATCATATTATGACATCGAAAAATATTAAAAGAAATGATAGAAAAGCTTGGAAGCTTGGACGCAAGTAAAAATCTGAATTTTCAATGTAAACCTTAATAAGTCGAAAATAATGGTCTTTAGCAAAGAGCTGAAGATAATAAGTGGTCTTATAACGGGACGGAAATAGAAGTACAAGATTCCTTTAAGTAGATCAACTCAAAGAAATCGAGTTTTTAGGCTGACCGACTTTATTCCGAATTACGTTTTGTATCAGTCTGGAAACTGGAGTGCCAGATATGCATCTTTATTCTTCAAAACTACATATGGAGTATGTCCACAAAACTTTGTTTGGATCCAACAAAATTTGTAAGACACACAGTTGAGTTCCTACGGAACTTACGTGAAACTAAATCATCTTGCAGGCTACTCGTACTTCGATGACACAAAAAGCAAAAGGTTGATTACATGGACATTTGAAGCAAGTGCAAGTTGAGATTAAGGACAGGTGAGTGAAGAATCTGAAACGGTCTTAATTTCATATTTCATTCGAAATCGCATTTTATGTTCAACAACTCTAGTTACATGCATTCTTTAATGTGAAAATTAACTTTTTTAAAGAAAATTCTCACCTTGCAAAGCCCCAACAATAAATGATATTCTCAACAACAAATAAACTTTACCTTTTTATAATATTATTATAAATTACCTATTTGTACATCTTCAGTGATTGATCTCGCCATCATGGGAACACTTGGGTAAAGTCTTAATGCATCCTTAATACAGCATTCCAAATACTTCATATCTAAAAGATTAGCCATAGTTGCGGGACAGTCTCTATCATTTGAGAAAATGTCGTCCAATTCCTGTACAACCCGATTTTGAATCTCAGGATGACTTCCCAGTAAAAATAACGTCCAGGAAATAGCAGCTGATGTCGTATCGTGACCTTCAAACATAAAAGTATCTACCTCTTCTCTTATGTCTTCATTTGTTAAAACAACTCCATCCTTTGAAGCTTCAATTAACAAATCAAGGAAAGCCAAACGCTTTTTCTTCCCATAATCATCAACAAGATGTGGGTAATTGTTATCAGCGTTACCATTATTGTTATTATTTCGAATTTCGTCCTTTCGTTCTTTTATGACTTTATTGGAAAATCCATGGAGAATATTAATATACTTTTGATGGAGTTGATAGTTGCTAGTCATTCGAAAGATGAAATCCCATTGTAACCACAATTTTGCCTGCCGATTTTGTATTATTTCTCCAATTCTGCAATCATAAAGAAGTTTATGTTTAAAATAAATAAATATATAATGCTGATAAAAATGTCGATTTGGAATAAAAATTTCAAAAGATTTCAGGTATCTTATGTTTCTAGAATTTTTTTCATAAATTGTAATTGAAACCTACATACATATGTATATAAACGCATTTAAAGACAAATTATTTTTAATTACATACATATATTAATTATTATTATTATTTAAGTAACTTTCCGAATATTCTACTGCAATGGACGAAAAAAAAGTAACCTGGAGAATTAACACATCACTTGTGACGAAACTACAATAAATGTTCAGGAATACAAATACAAAAAAAATAACTGACGGGTGCAACATTTTCTCCCCATATTTTAACCTTACAGTATTAAATTTTGATGATTTATTCAAGTGCGTCAACATGTTCAATTTTATTCCGAATCATAAATTTTATTATAACCCGTTAAGTGGTTCGATATTCAGATCTGTTAAAAATGTTTAGGTTAGAAACATGACGCAGATGATTTAAGCCTTTTCCAGGGCTTCGTAATGGATCACAAAGCCCTATTGCATACATATAGTAAGTCTCATAAGTAAGCAAACAGAACGTATTCTTAAGCTACGTACACACGAGCAAACAATTGCAGCAACAATTTGCGGCAAGTGTTTGCATGGTTGATCACACCTAAGCAAAATTTGCATGCAAAATGTTTGCAGAATTTTTTTTTCCGTCTCATGCAAATTGTTTGCACGACTGTTTGCATGAAGATGTTGCACAGTAGTTCACACTACACGAAAGTTGTTTGCATGGTTATTCAAAATATTTGACAGTTCCATTTTTGAATTGCCTTTTATAATTATAATATGAACTGAATTCATTATTTTTTATTGTTGGTTCCAAGTTCAATGAATGAATTGGATTCAGATTTTTGATTGCAACCAACTGTTTTTCTACTGTTCACACATGCAAATTTGATTGCAGGCAAACATTTGCTGCAAATTTATTGCTCGTGTGTACGCAGCTTTAGAATAAAATAAGGTCTTACGATTTAAACTAGTTTACAGTAGTAAAATCAATAAGAATCATTTAATACTTCAAAACAAAAATAATGGCAAATTGAACTAAAAATAATACCATTCGATCCTAGCTAGTCAATAGTAAGTAAACAGAATTCAAAATCCGGAGAGACTTCCTTTATTCAACCACAATTTTGCCAGCGTATCAGGCAAACAAAGCGTATACCTCTAAAAATCATTAAGAGAGAATGAGTACCAGATTTCCTCATTTATTTATACTTTTTAGTTCCGCTATATTTCTAGGTTCTTTCTTCGGCATTTTTAATTTTAGCTAAGCCCAAACATTTTCAATTGGAGAAAGGTCCGGGCTTTGCAATCATAAGAACATACATAATTTTATTTATAAAAATACTTCTGAACAGTTATAGCCTCATGAATTGGCGCTTTAACCTGCTGTAGTATAAAATGCTCTCCAATTAGCCGCCTACCCAGTAGTACAATCATTTTTCTAAGGAGGTTTAAGTAACTTGTGAGTTCACTTTTCGTTCCAAAATGGCTGCATAATTCGATTTTGAAACTTTCCAGCCATACAAACCAAGTTTCATTACAATTCGGCTTTTGGGTTCTTTGAAAACACACGTCAAAATAACCAGGTATAGCGATACAAAACAAAGAGTGTTTGTTTGGCCTTGAACCCTTAAAAAGAGGATCTCAATGAAAAATGACGCCAGACACAACAAGTACTTTAAGATGATTGTTGCGTATTGTTATTAGGAAGGCAATTGTCAATTGCAAACAATGGTAGGATTTTTTCCAATTCTCGAACGATACTTTCCATTTCGCAATAGTCGTGGTGAGAACTAATAACGTTTCAACTGAGGCGCTGTTTTATTTGAGTTTCAAGTTGAAAGTAAACTGCAAAAGTCTCTTTAAACAACTGGTACAAAAAAATTAACATTTATTGATTTAATTCAATCTGTGGTAAGCAACAATTAAAGTTTGCTTAAGCTCTTATCGGACCTACGAACTAAGTCCCAAATGGAACTAACTTCCATTAAGTGGAAGTGGAACTAGGTTCCACCAAATATGCAGTGGAAATTAGTTCATAAGTTAATTCATAATGAACTACTTCCCAATGACCTAAGTCCCAATGTGGGAAGAGTTAGTTCATTTTAATTGTTTCGGCGAAAAAATAATTCTGTTGAAAGTGGGAGTTTGTTCGTTTGGCAAAAAATTGTCTTTAACTAACTTTTAGGAATTGTAACGGGACATTCGAACGCCATAAGTTGCATACGATCCGCATTTGGAAAAGCTTGCTCGAAGTAAGTAATTAGTTTCTACTATATGTGTGTAATGAATTTACAACTAATAACAAAAAAAAATCGTAGTTTTCCAACCATATCGGCGAGTTTAGATTTCGGTAAAATGCACAAAATAACAACTAGAGCATTAGTTTTATCACCAAAAGCAGCACTTGATGTTATTGAAGCGTTTAATTTGGAATTTGGAAGAACGAAAAGTGGAAACCATTTTACAAAGCATGCATAAATGAGGAAAAATTTTCTTACTGCATATTTTACTCTGAAACGATATCGCTGCAATTAAACAAAATATTTCTGCGTTCAACAGGCAATACTGACTTAATAGATGGAACCTTCAAAATTGTTCCACAAAGGTGTTTCAATCAGCTCCTTATAATATACATATATTGAGTATTTTGAAAAGGTAAATATTATGATAACGAAACTATTTTGAAAGCAAATGAATCGTGTGTGTGTTTTTTGGAAAAGAGCCAAAAAACTACAGTACCTCACAAAATTGAGCATAGAGTTATCACAAATTCACTTTTATGCTGTTTCTAACCACAAAAGACTTTTTTTGTTTTGAAGTTTGCATTCTTATCTGTAGACATGTCCTAGACTAGACGAGATGTGAAAAGAAAAAAAAACTGGAAACGTTTCGCTTCTTTTCGCACGAAAAGAAAACAACCCCAAAGCTCACCCCACAAAATTGAGCATACGCGCGTCGTTTGTGTACAACATACGGGCGCCAGTTATTCCCTATATTGAAATTTGCAGTAGCAGATACTCATGATCATTTCCGCGAAGTTTTCTTGTTGAAAGGACCTCAATTTGCGTTTTTTTTAGAGAACATGGATAGCAGAAGAAAACAAACTGATTTATCGACAAGAAAGTTTATAAATAAATTATTTACCGAGGGGAATTCGATGCGACAAATAGCATCGCTATCGCTTTCTATCGCTGTCGCGCTGCTGTGCTCGGTTGTTTATCGCTGTGGCGATAGTTATCGCAATAGCTATTGCGGGGGTCGGGTACAACCCATCCCAAGACAACTCATACCGGGACACCTCATCCCAAGGGACAGCCCATCCCAGGACAACCCATCCCCGGACACCTCATACCAAGGGACAACTCATCCCGGGACAGCTCATCCCAAAAGAGAGAAAAATATGCTTTGGGTTACAGCATGGAGTTTTGGCGAATGAGTGAGGTTGTGGAAGAAGGGATAGTGATCACGTGGTCGATTGATAATATGTGATTGATAGATAGATACCTG
Organism: Blera fallax; assembly: GCA_946965025.1. NCBI lineage: Eukaryota > Metazoa > Arthropoda > Insecta > Diptera > Syrphidae > Blera > Blera fallax. The sequence continues at coordinate 66,270,178 of OX337244.1, forward strand.
AAAAGTATTTATGCTTAAAGGGTTGGTTGGTGGATATGCGTTGAGCGTTATATGTATGTATGTGCTCATGTGCATATTATTGTTATGGAGGGTGACTTTTTTGTGTGTAGGATAGAAAGGAAATTGGAGAATGAGAGAGTGAGAGGCGTTTGTTTATGATTGCGCTTTGTATGCGAATATTTGTGTTCTCTTGTGTTGCGTGGCGTGAATGATCGAATCTGTATGATATGCCATTCTAGACTTTAGAGGTTGGTTAAATTTTTTTTGTTTGGCTATTCGATTAGAGGTTCGGTTCGGCGTATTCATGAAACGAATATGATATGTACATGTGTATGTGCATGCATAGTACGTTTTGTCTCCCCTGATTGGATGGCATATTTTCTTGTTTGGATCTGTTTCCATGATGTGAAGAAGAGAAGATGGCCAAATATTTGCAAATTTTTACAAATTTTATTGCCTGAAAGTCGGGGTGAGTGAGCTCGCTACGCTCGCTAAAAAGAAAACACTATGGACATTTCCTCGACTCATACACTGCACGGCCTTCGGCCTCACATGCAGGTGCTCAGGGCGCCGCTACGCGGCATATTGTTAGGTATCTATTTATTTATGTACATACATATGTACATACATGTACACAATCCCCATCTTTAGATCAACAATTTTATTTTATAATCCTATCAATCGCCGTAGCTGCCTTTATTTTAAATTCCTACGCACCATTCCATTTAAAATGAAATCATCCATTATTATTTAAGCTCCTTGGCCATCTTCTCTTCTTCACATCTTCACAAAACGTACTATGCATGCACATACACATGTACATATCATATTCGTTTCATGAATACGCCGAACCGAACCTCTAATCGAATAGCCAAACAAAAAAAATTTAACCAACCTCTAAAGTCTAGAATGGCATATCATACAGATTCGATCATTCACGCCACGCAACACAAGAGAACACAAATATTCGCATACAAAGCGCAATCATAAACAAACGCCTCTCACTCTCTCATTCTCCAATTTCCTTTCTATCCTACACACAAAAAAGTCACCCTCCATAACAATAATATGCACATGAGCACATACATACATATAACGCTCAACGCATATCCACCAACCAACCCTTTAAGCATAAATACTTTTCAGGTATCTATCTATCAATCACATATTATCAATCGACCACGTGATCACTATCCCTTCTTCCACAACCTCACTCATTCGCCAAAACTCCATGCTGTAACCCAAAGCATATTTTTCTCTCTTTTGGGATGAGCTGTCCCGGGATGAGTTGTCCCTTGGTATGAGGTTTCCGGGGATGGGTTGTCCTGGGATGGGCTGTCCCTTGGGATGAGGTGTCCTGGGATGAGGTGTCTTGGGATGGGTTGCGATGACACCCTATCGCGGCGGTGTGAGGAATCCTTTATTGTAACGCAAATTAAGTCTTATCCTAAAACCAGCGTTCAAAAGTTGACGGCAGAGATTTCGTCTATGATCAATAAATATTTATCAGTGGAAACCGTTCGCAGAGTTCTTCGGAAAAATAGTTTAAACGGCAGAATTGCCCGAAGAAAGCCATACATTTCGCCGGTAAATAAGAAAAACGGTTGGAGTTTGCTAGGCAATATCTAAATCACCCTGAAAGCTTCTAGGAAGGTGTTTTATTTTCGGACGAAACTAAAATTAGCTTATTTGGACCCGATGGGAAACAAGTCGTTTGGAGAGCACCGAATACGGCCCTGGAAAATAAGCACATGTCTTCAAGTGGATGCGGAAACTTTGAATTCATTGAAAATACAATGGACAAAGTGGGTTACCTAAATATCCTAAAACGAAATTTAAGAAATTCCGCAGAAAAATTGAGGTTACCTTCGGATATTTATTTTCAACAGGATAAGGACCCGAAGCACACCTCCCACTTAGTGCGCGAATGGCTGCCTTATAACGCCCCAAAGCAGCTTAAAACTCCTCCACAATCGCCCGATCTTCACCCGATTGAGCATTTATGGCATGAGATCAAATTGCGAATGAGAGAAAGTAACTGCTCCAACAAGCGGGAGCTGAAATTAAAAATTGAGGGAACTTGGAACAGCATTCAACCATCCTTTACAGAAAAGCTGGAAAATCGATGCCCCACCGGAGATAGCACGAAATATTAAGACAGGTAACACGAGACATTAACACTTGGATTTTTATTATTTTTGTTTCTGTATTTTAACCTCATTTTAGTTTCTAGTTATTTGTAGTGTATGCTCAATTTTGTTTGTTATATGAAGTACCTTTTTTATTTTGCTAAGAAAAAAACTTGCTTGTGAATACTTGAATAATTTTTTACTTTTTTACTTATTGTTTTAAATGTACAATGCTCACTGAATTTTTTGTTAGTAATATTGAAGTTTTTAACGTTTACGAAAATATGCAAAAAGCAAAAATATGTTTTGATGAAGGGTGTACATACATATGTAGATATGTAAGTCCATAATGCATAAATTGTGGAATATGTATGGGGGCGGGCATGCTGCTTTGGGATGTATTTTCATTTGTTTTTTTGGACTTATTTTCATTTTATCCCCATTTATGGGGCCTTATTTCATTTTGACGTTTGGGGTGTTATTTCCGGCGGCGTAATTTAGCAGCACCTCTAAATGGTCACATGTTGCGTGGGGTACCTTTAGTTTTAATTCATCGTATGTTTTACATTTCTTACAGATCTATCCTACTTCTTTATCCTTATGGATAGAAAAAATAAAGCTCAGCTACACACATTTGTTTCGTTACATAAACGAAAGTATTTGCCAATTCGAGGCAAAAAGTCTTATGACGGACTATGAAGCTGGTCTTCGAAATGCGTTAAAGACAGTAAATCCAACTGCATCGGTTGATGGCTAGTATCTTCGTTCAATGCCATAAAAATGAACAGTGCGGATTTTGATACAAACAAATTGTTTGTACCATTTTTTGAATATTTCGAGAATCAGTGGATAAAGAAGGTGATTTTATTAATCATACTTATGTACATTTTCAATTTCTATCTATCACATCGCAGGTATCGCCCCAAGGATTGTCGTTATTCAAGTTACCTCAGCTGTTGAGGCCTACAATGGTGTTTTGTCTCGCTCTTTTTCACGAGATGCAGATTTTTTTAAATTTGTCAAACGTCTTATAAACGATGAATTTTCAAAAAGTACGGACTTTAATTTGCGCTTTTAGAAAGTGGGTGCTCTTTTGGAACTTTGAAACAAAAACATCGACAAGGACATATCCAAAAAAATTAGAGAGGCTGGGAATTTACTAAAATATGGGAGGATCACAGCTGAAATTTTTTTGCGGCGAATGGTTTAAAAAAAAATGTGGTCTGGGTGCGACCCGCAAGGTCCACACGACTAACTTCCCAGTGGGAAGAAATAAAAAAACAATATTCATTATTTAATTAATAAGTATTATTTTTTTCACATGATCATACGAAAAGGTTTAATGAAGCTCAATCCCAAACACTAATGGCCTACACATAAACACTTGTTTCTGCAATTACTACGATGTTTGATGAACAATGAAATTTTCTTCTTCACCTTATCAAGAAACCATCAACTTGGAGATATCTCATCAATACCACTCATCAACTAAGAATGCTGAATTAACATTTCTTTACTTACAAGTAACTAAACAACAATATTGATAACACACTACGCAGCTGACAGCACAATACAATTTACTTTCTTCATGAATTGTTCAAGACTGACATCACAAAACTACTGTTTTTCACCTTGAACCGTTCAAAATCATCAGTAGGAGATTATTAACCATATCCTCAAGAATTTTATCATCTCCAACAAACATTTCCATATTGGCTTGTCACAAAAAAATAATAACTAGCAGAAATTGATGAAGCTCTCATAACATCAATCAGCCCATACACAACATATGCAATTAAATCGGATTTAAAATGGAAGAAATCGACTTTACATAAGACCTATCAAAATATGAAATAACAATATTTTTTCATAAATACTATTTATATGTACTTATAGAAATGAAAAAAAGCATTGTTTCATCGAAAATAACTTTTACGGTTAATAACTTCTACTTACAACCATGTTCCACGTCATAATTTATTTTTTAAATGTTAAATGTACATCATACTATTACCTCCAAATGTTTTCTCAAACATAATATTCTTGTATTAATTACATATTAATAAAGCAACCCTGAATTGCAAAAAGATTGTTGATTTTTTTATATCGAAGAATATATTCACATCCCATTTTTTTATTATTATTATTGTTATCAACGTAATTTTTTTATTACAACTAATTGTTACGAGTTGGCTAGTTCGAAATCTCATTATTCTCTCGGCCTGATAATATAAATTTAAAATTCTACACATTCGTCTAGTTTTTGTTCATAAGTATTTTTTTTAATAATATTTTTTTTTAAATAATTGCTACGACATTCATAAAAATTTTGCTAAAACACACAATAATAATATTAAAAAAAAAATCACTACGAAGGTAGGTATTTAGAATCTGCACGAATGAATAGTACAAATCATCAATTTCAAAATTCAGCTAGTTTGCCTTTATTTTAGTTATTTAATTACTAACAAAAAACTACTGGACCGATTTTTCTGGAAACTTAATCAGTTCGTAGTTACGTAATTACGCGTTAAATGAACCCGGTCCCATGTCCATATCATCTTTGGTTCTCGAGATAATCGACGCGAAAGATAATTCCGAACGCACATACGCACATACGCACATACGTACATACGCACACACAGACATCTCTGTAAAAATATTGGGTTTGGATTCAGGTGACCTTAAAACGTGGAGATGTGTCAAAATTCGCGATTCACAAAATCGCCCCATTACAACAACTTCCCATTGGGAAGTTAAAAATTAAATTTGTTATGAGATGGAGCCAGATGACGATATTTTTGAAGCCGGCAAATAATAAAGACAAGGATAAAATTGAAATTGTATCTACAGAAGTTCAGCGTAGGAATAGCGACAACTCCTCTTTGTGCGTTGCTTGCATTACTACGAAGCCATGCAAGCATATGATGATTTTCAGCGAATGTCATTTGAAGTTGTAAACCGACAGCATCGCCAAAGGTTCTGACGATGGATATACATGTCCTTTGTGCCGCACCAAATATAGCATTATACATATATGTATGTATACCCTTATTTTATATTTTGTAACAAAAGTATACATACAAACAGAATTAAACATTTTGGGACTTAGTTCATTTCAAATTGTTAATTTTCGTTTTATTTTAAATAACTTGGTCCCACTCTTAGCTCATTCTGAGTTGGGTCTTAGTTCCAGAAAATCTTGGAAGTTAGTTCATATGAACTAAAACCCAAATTTTGTGGGACTTAGTTCATTTTGGCTAGTGGGAGTTAGTTCCATTTGGGACTTAGTTCATAGTGCCGCTATTATCATATGGAGTTTGCTTTTGATTTGCATGGTTGTATCCCTATAGTTGTTTGCTTGTGACTTGGCCGGTTTAAGTTCAAGCCCCTCCAGGGAAACAACAATCACAGCCACCAAGTGTATCAGAGAAAGAATGAAATCTGAGTTTCTCCAACTACTACACCAAAAAGGAGTTGCTGCCTGGAGGTGTAATAAAGAGTGCAGTATAGAGCCTGAGTGCTTCTGGGATTTGGTTGCTCTCTTTTTTTAAGAAAATCGTGACGACTGTACGTAGTTAAGGATATATATATAATCCGACAATATTTTGCAGATGAGTAGATACATGATGTCAGCTTCAGCAGCATTGTTGGACTTAAGTTCAAATGTGACTATCTTCACTTTATCCAAATCGGGTGGACGGAATTGTTGTCTACATGGTCCATGTGAAACGGTTCGTTCTGCTTGCCAGCGGGATTCGGTTCGTCGTCGCCGTTAAACAGTCTGCAGAAATGGTTTTTCTATCTACGAGTTCCCTTAACCATCCTTGCAGACCTTATTCTTGTATGTCATAGAACTCTATTCGTATGTCATAGAACTCGCGGGCAGCTCTAGTCCTTTAACGCAGCGCCGCTTTTAGTACGTCTTGTTTAGCTGACTGTGCTTGCCGGCATTCGTTGTCAAACCCAGGGGTAGTCATTGCGGTAGTCGAGTGAAACCCAGCACATCAGAGGCGGCATCTTTGATGGCTTTTGACAATTGTGTCTAGATCGTTAAAACTTAATGCTGGCGGCATAGGACTTCGTAAGAGATTAAGGGAGACTCGATCAGAAAAGGATTTGGTGATCTCTTGCGATTGTAGCCGTCAAACTCCCTTACAGTATTTCCTTGTCTTGGCGTTCCGGATATCCGATACCATGCCTTGGCTACAACAAAGTAGTAGTCCGGGTCAATGTTGGTCCCTCGGAACGTTTGAACATTTATATTACTGAAGGAGGGCCTTGTGTATAAATATCAAAGCTAGGGCACTGCTCGTAAGTTTTGTCTAAGAGCTCTTAGAACTTGTCTTTATCTTATTAGGCTAATGTTGGCAAGTTTAGCCCTGATGCGAGTTATCATGAAGCGCTCGACAAAATACTATGTATGGATATTTGTCTATATCACAATTTTTAAAAAATTTCTTATTCAAAAACCACTAACTAATCATATGTGGATCAGCTTCAATATAAAAGTTACACTAATAGAATAAATGCCAATGAAGGGCCCACAATGGACTCGGATTCCCTAGATATTCTTAACATATGTATATAATTTTGGGATTTAATATTCTGGGAAAATGGACATTCTAAAATGCATACAAGTGAAGTCTAGACTAGGACGCAGTTGTTTTGAAATTTCAATTATAGTCAATTTTCTTTGTTTAATCTTTTAAGACTTCTAACTCAATGACAATGTACTGTATTTGACATATTAATTAGTTTATTTAAAAAATTAACATTAACTCACAAAATTTATTTCATTAACATCGCCTCAGATTAGCATTCGCTAGATATGTAGATATGTTTTGAGAACACGTTCTATGGATTGGGGTGGCCATTCATTCAGTTTAATAATATTATATGTAGCACCAGGTTTGGGCCTCAATTGGTGAATCATGTTCATGATATGTGGCACGTATGCCATGTAGAAAAATTAATGATTCACAAGGGAAGACACGATTGTAAAGTTTACAGGGTTACTAGTCACTTTGTAGCTGGGTTTACCCAGGTTTTGTATAAAAATTTAACATATTATGGACATACTTGCAGAACAATAATCTTCCTGAATCGAATCGCTTTAAAATTGTATGTTAATCTCACACACCTTTCCGATTTGCATATATCTTTGATGGGATAATCTACTTATGAGTACTTTTCACACTGGCACCTATAAATTACCTATTAACTTCAATCAAATAAAATTTATTCAAACACGTTTTACTTGGGCGTGTAGAAAAAACTATATTTTAAGCCCCGGTAAGAATATCTTATTCCACTTCATTCGATGCTGACTAATTTAAGGTGTTAAGATGTACGATTCACCCCTAAATTCTACCACTCACCCAAAATGTACTTATTTGATATTTTTATAGAGTAACTGTGATGTGCTTCAAAATAGTTCTTTCAATGTACGTACGTAGCTTTTAGTTGTATCTGCGATTAATCTTCGGTTCATCTTGATATGTCCATATAGCAATTTTCTATATTAGAGGTGGAGTCTTCGGACGCATATTGACCTTCAGCAGGTCCTGTCATTTATGTTTAACTATCTGTTAATATATTCACCGGCTTGGGCTAAGCACGTGTTGTTTATCGCTAATGCGACGTGTTATTAGGCTCTTAATGTAAATTGTTACTAAGCCTGCCCTTCATCATTGTTTGATTGAACCCAATAAACCTTATTATGTTTAATTTCTAAGGCATTCTCAAATGAAAAAGTCGCACTTCAATAATTTAATTACAGAAATGAATGTAGAGCTAGTTTCAAGATGAGTTACAATATGGTAATTAATCTCTATACGAATGCATAGACGACCGATGTTGAAACCGGTACGTGTGAATAAATAAAGCCCTCGACTTGGTCGCTCCAACTCGCTTGTATATAATTTGGACTTAACACTTAATACAATATATTGAATAAATTCGCAGGAAATTTTGTTAAAGCAATGAAGTTCAAAAGCCGTATCCCAGAAATATTTTTATATCATTAATTTACGGCGAAAGATTTATCCCAAATATCCAAAGTTGTCGAGCCTAAGCGACAGACGGTAAATATCAATCAGACTTATTTGACTTTAATCATAAGTTGCATTGAATGCGCAAAAAACTATGTTGAAACTGATAGAGTCGATGTTGAGGAATTTTATGAATTTTCAAAGCTCGGCATTCAGGGTTCACTCGACGTACTCTTTTTAAGCTGCATTTTAAGACATAAAAGGAGCATTGAGCAACGTAAAAATGAAGCCAATGAAAACGGCAATGTCTGAGCTATCCGGATTTTTGCGGTCAACACAAGCCTAATGATTCCTAAGACTAAAGGAATAAAAACAGTTGTATATGGAGACAACGCGATGTACATAGCTATCATGGCTAGTGAGAAATATCTACCCATCCACACATAGAGTTTGTACTTAATCCGGCTTGAAGGTGAGAGAGGTTCAGCGTAGCGTGTTACATGATAAGCGCACCTACATCAACGCGAATAAGCTCGAAGCAGGTGCGACAGTAGGACCGTCTACAGAATCACCAAAGAGCTGACAGGTGCTCGCAGCTCCTGCCAATACCCAATGAAAAGCGAATTTCTGATGAGGACCAACTCAAAAGATGGAAGTTCCATTTTGAGCCGTGTATTCACTAGAGATATCGTCCCAACTACGCAATCCACTCTGGATTCTCCTGTATCGACCAGATCAACACCCTATGTATCATCGTCGACCAATACATTAAATATCGATCGCCTCTTCACCTGCTGTTAATCGATTTTAAGAAGGCGTTTGATAGTGTCAAGAGGGAGTTTATTGAGAGTGCCTTAGGAATACAAAAAAGCATTCCCGATAAATTAATTGGTACTATCTAGCTACATACGGTCCAAATATCACAATGCGCACGGAGGAAGATTATCTGAAGAATTCGAAATCCAAAGTGGAGTAAGACAAGGCTGTATTCTTTCATCAATACTTTTCTCATAGGTTATTAGCGATGGGTTTTGTTCAGCCTAGTCCACGGGAAACGGGAAAATTTGGAAGGCTCTTACGCTCCAACTGAAACATCTTGACTACGCTGACGATGTGTAAGTATTTACTCTTTCACAGAATTATGGACTAGCGACAGGTGTCGTCGCGTTGATATATATGCCTTGCGTCGGCCTATATATGCATTGCTGGACAACCGCTAAAGACAGTATATCCTACAGACTCCGCGTCCATGGCGTAGAACAGTCGAGAAGGATGCATGGCAGTTGGGGAAAAGTTGAGGAAAGCTAAATTACATTATGTAATTGAGGCCCTAGGACTAGGTTCGGCTTTGGAGTATGGTATGTTTAATTTAAAGCGCAGGTAGGGTTGTTCTAAGACCCAACGAATAAAAATGAAGTTCAGATCTACAACAAATACACAATCTAAAAGGAATCATAAAGGACTAAAAGGGCCTCGTCGAAGCACAAACAATCTAAATTAAACAAGATGCGAGTAAAAATATAATCATCTTTCCGATGAGCTACGCTATAAAGGCTAGGTAGCATTAATTTTGTGAAAATGTTTGATTTCGAGATTTTTATCAAACTTGTTATTAGTTTTATAAAAAAAACCGGAGAAAGTGAGTCTCAGCTCTTTTTGACTGAGCTGATTTACCCCAAACTTTTGAGCTCTTTAGGTTTAAGTAAGTTTTGAAAGAAGGATTTCTACACTCTTTTAAAAAAAAAGTAAAAAACTCACAATTCTGCTTACATTTAAAATCTGTTTTATTCACAAACGAATATCGTACAAGTGCAAGTATGTGCGACCCAATCGTGCACTTAATTTTACTACGTTGTATGGTATGTTAATGCTTCATTTTGGTTATTATTTGTTTACTCAATATGCGACCGTGTTTGCTAATGAAATTCTTGGGGTATTTATCACCAAAAGTAGCATTAAACTCGAACGAGCGATGTGGGGAAACCGATTTTAAAGGTTATCATAATGTTACTTTTGATTTCTGGTTCTAACAGTCAAAGTGAAAATGAATGTTAATATTCAGAGGTCAGTTATAAATAAATATAACAAAATTTCCAACAAATTAAAAAGAAACGTGACACAAAGACGGATGTTATTTTGAAATGTTGGAAATAAAAAATATTCCTCGGTTCGGGTGAACTGAAAAAAATACCATTTAGGACTTTATTCGAAAATGCATCGTTAAAACGGCAATTAAGATGCGTAAGTTCAAATTATTTGTTTGCTTTTTAAATGGGTGAACCCGTTTATTTGTTTGTTGCGGAGTCGAGTGCCATTATATGAATGTACGTAGTTAATAAATTGGAAACGTAATTAAAGTAATCGCGCGAAAATATGCAAAATAAAAAATTGTGTGATCACATTGAAAGTTTGTACAATATGTACTCATTCAAAATACAAGTACTAAAGAAAAGTTTGGGCAATAAGCCTGTTGTTGTTGTTTAAAATGTGTATCAATGAAGCCTTCAGGAGTGCAGCCAATGCGCTTTCTAATTTTTTATTTCGTTGTGTACAAAGCGACACGTACACACATACATATACTTACATGCACATGTCTTCTGAGAGTGACAGGAATAAAACTGCCCCGTAAATTTCATGTTCTTAATAACCACCCTCTACAGTTACTAAAACAATATTTACCCTTGAATAAAGCTGTTCTTCCTCTAGACAAAGGCATGGAGTAGAGTCATGATTCCTATTTGAGGTACAAATAGGACATATCAGATAGTGGCGCCCTGTTCTTGTTCGATTTCCTGATAAGGTATAGAGTTTAAGATAGTAGAATTGGCAATGAAGAGGATTTTAAAAGCTTAAGGTTTATCTTGTATGGTTGATCAGTTTACTACCCATTTTCTGTACACAGGTGACTTTATGTCTAATCTAAAAAAGGGTGAGTTCATAATTGCAGCTGTACAGAGTTTGGGTTCATAAATGTGAAAAGACAACATTACTATTGCAGCTGTTTTGGTATCACTTGCGTTCATAAACATCAAATGACTGCCTTTGTTTTGCAAATGTGCAGCAAATTTTGTTTTAATGCACAGCTGCAACATCAATGCTGCAGAAGTTGCGTTGACACCAAAAGACCATAAAAGAGTTTTCTTAAAATACAAAAGAGTAATAAAAAACACGTGTCTTTCCAAAGGAAGCGCTTAGAAGATGAACGGCTTAAACGAAATTTTTTAAATTTGCCTTTTTTCTTACAGATGATTGTCCTATATGAAAATTTAAATTTCTGTCTTATCTGGACTTCTCTATCGCCTCTTGATTATTATTTAGCAAAAGGTGAAAGTGTTATATGCTATATGTTATATGAATGTGTTGTAGGTAAAAAACTTTAAACGTTTGAAAATGTCACCATATTCATATTCCAAGCGCTTCAAATGTTTTCTGCAGGAGTTGCAGGGATGAATAACAGGACCACATCCACCAGAAGTCCTGTGGAAGACAATATCTTACCTATTCTACAGTATGGAGCGGTTAAGAAAATCGTTTTTTTAATTACACCTTAAGGATTAAGCGCGCAACACCCAATACCGATCTCCTATTGCTACTTAATAAAATTCGAACACATTAAGTTAGTGTGAGAAGTGATTTCATTCTAAGACTTCTCATCAATTCATGTTCGGAAATTCTTTATATTCAGATCAGATATTCACGATCGGTTGGATCATGGACTTAACTTAGTTCACAGTCCCTTGAGTTATCATGGACACTTATGTCCCCGCTGGAGAGGTAGGGCGGTTTTGCATTTCGAATAGCTTGCCTGGTTTTCTCCTTTTCCTTATTTAATAGAATTCTGAGAGAATTTGCTAGACAACTTTTTTTGCAAACTACTTAATTTTTTTGTCATTTACCCAAAAAAGTAGAAAAGTACTGTTATGTTCTTCTTAACAAGCATGCATTCATGGGTATTTTATTGAGTACTTACTACTCTCTCTGCTATGCTATAAGTGAACCGTACTGTATGTACGATGTACAGTTCCTCATTTCCAAATTTGCATGAAAAATATAAGATAAACAATTTAGCATACATGCATACACATTTCGTAGATGCCATGCTTGTCTTTTGAGATCGATCGGAGCTGTAGACTGCTCCAATCACGTTGAATTTAAATTATTTTCTATAGCATCCTTTATGTTTTCTCTGCTTGTCGCAGTCGCGTTCAAAAGTGTAATCACAGAAATCAAATTGCATACTCAACATAGGAAGAGCATTTTGGATAAACTGATTACTATTATCAAGCCAGACTATAAAGGTGAGAAATATCGCGTGCTTCATAGAATTGTGCTGCTTTGAGTTTTTAATTAAATGTGATGACCCGAAATATAATTAATTTTCATAAGATCGCTAATAAGTAAAGTAGCGTTATTCGTATGGTTAGCGAAAATTTGCATTCATAAAGCAATCGCCTATCCTACCTCAGAGCTATTTCTTTTACAAAACTAACCCTCAGTAAATTACCGCTAATTTTGTGGTTAGAGTTTCGATCGGGAAATATGTAGATTCACAGACTCCAAATGTGAAGTGGTAAATCCACCCACCGTTTTCAGCTACAGTCTAAAATACAGTCGAACTACAGTTCGAGTGGTGCCGTGACATAAGACCAAATGCTAGAATTTAGCCTTATGGCAGTTTTACAAAGCGATATTAGGCCAATTTGGCTTTATGTCACTTTGCACTGCTTATCTGATTTTTCTTACCTGATTAATATAAACGTTCCATTAACCATTCGTAGAAGTTTAAATTGTCAAATAAAAGAGAGCTATATACGTATATGCCGCGTAGCTGCGCCGTGAGCACCTGCATGTGAGGCCGAAGGCCGTCCAGTGTATGAGTCGACGAAATGTCCATATTTTTTTTAGCGAACGTACTGAGCTCACCCGTGCCAACTTATTATTGAAGTGACTAGCGGGCGAAAGGCTGAAAGTCGAGGTGGGTGAGCTCGCGACTCAAAACTCAAAATCATAAATCTAAATCGATCGGTAAAAAACCGATTTTGTAATTGAAAAAAAATAAAAAAGCACATTTGGCGTTATGTCTTAAAAAATGTTGCCCTTATGTCGCTTTTGAAAGTGTCATAAGGCGAAATTTCCAAACGGCATGTTCCTTACGAAAGTTTATGCCAGCGAAAGAGAAAGTTTATGTGTTTTTTTCTTATGCAATGTCCCCGAGCATACATTTTGTTTTTCTAATAGCCGCCTGCGAACTGTGACAGCATTAACAGGCAGCCCTAGCTCCTGTTCGATGACATTTGAAGGTGCAGAAAGGTGCGTTTCTCTGTTTCCATCAATTCACTTGTCATCTAACTTCGGGTTTTCTCTTCAGTTCGCGTCTTCTGAGCTCGAAATTGTACTTAATTGCGTTAGCAATCATTGAATATTTTATACGTTTTTCCATCTACATGCAGTTTTAAAATTAGCTTTCTTTTTTGTTAAGTGAAATGCTTTTTCGGCCTACTGTATGAGAAGAACTAAAAAATATATACATACATTCATATTTGTTCTCACTTTTATGATTCTAGCCTTACGGTAAACTTTAAATTATTTTTTTTTTAAATGAACTAGCAACCTATTATTTTTCTGAACGGCAATTATTTTTGCACCATTCCTTCAATGACTGGCTGGCTTTATATCTGACATGCAAATAGAAATTTATTGACCTTATTTTCTTTATCAAGTTCCCTCATAAAGTTCTGTAGGTTGCGCTTAGTTTGAGCATAATGGAAATTTTTGAAATTACATGGAACGTGTTAAGTAAAAGCACAGTACTATTATTTTGAGCCAACCTGTGTTGCAGGCAAAATGGAGTGTAGGGATACAATTTAAGGCAAATTGAGATTTTATAAAAGAAACAGTTATGAGACCATTTTAAGAACCTTCTTTATACCGCACAAATATCACTTCACTACAATTATGCAGCCCCCCCTCTTTGTAGATGTAGATGAATTTCTAGATGCACCATTCACTTTAGTCGAGGTTCAGCGAGGTATCGCGAATGCAAAAGCGAACAAACCTCCAGGGGAAGGCCGCATCCCGTTCGAGTACTACAAAAACTGTACAACTGAATTTGCAGCAGCTCTTACAGAGGAATATAATCAAATATTTGAAACGGCAAATATTCCAGGAGGCTTTAGAAAAGCAATTATATTTCCTCTGCACAAGAAAGAAGAATATGTCAATCCAGAAAACTACAGAGGAATATCGTTGGGTCTTATGTTCAATTGAATATATTTTTTTTTTAGATAAGCTTAGAGAATTCAAAAACGCAGAAGAACATGTAAGTTAGCTGCCTCAAACTTGAATTGAACCAAATTTCTGGGGTGGGTGGCTGGTTTCGCTCGCTAAGGGGCTTTCACCGTAGTGGGACATCCCATTCCCATTTTTTTCTTTTCGGACTTATGTCCCTGCATCGAATTCCAAACAGGGTTTAGGGCAAGCAAATCATTCAACTGTAGATCAAGTATTCACGCCTTTTAATATTGCTGATATTTACAAGAAAATGAATCAAAAATTTAAATTCTATTCGTAGACTTTCGTGCCGCCATTAATTCCATAGCTTGGAAAGCACTCTTTTATAAGTTGCACGGAATTGAAATTTCAAGCAAATTTATTAAGATTTTTTAAGAGCCCTGTATATGACAACAACTTAGCGAAGGTCTGCGTGTCTTAAAAATATATTAAGTGTGATGTTGTTCATCCTGTTTATCAAAGATATAACGGACAATATTAGAGGTGGAATAGAAATGAACAACATACAGCTTATGATAAATAGACTGTCAGAATACTGCATGATGTGGAACTTGTCTGTTTATTTCGGAAAGACAAAAATTATGATAATTAGAACAGGAGGCGGGAGATTTTCGAGAACTGATAAGTGGACGTATGAAGGGGAATACATAGATGTGGTTAAAGAGTATAAGTATCTTGGAGTATTGAACTAAACTATCAGAAGCAAAAAGAGCAATCAGTTCAGTTTGGGGAGCCTGCATCAAGAATAACCACAGACCATAGTTCAAAGCAAAAAATAATACGTGCTATTGCAACATCCATAATGTTGTACGGAGCTCAGGTATGGGGGCACTATCCATTCGACACAGTCGCAAAGTTTCTGCGCTACTCCATTAAAAGAGTGTTCACACTACCGAATAATACCCCCAATTACATGATTTATCTGGAGACCGGGATGGCTCCCCCCTTTCTTGAAACATTTAAACTACATTTCTATTATGTTATAAAATTTATGGGGATGGAACATCAACGACTGCCAAAAATGGTTCTTTCTCACCTACTTTCAGCAAGGAGCAACTGTGTGGATGAATGGGATAAGTTAGCACGTAATTGTGGGTTCAACCTAAGTATACCAGAAAATGAACAAGCAATAACTCTGAGTACTCAATTTGACAAGATCTTGGAAAAAACAGGGAACCTCCTTTATGAATCGTATATTAATGAAGCCCAGTCATCGCAACATAGAGCCTATTACAGTAACTTAAAGTACAATTTGAGGGAAGTAACATATGTATTTTATAAATAGTAACTCAACTGAAAAAGTAAACGTGAACATGGTTGGGAAGTCCTTTATAAATATGCCGTGAACGCATTACAATACAGGAGACGCATAATTGATGGAGATTTTTAAGAAAATATCTTAAAAAAATATTTGCTTTATTTTAACAATACTCTCTCTTCTTTTCGTAAATAATTGTAAATAAATGCCAATCTGGTAGACGGCATTGCCTAACCATTTAGGCTATAAGGTTAATTTTTGTAATAAATGTATTTATGAACTATTAAGTCAATAAAAACTAAAAATTAAACTAATTGCAACATTTGTTGTCTTTACGTGAAAGTTAAATGGTTCAATAGGGAACTACAGCATTAATGTAGTGTCAATAACCACAATAACAATGTGGGCCTTTGTAGAAATGTGAAACGTTAGCAATCTTGCCATCGGAAGCCTGCTGTTTCAACTGAAATCGAACTGAAATGCAGCGAACATTCGAATATTACGATATTACCTACCTATGTTAGATCGTATTCATTTTCGTAATGAAACCATCTACAACTTTACCAAGAGCCGGCTAGCCAGTGTAAGCATATCGATATTCGTAAAAACTTGGAAGATTGTCGAAGAGCCTCTGCAATAGAGAAATTCACTGGAGTCGCAGTGCCGCACAATAATAAAGTATACCGTAGTGTGATGCTTGACCTACGCAACCGCATTAAAGACGTAGATTCAAAAGCTGAAGATGGTGCAATATAATCGTTAAGAAACTGACAATATGTCAGATTTCGAATGAGAATCGGATGAAAAATTACGAGTAGATGAAGCATTTCGCTTTCATGACGAAAGCTACCAACATGAGTAAAATTGACTAATTCTTATAATTTTGTTTAACTTCAAAATAATAATACTATCGATTAAACCCCACTGTATAAACCCTTTTCCAAGTGAGCTAGTCTATGTCACATACATAGATATCTACATACTCGTCCTAAATTTTTACCTCCCAGTATTATGGAAGCCCATTATTATTTATGATTTAAATCGCGAACAACCAAAAAGCGAAAAGACACACCCAATTAACGATTGAATTTTAAAAAAAAGCAAGCAAAATTATGCGCAAATTAAATGCAAAAAAATTTTTTTAATGTATTCTTGAATAAGAATAAGCAGCTTCTAGCTTACAGTTCTATTTACCTTACTTAACGCGTTTTCCCTACACTCAGAAGCTTTTACCTGATTGGTTAGGAGTAACAGACATAAGATGACATTTTAGTTTTACCGGTGTTATACATAGCAAGGGAACAAGTTAAACCGAGCGAAATTCTTCTTTAAATTGAAGTTACTTACCCATAAACAGCTTTAACATAATCAGATTCACTATTACTCTGAGCATTTATACATCGTCCCATAGCAGTTTCTACAAAGAATTAAACTTATTAAATAAAAATTTTTGAAACTCATGCAATTCAACATACCACAAACAATATCTAATGTACAAAGGGTAACATATGGAAACACATTAAATGAATCCGTACCAACTTCATTTTCTAGCTTTTTCGCCAGAATCGCACTTTGCTCATTGAAAACATCAAGGAAGTCATCCAAAATTTTAAAATGAAATGCCGGTGTTAAAATCTATACATATCCGTAAAGTATCCGAGTGGAAGGGAATTAAATTTAATTTATGATATTTTATACATTTACCTTCCTTCTCGAGTGCCATTTTCGACCGAAACTTGTGAGTAAACCAGTTCCCAGCCAAGGTTGAAGATAATCATAGTCTTGACTTTTGTCAATATATTTTGAGGTATTAAGTATTGGCTTTGTGAATAAAGAATAAAAGTCAAATTGAATATTTAAAGAAGAAAAAATAAATAAATTAAATTATGTAAGTTAAAACGTGCAAAACGAAAATATCAAAAGTGAATTTTAATATTTATTATTTAATCATGTGAATATCCATTTGTAAATTAGTTAAGTCCCTTCACCACAAGAATTGTCTTTGTAAAAATAAATACCTCTACAGTTTCTGGATTAAAGAGGAGAACGTAAGGATTTATTCCCTGCCAAGCCTTATTGATCCCGAGGCGGGTGCCCCATAATCTTTGAGCTCCGGTCATTCGCATAAATAATTCTGTTGTGCATCCAAATAGTAAAGTTTAGTCAAAAAACATTCATGTGTACACTTTACCTAATTTTTATACTAAAAAGCACTGAAATGTGATTGTGAACGCATGGAAACCAATATGTACATAATATGAAAATTACCTTTATGAAAGCGTCAGAGGATGCGACTAATAAATTGTTATTTTCCAAGCCCTTTCAAGACTACTCATATTACGTTAAAGCGAGTATTTACAGGGTAAGAAAAATATATTTTGAATCAAATCAGTCACACAATTTAAAGATATTTACATAAATTTAGTTACAAATATTATTTCATTCACTCGCATTGTATTTTTGTACTACATTCCAAAACGTAAGTTTATGGTCTATGAACTTCATGATGATTTGTGTATGTGCTTGGCTTTAATATGCAGTTATTTTAATTTTTCAGTAGTTCAGTGGTTAGTACGATGGTAGGTTCAACGTTCAAATCCCAGAAAATCAATGTCAAACAAACACCCGACAGTATGTACTGTTTTCATTTTGGTCTTAATGTTGGAGATCAGGACAAGTATTGTGCCCCTCATATGTGTTGTATTTCATGTGCTACTGGCTTGAGAAACTGGCTTAATGTATGCCTTTTGCTGTTCCAATCACTTGACTGATTGTTATTTTTGTATGGTACCACCACCTGGACAAGGTTCAGGAATTACTGGAACCACGGCAGAAAAATGCAAAAGAACCACCACTAGTTGATTACAACAAAATTTTACTAGCTCTGCTTCACATAAAACTGTGACTCTGTTAAGAGATTGGGCAAGAATACGTACGGCTAAAATTTCCACGATTAAGATTGAAAATTAAGACGAGTATTTTTAGGTAGGGCCACGGATAAAAATCATTTTTAAAGATAGAGAATTCGACAAAATTATATTTGAAGATTAAAAAGTTTTTTTCACCAATGACTGTGGTGTTGTTAGAGACGAACACGGTGAACGTTTTCACCAGCATGTTTCTAAGATGGAAAAAATATGTCGGGGGAAGTTAAACCATTCGAAGCTGGCGTATTACTGCAAGAGATGCTTCTCAGTCAATTTACAAGAAATCAGCAAAGAGGTGGCACATTTCTTCCTAATTCATAGCATTTCTATTGGTTCTTTTTTTGATACTTTGTCAAAACTTTAACTTTAACTTTACTTTTTCGAAAATGGCAACAAAAATTTAATTTTTACTATTATATTCGTATAAAACACACAAGAATATTTATTAGTAATAAACCAATTTTGATAAACAGTAAAAATGTTAAGCCGTCTCTATCGGCATGTATTAGCTTAATACAAGCACAACTTAGAATTTAAACTTAAAACTAAAGACAGACAAGTTAAATAGTTAGATTTTCCGCATTCGTGACAATGGTCGTTGTAATCATAACTAGTGCGATAAGGACATATACAGGAATAGACATAAAGATATAGGGATCAGTATTTGAAGAAATTGCTTGAAGCAGGTCGAGATAATCAACGTTACCATATAAAAGCTGATGAATAAAACATCACTATGTTTTTCCAATGGATGAAGATTAATCAGTTTAAGACGATGCTCGTAAGGCAGCAGGTTGAGGTTATTACTCAAAAACAGACCGCTAGGGCCAAGTGAATGAACTTGCGCTGCAGAGCCTCTATTCTCGTGGTTGTGTGGAGACCATACTTAGTTGGCATACTCGAGGAGGGGTCTTAAGAAGGTGAGATAGAGGAATTGGTTTCGTAGGTGTCAAAGAACTCTTTTTAATTGGCGTTTCATTAAGTTAAGTGCTAGTTTGGCTCTATTTATGACACGATCGATGTGTGATCGAAAGTTGAGTTCATTATCGCAGATGACGTCCAAATCGCATGCTTGCGTGAATTAATGAACAGGCTCAGCACGAATGATTTTGCAAAATAGTACGAAAACATGAGTTTTTCGTTCTATTTATTCATGAGACAAATAACAATATTTTCAGATCAGATGGCAGATCATACCTATATACATATATATGTACAATGATGGACAAAAGTATTGTTGCGCATGTATGAACGAACTCCGGAAGTCCCAGATAACAGTTTGACAGAAGATAGCTAACTTGTACATGTAAATATTTACATACATATTTAGATGTCATGACATGTGTAATCGTTTTCTATTAAGTCGTTTGCCAATAAAGTTGTACTTAAAGATAAGCCTCGTATTTTTATTTTTAACTTTTTTTTCGCCATCCTTTTGTTGTGCACCATTAAATCCGTATTTGCAACAGTATTTTTAAACAATCCCTGTTCATTCTGGAATAATACTTTATACTCTGATGTGAGTAAGGTTTGTGGATACCGATCAGATGGACGTGTTTAAGTGTCAAAGAAGGCAAGCACATAGTTTATACAAAAAAAAACTGTAAGCGACTGTAGAACATGGAAATGGTGCTGTTTCAGGTAACTTACACTGACAATAAAACATGAAGGGGGTATTGTAATGAAAAAACACCATTTCTACGCAAATAAAAACATTTCAGCGTGTTTTTTTTTTCGGACTCTTCGGTTTTTCTTACTTCAACAACATTGAGTACTTCCACTTAGGAAAAACTTTAGAAAAATTAATTTAGACGATTTGTATTTAAAAGGATGTCGGGTTAGTAAGATTGTCCAAAAGATGATGTTTTATCCCCTAGTATGAAACATCCCTGCTGAATCACTACAGACAACAACAGAGGCGTACATACACATAATGCATCAATTAAAGTAGAACAAAGCAGCAATCGGCTTCGGCTTCGGATTTTAGGTCGGCATATCGCTAATATCGCTCATACAGTTATGGACAATAAAATAGGGTCACTTATTTGTTACAAATATTTTCGATCTTTTTCTCGTGTATTCTTTAATGACTACACTCACATCTCGTTTAAAATAATTGTAGCCATGCTACTCTTAGTATTCACAAATTTGGCGCCACTTCAAATGATCATAGATAAGGGACACTCGAAAAACCTTTATCATTCATGTTGAACAAAGGACCAAAAATAGTGTCAACATTAAAAGCATTTAAAAAAATCTAAATTTTCATAGAATTCTAAGTACTTTGTTTAAGGTTTTAAATATTTAAGCCAAGTGTAACAATTTAGCTTAAATTCATGGAGAAAACACCATAAAAATGGGCTGAGTAAGGCATTCAAACATGATGGTGGTAATGTAAAGGTATGGGGCTGCTTCTCGTGTTTTGGATCAAAGGGACGATGTACAAGCAAATTTACGTTCACATTCTTATCGATAATTCTTGCTGCTTTATGCCGAGTGGGAAATGCCACTGTCTTGGGAATTTGAAAAAAAGGCAATGACCCGAAACACACTTCAAGTCCAGCCAAGTAGTGGTTTTCCGAAAACGGGGTACATCTCATGACTTGGCCTGCTCAATCCCCCGACCTAAACCCAATCTAGGATTTGTGGGGGATTGCTAAGGAACAACTTGGGTTCACAAAACCCAAAAACCAACGAAGAGTTGTGGCAAAAAATACAGTCGGGTTCGTATGCCATACCAAAAGTACAATACTTGCAGCACGATGGTATACTCAATGCCATCAAGATGTAAGGTTATATTGGACCAAAATGGCTATTCGATAATGATATTTTAATTAATATTTTGTTTATTTTTCTAAGCAAATATTATTGATTGTTTATTAATTTTTTTAAAAGTTGAAGCTTTGACCCTATTTTATTCTCCTTTAACAAGAGTCTTCTTTATTTTGTTATTAATTTTTTAAGTTTACCTACTCGGTGAATTTGTTCCATATTTTCTTGTTGATTTTCAAAGCTTTATATTTAAACTTCAAATCAAATAATTAAATTAATTAAGAAAACAATGAATTTGCAGACGTTTGTTAGCATATTACACAAATTAGCCTTCTTTATTGTCCATAACTGTATATGTACATATATACAGCTCTACAGCCATGATTACTTTAATTGAAACTTAAAATGACGTTCTCCAACAAATTTATTTACATCGAAAAATGTTCAAAAATAAAATATTTAACATTTTTTCTACGTATGTATGTACATATATACAAATAATATCTGCGCCTTAGTTACCTAGAAAATTCTGTCCGTTGACATTCTGAGTTCATGGCTTTAAAATTGTCGTTGAACAACTTTGCTTTTCGATGTCGCCATCAGTGAGTCACTGCATTAAGCATTCTATTACATACAGTGACATAGGCGTGTTGTTTTTAAAAGGTCCTGTTTCTCGCTGTCGTTTGTGGTGTGCACAGTAGTTTTTCCGCACGAATGGAAGGAATCTTGTAGTTTAATGCTGCATGCGAAAGGCGTAATTAAGAAGCTACAATGGCAGTTGTTACTGTTTTGAAATTGAGTTAAACTTTCGCACAAATTGGAACCGTAAACTAATTTGTAGGTGATTTCTCCGCTTCGAAATTCGAACATCCCGCTTATAGCAGTTTGAAGCAATAACCGTTGCGGCACAGCGCCGCACATTAAATTATTCAAATCCCCAGCCAACCAGCCGCCGATAAAGAAGGAACCTACTTTTATTGTGTGCCTGAATATGTATTGGCACATAGGCCAAACCATTAGTATTTATTGAAAAGTATGGAGTGAAGGGTGCTGTAACCTTCCAATGAAAAAAATGTAATAAATCTTCTGCATCTGTCTACACCATATACAAATTCGTAAGATACTCAAGATATCTGTGAAGTAAATTTAACGGTTTAACTAGACAAACACAAAAACTAAAAATTGGAGAAATCGTATCTATCCCCCTTTATTACAAGTTCATTACAAGATGTTGTTAGGCATTGATAAATAGCAACTCATGACCCTTTCTTATGCTATTACCAATTGCAGTTCAGCCGCTAATGACTAATGAACTTTTTTCAATGCAATGCAACTTTCTCAATGACTGTTGAAAATTCGGCTTTGAATGGAATGCATTAATGAGAAAAACTTCATCTCATTACATCAGTATACAGCAATTACTATCAACAATACCTTCTTACGGAAAAGAAAATATGCTTGAAAATCCATGAGAAACTCTTGTCATTCCGCTAAGTGTACGGGTGTTGCAGTTGGAGGAAATAAAAAAGCTTTGATTACACATAAGACAAGTACATAGAAAGAATAAAAAACAATTTACATTGACAAATATATTTTATCGTAACCCAACTATGCGACTTTTATACCTGTTACTTTCATTTCGCTTAGGTTTCACAATTCTAAAATATTGGTACGACTCAAGTGAAAAAGAAAGTTACTAGGGAGTGAAGTACACGAAAATTAAGCAGAAAGAATAGAGAGACAAAATTGTTATAAAATAAAAATTATAATCTTAGGCTACACATTTTAACGCAGTGAGACTTACAATGGGTATACGTGTATGTGTAATAATTACCTCAACTGTGCAATGGTTATATAAAACAACACAGGGCCGTCCGAGCCATCCCCTAATAATACCTTCTCCAGGATTAAATATCTCACCCGCAGAAAGCAAACGTGAGAACAGTTCTGGTATAAAACGAAACGAAGATTAAATATTACTAACATTTAAACATACAATTTATATATAAATGGAAGAGTTTAGCAATAGAAAATAGAATATTTAAAGAATTAGAAAAGTAAAAGAAAGACAACAGAAAAGGCTGTCATGCTCAGAACAAGATGAAAAACATAGTTCTTACAAAAAAAGGAAAATGAGCTGCAAAGACGTTTTCTTTCGTTTTATTAAAAGCTTGCTGTCTTAGTACTCTGTCTCCAAATATACTAAGAACTCATGAATTGACTTCTGTAACGGTTCATTCTGTAAAGTAATATTTGAATGTAGAAGATACTCGTAAATCCCTCCCGAAAATATCTCAATGATTGATCTAAGCTTAAGTTTTAAGCCTAAGCTACCTTTATGTAGCCACACAAGGTATACATATATCTCTAGGTATACACATATAAATTATTAATCTCGGTAGGGTTGGAAAAACTCCTGATTACCTCCTCGCGGTTATTTCTAGATACATGTGAATTTAAGGTGAGCGTTATGACCTTACCGAGACCTATTATGTCAAAAAGGATTTAGATCTTTGACTTCTGACTTCGTTAACATCATGCTTGAAAGAATTGCGCAAAACACACAAGTCAACACCGAATCACGATCTTTCAAAAGTCTGTACAACAACTATCGTATTCGGGTTACATTGACATAATTGCCAAAACACAGCGCGCTGCCACTGCTGCATTCGCTGGAGATGAAGCGAAAGCTGCCAAAATTGATTTAGCGGTAAATGGGGGTAAAACTATGTAAGTCTTTGTTGTCAACAAGGAAGGACACACAACATTGACGAATTGGACAGAACGTCACAATGGACAGCTATAATTTTAAGTTAAACTTAGTCTACCTTGCCTCTGTTATGTATAAATTCTCACAATAACTCCCCGGCAGAAGAAAATCCAAAAATAAATATTTATATATGCCATAACTGCTGGTGTCCCTCAGGGCTCAGTCCTCTCTCCGACCCTGTTTTTAATATTTATTAACGACCTTCTCTCTCTCACTTGCAATCCTATCCATTCCTTTGCGGATGACAATACTCTTGACTTCTCTTATACTTCTTCGACTCCACGACTGACACCCCTAGCTGTGGAGTCTCAACGACAGTGAATGTCAACCGAGCTCAACTCCGACATTGATGCAGTCATCAATTGGGGTGCGAAAAACCGAGTTGAGTTCAATTCGTCAAAAACCCAGTGCTGTCTCCTGTCTTTCAAGCGGGATACTAATGTAGCCAAACTAAAAATGAATGGAACTGATATTGAGTAATCTAATGGCTTGTCAATACTTGGCATGCAAATTACCCCAGACCTTCGCTGGAATCATATGATTTCCGAAGCTGTGAAAAGTGGCGCAAGGTGCTCCGAATTCCTCAAGAAGTGTAAACGTTTTTTCAGTCCTGCAGACTTTGCTACTATCTATTAAGCTTATATTCGTCCCAAACTCGAATACAACTCACATGTTTGGGCGGTAGCTCCCGCAACTTGTTTGAGTTTACTAGATTGTGTCCAGCGTCAGGCATATAGATTGATTGGTGCCCGTCAATTTGCAACCAAATCCCTTCGCTGGAGCACCGTCGGAATGTTAGATGCTTATCGGTCCTGTGCCGATATTTCCACCACAGATGCTCGGATGAAATCTATAGTTGTGTCCCGCCTGTCTGTCAGTTTAATCGTACTACACGAGCTATCTTTTCCGCGCACCCTTATCTTTTAAAATCTATCTTCGGTCGCACAGTGAAATTCAGTAATTCGTGTTGAATGACTTACCTTCCTCAGTGTTTCCATCAAATTATAATTTGTGAAATGTCTTTTGTCTTCAGTTAGACATAAGGATGGTTCCATCCAGAGCAAACGCTGCTAAATAAAAAAGTTTGTAGGTGACAGATTTTACTTCAGCACCACTGCATTAATTGCTGAAAGCTGTTTGTATCGTACATTTCAATAGAGATAATGGGGTAGACAAAAACGTTTCCTGCAACAATGTGCGTAGATATGTGTATGTATGTTACCTTTGTGTAATTTCCTTTATTGCAGATGAAACTCCATCTTTACTTAACAGGAGATGTTTTCAAATAAAAATATATTTAAAAGAATCTTAGCAAAGCTAAGGCGGTCGTACACCATATTTATTGTTGTACTTAATTAGCCCGTTGCATAAAGTTTTCAAATCTTCGACAATAAAATGATGTGAATGCCAATTATAGCTGCCACCTAACGATTTGTGAGAGGTTTCTCTAATCAACAGGGCATTTGCGGATACCCACAGATTTTAGAAAAATTATAAGTCAATTTCACGGTGGCGCATGTCGGATTGTAACTTCGCTCCAACCACAAGACAACGCAAACATCAATTATAGGTACATGCTAGTTACATACATATCTAAAAGTTGTTATTAGGTACTCGTATTTATTCTGTCTTTATAGAACGCATTGATGACTAATAACCAGTTTTGAAACGTGTGAATGAAATTGTTTAAGATATTAAGCAATCACCATCGGAAACGACCTGTGAAGTACTTGTGATCCTCAGGCGTTGGGGTGATATAAGCTTGAACTTGAACCAGTCATGAGTGCAATTACGTATCCGTCAGAAAGGCAATGCAAAAGTGCGTACATTTTATGACAACTACTTCGTGCTGTAATTTTCTTATTCTGGTGAAGCATTGCAGCCTGTTCCAATATATTGAGTAATTTGTGACAAAGGTAGCTATGTACATAAATAGGAGTAGCGGTTCAGTTAGAAGAGAACCCAATTGAACCCAACATGAATTTGTGACGAAACTCTAACCTTAGTCCAAGTTGCTACATACATACGCTGAAAAAAATTTCCAAAAAAGTCACCAGAGAGGTTAAAAATGTTCGCATTTCATTATGACTTTGGAGGCAATCAGAATTGTAAACATATCTACATTTCTACTACTCCAGAAAAATATTTTTTTTCCTTGGGATATGGGTATACATGTATATGTACATATGAGGAGAGTATTATTATAATGTACCGTAGAGCTGCCGAGTTTGCGGGAGCATAACTGCAAATTTACAATTGCCGTACGGGAGGAAATTAGGTTCATTCATAAGAAGAAAGTTAAGTCGGATGTGATGTGTTAGAGGCAGTGAGGTCATGTCCGACATCGGAAGGAGCAGTCGGAAAAGCGGGTTCACAGATTGGGTTCACAGATTGAGACTTCTGTCCGAAATACCTCCAATGCTAATAATTTTAGAGATGAGATGCAGTGAAAACATTATTCAATAATAATATACATATATATACTGTATATGTACTGGAGTACAGAAATTATTGGATTTGCGAAGACATCGCAATTTTTGAGATCGCAAAACTACAGGAAAAAGTTTTGCAAATTGGCCCTTTTTTGAGTTTTAAGTACCTAATCAGTTTGGAAACTTGTCTTGCAAAAATTATACAAATTTTAAAGCATTTAATAAAGAAATCACTTATAAGAATATTTGGCACCTGTAAAATTGTCCCCGGAAAAGAGATAAGTAAGACATAATTATGTAGTTATTTACTGCAGCTAATTAAATAAATATCCTCTAAGCGCATGAAAAATGTCAAACTGCTAAATATTTACATATATATTGTACGTATGTATGTATAAACATCTATGTATGTATGTACACATATATGTACCTATTTAAAATAAATTATCGAACAATTTTAGAAAATAAAAGTGTTTAAATCGTTGCGTCGGCTGTAAAACTGTTAACTGGGCTTAAAGAGTAGTTTTTAATGATAATAACGATCCATTAGCGTTGGACTATAAACAGAAACCAATGTGTACAAAATTTTATCCAACCTGTTCCATTTTTTTTAGCTGGTAAGGTTGTCTGGATAACATAAATTCAAATTTGGGATTATCGTAAAGCCAATGAAGTAACATAAAAAAATTAATGAAATACAGCAAATCAATCAATCATTAAACGAACTTGTTTTATTTAGGTAACAAAAAAAATTGTTTAAATGCTCATATTAACTTGTTTTTCGTTCTACTGAGTTGATTTGTTTCTTGCCTGTTTACAAAAGCTCCTAAAGGGATGAATTTGGGTTTAAGGCTTGCCCAATGCTATGTGACACCAGGTCAATTTTGTTCATATTTGCTTAAAAGATATCCGTTACTACAACCAGTGGCAAATGTACATGTCAAATCCTCTGTATGACACCAGGTCAATTTCTATAATAATATCCTGGAAGATTAGAATTAGTTCCATACAGTGATATGGTAAGTTGTAACTGGTTAGGTTAGAAATTTAAGAAAGGTACACAGATGGAACTCTTCGATATTTTAAATTTAGCTTAAATGTGTATCTACTTTTGTTGTTCGTGCCCAATTGAATTAATTCGAGTCCTTATTCAAAGGTATTTGTGTTCTTCCATTATCAAATATGTCGTGCAATGGTATCCGCTTTCCCAACTAGGGAGAATAGGGTGCATACAAGAGACACGTAGCGCAGGGCTATTGAGAAGGAATCTTGGACTTTGGGGATGAATTGGAGAGAGTTGATAAACTCCTAACACGATGGCGCATAGGCGTTGTTATGCTCTATCCCCCCGAGAAGGGTCAGGACATGAGACAGGCCATATTCAAAGCTCATACTGTATATACGACACCATCGTTAAGGTTGGCATTAAGGTTCAATGTTTTTTATTCACCTGTTTATAGTAATTATTTTGGATAATACATGTTTTCTGATGACTCCAAGGGATAAAACTATAATTTTTTTTAAAGTTATCAGAAATCTATACTTATATTGTAAAGAATCAAAATAATTAAATTAAACGTTTTGTTTAAAACTATCCCAAGCTCTAAGGAGAATTAATTCAACTGTCTTAGAAAACTGTTAACCTTTTGTAAGGAAACATACATATGTATGTATGTAAACTTTCGTTCATTTTTGTTTGCGTAAAAAAACGATCTTATTTTATTTGTAAGTAATTTTCCAAGCTAGACGTAGAAAAATTAATTTTTTTGGGCAAGAACCGATTGAAACTTTTAATTTAGTTGATACTTAAGGAAATATTAAACTTTTATCTAAGAAGCATTTCTCTAAATTGTAATCGACTTTCTTCTCTCTGTATGAAACACAAAGTCAGTCAAAAAACACAAAGATTTGCATAAGCCAGAGCACATCCCTGCATTCTTTGTGGTGAATCATGTTCAGCCCGCTGATCTTTGAACTCTTAATACTTTGTCACTGTATTATGGCTTTATCTGTGGCCGTTCACCAAACGATTATCTTATAAGGATTGGTCTAAACGTAGACACTTAAATCTAGTTGATTTTCTTCCTACGATGTTCCTGCAATGTACTTTAGCCATTTTAAATAAATTGTGAATTATTGGTTTCCAGATTGTTATCCAAAAACATGACCAGTTTAGTTTTGTGGAAGCTTACACATAGTCGACAACTAGTGGCCCATTTGAAAAGCTTATGAAGTGTATTTAGAGATAGTTTTTCTTATAGTTTCGCTTGCTTTTCGTATACTTTCATAGCAAAATCAACTGCCTTTGTCAAATTTGTTATAATTTAAATTCACGGTTTTTGAATAACATTATATTTCAACAAAATATTTAACATTGCCACACCTATTTCTCTAGAACCGAGTATCTACGTACAAATGAAGATAAGGAATAGGGTAGCCTTCTGTACGTTATTTTTCCTTTTTGTTTCCTACTTTTCAATATTATTCTTGGTCGAGGCGTTTAATTGTTTTATTATAAGAGCAATAAACGTGAAATAATATTAAAATAAAACATTAATTAACTAAGTTAAAAATAGTACGTCAAAAAAAATCAGTTAAAAGGAAAAACTAGTGTAACAGGTCAACACAACCACGATTTTTTCCACTTTTAATGGTTTTAATGACAGCCTGTTTTTTTAGTAATTTTAAATTTATTCAGTCTATTCTACCGTTCTTGGTGGCAAAAACCACCTAGTCAAATCTACTCCTAAATTATTGTGAAGTACTTAAAAGCCCCAAACGACCCTTGTTTACATTA
Source organism: Blera fallax (assembly GCA_946965025.1). Lineage (NCBI taxonomy): Eukaryota > Metazoa > Arthropoda > Insecta > Diptera > Syrphidae > Blera > Blera fallax. Next base: position 66,299,547 of record OX337244.1, read on the forward strand.
GCTCTTGCTTTATGAACTTCCAAACAAGGCCCTCTTTCTAATAAAAACATAGAAAATGAACCACAAAACAGTCTGCTTTCAATTGAACATTTGTAATCATTTTAGGAATTCATATTCTCTTACTTTCACGGAAAGTTATCGGGAAAGACATTTTAAGAAATTGGGCGAATATTATTGAACTGCTGCTGACACAGATTATAAAAAAAACTTACAAATGAAATTACATCTTCTATGTGTACTAAAAATATAACTCCTTTCTTTTTCCCGGAAGATAGAAGCATTAACCAGTGCACAGAACTTACAGCTTTGACTTGCGAATTCCAGCTTATCTCAACAAAATGAGATACAGACAGTGGAGCCAAAGAATACAATATCATCGGCGGAGAGCCACATCTTCAAGAAACATCTCAAGTGCGTGGGTCACAAGGCAATGAACGTCAGCGCTGCCCTTGCTCGAATCGAGCGTAATACAGGAGGCCCAAGGCACAGTTGAAGAGTACTTTTGACAAGAGTAGTAGCATTTATTATTCTGTACGTACCAATCTGGGCGAAGGCAATGGCTATTAGTGCAAATAGGGTGATTATTACCTGAGTGTACCGAATATATGCACAGAGTGTGCCTCAAACGGCAAAAACCATCAGATGCCACTAAGACTGAACTGCATATATGTAAAAGCAAAAAGAACGCTGGAATATTTCCAAAGGTATACACTTACATATACCACAAATCCAGTCATGGATAGAAAGACGGTACGGTCGAGTAGGGTATCATCTAACCCAGTTGCAGTTGTGGATGCTTCCACTCATACCCGCATAAATAAAACACGATAAAAGCCCTTACTGCCCACAATGTATGCATCGAAAACGCCGAACATGTGCTTTTTCAATGTCACAGTTTCGTAAGGGAGGGAAGCATTGAGGCACAAACTAGACGTGCTACCAACTCCGAGAACATTATTTGTGAAATACTTAACAGAAAGGGGCTTGGAGTGCATTTGCTGAAAATGAAAAGGATATTTTGAGCACATTAAGAGCACTAGAACGTGCGAGAACGGAGTCAAATCCGAATAACAGTTATTAGAAATGCCAAAATGGTCAAGAAGAAAGTAGGGGTAAGTAGGTAAAAATCTCTTCCCCATGACCTAGAGTCATAATTGTCCGGGATAGTCAAGCTGCAATTAAGGCCGTTGGCATCACATTAGATCGAAAACAATCCCCGTATGCCGACAAAGTATAAGCAGAGTATGTAGCACTTATAAAGTCACTCTCTGCTGAGTTCTTGAACGTAGTAATATGGAAGGGAACTACCACGGAAACGGTCAGCATTAAGTAAAGAATTTACCCATACATCGGTAGGTATTCCTATTGGTGAAGTAGAAAGGAAGCTAGACCTTCAAGCTAAATAAAAGATCAACACCGCCTGGGCAGCCAAAGGCGATGTATCATATCTCGCAGCTTATAGCTAACTCTGACCGAAAAAAGGTTCAAAAGTACATATTTTTTCAATGATTAAAAAAGAAACCAGTATCATTGTAAGAGTACTAACTAGGCGTCAACTTACCTGTTCACAGCAGGATCTGTCATGACACAAAAGAAATCGAAACGAAGTACTTTCTGTGCGATTGCACCAATCTACAAATTCGCCACTTTCACCATATAGCAAAAAGACATTTTGAAGAGCTAGAGAATCCAGCATAAGTTCCACTATGGAATATGATATGTTTCGTCAAAGGCACAAGTTGGTTTGATTTAATACGACCCGAGAAGCAGCCAAATTAGAGGCGGTACAACAATTTGTAGGGAATCACAATGGAACAAAATGTCCCAGTGCAGGCACCATATAAGGTGCACTTTCCTCGGTATACTAAGGATAGTTTTCAATATGCGTATTATTGGGGTATTTCCAATACATTGAGCAAAGCTGTGGATTACCGGCCCATTAGTATTTCAAAACGATAGAAGTGCCTCCTTGTTCTCCCTTAAGACTGGGAGACAAAATACAATATATCATCAATTTCCTCCAAATTGCATAAGCTTCATAAAATAGTCAAGAATTTCTCCTCCTCATCTATCGCATTGATATTACCCAATGGAGAAGGGCTAATTATTATTAAGAAATACCGCTCTTTCACTAATGTTGACTCCAATTTGATCACAGCCCCTGTTTGTTCACTGATGCTAATGACACCGGTAGATTAAAAATTCATATCGGTAACATATTAGTCCAAGGTTGTACCTAAATATGTGTTTTAACATGATGACATCAAAGGAATTGTACAGGTACATGTGTAACTACCAATCAAACTAGCAATAAATAAATCGTTGGCTAAATGACATTTGCATGTTACACATCACTTTGCATCTAAATATTGACATGTTTTACCGGCATAAACACAGGTTTTAAACACATGAGAATACTATGACGAGCATGTGTCTAAACTTAGCTTCCTTCAGTTGATTATTTATCTTTTTCTCATCGAAAGTGTTCAATCAATAATTAAATATGCATGCATATTGAGACAGATCTCAATCAAATTGTTAAATCGTATATTAATATTGATTGCATCCGTTCTTGACATTGCCGGCGACTATTAACCTTGGCATCTAAAATAAATTACCAAAATTTATGTTGCTTCAATATAAAGCGCGATCTCTTTCATTATTATTCAAAGCTGTGATGACTTATCAGAAATGTTAATTTTGAACCAGCTTTTACGTACTTCCGGCATACGGATATTGGGGTTTCATTTAGGCGAATTTCATGTCATGGAAGAGTAAGTTTTGAATTTCCTATTTCTATTCTGGTGTTCTTGACATTAAAGTGTGGTTATGCTTGTTTGACAGCCAAGTTTAATCACTAATAACTGGCCTGACCTTAACGCAGAAAACCTATTTATTTAATTACCAGTAATCTTAATCTTACTCGTAATCTTAATCTTTCGGTTTTAATCAAATGCAATTATGAGTTTGAATGGTAATTTCACGGAAAACAATTATTTAATGACAAAAGTTTTCGATTTGTATCTTATGTGTTTCGATTGTGAAACAAGTTACATTTTGTAGTCTTACATTGTGGTGATGACGTCGAATGACCCGTATGTGAACATAATGCCTAATGCTAAGAAAAGAGTGGTTTCCGTGGGAAAATTGGAACGGAATACCTGACGACAATGTGTATGATTTGTAAGTTGCAAAAGTATACTCTGTATGCGATAAAATACAGTAACGTATTAGCTTTATAAGCATAACACAAGTAAATACATTTTTCATACCCTTGTTGTCATTATAGGTCAATAGTGGTGTCAATCGTTCTTTTATATACTGCGCCTTATTTCCAAAGTAGATTCAATGTTCTGTATCCACCTGATCCTACTTACATATTATTCTTTTAAACCAATCTAACCCATCAACCTTGAATATCTTTCCGATCAATCAGCCTGACCTTCTTAGTCAGCCGAGCTGAGCCGAGAATATTGAAAGACGAGCTTTTTTGCCTTTACAAATAGGCTTTGGAATGTTAAACTTCCAACCTAGGGAAGGACATAAAATAGGATTAAGGTCGTACAAAAAACATTTGACTATTCCTGCACTAAAAATATGCAAAACTATCGCCTTGGCTAGTAATATTTTTTTGAAACCACTTAATAGTAACCAAAAATAAAAAATTTAGCACCTAGGACGACATGTATGAGCCTACATTATAGCAGCTCTGATAGATGATGCATTTCTATGGCACTCTTCTTATGTTTGCCACTTAAGCTCGTTCTTGTTCGCCAAACATGTCGCAATGTGTGGGCTTTTCTTAGCATTTCCCAACATAACAAGTGCATGTGGGCTACACACTTTATGTACTTGATTGCTAATCACTAACGAAACAATCTCCACTTCGAATCGACAATTAAAAAAGAACCCTTCATTACCAAGAGCCCGTAAAATGGGAAGTCGCATCCTAAAATCAGAACACTAAAATGTATACCACCATTAGGTTTACCTAATAAGCTAAACCATACAACAATCTGTAAAGGAAAAAACTATTTTGGAGATATGCAAACCTTTCTCAATGAGTTACAAGTGTCAAATAAATGCAGCATGGGGAAATACTACCCTGATACCAATCTTCCCAAACATATGTTTAATTGTATACAATGTTGTGAAAATTATTTTGGGGTAAGACTAACATCATTGATTTTAATCTCTGAAAAAGTGTTAAACAAGCTAATGACCAAAGGGACGGAAATAAAGTTAAATTAATGTCAGTATTTCAATGGTCAGTGAACTTTAAAGCCAATCCACACTGAAAGCGTTATACATAGTCAAAAACTACACAAGCAAAAACAAACTTTACACACATAATTTTCGAGTCTATTGAGAGAAACAATTTGCAAGTCACTAACGGCAAAACGAGTCCGCGGAACAATTTCAAGACATGTGTTTACATAAATAGTACTACGCAAATAGCAACCTGTTTTGATTGTAGTCTGAACAAGTGTTCTTCCTGCTTAAATTTTTGTTATTCGGCTATCACTTAAGACCACATTAAAACAATCACGTAGTGCAACAGGTGTTTTTTGGGGGCTAGAGTATTATGAAACATTAGAAGATACCAAAGCAAAATTAAGTAATAAATTTTGAGGAAACCTATGACTGCGCAACAAAAAATGTTTTGCTAATTGAATGTTAGGCCACCAAAATGGAAATCTTTTAGAGGAATAAAAATGTTATAATGAAAAATGATTGCAAACGTATGTATATCGAGTCAGATTAAAAAAAAAGAACTTCTAAAAAATAAAAATATTTTGTAGAATAAATTTAAAATTTGTGCAGCGACCTTCATACATACATACTCGTACTCACATAGTAAGTTTTCACATATAAATTCGACGTTATGACGACGTTTTTTTTAGAATCGGTGTTAAACTCACTACTTCTTCGGTTTGAGAGCATTAAGGCACATTTAACAAAAATCGAGTTTTAAGCCTCTCGCGAATGATTGACAAAGATTTTAGAGTAAAATCTGTCAGGAGAAGGTTTAATATGGTCTTAAGATTGCTGAAGTGATTTTCATTCAATTACTAAACGTGATTGTTAGGGCCTTGAATTTTGTTGGTGTCGTTTTTAAGACTTTCTCGAGTGAATTGAGCAATTGATTGCCTAATGCATCCTTACAACCCCGGTAGTTAATTGCCAAAATCCTGAAAATCTCGGTTCACAACTTATTCAGCATTTCATTACTTCCCATGAGCTAGGTCAGAAAGCTCGTTTCCCTCGATGTTACTGAGAACTAAACTGGAAGCAAAGAGAAAGAGGACAGCAGTCAGTTGTACCACTTTTGAGGATAGGGTAAGCGAAGCAATGGTTGTAGCAAATGGTTCTGATAGTGATTTCACTGTCTGTTGCTTAGATCTTGTTAAACATTAATCACACATGTGAACCTTACATGAATGATTCATTCATGTATTAAAAGGGCACTTTCCGTGAGTCGATTTTTATCACACGTGAGATGGGCACAAATGTGATGAGTCGTCTTGTATTGCATAAAGAGTGGGTGTACGCGTGCGCACGTTCGATGAAATAGTAGAGAAAATACCTTATGTGATAATAATGTTATTACTTTAACCATTTTAAACAAAAATCGAAATGTGGGTCGTTTTGTGCAAAAGCGCGCATACTTGCGATTAAGATGCTTCGCACAAAATGCACACACAGCGGATTGTTTTAAAACAAAATGCAAACTCATGAGTGTGAGAAGTTTCAATACATTTTTACGCTAGCAGTGCTAGTCAATAATATTAATAATAATACTGTCGATTTCATTCTAAGATCAAACAAAAATGTATCACAAATGGGTTGGGTTGTAAAGGCGGATTTAACAGAATAAATTTATTTTATAGTTACCATGTTTCTCTCAACCCCCATATACTCGATTAGTTTATTTTGCGGTAATAGCCAAACACATCGATAAACTGAGCCTGGATTAGTAAATATTTACTAAGTTACCGGCTTAGGAAACCAGAACTCATAAAATTATTGCGTAAAAGTTATTCGTAGCTTACTCCAATGTTTCAAAATGTTCTCGTATTGGTATTATCAGTATCTGACAGTAGAAGTCTCCTTAGAAAAAAAGTTCTGCGATGTCTTAGTGGACGAAGATGTATTAAAAAAAAAAATAATTATGTACATAACAGATAATTAATCGGGCCTACGAAGCTATGACATCATGCTATTGTGTCTTTTCTATTAGAACATTGAATCTACCGCCAAATGATATCAGCGTGGGATATTGACATCAAATGCAAATTTTATGGTTCCTTTTTGAATACAGAATTAAAATTGATCAGAGTGGCATACGATAAATAAGCTAATTTATACCACTAGAAGGTTGGTTAGACATTCTAGAATCGGTAGCACTGCATGTTGACATAAATTGTTTGGTGAAGCAGTGCGTTCTTCTTTTAGACGGGGTTGATGTTGTTGATTACTTTACGGACGCCATACAGCAACACATCAATTAAGTATCTTTAAAAGTGTACCGCGCTCTACAGATATATTCAGTTCTTCATATATTCTTACATACATACGAGTATGTATATCCCTGTAACAGAAAGAATATTATTTGCCTAAAATTATTTTTCTTTTTCATCCTTCGATTGTGGAAAAACATTTACCAATGACTTTGTTTCGAGGGATACCATCGTAAAATAAAATGTATACACTTGGGTAGTAATAGGGATTGCGAGTAAGGGTGGGCAGTCAAGAAATTTTAGTCTTTTTGGGATTAAACATTAGTGGAAGTCGGGAAATTTCTTAAGACACGGCTGCAGACTACTTATAAGACATGCGACTGACTATGACTATATACCTTAAGGACTCTGACAGCCTAACATCCAACCGAAAAATTGGCAGAGTTTGTCTGCTTTGACTTATTTCTAGGCAGCTTTGTTAAAGGTCATTATTTGCCTACATATGTATATCCCTGATTTATTTTTGATTTAGTCATTTCTTTTAATACCAGCAGTGTCCAGAGCTACTCAAGAAGAATGTCCACAAAAAAAGGCGAACATGTAAAAAAAATGCGTCTAGAATTATTATAGATAGGTACATATGTATGCCTTTTTGCATAATGCATTTTTGAAGGAATTGAGAGTATAAAGCATGTTTTATGTATCTGTCTATACACGTTCGATTTAAGGCCACAAAAATCCGGAAAAATATAGTCGTCCCGCAAAACAAGATAGTTTAGTCTTAAACTCAACCTTTTGCACTAAACAATTCAAACTGTCAAGAACTCAGAAGTTATCTCACTAAACATTACCTAGTTAATTCTGCCACACCTTATGCATATTCATGCGTCTTCCATCAAATTTTTATGCCATGATCTTTAATTTTACCAAAGGCAGCTTTAATAATCAATAATCTCTACACAAAGAACTTAAAGGTTACACCGCATAATGCATAATTAAAATATCGAAAGAACGCCAAACATAAACTGCATAGTAAAAAAAAACCAACCCAAAAAACTACTTCTCCGAAACTAAAATTGCTTGAAATTCTAATTCCCAAACATCTTTATTTCAAGGCAATCCAGATGATATAATGTACGTTCTTGTTGCGGTTAACCATGGACCAGCGAGGAAAAAGAAATACACACTCTTATGCGCTTCAACGACACGCGAATTTTTTTTACTCATGGTCGTAAGAACAGATGGCTTGGGGTTTTTACCTACAGGTATCATTTGGGCCTCACGATTATTTTTAATTCCATGAGAAAGCGAATCCACATAGCATCTGATCACAAGAATATTCCTTAAGTCAATGAATTATTTATGATCAAAAGTAATAATAAATTGCAATCTGTCTATTATACTAGCTGACACTATTCCTTTTTTTCACTTCCTCTTTAAAAACAGTTCTGACCTCGGTTAAATTAACATTTTGAAAATTAGATAATGTATTGTTCGAACGACTTGTAGCAAACTGGTTTTCGTTGAAAGTAAAATATATGTGATTAAATAATAATACAAGATACTCTGTGGTATATCAAAAAATAGAGAGGTCAATGAATTTCATTAACAGATCGGACATGGAAGTAACAGCAAATTCAAGATTAAGGTCATGTTAAAATAGTTTTGCTTCACAGAGTAGAGCATCTAAAAATTTTCAATATCCAACTACAGAGATGCACACCAAACCAAGTGAAAGGTGAAAATGAAAATGAAGATGATTAAATATCGTATGGGAATCTTTACAAAAAGTATTTTATTGTACAAGCAAATGACAGAAAGTAAATGAAAAAGTTAGTGTGGAAATGTTTTAGTAACAATAGCCAACTAAATAGGAATATCCTTACCATCGTGATCAACATTCATCTCAATTGCATTTCCAAGAATCGGCAGAGAAGACGGACCTGGGATTTTGTCAATTAATTTCACCAATCTTCCTCTTCTTCTTTTGTAAATAAAAACAAACGCCACAACAATAACACTTAGCACTATTGTAGCTGGAGAAAAAATTGTTAGGTATCTTAAGATTTTTGATAACATCACACTCCCGGTAAATATATTCGACATGATGATTATTTTCACAAAACGCGACGTTTATCACGCACAACACTATTCAAAAATATAATTTTTTTAATAATAATAGAAAAAAGAAACAACACAGCCGGACAATTCGCGAGACGAATGGCGAAAGTCAACTAATAGCAACTCCACAATCGCTCAAAGATTTAAAAGAAGTGCTACAAAGTTTGATTTGGTTGGAGAAGAATGTGCTGACGGTCACCGTATAAAATAAATCGCGTCGTTGGCATTTGTGGAGTCATTCGGGTTCTATCTATCTGCTTCGCACACACCGAGATTTTGTAGACAAATATATGGGCATTATTTGGGACAAATAAAAAGCTCTTTCATGTTAAAACACATGTATGTATGTACCCTCGTAACGAATTAATGGTTGGACAGATTCACATCGGCATGCATTCATACGTACTCGTATGTGTGCATTTTCTTACATAACTAGATACATATGTATGTACATAATGTAGACATGACATTATTACCAAAAATTAGAAAAAAAGTGTATAGGTATACGTAATTAGAATAAATCTAATTAGTGAAGGTGTTTAATTTATTCTTTCAACGATATTTGTACGTATGTATGTATGTATACAACTTAACGTTAGTGTAATTTTTACGACAGCGATTTAGGTGCTTTTTGTCGTTTTGCGTTTTTTTTTTTTTTTTTGAATTTTGTTAGGGCGGATGACTTACTATTATTGCGACAAAATAACTTAATATTGCAGGCTTAAGGTTTTTTTTATTTAACTTTAACAATATTCTTACATTTAGAATATTAAATACGTGTACCATTTTTTTTTTATTTCTTTAATGTTGAATTAAAATGCTATGACATACTAATATACATAAATACTACTTACTTACTTAGGTGGCGCTACAGTTCGGGGTGAACCTGGGCCTCAACCAACAAGCCTCTCCAGTTAGCCCGGTCCTTAGCTAACTGCCTCCAGTTGCGCACTCCAAGTTGGTTTAGGTCCCTTTCTACTTGTGCGCGCCACCTTAGGCGATGTCTTCCTCTACTGCGTTGTCCCTCCGGGTTAGATTCGAAGACTCTGCGGGCCGGAGCATTGGTGTCCATTCGCTCTACATGTTCTAGCCATCTTAGGCGACTGATGCGCAGATTTTTGACTAGGTCGATGTCGCTGAACAGCTCGTAAATTTCGTCATTGAATCTTCTCCTCCAAAGCCCGTCAACGCAAACGGGACCGTATATCTTCCGAAGAATTTTTCTCTCGAAGCGACCAAGGATATCGTCATCCACTTTCGAAAGAGTTCGTGCTTTAGCGCGAAAAAGCAGGACTGGGATGATTAAGGTCTTATAAAGAGTCTTCTTAATCTTTCGAGATAGGGCCTTACTACTCAATTGGCTTCTCAGCCCAAAGAAACAGCGATTGGCAAGAGTTATTCTTCGGTTATGTTATTATCAGAATTAATAGCAGAGCCAAGGTAGACAAAGTCCCCTACTACCTCGAAGTTATAGCTGTCGACTGTGACGTTCGGTCCAATTCGTCGATGCTGTGTGTCCTTTCTTGTCGACAGCATATACTTGGTTTTGCCCTCATTTACAGCTAAACCCATTCGGCGGCTTCTGTTTCGATACCAGCGAACGCACCAGTGACAGCCCACTGTGTTCTGCCAATTATGTCGATGCCATCCGCGTAAGCTAGTAGTTGCACAGACTTTTGAAAGATTGTGCCTCCGGTATTGGCTTGTGAGTTTCGCACAATTCTTTCAAGAATGGCATTGAAGAAGTCACATGACAGCGCATCACCTTGTCTAAATACTTTTTTGACATCGAAGGTCTCGGTGAGGTCATTACCGACTAGACATGGCTCTGTATACCTCGGCTCTATAAATGCTGTCATATGCGACCTTAAAATCGATAAAAAATGGTGAGTATCGATTTGGACTTCTTGGGTTTTTTCCAGGATCTGCCGGAGTGTGAATATTTGATCGACTGTGAACTTTCCTGGCCTGAAACCACACTGATAGGGGCCAATCAGGTTGTTGACGAAGGGTTTCAAGCGTTCACACAATATGGCAGATAAGATCTTGTACGCGATGTTGAGGAGACTGATACCTCTGTAATTGGCGCAGTTGAGGGGGTCTCCTTTCTTGTGAATCGGACAAACGATGCTGAGGTTCCATTCATCAGGCATACACTCGTCTGACCAAATCTTGGAAATGAGTTGGTGTATGCTCTCTACCAAATCATTTCCGGCTGCTTTGAACAACTCGGCCGGTAGGCCATCAGGACTAGCAGCTTTGTTGGATTTAAGCTTGGATATTGCTATCCTTACTTCGTTTTGGTCAGGTGGACGGAAGTTTTGGCTATCATCGTCTATGTTGAATGGCGCATTCTGCCTGACAGCGGTATGTTGGTCTTCATCGCCGTTATACAGTCTGCAGAAAAAGTTTTTCCATATTCTCAGCACCGACTGTGATTCTACTACCAGGTTTCCTTCCTCATCTCTACAGGTTTCCGTATGGGTTTTGTTGGCGTGACACGTTCTTTTTACCTTTTGGTAAAACTTCCGTAGCTTATTCCTGGAGTTTAATCTCTCAATATCTTCGATATTTTCGTGCTCTTTTTTCTTCTTCTAGAGAAGCCGATGCTCTTCCCGTCTCTTACGCTCGTAGAGCTCACGAGCAGCCCTCGTCCTTCTTTGCAGCGCCGCTTTGTACGCTTCCTCTTTAGCTGCATGTGCTTGCCGGCATTCTTCGTCAAACCAGGGGTTTCTTGGTGGTGGTCGACTGAAACCCAGCACATCAGTTGCGGCGTCTCTGATGCCATGTTGGCAACGTTGCCACTGGTCTTCGGCACTTGATGCTGGCGCGGCATAGGAGTCGTGGAGAGATTTCGGGATACGCAATCGGCGAAGATTCTGGCGGTCTCTTGCGATTGCAGCTTTTCTACGTGAAATCTTCTCACAGTTATTCTTCTTTGTGGCGTTCGGGATATCCGCATTCGTACCTTGGCTGCAACAAGGTAGTGGTCCGAGTCGATGTTGGCTGCTTGAAAGGTTCGGACATCCAGAATACTGGAGGCATGCCTTGCGTCGATCGCAATATGATCAATTTGGTTCACCGTTTCATGATCAGGAGACCGCCAGGTCCCCTTGTGGATATTGAGATGAGGAAACCGTGTGCTTGCTGTAGTGACGTTTCGCAAAATCAATCAGCCTGAGTCCGTTGCCAGACGTGGTGTCGTGCTGGCCGTGTTTACCAACTGTTCTACCAAAGATGTCCTCCTTTCCTATCTTGGCGTTAAAATCACGTGCGTTAAAGCACGATTTTAATGTCATATTTAGGACATTGCTCATAGGTTTTTTCGAGGAGCTCGTAAAAACAATCTTTGGTAGTGTCGTCCTTGTCTTCTGTGGGGGCGTGAGCGCATATTAGGCTAATGTTGGCGAATTTAGCCATGATGCGGATTGTCATAAGACGCTCGCTCACGTGTCTAAAGCTCAAGACTTCTTGCCTAAGTCCGCCGCGTATAACAAATCCGCATCCGAATAAGTGCTGTTTCTGTTCTCTGTAGCAATCACCGTAATAGAAGTCACAGTTTTTCATCCTCCTTTTGCCCGGCCCATCCCAACGCACTTCCTGGATGGCTGTGATGTCTGCTTTATAGCAGTCTAGGGCCTCTGCTAATTGATCGGCTGCACGTGGTCTGTTAAGGGTCCGAACATTCCACGCGCGGTCCGAAAATTGTTGTCCTTATTTCGTTTGCCAAGGTCGTCAACAGTAGGGTCATTCCTTTCCGAGGCAATTAGTTGTATCGTAACTATGTTTTTTTTACGCGGTAAGGAAGTTGCCCCTACGCACAACCCCCAACCTGGAGGGCCAGGTCCCTTAATACAACCCCTAGGACAAGGGGCCGGTTAACCCGATGCCAGTAACCCACTTCGGGGATGCGAGTGCTGCCGTTGGCCTATTAAGAGCTCTTCCGCCACCATCTCTTTTTTAAGACCCTGCCTCAGTCCTGAAAGTTCCTTACTGACCTGAGCTCCAAATATGTCGGAGTAGCTCGAGTAAGGCTTCCGCCGGTTTGGCTGTGGACGTCACCGTTGATTCCGCCGTTGGAATTCCTCCGCTGCAGGTCCTCCTTCTGAGGACCTCTTGTTAGACATGTGATCCACAAAGTGCGGGTCAGGTCAGCAAAAGATGCCTCGCCTGGCACACGCGTGCTGGAGTTAAGCCGGCTGAGCTTACGCTGGTCCGAGTGTCCAGCTCCACATGTACAGTCAGACACAGCAAACGCTCATCGTTGGTTCACTATTTAATAGCTATCCAGCAGGCACGTGGAGATGATGATGCGTTTCTGCCCACCATACATAAATACAGCTGCAATAAAAACATGGCACCATAAGGGCGTTAGTAGCCTGCCTGACAGTTGTTGACATACTCTTAGCGGAGCGACGAAGTCGCGTGAGTGGCTAAACTCTGCGGAGCGGAGAAAAGGGTGAAATCCTGTTAGCGAGCGAAGCAAGCCACCTACCTCAAACTTGAATTGAACCAAATTCCTGTCATACAGTCATACGTTTGTTATGGAACAATTGTGTTTGTTAAGTAGTTTGACTTTTAAAATCATAAACACTTTGATTAACTGCTATACGCCCCAAAATTACTCTCCAACAAGACATAAATGCTCTATAATACCTAAATAGAGAAAACTTGGATTCTATGGGGGCAAGCGTTTTTACCCATTCAGAGCGTACACTCTAAGGTGCTTGCTCTACAAGATGCAAGAAGTAGAGAAATATAGGAAAAGTCGCAAAGGCAATACCTGTTTTCTTTCTTGAGTTAGGAAATGGTACCACCTTCTTAACATTGATCCATCATTTCTTGTCGAACCCACGCCGATCATAAGCAAGTTACGTATAACACTTATGCCATGCAACAACAACGCATAAATTTGTTCAGAATTGTCCCAGAGCATTTTCTGGTGAAATGCAAATCAAAACAGTATTCATGAAGATGATCTCGAACCAGAACAAAGATATGAGAAAGTGAATGTGCGGCAGTCGACGCCGCAGGGTCATGTTGTAAGTGCATAATGATCCGTTAGGCGTTAACCCACCAAGCGGGCCATAACAGCTAATTTTGATTCTAAACATTCATATATCTACATATATGTACATATATGTATAACCCACCCAAATGCGTCATATGCCCGTAATTATAGGGTCATAACATAAAATTTTGTAGAAGATAACTTTTGCTCTGTTAACGCCTCGCTTCGCTTTGATTTACTCATTCAATCGGCTAGGTGGGTCATAAGTCAACAATCAAATTATTGTGCGGTCTGTAGAGGCATATACCAATAAACTGTCATCTTAAAATGGGCCGAAAGGTTGTCAAGGTTGTGAAGAGAAGCTGTACGACGAACTTTTAGTTGGACTATTAAGCAGTCATGAATGTTTATAAATAATATTTTATTAAAGACATTAATTTTTTTCATTATATTGAAACATTGGGACATATTTATAAGAAGTCCAGTGCAATAATAAGCATAAAGAAAAGCTACAGTATATTCAAAAAAGATCAAATGATACCCCTTCTAGTCCATTCCTATGAAAGTATGCGCAACATTGTGGAATCATTAATCATAGTATATATTCGCGAAAGCTGTTATTTAGACTTTTATTAGAATAAAGTGGGCGTGGCTGTCAATATTTCTAGCTAAATCTGATGACATTCTAACAATAATAGTTAAATTCTCACATGCTAGTGAAATAAAGGAACAACAACAAAGCCAAAAGGGTATGGAGAGCTACAGTTAATATTTTAATATAGTGCCCGACAATGGTCAAATATTCCAGTTAAAAATCTTACTAAGATTCCTCGTTATATGTTTATCCGTTCTGACCATGAATTAACAAACTTAGTCAGCTTATCTCGTAAGTGTTCGATTCTATCGTTATTCTTTATCGTAGTGGCCAAATTATGGCTTCCTCCATTGATCAGTGATCCAAGAAAAGAATTGCAGACTTTCTGGCGTCATTTTGGTTTACATGATATCCTGTAACTGTTTTCTTCTGCGTATCCTGTAAATATTTCCACCCGTATCTCCATCAAAACAGCAAAGTCGTTGTAGTAGTCGTTAGACTAATCAGCAGTCGCACTCTTAGCTTTCACAAACTCAATTATACTTTTCTTGCGATGGAATGTTTTTTTTAATTCCGAATTAGCTAGTGTGGGCCCGTGGCTCAGTGGTTAGTACTTGGACTACTGAGCGGGAGTTTCGAGAATCCCAGAAAACACAAAAATATTAACTTTTCCGCAGTGCTAGCTATTTCTCGCGAATGTCTGACAAACGTCTGACAGAAATAACTGTCATGAGGAACTTAATTCTTTATTTTTATGATTGCGAAGGGTATTTTCATGCAATTTTTTTGGCTGCATTTTTAACCGTTTCAATTCCTAGATTACTGTGTAGAACAGCATTTTTATATTTTGTCATCGTTACCGCTTCTACTTATAATTCTTTAAGAGTCAATATCTAAACAATATTTAACAAATCCCAAAGCAAGACCCAAGCTATACTTTGTTTGATAAGCTAAGGCAGGACATGCATGAATGAAGAAGAGGAGGAAACTATCCCTCACCTTCTTTGTTTCTGCCCAGCTCTCTCGCGTAGAAGAAAGCTCCCTATTACAACGAGATAGGCGACCTGATGAATATTGACATTAAGAGCCTCCTACGCTTTATAAGAAGCTCAAATTAGTTTTAACGTGTAGGTAGAAAGAAATTTTCTTGGAGACGAGGTTTTCCGATATTCTCTCCCGAAGCCTTTTTACTTCCTCAGCCAGCATATCTATGACGTAGTTGCTGAAGCGTACTACCATATCCTCAGCTGTACTTACTTGGATCTCTTTGTCACTCATCATTTCATAGAGGAGTTCCTCGTCAAAACAAGTATCATCCTATCCGGATTCGAAGCTTCGATGCCTTTTAGGATTTGGATCTCTTTTTAATGTTATCTCACAAATTACGGCTTATAGGTACAGTTTCGATGAAACTACATACATATATGTATGTATGTGTGTTCAAAGGCTTAAGAAAAAGTACCTTAATGGCATTCTTTTCAAGTTTTCCGTAAAAATATTGCAAGGTCATGTGCATGTTACCATTACTCACTTTTGTGAAAATAATTTATGTGCCGGTTGATCAAAAGTACGCACGCCCCCTTTATACTAATGTAAACTGAATAACTACAGGTATAGTAGTTATTTTTATGCAATAAAATGAGGAAACCAGCAAAACACCTTTTCCTTTTTCGGCGTAAAGTCTTTTCGTCTTTGAAGCTGATTAAGATGAAAAGACCTTTTTTTCTTTATTTATAAAAATAATGTTTCCACTTTATATTTGTCGAAATTGTTCAATAAAAGTTAGATATACCATATCAACATTGATTAAACAAATTGTTTTGATGTTAACCAATTATCCTTGGCCAAACTATTGGCAATTCCTTTAATTAAGACTTTCATTAATTATTTCAACCAATTGGAGCCTATGTAGGCACACTGGCACTTTTTGTTCTCCTTCCCATATTGCAAGTTATTTCGATGTTATCTGGAAATGCTTTCCCTTCTTATACTTGTGGATACCTTTGGAGTCGTACAAATATATCGAAGTCTTCTAGAACTAGTAAAGAGCAGAGATGGATCTTCAATTTTATCTTAGATACAAGAGGTTTAGGTACCGGCGTGAGGTACATCTTTATGGACCTATTTTTCACCACAGCTTTCATCATCCCATCTCATAAGCTTTGATTAAAGTGAGAACATTTATAAAAACGGAGAGTGTTTCCTAATATCTGGTTTTAGTTTTATTATTCTTTTGCTAGAACTACTTAGATTTTCCATAGATTAAGGATAATTCCCGTTTGCTGTTAGCTGACTGCTTTGTTGGCTTGTTCATGATAAACCGGCTTATTCCAAAAGAAAGGAAATGTTCTATTATGTGCTCCAAAAAGTCGTTACAAAATTACGGATGGCATACAATCACATTTTTAAGTGACGAACCATACGTTCACCGAAGACACGATTCGGCCTATGCATTACTAAAAATATCGGTTGTCAGGATCCCATCATATTGTTGTAAGCTCCGTGCTGAAAACAAAAATTCACTATTCAGGCGGATTGTGAACAAACTATGGGGCTTTATTATGCTGACAACAAGAAGAGAGTAGATAGAAAAAAAATTCGAGAAACAAAGGCCTCGTTAAAAGGGGCCCGTTTCACCGGCGCGTTGTAATACACAGGAATACATATGTATGTACGTACATATCCCCCGTCACACAGAGCGCGTTGAAAACGTGGCGGTGAAACGCGGCGCGTTTGGATTGAGTTTGCATTGCATCGTGTCCTAGATTGAATTTGTTTGGGATTTTTGTTGTTATACATGACTTGTGGAGAATTCATATTCTTTATTGTACTCGAATCTCGGCTCTATGGAAATATTAATTGAAAGTGTAAGAAATTAAACATGTCTTTACGATATGGGTGATAACAACTACAAAAATACAGTTTTGAAGGGCCATATCTCATCCCTCAAAACTATGTATATTTTTATGGCGCAGGGTCATAAGTCCACAGGAAATTTCTTGTGAACTTCTGACCCATCGATTGTAGTCTTATGGCTCACTAAGGTGGGTCATAAGTCCATGATTATTAAAAGTTGTTATTTTCGTATGAAAACAAAAATAAAGTGGTTTTCATTCATAAATTCTCTCTTACATTCTCTTTTTCTTGAGCTATAATTCAGGAGCGGATAGACATAAAGTAATTGTGGGCTTATGACCCTACGCCTATTTTTATAGCCATTGCAAAAGATTTAAATGAAAACAGTAAGCATAATACATATAATATTTCATGCGACACAGTCGCACAATTTATTTATATATTTATTTACAAATAATCATTATTAAAATAAGATACAATTTTTTCTCGTATTTGAAATGTATTCAATCGTATTCAAGGTATCAGTAATGGTAATAGTTCCCCTTTTTTTTTTTTTAAATAATTATGAAGAGCACATACCGCTTCTACAACATGCAATGCAGTTTCGACTTCACTTTCGATAGGTGTTCCACTTTTGTGCTAGAATACCAAAAGTGATCTCGACAACACGTCGTGCTCGACAAAGTCTTTTATTAAAGGTTTTCTTTCTTTCGTCTATCACGGATACTGTTTTGTGAAAAGAACGCATCAAATACTTTTGTATGTAAACCATACCCTTCGTCACCTATAAGTACGTGTGGCACTGGATCATTGGTTCCTGGTAGTGGATTTTAAAAATTCGTAAAATTTGGAATTCTCAAATATTCCGTTATCACTTTGGCGTCCATAACTACCAATATCCACAACAATGAATTTATAAAAGGGAAGAACAACAGCCAGTAAGACAACAGAAGAAAAAATTTTGTAGCAGATGTAATTCGATCCACTGTTGGGAGGGCATTTTACAGCTACATGTTTACTACAAATACTACCCACACAATTGGGAAAATTCCACATTTGCCTAAAGCCAATTTCTGCAGTTTTTCATGTTTCGTCCGTAGGTGTTGGCAAGTATATTCGCTGTAAAGTGTCCAAATTTCTCTGCAGATTTGGTTTACGATACTTCCTACTGTTGAACATCCGAACCTATAGGAAAATGCTATAGTTTGATAGGAATCTCCTGTTGCTAAGTATCTGAAAGATAAAAAGTAAATAAAGGTTTTGAGTCTTGTTTTCAGGCTGATGCAACCGCATATATAATACTAGCGACAGTGGGCATCCTGCAGGAAGCGTTAATCTCTCGTTTTGGCGGTTTGCACTGGCTCGGAAGATCGCCCGATTTGACCATCTCAAAATTCTTTCTTTGGAATTTTTTTTTGTAGTCACGGCTTATACGAACAACCCACATAACTTGGCAGTTCTAAAAGCTAACATCCGGCAAGAAGGGAAAAATTTATCTGCAGATGTCTTTATCAGAAAGTCATAGAAAATGCTATGGAATGAGTCCCACTGAGCACTGGCAGCTAGTGAGAACTTGTATGCCACCTTACTTATGGGAATAGAAAGCTCATAGATCTTTAAACATTAATTTAAAATGAAGTTACATTTAAAGCCCACTTCTATGCTTTCTTCTTCTCGTAAAGGAAAACGACTTATCTAAAGGTGTCACTATTCAAATCTCTAACAAATTTAAATATCTGGGAGTCAACTTGAATAGCAATCTTCTCTATTCAAAACATAATAATTCAAAAGTAACCAAATCACTGTCCGCCTTCTGGCAGTGCAAACGTACATATCTTTAGCGGGACATGGTGTGGAATAAGCTTTCTCGTAGACGCGTCACTGCTTCTTTTGCTAAACTTTCAAGAATGACTTGTCTCGCGTTCAAGGTCCTATCTCTAGTTTTCTTGGCCCTACTTCACTTTAAACGCACTACGAATAATAAAACTCGGCCTTTAAATTTTATATTCATTTGATTAGGTAGAGTGAACTTAAACTTGAAACTACATGAACCAGTAAAACAAATTATAATACTCGGAAAGATGTGATTCAAGTCGTTTCCATTGCAGTTATGTAGCTCATTTGTAATATGAACTTCAATATGTAAGTAAATTGTATTAAGCAAAGAGTAAAGCTTGGCAGAGCTGCATGTAATTCACATCTATAAATTACACAACTCAATGAATCCACAATTTTAAAATTCTTAGTTAGGTTTTCGCTAAATTTTTATCTGTATATAAGTCTTTGACAAATACTCGTACATATGTATGTACGTGCATACATATCCCTACCGAAAATCCACATACTTAACAACATTAACGAGGTACAACAGCTTACTGTTATGAGTGACCACTGAAAATTAGATACCCTCAGCAATGCTAATTCCGTGCCAAATTTTATTAACGAACAAAATTTTGAAAACATGTGCTTTATGCATGAAATTGGTAGGTAATATATGCATTATAAAGCTTCATTGATTTCCGCTTATATTTAGGAAGCTGCTTCTACGATCAACGACCTTGGTCAAATTGAATACCCAATGAGATAAAGTGAGAAAGATTGTCTATTCTCAAAAGTCGCGCTTTCCACTCGCTGAAGTAATCATGCAAACTAAACTAATTTTATAACATCTTGCGTAATTAGAAGTGGGCGAAATAATAACGACATACATACCTGTATAGTGCTAATTACATCAGGTTTTGCGAATGCAACCACTTTTAACTACGCAAACGTCACATTCTGTATTCATTATGTGAACATTACATTATTTCGGGCACTAGCCCATTACTACAACTCATCACTCCCTGTTTCTGGTAACGTCAACATATTTGTCTGTCAATACCCACCTCCCCAAACCAATTGATTATATGTATATTTTGAAAGCTGTACGGTCAAGTCCGCAAGCTTTCAATTCAGTTGTTTGGCATGGAGTACTCTCCCATTCATGAGGAATACCAGTTTTTTTTTTTTTTTTTGATATAATGTACCTCGACCTTAACTTCGTCACTTTTTTTCCGTTTTAAGGTTTTCTTCGTTTTAGTGAACGTGCAGTGCTCGGATTGCATGAACTTGCAAATTCAATGTAGATTTGATCTTACACGTGAACGTCGCGTTATACATACATACATATGTATGTACATGCATACTATGTACAGAGGTATCTAGATATGTACACATGTATGTACTTGTTTGTGTTTTCTTTCGATTCTCTTTTCCACTTGACGATGATTGATGATCAAATTTTACGACTGGAAAGTATCCCGTGACTTTTTGTATTTGAATCCAACTTAATGCAGTGCAAGCATTCTGCAGGGAAAACTTTTTTACTCCAACTTTACTTTTTACGTAAGTAAAATATCTGGTTTGTCGGTTTTCTAATTAAAAATAACAGAGAGGAATATAAATGTAGGTACATCTTCACCAAGCAAAAAAGTATGCCATCTCATCTTATTGGAAATTTATTAAAATACGAAAAAAATTATCTGTTCAGAGCGAAAAGAAATAAAATTAGTAAAAACGTCTAATAAAGATTGGTTCAATCTCGTATCGTTCAGGATAAGATTTTTTGTGTTTTCCTACCATCGCATCGTCTGGATTTGCCTCGATCACCCAAGTTCTGCATTTTGAAATGTATCTAATTTCAGTGGTGGTGTGCGCGTACATAGTGAAGCAATTCGTGCCCAAGAATGGAATGCTATCCTGTCGCTAATGGGCAAGGTCTGTAAAATTTGTCTTATTCTGATCCTTGCATATCGTCTCCGCAAGGATGGACTGCTCTTTTCGAACTCACAAAACAATAAACTACAACATCCTGACATAACGCAACAAACACAATTATAAATTTCAGGCGACGACCTAAGGTTTAACACAGTTCGTACTGAAAACATCTCTCTCTTCGTTTAATTTTCTGTACATCGACGAGACAACCTTGAAACGTAACTACAAAGTTTTGCTGAAAACAGGATGACAAAATCTATGTACTCCCCAGCTCCTAGTACTTCTTTTATTACCTCAAAGCGTTATTGACCAGAGAAAACCAAAGAAGATAGCGACTCATAAACACAAAGGGCGACAATTCTCGCAACCGCTGCATGAGAACTTCAGGTGGAACTATTTAACGTAAGCTCTTAGCGCCCAAGACAATAACGCCTAAATCAAAAATGCCGTAAAGACAAATACTCCCTGAACAACTTGTTATTGCAAAAATGACGTCAATTTAGGCGATAATATATTGAGTTTATGTTATTACATGTTAATGTTATTATGTCGTTGCATTGCGGTGAGAAGATCAAATACAAATACTTGACGCAACAGACAGTATGTGGTACAAATAATCCCAGGGCCTTGGTTCTCGCGACTATTCGCGTTGTGCGTGTAATATTTTTTTACCATTTACCATTTATTCCTTTACTTTTAGGCGATGCTATGTGTCTCGCAAAGCTTGGAGCTTAGTACTTGCAGCTTAGAGCTCTTTTTTGAGAGCCGTAAGATCTGGGCTTTAAGATCTAAGTTCAAGGTCTCAGGGAAAAATATTAAAGAGCATAAGCCTTAGAGAATTGAGGTTTTAGCTTTGAGCATTGCAGTGTTAGCTGGACGAAGCAGCTATCAAACCCTTCGCATCGATTACTATATTGTCCAAACTAATGAGAGAATACCGAAATGAGCCTTGTCGATTCAAGGAAACCCTAATTTGGATTCCACTGCATAGTGACGCTGACAAAATAGCCAGACAAGGGTTAAACCACCCCTGTTCACTTGTAGAATTAGTTCACATTCCACTGGAAGCAGTGAAGGCACAAATCTCCAATTTTGGTTGAATAAGGCGTCAGCCTTATCATCGTCAGACATGACGATGTCATGTCTACCAACTTGTCATCAAACTACAAAAAGACAAAAAAAAAACGACTTCCTAAACAGAACGCATAAAGACATCGCCAGAATAAGAGCGATCGCTCTGTTGGTTTCATTTTGAAAGTACTATTAGAACCACGCCAATCAATATTTTTCAATGATTTGTGCGTTAGTAAAGGTCATAGATTTTAGCCCTTAGACATTTAGTCCTAAGCTCTTAGCAAAACTTAAGTTGTAAGCCGTGACCAAGCACGCGAAGCGATTCTTCGAATCTAACCCAGTACTATCTCGCCTAAGGTAGCACACACAAGTAGAAGTGGATCTCAACCTACCTGCAGTGGGTTACTGGACTAACTGGAGAGGATTGGTAGTTGAGGCCCAGGTTCAACTGTAGCGCCACCTAAGTAAGTAAATACAAGTATAAGTAAGTATAACCACTTTGTAGTCAATCTTTCCGCTAGGTTCTTCTTTTGAGTGAATCTTTCCTTAAGATAACAAAATGTATTATAAATTTCTTTTGTGAATAGTCCCTGACTATTTCACATACAAATTTAATATTTGCCTAATCGAAATCTCTACGTCCTTAAGACACACGTATCTTGCAGGTACTTCTAGTCGTGCCGTGGCCGGCTACTCGACAGTCTCAACCCCCGAGCTACATATATCCTCTACCACTATGGAAAAAGCAAATTGCTAGGAGACCACCCACAACCTCGGATAAAGACGACTTAACTGTGGACGATCCCAGCAAACTGAGGTTTGCTGAAAATACTTTTACGTTTTATTCCGCATAGGTACCTACTCTTTTTCCGTTCGTTAAGACGAATTTACTTTTCTTATTTCCAGGGTATGCAAAAGATTAAAAATAATGCACTTGACATAAAGCAGCAAAAGTTATGGCTTTGTTTGTATGATAGCATTGTTAAAATAACTGTGCCAAGGACTGTACATGTGTATGTATGTATGTACATATTCCACTAGAGTATTTTGATTTTAATTGCTAATTATTTCAATACGGAAATATTAAAGCTTGACCCGGAATTGTTTTTTTGTCTTTTTTGTTTCAGAATCATCTGAAGCTACATGCAAGGCTTTTTAGCAACAACCAAAAATTAAGTTAAGATAAATGAGTTAACTAAGAAGGTAGAGGGGAACTAGCCATATGGCAGTTTTACATATGTACATGCATTGAAAAGATTAACAATTTTATATTACATTTTTACAATTTTTCAAAGATGTTTGGAAAGACGAGGATGGGTCAAGAGTTCTTGCAAAGTTGGTATTTCGTTTTTGAAGTGTTCCCTTGTCAGATCGCAGGTTTGTAGTACGTGGTGCATAGTGCGGCTTAGATTGCAATTGGAGCATGATGGCGAATTTTACTTTTTATATAAATAAACTTAATTAAATAATTCGTGTCCAAGTCTTATCCGGCAGAGCTGAACTGATTGTAGTCGGGTTAAAGAATCATTGTAGAGGACGGGGGCTAAGGAGGGTTTATGTGTCTTCAAAAAAGAACTAGATTGGTTCCAGCGATTGTTTGCTTCCTCGTTGTTGGTTGTCGCAAAAGGTGGTGTAGTGTACACTAGTGGCAACCTAACAGCTTCACGAGCTCCAGCATCTGCCTTTTAATTTCCAGGTATACCCGTGTGTCCAGGTGTCAATATTACGTGGATCCTCGGTGAATTGGAGGAGATGATGGCCCGAATGAATTCAATGGCAGTCCTACTCGTAATCATGTTTGCGAATTTGAACGCTTCTACCAGCGCCATCACTTCACCAACGAAGGCATTTTGATTTGGTGTGGTGATCTGTTGAAACAGCATTTTATCAGTCTCACTGTCTAGCCTGTAGATGCCTGTAGCCTGTAGATTCGTATGTTCCTGCCGACAATAGTTCATTGAACTTTTTCCTATAGACTATTGCAGGTGTATGATCTTTTAGCGTAGTGCTTAGGGAGGTGTTTATTAATATATCTTCATGATCAAGGATCCAGCAGAGTCGCTGCGTTAGTGCGTTGCAAGAACCTTGAGCTCTTGTCTTCAGTACTTTAGATTTTATTTCTGAAGAAGATATCGCTGCCTGGCCACCTCAATATCACGGGGGGCTATTGTCATTGCTAGGGCCGCTGCTTGAAAAACGGTACTGTTGTTTGAGAGTCAAACTGATTTTGACTTGCCCAGCGAATCTGAAAAGATACGTTCCCTTACACCAATGTTCAATGTTCATCTTGGACCCATCAGTGTAAACTTGATATTTTTCCATTTTCATTTCTTCTCTGCTCGGATAGAGACTTGTTTTTTTTTTTTTTTATATAATTTTTTTTTATAATTTACCCGCACTCAAGGGGTTATGAATACCCTTTTACATGTTTTCACATGGTGCGGGCGTTGGAAAGATAGATAGAGAGAGAGAGAAAGAGAAGAAGGTCGTAAAAAGTCTAGTTTTTGCCTACATACTGCTGCAGGATCATAGTATGGCCTGATGTGTTCGGTCTTTCAGGGTTTTTCCAATTGAGCCAAGGACGCAATGCAACACTGTCTCCATGATTTTGCCCTTCATGTAGGCATGCGGCGCTGAAGATACATCTTCAAGGCGAAGCTTGCTACGAATATTGACCTTTCATAAGATTTCGGGACAAAGGAGATAAGACTTATTGGTTCAAGGTCTTTTGCGGTACTATGGCTTGCTTTACCGGCCTTACATAAAAGACAAATTTAGTATGTGTCCCTATCTGGGACTACTAAGGAAAAATTCTTTAATTAAAGGAGCGATTGTAATTACATTCTTTTATAACATAACCCGGAGAATGCCACCCAATTTTGGTAATTCATGAGAGATTTAAAAGAATATAAAAACTAGCGGGTACCCGGCGTGCGTTGTTGCGCAGTTGTGGGTACAGGACCAATTTCGCCCAACCTTCGCAGAAACATTTTCGAGCCAATATTTCCTAAAAATTTGAGCTCAATCGGTTCGGTGGTTTCGGAGTCCATAGCATACATTCAAGCATATTTAGGTACATTGAGTTATATATATAGATGCCCGGATTTCATCAACAATTTATTAAATTTTACAGTGAAGTGATTTTGTTCTTTGCTTTTTTAAGCCAATGAAGGCCACCGGATGACCTAAAATGTAACTTTCCTCCAAAGAAATTTTGAAAGTGCACTTGAAGAAAATTGGCTGCCAACTCTAACTGATTTATGCGCGTTTTCAAACTCGGATGTGGTATGTATGTTCATACATATTTCTACTTTTCGTTTTAGCATGCGAATATGACATATACAAGCACACTGTTAAAAAAAATTTATCACGAAACGTTAGTGAAACAGCATACAATTTAATTGGTAGATAAATTTGAGTTTCTTTTAGTGCATGTTGGTGACCTTGTGTCTTTTTCTTCATGTTTCCAGTGGACAAAACATTATTATCTTCTAAATGCTCAAAAACAAGGTTTTCGGACTCAGTGAGTTATTGGCTTTGTTGTCACAAAAGTAGTTTCTATCATTAGATGTAAATATTACGAAGAATACGGCAAAATGAGCGTTACCTTCCCCGGTATGAACAGTAATTTAGGCTTGGCTGGGACACAGTCATTGTACTGTGCCTTTATGAAGGTGTAACGAAGTTACAAAATCTCAAAAGGCACTTGGTATTTCTCGGTTACCAAGTAATGTGGGACTTAAATGTCACTAATAATATAAAAAAATACCTCCTTACTCAGGACCAATCTGTGTAAGATAAAATCGACGAATGATTTTTTTTCTTTCTTAAGTATTTTCTTTTAGCTCTAGACCATTTCCTCATAAAATTGCTTCTTCTCAATCTCCAGATATTGTTAAGAAAATATCTCGGAGTTGTGGTTTTGCAGTCGCTATTTGTGTGACACACCATGTTTATTTGTAGGTCACGGTGCAAATCTTATACATAGCATTTCTTATATACTAAGGGGCACTTATAATTTTGCGAAGGACTTTGTTTGGAATATCTGTATAAATTGGTTATTTGTTTTCTTTGTACGGCACAATATTTGGATGCCGTACGTCCAAACAGGCTTTAATACTGCTTATGTATATAGCAAAATTTTGTTGTAAGTAGACCTATGTATGTGAGTCTATTCCCAGTTAGTTACCAGTACATTTTTCTATATTTCAAGTTTTCTTTTTGATGTTCTCTTTCAATTTTAACTTCGGGTTCAAAGTCATTCGAAGGCACTTGGGTGTATTGGCATAGGGTACGATTTGGTTGTTAATGAATATCGGAAGATTGTTTATCTTTTTATTTGTGAAATTTATGTGAGTTGATTTCGTCTCATTGATTGCGTCCAATCACTTACTCTACTGACTTCATTCTGCAGTTTCTCTGTTGCCTTCACAATGAATTTATCTGGTACTAAAAAAAAACACTATTGTCTACTGGCATATCCCTGCTATTCAACAGATACTGGCTTGGTCCTAGAACACTTTCTTGTAGATCACCTGCTTCAATTTCCTTCGTTTCAAGTTTTCTTATTGGTATGGAAAGAGTCGATGTAAAATATAGGATTGGCTTGATTAAAACCTAAATATAGTATCAAACAGGCTTGTTTCTCTTCCAGCGCTTTTTCCACTTCATCCGTAATTCGATGCATTTGGTCTATCGTGGAATATAAATTTCTTAATCCGAACAGATTAGGGATTAGACTTCCTACTTCCTTGACTTGATAAGCCTTTTCAGGAGCAATTTTCCGTACACCTTGGAGACCCTGAAATTGGTGTCAGCGATGTCGGTCGAAAGGATGTTACTTCTGTTGATGGCTTTCCTTCCTTTGGTAGACATACGTTTATTATAAATTGGAGAGTGGAATCAAGGCTATTAATGGTATTTCTCTCAAAACCTGGCAGTTATTAGGTTACGCCCTAGTGGTTTGTATTTGACAAATTTGTTGACACATGTTTCTTACTTTTCTGAGCGTGACAAGGGGTTTTCATCTTCGGCCCCTTTGTCAATAAACTCTTGCTCTTTCAATAGTTGTACTTGACGGGAATGGTTTCATGAAGAGAAAAAAAATTGTAAATTCAACAGCTCAAAGTTTCTTTCCAAAATATGATCAACAGCAAAAACTGCTGTAATCGCCAGTTTTAAGTAAACTTAGCCAATGAATTGGCTGATTTGGGATATTTTTCAATAACAATAGATTTTTATAAGATCACCATTTGTTACCCGATAAATTCAACAGATTGGCAGTTGATTTAACAATTAACCAAAATCGTTTAATACTATTAGCTGAAAATCAAGACCGGAAAACGTTGAATTGACTGTCGTTTTCGGTAATATCAACAACTTTTTCTCCGTGTTTAAATCGTTCGAAAGATGTTCTGCGAAGAGTTCAGCATTTTGATTTAATGTCTTGTCAATTTTGCTATTTTTTTTTATAAACGTCTGTATTTCTTTTATTTCTTTCCGCATATTTTTAACAGTTCGGGAATAGGATTCCATTTTCTACGCTTTTTCTTGCAAGCGCTGCAACGCAAAACAAGAACTGCAAGAAAGGAATAGAAAATACTTTGTAAGAAAAAGTGCAAATGCTGCCTACGTTAGCAACGCATAGAAATTGTAAAAATTCACTACATAAATAGTTAAAATATGGCGGAGACATTTCGTAATGTTCGTACTTTGCAAAATTTCCTTGGAAGAATAACCATTTGCAAGAATTGCCGAGGTGGATATTTATCAAATATCGTGTTCCACATGGAATTGTAGTCTATACTTTTAAATTAAATAAAAAAAAAATTCTTTTGCTGTTTTAAAATAAAATCCCTTCTTTCCATTAAGGAATTGTATATGTATTCTTAAATATTTTCATAGAGTTGAGAAAATGTTTAAAAATGTCTTGTCCTTATTTTATTTAAAAAAAATGGCTTTTCTTTGTCGTGCATGAATTCCATTTCCAACATCTCATCAATATCCTCATACCAGACCTATTTTATAGTAGGTACATACCTTCTAGTTCAGAAAGGAAATAGGGCGACATACATACATACATAGCTAGTTCCATTAATTCTGAACTGGACGAATTCCTTATATTTCTGTACATGGAATAAAAGAAAAAAGATAAAGTCCACAAATAATATATGTATTTCAGTGTATGACATAAGATACAGTGTTTCACTTACCAATTTCGACCAATGGCATGGAACCGAGTTGTAATAAAAATTAGATTTTCATGGTGTTTCGAAAGTTGCTGGAAGATCTGTACATATTTATAAAACTGGTGGCAATGAAGTAATAAAATAATAATTTCTCTTAAATTTTTTCTATCAATAGAACCCATGTTCTATTTTACTTCATAGCAAAATTATTTCAAAATTGTTTGGGCAGTTCCACTTTGTTCCTGATTGTGATCAGAACGCACAACTAACAACCAGAATGTAAGTACAGACGTATATAAATCTGTTTTTAAAGCTTATCCGAATGTTTATGCTCATAACATAAGTTTCTGCGGAATGATTCCATTGAATTTCGAAGATGTAGATAGTAGTTTTAATTTAAATTCGTCGGAGTTGTTATTTCGACACTAAAATATGTTCATACTTTTCATT
Source organism: Blera fallax (assembly GCA_946965025.1). Classification (NCBI taxonomy): domain Eukaryota; kingdom Metazoa; phylum Arthropoda; class Insecta; order Diptera; family Syrphidae; genus Blera; species Blera fallax. The sequence goes on from OX337244.1 coordinate 66,328,059, forward strand.
TGACAGAACAATTCAAACATTTGGCATTCACACATATATGCATATAGTAACTGGCTTGAGGGCAATTCTTACAAAGGAACGCGAACTCTTCTTTGGCGTTGAGAACTGATCTTGAATCCATAGAATGGATGTGCTCTTTTGACGGAAAGGGAATTCTTTTTTTTTAATGGTAAACGCTATGCCCACGTACAATCGTTACGTGAAAGCACAGATATTACACATGCTATTTATGATAAAACATCCGGTCTGTACTAAAATATTATTCATAAAACTTTTGAACTAACTTCACTTTCCACTCGGTTTTCGAAATTCGAAATTTGGGACACATTATATAAAAGGTTCTAATCTTGGTTGCTTTACAAAACCAAAGTCAACATCCGCGAAAATAGGAAAGTACAGTCGAAACCTGATTCGAAAGTACAGTTTTTTCCAAAAGTATGTGACATTATGACATTACAATAAAAAATTCGTATTTTTTTGTTAAATTGAACGATTTTTTCGCACTTCTTTTCAAAAATGTAACCACTTTTTTAAAAAATCATTGACCTCAAATTTGTTAAATATATTGTTTCAGTAGTAAGATATAAATATGAATACCAAATCTCTGTACTGTAAAATGTGTAGTAGCTTTCCGAATGTAAATCAATATTATGAGAAATACAATATTTATCTATCTATCTATTCGTATTATTCTTGTGTACAGTTATATCGTTGGACAGATATCATCACTCCGTGTATGATCAAGCAATTAATTAAGCAATTAAGCAATTAACTGCACCTGCTTAACTTTTCAATTACACTTGTAGAAAACACCTAGTAATATCTAAAATGTTTTTTATAAGACGTTCAAAAGGCTAAAGTTTCAAGTTTTCTTAAACATTCACAAGATAGAAAAATAATTTATAAATTTGTTCTATAAGGTGCGTCTTATGTTTCAGGCCGATTTTGTTTGACTGCCATTTTGGTTTGACTGTCACTTATGAGTTCATAGTTGGCATTCATAGAGAGAGAGATTATTTAAATAATTGTTCAGTTGTAAAAATACTGCCTCATTTTTTTAGAGTTAATCATATGGCAAGCAAGTAAACCATTTAGCGTGTAACGAATAATTTTGAAAATTTGCATGCACCGAAATAAAGGCAATGTCTGGGTGACCACCTAGCCAACTTATGCTAGATATTTATGCAGTGAGGCAAAGTGTTTGTGAATATCCGGGCACCTCTCATCGATGCTTCTGAAAACTTTTCATTAAAAAAAACACTATCCGGTACATAAGGGTAATAAGCCTAATCGATGAATCTAGTAGGACGCCCAAATATTACATTCCTGGCGATCATTCTATTTATTAATCTGGAACATCTTTCATGGGAACATCTGCAGTAAGGACACTAGTCGGCTTCCTACCAGAGCTTAGAAACTTCGTATTAGGATGCATGTATATTCTATGTATGTACAATGTATGTATATTATTTTCAATTTACCTAAATTTTTCATGAATTTTAAATTGTTCACTCCTCCCTTCAAGCTGGGGTTGAACTCACTTCGCTTTTCATATTTACAAAACTAATTAAAACCTTCATTTTCTGTAAAAAAAAAAATTAATTTGAACTTTTTTTATCTCTTGAGATTTGATATGCATCACTACATGTTTACAGAGAAAAATACTGAAAGAGGAATGCAATATCAGAACACCACGGATGAGAGTGCAGCTAGATATGATTGCAGTATTTTTGTTTATTTTGTATTTCAAATTTTCTAAAGCGCAACTATAACAACCGGAGATAGAAAACCCCATTTTAAAACAATTGCATTCCTTTAAGAGTTATAACATAATAAGTAATGTGAATTCCAAACTATGTATTTTCTTTCTCCTTTTACCTTCCCTAACAGCTCGGTGTAAATCTAGCCCCCTGTGCTCCACATATATATCACTTAATATATTTTTCTTATACTGAGGAATTAAACCCTACAGAATTACGTCTGCAAGCTTACACTATTTACTTAATATACTGTCGCACTACCACTGCTCCAATTCTTCTACAAACTACACAGTATACGCCGATGCATGCTCACATTCCGTCAACCGAATGCCTAAATCTTTTAGGTGAATTTGTTAAAATCAAAACAAAAGCTCTGCTACTTTTCTAATTTTCTTATTTAGATTCTCCCGATATATGTACTCGCAGCTAGTGAAGACCAATCGACAATAGCACACATCCATAAGTAGAGCTATGTTGATCATTGGGCAAAGAATCTTGTCAATACGGCAATGCAAATTATCTTATTTACTCAACGTCTTAACTTCTACAGGTCGCCTTCCTTCGGACTGCATAATTTTTACCAGCGAAGCTGTTTTTTTTTAAATGTCTAGAAAGAAAACTCACCCGAAGTACTCACTTGTTAAAGGGATTCTCGTTTCTCGTTCCAGCGGTGGCATTTACTATCGCCAAAACCCTCGTTGTCCACACATATGTTACACGGGTAAATTAATTGATACTGTCTTGTAAGAAGATACTTAAAGGCATATATTTATGTCTAGTCCTAACATCGATAAAGACGTGGCACTTAGGAGAGTAAAAGATGAGAGATATCATCTTCCACATTGTTATTTGTACTTGAGGCCAGTAAAGAAAAGAGGTGTGGACCTGGGCCTTAACCAACAAGCATCTCCAAGCAGCCAAGAGCAACACCATCCAGACTGTGTCTTTGGCGCGAGAGTTTTGCATTATTCTTATCAGAACAATGTTAAAGTAGTCACATCACAGCTCGCCGCCTTGTCTGAATCCTTTTTTTACATCAAAGGTTTTGCTAAGGTCTTTACCGACCTTGTTAGAGCAATGCGCATTAACCATCGTCACCTTCAAAACTAAAATTAACCTATTCTAATCAAAATAAATCGGTTATCATCGTTTTCTAAGACACCAATCATTTCCAAACGGGATTCTGGTTAAAGTTTTTTAATCACTATATGTATGTATATTGCTTCTTGAAAAGTATAATTCTTTCAGTACGAAAACAAATGGATGACTTATCATTTTAATAATAGTGACGCATTGTTCTTTCATGTTTTCCATATTTGGCACATATATACATACATACATACATATATTAAATTTGTACGGTTGCTACAGAAAAAAATGTAATGAAACTTAGATCCCGCGTTCTTATTGGGATACCCTGTAATTCTTTGTAGACAAATATGGAAATACAATTTGTTTGAGGCACAGCCCAAAAAGTATGCAATATTTATGTTGCAGTGTCATCTTGTGGATGATGGCTATAACTTAAGCAAATTCCGGTAAGTACATTTTCCAACCATATTTTATTAACAAGGACGATGGCATCAGGTTCTACAGTAGTGGAACAGAAATATTTAATACAGGCGTACCGCGGTTTAAGTCGTTTCGTATAAAATCGATTCAATCGTTTTTTTTGTTTTCAGTCGACCCGTGCCGTGATAGTTAGTATGTAGGTGTGTAGCTCGATTTAAGTAGTTTCAAGTTAAGTCGACATTTCCTGGAACGTAACCCTGTCGTAAACATGGGTACGGCTGCATCTACAATGTTGTTTTCTACAAAAGCTGAATTAATAACTTAATAATTATATAGACCACCGAAGCAAAAACTGTGTTTAACAAATGGGAAATTGGTGAATTTCCCACTTTCTGTAACTTAAAACAACAATTGCGGACATGTTTTAGAAAATAATTGTTAAATTGTTGGCAAAATATAATGAATGAATTCGAAATTGTTAATGGGGTCTGAATAAAAATTTTGATTTTCCTATTATTCTGTATTATATCGGAGTGGAACTTCATAAATAAATTATATAAATTTTCTAGGAACAGACCTCCAATATTTGCACAAGGACTCTTTTAAAATTAAACTAGGGTTTCACATATAAATATTTCCCTATGTCCAAGAAATTTGGCTAAAGGACGTCTCTAATGGATGTCCAGATTATCCGGTACTAGAGAAACGGAATCAGGCCTACCCTAGTGGCCTAGGCCACTAGGGTAGGCCTATTCGCTTACGACTTCTGTAGAAGCTGCATGGATAAAGAGGAGGAAGAAACTTCTTCTTTGTACATGTGAAACTCTCTCCGCTCGTAGGAAACTGCATTTAGGTGCCTACTTCTTCAACAACCTTGGCGAACTGGCTAATGTTAGCATTAGCAGCCTCCAGCGCTTCATAACTAGCTCCTCCTAGTTCAACGGGTAGGTAGCTCTCTTTGGAGATGCCGATCCTGTGGCAACACAACGGACCTTGCTGAAACGGAATCAGGAATAGGGGGAAGTGTATTTTCCAATTATTACAACCTAAAAATCTCCTTCTGCCTCCCAAATCACTAGCGTCTTCCAGGCGATAAAGAAAGCCTTGTCGTGGATTAAGAACAATGGGAGTTAATCTCTAGCATAATAGGTGTTGTTACAGGATACTATATGTATTATCGGTAGGCACGCCACTAGGCTGCACCTCTTTGCTAACGATTTCTGCAGATGCTGCATTAATGAAGAGGAGAAAGAAACCATTCTGCATCTTCTTTGTGCATGTGATGCTCTTTCCGCTCGTAGGAAAATGCATTTAGGGGCCTATTTTTTCAACAACCTTGGCGAACTAACTAATGCAAGTATTACCAGCCACCAGCGCTTCATCACTAGCTCCGCATGGTTCAATGGGTAGTTCTTTTTAGAGATGCTGACCGAACAGAATATTTTTATTGTCACGAATTTTAACCAAGACAGTTAATTTGCCTGTGTTACTTATTTTCCTCCGCATTGTGCAGGTGCAGCTGTGAACCAGTCATTTGTTAAACTGACTTAACAAATCTAGGGAAATTTTCATTACAACGCATCTTTTTTTGTGGTACAGAATTAAACTTTATTTATTAAGTTCTCATTCTTAACAAACGTCGGTTTTTATGTAAAATTGTTGTTTCGTGGTATACGCCCCAGGTACCGAGCTGAACTTGAGAAACTTAGTTCAGTACCACCGAACTAAGTCTGAATGTAGGGATTAATCTCTTCCTAGTGAAAAGGGGTTCACTCTGTTTTTGAGGGGTTCACTCCCAGCCCTTTGTCACCGACCCACTTATCCACTAGTTGTAGTGTAAAATTGAGTCTTTCACTTAGGACTGGAGGAAACTTTTCTGAAATCAGAATGACCACATCGTCGGCATAGGCCGTCGCGTTGAAACCGTTTTTCTTCAGTATTACCAAGATCTCATCCATTACAAGGAACCATATAACCTCTACAGACCTGCCGTAGATGTATGCATTTTGTGATTTAGATAAGTAATCATCGCCAATCAGGTTTCGTATGTAAACATTTATTAAGCGTTCCAATGTTTTCAGCAGAAAAGACGAGAGACTAATAGGTCTCAGGTCTTTTGTGTTTGTGTGGCTCGCTTTTCTAGCTTTGGGAATAAAAACAACGCGCACCTTTCGCCATGCTTTATCCCGTGAAGATACGCTTAAACCACAGATAATAAATATACCCAGATGTCTCATTCATATGGGAAGAAGTGATATATGAAAACGAAATTCACTAAAAAAAAAGCTTTTTAAAAAGCTTAAACTTCTTACAAAAGGGAAAAAACAGAACACAGAACATTTGTTTTTTCTGCTCACTTTTTAGTCCATCGTGTCACTCACACATACCCTTGTTTACCTTTACTGAAAAAATGAAACAAAAAAAATATTTTGTGCAACTGCGGTCACGGAGTTCTGATGCCGACATGTTGGTAGGATGGATACGGAGTATAGATCGTATATATATATGTATATGTGCAAATGGTTGGGCTTATGTTGTGTGCTTGTTATCTGTATGTATGAACCTTATTTTCAGCACTTGATTAAATAAATAAAACTCTGTAAATTTTGTGGACACAAATTTGCTCTGAAAATGGGTATGAATATGAGAGGTGCATACTGCATTTTATTATTTATCTTTATGCCCTTATAGTAACTGATCACTGCTCTTGGCCTACTTAAGTGAGGGTGACTAATGTTCGAAATTATTATAAAAAAAACTAACGAGAAATAATCATTAACTTAAATTAGTTAATTATAATTATCCAAGAGTTCTTAATTTTTTGTCGGCGAGAGAAGGACATTCACACAGCAGGTGGCAAACAGATTTCTCCTCGTACCTGTAGCTTGTGCATTGGTCGATGTAAACTATACCGAGATGCTTCGCATGAATAGCAGTGGCATGGGGCTCAGTAATGATCCCAGAGATCACCTGTGCGTCACCCACGCTTAACCAGGGAGAGAGATCTAGTCTTGCTGCAGACCGGACATAAGGTTCAGCGTGCGTAGTAGCTTAACAAAGAGCTTCAATTTTTTTAAGGGAGGTGAGTGGAACCCTTATAAAAAGGACAGCCTATGACGTATGCAATTGTGGCCTCCTTCTTACAAGTTCATCAGCTTTGCAACGCCTACAATGTCTATCGATAGCACGCAGTGCTATCCAGTTCTAACACTGTTCTAGTACGATAGACTCGTTGACAGTTAAATGCTGCGACGCTGCCTTACAGACCCTGGCCAGACAAAATAAGTTTAAATTTGGGTGGGCACCCGGTCACCAAGGTATTGAAGGCAAAGAATCGGCGAACGAGCTAGCTGGATCAAAATCCGCGTTTATAGGACCAGAACCGTATTGCAGAGTCAATTGGGATGCTGCCTTAGGTCAAATTAATGATTGGGAATACCAACTTCTTCTTGAACGCTGGGAAAATGTCCCTGGCCTAGGCCACTAGGGTAGGCCTATTCGCTTACGACTTCTGTAGAAGCTGCATGGATAAAGAGGAGGAAGAAACTTCTTCTTTGTACATGTGAAACTCTCTCCGCTCGTAGGAAACTGCATTTAGGTGCCTACTTCTTCAACAACCTTGGCGAACTGGCTAATGTTAGCATTAGCAGCCTCCAGCGCTTCATAACTAGCTCCTCCTAGTTCAACGGGTAGGTAGCTCTCTTTGGAGATGCCGATCCTGTGGCAACACAACGGACCTTGCTGGTCTAAATGAGGTTGCATATTTGCAGCTCGCCACGTCAACCTAACCTAAGCTATGTATATAAAATGTAGGTGGATACCGGACCCTGCAGTTTCCCTTTTCGTCTACCTTCCACCAGTCACAGTATATGTACATATGTTCCACGTCTTTCAGACAAGTCTGCAGGTATTATCTTCCTGCTTAGGTGGCGCTATGGAACCTGAGCCTCAACCAACAAACCTCTACCGCTATCCCGAAAGAAGTAAGGTCTGTCAGCAAAAACTGGCCGCGTATTCCTACAAGAACACCTTAGGAAACTGGGTATTAAGCAAAGTGGAGACTCTAGATTCGGCAGAGATGTTGAGGAAACCCTAAGGCACTTTCTAAAGGAATGTGAAGCACTGATTCACAAAAGAAGAAAACGCCTGGATGCTTACCAACTATTAGAAGAAAATCCTTTCCAGATACTCTGATTCCGGGTAGCATAATAGATCCATAAAGACCGCAGTGCACCCACACCCCTATAACCAAACAACAGATAGCGTTCACTGCCTACCTATATTATGGAAAGGAAATAAAAGCAACCATACAACAAGGCCTAAATTGACAGCTTATTGCAGAAGGACAAGAAAATTCTTGTAGGATTGATTAAGGACATGCAAATCTGCGTTGCCACATAAAATGCTAAAATTGGCGAAAAACGATTTTCGTTTTCTAGTTGTCAGGACTTCTATGATCTTAGGCATAAATTCCTTCGAAGAATGTGATAGTATGTAGATAGACTTCAGCCTGAAAAACCGTAGTATATGCACCGAGTGGTATAGCCTTAACAAGGCTTCCTCCGCTTCCTTGCTTCGCATGGACGATTCGATGATTTTTCTGACCTGCATCCGTTCAATTTAGAAATTTTCCTTATGATTTGGGGTGTAGCCAGTGAATATTGAGTGGAGCCACGTATATCAAAGCTTTGTTGTAGGTTGGAGATGTCTTGACCATGAAGTAGAACATGTCATTAAAAAGCGTGTTGGGAAGGATTTGGGTACTCCAATTGGTATTCAGGAAACCAGAAAGCCCGTGATCATTAATACTAAAACTGGCAAAAGATTCTGGAGGACCAAGAGAAAATAGTTCTGAGATTCAACCCTTAAGGGGACGATGCAGTTCCAGGTACAGGGTTCGCTCCCTATTCGTTTTTCTTTTCCGCTGTGTGGCTGATGTTGGTCTTGCGCCGACGGGGCTCCACCAGTCGAGTCACAAGGAAACACACTACCTATTAAACCGGGGCCTCCTGCTTGGATTACATTACTTCCAGAACAATGGAAATCATCTGGTTAGCCGGTGGGTCATATTTTTAGATACATAATGCCTTCAATGTGACTCTGATGGGTGTACATAGAGCGGAATCATTGACAAAACCTGTTTATGTACCAAACCAGATCCCGAATAAAGACCTTCACGTCCACCATTATCCAATGTCATCACGTAAACCTAATGAGGGCTTTAAAACGAGGCAAAAACTCGTCCCTCCTCCAAACTTCCATTCATGAAAATTTATGCTTTTGCTGTGGTGGTATGAAAATCACACCCTTATGCAATTTCATCCCCCTTCCCGCATACCCCTTTACACTTCCTCACCTCGTTCGTTTGCATGTCACAACACACGATGAGAAAAAGAACTTTCCCACACGATCGAACGGAGTGACGAAAAAGAAAAAGCTTTATTTGTTGTACTTATTCTGAAAGCTCTTTGTCTGCTACGACAAAAATATGCTTCATGGAGTAGCAATATACACTGACTCTTTCAACATCACAGGTCGAATGTTATCCGTTCCTGGTGCCTTTTACGGAGCAAAAGATTTAATTGCCCAAGCTATCTTCTCATTATCTATTACATTTTCCACCTTTTCCGCGCTTAATCCCGATGTCGCCTCTGGAATGGGTAGGTCATCTCCGGAGATTGATGTACATCCGGGAAAGTGAGTGCTCAAAAGTATATCCAACATTTCCTCATGTGGCTCTGCCCAAGTACCATCAGTTTTCCTAATATTGGATGCCGGCGTTGGTGTCTTGGCCAGGATCCTCCTCAGGCGAAACCCTTCATTTGTTGATTCTATAGATGCGCAAAAGGTCCTCCATGAATTCCTCTTTGCGAACATAATCTTTTTCTTGAGGAGCTTTGCGCTTTCTTTATAGATGGACCACTCGATGACCCCCCTTTTGGCAAGGTTCCACCCCACCCTTGAAATGCGAATGAGTTGCGCTACTTTATCGCTCCACCATGGTGGACGTTTTTTACCGCTCTTCCTACTAACCGGGCAGGACCTTTCAAAGGATCGCGTAAGGGAACAGTAACGGAAATAACCTAAGTATGGGAGTACAACCTTAGTGTTTTCATTAATTTTTTTTTTTTTTCATTTTCAACGCATGTTTTATTCATAATTCATAATTCCTTAAAGCTAGACTAATTAAACTAACTTAACCTAATCTAATTCTAACTTACTGATCATATGCTGGTGGTGTAAGCTTAAAACTACGTCTTTCGACGAAACCTTACTTAAAATTATTTAAAATTATTTTATTAACTATTTTTATGTAACCTACACCTAAATCTTAAACCTATTTGAGCCGGCCAGGCCAACTTTGCGCCTTAAAAGAAGCTACCCTGAATCAAAGGGAAACGAAGACAACCTTCTCAAATACCTTCCTGATGTTCGGAAGGAGACTTATCTACCGGAGATTCGCCGGATTTGACGTATCTTTACCTCTTTTGGGAATAGGATGTACCACCGCTGTCTTCCTATGCACCGGATAATGTGCATTATTCAGCGCATTGTTAAACAGGATGGTGTAAATGCTCACCGCTTATGGAGGGAGGTGTCGAAGCACAATGTTAGACACTCCGTCAATACCCACAGATTTCTTCCTTCTCAATGAGTCGAAGATCGCTTGGAGTTCTACCTTCGATATTAACGGGGGGATGTACCTCCACATTGGCGATGACATTATTTGCCATATTATCGTCATTGAACTCGGTGAAACCGGTGTTCTCTGATCGCCAGTGCTGCATATAATTTCGAAGGTAAAAGTTGTGCACAAGGACTCGAATTTCCTGGTCGTGGTTCGGGCTAATACTACCATTCACCTTATACACTTCCTGGAAAGTCGCTCCTATAGCCTCTACCTTCTCCTGTCGGAAGAAGTTGTCATCACTGTTTGCGTTCCCCGGATCTATGCCTGTTGTTATAAGTATCTGTTCGTTGTTCGTCGTTCGGGGGATCTTAAGTCATGGCAGGTCGTGCTGATTATTCCTCCGAAATATTTTATTTATTTGCGGAAACATACTCGGGTTGCTCGATTTTACAGCTCGAATTTTTTTGTTCCAGTGCAAACTTAGAGAGAGTCTGCAATTTTCTTTTATTAACTATTGGAGGTTTTTGATCAACGACTTACACAACCTTAGTGTTCGTGGCATGAGATGCATAGGATGGTGCTTTGGTCAAACTGTATGAAGCTTTCGAATTATTACCCAAAATGGAAACTTTTCTGGAAAAATTAAATGGCGAATACAAGAACAAAAAGCACTTATTCACTTTGCAAAATTTGGGACCGGTACTTATTCAGGATTTATTGATCATCAAATGATTTGTCATAGGACTATTTTATAAGGATGCAAATTTAATTTAAGATACTCGGATGCATTCTAATGTTAAAAAAAATATTTTGTATTCAGAACATGCTACGTGGAACTTTGCGTGAATACGGGTATCGAATGAGTCCAGCGCACCCTTATCACCGCCGATGCATGCTGCGCCGGACAACAAACCAGTAGTCTTAACTGAGATGCAACACTTAATAGACATTGTAACACATGCTACTGCTAATTGGATGTGATGACCACAACGTCTTTTGAGGAAGCACTGACACTGATTTCTTCTTTTTATATTTATAATGTTTAAGATACTCCCACCTTTGTTTCTAGAGTTAAGCAGTAAGTAGTGGTCCATACAGTAGATAGTCTAAAGTTAGCCAGACTACTTATGAGCTCTTAAGTATTAAGTGTGCCATCTATGTACATACATATGTCCGATCACAAAATAATTATGTTTCACCTGGACGATATACATATGTAAGTGATCTCTAGCCACCGCTCAAGGGTTAAATAACCGCAGTAATGGACATAAACAGAAATTGGGGTGGAAAAGATGTCCCATGGTGGAGAAAAAGTGTGTTAACACTGGCCTCCAAAGCATGCAAGCTTTTCATGCAAGATAAGCACATTCAGACGTCGAAAAAAAGACAGCCCATTCGCGGCACTGTTTCGGACGTAATTATTATCACACCCAGTTAGGATAGGCAAAGGATGTATTCATACCCAAAGTATGCCCAACTTTGGCTATAAATACTTTCGCTCAAACAAAGTAGAAGCACTGTCAATAACTACATAAGAGAGGAATTACTACGTATCTCCCACTTTTAACACAGTTAACATTCATAGAGAGCACGCAGATTTACGGAGACTACTCTATACTAACTGACGGGAGTCATTCAATGCGCTGAGATGTGAAAAGGAAATAGTACTCAGTGAGATCAGCGGGGTCTAAAACTTCACTAGGAACCATCAATATCAATATAAGAAAATGAAGGGAACTATCCCATTTACTGCCAACCATGGTTGTAGATGGAAGATGAAGAATTAACCAATCTTGGCATCAAATATCAAGTCCATGCTGACGACATTAAACATCATGGACTTAAAGCAACTCAAGAATGGTACCATACATCGGGGTTAAATATAATTAAATAATCTTTAAATAAATATAAATACTAAAACAGCTATAAAATAAAACTTCAATAACTGAAGCTAAGCAGGGTCTCCGGCATGACAATAACTTCCGTCAAAGAAGTTGAATATGTAGAAATTACAAATCAAACCTAAAAAAGGAAATCATCCGGAAAAAAACACACAGAAGAGAATTTTAACTTCGGAGCGAATTTTCTAATGACACACAGGTGTAAAAAAAACAAGTGTTTGAAGAACTGATGAGGGAACTGGTGTAGTGGTACTTGGACCAAGAACAAATCGCCGTGAATCCATAAGCAAGTACACTAGTAATTTACAGACAGAAATACTTGTATGTGCTATGTAAACACATACATATGTATGAACATGTGTGCCGAGATCAATAATGTTATATAAATAATCAGGCAGCAATTAAAATGCTTAACGCTTAGGAAATTACGTTTAAATATGTGTAGGAATACCTAGAAAAACTTAATGAATTTTACAATGGCAATGGGATTACCAGCGAGACTACAAAACACAGTTTTGAATCAAGTGGGACAAAGACTGATCCACAAAACAAGACAATATTTGGGGGTCCGCTTTCCATTATGCTTTTTCGCAAAAAATATAAAAATAATTTTCTAGTGTCAAATGACCCTCTTTACACAAAATTCATTTTGTGCGGAAACTTTTCAAAGTAATAAACAATTAAAATCGGTCACAGATAACTTTATAATTACGATTATTTGTTTATTACTAATTATTACTAATTGTATATAGTATTCCTTAGGTTTTAAGCAATAAATATGATGTTATTAGCTGAGTAAAGGGTGTTATTTAAGAGTGTGCGGTAAATAAATACCATTATTTACCTTGCATTACCTGTGCGTCAGACCACTTTTTGACCATTTTTTTTCAGATGCTGTAGCCGTATATCCGCAATAACTCACCGTACTTTGTCTCGAAAATTTCAACCGTTGTTGGTTTATCCACCTAAACAAGCAATTTCACGTACATACCCCTACACAATATAATTGAGCGGTGTTTATATCGCATGATTTTGGTGGCAAATTTACAGGTCCCAATCTTGAAGTCACTCTCTTACTAAATTTTTATTTCGATAATTCGATGCTATTGGTCGCAGACATGTAACCCCATCCTGCTGAAACCACACACATATCGTCCACCTCGATATGTCACGTAAGCAAATATTCGTTGATCATCTTTCTGTATAGGTCAACATTGACTGTAAGGCGAACTTCTGCTTCATTTTTAAAGAAAGAAGGCCCGATGATGCCACCAGTGTACAAGCCACACCATTCAGTACATTTTTGTGGATGTAATGGTATCAGACGAGTTATTTGCGGATTGTTTTCACTTTAAATACAGCAATTTTTTTATTGACGTATTCGTTGAACCAGAACCTGAACACATTTGTGCCATAAAATTCCTGATCATCTTGCAATTGGTTTTGAGCGAACATCCGACCCATGCCATGATCCAACAGCTTCAAATCTTGCATCAATTGAATTTTGGGGATTGGGCAAAGATCCTTTTGCAAAAGTTGTAAACGGACAAAGCCCAGCTCCTGTGCGCGCCTGCGAACTTATAAATTCGGGTATTCAATTACATTTACCTTAACTGCGGCGATATTTTCTGTGCAATGTTCTGGTCTCATTTTTATCGTTGCCCTAATGTCATCTAGTGTTAGTACAAAATCTATCCACAAACGTTGTTGATAGAAATCTGCCATCATACCACTGAGGCAATAGGCAATCATGGGATTAACTATCATCGTATACATCCATTGCCCACCGATATTACTGCACTGATGCAACATCTTCTTATATATATCCATCATCTAGGTATACCTTCAGATACTTAACCATTTTAGATACCTTGATTTCTATTCCAAAAAGGGGTAAGGACTGAAAATCGAAGTTTGTCATCTTTTTTGTGAAGATATTCAAATCTGTTTTCTCTGCAATAATGGAACAGCCCTGTTCACGTCAACATTGCTCCAACGAACGAAGTGTCATTCACATGATGTCTAAAATGTCACTCATGAAAGTTTCTATTATTGCAACTACATTTGCACAGTTGGTCACCTGTGTGAATGTCAATTTCCCCAAGTCTGTCTAGGAGAGAGTCTACAGCTATGTTCAACAGAGTGGAATATAGGATACCACCATGTGGGTATCCTCTGCCTACCCTACTTCTGCATCTTGAGATACCCATCTGAATATTTATCACTCTGCTCGAAGTCTCTCCAGAGTGAATTTCAGATTCTAGGAACATTTTTTATACAAGGCACCTTCTACAGAACGTAATTCCTGTCAGTTCTGTTATACTTATGAGGGCAAATACTGCACGATGAGCAGGTTAGCAGAGCAGGTTTCGATGTGCTCTGTTACCAAAGCCGCAATTTCAAGAGTGGGGTTGAAAGCCCAAAACTAAGTTTCCCAAAAGTCATAATAATCTTCCGGCCGGCTGCTAAATTTCAATTTCATGGCTAACTAGGTGTGGTCCTAGCACACAGAAATGGATAAGCTTCGAATTGGATACATTATCTTTACATGTATACTTATCTATGTACTGATATATTTTTTTAATTTCACCATTTTAAAATTAATCTCCAAAATAAACTGAATCAGTTTATCGTAAGAAGTTATCGGAATAATTATAAAAAGTTTGTCTACCAAAGGCATTTGCGGAAAATTTGGAAAGTATGGCAACCGCAAGTATTTATCTCCACGGGTTACAGATGCAAATGTATATACATATATATTTTTATATATGTACCTACCTACATACATACATAAAATAAATAATAAATAAATAATAAATAAATAAATTCAATCTCCATTCTAGCCCCGTTCCTCCATGCGTAACCTTAGTTCATTTCGTTTTGTACAGTCGAAGTTTAATATTCGTAATTAGATATCAATTTTCTGCATTATTACGCTTATTTATTTTTAACACTCTTTTAAACAACACAAAAAGAGCAACACAAGTTGCAATATAAGGCTAAGAAATGTATTCGTTTTTTTTTTTTTTTATTTAGGCCACGTGTTCGTCGGAATAAAGTATTTGATCACGCCTCAGTATGCACGTGCATTGATGCCCACCCATGTGCAAATATTTTCATTTCGTTAGTTCCACACCAAGTAAAATTGGATTTGTGTGAACGCATCGGCACCGTTTCTAGTCACTGAAAAAGGTTAAATAGAAGCGAATTTGACGTTTGATTTGCTCCTTTGTGATTCTGTTTGGAGTCACGTGCCGGACACATTACTTGGTACATAGCACTCGTCTTTTCACAAACCACTTCCTAAAATACTTGCTCATCTTTGTTTCTTAATTTTATTCGATGGTTAGTAAATACGCATGAGGTTACCCATATCAAGGGGAAGTAAATGACACATAAACATCACAGAGTAGAGCGAGGGTGTTTCTGCTTCCTTCTCCTGCTCCTGCTCCTGCTAGAAATACACCAGTAGCTAGGGGTGTGAGGCTAAATGTTGAAAAGGTTAACTATTGTAATCGTAATCAGATTTGGTATTTTCTGCAAGGGGGAGCATCATCTGTTTTTATTTCGTGATTACTTGTGTTTGTATTAGGTATGTGATCGCATAATTATTTTGATATCTCCTTTGTTGACTATTCTGATTCAAGAAGAAAACAATACGTGCTGTGTTTACTGCTAGAATATTCAAAACGGTAAACGAAAATAAAAAACTAAGAAAATAACATTTGTCTCCATAAATTATTTTATCATATTTTATTTTATAATTGAATACGTATTTACCTAGCAGCATATTGTATCTAATACCTTAATGAGTACCTAAACACACACCAAAGATAAATTTGCACTGCAGCTCCATTTAAATAAATATTATTTTAATATAATACATAATTTATTGTAAGCATTAGGGTCTGCTAAAAATGAAACTGAAAGTGGAAAGGTTTTTTTCTTTTTAATCAGAACAATATTGAACATAATCACGGATATGTGATTTTCAATCAACCAAGTATTGCATCCGATAAATAGTTCTGCATGAAGTCGTGGCTCAGGGGTTAGTGCGTTTGAAGTATGAATCCAAGAAAACACAAAAAAATGTTTCACGGTCTCACTGCTCGCGAGTGTCTCACAAACGTCCCGAGTGTAATAACTGTCACGAGAAAGTTTCTCAATTTGCCTTTCGAATTTGGCCTTAAACTGTAAGTCCCTACCATTTGTGCGAAAAAAATAATACGCAGAACACGAAAGCCCGGGAGAAGTTAAGCCCTGGACCACATTCGGTCTGTCTGTTATACTGGATAAAAAAATGGATAAAAAAATTAATAATTTAAAAAAATCATATACTGACCACTTAGTACGCAAGGGAATGAAGATGAAATTTAATTGGAGCGTCACCAATGATTTACTGAAATTATGCCATGATCGTCTACATTCTCATGTGTGAAGTTAGAAATAGAAAACTGCGTTAGGAAAACTAGTTACAGCAATCGGTTAAATGCCCTGCGAGCTTCAGCCATGACTGTGCTTTATACTATTCTCCTCCACATACCGCTCGATTTGCAGACTCTACACTTACCAGGAAATAGTTCGTTAATGATAGCAAGTCAATCATTAAAGATATAATGCTTGGGCATGCGGTATTAGTCCACCTTAAGAGGGCGCAGTTATCTGAAGCCTAACGACCTGCATTAAATTCTAGAAGCTTTTTAATACTTAGCTTTTTTTAATACTTTTCCTTAAGACATAAAATTTTATATGATACGAATTTTTTGCGAAATCTAGTATGTTAACTAACAAAAAAATCAATTTTAAACAAAATCGTTAGAACCATACGTTTAAGCCGTATGAATGAACGTAGGGTAGAATGACCATTTTGATTTTGACATTCGATATTTGATTTAGATCTGAAGTTCGAAGAAAATCCGCTAGGCTGCATTTCAGACGTGCAGATGAACAGACAGCTAGATTTCCTTTTTCGAGTGCCTCTGGCAAGTAATGAAAATCTTACAATCGAAATTTTTTCCAAATAGCTACTTGCCCTTTTGGGTGCAATTAAAAGTATACATATGTAAACCGATAATTCGCAATAATATACAAATTTGCAGGAACTTGTTATACGTTGTTTACTCACAGTAAGATCACAGTAATCAAAAGCGTTTGCTGCGGTGCAGTAGGTAGTGTTTTGGAACGAACAGTGACCTCGAAAAACACGTCCTTGTGCACAACTTCTATTTTTGAAATGACATGCAGCACTGACGAGCAATCTCTAGTAGCGATTGAAATTTTTATAATGCATTGAATAAGTAATGCACATTGTCCGACACATTACAATAAAACAAAAGCAAGAACCAATGCATGGGTGCCTACCTGTTTTTCTTGTAGAAGGTCTTCAATACCTGTACGGATAGAAGAACTCTTCTACAAATTGAGCAGGCTGGGGATAAGAAAGCCACTGGAATGTCTTATATGATCTCCTTTCGCAGAGTCAATTAATAAAGAATCAATAAAATCAAATCTCCTTACAAAAAGTGATAAGCGAAAAAAATGTGTGCTCGAATTGCAGAAGATTGCCTGCAAACCACCAGTCCGATCCACATCAAAATCAAGTTATATAACAGCTTTTGAATGCAATTTTATATTATCTGTGCGTTTTCGCACATCTAACTTCTTCATCTATGTCCTAGCCTTGTCCGATGTTATTTAGATTTCGCCATCCTAGCAAGCCAATCGCCAAGTGTTACGGATTCTTAAGACGTGGCCATCTCATACCATCTCATGGCACTCTTAAAATTTTTCCGCAATTGGTTTTATTTTAAATGTGCCACGAATGTATTCATTGCGCACTTGGTCCAGCATTGTGACACCTCCGTTGATTTAGTACGATTTTGATTTTGTCTCTTTGTTTCCTTGTACTGATTTTTTTGACATCACTAGGTGTGTTGCCTTTTCTATGCAGTATTTGCGAAAATCTTTTCATATCTTCTTCCTGATGCCATCGTATTTTTGCGGTTTCGCCATTGTACTATTCAGCAACTAATAACCTACATTGGGAGGTTATGGTCTTCCCACGGATAACCTTGCAATCTTTAAAAAGATTTCCGATCTGCCACGATATTGTCGATTTGCGTGTTTGCATTTCCACTTTTGCATGTATGTAATGAGGGGTATGTTTTCGAAGAGGATGTGTTTTGGCCACATCGTACATTACCGCAAACTGCATTATCCTGTCGCCTTGGCTGTTTCTTGTACCGAATTCCTGGTTGCTGTGTGAGTTGCACCAGATTCCAACATGCCAACCTTTACGGTTAGCCATTGCTCCATGTTGGATGAGCTTGGATCTGTTTCCTTTGTTTCGAGAATTTGATCGCTTCCATCGTATTTCTTTGATGCAGCAGATTTAAATACGTCGTCTTTTGAATACTTCTGTTAATTCAGCTTTGTCGTCAATTAGAGAACATACATATGTATATTACAAGTTGCCATTCAAGATTTTGTACTTTATCCCTTATCCATTTGTACTTTGTTGCTCTTCGCATCTTTTTCGTCGCTTATGGGGGACGTCCTAGCATGTGTATTCTTTCTTGTATATTTATTTTTCATTTTCATTTTGGTTTTATTTTTATGCCCGGTTACCACCTGCCAAGGCGGTAGCTCCTACTAATGAGTTTAGGAGTAGGCTACCGTCAACCTGCTGGTTCTTCCACCTATGTAGGTATATCCCCGCGAACGACATCCTGCCGGATAGGCCGAAATATGTTTCAAGTCTCCACTAAGGCAAGTATTTTTGCAAAATGAATCGTTGAAATCGGTACTTTTTAACTAAAGTTATTTACATTTGTATGTATAGGTATATGTGTCGCAGTCGCTAATCTAAGTTATTGACACCTTTATCAATATATGTATCGTTAGTTCTTGCCTTGATTAATAATTTACCGAACGAGTTATTCAATTCGGTGCATTTTCGTTGAAGTTATCATGACAGGAAGACATCAACGACAATGACACAGACGGACTCATACGAACAGAAAACAGACACGCCCAATCATAAACGCCATGCGGAGAACATTTTTTTATCTAGATTTGTTCACCCTATCGCGATGCTTTTATTTTTTATGAAAATGCAAGTAAAGGAACAAAATTAAGAGTTTATGCATTGAATTTCATTTTCGAGAGAAGTAGAAATCAGAGCTTAGATAAAAAATTGCAACAGAAAATATGTACGACAAAATTCCTAGCTTGTTTTTGATAAACCGAAATGCGAAGCGAGAAAAGGGCGAAGGAAATAAGATTTTTTGAGACCCAGGGTTTCCTTAATTCTAAACTGATGGGTAAATGTGCTTAGCAACTGATTTTTGCTTTCGACAAGTGAATGTGTTGTGCCACTGTTACTGTAGTTGTATACACAACGTAAAGCAAAACTTTAATCAATGGCAAAATAAGATACTTCAATATGAGACCGATAAAAATTTAAGATACTTCAAACTATAAACTAAATCATTGGTCCCAGAAAATGAGTAAAATTCGTAGTGCTTCCCCACTTTGTTAAAAAATTTAGAGATTTATAATACCTTCTATGATATTCCGATAAGAAAAATACAAATTTGTAACATTTTTTTTCTTATGGTCTTATCATAGGGAGAGGCGTTCGAAGATATAAGAAAAAGCCCTGCGCATAATCAAAAGCTCATTTACCTTTGTACGCTAAAACAGTTGCTTGCTTTCCTCTTCTATCTCACGAAAACTAAAGTCAATGTGAAATAACAGCCATTTTTTCTAGCCTTAGACTTTTTTTTACAACAAATTCTTACTTACTTAACGGGTCCCAAACCCTGAAGGGTTCTTATCTGAGAATCCCATCCCCTGCGATTCATTGGCATGCTGCTTCCAGTTTTCCAGACCAAGCGCTCTGACATTCGCAATAGCTTGGTCCTTAAAGCGAAAGTTCAGTCTCCCTTCTCGTCTCGAACCTGGGGGCTGGGATTCGAAGGTCCTTTTAGCTGGAGCATTATTGTTCATTAGGTCTATGTGGCCTTACCCGTGTGTCGATATGTTCTGGCTTTCCGCACTTCATATGTATATCCACATCTTGATACAAAAATTTCGTAGTTGTATATATGTTCTTCTCCATTCGTAGGTTTCTCCAGTGACTAGGTTTCTTTCACTATTTCGAAGCGCCTGCGTTCCGGGCTTGGAAATCAACTGTCAGGTTGTTTGGTTTTCCCCTATAATATCCGAAACTTTCTGTTTCTATCGCGGAACTCTTCGATATCATTGATCTGGGAGACTGTGTGTACCCTCTTCTTCCTGCGCATAATTTACTTCTCCTACCTTCTTCTAGCTCGATACTTTTCCCCCGCTGCTTTTGTTTTGCGCTGCGGCGTTTGTTTGTGTGCAATTTCTGTCACCTTTTTCCGGCGTACGCACTCTTTATCATACCATATGTTGGGCTCGGCTAAATCTTTCATGATTTCGGGGTACTGGTTCCACAAATTGTTGGCGTTTGTGGATGGTCAATGCACAGTGGAGAGTCTCTCGCGCAGGCGGTCTCTGTAGTCTCTGGCTTCTCAATGCGTGCTAAGGCGTCCACCGTTAAATTTCTTTTTCCATGCGGTTCTTTTTCTAGGCGGTTTGTTGAAGCTCGTAGTACAAGCCAATGTGTCGGAAACCGTTATCTGTTGTCGTTTCGTGGAGGCTGTGTTTGCCGACTTACCCGCCAAAAATGTTTTCCTTGCACTGAAGTCTCCAAATATGATTTTTGTATCATACTCCGGATAGGCTCCGTCCAGGAAATCGTAAAATTCCTCCTTGATATGGTCTTTAATCTCACCTGTAGAGGCGTGGGTGATGCGTGATGCGGATCACAGCAAGACGATCGATTATCGGATCGAAGCCAAACTGAGTCATGGCGCCTAATGTTATGCAGAATATTGGTCCACTTTGTGGCATTCTTCTAAAAGAACCCTTTTTATGGTGCTCATTTCGGTATGTAAGATGCTGAAAAGCTTTCCTAAACGATGCATTACTGAGATTCTTCTCTCAACCAACAAGAGTCTCCAGCAAGCTCGATCTTTAGCCAGCTGCCTCCAGTTTCGCACGCTCAGTTGGTTGAGGTCCCCTTCCACCTGCGTGCGCCACCTGAGTCGCGGTCTTCCTTTACTGCGCCGTCCCTCGGGAATGGATTCGAAGATTTTCCGGGCCGGAGCATTTGTGTCCATGCGCTCTACATGACCCAGCCATTTCAGTCGTTGGAACTTCACTCTTCTGGCCAAGTCGATGTCGCTGAACAGCCTATAAAGTTCGCTGTTGTATCTCCTCCTCCAATCACCGTCTATGCAGACGGGACCAAAAATCACCGAAGAATTTTTCTCTCGAAGCAGCCAAGAGGGACCTCATCCGCTTTTGACAGGGTCCATGCCTCTGTGCCATAGAGAAGGACTGGAATGATTAAGGTCTTGTATAGCGTCACTTTAGATGCTCGAAAGAGGGCTTTGCTGTTCAATTGCCTTCTTAGCCCAAAGAAGCAGCGATTGGCAAGAGTTATTCTTCGTTTGATCTCAGCGCTGATGTCGTTTTCTGAGCTCATAGCGGAGCCTAGGTAGATAAAGTCCCTAACTACCTCGAAGTTATATCTGTCTATAGTGACGTTCTGTCCAAGACGTCGATGTTGGTTGTCCTTCCTTGTTGACAGCATATACTTAGTCTTGCCCTCATTAACCGGTAAACCCATCTTCGCGGCTTCCGCCTCAATACTCACGAACGCTCCACTGACATCACGCTGCGTCAATATCGTCGGCGTATGCGAGTAATTGGAAGGACTTTTGAAAGATTGTGCCTCTGGTGTTGGCGCGTGAGTTTTGCACAATTCTTTCAAGAACGATGTTAAAAAAGTCGCATGACAGCGCGTCGCCTTGTCTAAATCCTTTTTTGACATCAAAGGTCTCGGTAAAGTCTTTACCAACCTTGATGGATCAGCGTGCATTCTCCATCTTCATCCAGCACAAACGGACGAGTTTGGCAGGTATGCCAAAACTAGACATTGCTCTATATAGCTCGTCTCTAAAAATGCTGTCATACGCGGCCTTAAAATCGATGATAATGTGGTGTGTATCGATTTGAAGTTCCTATGTTTTTTCCAAGATCCGCCGCAATGTGAATATTTGGTCGATGGTGGACTTTCCTGGCCTAAAACCACACTGATATGGACCGATCAGGTTGTTGACGAACGGTTTCAGGCGTTCACATAATACGGCAGATAAGATCTTATATGCGATGTTAAGAAGACTGATGCCTCTGTAGTTGGCCAGTTCAGAGAGTCTTTTTGAGGATCAGGGAAACAATGCTAAGGTTCCATTCATCGGGCATACTTTCATCCGACCATATTTTACAGATGAGTTGGTGCATGCTCCTTACCAAGTCATCCCCGGCTGCTTTGAATAGCTCGGCTTTCAGACCATCAGCTCCAGCAGCTTTATGGGATTTCAGCTAAGATATCGCTATCTTAACCTCATCCAGGTCGGGGCGACGGAAATGTTGGTTATCATCCACCAGATTGAATGGTTCGTTCTGCCTGACAGAGGAATTTTGGTCGTCGTCGCCGTTAAACAGTCTGCAGAAATGTTTCTTCCAAATCCTCAGCACCGACTGCGTTTCCACTTCGATGTTCCCTTGAGATTGTGAGCCCCTTTATAATGCAAGATGCCAATGAAATACTCGTATTATGAATAACAACTTTTTATGCAAGACAGAATGCTCACGATATTACGTTTGTGAGAGACATTCTGTATTCGCACACCAATAGCTCTATAATTTCATCTACATACATACCCAAAGTGGGCATTTAAATTACACCGGAACCCTTAATCATGTTTGTATTCCATTATTTAACATCAGTGGATTTTCACGTTTTCCGATAAAATACACAACAAGAAGTCCTCCGATAACAATTAGTACGATGATAGAATACGTCTGCGGCGGATGTCAAACAATATGATTATCGGGACGTTCAACACCCACTGATGTGCGATTAAGCTTCTATTTTTTTTATTGAACTTTTTTTCGCAAATCTGGACACACACGCCGTGTGTCCATTCAATGTACGAAACATTCAACAGTTGTACACATTTGTGTTGTTTTGAGAGTTTCCACCCCTAAAACATTTCACAAATATCGATTACCTGGATGTTTTTTGAATACTCTCGTATATGAATGTATATATATACATAAGGATGTACACGTATATCTATAGATACACTTGATAAAACATATTTTTTCTTGTTTGCAGAGTTTCGCATGCCTTTTTTTGTATTAACACACAACATCTTGAGTGAATACATAATTCAAATTAATCATTTTAAAAATCAAAATACTTTACTTGTAGAATGAAAGTATTTGGCTATGCATGTAAAGTTGACTTTAACATGAAAAAACACATAAATTCATGGAATGCAGTGTCATCTTGGGTTTTCATTTATCAAAGACTGTTTCCTTTACTTTCAGTGCCCTACGCCAATTTTTAGAATATTCATACCGAAAATCTATAAATAGCAACTATCTCCAAATTCTCCAACTTAAATTTCAACAAAAACTTCTCATTGGATTGTATTCGAAATAATAAAGAGAAGTGATTATATTTGAATGTGGGCGACGGTATTCTATACTAAAGCTGTCTGGAATATTAGGATACATACTTTACCTCTACATAGGAAATGCTCTTTTTGTAGGTCATCAGATTGGTAGCATTGTGGCTTTTAATTTTTCTGTACGTGAGACCGATAGAACTTTCATCCATCCATCGCCTTTGTATTTAAAAAAAAAATTCATCAGCAAAGTCATTTTGAGCATTTGTAGTACGGAAGGTTTTACGTTTTGTACATTTTCACCTTTTAGCTTAGCACCGATAAGATTGCAAAAGGCACCATCTTTAAATTAGTTAAAGTACAATCGTTTACTTAATCTAAATGCATAAATAGAATGGAACATGGTTTCTCATTTAAAACACCTACGTCGATTATGTGGGCCGCCTATTGTAAACAATTATAGTCTTGCCCCAATGGATAACTGAAGCAAACTTGGTATGATTGAAAAAAAAAAACAGAATTATACTTCTTAGACTTACTACCAAGTACTCATAAATATCTGTGCGCTATATACATATATATATGTCGCGTGACAAAAGAGTCTGTGTTGGGCGGCATTAGTATTAAATTAAGCGTGAGTATGGAAAAAGTATTGCTCGGTATGTTGTTAAATATATGTAGCAGCAGAAATATTGACAAATTAACCGCCTTCAGCAGCTGGTGTAAGGAAATTCATAGAGATATTTGTGAAATTGGCAGGCTTATGGATAAGTAAGGCTATTCTCTTGATCGCTCACAGCGCGGTGTGGGCTGTTTGTGCCCAAAGTATACATGAAAATCCAAAAACCTCAACCCGTCGCAGATCTCAAGAACTCAAAATGAGTCGAAATTGTCTGAGGAAAATATTGCATGAAAACTTTGGTTAATTTGCTAACAACGTTCAACCCACTTAAGAGTTGAAAGAAATGACCATCCGTTTTTCTTTGTAGACTTTATATGAATTTGGGAAATTGCGTCGATTTTGGTCGCAAAATCGTGTTTTCGGACGAAGCTCAATTTTATCTCGAAAGCTATGTCGACAAGCAAAACTGTAAAATTTTGGATTCCAAAAATGTACACCTAGTCGTGGAAAAGCCAATATGGGTTTCATTGGACATTGATTTTAGCAGGATGGCGCAAAGGGCTGCAATTTTTTGTCTTGGAATCGAGAATGCACTTGAATTTATTAGAAATGTGGCGAAATCTTAAAGTGCTACCTCTTGAAAATAAAAATTGGCATCATATAGCAAAGCTGGTAAAGTCCACATAATATAAACCTCGTTTTGTTCACTACCTTAGTGTCATTTACAATATGTGTTTGGAGTGTTAGCTGATTTAAGTAATAAAGGTGGCATTTTAAGCCTTTGTGCGCTCATAATTGGCATTCATTTTATTTCACATTTAGATTAGGTTGTCGACTCCAAACACATACATATTTCTTAGAATGGCTATATTCTTGCCTTATGCGTCGTGACATGAATGGAATATGCGGCTAGTATCAAGTTCATGAAAATATTTACTAATGCCTCGTGTGTGTATATCAACAAAATTTTAATTATGCATATTTGAGCACATGTAAAGTGCTCTATCTATTTAGGAAATTGGTGCTTGAAAACAAATATAATAAATAATGCACAAAAAATCATGTTTACAAATAAAAATACTTGGCGCAACAGACCGTATATGGTCCAGGGCCTAGCTTCTAGCGACCATTTGTGTTGTGCGTATTATATTTTTTCGCACAAATGGATGAGACAGTTTAGAGCCATATCCGAAAGGCAAATTGAAAAGCTTTCTCTTGACAGTTATTACTTCCGGGCGTTTGTCAGGCATGCGCGAGAGATGGGATCGTGAAAAAACTGTTTAATGTTTTCTGGGATTCGAACGCCAAACCATCCGCTCAGCGATCCAACGCACTAACCAGTGAGCCACGGCGCCTACCAAAAAACAAGTCTTGTTGTTTAGAACGTAATAAAATTTTTAAACTAGTTTCGTAACAGAAGAAGAACCCTAATTATGCTAACTTCGTCAGCATGTACTTTCCGAGAAAAGCTGGTAAATTTTTCAATTCACTATCCAGCAACGTTTACTTAAGCGGTTGAGTTTGTAAAGCTAAGTGATTTTATCTTAGATGTGCTAGTTTTTATCCCCATTTTTTGGAAATTGAACTGCTAGATGCAGGTGCACTATTCTGTGCTAAAGTAAACAAACGTCAACGAAGTGCAGATGTTTAAGGTAAGATCTCAGTTTCTTTTGTATGCAAGTGTTCTTTTCAATCAGGTCGGCAGGTGAAATATAACTAATAAACACTAAAAGTTAGAGTGATTAGAGTACACAACACTCACGTACATCATTTTGGACTTCTAAAAACAGCAGATGCCTTCCTAAGCAGCAAACACCAAGGCATGGCATGTCAGATAAGATTGCCATTTACTTAGTCAAAAGCCTTATCGAAGTCAACAAAAAGCAGAAGAAGAGAAGGCATCGACTTTGAGACCTGAATCAAGGTGTTCTTTAATTCCTATTCCGTATATTCGAAAATTGTTTGCTACCGACCTGTCCATTTTGAATTTGAAGCGATATCATTCCTTTAAATGATACAAAACCATGGCGAAATGCTCCTTACGTCTTCTGAGTTGATCTCTAAACTACTGTCGCTTTTATTTATTTCTTCCTCAGCTTGTGAATCGAAGGTGGTAATGTGGATACATTTGCTAATTAAATTCTGTGAATTTACTTTGTTTGTCAGGCAGAGCGGCGAACAAGTCGTGTCTCAAAACAATAATCTAAACCAGGTTAACTAACTCATTATTCGAGTCCTCGAGAGCTCTAGCGTTACTATTTTGAAGTCAAAGTCGTGGGGACTTATAGACTTTTCGTCTTTTTCTTATTTCTTGAATTCTTCAACATAGACTGCACTTCGAATACCAGAACCGTTAACCCTATCAACCATTCTGGATAAACTTCACCTGATAAGTGAAAATAGTTCACATAGATTGGTTATAAACATGCATGCATAGACTTTCATTATGAATACATATTAATTCCGCCATGTTCAATAACATTCGGTAAGCGGTTGAAAGTAAAAGAAAAAGGTTTATTTAAAAATGGTTTTATTTTATAACAATGAGTAGTAAGTACTACAGGTACATACATATGTTTGACGTAGCATTTCATACTTAGTCCAAACTTTCATTCTGTAAAATAATTTTCTAGCATCTATGCTGATAACCTTTGGCTAATTTGTTAGCATAGTCGGATACCATATTACTTTAGATAAGTGGATTGGATGGTCGTTTTTAATTTGTTCCCGACCATCTCATACTTTATTGAAGCGCACACATTTTCCATTGGATTGATATCCGCTGACTGTCTGCTCGATTCTTTGAAATACTACCTTCTGGGATCTCCCAATATCGGTTGTTTGTTCCGTGAAGTTTTTCTACAGACTTCAAGAAATCATTTTTTACAATTACAATTTTCACAAGAATTTCCATAAAGCAGATCAAACGTCCGAATTATTGTGCCTAGAAGTCTAAATAAAAACGCACATTTGGACAATATTTCAGACCCAAACACATTTGTTTGGACTAAACAAAAAGAAAGAAAACTCGTTTGTGAAAATAATTTTGCTCCTCGCCTACTGAAGCCGTTCTTTAAATTGTTTTCACAAAGAAAATGCTTCGTTATAGAAACCCTGCTAGTTGGTTCTTAATAGTATCTAGGAACTGCGAAAGTTTTTCTTACTTGTTCGACTTCAATGTGGGATCCTTTGATCTTCAATCAGGTTCATCATCGACCTTCATATTTTCTTCGTAATTCTCAAGTCGTTCCTTGTATTTCGCATCCATTGCTGCTAACTATTAACTTCAACGAAACTAAAGGGATAAGTACCTCTTTAGATTCGAACTGAACCCATTTACAAAAACACACATGACTAAGATATCGTTCTTTTAGGTGCAGATGCGGTAGCAATTGTTTAGTGTTCTAGTGCATATCTACATACATATGTTATTCTCGGTCAATCGCTGCAAAAGTATCATATACTAGATCTGAATTTTCGCTAATAATTTTTCCGAATGCGTAAAATTCAAAATGCCTCACACTTAACATTCACGCCAAAGACAAGAGAAGGCGAGACAAAAGAAGAAAGGGTCTAATTTATATTATTCAGACGAATAGAAAGTCTCCACTTGGGCAATGGCGGCGTCTACTTACTATCAGCTCAAATGTCTTCATAAGACACACAAACCGCATTCAGATCCGTTCAGTGGATTCAAACCATTATTGACACGTATCTTTATATAGATACTTATGTATATAGCAAACCAAAGAAAATACAGAAAATCCCTATTGAGTGTTGATACTATCGAATGACTTATCAAAATTTGATGAATACAACTAGCAGGTGAAGTGACGAGTGATATTTAATACGTTGCTTGATAATGATCACCACAATGATATGTTTGACATGGTTGCGCGATGTTATTGGAGTTAAATAGATATAAGAAGGACTGACGCCAGTTTGTACCGCCTTATTGTATCTGAGTGGATTTTGTATTATGCTGATTGGTTACTTAAAGCAAGTAAGCATTGCTGCTCACCGCGATTTCAGGATTTATTCTTTGAAATCAAGCTGTACT
The DNA here is from genome assembly GCA_946965025.1 of Blera fallax. Classification (NCBI taxonomy): domain Eukaryota; kingdom Metazoa; phylum Arthropoda; class Insecta; order Diptera; family Syrphidae; genus Blera; species Blera fallax. The sequence goes on from OX337244.1 coordinate 66,356,115, forward strand.
CAGTTGATAGTTTTAATATATGTATGTATGAAATTGAAACCATAGGCTGAAGATGTCATTTTCAAATGTTGTCGAAGGATCATTTTGTTGGTTTGCCGCCCAAGCTCCCGGTATCAAAGCTAACTCAAACAAAAATACATATGTATGCCGCAATCTGCTATTTATTGTCGATGCTTGTTAATCGCGTATCGATTCTATATTCGAATAAGCCATTTATTGTCAGTTTTTGGAATGCAGAATTAAGTGCTTCATTGTACTCATTAGTTATGAGATACTTCAAAAGAAAAATCAAATCAAAAGGTAGAAATTTCCAGTAACGATCGATTGTATCGCTTATGTAGAAGATCCTTAAAGCCAACTACAAATAGAAAATCAAAAAATTCGTTTCTTATCTTCAAAAATTATGTCACAATATGACAAGTCGATTGATATTGCAGGAAATTATTTTATGCTTGATGTCTTTCTCTTGTCTTTCATTTCTTTCGAGTGAATATGTCAAATACGCTAAAGATATTCACGAAATGCCAATTTCGATAAGCTACTGTTTTTTCCTGCAAAAACGACTAAGATAATCGAAATAATGAAAATAATAAATAAATCTGTTTATTATCTTAAAAGAGGTAATATATTTTTTATAACCGATTTTTATTACGATTCCAAAATCTTTTGATTTTTTGTTCACTAATAAAATTGAGTGTTCTGATTGCTGATTAAATTTTTTGAAAGTTTTTTGAAAAGTGAGTTTTTGTCACAACGCCGACCAGATATGCCGTTGGCATATGGAGGACGGTATGAAAATCAGTTTCTTTTCATGTATATTCTGCATTAATTGATTTTGTAGAACATTTAATAAATCACAACCGTTGGCGTCCACTTATCTACAGTAAACTTAGGGTGCCGCAATGTAAACTAAAGTAATCCATCAATTTTTGAAGATAAAAGCTCGCCGCTAATGTGTAGGTTAGATTTCGGCTGTTTATGGTAGATTATTTGGGATTAATATATCAATAATTTTTATTTGATTTTTAACGCTACCATGCACCGGTGACAGCACTTTTTCATTCAAAATTGCCGAATAGCTTATCGTATGGCCAGCATTTTTGTATGACACCTCTTATAACACATATTTTGTCGGTAGTTTTATTTTGAACAATACATACTTAAGTTATGACATATAATTTTCAACAGAGACTGCGTATGAGACTACAATATCTAAAAATAGATCAATTTTTTAAATTGAATTTGTAAGACGTTATATAAAAAAATGCAAAATTATATAATAAATCATTTTGCAACTTCGTCAAATAGTATGAAATTGACAATGAGAAAAAAAAGGTGAGTCAATATGATTCACTTAATGATTCAGGAAGGGCAATCAGCTCAATTAGTTTGTTAGCTGTCAGAAGAGCTGTCTTGGGGAGGGGATTCACTTATAGATTTCGTCACAATTTCATGATTAATTCGCAAGTTTTGTACTAAGCCAACTTATTAAGATGAAAAAACTACGTAGAGAAATTTTCCGCTTTGTCGATTTATCTTTTGATGGTAAGGATTCTTCAAATTGAAGCATTGAAGTCCATTCGCATCTATTGTGTTTTATCATTTGTATCCTCTCAATTTGCAAAGGCTTTATTGTTCCAATGATTATCTAGATTTGCGTACTACGTATGCAACTAGGTTTGGACTCTATAAGAACAAATACCAGATTAAGAGCCTTTACTCAACATCAAATAAAAATAATCAAAAGTTGAGGGCTTCTGCCCATATCGTAGTAGAGGGACAAAGATTGATTTCTGCTTTTTAAGGACTCGCCTAGGCTTCATTTTATCGTGGGAATTTCACAGCTATGGGACAAGATATGTATTTAGTCAAATTATAGGAGAATCCCCGTGTCAACAGTCGCGGAACGGAAATCATTTTTTGTGATTAAATACTCTTATATTATCATTAGCCATTGTTAACAACTCTTGATAACAACAAAATAATTTTCAAAGGACCATAATCGTGAGGATAGCAATACCGATGCACGTCTACAATTGCCTGAGGAAAACACACTGATTAGAGCGTTTTTCATTTAGCCTTCACCAGCGGTTGGTCTTGATGATCGCTTTAAACTTGAGTAAAAGCTTACAATTGATTGAGGCATACACCAGCCCTTTCGGTAGAATTCTAAGGGCATGGTTTTGTCTGCTAAGTTGGTCAAGCTTGTAGTTTGCTGTGTTATCTCATCGGTACTGAATGAGTCCGATTTTAGATATTTATTTACCATTTGACTGTCGATGAAAATGTGTCAATATTTCTGACAGGTATTACATTCATTTCAGTTGGATAAAGAATTCCTTACTTGTAATTATTCCCTCCTGTAAAATGCAACATTGTAAAAAGATTTTTAGAGAAGCTGGAGTTTTTTTTTGGGAAATACCTATTTCATCGCTTGTCTAAAGTACAACGAATCTCCTCTAAAAACGGTGATATTTTCTCCATTAAAGGAATGGTTGCCAGGACTTTCCGATTAGATCTCAGTTTTGGGTGGGATGCAGTCGGCTCTCTTAGACATGAAATATATTGGATATAGTATTAACCAATAACCGACATGCGAAGAGACTTTCAAGGGGATAGTTCCACTCACGGTGGTTTCCCCTAAGTTTTGGCTTGCTAGTCATGCAAGTAATTAATAGATCACCACCCCAAGCGAAATTCGAAATTTGTATCTTCAAATCGGTTAGTATTTGTAATATGTTCTGATTTAACATTATTAAATGCTACCTCAATGTAAAGAAAGTATGTTTAACGTAATGCTCAGCGATCTTTCAACGAAACACGTAATCGGCTGACTTGCGTTTCCCGTGGAGCAATGGGTTAGAAAAAAATTAAAAAAAAAATTGAACAGAAACGCTCCATCGTGTTGTGCATGTTATACCTATTATTCGTTTAGTGCCATATCGAAATGCGTTATTAAGAACGTTTTATGACAGTTAAAATTCCCTGTTTGTCAGGCATTCGCGTGAGTTGGAACCGTAAAAAAAAATTTTAATAATTTCTTGGATTCAAGCTTTTTACAATAGGGAAAAAAAGGAAAACAGATGTGATGTGGCAAGAAGAGGACCTAAATATGTATATTATATGGAGGAACAGTCAATCCATGAGATAGGAGAGGTTGGCACATTTACTAAAAAGGCCAGAAACAACAAAGGTTCTCCAGGCGAAGATTTTTCAGTACGCAAATGATGTTTAGATGTTTTGGCGCAAGCACAAAGTCATCAGTTAGAAATAGTTCTAGGAAACCATGCCTAATTAATCTTCCACGGACTAGCGAGGCATATTCCTTTAAAATTTTGCGTACAAGAACGTCTAAAGCCTGCCACACTGATTCACTTTCGACCCGACAATACACAAAAATAAACTGGGGGTCTAAAACCAGACCTACTTAAATCTAAATCCACATATGTATGTACATACTCGTATAATAGCAAATTTCGTCAAAAATTGTGCAATGCTTGGGGCTAAAAACATTCGTGTTGCATTAGAGTTTCACAAAAATTAAATATCAATCGTAAAGAATGGGCTTTGAAGTAAACGAGAACAAAACCTAATATGTATCCACTAGCTTCCCGCATCCATTCATCTTGAGCGTGTCATATTTTTTCATATGGAATGGACCTAAAGTTAAAAGACAAAGTAGGTTTTTCATGTCATTTATTCCTCACGAGCATTCGTTAAAGTACTGAACCAATTTTGATGAAATTTTCACCAAAGCACGGGTAACTAATGTTATTTATTAAGTATTTAAATTTTAATAATTCAAATTAATTAAAATCTTTCAAGAAGTTAACAACTGACAAGAAAAAAATCAATGTGAACATGTTCTTGAATGAATAGACCGATATCGGTGGTAACAGGGTTGCCGCTGAAAATTTTGAAATAGTCGCAAAAAAAGGGTCAAGGACCAAAAAAAAGTCGCAACAAAAGCATTGAATCCATTTTGATGAAAAACTTAGAAACTGACATAAAAGCTTGTACTTCACAAAACAAAACATAAACAAATAATTCAACAAAAAAAGAACGCATTGGATTATAGAAAAAAATTAATTAAATTAAATTAAATGAGTACACATTGGCTATAGAAAAAATAAATAAAAATTTAATTTGTATTAAGTCATCTGGAGGAGTCCCGTCCTTCAAATCACTTCTTTCTATAATATTTTATGCAGCAAGCATTGCATCAAATGTCTCAATATTTAATTCATTTGTTACTCTATTTTTTATTAGAGCCAGTTTTGAGAAAATGCGTTCTGCACAAGCACTACTATGCGGAAGAGTGAAAATCTTTGTTATGAATAAATACAAATTTTCATAAATAGGCTCATCAAAATGATTCGTTATGCGGCCCACTTTGAGGCAGAATTCCTCGATATTTTTTATTTGAACTATAAATTGTGATGAGCTACTAAATGGATTTTTTTTGGAAAAATATTTTTTATACGAACGTCTCAAAAAGTCTCAAAAGAAAAATAAAAGGAGTCAAAAAGAGGTGTTTTTTAAAAAGTCGGGTCGTAGTCTCTTTGCGCCAAAAAAGGGTCAAACAGCAACATTCGTATTGGCAACATGGCTGCTTATAAATCGTATTCAGCACAATGCACCAGCTATACAATCTAATACACTTCTCTGTATTGATCGCACATTATCACAACTTTCAGTAACCCTGACATCCGATAGGTAACACTTCTTTTTAAAATTCAGTATTTTATGCTTAATCCGAAAACTGTTATAACCATTCGCCTTTGTTGCTTTCAGAGGACTTTATAGAGGCATTTGGACAATGAAACTTCTAGCATCACGCGTACCGATACAATAAATGCAGGTGTCCGCAGCGTCAAATGTATTACATCTCAGCTTATAGCTACATCTTAAGATTTACAGATAATAGAACTCATTATATCATTGATATAAAATACATCTATATTAAATGTCGCCTCTCACTGAAATGTGTACTAATATGAACAACTTTCTCATCACTAACTATTTATTTTATAACTAACGGCATATCATTTGTTTTTTTTTTTTTCAAAAAAAACCTAGTTTTTATACCCCAAAAATTATTCGAATTATGGCCCGTTATTAACCCAAAATTTCAGATTGGAACTTTTCTATAAATTTTATTTAGTTTAATGCTCCAAAAATTTATAACATTGTAATGAAAAACAGCCTTATATTTAAGATTCATAAAAACTATTTTTTTTCCGCTCCTGAACCATTGTTGGTAATGGTATCTTTCGACGATTATTTTGCAAACAAGACGCCAACTGCTATTTGGCTCCAAGACGAGCCTCGCTGAAAAAGTAAATTGACTAAGAATAAAATGATGTTTAACAATAATACCAGATTTTATAAAAAAAAAAAAAAGATCTCATCAGTCACAGTAACAGTGTTGCGACACCCTTTTCAGAAAAATATAGCAATCACCTTTTCTCCGCAAACGCTTCACCAAACAGTGACTTTAAGGCGATGTAATGGTTCTTCGTGCATAACAAGAACCAGAAGCGATCATTTTGCTTATTCATGTACCCGCATAGGTGGAAATGCGCGTAGTCGTTCATGGGAAATTATCGTCATCACGGTCTAGGTTTATATACAATATCTACAAGACTTTCACTAAAAGTCGTTTATTGATGTCCAATTTCGTGGCCCATCGTCTGGTAGGCGTTTAAGGTCCTCTTGGATATCTGCAACCACAGCAGCGATGTCTCAACTAAGCGGCTGCTCCGGGGCAGTCCACGTCTCCTACTGTGCCTTGTGAAGCCAGCCTCCTCAAGGTGATCGGCTAAACGCCGCAGTGTTTGCCCAGTTGGTAACGCTTCTGTATCGTGCTATAAAAATGTCCGGCCTCTTTTGGACAACAACTTTTACTGACCTTATTGGGGATGTCATCCGGTCCATGCCATTTGTTGTTGCCTATCATAATACACGCCACGAATACTTCATTTTAAGTAATAAGAGGTACAGATATGTATATGTGGGGGAGTAGGTAGGCTGGGCAAATTACTTGTGAAGATCTGTGGGCTTTCAGCTTTGTCATCACCATCCTGTGCGCCATACCCCAAAGGTTTATGTCGACTTCGTTAAAGAGTTGGTTTTAAGTCGCGCCTCGTCAGCCTGCATGTGTCTAAAGTGTTTTTATTTCCTCGTTCCACCAGTAGCATGGTGCACCTCTTCTACTGACTGTTCTTCTGTACATTGCTGCGTCGTACGCTGTGGTGATAGTCTTTGTCGAGAGGTGTCTCTTTCCATTTTGGGCCTATTAACTTAATATCAAATATTATGGCCTGGTGGTCGCTGGGTGTATATTCGTCACTAACTTACCATTTTGTGATGCACAGCAGGATGCTGCTCACGAATCTTATGTAAATTATGTCAACTAACCGTATAAGTGTTTGTGCATCCTTTGTTTACGAGTACTATTTCTAGTGGCACAAAGGTTTCCAGCAGAATACGTTGTCTGAGATTGAAAGCCTGCAATCCCACTCTATTGCCCATGCGTTGATGTCAACAATATGACCATGGGAGTTCTACCGTGTGCATCGGTAATTAGATTGTCTAGCATTGTCTGGTATTCATTCGTTCACCGTCCAGGTTGGTCGAGCATAGCAACTGCCTTTGCAAATGTGGCCTTCACCGAATTTAAGACATTCAAAACATTTGTTAAACAGGGTCCATTCTTGGATGCGACAATTAACCCAGCCGATCTTTCCAACTTCTAACATCTTTCTTACGTCTTCGGCGTACGCCTTTCGCAAACTGGGTTCTGATTGCATTGATTATGTTTTCTTTTGTAGTGCCCCATCGAAGTCTTTGACATCGATGATAGTACGATGCGTGAGTGTCCTTACACACGATTGCTCCGCTAAGACTTAGCTAATGACTTGGTTCCCGTTGAATTATACATATAAGGAGGTTCGCTTCTGATTTTGGAAACTATCTTTCTAACAAGATTCTTACTTGTGGGTACTTTTTCTCGCTTATCTCTGGTTACTGGGGTCTCAACATAAGTTGCCGCCTTCTCCTTGGTCTTTGCCAATGATGGATGTTTCTGTTTCCGTTTTGACTCCAGGCTTTTGTTGTCTGTGACCTCAACATCTTTGTGCCTCTTTGGAAGAGATTGTCCTCGGTTTTGTTCTCCTTCATTTTTCCTCTGGTGTTTAGTCAGAAGTTGAAATTCTCTGTGTATAAAAATCTGTGTTTCTCAATTCTGACCGTGTACCATCTACATGTCACAATGCCCCCAAATTACGACACATGCTGATTTTGATAAATTGTATTTTCGCAAAACCACCTCGTTACAATTTCATTTCTGATTTAAATATGACTCAAGAAATTTAATTTAAAACTAAGATTTAACTGTTCTTGAGTTATACAAGCACATGTGCAAATTATTGTTTTTTTTTACTTATACCTAAATCTTAAATATGCAGTTATTCGAAAATAAATTTTGAAATGTACTTTACTTAGTGTACTCAACATTAGCTGGGCCCACGAAAGGGCTATTACGTCAAAGCTACTGCGTACCCTTATCAACCACCTTTGAACAAGCCGAAAACATAATATTTCTATCACTGTCATGCGTCACTATTATGTGAGAGAGACGAGCAAAATCGTAAGAAGTAGCATAAACCAAACTTGAAGCTTTAACAGAACATTTAATATGTTCACGTATTTAAGGCTTATTCTTATGAATTAGCTTTTTTGTGTTACAATACGTAGCAATAATAATTTTTTCCCGACTTGGGACAGTTGCGCAAATGCGCTACTGTGTGTTTAACCTCGATTTCAGGTACTCTTAATTTACAAAAATAAATCATTTTGCAGAAATTTATAGGTGAGTGTATTCTTGACATTGAAGCAGAGAACCGAGCTGGGGTCTATATTTACTTTTTTGTGCAAGGTGTGTTCATGATACTAAAAGCGTGTCGTGCATCAATCAGCAATGACTCCGCTCGACTCATCGCCAAACAACCTTCTGCATTTCACAGTGTGGGAACCGAAAATTGCTTATCAATTAGTTTTAGTTACATTATCAATCAATTTATGTTATTATCGTTGTCATTTGGGGCTTCGTCTAGACTGAGACTTTCAATAGTTCCGACATAAGTGGTGTCTTTGTCGCCTTAAATTTTAAAATCCCTTTGGATAACTTTTCTTTGACGTAACACTAAGGACAAATGAACTTTCTCAGTTCTTTTATTTCCCCGATATAAGATTTCAAAAAGGTAAGAAAAAATTAATCTCAAATTTAAATTCAGGCATGTGCAATATTGGGAGCGGCGCGGTGGTTCAGTGTTTAGTGCGTTGCAATACTCAGCAGGAAGTTTGGGGTTCAAATCCCAGAAAACACAAAACTGTTTTTTCATTTAGGGCACAATAGGCTAGACGCAAGCCACAGCAGCACGCCTCCACGGCAAGTAAACAGTCGTCTAAAGCCGGAAGATAAAGCTCCTAAAAATACAAATATTTGGCACAACAGACCATATGTGGTCCAGGGGCTAGCTTCTCCCGAGGCCCAAAATGAGAGATTGAACACTTATCTCTAGAAGGTAGTAAACTGCCAATAAGATGGTAAGAGTCAGGTCTTGTCAGTACTCATCAATGATGAATCGGCAGAGATGATCATTATAAACAGGTACGCAATCCAATACAAGTTCTGACGGGAACTCATAATTGGACTAAGAAACACAGGTATGGAGAACATCGGAGACACATACTTGACATCTACATCCGCTCCATAACCAGAGAAAGAAACAACAGTCGCAGAACAAGCCGCGACTGAATCAGCAGTAAAAACAATTGCGGTGGAGTAGATCCCACCAAGTGAGGAAGAGCTAGAAGGCATAGACTTTGCAAACCTCAACGTGGAAAATCGAGAGGAAAATGCTCTAACGGAAGAGGATGAAGTGATGGAGCGAAGCAAAACCTTGGATTTATGTTGATACAAGAACCCTAGCAGAGCAGAGCAGAGCAAGATCCTCCCAGATCCATATAGTAGCTGCAGGATACCTTGCACAAGATGGGACAATACCATCGATGGAAGTGGAACAATTAGTGGAGCACTGCGGAAGTACCAACACACCACTTTTGCTGGGCTGCGATTAAAATGGGGGTAATGTGGGTAATACAACAACTTTTGTGACTAGGGTAAGAGAAGATGTTCTTGAAGTCAGTTTAGTTAATTTTTTTCTTTTTATTTTTTTAAATTCAAGTATTTATTCAACACTTAATTCGTATTACAATCTAGTCACCTGGACTAATAAGCAAGTTTAATCTAACCTAATTTGCTAAATAAAACATTTATCCAAGAAATTCGCCCAGTAGCGTCTCTTGGTATCTGGTATACTGTAGGTTTCATCTATACCAACTCAAATTGTTTGGTTCGTTTGAGTCTGCGTACAATGTCTGTGTTATCCAGGAGCTGCGATGCTTCGATATTTACATGCTGCTGAAGTCTTGCTTCGTGTCTTCTAGCATTTTGTTTTACTACGTTGGTGACAAGATCCACTTTTAGGTCCCGATGGAGTTCAATATTTTTGATGTACCAGGGTGCATTAACAATGTTCCTTAGTACCTTGTTTTGGAATCGTTGGATAATTTCCATGTTGGTCCTTTTGGTACAGCCCCAAAGCTGGATGCCATAGGCCCATACCGGTTTTAAAATTTGCTGATATAGTAAAACCTTGTTATACGTTGTAAGGACTGAATTTCTACCTAGTAGCCAATACATCTTTCTGTATTTAATTCCTAGGTCCTCCTTTTTCTTCTTGATGTGCTCTTTCCAACGAAGCTTAGCATCTAGGGTCATGCCAAGGTACTTCGCTATGTTTGCGTATGGTACTATTTGTCGGTTGACAGTGATTGGTAAGTAGTTCAACCTTTTGTTAGTGAACACTGACGGGTCAAAAACCATAGACGGAGTCGGTGCAGGTGTTTTCTCCGATAAGCTTAATCTTAAGCTCTCTTTCCGTCTTCCTAATCACTGTAGCGTGTTCCAGGCGGAAATAATGGCGATAAAAGAAGCCCTATCTTGGCTTAAGAAAAACGTGATATCTGCTAGAGATATCCACATCTTTTCTGATAGCCAGGCAGCAATCAAATCCCTGGAATCGACCTCTATAAACTCTTTAGTAGCTCTAGACTGCCGTTCGTCTCTTGTGGAGATGGCTGAGCAGTTCAATATTCACCTGTGTTGGGTGCCGGGGCATAGAGACATTCCAGGGAATTGTAAGGCCGATGAACTCGCCAAAGAAGGAACAAATTTACCCATCTTGCCGGATAACGGCACCTTAGGTATTCCAATCGCTACTCGCAAACTTAAACTCAAGCTGGATGCTATCGAGAGTGCAAATCTTAGGTGGACAAGTGGTTTAACATGTCTAGCGACAAAACAGATTTGGCCAAAGCTGGATCTAAAACGCTCTAAGAATTTGATTTCTCTGAACAGATTGCATATCGGCACCACTGTAGGTGTCATCACTGGACACTGTCTAATAGGCAAGCATGCTACAAGGCTGGGCCTCTTCGCGAACGATTTCTGTAGAAGCTGCATGGATGAAGAAGAGGAGGAAACTATTCCTCACCTTCTTTGTCTCTGCCCAGCTCTCTCCCGTAGAAGGAAACTCCACTTAGGAGCTCCCTATTATAATGATACAAGCGACCTGATGAATATCGACATCAAGAGCCTCCTACGCTTCATAAGAAGCTCTAATTGGTTTTAAGACGAGTAGGTGGAGGGAGGCTTCTCCCATGATCCACGTGGTATCACAACGGACCTCTTTGGTCTAAGTGTGCTGGCGAATCTTAGCTGGCAGCCACTTCAACCTAACCTAACCTAACCTAGTGAAGTCAACATGGACCGATTTAACTTCATTTAGTTTAATGCGCCATTGTTTTGTCCAACTATGTACTGTAATCCCTCGATTTACGTTACCTCTGTCTACGTCGTCTCGATTTACGCTGTGTAAAATTTTGAACCTTGCCTCGTTTAACGTCGTCCTATCTCTCGATGTACGTTGTCATATTCGGGGATTTTCTTAGCCGTTTCGATTTGAAATTGCTTTGAATTTACAGTTTTAATTTGAAAATTGGCAGATTAAATAAAACTTAATCGGGGATTCCCATGGTTTGTTTTTTCTTGACAGTTGAAGAGTGATATTTTTCAAGTACATATTTGAGGATTCACACAAATTAAAATTTGACATTGTATGTGGATGAAAGTGCATTCCCTTTGTTGTCTTACTTAGAAAAAGGTTCCGTGGTCGCGCGAGGTGATTTTCAAACATTTTATTTGTTTTTTTGGTTGAGACATTTATCTTTAATTTTGTTAGGTAAATTAACCCTCACTATAGACATTATATCTGATATCTAATCAACATTTTATTTAGTGAAAAATGAGAGGAAAACGAAAGAATAACTAGTATAGTACTAGTATACTAATATGTTTGTATATGTTTGCTTTATTTCGACTTTTCGACTTTATTAACAGCCAATTTTTGTACTTCTCGGTTTACGTCGTCTCGATTTGCGTCCCCAATTCTTGGAACACATCTCGACGTAAATCGAGGGATTGCTGTATTTGATTGACAGCTAGTTGTAGGTTTTGTGTTGTCGTTATCTTTACCAACTGCCGTGATCGCGGTGTCGTCAGCGAAGGTAGCTACAGTGTTGTTTTCTAGCGTTGGGAGATCACTAGTGTATAATGGGTACAGAACTGGTCCCAGTACACTGCCTTGTGGTACTCCCGCTTTGATTTCCTTTAGTTGAGAGTATGAGTCTTCTTGTTTGATTCTGAAGAATCAATCTTTAAGATACGATTCCAGAATTTCGGCACATTCTTTGGAATGAGTATTCTCAGCTTATGATTTAGTCCCTCATGCCAAACTTTGTCAGAAGCCTGTGCCACATCCAAAAAGATGGCGGAACATACTCTTTTTTCCTCTAGTGCCTTTTTAATGACTTGAGTTATCCTATGAATTTGATCGATCGTCGAGTGTTTGCTTCGGAAACAGAATTGGTGATAAGGAAACAAGTTCTTTCTTTCTATTTTTGCTTTTAACCTTTTGACTAATAGTTTCTCGAAGACCTTAGACATAATAGGCAGTAGCGAGATTGGTCTATATGACGCTGTTTCGGCTTGCTTTACGATCATAATAACTTCTGTAACTTTCCACAAACTGGGTACATATTTTAGTCTGAAAGCTGCGTTTATGGGGTTGCTGAGTTTAACTAATGCTTTCATTGGAAGATGCTTCAAAACATCTCCTGTTATAAGATCGTATCTAGGAACTTTTTTCGGCTTTATATTGGACTTAATTAGTTTAGTTTATTGGTAGCGAAAATGTTTACAGAGATATTGTTTCCAATATTAAGGTACATTAATATATGAAAAACGCATAATAAGAATACAAGCTAAATATGTAAATATGAAGATAAATAGTTTAAGGAAACGCTACTTAAAAACCGTCAATCAAAATATCACAGTGGTTTAGTGTTGTATGGTAACATACAAAGTTATTAAAATAGGTTTTAATAAATACAGATAAGTATACATAGATATACAGTAACAATAAAAAATTAATTTAACAAATATTTTAACCACCAAATAAATAAAAAAGAGATACTTAAATAATTAAGAAAATAAATAAATCTAATAAAATAATTAAATAAACAAATAAACAAAAGATAATAATAATTCAAATATTAATTAAATAAATAAATAATTTAATAAGTAAAGTCTAAGTAATTAGACTAATGTAAAGAACAAATTAATATCAGTGATTATAAATAAGTTAATTGTGTGCTAGATTTTCAATTAAATTATCGCTTGAAAACTTCATGATAAACAAAATTTGTTGCGATTAGAAACGAGTTCCATATTTGCATATGTCGTGAAAATGTCTGGTTGAAAGATGCCATGATATATTGAGGATCATTGTCAACAATTTGATTTGCATTCTTTGCAACCTTAAAATATAGGTTTACCCCAAGCTGAAGCTGCATAAAACATAATAGCTTGAAAAACAACTTTGTATATAATAATTTTATTCTCACTAAGTTTTGACTTTCGGTTTATAAAAGGGTAGAGAGTTTTACTTGTTTTATTAATCTTTTCAATTGTGTACTGGATATGGGGACCAAAAGTGACTGTTTTACCTAAGATTATTCCATTCAATAGGAAGCCCGTCAATACTTAAGTTGCGGCTCGGCAAAAGGGAGAATTTTTTTTCTTGTAAAAAAGATACTCTTTTAGTGTGTTTAAAGCAGATTACAAATTGGTTTCAATTGTTGTTGACATCACACTAGGTATTTGATGACCCTTAAATGTCAGATCAGTGAATTATCACGTTCAACATTGAAGGACTCAGCGGTGAAACTACCACCAGAAGAGAGGAAATGAAGTGGGAGTAGAGCGAAATGAGTCTAAGCAGTAAGAGAAAGATGCGAAACCATATTTACCGACTCGGAACCATTTTGTGGGCTGAGGACGATAGGGGAAAAACTAAGAAAGGAAGAAGAAAGAGCGGAATTTTGGAAGAAATACACTAGACTAAGACAAGCCAAAGAACTTCTCGGGAACTATAACCGGAAAGAAGTAAGGTCTGTATAAACACCAGCAAGAACCGACAGAGCATCCTTACAGGCTTCCTATCTGGTCACTGTAGACCTAAAGCGCACCTCAGGAAACTGGGTATTGACCAAAGTAGAGGTGTTGAGGAAACCCCAGGCCACCTTCTAAGGAAATGTTGAGGACTGATCTACAAAAGAACAAAACACCTGTATGCCTATCAACTACTAGAAGAAGATTTATCATTGTTACATCCACTCCAGATACTCCGATTCATTAACTGACTTAGAAACAACATTGTTAGTGACCATACCTGACGATAGTATGTTTCGGACATTCACATCGCAACATATAACTAGTCCTCTATCCGAGTCCCACTGTACCTTATGAGTTCAATAACGTCCTTTGGTGTTGGAAGCGTGGTCGAATATAAGCTGACGGACTGACAAAACCAACTAAATCTAGGCCACAGAATTGTACATTATTGGTCACCGATAGGGAGTGGGACTGCAGAATACATCCGAAACCTATTATAAACCTACATATAATACGTGACAATATTGTCCTAGTTACTAGTGAAAGACTAACGCTTGTCTCTTAATCTAAGGCTGACTGTCATGGAGGGACTACCACTACTCCTAAGGGACTATTGCAACTAAACAGAGACAGCGTCTCTAAAAATACCCTACTGTAAGCCCCGTCTATATGTGTTATTTCTCTCGCCCGAATATATTTTCAACCATCTAAACAATGCAAACACCGTTCTAGGAGTAGAGAGGGTGTAAGAGCCACGGTCTTCCATGTCGGTCTAAGTGCACCAAGAGAACCACTTTAAACAAAGAATTGCATCCCAGAGATCTGGCGATTAATATCTCCGTATTTTTTCAACACTACGAGTATATTCATAAGTATAATAATTAGTTTCATTACTCCTTTCACTAAGGATAATGGTCAATAATGCTTGACCAATTACATATTACTCTCGGAAACTTTTTTCCAGAAAAAATAGCAACCCCTTTACTTATCCAAATTTGTTCTCACATTAGGTAGCCTTCGTTATGGTTATGGAACTTTCTATGAATATCACTGCAAGGTTTCCGACGGCGAGTTGAGCTTTATTGTACTTAACCTCCCGAGATACTTGCTTCAGGTTGAATTCGTCTGTTATTATCCACGTACCGACGTTATTAGCTGACCTTCTTTATCTCTCAGATTTCGTTATGTAGGTACTTTTATTTACCTAATAGTGTACGAGTATGATACTTGCATGTCATTTTGCTTGGGCGCTCCTTGTGTATCTTTTTTGTACGTACCTATACATATCTTTGTTTACATGCTCTTGTTGACTTCTTAACCCATAACGCCTTTTTATGGCACTGTTGTTTTAGATTATCGTTATTATTTCAACCCAGGAGTTTGCTTTCCACAGATCTCTACTTTTTTTTATTCAATTTTCATTAGCTTTTCATCAAAGGTCTTCCTCCTTGTTTTTCTATTTCGTTTTTTAGTTCCCAAAAACTGTTTGCCCTTTTAGTGGTTATATTGCCTACCGAAGTTCTTTTTCTCTTCACTACATTTTCCCTCGTTAATGCCTTTTGAATCTGTGTTATAAATTCTTTTTCTGTATGTTTGTGTGATTGTTTTTATCATTGTGGCTGCGGTCCCAATCGTACAGCTGTACATACATATGTACATACTAGATATCACTGTTCATCTCTATTTTGGAATTTGTAACATTTGTCAATATGTCTCGTTATTAGACCATATGGAGACTGAAATTGTACGAGTACGTGTGGATGGATTTGCGGTGGAAAGGGGTTTTTCACCGATTTTCATATTGTACAGTACTTTGTTATTGCATGGGGTGGTTATTTCATTTGTTCTCTGAAGGTTTTCTGAACTATTTTGGATTGACGATTTCACTTTGCGATTTAATCTCACATTAGATTGACTATGATTTATGTGATAGGGAAATGAAAGTAGATTTGCGATCTTTGATTCTAAAGACGTAAAAGTATGAAAGAATATGAGAGTTGGGTGCAGTTTGACGTAAAATCTGAGGTCGCATACTATAAACGATAGCAGACAATAATTCTTTCACTTCAAAAAATAGCAGTCTGCTATTTGTGCTACTACGTTGAAATATAAAATGAATTGTGTCTGAAAAAATGTTTTTTCTTCCCAATTCAGGGCACTTTTCATTCTACCTTGTTAGGCAGAATCTTCTATTTGTTTTTCTATGTTTTTCTTACAAAAACTTTTTGTTGATGGTACACATTTATTTTTCTTAAGAAGAAAAAGAAATGCCTTATGTACCGTCAGGGGTGAACATGTTCCCCCTAGTGTGTTGGTCTTTATTCTACTGAACCCTCTCCATCTTGAGACAATCCGACCCTGGGACCGTTGCAGTAGGTACCTTACATTTCTACTTTTCTTAACCTCTCAGGGGCTCTAATTATTTATGACATACAGGTTATCTCTTGTTCTTCCTTCTTCGTCCTCAGCACTCTTTCGAAGTAGGAGCGAGCATGGTTCCAGTTTTCTTTTTTCATGCGAGTTATGGAAATGATGTTGTCTGGACTGATTTCACCTATCTGCATTTCCAGTTTCTGCTTCGCTCTAAGCTATCTGGTGCATTCAAAGACCGTTTAATTTATGTCATCTTGAATCGAGTCACCATATTAAATCTGATGGCTTTTACTTTGCAGATGAGAAATTCACATAGAGCTGATACTATCGTCCTTAGATGTGTTTCCAACCACCAATACTTCAATTGATAATTGAACATACTCTCTACCAAAACATTACCTCTATACTTGAAAAGCCCCACTGATAAGCCAACAGAACTAGAGGCTTTGTTGTTCTTCAACTTTTGAGGCATGTAAAAAAGTTTAGCATCGAGCTCTCTTAGCGACAATACATGCTTATGATATCGATGATTCTCTTCTTTAATGAATTAGACATTTTTTTTTGAACCGGTAGAGTTGTTCTGAACGGCTTCATTTTGCAATCCACCATGTAGATGCTGGTGTTCCCCAATGCTTCGTTTTGTCTCCGACTCTCTTTCTTATCTACTTTTACAATCTGGCTACTTCTAATCCAATATACTCCTTCGCTGACGACAGTACCCTCAGCTTTTTATATAAGTTTCCAGATTCACGCTCCTGCTCCTGCCCGTGGAACTTGAGCAGCAGCGTGTGTCAGGCTTATTAAATTATTGACAGCATAATCAAATGAGTTACAAACAATAATGTAGGTTAGGTTTCTGCGTTGAGTTTCTGGTCGAGTACAACGCCTCTGTCTGGTCTGGTGAATCCAACATCACATTGCATCTGCTAGATAGAGTTTAAAACCATGCGTTAAATCTAATAGGGAACTTAAACATCGCGGACTCAATAGATTCGGTAAGAAATGTTTCTTGTCTTTCTTTGTTCTATTCTTTTTCTTCAAAAAATGCTCGAGCGAAATAGCCAATTTCATTCCGGTCCTTCAACAGTTCCCTCGCGATACTCGTCATACCGTGAATGCTCATCAGTTTACCCTGAAGCCCTTTTCTGAGCCGTACAACACGAATGACCAATATCAATCTCCGTTTTTCTCTATCATTTCAGGGCGCAACATTTTAAGCCAATGTGCATTGGCATCTATTTTCATCTCCCCCTAATATCCCCACTGCCCTCGCTGCGTTTTAACATTATAAGGGTAGTCATAACCCCTTGATGGGCGTGTGATTAATAAAAGCAAAAAAAAATAATCCTCATTTTCTAGTTTTTTTACATTCGAATGTTGGTACTTTTCTTTGCTGACTGTGATTTTGCCTAAAAAACTATCGATAGATGGGGGTAGATTCAGACTTGAAGTCATTGCAGTAAAACTCAATTGCTTCTTTCTGAAATCCATTTTTTTCATTCACCTTCAGCATTAACGTGGCATCGGTTCAGCCAGAAATATCGCTGCTGTAAGCGAAATGTGGTCGAAAATCCGGAATTATCGATTCGTCGGCGTTCGTTTTATAACTCCCTTTGGCGCATTTTAACCATGAACATATGCAAAGAGCGAAGAATTTGCCTAAATTGAATGTTAGAGCAGCAGAAAGTTGCTTATTTTTCAAAGAGAATCTTCTTCTCTGATAAGGCACATATCCACCTCTCTGGGTATGTCAATAAACATAATTGCCGCAAACGGGCGAGAAAAATCTTCATGTGATTAATGAGAAACCATTAGTTTTATGCCCAAAAATTGACTATTTGGTGCGCATTGTGGTCAGGGGCCTCTCTTTCTTTCTAAGATTATGAAGGTTGGACTGTAACATTCAATGGTAAGCGCTATGGGCGTACGATGACAGAGTATTTCTGGCACAAAACCGAAGATATTAATATGGATTTTTTGCGTGAAAAGTTCCTAAGTCACATTATTTCACGTTCTAGTGTCATCAACTGCCCACCAAAATCATGCTTTAACACCCTCGGATTTCTTGTGGTTACGCTAAAAGTCGTGTCTTCGCTAACAAACCCGAAATGTTGAAAGGACTAAAAATGAACATCCGCCAAGTGATAGCCGCAAGATATCGCCCAAAATAAACGGAAAAGTCAGCGAAAATTACTTCAGATCGAATGATGGAGAAGATCCAGAGTCGTCTATTTATGCATACGTGTTCTGTTCTTTTCAAAAACTGGTAAGCAACTCATATAAAATTGTAATCGAATCATACACACATACGTATACGTATGTATGTATAGGACTGCTTAAAGAGGATGTATAGGTACAAACTGCCACATTAAAAAAACACAAAGTTTTCCATATAAACATTTTTTCGTGAATAAGTTTTATATTTAAAGTCCCAAAGCGGGACTCGAGGCCATCCTCAACCTACTTCCGGTAGAGCTTTTAATACAAAAATCATCAGCTATAATGCAGCTACCACCGACTACAGAGCACCGTACATAGACTTAGAAAGACATTTGTTAAGACATTACCCGAGTAGGGACGAATGGAGAAACGGAGAATATTAGGCAGGTTGCTTGGTGCATAGCTTACATATGTATACACATACGAGTATGTATCTCTGCAATAAGGTTTTCTTCTGTCTACGCGCTATATATATTGTATATTGTACGCGCTATGTAACATTTCAAGCTGAAAGGCAGGACACTCATCCCGTAACTCTTAAGACCATTGTTATATTGTACTTAGTATGTTTCTTGTAATTCTGTTCGTCGAGGATTTTCATTAAGTGTGAGAGAAAATGAATCATCGACAGCCCTTCTTTAACAAGAATATTAAAATTGTTGTATTATTTTACTCACATATATTATATTTATGTACGGCTAGCAATCTATTTGACACAGAGTATCAAGTGCCACTGACGCTTCGCAATCCCATAAGTCACAGACACGCTAAGCTTTGGATGTTAAATATCTGCTTTATTCATTCTTTGTCCCTGACATATACATACATATGTATGTGACACTAGTGAATGAACCTACAATTATTTTAATGCGATAGTCAAATGGCTGTCCTCCAAATGATTTCATCAAAATTTTACTAATTGCACTATGTCATCTTATGTACGCCAATCAAGCTTCATATCATCGAAACAAAGTCGTCCAGACGATATCCTTTTTTGTATGTTACGTGAAGTAATAATTTCGTCTAGGCGATGTCGTCAGAGGAATATCAGTATACGGGATAAGATCCGAGTCATTTGAAACGAATACTGTTTTAAAGGTCGCCACGATGCCGTTGCCCTACAGACTTCATCTCATTTGAAAACACCCAGTTCAAATTATCTGCAATATTTCGTAGAGAAATGCCGTAAAGCAATTTCATTCGACCATTCCTTTTTTACCCTTAATTTCACTGGATTAGTCGTATGTGCCTAGTTTACCATGAAGTACTTTTTGTTCATCAAAAGTAGGTGACCTGCTAGCTGCAGGATTCAGAAACACCTCCGCAAAAGTCATCAACAAAAGCATCATCAAAAAAAATGCTCACCGGCGTAATCTCCCAAATAGACATGTACATACATTTGAGTATGAGTTTCAGTCAAAAGATAGTCGAAACGAGCGACCAACGGTGTTGAGTTGAAAATGGTTAAACTACATATGTTGACATTATGTAGGTGTGTTGACACACTTCAACAAGGTGTTGTAGATTTTTGTACGACGAATTTTTATAGTTGATTTTATTTCAAGATACAAATTGCATTCTATCTGTTTCAATCTGTGTTGCAAACTCTAAGTCCATACGTACATATACTAGGTATTCTATTCAGAAATGTAGGTGACTGCGAATAAATTTATTTTTGATTAGCCCAAACTTAACTCCCTAGGGATTATGGTTACCCTTATAATGCAAATGTAGATGTTTGTTAAAAAGGTAGAGAAGAAATCGATAGATACTCGTACCTACATAGTCTGGCTGTAATGTCTAGAAGCAACATATGTATCTATGTATGCATGTATGCATGTGGGTGTCCGTTTCGGTATTACTCTCCGGGTGGCTTTCAAGATACCTTATTTCAAGTATTTCAAGGATATAACTAATTGAAAAAATACTCACCGTAGTTGGTTAATGAACCTATAGCTTTTGGATTATAAGTTGAACTACGATTCGTTGCAGGTGTTCCAAAGTAATAGTCTGCAAGAGTGCTTCGAAAAGATGTTTACGTAATCCATTACGGTACATACTTGACAATTATTTTCCCTTAAAAGTGAAGTTATAAACACGTATGTGAGAGTCGAAAGTATAATCCCTGTGCTCAAAATAAAGAGTTTTGAAGATTGTTATCTATAAACAGTTTGTAGCACGTTGTTATATTCATTTCAAGGTTTCCGGTATAAAACTAAAGACATTCTAAAGAGAGTTTTTAGTTTAAATAAAACGTATCACACGAGTCAGAAAGGAAGTTTATTAAATATTTCTACATGCATACATATGTATATGCATGTACAGACTCGTGTGATACGTTTTATGTATGCGCTCCATATGCCAATATTTCTACTCACTAAGTACAGCTTCCATACTCGCATATGGTTGTCCCGGGTGGTTCAAAGTAGGAGCAAGCTTGATGAAAGTATTTGGGTGTTTGAGACGGCTGGTCTTCGTTTATATAGACCACCAGATGCTCAGTACAAAAAATTCTATTCCAATGAAGTCCAGTATAACAGGGCGAACGTAAACAGAGTGGACAAGTTCCTGATCAAGTTGATTCGAGGCCACATTGCAAGAACAATGTGCTCGGTTAATAACCCGATTTCTGGGGTCTAATATCCCAATCGAATGTACCATAAGATTGTATGCCTTAACGACTTCATTCTCCCAGAGGCGTTCCTCTATCTCTAGATAGACGAGGTCTGATACAGAACAAAGTAGTGATGTCTCTAGTCTTCCATGTTGCCTGGACAGCTATGGGTAGAACGAAATCAAAAAGCCACGTCGCTATGAACGCTTTGCCGCCACAAATCAGTTATTCATGTGGTAACTTTTCTGACACTTCTTATTAAAAAAAGGATCAGCGAGCCGAACTTTTGTTATCACTGTGTGTTGTGAGAACCGAGATCAAATCATCGTTTGCTGTTGCTCTACATATAGCATATGCATGTGTGGTTTCTGTGCTTTCACTGAGCTGACCTTAGGAAGGTATCCTATTGCAATGTAAACGAAAACTAAACTACACAATTAAGGAGGAGAAGGAGAGGAGGTTCAATTCAAAAGGGATTTTCCAAATGTAAATTTGCTGCACTGAAAACAAAAAAAGTTTCATTAGCTATGCGCAGCAATCTAGACATTGGTTCGTTACAGCCAAAGTAGGTATGGGGAATGTTCAAGAGGGGTACAGATCTTAGATTGCGTGGGATGATGTTGAGGGATATTATTTATAGCAAAGTAGGGCTGTCAATGTTTCCTGCTAATATCTGATGGACAGAATAGGCCTTCACAAAACCAAACACAGAGTTGGCTCTGCATATAATGCTATCAATATGAGGGCAAAGATTTAGTTCTCTGTCACAGATAACATCCACACAGATGAGATAATATCTAGGAACTGGTGGAAGACGTTTACGAGCATCTTTAATGCCTCGACATTTTTTGACATTGAATTGAGGGAATTTTTCGCCAAAAAGGTTGAAAAGTTGGTCAAATCATCTTGAACTGGGTAAGAGTCAGCGGAAGATAAAATGAGCCTGTAGTTTTCATATCATCAACGCAGACAGATGAACAAGAGATTTCGATTATCAATCGCGTTTACGGCAAGCTGATAGAATTGGGAAGAGCGAATGTGGCAGCAGAAAATGTAGGTGTTGCGTTCGGACATAGAAACGTAGCACGCCTTACGACATAGTGTTTAGACAGTTTGCAATGATGGGCAATTGACAATATCACGAAAATATTAGTTGAAAGAAAATTGATTTTTAGAACTTATGATGTTTGCCATCGATCCTGTAATTGACACTATTTTTCACAAACATCCAAATCAAATGATGTATCAAGTAAAGTAATTTTCAAATAAAGTTAAAACTAAAATAGTACAACATTTGATGGGGGTAACATTCGAGTATAACAGCTTTGCTGGATAAAAATTTGGTTTCATATTTCAAAATCTACAAAAATGTTGGAGTAAGAATCGAAATTTCGATCTCGCTTCAAATTCTTTCACACAATAGATTTTACATATGTTTGCGGTGTAGTCGAAGACAGAGTAATTTTTTCCTTTCTTGTTCCAAGGCTTGTTAACTCATACTTAAGGTCTATTATATTAGCATTTATGTATTAGTTCAAGTCTGTCCACCTCGTCACATGATTTACCCGAAATGTCTCCACTTATGTAATAATTAGTATAATAATCAACAAGTGAAAGTTTAACATACAAATAACAGACTTACTAAATTGAGCGATCCACTTTTTTTATGTTCTATTGGTACGTGCAGATTGGCATTTCAGATCCAAGGTGCTGTGTGAACGTATAAAGCCTTCTTGTAACACTCTCTCCAGGAAATGTGAGCGCGGCTTCCGTTCCAGTGAGACTAACAATAAACCAAATCTTTAGACAATCCTGGAAAAGACCAGTGAATTTCAAGTCGAGGCACCCCACTATTTCATCGACTTCAAGTCGCAAATGATACCTCTCCTCAACTGGAAGTCCACAAGGTAATGGCCTATTTCGGAGTCCTGCCAAAATTAATCCATTTGTGTCGTTAATATTACGCGTTGCAATGTGCAGTTTGGAAATAGCTCTTCTGAATTCTTCCAAACATGTATACCAAATTTTGGCAAAGAGATGCGTTTTTTCATTCTTCTGCTGGAGCAGATATGGACACAGAAGGAATTATCTTCAAAAAATCTTACCAGCTGCTGGGCTACGCAGTTGATATCGGCATCATTGGTCACTCCCAAAGCACCGTATGAGCACTTGCAGCTGGTAGCTACGTCAACCTCGTATCACACGGCAGCTGATAGCTGCACCAATCTCCGATGACCATCTATTAAAGACGTGCATCATATTTTCAAAATACCTTTTTTAAATCTCTGTTCTCCGGCTAGACGACTTGTCGGTTGCAATATAAATTTTGCCTTATTAATTGTAAGAATAAGAAATAAAGTGAAAGGCTCATCATTTATTTAATAATGCTTCTCACAAGCCTTTCACAGCAGTTGATGAACAGGTACATATACATACATATGTATGTATGCTTTGAAAAAATAAAACACCTTCTGTTCACCACCTAGCGCAAAACGTCACTTTTGATAGCCCTAACTTCGAGAGAGCTATGAAGTTAATCTACCTAGGAATCAACATCAACTTCACAAATGACATCTAACTGGAGATTCGACAAAGACTGACTACTTCAATTTGCAAAACAAGTGGGATTAAAGCCCAAAATACCAAAAACGAACCCTGAATGGTATATTCCAACTGATACCATGATACATTTTCTAACCTCAAGGCTACTGTGAGCATGTGAATCTTCATGCTTTCAGCAAAAATAAGCTCAATTTTGTCTGAAGTTCCCTGTTACTTCTCTGTACCATCAGATCTTTTCAGTAATTCTAGTTTAACTTAAGCAACCCTTTGGTTTTAGAAATTGCGTCAATCTTTCACAAGAATTCAGAAAAATTAAGTGCCAAATACCCATCATATACATATGTACATAAATAGACATTGTGAGTTAGTAGTTATCTCTGGAAATCATAAAGATCTATGAAAAATAAAAAATGGGAATAAAATTGTTGGTGTACGAAATTTATTCAAAGTCTCATGTTCAAATCAAAAAATATTAGACTGTTGTGAAGATAATACCGCGCTCCGCGCGATTAGCTCAGTACACTTCGCTTTCCAAGTCGTTTTAGCAACTCACGAGACTTGGTCGCACTGCTAAGAGTATGTCAACAACTGGCAGGCAGGCGCCTGCAGATAAAGTTTATTTTCATTTAACTGTAATATAATTCGTTGTATACGCAAATGTGTCTATTGTTTACACTTTGAACTGAGCGAAATAAAGCTCAAAGCTTAAATCATTTTATTGAGGAAAATAAAGCCAAATGCCAAATTTTACTTCTTGCGGCCTCATTGCCACTTAAGAATGGCAATAGTAATGCCAAATGCGGCTTACTTACATTTCGTAGGGGATTATTTCACGTCACCTACTAAATCACTGGTGTACTTCGAAAGTTTATAAATCTGTGAGAGTAGTAGCTGTCATGACATAGCACCTCAATGCTAGTCGGTTTCATTATTTACGAATAATATAAAAGGCACAACACGAAAAGTTGCGAAAACTAGGCTCTGACATTGAACGCCTGAAATAGGTAGGTCTTGAGGATCCAATGGACGCTAACACCTTAGATAGTGCGCGAAAATAGAATAGTTCTTTAACAAAATTGGAGTACGTCGCTTACAGAACTATCTACGTAGTAAGCAACTGAACTAAATCATCCTAAATGAGCGTAATTGGCAACCTTGTGCAAAAGGTAAGACAATCCATCAATGAAATGATTAAAAAAATCAATATGCTACGAGTTTTTACGAAAACCTTTACTATTCTTGCTAGGAAATACCCCTTTCCTCCCTTTAGGAAGAAGGAATATTCCAATTTAAGAGAAACTTTCCGTCAATATTGGTGACATTTATGTACATATCTTATTTGTACTGTGAGGGAAATACACCTTAGAGGATACCCGTATGGGACATTGCGGCGTCACCTCTAATTTTATTGTCTATCGATTGGTCTTAAAACTAATCAACCTGTACTCTTGATTAAACATAAAATGTGTGGAATTTGCGCTAGATCCATTGCACCTAGATACATATACTATTTTTACCCACCATTGGCACTGCCCTTTTTCGTTCATTGACAATAGGCTTTTAGTCCTTTTCTCGGTTAGAGTTGGCCATAAGCTGCGATATACTACTACACATCACCTTTGACTGTCCATGAGATGTTGTTTTTCTCTTGCTTAAAGATCCATTTTAGTCACAAATAGGGATAGGTACCGATGAATGGCTGAATGCCTCGCTTAATGCTGATTCTTTCCCTGTTCCCTAGATCATCTGCTGTTTCTTTCCCTTATATATTACTATATACGACCCAGCAGTGACTTCAGCGATGCACATTCTGTTTATGGTTTGTCGTCTTATCGGAGACCATTTTCGAAATAATTATTACGCTGTCTAGTGCCTTGAGTGCAACTTGACTATCCACGAACACTGTGACCTAAGAGGAGTTTAGTTTCTTTTTGTGTATAGTCTGTGCTGCTCTTTCAATGAAAAAGACTTCAGCTTGGAAGATACCCGCGATTCACAGAAAACTCCAGCACCGATTCTTATGTCCATTTTTGTCCTGTCACTGTAGACTGGAAGGTGCTGTGTACTGTTTAAAGCGTTGGATTCCTGTTCCTGTATTCTGGGAAAAAAATGGAATATTTCTATGTAAGAAGGCAATTCGCACTTTAACCTACAAAACCTCTGCCCTACGAATGACATAAGACCTTATCTTAATAGCTACAAAATTTCTAAATATGTAACAGAAAAACAACTAATCCATCAAATATTTGTGAACAATCACCTTTTTGATTAGTAGCTAGACACCTACATACATACATACTCCTACATACCGTTCATAATATCAAAATTTCTTTTACTTTCCACAAATCTAACGCCAAAGAAACGCAAGTTAATGAAAACCACACTTACAAGTTATACCCAATCCCATAACAGATGCTAGAAGTAAATCAATAAACACCAAAGCCTTAGGATAAGCACTTCAGCTAATAATCGACTTCAACTTCACAGAAGCAACCAAAACCTCTTTCCTTATGTAAAAGAAAGTATACCCACAACCACATGCATACAAAAATTTCACGAATCTCACTTTAATAGCTTCTTTTGTAAAGCTTTCAGTTATTCCTAGGTACCTATCTAGTATAGGTATACATTTTTTATGATTTATTTAGTTATTCAGTTAACTAAAGGTAGACAGATTGTTTCAATGTAACCTACATAATTATTTGTAATGCCTGTCAACACTTCGATGATCAAAACAAACAAATAACAATTTTATATTTGTGCTTGGCTTCTTATTAGTTAAAACTCTGATAGCCATTCTGTCGAATACTACGAATACTAATAGAAGGGGTGTATCTAATTTATTTTTACATCAATAAATCCTTTAGCTACTAACAGCATCTTAAGTACAAAGTTCGGTATGACGACCTTATTGTTTTTTTCTCTGAAAAGGTTTCTTCTTTCTATTTACTACAGTCCCTAAATTCCGCAGATGAAATTATAAATACTCTCCCATCACTGTATGTATTTCAGTAACAATATACATATGTATGTTCATGTAGTAGGTATGAATGTATATTAAATCCATGGAGTCGTACAATTACATTTCTTAAAATAAAACACCATATGTAAATTAGGGCAAACACGAGCATATACATGCATACATACAAATGTACATATGTATCTACATACGCACGTATGTATAAGGGAGCCACAAGAATTAAAAACCATAAAACAGCCGGTTAGGGGTTAAAGCATCAATGTACAAGAACATAATAAATTTCGTTTATTGTTCTAAAAATACTATCTCATTTAATTATTCGTACTAATCGAATCAAATGCTTTGAAAATACTCGTATATATGTTTGTATAGGTACACATCTTGAATATCGATTTATTGCAACAAAAATGGGGAGAGCCAAGGAGATAAAGAATAATAATATGAAAAAAAAACAACCATTAATATACCAACAAATTTAATTCTCTTTATAAGTTTAGCTACACGACAGCTTCATTCAAATGCATACGATTTATGCAAATATTATCATGAGTTCGGCCGAGCTGCTATGCAGTGTGAATATTTGTCCGTACGTTCGATTCTCTCAGTGGCTCTATAATATTTAATATATTTCATGAACGTATTTTCATTTTCAAATTTCAATTCTCTCTACTCGAGGGGGTGTTTTAAACTACTGCCTACAAATACAGAACTCGTATCTATGGAAACCCAAGAAAACAAACAGAGAATATGGAACCAAAAAAAGTATACATGCGCGCAGTGTGCACCAATTGTAGCCACGCCCATGTTGCTTATCAACAAATCCCATTCAATGGGGTGGTCTTAATTTCAGTTTCCTATGTATGGGAGTAAATTTCATGTTCATTTTCATTTAAAACGGAATATATAGGCGGCACTCGGTTGCCAGGCAATGGCCTGCTGGAATAACCAATCAGTGGCTATCTCTTCTTGAGGGTGTTTTTGGAATATTTGCCTTTTTGACATCATTGCCTCGAAATTAATTTAAATCGATATTTTCAGTATTTATTAATTAATTTCTTAAACATGATTCAAAATGCTTCGTAAATCATCACTCCACGATATATATTTGGAAATAATTTCCAAATTTTTTTTATTTCTTGTTTTGTTTATTAAGCTTGCTAGTATATTATTTGAGAAATGTCATTTTTGTTTTGTTTGTTACTTTATTGACTGCAGCAAAAGGACTTCTAGGTTGGTAGATAGGTATATCAATATTTCTACGAATAAGTGGAAGGGTAGGAAGGTACATTTTTTATTGAAATAAAAAAAGAAAATAAGAGAAATATAAATCATATCATCGAGATAAAGTACAAGTACATAGATATAGGCACTCATGGCTTTTCTAATTGTAGGGTTAAATTGAAAAATATAGTACCTACCTACGTAATATAACTTTGAAGTGTGCAAATCAAAACTGAATTGCATATTTTATTACCCACAACTTCAGAAAATTGCAATTTCGACTTGCTTACAAACTCGTAAAATAGATAGGTATACCTGGGTAGGTACCAATATAAGTTAATGAGTATAGGTACCTATGTCTCTCAAATATGGGTAATTGAAAATCAAGGAGAATGCGTACTCGCCTTTATATTGTTTTTCTATTTTAATCGTTAAAGTGGTTTGAGTACAGAGAAAAAACAAGTGTTTCTAGCTAAATATCGAATAAGTATGACACAATTTGTTGCCAGTAAAACCGTCAACAAATTTTTAAAATACTTTTTGAGTCCAAACACAACGCAGTCAATAATTTGAAATGTAGGTAGATTGAGCAAGAGTAAAGTTGTAAGTTTTTTAATATCCACTTTTTTTTATGTATCCATGTACCTATGTACATACATATGTAGTACATACATATGTACATGTATCAAAAAGTCGAAAAATTCTAAATTGTACCGAAAGCTGATTCACAACTCTTTTTTTATGAATGCATAGCTTCGTTCTTTTAAAAAAAAAAAAAAAATAACAGTTCGGTCTGCTGAATAGTGAACATTTTGGGTTTTATTTTTTGAAAATCAAACCCAAAAACATTGCGCCGTACTCATCGCCTGGGACAACCTCAAGCGCAATCCAGTACATATGTACGTATGTATGTATGTATGTAGCTAAAAAAAACTTGCACAGATTTTCAATGCAGCTGTAACTCAAACGTAAAAAATAGCCGTGGTAATTATAATACCGAACCCAGGTAAATCACCTGCTGACGTATCGTATCGACCAATATCTTTGCTACAGATGTTTTCAAAACCTAAAGGCTTTTACTTGTATTAATAACCATCGAACATCAGTTCGGATTCCGAAAAAGGCATTTAACGATGGAGCACATTCAGAGAAAAGCAGAAAAAAAATCCATGGAGGAAACCAAGTTGCGTTCTATAGTACTGGACGCAGCTCAGGTCTTTGATATGGTGCAGCACACAGGACTTATAGCTTAGTTGTGGAGATGTCTGCAATTTCCAATTTCCCAGAATTTATAAACAATAACCTTACCTACATATGTACATACATATGTACATAGGTATATTCTAATACGGATAAGTACTTGGAAATGGAGATCATTCTGGACGCTAAACGTGAAGAACAGAACTTTAAGTATCAGAAATTGCAATGGCTTCTTCTTTTTTTTCTTTTATTGACCGTTGAAATATATATCGCGTACGCACACTTATAGGCAAATTTTCTTGCCTATCTATTCCGAACAATATAGTTCTGTATAAGGAAATCCTCAAGCCTGTATGGACCTACGGAATATAGCTTTGGGTATGTACAAGAAAGTCAAACGTCGAATGTATCCAACGATTTTAGAATAAAGTTTATACCTACTTAGAAATATTTTTCGAAGCATAGACACCGAAACATACATAGATCTAGAAACAGTTGACCGCATTTGAGATCCAAAACCACAACAAATACGTACATATGATAGTCCAGCTTCTAAATACCTACCAATAATTTAGTAAGAAGTTTTAAAGGAGTTAAGCCTTTCGAGCAACATGGGGAATAAGATAAAAAATAACCAAAAAGGAAACAATAAGAAAATCAACAACAAGATATTGTTTTAAACTTTCTCTCTAATTTAACAAAATTAATTTGCTGGACGCAATATTAGAAGTGGGGATGTTTACCCAACTTCTTCCGAAAGTATTTTTAGTGACGTTCGAGTTTTAAAGTAGTGTTAAGGCACATTTGCCTTAGTGTTTGCCACATTTGCACCTTGGGTTATGGAAAATGCCTCCTGCTTGTCTGATTTCTTTTAGCTGTATCCATCATTCTATTCGAAGATAAATTACGTGAACACTTTCATGCACTCATGCTTTGATGCAAAAAAATCTCCACAGCTAAAGATCAGAGTTATTAGCAAAAAGTCTGAAGACTTTACAGGCAATCTGGTTAGTTTTGGAAACACATATGGCGTGCATTTTCTACAAAACCTTACGAACGTATGTAGATCTGTTGTACTCAGATGGCCATCATCGGTTGCTTACCACACAGTGGCTTACATTGACAAAATTAAATCTAAAATTTAAGATTATTTTATTTTCCTCAATCGCTTCCAACCTTAAAAATAAAAAGATATTTTTCAAAGATCATATCCCCCCCGAAATATTTGTCCGGCTACGGCCTTGGAGAAAATATCCAATTACAAACAATGATTGTCTCCTCTCCTGTCACAATTCTCTGATATAGGTTGTGCTAATGTTAGTAAAAATCATTGCCCATGTTTTGGGTTGCCATTCGTTCTGAAAAATTGACGCATTTCCAATATTGTACGCTATGTGCCGATAAGTACACATATACAAAGCTTCAATTACCATATGTGCAAGTGAACATCAATTTTAATGAGCGTAGCAAAAGTTAACAACAATTCCAGCACATGGAGAGACAATTTTTCATTGAGATCATCTCAGTGGACCAACGAAGAGAATCGGTTACCTCCATAAATGATCAAAGCTATTTTGAAATACTTTTTTTAATTGCAATTTAGTTACACAAAATTTTTAAGTATGTATATCAAAAGTCACTCGGATATGCCGAATATCAAAGTTTGTATGTACTTAGATTTGGAATGACCTCAATCCACCGTTCAACTAAAAATGTCCCAACGAGGCCACACTTATTTTGGCAACCCTACCCACGTTGTCAGTTCTTCTCATGAGGCTGATTTGTTTTGCAGTGCATTCTCACAGTTTGAGTTTTGCATCTACCTAGACTTCCGGACCAATCAATTGCATTAGAGTGTCTTTTTTACAGTATTTCATTGGCAAGATTCTTTAATATTTCAAAACTCGTAAGTATAGATCAACTGGCATATTATCTTACCGAAAAGTGAAACCAATCGATATTTCTCTAGGAAGTCAAATGTTTCAAAATTAAATTTGGAGAACTAACTCCAAGGTTTTACATACTGTAAATTTACTACTATGTTTAAATCTGTGCAGCATAACTCTTTATCAGCCCAGAATTGTACAGGTGTGGTCTTTTGAACAAACAATCAACAATGTGGCTCAACTACTTCTATATCTACTATTTTTTCTCCTCATAAAAATGTCCACATCTTTTTCTAATTTAAAAAAGAATTGCTCTGCAAATCCTGCTCTTTTAATGCAAAGAAACAAACTGAATGAGCAAAATACTATCCGCGGAGACAAATATAAATATTTGCGTATGTGGCCCTGGACCTAGCTTCTCGGCGACCATTCGTGTCGTGCGCGTTATATTGAGAAAGGAAAATTGAGAAGCTTCCTATTACTGTCGGACGTTCGTCAGACATTCGCGAGAGATGGGATTCCTTAAAATCTTTTTGGTGTTTTCTAGGATTCGAACTTCTAATCGCTCGTTCAGTAGTCCAACGAATTCTGACCCACAGCGCATATCGCGTAAACAGATGAAATTCAACCGAAGCTCTAGATATGTACATACATATGTTAAAATTTTTTTCAACTATCGATCATTTATTTACGAAACGATCGTAACACACTTGGCATACCTAAGTTGCTATAAGTTTTTATCCGTAAAAACACGTTGTACATTAGGAAAATCCCGCTAGCAGAGACATTTTTAAGCATGCAAATACGCTTAAGTTGTGAGTTACGGTGAGTACAGTTACAATTTTCATGAGGAAAGGTGTTAAACCTTTGTCATTTTAAAAGTTAGTGTGATCAATTGGTTAGAGTATTTTTCATTATCGTTGCAGA
Source organism: Blera fallax (assembly GCA_946965025.1). Classification (NCBI taxonomy): domain Eukaryota; kingdom Metazoa; phylum Arthropoda; class Insecta; order Diptera; family Syrphidae; genus Blera; species Blera fallax. Next base: position 66,387,740 of record OX337244.1, read on the forward strand.
CAGTGCTTTCGATACTAAATAATTTCTCCACAGTCAATCAGAACTGCAAGCTTATATTCATTGTATGATTATGAACCAGGGCGATCGTATCAGACTAAATTACATATGTCCATATACGAGTATATGTTTGCAGGTGCAGATTTATCTTACGCGTCAAGTAGATATTGTGCCTAGGGCCTGAGAAACTTCACTTGAAAAAATATGTATAAAGTGTTTTTCCTGACAATCATATTACTCATCTAAGAGAACCAAAGACAAATCACAGTCTCATGTTTTTTCTAATAGCTGGGATTCAGAACTATTAACAAAGCGGTCCTCTATGTATTTAGAAAACAAAAATTAAAACACCAAGTGAGCCTTAGAGCCTTTTAGACACAAGTTCAATATTCTCAAAAACTTCAGAACGTGTGTAAAACCTAAGTCTAAACATACATAAATGAATATACCCATGTAAGGTCATAAGAATCTAAAGAACTTAGAAACGCTTCTAGTTGATGCGGAAAAATGCTGGCGAATATTCTCGGGCTCCAAGGTTTACCTTTTGTTCCACACCCGAGAATTCTCGGGCAATTAAATGAAGCTTCCATGTAGACGGATGGATGTCCGTGGATGTAGCTGGCATTTGAAATATTGTAGAACAATTTTGAATTGATCGTTTTTAGAAAACGATTTAAAATTCACTAAAACTATAGCCTCTTAACAAGTCTTACATAGATAGTTTGACATTGAATATTAAAAATAAAAAAATTTAAGCAATTTTGGGTTGTGGTATGTGCGAAAACATTTTACAAACAGTAAAATCTACTTTCATCGCGTCTGTTTTTCCTTAGAACATGCGCGGCACATTCTTGTTGGCTTGTCCTTTATTCCAGTTTCTGAAATATATTCCTTATAGTGTCACATAACATGCTTACAGGAAGTCGGATGAAAATATGATGCTTTTGGTACTAAGTCTTTTCACCAAACAAGTACAACACATGTTCTTTAAAATTATGCAAGCTTAAATCATTCTTTACACCTATTTCCAGCCGGAATATTGTCGGGCCTGGCACCTTGAAGAGATTTTTTCTTGAGATTTTCGGGCCTTACGAGTATTCCCGGGACTAAATTTTTGTATGTGGACATTTTAAAGCACAATACGATTTGGACGTTGGCAGCTAAGGGGTTACAAGAATATTTCGCAGATTTGACTTATCCGATTTTACTTAAAATCGATATTTAAGACCTTTTCGTCATTTGTGACAATATGGTCAAACAAGCTGTTGAGTTTCTGCACACTTTTAACATGTTTTAGTCTTTAAAATTTGTGCCTGTATTTTAAATCATAACAAGTAGAACGAACGAATTTATGTACATATGTGTAATTAAATGCGTGTCGTTTAATTTTGTATACAATTTTTAATAAGTTTTGTCAAATCAAACTTGCATGAAACAACAATGCATACAACAAAAACTTTACAAAATAATTATAAAATTGACATTATTGCAGATTGTTTGGCTGCAAATATTGAATGTAGAAAAACATTAAAACTAAATGCGATTTTTTTGTTAGTAGCTACAACGATCTGCACAAAGAAATATGAAACATCTACAACAGATTTTATCAGACATAAACAAAAGATAATAATCACTTTTTATGATGACTTCGGGCTCATAGTTCACAAAGTACTATAAATAAAATTATAATTTCATGCGTTTGGATATGATCCTGTATTCAGAAATGCATGAATAGCAGATGTTAATATAATTTTTATGTCATTGGTTATTAAAAGAGATTAGTTTTGTTTATTCAAAATTTATTATTAGTTTGTATGACGGCTCTTTGATCACGAGACAATATATCAGGTGGACAGAACAAACGAGAGTGAAACTAACACACGATCTTAAAATTCGGCTTAACTTATGAAATAATAAAAATTGGTTTGTTGTTTTATTTGAAAAAGACTGATCTGATGTTAAGTTTTTTACGGAGAAGGAAGGAAACGTTTGGTTTAATACTGGAACACAGTCTTCTCAAGCTATAAATGACGTTTTTGGCATATTTTAATAAAAAATTATTATCTTACACCTTCTGTAGAGACTTTATTCCTAACTATCATTAGGATTTGGATAATGTTTTGCTCTGCAGTAACCAGCATCAGTCGTATTTGCGTTTATGCCCGTCTGTTTGTATATTTTATTCTTGGTATCTCAAGAGAATGTTATTATTATAAAATAATTTCATATTTTTTTTTTATCTCTTTTTGATACTGAATGCCAAAAATCTTGCTGCAAAAAATATTATGCAGATAGCATGCTATCTAAGGCTGTGTTTATGACGAAGCGTATTCACGTCGCGCGACTCGATGGCTTTTCGCGCGATCGCAAGCGACATCGCTACCAGCGATTGAGTGTTTATGGCAGAGCGATATCGCCTAGTTTCATTCCTGTTTTGATAGTGGTAAAGTGAACAACATGTGTGCTAAAATATGGCGCTTATTGTTATTGGAAAACAGTTATTTGCTGCGTAGAAAATATTTGAAAACATTAAAAATAAATAAGAAATTTCAAGTGCATCCAATAAACAAAGAACGCAGACTTCATGAAGAATTTCAGTATTTGCACCCCCGCCTTCAACAATTTCCACAAACATTGCTTTCCGCGCACAAGTTCAATAAATTTGTCCATAACGAACGAACGATTCGCTAAACAGATTTTCGTCGCTCGCAGTCGCTTGCAGTCGCTCAATTCGCTTCGCCATAAACACAGCCTAAGGCGTGCAGGTCTATAGAAGAAATTCAGTAATGAAATACATACATACATATCGTACGCTGTTGAAAATAAAAACTGTGACGCAGGATCATCAAACCTATTCGTACTTCAAATTAAATAGTCAGAATGGTTGATATAATATTTTCGGGTTCACGAAAATTTATTTTTACTGATTTTTCTGACAAGGAAAAAAATTCTATTGACACCTGAAATCTTATTAAAAAGAAATCTTAAGAAAAAAATTTCAAAAGTTATTGTTCAGTTCTGCTACATTAACCATAAGTTGCACTGAAAAGAAAAACTGCTTAAAAAACAAAAGAATACCTGTTGACACTCGTACATATATGTAATCTTCACATATTTGCTTAAAACAGTCAAACAGACATGGAAAAAGCAGTTGCGTTAAAATAGGAATTTTAGGTGCGAAAAGGGGTTATTTAATACTTAGTATGTAACTATGACCGTAAATAGTAAAAAAACAAAAATTAAACTTTCTTTCATTTTAAATTTCATGGGCAAAAGTTGCAATTCCTTGACAGCTGTCAAGTAAAAAAAAATACGGTTCAAATGCACCATGTTGAATTTTGTACTTAGACATGTTTACGCAAAACTGGATTTTGAAACTAACCAGCAGTTCAAGCCAGAATACATCATAAAAACTATTAAGCATGGTGGCAGAAAAATAAACTCATGTTACTGGTTTCATATTTTGGAACAGACTAATAATGACCGCTGAGATTTATGTTGGTATTATGAGGCCAAACATGCTCCTCTACGAAAAGTGAAAGATGGCTCTCAAGTGGGTCCTGCAACAAGATAACGACCCAAAACATACGAGCAAATTGGCCAAAGAGTTTTTCGACACGAATATGGTTCAGGTTATGGAATGGCCGGGTCAGTCTCCAGACCTGAACCCCATCGAAAACCTTTGGACAGATGTTAAAAAGCCGTATTCAAAGAAAAACCAAAAAAATACCTTGCAGTTATGGGAAACTGTGCAGGCTTTATGGAGAGATATTCCACTTCAGCAATGTCAAGCATTAGTCGTGATAAGTCAAGCCGGTGTGCATGAAAATAGAGGAAATAAGTCTAAATATTAAAATACTGCTACAATTGGAGACTAAAAGTTATTAATTTTACTAAAAAATTCTTTTATTTATGTGCTATTATTTTGCACACTTCGAAATTGACCTTTTTTGTTTAACTGAATATATTTTATTTTGTTTTCAGATAAAATGATTTTTTTTTTATGTTTGTAAGTTACTTAAACCTCACTTTTAGTATTAAAATAAAAATACAATCCAAATTCTCATTTGCTTCTAAAAATATTACTTTCACAATCCTCCGCAAATGGTTGGTGCTATTTTTTTTGCAGCATGTACACGTGAGCAACACATAGAAATGGTCAAAATTCTCTATAAAAATGGTAAAAAATTCGCGGTTTTTAAGCCCGAGACATTATTGTTCTTTTTTTCTTCGAAAATGAAGCCAGTGTAACTGTAACATACAATCGATTGCGGTATAGAGTCGTTCACAGACCTCCGCAGAGAAAAAAAGTGTCTCTTCTTCTCTGAATATAAGCGAAATTTTAACTAGTCATTTAGATATGATACGATTAAGCCTAGTGCAAGTTATAGTGCGTAGTATTAGTTTAAGATTTATTTTGATGTGATTTGTTAGTTTAAAATCTTAAGACCAATTTTTTACCTTGAGAAAGTTCATATACCTGCTAAGTTTTTTTTTAATAATTTTACTTTGTTAAATAATTTGTAAAGTATTTTAACTGAAGTAAGGTTACATCGAAAAACATTAGAATGAGTATTAAGTTTAGATTAGAGTGCCCGCATACGGCCAGTATGTTGATATATAACGTAGCTACGTTAGTTAAACTAGTTTTAAGCATTTTTTTCTATCACGTAAGAAATTATGAATTCAGAAATAAAAAAATTGCATTAAAAATGAAAAAAAGAAATGAGTGGTAGGGAACGACCGACCTTCCAAAGGATCAATCCCCACTCGGGAAAAACACATTTGACTTTTTTTTATTAGTATTAAATAAGTAATAAGTGAAGATAAACAATTAATTGTCGAAATTAGGCTACGGCCGTAAACAAACGGTCTTGAATTCGGCTTGAATTCCAGCGCTCCCAGCAACAAGAACAGCAGCAACAACAATCACAGTAGTAAAACTGCAAACACGAACAACAAAGCTGCCGCAAAAACAAAATCAACTGCCACCAATGAACACCTACAAAATTGAACTGAAGGATATGCAACAATTTTTATACAACGCGTTTAGCTATTGATAAGTATGCCATTCACTGCAGCACAGTGGAGCAGTACAAAAAAAACAAAAGTTTTAGTAAAGCATTCGACGACGGACTTCATCCCGAAGAGGGAAAAGTTGCAAACAATGCTGCTAAAGGGGATAGAACCGTCAGTCCCTTCAGGTGCTGAAAGTAAAACAATGCGACGGTCTTGAGTTCGATGTGATCAAGCCGTTCACCACAGCAAGGGCCAAAAGGCAGAATCGTAAATTACCATTTTTCCTGGTTCAGCTTTTATCCAATAGCAAACAAAATGGCGAAGTTGAACGAGTTTGTCCAAACGTACTCCTACAACTATAATAGGACGCTTCGGACACGCTTCCCCAGAGTTATGACAAGAGCAGAATCATCGGACTCTCTCTACCCGCGGTCCAATAAGCACCTGTCAAATGAGGAGATCGACAGATACCTACGACGAATGGACGACTCAATTAAACAAACGATGGACAATACAATATCTCGGTATCAACATACATACTGACAACGTAGACATATTCCGCAAGGCAACATCGGACACACTACACCAACAGAAAACTAGGTTTTTGCCAAGACTAAAAACCCTGTACAGACTGTTAAATAAGAAAGAAAACTCGTAGATCAGGACACTTAAACTCCCAACATTTAACGAAACAAAATTACAGATTCTCTGTAAACTTGCATTGAAAAAAATACAAATACTTGGCGCAACGGACCGTATGTGGTCCAGTGTATAACTTCTCGCGACCATTCACGTTATGCGTGTTATATATTTTTAAACAAATGGAAGGGACCTACAGTTTGAAGCCAATCCCGAAAGGCAAATTGAGAAACTTTCTCTTGACAGTTATTACTCTCGGACGTTTGTCAGACATTCGCGAGAGGTGGAACCGTGAAAAAACTTTTTCTTTTGTTTCTGGTATTCGAGCGTCGAACCTCCCGCTCAGCGATCCAACGCACTAACCACTTGAACCACAGCGCCCACGTAAACTTGCATTAGAGCAACAAAATTCGGGCTATTATCCCGCAAATAAATAAAATATTTTGGAGAATTAATCCAAAACGCCAGCCGTGTCTAAAGATCATCGAACAAATATGAACTTATAACAGCAGGTATATGTAGATCCAGGAAACGCAGTCTGTGATGGTAACGTCTTTATGATCAAAGATCCACAGGAGAAGGCAGGGGCTCTAGGATCGACTTTGCAGAAAGTGTTGACTCATCAGACACTATTTTGCACAAGTCAGTACAACTTCTTGGTTACGCGGACGACATTGACATAATTTGAAGAACGAAGCGAACAGTCACTGGGGTCTTTGGAAAAATTGAATAAGAAGCTGCTAAAATGGGTCTGGTTGTAAGCTAGGAGAAAACACAGTACATTCTGTCTACAAATAACGATACACAACACCGACGTCTTGGCCAAAACATAACGATGAACAGCTTTAACTTTTAAGTAGTAAATGAATTTGTCTACCTAGGCCCTAGAAGCCCTATCAAGAAGAACCAATGAGACGCTATATAAGACCCTCATTATCCCCGTCCTGCTGTATGTTGCAGAAGTACCTATGGACCTTAACATAATCGGATGAAAGTGCTCTGGGAAAACTCGGGAGAAAAGTTCTTAGTTCAATTTATCATCCTATCTGCGTTGAGGACAAATGGATCAATTGGAGACAGCTAGCCAAAGACCGAGCTGGCTCGAGAGGTTTGTTGGTTGAGGCCCTGGTTCACCCCGAACTGTAGCGCCAGCATAAGTAGGTAATGACATTTTTAAAAGCAAATTCGGCGACAAAGATTTAGCTTTCTTATAACACGAGTTCCTTAGAATTATTTATTGCGCAATGTGTCTCGTAAAATACTTCATATTTCTTAAATTTTACTGAAAGAAGCCCTTACATTTTAATACAGGGTGCATACATGCATATATGTATGTATATGTATGGATGTAGGTACATATTTAATTGTGACAATCACAGTTCGCGAATATGTTATACCGATTATTTCGTTAATTTTTTTCTCAAACAAACATCATACAAGTTTCTCCCACACAAACCTACATACAGTGATGCAAGTCACTGCAAGGAGTGGGGTTTGCATTTTATCCGAAAAAGGGATTTTATACTGTTTTTCCGCTACCATCCATACATATGCCTTGGTGGTTGCATGAGCGAGTGTGTGTATATTGCATTTGCTATTTGTTTTCAACCCCTAAAAGAACACGAACATCAATAACAACTTAATGAGAAAGTATTAGCAAATATTGAAAAATGTTTGGGTATCCGCGGTACAGTGTGCGTCCCATTAAATCCCCACTGCGTCCACGATTTGGAAAAGTTATGTATGCGTTCGGCTCTCTTTCTTTCTTTCTCTTTCCATCAAATGTGTTGAACAGCTTTTGACAGTAAAGTCGTTAACTGTTCACGTCAGCCACGAGCACTTCAACAAAGTTGTAACTGATCACACGTTGCAACCTTGAAATACATAATAATCTTTTATTCAGCATCCCGGTGCGATAGAAAACACAAATGACTGTTGTTATCGACGGTTACCCTGTTGTCAGTAAGGACTTCTTTGGATTTAACTTTGCCTATTTTTGTTTCCTAGTTGGAAATTGTATTATTCTGATTTTTTTCATTGGCATCGAGTTTGAATGTTGAATAGGTATGTATGTATATCGAGAAGAAACTTTAATATGCACTATACAGCGACCTATTCTTTTCGTATATGAAATTCCGACTTGAATATAAGGATAATAAATCAAGAAGGAATTGGATTGTAATTACACATGTGCATAAGTGTAGCTTTAGCCGACATTAACTTTCACCCAAACGGCCTTGAAATGAATCTTATTTTTTACTTTGGGTTACTTCGCATCCTAAGTGGCACCTAAAAAGAATGGTTTCCCTTTATAGTACATAAAAGGCTTTACTACTGAATTGTCTTTATGAGTCAAGGAAACAGTGGCTAGTGAGAGTGGTTCCTCGATTAATCTCCGCGCTTTTGTTAACTGCCTTAATGTTATACTGATATCTTGGTAGTATAAGTACGGTGTTAAAGTTTTCCTATCTTATATTCTAAATAAACTTTATGTGTCACCTTATTATCTCAACGGATGCCGTAGTTCAGAGCTACTGATCGGAAGATTTGAGGTTAGTTTTGCAGAATGTCTAGCAAACGTCAAAAGTAGTAACTGTCAAGATAAATTTCTCTATTGAACCAAATAAACCATTAAACTGCAAGTCCCATCTATTCGTGCGAGGAGTATAACACGTACGAACGTATAACATGAATATTAGCAAGAAGCTGGTTTAAGCCCTTGTCAACTCCAAACATTTACATATTTACTTATTTTTTCTACATTCTCCATCAAATTCTATGTTCTCAAGCTCAAACATATTAAATTGGCAAATATGTACATATGTATATGCCTTTGAAATTTGTGAAAAGGCCATGAGTATCGAATTGAGGCTCTATACATTTATATAAGATCGATCGCTACGTAATGATTGGTTTAGAGTTGACCTTCCTAACCTAAACCTATGGCTAAAAGAAGGGATGCCTTGAAATATTTAAGAAAAGTCATATTCGGTGCTAATAATTCAAACTTAACTTCTATAGACTGTAAAATTATGATGATCACAACATTTTTGCAGCCGTTTCCTTCACGTTCTTGGAAAAGTATCAACCATCATTCCTCATACATATATTCTCGATTAGATTTCTTAGTTGTATACAAGTTGCTTATATTTTGTCTTGTTTCTATTAAAGAAGAAAGATTTCTTTCTTTCATTTTGTTCGTAGATGTCTTAGGCTGCTCTTGTCCCTCTATGCAAGTCTGCTTCATATGCTTCTTGCTTAGATGCATGAGCTTAGTGACACTCTTTATAAAACGAGGCGCTCTCTTGTTTGATCGGGGTAGGAGATTTTAGCACATCAGAGCCAAGGTTTCTGAGGGATGACTAGCAATGATAACTATTTCTGTGCTTGACTTTGGCGGCAATGGACTACTTGAGAGATTAAGGAACACTCAAAAGGCAAATTCTCTCAATAGCAATAGGTACTGTTTGTCTGTAAGTACGTAAGCGAAGATGCGGATTAACTAAGCCATAATGTGAATTGTCATTAGTCATTTGTTATACAGCTAATCACTTGATTACGCATATCTTAACCGAGTATGCCACGTTCAAATTCAAAGGTTCTTATTTCTTTTGCTTAGGCTGTTAGCAGTAAGATAATCAATTTCCGAAGGTTCCGATGGTCCGATGATCCGCCAATGCCACATGCAACATATGTATAAGGGGGTGAGAAGTTGAAAGTGTAAAGACATATCGTGATACTGTATTCCGCAACTAATGCCGTACGAATGCTTGCCTTCACTCATAAAAATGTTAGCTTAGTATCAATCATACACATACCGAATACGCGTATCCACCTTGTAAAAGGGTCTTAGTGTAATTTTGTTTTTATAATCAATTAAAATAGCCACGAAAAGACATACATACATACATATGTACATGTAGATAAAATTAAAAAATGGCAAGTATTTTCTCTGAAACACATACATAATTTGTCACTTCTCTTAATTCTACTTAAGTGCTCAAATCTGCTTAAGTCTCTAGTTCAAAGTCTCGTTTGACGATTGGAAGACGAAGCGGAGACTTTTGTAGTGTAGTAGTATTTACATACATATGTCATATGAAATATCGAGAGATTTTTTTTACTTAAATATGATATATTAATTTCAATAAAGAAATTATCTAATTAATTAATATTTAGTTAATTAGGAATGAAGGTAGACCTTATCTCGTTTAAAATTAAATTTGCAACCGCTTCAATCCACAAAGAAATCAAAATGGAGCAGATCACAGAAAATTTAAATTTCATATTGAAAAGAAAGTCAGGAATTAAAATTAAATTAATGAGTGAAAAACGAATTAAGAATGTAACGAAGTTGCAAAAAGTGTATCTATTATCTAACATTCGGCAATGTACATAATCAGTTAATGGGTTTATAAAACGCATTGCATGAAATAGATTATATTGAATACATATGTGTTAATATGTATATTTTTATACTAAGCCAGTTAACTAGAAGAAAGTTTTATACTTTTTTCAAGTTTTACAGCAGCTAATAGCCTTTCCTTAGCTTTACATTGCCTGTGGAACCACCTTAGACTGTAAGTTAGCACTGTCAAAAACGAAAAAAACCATAAGTCAGAATCTTCAGTCGGTTTGCAGTGGTCTTGTCTTGACCGAACTTAACATTTAAGACGTAGGAAAAATAATAATTTGCAGTCAAAGATCGTCTTTTAATCAAACAATCAACTCATGGCGTTAGTATTTACGAATGATTTGGGGCATATGGCCACTGCCGCTTTTTTGACGAAACATATTCGGTCTGTCCATGTTTGGGTCGCTTTTGGCAATAGTGAGCGTACATGTATAACACATATGCCAACACGAACAGTGTTAGCTACCTAGACGATAATTGTTGCTGAGTTATCAGCATAAACCAGATACTTCACGAAACCCCACAGTCAAGTCGCACGTTCAATTGGCAGATACAATTCAGTTCAGCTTATCATCAAATTGTGATTTGATTATGTCGATGGTTTCCGTCGCTGTATGCTTCCAACTGAAACCACATTTCTTCTAGATCCTTGTATTTAAACTTGGAAACTAATAATGAGTGATCATCGCTCTATAACGACCTCCACTGACCGCAACGCGAGTTCCTGCACCTCATCTAGATTGGGTTCACTCCATATGCAACAGTTTTACTTATTAACAAATCTAAAAGCCAAAAATTTGTCTTATCGATGAATAAAAATTTGGTTTTGCGGCTTTAATGCCTCTACTTGCTTGATCTTATGCTTGTATAAGCCAAGTCCTTTGCGTCAAATTTTCTACATATTTATATAAGTACGGATTGAATTGAAAATTTCGTTTACAGCGGCGATATTTTCTTCAGTATCTATGTATGTGCATGCCTTCGACGTTGTGTTTTAATTTCATCATTTACAGAGTAGGTATGTGGTACGAAATTTGTTCACAATTTGCCGGATGGACGATTTTTAGCGATCACTATATATACTACAGATTTTTAAAATAAATTGAGATAATTGCGCAGTATTGTTCAGACATGACCCTATTCATGATTATTGGCTGAACTATACTGAACTTCCCACTGTCAATTTAGTATATTTATCCATTTTTTTTTTATCACAAAAGGGTGCATTTTCAATTATATATTAATGAGTTGGAAATTGCAAGGAGATTCTTTCTTATAGCCACTGATGGTTACTTTGTTTCATTTCTTTTATTTTACAAAACACCAGTTATGTTACTATCCCCAAGGCTGTAATCGTACCAATAAAAACTACTATGTGTGCCTGCGTGTGGTTGCGTGAAGCTAAGAAAGGCGATATTTTTGCGATATTTTATGAATGATGTGATGAGCTCTAGGGATGAAGACATTTATGTTCACATCTCACAACTAGGTGAACATTTCTACTACAACAAGGTTGCCGAACTTAGTGCGCAAAAGACTGATTGTTTGTTAATCTTGGGGAACCGAACCCCTTCGAGTCTAAATCGTCCGATTGTGGACTAAAAACGTCAGTAATTATGTCTTTTTAGTGCATTTCAAAGAAGTAGAGACCAAAGAGAAGACCACTCCGAAACTCATACCAAACAATTATTCTTTAAAGTGTATGAGTTTCCTACGACTACTGTGGATTTTCGGAACCCCAAATCCTGAAGTTTTGCTTGATAACATAGCTTCCGAGAAAACTTTCCTTCAAAAGATAATTTTACGACCAAAATTCACAACATTTTCCAACTCATCTAAAGTGCACGGTCAATTTGTTGCAAATATTCAGTGAGTTTCTTGTAAACAAATAATACGGGGTCTTTATGTTAGGCTCTGCGAAGAGGTAAGTTTATTGGGTTTTCATTATCGGTTTGTTATCCACGAATTTTTTAAATAAATTTCCTAAAACTGGCAACATCAGGGGATCCATTTTGACAATCAATTATTTTCAAAACTCGGCCAGTCTGCAACGCAACACTGCCGCCAAAATGGGTTTAACTGTAAATGAAGGCAAAACCAAGTATATGCTGTCAACAAGAAGGGACACACAACCTCGGTGAATTGTGCAGAACGTCACAGTCGACAGCTATAACTTCTAGGTAGTAAGGGACTTTGTCTACCTTGGCTCTGCTATTAATTCTGACAACAACATCTCGGCGGAAATTAATCGAAGAATAACTCTTGCCAATCGCTGTTTCTTTGGGCTGAGAAGGCAATTGAGTAGTAAGGATTTATCTCGAAAAACTTAATCATCCCAGTCCTGCTTTATGGCGCTGAAGCGTGGACTCTTCCGAAAGCGGATGAAGACGTCCTTGGTCGTTTCGAGAGAAAAATTCTTTGTAAGATTTTTAAGATAAGGGACCGTATGCCGTTTGCGTTAAAGCGCTTTGGAGGAGACGACGAAATTTACGAGCTGTACAGCGTCATTGACCTAGGCAAAAAACTGTGCATCAGTCGCCTAAGATGGCTAGGACATGTAGAGCGAATGGACACCAAAGCTCCGGCCATCAGAGTCTTGGAATCTAACCCGGAGGGACAACGCAGCAGAAGACGACCTCGCCTAAGGTGGCGCGCACAAGTAAAGGTGACCTCAACCAACTTGGAGTGCGCAACTGGAGGCAGTTAGCTAAGGACCGGGCTAACTGGAGAGGCATATTGGTTGAGGCCCAGTTTCACCCCGAACTGTAACTCCACTTTAGTAAGTAAGTAAGCAACGCAACACTTCAGAAGTATTTGTTTAATATTTCCAAGCTTTGTTGACACATTTCTTACCACAGAAGCTTAACAGAAATGCCACATACATACTTCAAAGTTCTTTTACAGTTTTATTTTTTTCCTTCAAAGCCTTCATTTTCTTATATTTCTTACCCAAATAGATTTCCGGTTTGTAGAATAACATTGACGTATGTAAGTCCAACTACAAGTAAAGATAAATAATTAGTAAATTTCGCATCCGAAATACTTTCGTATTCGTTTTGTAACCGACATATCATAACCCTGTATCGTCCACAATGGATAAATCGGCATGGTTGTTGCCACACATCATTTATATGTGTCCGAATTATTTCTATATGTTACAAATTATGAATTCAAATCAGTACAACTTAGTGGCAAACGCCATACAAACGTATAACACGCTCTAAATTTTTTTTCTAACAGAAAAAATAACAGAAATAGAAATCCGTAGGTATATCTTAATAAAACATGTTTATTATTTGTGAGTACAAGCGATGCTCAATGCGTTGGGGTCTTCTGAAAGATTTCTTCTCATGTTGGGAACCTTCTTTTCCTATTTCAAAAATAATTTTCAAAGGGGTGCTTCCTATAAAAACAAGCAAGTTAAAGTTGCATTTTGTGTGCAAGACATTTTTTTTCTTCTAATGTCCAAAATTCTAACATTATTCTATTGACGACGAAAAGCTATCTGACATAACCGCTCCCTAATTTGTTATATACATATGTATATATGTATATCAGCATACATATGTGATAAGTACGAAGAAGTTATGTTTTGCAAAAAATGTTGTGCCTTACAATTATCTATAATGATCTCCTTGTACATGCACTGCAAATTAGTGCACAAACTTTGTATATTCCGCAAAAAGTTATAATCTTCTGCGAAGTTTTAAATAAATTTTAATCAGTTTAGATTTGGCAGCACTACTCGAAATAACGTTCGGTATCCCAATTTTGGGTAGATTTGAACAAAACCCTAATACATACTTATGGCACGGTCATACAATAATACCAAAGGAATAATTCAGAGTTATAGGGTATTATGGAATACATATATCCTTTTTAATTTTGGATGCGATAGACGTAAAACAATTTTATAAAAGCAGTAGGTTAACGGACTTTCAGACTTGAGGAACAAACTAAAATACACAAACTTATTTTTCAGATGTGAGTTAAGTTTAAAATGCGCACTGCAACGAGAATATGAAAGAAATGCTTAAGATTCCTACGTGGAATGCCAACAGATTTTTACAAAAATTCATACCCATTGACATATGTGTGCTCGATTTCGGACACCCAACTGCCGAAACAATTGCTGAATGCTTTACACAGTGGCTATAAAATATACATATGTACATAAGTATATCATATTTAGGCCTTAGTTACCCATCTAGAATAAACTTTCAAACCATTCGATAGCCAAATTATTGAAAATATAAAGACCTCGAATATAGCACCTGATAACTACAATAAAAAAAGAATGCTACTAGATGCGACTTTATTACAGTACAAGGCCTTAATACACCTCGTCGCCCAGAAAAACCTTAACTAAGTTTCTCTATATTACGAGTATCATCTCTGCGCTAAGATTAGAATATGTTCGGAGTCAATAGAAAGTCGCGGAAATCATATTGGTTCCAAGACCAGGATAAAGTACCTACTCTTGAGAAAAATCATAAGAACCATTTTCACTTTTCCGATTATGCCCAAAGTCCTGAAAGGATATTACTTAGGCGAATCCAGGTGCTTATAGAAGTAAAACATTTCATTCCCAGTCATTAGCTAGGGTTCCGAAGCAAGCATTCTCCAATTTATTTGGTACTTATGTAGAATAAACAATATAACTGTGAAAGTTCTTTTAGAAAAAAAGTCTCTCAAGCCTTTTACAAGGTGTGACAAGAGAGCTTGAAGTAGAAATGATGACCTTCCTGAAAATTAAAATAGGCACTTCTAAAGTATACGAGTGCAGCAAGGTCCGCTATTGTATTTAATTTGTACTCAAGATTACCTACATTTGCTGACAATACGATCTAAGAAACCATCAGAAAACTATAAAAAGCATAAGGTAAATCAATGGATTTCGCGAAACGCACATAGCGAAACAAATTTTTTTTCTTATAAGAAAGCGAATAATACCTGCTTTTTCAAACTCGCAATTTGTTTCTAAGCAAGACGGAATGACACTTAACGCAAAGTTAAAGTGGAAGTCAAATATGAAAATGAAACGCTCAGATTTCGAAAATAAAAGCAGAGAAATTATCAAGCTTCTTCGAAAATATTCCAAACTTAGCATAGAGAACAAGTTGCTTTTCCAGAAGCAAATACTAAAGCTGCTGTGAACGTATGAAATACCGCTCAGAAATCAGGAAAAATGTTTGAAAAGAAAGTCCTAATCCTTTATGGAAATATTGATATTCACAGTGATCTCGAAATTACAATTGATAAGAAATCAAAAAATTGCGCATGGAAACATTAAAATCGATTTCAAACTTGCAATTACGTCTTCCTTATTATTGATCTTAGCTTTATTTTACTGATTTTCTTAAACAAACTTCAAAGTATGCCTATTTCTTTAACGCATTTTTCTAAATTTTTTGGCACCGGCTAGTTACTATGAAGTTAGATGGTCAATAGCTTAAACTTGCGATAAAAAAACTAAAAGAAAAAACTGTTTGACTTTTTCAATGGATCTAATATTTTAGAAAGCTGAAAAGGTGTTAGGTGGCGGGTTACTTTAAGTAGAGCCGTTACTGAAAACTTTCTTAAATGTCGCACGTTTTTTAACAAACAAAAGCATTTAAAAGGTTCCGGTTCGAGTATCTTTGGCTGTATTTCCACGTACATATGTACATTATGTATGTACGTACATACCCCTTAGAATGCTCGTATTTTTTGCGCAGTTTTAAACAAAATTGTGTCAAATTAGTGTTTGTTTAGAATGATACCTTTACCAATATTTAGTACAAAAATTTTTCAATATGTATACTTATGTATGTAAGCTAGAATGCAAAATTCCAACACACCTATTGTGTTAAAGAACAAGAAACACTGTTTACGCCTAGTTTTTAAACAATTTTATGTAGGTGTGCCCATTTCGCCTCATCAAAAAGTTACATTTTCATTATAAACCCACCTGATAAATGCAAAAACGCATTTGTTATGTTTATTTCTTATTTATAATACTGGCTTGTATATGTATGTACATATATTCTAACTCCTTTTTGTGTTATTAAAAATTCATTGTTCCTTATCAAAATCATTACAGTCACTCAACTTAACATTACTGTACGCCATTTCTCATTGTTGGTTGAGCCTAACCAGGCAATGATTCTAAAAGGGTTTCCTTTGGGGTAAATGCCTTAAAAAACAAAAAAAAACAGGCATGCAAACATACGCACGCATATGTATGTATGTATGTATGTACATAGGCCGTTTCTTTGCCATTTCTGTTCAAAAGACTAAAAAATATGAACTCCCTCAAGTACTCCATACGACATTTCGCTCAGATCCCGAAATAAGTGATGTTTGTTAACATCGTTTTGTCTCTGTATTGTCGTGGTGAAAGTTTCTTTATACACATTTAAGGAACGATTCTGGGTGATCTATTTAAATATACTCCATTAGAAATGGTGAGACATTACAGAGAACATAAATAACTGTGTTTGCGCTTTTATGTATATTAACTTATCTATATCAAATGAAAGAAGAAGCATTTGAATGTTTTGGTTGTGACGAAGCAATATGATTTTACATTACAATCCGTAGAAGTATAAAATAAAGAAGAAAGAACAAAAAAAAAAGAACACAAAACACACAAAATCACTACGAAAATAAACTCACATAGCCCACCGAAAATGTTCACCCACACGAATGCAGCAGCAGCTCTCTAACTATATCACTCGACTTATATAAATAACAAAGTAGAAAAAGAAACCACGTGCAATACAACCACTTTTGCACTACGTAGCAAGTACGCAGAGCACAGCACACAGCACCATAGAGCTGACAGTCACAGTACCATGGAATACAGAGCACCACCATACCCATCTCGAATAATATCTCTCTGTCTTTCTCTTCCGTTTTCTGTTTCTATCTTAATCGCACTTCATTATCATTGAACGAAACGCAACCCCCAATATCAATGAATACTGTAGAGCGAGTGGTGTATAGGGGTGTGACTTATTAGGTTTTTCCCCCCGTTGTCTTTTGTTTCTTAAAAAAATGCTTCTTCTGATAAAGAACGCAGGCGGCAAATGTGTTGTCCGATTATTCCCTGTTAATATCGTAAAATTCATTCAGTACGGTTGATGTTGCTGCTTTCGAAGACGGCGGTTATTTTCGTCGAAACCTTGGGTGAAAAAATTTGTTTTTTCGAACAAACAACACAACAACTGAGCTATTTTTGAGTGAGTTAGTAGCGCATACCCTGCTGGATAATTACAGTGGATTAAAATATCGAAACGTAAAGCCGTCGGATTAACCACAAAAGCTAATAAACTTGACAACAGGAAGTCAATTTGGCTAATTCTTTTATATATTTGCGAATTACATGGTTTTAAATCAAAATATACTGCACTGTTTCCATATGAAATTCTATATGGCAAATGCAGAGTAAATTTTAATTGAAAATATTGAATATTAATTCGAAATTAAAGAGCATTAAATGCCAATTAAATTAGAAATGTGTTATAATCTAGTGAAGACCGGTAGTGATGCTGTTGCGTGTAAATAATAATTTTTTTTAAAAAAGTGCTTATAATAAATATCTAATATTACCTAAGTGAATTGGATAAAAAATAATCTTTAAATTTTTGGTTGGGAAAAAAATAATAAATTCGTACATGTCTTGTGAGTGCTAAGCAGTTGCAATAAGCACAATCGGTAAGTTTTTTTTTCGCAGTGTGACCCTCTGCAGTGTATTGAATTAAGGTTACATAGTGCTAACTGCGTTTTCATTTCATTTATTTATCTTATTGGGAAAATGTATTTCAATGTTGTCATACACTTCGATAAAAACATAGGTATCGATACGTAAAATCTTTACAGAATAGCCAGACTTCATTCAGATACTACATATTTCAAAAAAGTGAAACAATGAAAGGATTTGGGAAGTAATCACTTGATAGATGGTGAATAGGTTAAGGTTGGTGTGTGCTGTGTTTCAAAGTGTAATTACATTGACGTTAGACAGTGGTTTTAACAGATAAGCTGCGGGTCACTAGCGTGCTAAATGGTATCCGTTAAACGACACAATATCAGCCAGTATCTTAAAGACTTTGTATATAACTAACTTCTATTTAATCATGTCTTTAAAGTCATGATCCCAAAATCCATCGAATTCCTGGCATCGGCTGAAATAAAAAAGAACGAGATGAAACAGTCATCATAATTGCCTAAATTTTTGTTTATTATTGAAGGGGTTCAAAGACGAGCGGTCACTGCAACCATCAAAGTCTGTTGTGCCATTGGTAAAATTATTTTATGACGTTTTCACCATGCGTTAAGTCTGCACGAGACATAATTTATTTTAGAAATCTTGTCTGTTGCGTACAGACTTCAAATTTGGGCACAAAATATAAATTATGTCAACAATATTGCGGTCTCCATAAGAAACTTTGAATGAATGGATGGATCAATGAAGTATGTCTCACAGAGACAGGGTATTATGAATGTGCGTTTGCCCAGAGAATTGTTCCTAGCTATGGAATATAAGACTCCTCGCATTATGTGTTGCAATGTTTCATCATCCTCTAAGAAAAGTCGGCATTTTGATCAGCTTATTTAAATAATATGTCACATTGCGTTCTTCCTGCACGTAAGGTTGTCTTCAGTTTCCCTACTGCATGACTATAAGTATGGCCTTTTTAACCTATCTGACCCACTAAATGTTTCCAAAGTAGACTATGCAGTTTCAGCTCCTCCAACTGTTTAGGGTAACTTAGACCCTCTTAACTTTTGATGGGCCTTATAGACCCCGTTATGGTCAGCCTTACATGTACATGTACATGTACATACATGTGTAGGTGCCCTGGCATGCACCAGAGCTGAGATTTATTGCGCATTTTTACCTTGAAGCTGAAGATAAATTTGCAATATAAGTTATGGAATATGCTCAATAAAGAAAGAAGATCATGGATGAGAATAAAATGAACCAAAAAAAAAATACTTACAACAACGGGGTATCACACAGGTACCTATTACAAAGTTCTCAGAGAAATTCAAAGGGCTGTCGTTAGTTTAGCAGTCATACAAACAAGCTGCACTAGGTGCTCAAGTACTACCGCAGTAGATAAATGTAGAACCAAGTTGGTGATGCCTTTGGTGCCATTCCAGTTAGGCGCATGGCTCTTTAGAGCTATCCTTCTCCACTCTGAGTTGCCTTATGCAAAAATGTTCGTATTGGTACGAGGCAATATTCCACTTCTTTCATAAAATCTAATTCCAATGTTCTAACCGAAACGGGCGTTGTTGTGTTGGTCATACGCTTTATTTGGTAGCATGGTCTACTCTAGTTATTTAACTTCGTAACATCTCGCGTAGAGTGCCTTCCTTTAATACAAAAATATAGACAACGGATAGGAGTATGAGTGTTTTGTGTAACAGCACTTTAGTATACTGATTGAGAAACTCGACGAAAGTTTGAATGATTAGCAACTTTGATGAACTTCGCTCTAGCACCCTTTGCAGAACATTATACACCTGTGTGATGGGTACTTACTAGTGTCTAGTTTAACAGCTGTTTATTTGTAGAATGCTTCCTTTGCGAACAATAGGTTCAATAGGTTTCTCTTTTTGATCAATAGAAAATATTCTAGAGTAGTTGAAACTTCGCCATCACGTATGTATTTTGTTGTAGCATCAAACTGAAAAACGTGCATAGTCAAACATCTTCTTCGTGGAAGGTGTAAAAATGCATATTTATGCAGCAAACTCGGTGTATTGGGTGTCATCTGATCCAGGTAGATTAAACTTGACATGGTTTGAGGATACAATAGCTGTGAGTAGGACTCGCACAATTGTATGTATGTATTCTTATAACCTCCTGTAAGTGGACTACATCTTAAGCATTCTCGTTTGGGAAGCTTTTAATATGAAACTTACCCATAAGTTTACGACAAAAAGCATTTTCAATAGATTTCTACGATTTCTTTTAGCATTAGATGCTATTTTGGAGCGCATTTATTTAAAAACTTAAAACGAATTTGCATGCTTGTAAAGATTTATCTTTTTACGATCTGGGATGCTGAGCTCATGTAATTCTTTGGAAGCGAGCTAAAGGGTGAGCGTCTATATATTTGGTAAGCAATCGGACTGATAAGGTCAAAATGTTAGGTCGTATGTACATACATATGTACAGTACATACATAGATGTAGATGTGTTATTTGATGAAGTTCTTATCGAGTGTACAGATGACTGAGCCTAAGCGGGTGGTTTCACTTGCTAGTCGTGGCATAATGTTCGCCCAGGGCGCACGGTTGCATGTATATACATATGCAAATGCGTAGTAGCTGCCGTATTTACAGAGCCACAGAGCATGTATTTCGTTGAAATCATACAGTTGTATTTTAATAATAAAAGTTGGCCGCACTTAACTTAATAAATTAGATCAATTGCTTGAAACTGAGGGCTTAAGTGCAGCGAGCTCAAATTCAGTGTAGATTTGCTAACCACAACACGTGAGCACGGAATTGTTCTTAGGAACGCAAGAGCGGGTTATACAACTTATGTTGATTACTTATAAAAATCAAGGAGTTATGTATCAACTAAGGGGTCCTATGAAATTAAAAGTAAATCATATGTGACCTACGCATCAGTGTTTTAGAATCCCTCTAGGTGAAAAATAAATGAAATTACCTTCAAGCTGATCTGTGTTTTGATAAGAAGGCAATGTTGAAATATTTGAACTTCCACGTCAAATTATCCGAAAGAGATAAAGTCTTTTTTCAGTTTATTATTAACCAAGGATTTGATTTTTTTTGGAATATACATACATATGTCACTATCCGTTTAATGTCAATTGCAAATATTTCAAATAAAGGGCGCTACATTTTGTGATAGCTTTTAATTTTTTTGTTTGCCGCTGGTAACCATCTTATTCATATTTTTAATGATTGTATAATGAATTTCGCTGTTTTCTTTTTCTAAACAAGAAACCAAATCCTAGAGCAGTCAGTCAGACTCGAATTCGATCCATTGTACTACCAGGCAGAAGCGTCTTTTTGATGTATGGTTGGAGAAACTCCGATTCCTATGATTTGCTGTTCTCCGGCGGGTCCTGAGCAACTCGAATCAAACAAACGAATTTTTACGTGATGACAGTTATCAGTAACGAGTTCGTTCGGTTTGCAGACACAAACTTCTGAATCGAAATGAGAATTTATAAATTATCGGGATAGATGTCATAGGAAAATATAGGTTTTCATAAGGAGTTGTTGATCTTCTGTCTTTTTCCCTTTCTTAGAACCTTTTTAATTTTTCAGAGCTCTTACAATAGGTGGTTCACAGACACCGTGTTCAGACCTATACTAGAAATGTGGTCTAGGAGCTAGCATTTCACCACCATTCGTGTTGTGCGTGTTATATTTTTTCACACAAGTAGAAGGGACCTACAGTTTAGAGTCATATCCGAAAGGCTTTTTTGAATATTTCTCATGAACCTCTCGCTCGGTAGTCCAACGCACTGACCGCTCAGCCACGGTGCCGACACTATAACTATACTATTTAACAGAAAACTACATATGTATATAAAAAAAAAAAATTATGATGAAGAGATCAAAAGATTATGCAAAGTACTTTCGCTTTCAACGTAGTCCCACTCGAACTAACATTGAATATCATAAGTCATCTATGTCTTCTTCTTCTTCCGTTCGTTCGGTGAGGTTCTGATCAGGATTATAGGGATCATAATCCTCCCACTTTACTATATCCCTATTGGTCCGCCTGCGGACTTTCGGTTTCAGATCACTTCGTCACTGAAGCCAATCAAATGCTGGTGTTTTTGCATTTGTGTGATTCAGGAGTTTTTTGGCTTGTCTCTCTTCCACACTTGTATAGGAACGTTGATTGACATTGCCTTTTCGACAGGGCTCGTAGGATCCCTCCTTTGAACATGGCAATACCAACTGGGCCGGTTGTGCTCCAATTTTTTTGAGACGGATTCTTTGACGTGTAGGCTTTCTCTGAACTGCGAACTTCTAATTCGATGCAGCTTTGTTACTCCTGCAAGCATCTTCATGTCAGCTGCCGTTAATTTGCTCTAATAATTTTTATACATTGTCCAGCATTGTGAACCGTATGTGAACGCTGGAAGAAGAACTGCGGTGTAATTTTTCTATTATTAGTCATAGATCCCAGATACTTGAACTTTTCGCACTTGGGAATCACTTTTCCATTCAAATGAATGTCTGGGCTAGGTTGGAGTGGATCAGAGAATGGGCAGTACAGGTACCTACTCTGTTTTTTTCGACTCCAAATCATTCACCCATACATCAAGTGCTCGTTGCAGGGACGTTTGATCCTCACTTATGATTGCTCCATCGTCTGCAAAGAATAATTGATGCACTTTGGGGTCCGTCACTTTTCCTTCAAGCAAATAATCTAGGACTGCAATAAATAGCATAGAACTTAAGACGCTGCCCTGGTGCACACCGACTTTAATTGTACTGTAGGGTTCTGGAATCTTCCTCGATGTCTTAGCGCCACCTAAATTAGATCTCTTGGTTGTCTATAAGTCATCTATGTAGCTACATAAAATAGATAAACTCAGTTTGCATATGTTTTGATGCATGTTTGAATCTAAGATCGGTTAGTTACTTACGTTATGGTTGTATTCAGAGCCTTTACTCGTACTGTGCTTAATTATGTATGCAATTTTAGCTCCAACTAGAATAAATGTAGCAGATTGAATATTATCAGTTCATGAATGAATAAAACAAAATCAAAAGGTACTAAAGTACTTCTCGAGTTTCTCCAATGGTCGAGAAGCTGAAATAATGATAATTTATCTGTTCAGTGTCAATGTATGCTTATTTGGAGGTTCTTTAACTGAAAAAAAAATATTAGGAAGGTGCCAGATATTCTGATATTCTCGTATCATCCGCTGTGACAAAAAAACATACATGAATAAATCAAATACGAGTATATAAGAATAAATGCCATTAAAACGCTGTTGTTTAAAATTTCAAACTCAGAATAGATTTATGAAACTTATTTCACAAGCATAATCTTAATCTTTTTCGTAGACAAACTTAATAGGTATGTACTTCATATTGACCTAGAAGTACAATCTACTGCTCTTAAATATAGAGAGATCTATCGTTACTGTATTTACTGCCTTGATGAAAAAAAATGCAAAGATCAAAATATTTATAACCAATTTCCTGCAGTTTTGATATACATACATAAATAAAAAAAATATGGAGTAAAGACAAGCAGTTCAGAAAATCGACAAAACAAACAGCATAAATACATATATGTATTAGTCTAAAACAAATATTTCCATTCATTGCGTGCAAAAAAACAAAACACTTAAATTTCAAAAATTGAACAATGTAAAGGGTTCATTGCAATGATCATGGCTGCTGCTCGGTCATACTTCAAGTTCTAAGAAATGCAGTGTTATCTAACGCCAATAACGCAGTGCACTTTTACAGAGCATAGAGTATGGTGTTGGATCTGCCATTTTAAAAAAAAGATTAGCCCAACGCTAAACCAAATTTAATATGATTATTCATATAGAAGTCAGCTCTGAGCGTTATATTGAAGATATTGAACCTTCAATATGGCTTTGAATCGTGTCTTAATTTTGGACGAAATAATACAATTCTCGCCAGAAGTCAAATAATTTGGAATGGTCATGGACAGAAAACTTTCCACATCACCAGTCGAGCACACTGAGCAGAATAAACTTGTCGACGAATCTGCGAAAGAAATTGAAAATGATCTTTAAACCACTTCTTCCGAATACACTTCAGTTAGAAAGTTGGATCGCGTTCAGCGACTAGCCGAAATATTTATATCGGGCTGACCACAATCTACTCACATTGCATCTCTCAATGCCACTCTGGCCTTTCCTCCGATTCAAGCTAACATTCAAATAGTGACGATGCCTGGTCTCTACAGGGTCATTCTCTAGCTGTGCTACATTGTTGCAAGAGAGTGAGTATGGCGTGCTGTTGAATGACATGCTCTCCAATTATTGTCTTAATGTGAATCGCTCTACAGTCATTCGTCCAAGGAATAACTGGGAATTTGGACTTTGACCAAATATATTTCATTGGTGGTTTTAAGATAGGCGACAAATTGGGATCAAGAATGTTCCCATCATTGTGTGTATTTGCTTCCACTTATCGGCCATTTTTTGCTTCCACCTTTTTGCCATCAACTACGGCGTGAGGCGCATCATTCCCTCTAACGCACATGGCAAAACTATTAATCGTACAGGATAAACAAACAGCTTTAAAGGCCAATCTAGTTTTCAAGACTTCCCTTTGCTTTCATAAAAGTAAATTATAATTATACACAAATTAGTACCGTGCACCTAGACACACTGAAACAAAACTGTTACACATTTTCTATTGTTGAGACGAATTATACAGGATTTATTCCCAGCTATACAATTTAAATATTGGATAACACACGCACTAAGCTCAGATGAGCACGTGGCGTTCAACCCCTTCCACATAATTAATGAAATATGTATGTGTTGTGAAAAAAATTCTTAGTAAAGAGCGTTATCAACACTATGCAAAAGAGTTTGGGGTTAACGTGGTTCTGTGCTCCTACGAAAGATCGAGAAGAAAATGTTGTTAACTATTAAACAGATTTAAGCCTTCTCCTGGTTCTACTGTGTAATAAAGGATGCTACCCCATTAAATGCATTGAAGCCGCACAATAAAGTCACTATTCACGAGCTGGGATTTATGCGCTGAAGTTTATTTTTGTCATGATACAAGTGCGGTATAGAGTTCTTTTGGAAAGCATTTGATTTTTTTAGACAATTATTTCGAATTTGAATTTCTACTCTCGTATATACATAGCTCTCCTTACTAATGTAATAGACGAATCCCGAATACAGCGATAATGAGTAAAATCCAAACTGTACTTACTAAACAATCTTCTGCTTCTTCTCTTCCTTTGTTCGGCGAGGTTACGATCAGGATTATAGGGATCATAAAACTTCCACTATACTGCATCCCACCTGGTCCGCCTGTGGGGTTCGCCTTTTTGACCTCAAAAGTATCTGCAGGGCTCCCGGTTTCAGATAATACATAATAATACTCGTTTGAATTCATTAAAACAGAAAAAGTCAAAGTCTAAATTTTTTGGTTCGAATCCCCGAAATTTTTTTGTTATTTTTTATGAGGTGCATAAATGTAATGAAAAGAAAGTCATATAAATTCAAAACTCCTCTGTTTTGGTAGACATTATGTAAGTACAGCTTTAATACGAAAAGTACAAACAGATAATGAAAACCAATTTCACTGAATCCAAACAAATTTGGAATTTAAAAAATAAAGGATCATAACAGTTGAACAACTCTAATGTCGTTCTACTACAACAGAGGTTACTGAAAATTTGCAGTGATCATTGTGTTTCGACCAAATAGATCGGTTACAATAGATGCCATGTAGACAGACGACTTTCTACAAAATAGAAAAATGCGAGGAAAAACAGTCAATTCGAAGTCTTTTGACAAATTTTGAACTTGAGCAGCACATAAGCTACGGTATCAAAACCTTCTTTTAAAAATTTGAAGTAATTATTCCCCGAAAATTAGTTTTTCACATACATATGTAGTTTTAATAATGGTATCATTTGAATGGTAGCCATCGTACTTTTACATCTGTTAACTGTTTATTACCGTCGGTATTGATGCAATTTATTGGCATATAGTAGTATCTTTCATGTCTGTGCTTCTTAGTCGGTGTTTGTAGCAGTGTTCCCAGATTGCGGAGAAAAGCGCCACTTTTGTGGCTTTTTGAACAGAAAAGGGGAAACTGTCTCAAAAAATGGGAAAACGCGTATTTGAAATATTATTTTCAAAATCACAAAATCTTATACGTAATAATAAGTCACCAATATGCATAAATCTTCGTTGGCAACAAATGATTTGTTTTACGAACATCGTAAGTAAGTATCAAGTCAAGTCCATGCGTTAATACACGTAGATAATTTCTGGACGGATAGTAGGAAGGTGATTCGCACGCATTCCGATCGGATTTTTTAAGTTTTCCCAACGGATACCTCGATAAGGCTGAACATGGACATATGTATGTATTATAGAGCCTCAATACATGTTTTTTCCTTTGTTAAAAAAAGGGGAACATTGCGGGGAAAATAGACTGAAGAAAAGGGGAAAAAATGGCAAAATGCGACACAAAAAGGGGAAATCCATTAAAAAAAACTGGGAACACTGGTTTGTATTACCAAGTTTTAGGGTATTTTAAAATAAAGAAAGTATAGTGTGAGATATGACATGTAACAGAATCTAGCTTTTGTGAGCAGATGCGTAGCTAACACGCTAAAACAATAAACAGCAAGATGGATGACAACTAGGAAAAGTCATCAAGAAATATTATTTTGATTCTCTCTAATATTTCAATTATTGTCAACAAGCAATTTTACTGTGGTTAGGACGCTTTTGCTCATAATATGCAAGAGCAACTTATATAAATTGGAGGGAAAATCTGTAGACATCGCATACCATATTGATTCCATTATCACTTTTGAATGTGTAGCCAAAAAACTTAGTTCTAAAGAACCTGGGTTTCGCTATCAAATTAATTGAAATCCCAGTCAACCCGGAGCTTTTGTAAGCGCACGTCGCGTCGTGTACCTGCCCAGAGTTCATTGACTTTAAACCCTCGTTTTTCTATAAATTTTGCCATCAAAATTCATAAACGCGCGAGGTCGCCAAATACTGAGGACAATAATATGTCCTCGGAAAAAAAATCGAAAACCTTGCCGAAAATGGTTCTGCGAAAAACAGACCCAAGGGCAAACTACTGGAGTCCGCTCCAATGCTTACCCGATAGTGACAACGACAGTGAGGAGATGGACGACATTGTGCAGCCGGATAAATCCCCAAAAAAAGTTAATTTCCCTCCACCAATAAAACTATTGCAAAAGTCCTCCGATTATGTTCACAATCTCATGAAAAACCTTAGTGTTTCAGATTATTCCATTAAAAAAATTTCTATTGGCATTAAAATCTTGTGTGAATCAATCAACTCTTACAATTCCGTGCTCAATAAACTAAGAGAAGAAAACTGTCAATTTTTCTCCCACGACCTCAAAGGTGAAAAAGCTTTCAAAGTCATCTTGTTTGGCTTAGATGCACTCGATGTGAATGTATTAAAAAACGAATTGATCAATCGCGGCCTTAAGTGCAAAGAAGTTAAACTTATCAGTAAAAAATACGAACAATATTCAGATACTTTTTACATTGTTTCACTTGAAAGTGGATCTGTTAAATTATTCGACCTTAGGAAAAATATACGCTCGATTTTTCATACTCAAGTCAGCTGGAGTTTTCAACGTAAACAAAAGAATAAGCTAACACAGTGCAGAAATTGCCAAATGTTCGGCCATGGCGAGAGAAACTGTCATATCAGAACATACTGCTCGAATTGTGCTGGTCCTCATAAAACAGATGAGTGCAAAAATGCTGATGCTCTCAAGTGCGCGAATTGCCATGAGAACCATAAATCCACCGACAGTATATGTATGAGCCGCATCCGATATTTAGAAATGAAAGCGAAGACTACAAGCAAAACAAACCGCTCTCAATCTCGCTCTCACCCAAAGCTTAGTACTGCTGTAAATGTTAACCCTAACACCATTAACCACATGTCAATGAGTGACTTTCCCGCCCTACCTCAAAGAAGTGAACCGAAACGTATTGAGAGCATCAACTACTCGCGACCAAATGCATGGGAGATTCCAATTGAAGTCCTATCAAACAACAACAACAATGCTTATACTGCGAGCGGAGATTTATTTACGATGGAGGAGCTTAATTCTCTTGTCATGGAAATGATCACGAAGCTGGGTTCTTGTAAATCTAAGGTAGAACAATTCAATGTTGTCACACAATTAGCTACTAAGTTTTTGTACTCAAACGTTAAGTAATATGTCAGTTAACTATATAAATATTATTACATGGAATGCCAGAGGTATTAAGAAAAAACACGTTGAATTTATAAACTATTTAATTGATAAGAAAGTAGATATCGCTTTAGTAACTGAGACGTGGTTAAAATCAGACACCAAACTCTCCACCGCGGATTTCAAATGCTATCGAGTGGATAGAAATGATAGAAGGGGTGGAGGCGTTGCTATTCTGATTCGGAGATCGATTCAACATTCTCTTTTACCAATTATTCATACTCGCTATGTGGAAAACCTAGGTATAGAGGTAAGGTTGGAAAACGGGAGGTCAATCAAAATCTTTTGTGTTTATTTTCCTGGTGGTAGTTCATCTGCTGAAATAAGACAATATCTGAACACCGATTTAAGGAGGTTTTTTACAATAAGTGAAGACTATGTGCTTGGGGGTGACTTAAACTGTAGACACAGGGACTGGGGGTGCAATAGAGCGAATGCATGTGGTAATTTACTTTCAAGTCTGTCAAATGTGTTTCCGTTTTCTGTATTGTTTCCGTCTAGTCCTACATATATTCCAGCTGGTTCGAGAGGTCTCCCATCTACTCTCGACTTTTTCATTACAAATTCACCAAGTTTACTCTCTCAGCCGGTTGCGTTAAACGAACTTAGTTCTGACCATAACCCAGTTTTTTGTCAAATTCTTAAATCGGGTAAAAAAACAGTGCAATACTATCTAGATTTTAAACGTGCAAACTGGGCACAATTTCGTTCAGAAATGAAGTCGAGACTCAGAAATATTTCAACAGACTTAGAAAATGTTTCCACGGAACACATAGATAGTCTTGTGGAAACTTTTTCGGAGCATATCCATAGTTCAATTGACTTGAGTATCCCAAAAGCAGTAAGAAATAACTTCTTCACCAAGATCCCAGATCGCGTTCTTTTATTCATACGAATCAGAAATTCTTTAAAGAGACAATGGCAAAGGTATCGTTTGCCCTTCTTTCGCGACCAGATGAGGTACCTAAATAAACTCATTTCTACAGAAATTGAAATGCACAGAAATAATGAGTGGAATAGGAAACTAAGCCTATTAGACAAAAGTGCAAGGCCATTCTGGAATGTAGTCAAGATTGTAAAGAATAAGAATAGAAGAATCCCTAGTCTACAAAGCTCTGGTAAAGTTCTCCACACGGACATTGACAAGGCCAATATTTTTGGTTCAACCTTTATAAAGAACCACACCGTTTCACAGCACCTCGGTGATACAGCCACCAACTCTCTGGTAAATGAAGCCTATAATGGCCTCAATCTCCAAAGCTGTGATACATCCCCAGACGAGTATGTATCTCGAATGGAAATCGAGGAAGTGTTAAAAAGTTTGCGAGCGAGGAAATCTGATGGCCTTGATGGTATTAAAAATCTATATCTCAAGGAATTACCGAAATCAGGGATACGATTTTTAACTTTCCTGATAAATGCATGCCTGAAACTCCAGTATTTCCCGAATACCTGGAAAATTGCGAAAGTGGTACCGATTTTGAAGACTGGGAAGCAAATTCAATTTGCAGATAGTTACAGGCCAATAAGTCTACTCAGTTGTCTCAGCAAAGTTTACGAGAAAATAATTAAAAAGAAACTTATGAGATTTATTGATGACAGGTGTATATTTCCTGATGAGCAATTTGGGTTCAGGAGTCACCACAGCACGTCTCATCAAGTGCTGCGAATATGTCAGCATATCAAGAGGAACCGTGCATTAGGCAAATCTACGGGTTTAGTTTTGCTCGATATCGAGAAAGCTTTTGATTCCGTCTGGCACCATGGGATTGTGTACAAAATGATTCACATCGGATTTCCCCTGTATCTAGTTAAAACTATACAAAGCTTTTTGACTAACAGGTGTTTTAGAGTCTACGTTAATGGTAAATCATCATCTTTACAGCACTTTTACGCAGGAGTACCCCAGGGTTCGGTTCTTGGTCCAGTGCTCTACAATGTTTACACCTCCGACTTCCCAAGGCTCCCAGCATGTGAAACAGCCATCTACGCTGATGACACAGGCATATTCTCATCACATGAGTTCAGTCTCAATATTGAGACTAATCTTCAAAATGCGATTAGAATATTAGTCAATTATTTCAACAAGTGGAAAATAAAAATCAATGCAGAAAAAGTGCAATCAATCTTTTTCAGTCGAAAAAGAAAGAGTTGCTATCTTCCTAACAATCCCCTTAACGTGTGTGGGGTAAGAGTTGACTGGAAGCCAAGTGTGAAGTATCTGGGAATTCATCTAGATGAAAAACTGACGTTCAAAGAACATATTTCAAACACCATAAATAAAATAAACATTGCCATCAAAATGCTTTACCCATTTATAAACAGGAAGTCAATGCTAAACAGCTTCAACAAAATCGTAATCCATAAAGTAGTATTTCAATCAATACTACTTTATGGATGCCAAGTATGGGGAAATTGTGCAATATGCCATATAAGGAAGTTACAAGTATCCCAAAACAAACTGTTGAAAATGATGCTTAATCTATCTAGATACCATTCTACCTTTGATCTTCATCTCCAATCGAATGTTGAATTGATCTCCGACAGAATCATTAAGCTGACGGACAAATTTTTGCAAAACTGTGCTTTTTCAGACAATCCTCTTGTAAACCAATTAAATGCTTGAACAACATGTATCTATCTGTTTATCTGTTTATTTAATTTCTTATTTATAAATTTACTATATTGTATGTACATATGTTTATCTGTTTATATATATATTCATATGTTTATTCGTTTGTCTATTAAGTTATGTATTCCTTTATTATTTAACTAATTAATTTATTTATTTTCAATTATTTATTTATTTATTCATCTATTTACTTATTTATTTATTTGTGTGTTTATTTATTTATTTATGTATCTATTTATTTATCTATTTATTTACTTATTTATTTATTTATTTATTTATTTATTTATTTATTTATTTATTTATTTATTTATTTATTTATTTATTTATTTATTTATTTATTTATTTATTTATTTATTTATTTATTTATTTATTTATTTATTTATTTAGTTATTTATTTATTTATTTATTTATTTATTTATTTATTTATTTATTTATTTATTTATTTATTTATTTATTTATTTATTTATTTATTTATTTATTTATTTATTTATTTATTTATTTATTTATTTATTTATTTATTTATTTATTTATTTATTTATTTATTTATTTATTTATTTATTTATTTATTTATTTATTTATTTATTTATTTATTTATTTATTTATTTATTTATTTATTTATTTATTTATTTTATTTATTATTATTATTATTTTTATTTTTTTTTTTTTTTTTTTTCACTAATATTGAAGGTTTTTTCGTAGTTTCCTTCAGAGTCATTATTCTTACCTTTCTCCTTTTTTAAAAGTTCCGAAAGATAATGTTTCAGTTGAAAGATATAAAATTAGATATCGAATCTCTGTATGTAAATTGTGTGGCAACCTTATTGTAAATTTAATACGAAATAAAATTCATTCATTCATTCATTAATTGAAATCCATCCGCTCTACAAGGGCCAGTATACTGAAAGGACTTTGTTACTCAATTGTCTTCTTAGCCCAGAGAAGCAACGGTTGGTAAGAGTTATTCTTCGCTTTATCGCAGCGCTAGTGTCGCTGTCTGAGTTTATACTGGAACCGTCAAAGTCAACCACCGCTTTTTCCGCAACATTTCCACGTGGCGGGACAGTTCTTTAACGAACGATGAAAAGAAATTATAGATACATACATAGATCGGTGCGTTAACTTTACTTATTTTTAGGGGAAACTAATATTGAGCTATAATACCCATTCTATGGTTATCGATGGCACAAGAGAATACGTCTAAGACAATTGAAACAAAAGAGATATGTACTCGTAATTACGACAATTTACCCTAAAGTTCATATATAAACCTCAAAATTACATTTTAAAGAAGATTTTGTTATCTACGATATTTTATTTGTTAGCTATTTTTCGTTCATTTAAAATAAAAACAATGCATATTGGGTCAACAAATACGAAGTTATTTTGATTCAACCCAGTAAATTCAAATGTCATAAAGATACATACCTACACGCATTGTATGTATGTACAAGTATGCGAAATATGAACGAGTATGTACGTATACCCATGGAAATTGCTTTTAATGTTTGTTCAGTAATAACAAGACTTCACCAAAACGTTACCGCTAACACGCCCACTTCAACATGGGGATGAAATTTTAACGTATGGGATCTTTAGGTGCATTTTTATTTACATCAATTTGTGTTCTCTTATGGGATATAATGGATTTTGCTAAGCCCAAGCGCATTCGTATTTGGTTTCTGGTGTTTTCGGTTTTGTTCATCTCTTTTTTTTTATCTTACGTATATGACTCCTCCTCAACTGTTTATTACCAGTGGTTCATTGATATTATTTATTTACATTGACTTAGTTAAATTATGAGCATTCCACTGTTTAGAAAAATAAGAAATTAAATATTTCCATTCCAGATAAAAGAAAGATTCAATAATGGAACTAGTCTGTAGATTCGCATTCCATTTAGTTTACATATTGAAATTGAGTTTACAATTTTGACAACACTTTTCACCTGTCACTATCAACCAAGGCCGTAACTAGGGGGGGGATCACAGGGGTTTGATCCATCCCCGAAATTCTTAACAAGTGCACTTTTTTTAAAACGAGAACAGAAAAAAAAACTATGAAAAAAATAATGTATATCTAAACAAAATGATGTGAAGAATCTAAGCATAATACATATCTAGCTAAATATATATTTTTTGCACAAATGTAAGGAACCTTTAGTATAAAGCCATATCCGAAAGGCTCTTTTTTTTTAATTGAGAAGTTTTTTGATGACATTTACTATTCTCGGACGTTTTCAGACATTCGCGAGAGGTGGGACCGTGAAAAAACTTGTTTGGTGTTTTCTAGGCTTCAAATCTCCAATTTACCGCTCCTTATTCCAACGCACTTACCCCGATGGCCAAATTATTTAAATTTGCATTCGTTAAGGCCTGAAGTTCTAATGGTTTACTTTATTTCGTTTGGGAGCATCATTTATATAATTTGCGAGTAAAGCCACGCAACGTAACCCTAACAACTGATGTTCACTTCTAAACAAACAACACATTGATAGCGTAGAACTAACATCTTGAACCGTGAGATACAATACACCTAAGTGAAATCATTCTTAATCACTTAATAAAGTAAGTGGGCATTGATATGGGGTATGTTCTAAATTTAGACACATCCTTCTTGCGCACTTCAGATCAGCTTTTACACCGTGTTTTTACCACCTACGGTAGTTTAAATAGTTTAGTTCTTTAAAGTCTATATTTTATGGTTACGGTTACAATACGATATAAATGTTTTACTTATCGACTTATAGTACTTATATTTATGTTAACCAAAAAGGCGATAAGCTCGAAAACGGTTTTAAAAGGTTTTTTTCTTAAAAGAAGCACTAGTGCCAGACATGAGCCAAATTTATGGATCATGCGAAAGAGTAGTTTAATGTAAATGTATTTTGACCATTTTTGTCTGACAAAAATTCCTTTTACTACAACTTCCGCTAATCGTTGGTGAAAAAGTTATTTAACATAATTTTATGAAAATTTTTCGTGAAAAAAAGTCTTTTACTAAGTAAAAATTTCGAGAAAAATGCATTTTAGGTAAAAAATTCGAGCAACAAATTTTCATAATTTTGAGTTTAAGTAGCCATAACTTTTTTGTGGCTAAATAAAATTACACAAAGTTTTTACATTTTTTATGCGATAATAAATTGTCTCTTCAAAATGTAGAAAACTGTTTTTGTAACTGTAATAATTCAGAAGTTATACAATTTAATGTGATTATACCTCGAAATCGGAGGTGCCCCACTTTGACGGCCTATAACTCGAACTGGAGTGAAAGTAGACCCCCCCCCCCCCCCCCCCCCCCCTGCCTGCCATACGATTTTTTGTTCGCCGGAGCTTTAGGAATCTTCAGGAATCTTCAGTTAAAGGATTATACCTCTTAACTGGGACACCCTGTATATATGGCATTGATCAAAGTCTGGTAAAATAATTCTTCTGGTATAAATAAAGATTGGATAAGTGAATAACATCAAGTGACAGCAGTTGTCACTCGTCTTTGTCTATCGTGAATGAATAATATCTCTTAACATATACCACACACTCTTTTTAACCATGATTTCCTTAGTTAGTTGGACGTTTGGTACTACCAATTATGAAGTACGTAGATTAACGTTGAAAGCACATCCTTTTTAGAACCTGATAAATGCTGAGACTGTAACTACCTCGAGTTTTATTTAAATTACATTCAATTCGGCGATGAACATCAGTGAAGCCACCGATTGGTAAATTGTGCAATGTAATAGAACGCATAATACAGAAAGAGGTCCTGACTATTCAGGGAGAACTGTGCCGCCACCCGTACGTTATGGTCCTACCTAAAGAAAAGAAAAATAAAGAGCCTTCTAGCATTATATGGCTTCTCTATCCGCATCTTAACCGGATTAATTCCAGAATTGAAGTCAATCCAACAGTTACTATTATATTTCCACTGCAAGAACGGCGCTTACCATAGGATCCAGGTACCTCGCAAGCACTGCAGAGGTAACAGGAGCTCAGATATCGGAATCTGTTCAACTTCATAAAAAGTACCAAATGGTTTGCAAGTTGGCCATTAACAGGATAGGTTTCGTTCCCTCTGCTTTTAGTTTTTTCCACACAAAAGGGGATTCACAATGGACTATTAGACCTCCGAGTGAACGTGATGAGTCCTAATCCATTACACACCCTTTGGTAACCTAACTACAGAAGGAAATATACAATAATATTAATTATGTTGGGTCACGCTTGACTTACTAACTTGTTTATTTCTCTTACATTTATGCAATCTCCGTTACATTTAACCCAAAGACTTGGTATTACATCCATACGTACTTAAATTAATGACGCTAATATTTGGGGTGAAAAATCCATACTGAAACTAATGCAAACGAAAGTCGTGTCAAGACATTTGGATACTTGGCTGTTCCATCTAAAGGGTTTGCAGAGTTTAAAAAGTTCGCACCAACTTTGTAAGGATCCCAAAATAGGGATCAATGAATGCAAGGAATTCGCATACAAAATTCATTCTTAATAACTTTGGGCAAAAGTTGGACACTTGCGATATTCAATGATTTCGGTATTTTGGTATACAAACATGAGTACTAAATTCACCTGAGTGCCAGACCGTTCTTTTCACAAAATTAATTAAAGAATTTTATTTTTAACGTATTAATGGGAAGGTCAAATATTTTTGTACATATATACATCTATTACTATCAAAACGTACAGATAGAAAAGTTGAATATGTGTGAGCGTATTGTAATGTTAATAGATTTTTTTTTATTATCTCCCAACTTGACATTTCGGTCAACAAGCGCAAGTCCTTGAGTCTGTGCATCTGTCTGTTTGCATGTACGAGAGTGGATTGAAAACAAACTTTACAAACTACTTTTTTTCACCGTAATCTCCTTTGAAATCAATACACTTCTTCCATCTGGTCTCTAAAACTAGAACACCAATTAAAAAAAACCTTTTCGAGGCCTTGAAAGAAAATGTTTACTGCAGTTCCGACGTTTTAATTCGTTTAAAATCTCTCTTCTCCCAAATGTTTTCATGGGATGGGGAACAGATAAAAGTCACACGGAGCCAGATCAAACGAATAGGAAGAAAGCGTCTGTAAGTCAAACCCACAGTTATCGATTGCAGCCACTGTTTGACATGACTTGTGTATGTGGGCGTGCATTATCCTGATAAAACAAACTTTTTTCCGCAACATTCCTGGATGCTCTTGCTTTATTTCCTCTCGCAGCCTTCGCAAAAGCCCGCAATAGTAAACCCTGTACAAGGTAATCAACCATTATAATCTCCTTCGGGTCCCGAAAACCGATGGCATCACTATACCCGCCGATAATTAAACTTTACCCTTTTCAAGGTTGATGTTCCAGATCTCCATTTTTTTAATTACTGTTTGTCTCAGGGTTCTAGATCTCCCATGATCAGATCACAAATTTTTTCGATGCTTTCCGCTGTAGTTGAGGTTGATGGGCTTTCAAAGTGTGGGTCGCTCTTTCGTCTACGTTTGAGTTCAGACACCTTGTTTTAACTGTTGAGGGCAGATAGTCCTAAAGTTGCCACTACTCAATTCACCCTTATTTGTATGTACATATGTAGGTGTGTCTGTTCGTTTGGACTTTTTGCCTTCTGCCTACCTTTTGCAGGTCTGTGGCTCACTGTCAGATCCTAATTCTTGATATTTGATATTTACTTTATTCGGCCCTTTTAACTATTGGATAATATCTTTACGTACTATATGACATATTCATTCTGGGTCAGTTCTGTGACATATTACAAAATGGGCTTTAAATAACTCCGACTAACAGATTTGGCTATTATTAACCGCGACAGTTGCTGAAAATATTATAATCATTCACAGATAAATATTATACTCACTAGGTGAGCAATATCTCCACCGAATAAACATGCCATTCCTACACAATAACAATGAAGTCACACTCATAATTGATTGCTTTCACCAAACAGAAGAATGAAGAATGTATCTACCTACAAATCAATCGAATTCTTGTAGTCGACCGAACGATGTTGCAACCAAAAACAAAAAAAAAAAAAACAGATTGTGGACAAATTTGATAGAAACAATAATAGCACGGTGTGCGGCCGGAAAACTCGTGTACAACCAACAAATCCCAATGATACCCACAGATTATCCATTTGAGTTCTCAAACGACTGCATATCTCTGTGGACCTTTGCATCTCTATGACTATTAATAAATCACAGGCGCAAACTCTGAAAATTGCTGGCGTAGATTAAGAACATGAATGATTCTCTATGGTCAGTTGTGTGTGGCATGTTCTCGGATGTGTTCTGAAAATAACGGATGCATTAATGTATGGTGGAAAACTCCAACGTATATTACTGGGAGTACATATGTGCCGGTGCTCTGCAATAATTATTGTCTTTTTTTCTTCTTTGATTCCTAGTTTGATACTGCCGCCGCAGAGAGGATATCAGAAAGACATGTTGACAATCGCGGCTAAAAAAATATAAATTTTCATAAATTCTATAAATAAAATAAATAAAAAGTTCATTAGATTATTTTTCATTTCTTACTATCTTGACCCTCGACACCACAGACCTGTCACAGCTGTGAATTAAAAGCATTTCGATTGCTTTCACGTCTTGTCAAAAAAAGTAATTGGAGGTATACCAAAAAAAATATACTCTGGTTATTTACTTATATACGTACATATTTAAGACACAACAATTTGTCATAGGAATATAGTTTATCCCATAAAAAAAACAGTTCGTTGGCCAGATAAGTTAGAGGTTTTAAATTAAAAAATGTCATTTAAATGTCGCGGATGGCTGGCTTATCGGCTATTATGATGCATTAGTTGAACACAGATATGATACATGTATGTATGCATACATGTACTCATAAACTGCATACATATTTATATACAAATCGTACTTTATATGCCAGTGCCTTTCATACATTTTTCATTTAATGTGCGCATTGTTATTTTTTTAAGTTCCGTTTCCTCTTGTGGGTCTTAAAGTCTAAACAAAGCCTTGCCCACATTATTGAAATTGAAAGCTTAGCATCATGAACTTCTCTGCAACTAATAGTTAGCTACGGAACTTTGGTCCTTCGAAAAATCGTAATCAATTAACTTCAGCATGGCTGTACCTGTTGGTACATCATCCGTCTTCGATAAAAGTATTCGTTAGAGTTAATGTTAGGGCTAAACTATAACATTTTGAAGCAATCTGAAGTAATGCCATAATTGAACGAGACGTTTGTTTCAAATGAGTCAAATGCAAAAATTGTCATAGTGGACTTAAGTGAATGCAATGGTATTGTCCACTGTTTTATCCCATATAGTCTATCTTTCAAAATTACATGACGAACGTTCGAAGAGATCGGTCCTTTTACACGTTCGAAAAAAATAAACGAATGAAAGTTGTTACTCTCGGATGTATGTCAGACATTCGCGAGAGGTGGAACCGTGAAAAAACTTTTTGGTGTTTTCTGGGATTCGAACCTCGGACCTCCCGCTCAGCAATCCAACGCACTAAACACTGAGCCACGGCGCACGTGATTCGTGAATAATCAAAAAATAATTTTGGGTGAGCTGGCAGATATACAAATGTACATATGTACATATGTATCCTCTAGAAGTAATGATTAAACTGTTAAGTGAAACAAAATGTGTTCTGTTGGTTTGTCTTTTACCTTCGAACTAGCCAGGAAAGGCTCAGAATCAAATGACCTACACGCAGACAACTCTGTACTATTGCCCATCAGTCTCCTCATGTCCAAAATCTCTACAGACTTCTTAAATAAGGCCAACGCAAGGTGGAACACCATCAACGCATGCCGAGTCTCTAGAAAACTTTGGACCCGATTTGACAAAAAGAGGACCAAAGAACTCCTATCATTAAAAAGACCACAGCTGTCACTCCTCATTGGAATCCTTACTGGCCACAATTCAATGGCGGTCCATCTCAGGAAATTGAGAATCAGCACCACCGACCTATGCAGAGGCTGTGGCGACACAGAGGTAGAGGAAAACTCAACACACTTCCTCTGCGAATGCCCAAGCCTCTTCAGAACCAGATTCTCAACCCTCGGAAAATCACAGACCTTAGCGAACTAGCAAACACGACACCTAAAACCATCCTAAAATTCATCATGAAATCGGGCTGGTTCAGGAGGGCCACTCCTGCTATTATGGTTATGGTTATGGTTAGAGGGACGCGCACGTAAACGTGCTTTCACGGGGGCTAGTTGGTCCATTGTGTTTCCCTGTTAAGTAGTGGTACCATAACTGAATTCTATCGGTTGGTATGGTTAGACCAGCCTGTACTCTTTACGAAACACATCATGTTCCAGAGTGGGACTTCCACCAGGTCCTCTAGTTCCTCAAATAGTCTGTTTCCCATGTAGTGGAAGCGACGGATTTGGAGTATTGGCCATAAACTGCAAGATATGACGCAGTCTCCTCTAGTTATCCAGGAAGAGTTGATCATTTCTCTTGTTTTAAGGTCTATTTTTCCTTTCATTACACCAATAGGAATGGCTATTGATGTCTGGGTGAAATCCTCATTTAATGCTGACCCTTTCCGTGCAAGTTCATCTGCTGCTTCGTTTCCTTCTATATTCCTATGTCCGGGAACCCAACAGAGAGTGACTTCGTGAGTGTTGCATATTCTATTTATAGTTTTCCGGCATGTTGCAACTGTTTTTGATCTAACTGTGTCGCAGTCCAGTGCCTTGAGTGCTGCTTGACTGTCCACGAAGATTGTAATCCTGGATGGATTTAGAACCTTATCGTGTATCGTCTGTGCTGCTTTTTCAATGGCGAAGACTTCGGCTTGGAAGATACTACAGTCGTCCTGGAGTTTGTATGAATCGTTGATGTTGAGTGATTCACAGAAAACTCCAGCGCCGGTTCCTATGTCCATTTTAGACCCGTCAGTGTAGAGTTGAAGATCCTGTACATTGGTTAATGTGTTGGATTCCCACTTCTGTCTTCCGGGAATAAGAACGGAGTATTTCCTTTTAAAAGTCACTGGTACTACATAGTCCGTTGCTCTTTCGGGATCAATTGATCTATATCTGTGAAGTATAGATCCGTGTCCATAGGAGTTATGCTTCCAAGTGCTAGACTGTCTAAGACGGATCGCACTTTTGGCAGCTGTAATACGTATGAACTCAGCCAGTGGAGGAAGATTTAACATCACTTCCAGCCCTGCTTGAGGCGTTGATTTATGTGCTTCAGTAATACTAACACATGCTTATCTTTGTACTTTCTTAAGATTGTTGAGGTAGCTAATTTTATCCGTTGCATTCCACCATACAATTGTTCCGTAGGTAAGTATGGGTCTCACAATCGCAGTATACATCCAATGGATTATGGGCGGTCGTAATCCCCATCGTTTACCGAAGGTTTTCTTGCACAAGTAGAAAGCACATATGTAATGCCTATTTCATTCTTTCCAAGTGAGCTTCGAATCAAGGATCGTTCCTAGATACTTGGCTTCTGAGGAGAGATTCAGGGAGACTCCATTTACCTTCGGAAGGTCGAATTCTTCAATTTTCCTCCTTCTAGTGAACAGGACCAGTTCGGTTTTTGTTGGGTTTAGTCCTAAACCGTTTAGTTCTGCCCATGAAGACAGTTCTTTCAGTGCGGATTCCATAATATTGCTGATTGTAGGAAGATGTTTCCCACTGATCATGATTACTACGTCATCTGCATACGCTATTGCTTTAATTTCTTTGGATTTTAGAGTCGTTAGAATTTTGTTAACGACTAGGAGCCACAGCAAAGGAGAAATAACTCCCCCCTGTGGAGTTCCTCTCGTAACTGTTTTCCTTACGATACTCTTTCCTAACTCTGAGTTGATAACTCTACTATTGAGCATATCATTGATCCAATTTGTTATGTTCATTTTTACTCCTAGATCGGTTAACGCTGCTTTAATAGATTCAGTTTTCACGTTATTAAACGCTCCTTCTATATCTACAAAAGCAGCTAGAGTGAAATCTTTATAGTGAAGATTCTTCTCGATTTCTGAGACAACTTCATGTAGAGCGGTCTCCACTGACTTTCCTTTCAGGTAGGCGTGTTGTGTGCTGCACATATTGTGCTCGTCGAGAAAGTTCCTCACATGTAGATCAATTATTCTTTCCATTGTTTTTAAAAGAAAGGAGGAGAGACTAATTGGTCTAAAATCTTTTGCGGTAGAGTGGTAGGTCTTCCTGAGACCTACCTCTTTCAGTCCTCTTCTAGTTTACTTAATCTTGCTTTATTATGTAGTCTTCTGACCTCTGTTCTACGCGTTTTAAGTTCGCTAGTCCACCAAGTGGCCTTGGAAGGCTTGCGATTGCGAGAGATGGGGCAGAATTTATTAAAGGCTTTATTCATATTTTCAGTGATTAACTGAACAGCAGAGTCAATGAATGCGTAGTTTGGAAGAGTCTCATCACAAGGATGAGGAATCCATCTGCTGGTCCATTTTGAGTACTCTACCCAGTTTGTTTTTAAAGTGTTTCGAAATGTTCTTTGCTTAATCGGGAGAATATTAATTGTAAAGAGAATTCTAAAATGGTCTAAGAAAGAGTTTTTAGACTAATACAAGATATGACGTCATTGATATCCGGTATAAAGAGGATAGGGTCTAAGTGACAACGCTGAGGAACTCGAGATTCTTCGAAAGTAAACCTCTAAATTTTATTTAATAAGACCTAACACTAAGAAAGCTAATACAGTAAACTCAGGGGAGACACCATATACATATGTATATACATACGTATGTACATACCTTAAGTTTATAGGCAATTATGTACATACATATGTATAGTTTGATCGAAGGTCTTAGAGAAATGTGTGTAAATATCAATATCCGAACCAATTTCTAAGGCATTTTAATATTTATGTAGAACTGGCAATAGTCAATCAGTTTGTTCATAAAATAAACGCCAAGACCAGTATCGATTAACAATAACGAAATAAATTCCTACAGCCTACTGAGATACAGGAAGACATATTTAAATTTCAGTTTAGGTACACATGCACTCAAAATTGTTCTGGGCTATGTTAAACGATTTTTGTTTTAATTTAATACCTTACCGGCGGCAATCAGACATACTTGTCTTGCCTACACTTTAAAATGCACAAGTGAAAATTGTTCTAGTTTTTAATTCAAGTATTTTATTTTATTACGCCTAATATAAAATTAATCAACCACATGCACATTTTCACAGTATATGACTTAAGCCAGAGAATGGTCCTAATTCAATAGCGGGGTGCTGTAAAACATCGAGATAAGAAATTAACGGGAAAAATCAAATATTTTACAATGGAGTTGTGGAGATAAACAAGTTTACTTTTCACTGATAGGCAGTTTTACATGTACAGTTTGTGACCGTTTTATTGTTACAATGTTGTTTAAAGATTAACCTCTGTTTATTAAAAAAACACATTTCGCGTTGTATGTCAGGTATTGTCCTTCATTATTTTCTGTTAAACAATTAATACTATATTGAAATGTGTCTGACTAGATAATAAATAAATAAATAAATAAGAAGCAGTTTAAAATACACATCGCATGTATAGTGATATAAATAGTGGAATAACCCTCTTATGACCTACATTCAGGTAGCACCACTATCAGATTAAAATTACAGTCACAACAGTCGTAAAGAATATAAAGAATCACATTATAAGATATGAATGACGCTTCCACCTGTGGTTTAAAAAATTCAGTATTATTTCAGATAAAAATAAATAGTGGCGTCCGCCTTACCGACATAGAACACTTCTCCCCAATTGATTCGTTCTGACCAATTGATATGTTCATCAAACAATTTTATTTCCAATCAAAAAATGTTTTTACGTTTATAAATACATACATACCCATAGTATACAAGCTAGCAGGCTTCACCCTAGGTTCGTATTACACATGAAGCTGGTGCATTGGAATTATCCATAAGCCCTTTTATATAAAGCAGATGGGTATAAAATTATAATAGTGTTGGTTTTGTGAAGATTCAATCTACAATCAAATTGGTTTAGTGATTCCCCTTACAGTATTCCCCCAAGATGGTCCGATGAGGGGATGATTATATCCGGAAACTACCTACATAAGAAGAGTTCTAATCGATAAAAACTGCATCAATATCGATTACAAGAACCAAGAGAGACAAAAAGGATATTTGAAGTGTTTTAATTTGTTGGCAACCTTTTTTATTATAGGTACTCGTACACTATTAAAACTTGGAAACGGTTTTGAAATACTCTTTTACATTTATTGCACATCTAACAATAAAATAAATTGATATTATCTACTCAAAATCTTTGGAAAAACAGGAAAGAATTAGGAAGTACTTCATTTTTAAAAAATCATATAGTCGAATTAAATTAAATCACTTTGCTTTCACATCAATGCTTTCCAAATCTCTATGGGCTCATACATAGCACACTATTTGTCCTTTGTGAGTCAGTGAAAAAAAATTAAACTCTGTGAACATCCTTTCGGAATCTGAAAATTTGTTAAAACATGCAGTATACTGTTTATCGGTTGTAGTTGTTATCATCTCCGCACATTGTACGAGAGCAAGTAACACATAATTGCACCCTGGGGCAACTATACGTGAGAGCACATAATCAGACCCTTTTCAACGGATCGTCTGCACGTTCCTTTCATAAAATGTCATTGCCAAGGACTTCAACAAATTAAATAACAGCGGAATGTCTCTTTATGACTAATTACATACATATGTATATGTATCCATTTGTTGATAAACAAGCACCTCGGCGACCTCTTAACTCGTTCCTTGATTCAGTCAAGCTCCCGTAAGTGATTTTGTATTATGAAGTGAGTTTTGTGCCATAAAGGATTATACGAATATGTACAAATATCTGGTGCGATAGACCGTATGGGGTCCAGCGCCTAGCTTCTTCGTGTTGTGCATGCTATATTTTTACACACAAATGGAAGAGACCTACATTTTAGAGAAAATTTTGAGAAAATTTTATACATAGGTGAGGTGATACCGTGACAAAACTTATTGGTGTTTTCTAGGATTCATAGTTTAATGCATAATGGGGTGGCAATGGTGTAGTGGTAGCGTCATCGTTTGTCGAGCTGATGATTCATATTTCAATCCCTGATGTGAGTAAGTATTATATGATAAGAGGCAGTCCGATCAATTGCGAAAGCTTATGAAACCACTACTGCGAAGGCATAACACTAGCAGTAGGTTTGTCATATAGCTGGAGAAATTGTTCGCTCTGTCGATGATTGATATGCTTATGACATCAGGTGGACTGCGAAAAAAATACTGTGAATCAGAAACGAAAGCAAAAGAATACAAATGACAGCATAAAATCTCCCCAGTTATCTGGACACCACCCTTGGAGCTAATGGGAAACCTAATACACCTGAGTTTCAAACCACTACACCAACCTCTTTCTCTCCCTCTCTCTCTCTATCTTTCCAACGCCCGCACCATTTAAAAACATGTAAAAGGGTGTTCATAACCCCTCGAGTACGTGCAAATTAAAAAAAAAAAAAAAACTGCGCGACGGGGCCTGCCAACGACGAATTTCCGCTTAAAAAATTGGTTAAGATAGTTAATCTCTAGATAAGACCGTAGAAGATCGTTCTGATTTTGTGCTGACTACTGTAAAAAGGCAAGCATTGGTCTGCTGAACATTTTCCTCTTTTCATAGACTACTCAAAATTTTATTAATTTTGTCCTTCTGCATGTTCGTTGTATATACACAGGTTATGTATGTACATATTGGCGCGACTGCAACCTAAACAATCGAATGTTTTTTTTTTTATTATAAAAAATGTTTTTTAAAGCCCGATTTTGGATCACTTTTTTAAGCAATGATGGCCGTATGTCCCTAATAACACGAAATCTATCTACAGTTCGACGGATGGATTGCTCAGATTATGTGCGCTATAAGAATCCTATTGATAAATTGATAATGTCCTTCAAACTTGAATCTAATCCTAATGATTTGTCACAATATATGTACATGTAAAAAGAAGAGCTGGCAGAATGACAGCTATCCCTATCGTAAGTTCTATCCTTTTCGTGTCTTCCTCACGTTAGTCGGAGAAACCAAGTTTGTTTAAACTAATATTTTAGTGCAGCCATTCAGCCTACTCATTGAACTCCTTAGTTGGGTTTCTAGAGTCCTAATATGGAAAATTAACGCACTATGCAAACTGTAGTGAAGCTCATTGTACTCTAGCGAAAAAATTTAGAGAAGGTAGGTTCCACAA
Organism: Blera fallax; assembly: GCA_946965025.1. Classification (NCBI taxonomy): domain Eukaryota; kingdom Metazoa; phylum Arthropoda; class Insecta; order Diptera; family Syrphidae; genus Blera; species Blera fallax. Next base: position 66,432,662 of record OX337244.1, read on the forward strand.
ATATTTGGTGGCAAGTATACCGATAACTCTGCAGGTTTCTTATTTTATTTTCCACTAAACAAAACTTGTAGACTTAATTTTCTTTCAGAGAGTGTTGACTCCTGCGAGTTCAATTGCTTGTGGGATCTGCCTTTTACAAAAGAGATTAAAAGACTTTAAGCCATAAATTTCCCCTCTACAAATATATATTCATATTTTAGAAGACATTCACTAAACGGAACAAATTTGTTGTCAATCTTGAAGTTCAGCTTAAAGGTTTTCATCCGCGTTGGTAACACTTCTAGTATGCACCTTATAAAATATTAATCCGTAACAGGTAATGTGAAGTCTCCTGTAATACAAGCCTTCTGTGCCGTGCTGTGCCAACAAGACTAGTCTTAATTTTCTACAGAATTTAAATAAACCATTATTTTGGGTCAAAGACCCAACCTCTTCTTAACTCTGACACTTTTTGGTGTTGATCAACTTTTGTGATGTGCACCGATCAAGGAGAATTCTTTTAATACGAGTCATGAATATACTCAAGGAGTAGTCAATATTCCTGTAGGTACATCACATCTGTTGTGCTCTATCAGCATGTTCCGAATTTCGGTAATGAATTCTTGCGATAACGACAGAGTCAGCACATTGAAAATCATTCAACCACCATTCTACATTGACTAAGAATGTTGCTTCAGTGCCAAATAATATGTTTAATTTTCTTGAAAACTGTTTAAAATCGTTATTTTTCACGAAATCACTTTCTTTGATCGCTTGGAAAAAGCGAAGAGTGATTATTTTTTTTTTTGATCTGCCAAAGCTGTGCAACATAAAAATGTCAAAGAATCAAAAGAAAATAATAATAATTATTCCTAAACGCCACCTTGTAGGAAATATGTATGTACTTACATACATACATATATATGTATGTATGTAGCTGAAGAACTTAAGTAGCAACCTACAGACGAATGCGTAGGAAATATAAATTTTGAACATCAAAAGGCGTAAGTAATCTTTCATTTCATTATTATCCTTATGCATTTGATATTTTATAATTAACATCGTTAATAGCTATTTTCCATGCATTTTTTAAAAAAATGATACCCACACTTTGTGTTGTCGTCATAAAATCTACAAACAACAACACTGAACTCAAATTGTCTCTAATTTGCTCACTAAAAATTAAAAAACCACCAAATCCCAGTAAGCAGTAAAAACGTCCAAATATAAAACAAAAACTGACATAACATACATACTTTGGTGTCGTCTTATATGTTATTTTTTTTTTACCAAAAACCAACTGTTTCCAAGATATGTACGTAACAGTGAAAAGCTAATTTTTAAATGTACCTTTAATACCGACAATGAAAACCGAAGCAGCTTTGTTTTGAAATGTTGTATGTTCTTCCTATTTGACCCTTGAACCTAAGTATAATATTTTCCGAAATAATCTAGCGAATAAAGGAACTAGACCAAGTTCTTGGTTTCCTTGAGTCAACAGTTTCGTCCAAGATGATAGACATTGAATTACAAAAATAGTATAAAAAAATATTCATATTCATATAAAAACTGGAGTAATTGAATTTGTTTTGATCTCAACTTTTCACCTTATTATCTACTTCTTCATCAGTGCTAATCTATCTTTCTAGATAGCGGAGGGTCTATATTTCTTCTCTTTTCTTGTCATTCAAAAATAGGTGAGCAAGGTCTTGCTTCGTTGATTCACGTCAAATTTGTCGTGTTTTATGAACCACGTAGACATGAGGTAAATACCGTCGGGCAAATCAAGATAACTATTTAAGTTTCAAATAACAAAAAAAGAAGAAGCCGGCACACTGTTATGAGGTGGCAATTAATAAATAAAAAATATTTCTTGAAGTTAATAGTTTAACTATTTGAAACGTAGATGCATGCGTACTGCGTAAATTTATCATTGTCGCACTGTAGGGCATAATTTTATAGTTCTTGAACATTGTCTTAAATATATTTCCGAAAAACAAAAGTAGAAAAACAGCACTTAAACCCCTTTTGAATGACGTAAGAATATTTGTGAATTAAATGCAGATGTGCTTTCTTTATTGCTATTACAAAAACGATGCACACCTACATATGTACTGCTGGAAATGTATCGCAAGATACAATAGGGAGGTTACTATTGCACTCTATATTGGTAACATTTGCGTGGCAAGCAAGCATTGGAGGATCACACTACTGAAAATTTATGAGCGGTGTTATAATACGTGGTTCCTGGTAAAAGTTTGAATTTATTTCTTTGCAATGTCGGACTAACGTCGCTCACTTGCACCAAAGTTCTTGTCCAAAAAAGAACAGCGGCTATAAGTAATCGGGTTTCGTTAATTGCTATTCTTAAATCAGCAGAGGACACATTTAAAGAACAATCTTCAATATAATTTTATTCGTTGAAATTTTCCACATAGTATTTCAGAACTTGGGTGACATTCTTGTTGATGACATTTTTATATAGAATTTATTGTATTTGGGAAAATAATGAAACAAATCCATTATTTTCTGAAATCGAAACCATAAAAATAATTAAATAAAAAGAAATAATACCTCTGCAAGCAAAAAGTGCGGAGTCGCTAGTAGTATGGCCTCTCTAAAACCCAACTAATGCACTTTAAACAGGGCATTATTAGGCTCATTAGCTGGACCTCAACTGGACCTCAACTTTTAAATGATAGTGTGATGTCGCCAGTAATTCTTATATTACTACTCACTTATTTTAGATAACGCTATAGTCCGGCAGGGACCAAGTCCTCAACCAACGAGCCTCTCCAGCTACCTCTCTCTTTAGTTAGCTGCATCCAGTTTCATGCATCTCGTTGTTTAAGATTTATTTCCAACTGTTCGCTTTATCTAAGGTTTCACTGGACTGAAAAACTCTTTAGGCCAGTGCACTGCTTTCAATGTGCCCTACATGTCTCAGTCCATTGACATATGTTCTATAATATATTAATGTCTCAGTCATCCAGGCGCAAGTTTCGCACTTTTTTCACTTCCTGTTCCGCTTCACAATCCGTCACTACAAACTGAATTGTATATCACACAAAGAATCTTTCTTTCAAAACAACCGAAGCTACTTCCACGCGTTTTTGTTAATGCCCATGCTTCTGCGCATTTTATCAGAACGTGGTTGATGAGGCTTTTATTAAGAGTCTCCTTTTTCGTTATTGCGAGGGATTTACTTCTTATTTGGCTTCTTAGCCGAAAGAAAGAGAAGATGGCAAGAGCGATTCTTCGTTTGATCCTAACACTGTTATCATTTGCAGAATTAACTGTCGAGCGTAGATAGACATAATCTAACCCCGGAGTTATAATTTTAGATAATTTGTTAATTAGGCAGTCGCACGTCGCCGTTCCTGAAATCAAAGAGTTCGCACCGATTTTTATGGATCTTGAAGGAGTAGATGAACGAGCCTAACAGGAATGTCTAATCTTCGGCATTGCTCTATCACAGGGATTCCCAAACTATTTTGGGTAAGAGACCCCTTTTCCAAAATGAACTGAAACCACAGACCCCCATAGCCAAATTACTTTAAAAATCCTATATCTAGTTTTTTTTCCTATTGATACAAAATACTTACCAATTTAAAAACTTTGCGGTTGCTTAAGTGAGTAAACTTGACATCATTTTCTCATCAAAATTTAACAAAATAAATAGGCATAAAATTCAGTAAATATCAAGTGTAATTAATAATTATTAATACAAGTTAAGTAAAAATACTTAAGTAGGTAATTATTTTTTCAAAGAAACATTAAAATAGTAAAGTAAAAAAAATATAAAAAATTTGTGTGATGGATGAACCTGGTGACTTTCTACCAATCTAGCTAAATCCGGTTCAATATTGGTGAGTTGCAGCCTCAAATCTCCGCGTTTGTTGATTTTCAAACGGTTTCTTTGTTTTGTCAAAATGTTTATAACCACACTGAAGCCTTTTTCGACTAGGTATGATGATGGAAAAGCGATAAGGTATTTTTCAGCAATGTTCCACAAATCAGGATACTGTGTTTCTGATACCATTGCTTGAAATTCTGCTTAAGCTCCTCGTCTGTGCTGATGGTAATCAACTCTTCTTGGATTATCACATTAGCTTTTTCCATGGCTGTGATATTGTACGGATTTATTATTCATTGAGGAATTTGTAAATTTAAGAGATCCTCAGACCTTTTAGTAAAATCCTTGTGTAATGCGTCCAAGTGAGTGACATATTATAAAATAACATCTTGAAGCATTTCTGGTAATTTTGACAAATGCGGAAACTGTGAATATTCTTTTCTGCTTAAATTTTGTTTATAAAGGATGAGTTTGCACACAAAGGCCGATATTATTGATTTTGTTTTAATCAAGTTGAGATCGTCACCCTGCAGCTGCAAATTAACTTTGTTGAACATGCCAAAGATATCAGTCAAGTAATAAATATCTGTTTTACAATTGTTCAGATTTTCTTTCAAATTCGGATCTTTTTCTTGTAAAAACTCCAACACAGATTCAAAAATAGCTGAAAATATTGCTAAGCAAGAGCCTCTTGATAGCCAGCGAACTTCAGTGTGCAGAAGTAACCGAGTAAAGACTTCGTCGTTTTCCTCACATAGCTGAGCAAATAACCGAGAGTTCAAAGAACTGCTTCGAATCTTGTTGACGGCATTTATAACATATTGTAAAGACTGATGTAATGTAGGACTCAAATTTTTTGCTACTAAATGCTGTCTGTGAATCACGCAGTGAATGACCAGTACCTCAGGCAGTTGTCGCTTTAAGTAGGCTATAAAACCACGATAACGACCAACCATAGATGGTGCACCATCAGTCGCAACAGAAACAATGTTCTTCCATGGTATAGCTTTGTCGATAAAAAAAAACGTTCCACGGCCTGAAAAATCGATTCTCCTCTGGTATCAGTCTCTAAATATGTAGCAAAAAGCAGTTCTTGGCACATATTTTCATCGTTAATATATAGAACATATCCTAACAACAGAGCTTCATTGCCGGGTAATGTAGACTCGTCCAACTGGAGAGAGAATCTGTTGGTCTGTAAGAAATTGCATAAAATGTTTTGTTGAGTTTTTTAAAAGTACAACAATGATACATCCTACTAAAATATTAGTCATTCTTATAACAAGTTGGTACACGTAACACAACTTATACAGTATCTTGAACGTTTCAAATAAGAACTTGTGTTAATTAATAGGGGTCGATTTTTAGACCTCGTCGACCCCCAAAATCAGTTTTCGTTTAGGTTGACCCCTGGGAAACCGATTTCGACCCCAAGGGGTCGATATCGACCACTTTGGGAATCCCTGCTCTATCATATCCGACTTTGGTCATGTCATATCCGAAAAACTGGTCAGTAGCGATTTGAAATTCCTAGGTTTCCTTTTAAATCTGCTGTCTAGTGTATATTAAGGCGACGATTAAGTTAAATGTTCGAAAAGCGCACTCAAAAGGAGCAATCAGTTGTTTATGAAAGATTTCAGCCGTTCACACTGAACAGCAGTTAAGATTCTATAAGTCGCTTAATTCATCTGTGAAATTGTCAATGCACCAAGAAGTGATAATTTTGCCCGATTTTCAGTCACAGTCAAAAGAGTGTGGTTGCCTAAAATAAGGATATGCAAATTTCTAGGGGATGAAATGACCACAGATCGCACAAATGATGCATATCTCAAGTTCCTACGCTCGGTGCTTTAAATGCAATCAACCACACAAATACATAGCATAGTCTGCGGCTAACATACATACATATGTACATTCAAATGCACCAACGTAGAAAGCCCTCATAAATCTGCGGATAGGCTATGCACTATGCCCGTGAAGGAAAAGACATTTGTATCACAGTCCACAGAGCCTAAAATTAACTTATTAAATATTAACCGCAGTAAAGTTTTAAGGCTGTTGCAAAAATTTCTTCTCTTCTTACACCTACCGTTGTACATATGTAATACTAACTAACTTATCCCATGCGGGTGATCTAAGACTTATGCTTAAACTATTGCTTTCAACGTAGCTTAACTCAAATAAATCATTTAAATTACTTAGCAATTTAAATTATGTTAGGGTAGACCACCGTACAAACCATTGAGTTAGGACTCCCCCACAACATGGATTCAAAATAGGAGCGGATTACGATTTAATTCAGCGATCGAACAAGTTTGATTAAAAAATCAATAGTTGACACTTGAAACGATATTTCTGGATAGTGACAGGCAAAATGTAATAACTATTTGGGCTTTTCAGTTGTATGAGAAATTCAAAATTGACTAAATTCTGCTTGGCAATTTGAAGATCTGTTTTTAAGCAATTAACCGTGGAAGTTTTTTCACGGTCCCACCTCTCGCGAATGTTCGAATCTCAGCGGCGGATAGTTTCTTATTCTCAGAAGAATCTACTCTTCTCAGCTCGACAATTGTCGAGCTTAGACCAATCTTAGACATTAAAAATGTTCTTTTGTCCAAAAATAAATATAAAGTCTTTGTACCAGTTCTAAAAATTTAAAGGCCCTTTTATTTTATTTAGACAATTCTACCACTCTGCACTGTCTTTGAAAGCTATTAAGGAGCGCTTCAATTTGAAGATCTTCGCTTATGTTTCATTTAAAAACACGCAAAGTTATATCGGCATAGTTTTCGACTAAACAATGCACAATCGGATTGGAAGCCACTTTTATTTTTAGATTTTATTTTTGGCTTAGATGTACGATAATAACTCAACAAAAGTTTTAATAGCTAAATCAAAATAACACAAAACGACAATAAAATTAATTTGGATAATAAAGTGATTTTGAATGCCTTTACACATACATATTTATATAAAGACTTCCGGGTAGCTGCACTAATCAGATTTGATTTCAGTTATTATTTTTATGATACCCGCTCAGATAATTTTTATTGCACGAAAAAAATTATACCGCTAGTATGTAATTTTTATTTCTTCCGGATATCTACTTAGATAATTTTTTATGATCGTCAAACTTATATAAACAATATTTTCATTGATAGCTGACCTTGAACTTGTTTTCAAACAACAATGTCGGAATTTAAAAAAAAAAACAAACTTGTTTTTAGCTGTATAAAAGGATACGAAAAAGGTGCCATAAAGGTTTAATATCCATCCGAATTTATTGTATGCGAGTACACGTAGATGCTAGTAGAGATAGAAATTAGGTAGAAAAAGACGCACGCCTAGCTAGAATATTATTCCTAATTATTAAAAAATAGTAGAATTCATAGACTGACAACTGCTTCAAATCCTTAACCCTAAAACTCTGGTGACAAATTCATTTTTTTCCGGTGCAAAACAGTTCCTAACCGAAAAGAGTTTTTATCACCAGAATGATCGTGTACGGGGGTTAGACTCCCTGATGTACCACCTCACCGAAGGTGTATTACCAAATTTCAGAATAATTCCTCAGTGAGGCGTTTAAAAAAAAAACGACAATGTCCAGGGATTTTTATGAAAAGGAGTAAAAATTAACTCCTAATATTGCCTGCAGACCGTTCTCAAAGAAAATGTGCTAAAGCTTACAGAAGAGATCTTTGAAGGTAGGAGTCGCCAACACACTTAGACCAATGATAGGTCTATTGTGATACCATGTGAATCATAGGAGAAAGTTTCTCTCTACCTACTCATTAAACCATATGAAGCTTCTTATGAAGCGTAGTAGGTTCTTAATGTCGATATCCATCAGGTCGCCTACATATGTATATCGTTGGCTCCTAAGTGAAGCTTCCTTCTACGGGAGAGAGCTGGGCAGAAATAAAGAAGGTGAGGAATAGTTTCCTCCTCTTCTTCATCCATGCAGCTTCTACAAAAGTCGTTCGCAAAAAGGCTTAGCCTGTAGTATGCTTGCCTATTAGACAGTGTCCAGTGATGACACCTATTGTAGTGCCGATGTGCGATCTATTGAGAGAAATCAAATTCTTAAAACGTTTTATATCCAGCTTCGGCCAAATCTGTTTTGCCGCTAGACATGTTAATTTACTTGTCCTCTTAAGATTTGTACTCTCGATAGCATCCAGCTTATCATCGGAGATAAGTTTTACTGCTTTTAAAGAGATGGATTTTAACCCAAGACAATGCTCGATTATCCAGTCTCTATTACTCTATTACAGCTCCTTACCACGGACTATACTATACTTTCGATCAAAATTTTAGCTCCCACCTCCTTATATTCTAAAAATAAGGAGCAATTTTTATAATACATACTTTATATTATTTAAGTCACTCTTTTTTTAATATTTTATTTTTGAGAAACCTATGAAAAGGTATTAATTAATACAGGCCATGTACATAAGTAATGCAAATTTTAGTCGCTACCTGGAGTCGGGTCCTTTATGGTAAATATTTAACCTTTCAAGTACGCAAAAGGTGATTTTGGGTCAACCAGCTATATATTGTTATGTTTAAAGCTAAAGATATAGTACCAACAAAGACTTACGTAGTATGTAAACTTCTTAATGTGGAAGAATTATTTCCTGGCTAATTTTTCAATACTTAAAGTGTATCACTCCGTCGTTTATAATTAGATTTCCATTGTTTGAGGGTTAAAATAGTGCTTAAAATGTTCTTAGGATGGACTGTACGTGGGAACCTGAATATGGCACAAACCTGCAAAAACAAATGGGGCTTATTTAATGCACAGTGACTGGAATGACATTGTATTTTTGCCTTATTTGAGTTCTACAGAGTGCAATAAGGGCAAAAGGATTTTTTATATTTGACTTTAAAAATTCGACCTTTTTTCTCTGGGGGTTATCCCATAGGTCCACTTTAATGAATTGCAAGCTCATCATAAAGCTATTTGTTTTTCTTTACAAGGAATAGGATGTATTTTATATCAATATATGTACATATATATGTACATATGTATGTACATATATACTACCACATTTAAAATTGTTTGACATTGAATGAAGTGGCTTTTGTAACTTACTATATTTCTATATATATGTATATACATAATTTTGATATCTAGTAAAAAAAATATGTACATATGTATATATTTAACCACTTATATCTTTTCTTTTGCAGATAAGTGCCTTTACGCGCCCTTAAGCAATCACATCCTTTGCAGTAACTAAATTATGGAACGTAACAATGTCATGGAAAATATGAATGATTCAGCTGGATTATGCCTCCAAGATTTAGTTGGAAGTGGAAACTCAGCAATGAACGGCAACACAGGCAATGCCAGTTCAAGTTCGGGAAGCAATAGTGGCAACGGTAATTCAAATTCCACAGCAGACCATATGCATAACCATCATAATTTACACGATTCGGGATCAACGGTTAGTGTTTCAGCGGCTATATCAGGACTTATGCCAATAGGTGGAGTTAGCCTTAGTCAACTTCAACATTCTTCACAAGAACTCGGTCATCATCATCATCACCATCATATTGTTCCACCTCATACTCCAACGAATATGCTGCACGAACCTCTAGAGAAACTTAAAAGTAAGTATGCCTATTATTGCAAACAAGTTCATTAATATCTATTCCCTTATGGCCATTGCTTTGACAGGCTCTCATAAAAGTTGGGATACGCAAAATAACCTCTGAAAGCAAAATCATTATAGCATTGTCATTATGATATCCATGCATAACTCAGCATTGAAATTTTATTAATTGTATATTCAAACTCACAGGATACACACAATTTGTGCACTTGCACAAAATTTTCCCGTCCTAACCAAAGGGAATACATCACATACAACAACAATAAAATTTATCAAAAAAGGGTGTTTTGAATAGCCTGCTGTTATAGGAATCCGATCTTTCACACTCCTCAAGAGAACACACAAAAATGTTCCGACTAATTGAACACCCTCTTTTTCGAAATTGAGTATACATATTTGAACGTTAGGGAAATATTTTACACCCTCCCTTGCTACAAGAAAATCCCCTGTTCGCTTTTTTGTAGCGATTAGTGATGCAACTGATCGTATTATCGTATTACAACATCAATCAAATTGTAATTTACCGCATATTTAAAGTTAATTGAGATAAATTTCAATAAATAAATAAATCGATAGTCTTAGATACTACAATATACATATAGCAGATATCTACCTAAATACATAATATACGTATTAGATCAGAAATTTATTTTAAAAGTCCTCAAAAGTATTTGTATTGAGCAATTTCATTTCTATGTATAGATAGAATGTTTATCCCAGAAAACACCGAAAAAGTTCTTTCATATTGCCACCTCTCGAAAATGTTTTACAAAAGTCCGTGCGTAGTAATTTTCATGGGAGAATACATCCTACGAATACGGTATTAAACTATAGGCTTAAAATACATGTGCTATAGATATGCATAAGTATGTTTAACACACACAACACTAATGGATATATGAACGTACGCCGCCGTAGGCTTTTTGTTTATTTAGAAAACAACAATAAGATCGTAATATTTTCAAAATATTCGTTGCTTGAAAGAGTTTGCTCCACGAACTGTCAATTTGTGACTTATCAGCAAATCACCAATTGGGAAAACCTACTTTGAGCGTATTCTGAATTAAAACGAAAACATTGCTATTTCCTTCCTAGAATAATTTTATTTTACATACATGTATACATATTGTCTTAGAGGACTGCGAGGGACATTTCACGAAACTTTGACGACTTTATTTTTCTGCCCTTAAAAAGAAGTGTGTGGTGGTACGCATACAAAATGTTTTATTGGTTCGTTTTATGTCAATACATCCTTGGCTTGAGCGAGTTAAAAGGGTGCTAAAAATGAAATGACGTTTGGAAGGATCTATTTGTTTAACCGTTAAAATTGGGTTAAGTATTTTGACATTATTGCCTTCGGGGAAAGGAGAATAAAAACTGAATAATTTTTATTAAAATCCAGCTACGAATATATGTGGAATATGATATGTAAGGCTACTAAATTCCTGAAATAAACTTCATGTTTAATATGTACAGCTAGGTTAGCTGGTCGTTCTTTAGTAGCAACAATTTAAGGGTTAGGAGCTTACCCCTTCAGGTTATGATTTTAAAGGCTGTTTTTTTTTTATTGAATTCATTTGTTTTACACGTATCACGTCCTTTTTTCATGGTTCCGCCAATAAACTACTGAAACCTCAACTCTGTCTTAGTGATAATGCAGTACCTAAAACGGCGAAGGATGTACATATGTACAAATGTATGTTTATCTGGAAAGTTGAGTCCATTTTCCTGATTGGCATCATCCTGAAAGCAACAATTTTATCTACGGAAAATGGAATTTTGAATTTCGAGTTATTAACATTGATGTTTGATGCTAAACTGTGTACAGATGCATTCTAGTTTATTGATGACATGGTCGTATTTCCCTTTGTCCTAATTAAGACCTATCGCTGCCGTTGACTAAACTTACTAATATCAGTGCCTTATGAAAGCTCATCTCTTTGTCGAAATACCGTACACATGTACATATGTACATATGTATGTCTAGAGCAGATTGCACTAAGGTGCAATCATTACTGGATCAGAGCCTAATCAAACATGACTGTTCGGTCAGATGATGCCAGTTTATTACGCCAAGTTGGTTGCGGCACATGTCTATTATTATTGATGGCAAATAAAATAAAAAAGCAAGTAGAATATTTTGTAAAAACTGCCTATCTGATATTTTGCCTAGAAATTTAGGATTTAAAGAAAAAAAAAACTTGTTTTGCGTTTTTCCACCAACTACGTTTTAGCAGTTAGTCAGTTTTCCTTGTAAGCCGACGATTTGTTCATTATTGCTTAGCCCAAAATTTAACAAGAGTTATTCTACTTTTGACCTCTGCACTGGTTTTGAGTATTTAGTGCGGAGCCTAGATAGTCTTTCAATACCTCAAATACCACTTACTCACTGTTAAGTGTTTTTTCTTGAAGTGTATTCGGTTTTATCCTATTTTAACGTTAGACCGCCACTCATCAGCGAAGACCCGCTTCCTCCTTTCATTTATGTGAATAAGATCAGAGTATGTAAGCACTTATACATTCTTTTGAATCTCTAACGTGGACAGGCGAATTTTGTACAATGCTTTCAAGAATGATGCTACACAAATCTGATAATAGCGTTTCATTCGTAACATTAACATCAAAGTTCTCAGTGGCGTCTTTCCCGATCATAATTCTGCTCAGATGAGCATGACCCCATTGTACATGCATGCTAATGTAGATCGTCGCTATAAAAGATATGTGTATATGCTCAAAAGCAAAATCAATAAGAAATTTATGATTTTAATTCTAGTCAACAGTAGACTTATCTGGTAATCAAGTTGTTCACATTCACGTATTCGTTCCGCGCACAAAATTTTTCACGCAATGTTTTGAAGACTGATGCAACTGTAATTGACACATTTTAGAGGGTCTTCTTGTGTGAATAGAGCAGGCGATACTGAGAATCCGTTCATTAGGCTTACAGTGAGGTGGAGTATGCTCAGGAAAAAGCTTTGCTCGACTTAATTTTGGCGGGCTAGACAGTTAAATTCTTCATTCTGCATAAAGCCGGTGTTTTAGTCAGCCCTACTGGAAAACAGTACTAATTTTTTTGTTAAACGTGGGGGTAGCAGGAGAAACATTCCCAATTCCAAAACACTGCTTTACTGCTGGTGTTCGTCTCGTTACTTCACATTAGCTTTCAGTGAGCTTTGAATAACATCTTTCCTAGGTTATCACCTGGCTGCAAATGTCATCAATTGCGCAGAAATATTATAGTACTTTAAATTTGTATTCGCTTTGAACTTAGAAATACAACTATGAATAAAAAATTATCCAACACTGTGCTTTTTGCAAAAATTGGTTAGGATACAGACAGTTCTAAAAATTAGGATAGGATATGCTGCTCATTCTACTTTTGTCCTCCCAAAAGACAATCACCTGCGGCAGTTGTCGGAAATCATGCAGAAGGTCAAGTCATTTCGGCATTTTCCGGGCGGTATAATCACCCTACCATTACATTTTTTCATTACGAATGCCAAATTCGAGATCAAAACGCAAACCGAGAGCCCGAAACACAGATTTAAAATCTATTGGTCTCAGTCGCACACGCTTTTATGAAATATACATACCTGGGGCCTGTAACACAACGTGACAAGTCGACAAGTCTTTACTCACTTACTGTAACACAACGCAAACTGTTGCACTTGTCAAAATAATAAATTTCCCTCGACTTGTCCACATTGTTTGACAAGTGATCAATGAGTAAAGATGGCAAAAATTTCTGAAGGCAAAAATATTGCTATTCTAACAAAAATTAGAGAAGAAAAAGATAGTCTTTTCGGGGGATGTAGCGAAGTCTTAACAAAAGAAGATAAATGTTGTAAATAAATGATCATCAATTTTAAAATTAATTCTTTGCTTATAGACTTTTAATCTGTGCCGAGATTCATTATAATCACTTTCATCATCACTGTCAAAATCGGAATCAAAAAAGTACATTTTTTGTTATATTTTTATATTTTCACTTTAATTTTCCTTAGATAAAGTACACTACTCACTTTATGACAATATTCAAAACGCCTGTCCAAAAGCAGTAGTAGTTTGACTAGTGGTTCTTGACACTTGTCGCGTTCTGTTATAGAACGAGGGAAATTAAACAATTACCTACTTGTCATATTTCATTGTGACACTTGTCACGGTATTAACGACAAGTCTGGTTTGTGTTACAGAATTTTTTTTGAGTAGTCAGATTTTACTTGTCCTACAAGTACTTGTCACGTTGTGTTACAGGGCCCTGGAATACAAAACAGCTAACCATTATATGGAGTTCGGGTTTCGCTCGTGTGATTTCATTTTCCACTGACAGTCTTGAACTTTTCTGATATACTACGCCTTGCAAAAAGCACGGGCCTGTTTAAGGTGGCTATGGTCAATCGTTAAATTTCTGAAAATGAAGCCGTTCAACCACGATGTCCTCAACATATTAAAAGTACAAATAAATTTTTTTAGAAAAAGATTAAAGTACGCTAGCCACGTGTCTTTTATACATTATGCAGTCATAGATATGTACATACATACGTATGTACATACATATGTATATAAAATAAATATACGTAAATACATATGTACGTATATAGAATTTAAAACTAAAGTAATTAGACACCACTCGTCTATTTGGATTTTATAAACAATTCTTTATTATTTGCTAGCGTCAAGCAGAAACGTTGAACCAACAAACATTAGACACACAAACACCACGCAGCACATACGAGTACCTACTGCTTATGTGTATTTTTCAGTAGTGAGATAAAAATTTATCAGATCTTTGTGAATTGTGCAATTCTGACCTTACTGTGTAGTTCTTGCTATTTGTACAATAAAATTGAATTGAAAGTAAGAGAGCGAGTGAGGGGAGAAAAACAACACAGATCCACAATGTACGATTTGGGGTCGAAAACATATGTACGTGAACCTTTAAAATATTCAGTTTTATACAAATGACAGCAACGTGCTGCATGGATTAAAAAATGAATAATTAGTCTAGCACTTCTTCGGAAGCAAGAAACGAAAAAAAAAGTAATAATTTTATTTTAAGCGAAGCATGGAACCGTCCGTTCATAGAAAACATACGGAAACATTTTGAAGAGGGTACTTAGGATTCATTCAAGAGTGTAGCATATCATATCATCCCCATTTGGTTGGTTGCCTTTGTTTTTCATTTCTAGGCACGTCACAGAGTTCTCACAAAACACACTTTATGGGTGAACCGGAAAATAAGGATAAATGCTTTAACATATCGCTGGCTCCCATGACGGAGTTTTTTTTCTGTCCTTTTCCTATTTTGGTTTTGCGACAATTTCCGATAATATGATATAACGATTGACATGTTCATAAAGTATACTATTGATATCTCATTACCTGACTTTGTAGTAGTTTACAAAATGTACATATGATATTCTATTTTTTTTTTGTAGATGCACATACATATATACATACGTATGTACATACAAAGGTATTTCTGTGTTTAGGGATGTCAAATATGGTTTTCCAAAGGTGCTTAGAGATTATGATGTTCACCACTGATAAAAACAAGGAATTATTACAAATGTATTCTTCAACTTTAATTTCCTTTATCTAGGTGCAATAAAAAGAACAAATATTCCCTTTTCTTTTGAGATTTCTTACAAATAATGATAAGTAATACTCGTATGCCCTTGTTTGTATAAAAATCGTGTCGTATGAGAACATAAAATGCTTTACAACAATCTTATCTAACTTGGCGAAACTACTATTATATAGCTAGTACCTACTATTACAAATTAGATTCAGCTGTTTCTCTTTTTCTGTGTTTTATTACGTAGGTGCACACGAATGTGTGGACATTATAAAAATTGTGTTTTATTTGACTTTTAAGGGGTATTTTTTTCTTCTATTTTTTTTTTTTTTGCGTTAAGACAAGCTTAGATAATATGTAAACTATGCTTTCAAGCACGTAATTATTTTTCTATAAATTTATTGCATTGTTTCAGCAATCTTAACCACTGTACTCAAATAGTAAAGAAACCCCTTTTTGGCAAATGTCAAATAATGTAATAAACTTACCCTTTCCTAGATGTCAAAGTTGAGCCATATGGATTATTATTTGTGTTTTTTTCTTTTTTTGGTCTTCGAATATTATTATCATACTATTATCGTTGGTGGTAGTCGTATACATATATACATATATCCGTACATATAGCTTGTGGTTTGCCTGCATTCATCTGCATTAATTTGGGGTGACTATAATGACTTCTTGGGTTGTTTGATTTTATTAGCTCTGATCCCATATGCTTCCTATTTATAAAATCTGCAATCCATGCACATTAAATGATATGTATCTGGTAGCAAAAGACATTCATTGTGTTGAATATTTATTATGTCTTTGAAATTACTCATCTGTATGATTTTGAACCTTAAAAGATACTTTATACATAGGTAATTTCCCTGGTAGGATTTGAAAAATGTGTAGACAACAAATTCCAAATCTCCTTTCACGACAACGAGTGCGTAAGAACACTCATTAAAAAGATTTCACAAAAACAACATTAAAAAACCGGAACGTGCCTAGTTGAAAGTTTTAAAAAAAGAACAAGAAAAAGTGGATGACAGATGTTGGGAATACATTTCTAACCAATAAGGGAATATAAAGTATACTAAAGATGCAGTTAAGGATTTTCGAAAGTCTATTTTGGTCTCATCGTAA
Organism: Blera fallax; assembly: GCA_946965025.1. Taxonomy (NCBI): domain Eukaryota; kingdom Metazoa; phylum Arthropoda; class Insecta; order Diptera; family Syrphidae; genus Blera; species Blera fallax. The sequence goes on from OX337244.1 coordinate 66,448,821, forward strand.
TTTGAATTGTAATTTCCTCTCAAGAAATTATTTTGTGTTAATTTTCATAATCGTTTTCGCTTTGCTTTGAGATAGATAATAAAAATAATACCTAAGCGAAAGAAAGAAAGAACATGGAGGAAAATATTGTTGGAGTGCTCGAAATACATTCGGCCTGCTCCCTCTTTAAATTGGAGGTAGACTTCACCGGATAATAGAGAGATCGGTTAATCCGCAAAATGACAAATCAAAGAAACTGTCATAAAACGTACCAACATGTATGTTTAAAAACTATGAATAAAAATCATGTTTTTTTAAAAACGGAAAGCGGACATGTTTGTTGACATGATCTATCTGTTGGTATAGCTGAAAAGAATATGTATTTCTTCACATATTTTGTACAAACACGTATACACAATTATATAAGGCAATAATTAATTATGTCTTTCAAAAATTAAATATTTTGTTATGCCAAATTACACCAGAGAAGATACATACTTATGCTCAAACTATGTACATATTAACATTGTTTTGTAGAGTTTGTTATTTCCATTTGAGCTGAGGGAAAGTCAAAATTTGTATAATTAAAGTGAACAAAACAAAATATTTTCCAAAGATCTACGAGTATACTTAATGTTTAAATTTGCTCGCATCTCTAACAATGTGCTAAGATTAACGTCCCTAGTTTGTGCCATTTTTGGTAGTTCATTGGAAGCTAGCTTGCTTAGATGGTTCGTATGTCAGATTCAATTAGACGCTTTGAGTTGTCCAGGCCAAGGACGTTTGATTACTCATGTTAAACGATATTGTGTGACGTCAGTGTGTGTGTAAGGTAAGCTGTCTTCCCTGTGACTTGCTTGACACTGGTCACTTAGACCAACGGTTGAGTCCGTTGTGCCCATTTGAACTGTTTTTAACTTGGGAACCTAAAAAGGGAAAAGTAAAGCGGCCGAATCGGAACCACTCAGATAAAGAAGTCATCACCTCGATATTGTTCAAGCCCTCCAATTCTATGAAAAAGTAACTACAAAGAGTCCTCTTTCTTCTATGGCGATGTTGAAGAGACTCAATTTCTTCTCCGTCCCAGTTACTTCGATTACTGCAATCGTTTGTATAGCACCAAGGCGCTCCTCCCGCGAATACGTGTGTTATTACTATTTAGTTTAGCTAGAGCAAAAACGTCTTTTCTTGCCATAAACCGGCCAAGAGGACCCAGCTGTAATCTCAGTCTAGAGTTTAACAATACACCTCAGATACTCTTTGTTTGTTGATGCTCTTCTTCCGATAATAATTTACGAATTAAAATGTCCTGTAGGTTCGTGGTGCATTTCTAAAGCCAATTAAGCCCCTGTACTAATACATATACATATAGGGAAATGACGTAGCTTGATTCAAACTGGGCAATGGTTAACTTTCCCTGTAAATGCCACTTGGAGAATCATTTTAAAGAGTCACTTCTAGTCTTGTCGTGTATCTACTTTGCTGTAGCGTCAGTTGTTGTAACAGCTCTTGATGTCAAAGATTGCAATTACGATCTACTTAAGTTCGAGGCAGTTAATCGATCAAATGAATCAGCTGAAGCCAACGACGATCATTAGGAATGATAAGGCATAAGAGTGGCGCTTGTCGCGACAGCCTTATGAAATTAACGAAAACTTAAATAACAATGAATAACTAACATCATTCGGACGGAATCTATCCGACGGGTTCTACGAACTCGGCTCGTCTGCCACAAGTTCTAGTCTGGAGTAAATAAGGGTTGAAGAGATTTGAAATCCTCAATTGTTAATTCTTTGAAGTTCGAGACACCCTAAAATGGCAATTCGCGATAAAACCCATTAATTCAAAGTCCTGTATCTATCCTCCAATATTTCTGACACCCAAGCACAACGACAAAACAAAACATTATACATTCACACGCTTTTATCATACTCCCTTTACACATTGAAAACAAAAACAATTTTTTTTTCGTTTGACCATCTGTTCCTAGGAAGATGTATTTGCACATCAATGAAGAAAAGTACACAAATCAATTTATAGTACCCACAAATATTGCTGCCTCATAGTACGAGTATATGAATGTTCAATAACTGTGATTCCCAAACAGACTTTGCAACAATAGATGCCTTGCAAAAAAAGGAGCAATGTGTGTTTATGCCCTATTAAAATCGAATCAAATAAATTAATCATTAATGGTACTGGTATGTCTCTACACAATGTGGAAGTTATGAAAGGATAATGGATACTATTTTGTCACATTGCCAATTGCATCGTTTCATTTTTTTCTTTTGTATTCTTTGCACACTATACGTACATATATGTATGTACGTTATATTAAAGGAGTGTCCTTTGGCTGGGATAGGCGGAATATGTTTGCATCCCCCAGAAAATATTTTGACTGACTGATTACAATAGAATGTTGTGATTTATTGTTGCAGTAAGAATAGTGATGATGATAAAAATAATTATAAATTATGTATGTATCTAAGCCAAATATTAACTATACAAACAATACTATTCTGGAATAGTTATGTGGTTATGCCCTTAAATTTTTTGAAAAATATATTTTCCTTCTAGGGTTGCACATATGTATTTACATGTTTTTCCTAAGGGCAATAAATAACTTTTCATACTTTATGGTATTTTTTGAATCCAATTTAATGCTTAAATCAATCGTTGTAGTTATGAATTTATATATGTATGTACATATGTAGTATGTATGTGCATACATTGTATACTTTGTACGTTTGCAATTGATATTTTTCTTTCCTCTTAAAAAATTAGACCTATTAAGTATAGTCCTGAGATCAATTTTACAGTAAAGATCACCGTGCAAAACCTAAATAAGTCTGGTTTTCGATATTTGGGGCTCTCTCCAACTGTCCCCACTTCGTTGTATACTAGCACAGCTTACGATAGGGATAAGTGTCAAACCGCGTTGTCATTCAGCCCGCTCTTTTCGACATTTGTGTTTTATATTGTCTACATGAATAGACCACGCTTCAATAACACTGATAAATTTTCCAAATCGATTGTCGATTTGTTAGACTAATTGACGTAATCGAGATTTTTATGGTGTACATCTGATCGAGTCATCCACCAAACTTTGAAAATGTTATGCGCGACATAGTTTAAATGTGCGTACTGAAGAAAATATCGTCGCTGTAAAAGTCCAAAAAATCCAAATTTACCGATTCATTGTCAGTCCACTACTTGGAATATTTAGCACAAAGATTTTGGCGAACACTCGTATAAGAAACAGTTTGTGTAGGTATTAAAGTCACAAGCCCATCATTCGTGTCTTTCGCTGATTGAGCTCTAGAGCAGTTACAAGCTGACCCATTGTTGTATCGCAATTGTGTTCAGCTAATTTTTGGCCCAACGGGTTAGTTAATGAGCGAAATTGTTGCATATGGAGTGAGACCAATTCAGAAGAGATGCTACTGACTCCATTACATTTAGAAAAATGCATTGTTTGGTATGGTTACTATGCTTGTGGTGTTATCGGATCTTGTTTCTTCAAAAATAAGACCACAGCTCTCATTATAGTGAATAGAAATTGTTAAAAAACGATAATCCCTGATTATTTACGAAGACACCTGATTCTATTATGATGGAATGGCGCTACGTGCAATACGACGGCCGAAATCATCAGCTTATTGAAATCAAAATTTGGCATAAGTTGATTTCGAGAAACGGGCCTTTTCATTGGCCCCAAAGGCAGTACCTTCAGATTATTTTTTTATGAGGCTACGTAAAGTTATTGGTACCAGCAACAATTGATATCTTAGAAACGTGTTCACATTGCTTGGAAAGTGATCCGAAATTGGACGAACAGAAATATCTCCGTTAAGAAGAAACGTGGTGGCTATATTTATGCCCGAAATATTTATGCTATCTTCCGAAGATTTTTGATTAAAAATTAATTTTGTAATTTGTTTTTTCTTTTTAAATGTAAAGTTGTATTGGGCTTACAAAGACACCCTTTACTTTAAATCGTTCATAGGAAAGAGCATTAGCATCGAATAGTCCGAAGATAACTTTGTTTCTACTTATACTAAGAATCATACAAAAAATGTTATCCAAAGCCATCCAGTCATTCTTTAACCAAATCGAGATATTAAAGAAGTAATGCTTGCTAGTCGTACTTTAACAGCACCTTTTACCATATCTGTAAAACAGAACGTTTATGGATTCAAGATGATACATGCTTGTCCATTTTAAATTGCCCACAAATTAAGGAAAACATTTTTTTTATTTTATTTCCGCCATAAATACCTATACATTATGCATAGGGAAATGCACAGCATGTATGAGCAAATATGCACTATACAGTATACAGTCGTGCTCTTTATTATGCATACTACTTAATTTCACATGTACTACTTAGAATAAATAATAACAACAACAACGAAAACTTTTATTTTTGGTCTTATTTCAGTATGGGCCGAAACAGGAGACTTCCGCGATACGACACACAGCTCAATGGCAGCTGTTGCAAATAGTTTGGATCCAACCCAGTTAGGATTTCAATCGTCTTTATTAAGAACTAGAAGTAGAGATAGGAAAGAAGGTAAGAACAGTTGGGTGCGCCGCTTAATCTCCAACCTATTAAATATGTACAATCCAGAAATTTTATTAAATTAACTCAAGTTTTTAAGAAAATTTTGAGTTTCTTATTTAAAATGCAACTATAGGCTAATCTCTGTTCTAGGTAATCGATCAACCAATGATACAACAATAAAATCAGAAAACGCAAGCAATATGGGGCAAGATGACTCTGTTATATCGGGAAAAGATGATACAAAAAACGATAAGAAAAATAAGAGGCAACGACGGCAGAGAACACATTTTACCTCACAACAGCTACAGGAGCTAGAACATACATTTAGTAGAAATCGGTATCCAGATATGTCCACACGAGAGGAAATTGCAATGTGGACTAATTTAACAGAGGCTAGAGTTAGGGTAAGTACAATTCAATTCAATTGCAAATTTATTTATAATATGAAATAGCTTTTTTATTCTCTTTGTCTGACATGTGTCGTTCTGAAGATTTAAATTTTTACTCGCCTTTCCCGCTTTGTCCACCATACGATATCAATCTTAATGGTCAAGATAGAAGTTTGAAAATTTTGTCAGACTAAAGTAATAGTGATTTCCTAGGTAAATTAGTTAACGCTTACTTCGATTCCGGAGTATTCTTTAACGTCTTCGAAACGTTCCATTTTGGGAACACACTATGTATTTGAAATCGCCTACTCACTTGCCGACTCCCGGAAGAAACTTCCGTGTTAAGAATTACCCTGCGCGATAAGCTTTTTTCCTTTTCCGCAAGAGTTTCAATAACTGATGCAATAAGTCAATATTGTGGTAGGGTTTGACTGAACTATCGAATATTCCAGTTACCTCAGTCAACTCGAAATTTTCCAGGATTCCAAAAAATGACTGTGTCTAGTACGCGTTTTTTAGTAACATTTTGTGGTGGTAAAATTGGACATCGACATGTATCCTGGGTTCGATTTTCTTAAGATCCCAAAATCTGGAACTCTGAATGATGAATAATATCGTATTTAAAGTCCATGAAAAGATGATAGACTTTGTAAATCGGTCTGAGTCTAAAATTTTGATATTTTGACAATCTTACAATTTATTAGATTCCGAAAGCGATGTCTAAATACAAATAATACTGCCTGTGCTCTTACTGCCTAGACTGGACTAGCATCTATATTATGACTCTTCGGACCATTGAACTGGCAATGGCAAAAGACATTATTACCATTGCCTATATGCAGGTTCTTTTAACCTCAATTCTAGCTTTAATAATCTTATGCCACTGATTTTGCTTTGGATTGGAACGCCCTTTGACTTTCTTAACCAAAAGTGTGTGAACTTTTCATTTTTATTATTTTTCGACGATAGTTGATAGCATAATGTGGTTTGAACTACATATTTAACTGCAGGTTAGGTTGGTGGAATGACTGTACATGTGCAACATATCTGCAACTTTTAATCAATTTTTTGTAAATCCTATCCATTGGATGGCAAGCCAGAAAATAGAAGAGAAAATAAAACCTCCTCCCTAAACAACCCTATCGAACGCATGTATGAGTTCTGTGGTGACCTTCTTAACACACCGCCCAAGTCGTTGAAGTTATATTCTTCTTAGACGATCTTCAGAGTGGCATTGGAATCTATTGTGAAGGGTTTGCGCTTATTTTTCGCCAGACAGCTCATAGAAGTTCAGAATTATACTTGGTTGCCTTTGGGGTCAGAATCGAACTGTCAACCATGCATTGGTGCATGTCTAAATCCGTTCCTGCTAGCTTACCACCCATTTCGTTACAATGGACACCTCCATGTCTCATGACCCAATAGAATGAGTATATGACCCTTCCACCTACACAGTGTTCCCTTGATTGGATTGCTCTTTGGACGTTAGAGCTAAGAGGTATAGAATTCGACAATCAGTCTCCGTCTCTAATTTCGATTTTACAGCTATGGTATTGCGGAACTGTTTTCAAAAAATTTTACTATCTTAGACTCAAGTTAATTATTAGTGGTAGTGCTAGTATCGTTTCGAAGGCGTAGGTCAAAAGGAACAGGAACCTATGGAAGGAAATTATTGTTGTTTTGTGTGACCCTTCAGACGTAAATTCTTCAATTTATATTTATTTTTCAGCTTTCTACGTTGTTTATTTCATACTGACATCAATTCAGATCGATCAGAAACCATTTAAACAGCATTAATGTCTTTAAATTTGACTAATATTACTCGAAAAATCGATGTTCTCCACATTTTTATCATAAGAATGGTAGTATAACTTTAATCTCTATTAAGAGAAGAGTATACATATTTCATTTCATGGTGTTATGAAATGGTTTTATCAGAAACATAGTATCACTTGGGTCAATGCGGTGGGCACAACAACGGCTTCAAAATGGCGTAGCATTTAAATTAATTCAATTTTTCCGCAGTCATTTAATGAACGGATTTAAAAAATAAAAATTTAATTTCAAGCCAGAATTTCGAACCAAATAAATTTGCTTCATGTATATATTTGAGTAAAGAGTTTTAGCCATAATTTTGTGGAACAGAAGTTTTGTCGCATTGCTATAGTCAAAAATCTGTTTCCTTTACTTTTTCCACTATGGCGTCCTATTCGGAAATGCCCATATGTACATATCTATTTTGCGGGGTACAATTATTTCAGTTTTAGGTACACGAGTAGTACATCCGAGAAATCTGGAAATCTTCCTCGGCCTTTCTGCACCATCTTGAAACCACCAAATAATCCTCAAAACTGAATTCGCAACTAAATCATATATTCTGGTCCTGATCTGCGGGAAAGAATATAAGTAAGACAAATTTTTAATTTTCGAAATACATGGTGTGTAAGGAGCATTTATTTTTGGTAACTCGACCAATAAGTCGGATGTTAAAATTTTATCAACAAGTTTCAAAAGTTTTACATAAAGAGGCGTTTAAATAATGGAATGGTAATTTTTCTCTAAAGAATTGTTCAGGAATCCCTTATAGCCCCATAGCTGATACACTTCTGCTACATGTTCTTAAAGGTCTTCAGTAGTAGCTTAAAGTTTTTTTTTATGTCGATTGTGGTCTATGTTATAACATTTATGCCCATAGATATGTATGTACGTAAGCGAAAACGTGTCTTTTATCTATAAATGATTCTCTTCCCAGCTTGAAACTCAATTTGTTTTTGATACATATTCAAATCGTTACGTACTTTAGATCTATATCACACAGTGCTTGAAAATGTATCAATGTAAGAAAAGTACCACATTTTATTGTACCGTCGGTAAAATCGTCCTGACGCACTTTCTTTGAAAAACATAGTGCCAGAATAGGAAATATGTCTATATTTTTCGGGTTTGCTCAAAATTAACTCTAAGTAATTAAATCAATTATTCCTGATAGTAAAATCGGTAAAAGAGCATACAACGGGGCTTATTATGATAATATCAGAATAAATCGCTTTCTTCACTTGATTAATGCGACCCAACCAAATCCAAATTATACAATTACCTCGGCCTTAACTTGATAGGCCAAAATACTACTATGAAAATGCCAGGGTAAAGTCATACCGCACTGCAATGATTATATTTTCCCTTAAATGACTTCTCTTTTTTTGTTTTTCCCCTTATGTACCACATTATTTTCGTTTAACCCTAATTTTCCTCGTAAGGGATACGTATGACATTTTACATTGATGCATTTTCGCCCCTCTGAAAATTCACAGATGTTTACACTAACAACTTTCAACGTTTTAGCGTGGGGTTGACAAATTACCATCGTATGATAATCCATTGTAATTTCGCATTTATTTCTTTTGAAGGAAGATATAATGGACCATAAAGCAATATTTGTTATTGTCCTTTTGTTACCCTTACAGTTTGCGTATTTAAATTGTCGATGTAAAATAATACAGATGTGTGTTGAAATAACCGCACAACTATTATAGAAAACATGTGTCAATAATATAATAGAATATGATAAGGCACTTAACTTGTTAGGTATACATATGTACATATTAAATAGGAATAAAAAACAGAATTATAAAAAAAAATCTAAGGAGCTGTACATATCTTTTCTTTACATCTAAGGGGCATTTCCTTTTATTGACTTGGTTCTAAGAAGGGTTCCACGGACCCGGAAAGTTTAACAACTTGCCATAGAGCCTAAAGGCAATAATGAAAGACCGACTGTTGTAAAACATTGACAGATCCTACAATAAGCAAATCTCTGCCTATAAATTTACCGAGCACGAAACATTCAAGTATGTTGTATGAATAAGCTTTGGGTAGAGACGACATACAAATTTATTTCATAAGATTTTAACAAATTGTCGCTCAACTATCTCTAAAATAAGATTAGAAGAGCCTGAGTACAATAGTCGTAGGGTCATTCATTATTTCTGAGTAGCAATCAAGTATAATAAGGTGCATCTTGCAATCGCTTGTCCTGGTAAGCCCTCAGAAACCCATTTTTTTTTTTTTTTCAAATTGCATGTTAGTACTAAATACATAAAAACAAAATGATATCATATCTTAGGATATTGAATTACTTCAGAAAAATAGTTTTGGTTTCATCTATATACATATGTAATTTTAAAACAAAAATAATTTCGATTGTTCAGTGCACAAACAATGCGCACTATCGAAAACTATTATATTTGCATATAAAGGGTCTTCTATTAAAGGCCTTTTTTTTTAAGTTTCGCGATATTTTTGATCTTTCGAACATAAAGCTGTGAAGTAATAACTATACGTTTACAGAAAATATAACGATGTATGTACACATGAGAAATGCATAAAAATCGTGTTAATTCAGTCATTAATGGCGAAAAGTTCACGTAGACGCGTAGACCACAACGAGTGACAGTTTGGTGTGGTTTTTAGCTTCGCAGTATCATCGGGCTAATGGATTACCGGTAGCACCGTCACAGTCAATGGATTACGCTTTTGAAAAATGCTAACCGATTTTTTTGCCTGAAATGGTAAAACTAGATTTCAATGATGTTTATTTCCATCATGATGAGAGTACGAGCCACACAAGTTGTAAAACAAACGTAAATTTTTCGATACCCTTAATTTCGCGGTTTACGTTTTATTATAGTAAAAACATTTTCTAATTTCAGGAAAAAATATTTATAAAAAAGTGTTGTTTGAGAAGTTGTGCATGTACCCTAAACATTTAAAACACGCCAGGGGTTTTGGGTTAAGGTAATACGGCTGCAAACAGACTGACCTCTTTGATAAACTAAAGTTTTTTATTTTTCAACTTGCTAAGGTTGCTACTTAAATTATGCTGTTAGACTATTTTCTGCAAGGTTTCGCTTTTGGAATTGTTATCGTCTGATTCCTTAACATTTTTAAGGTTGTAGTACATTTGACAGATTACAATTTCTTACGATTCAGGTGACAACAGGGCTCGGAAAAAACGCACAAAAAATGTTTGCCAAATTCTTCGGATGTCCGGTCATGTTTCCACTATTCGCCTTAAGTATTCTTGTAGGGTCAGTGATGAGCAGAACAACAGCATATGTTTGCCAGATGTTTTTGAAAAAGGGCATATAATACTACACAGAGAACGTCCATCACTAAAACGCACCATCCCACACTGCATCTTAAACTATCAAGTTTCTGACTACTTGTGGAAATGATAGCTCATGCGCCTTACAGTTCATATTGAGCTCATCGTGGCATCTTTCTATTCGCTTTCATATACGACGAATTACGCGGATTGACATTTGCCAGCGGTAAAAGCTAACAAAAGTCCTCTTCCAGAAGTTGCTTTGGAACGGCGTTCAAAATTAATCAAATAAATTTAAACAATTTTGAAATTTTCCTTATCATCCACAAAACTTAATTCATAACATTTTTAGTTTAACCACTCCTCAAAGATAGATTCCAACATGCATTTTTTTATTTTTGACATTTCTGAAGTGCACCAAGTCAAGATAGCTAATGATTGATAATTTGAAACTCCAGTCATGCCTCCACGTCATAAATTTCATGTGGGTTGTAGGGGTGTGATAGGGCGGGTGGATTTAGTTTTAAAGACGATTTCGGGTAATCGAAATTAAAAGGCCCCTTTGCTCAATCTAAGGACACTAAGGTGCTTTACTATGGTGGGGCTTTCTCCAAAAAACAATTTACTTAGTTTACATTTAAGTTTTAAGTATAAGTCTATTTAGTTACTCAAAAAGCCCTTCTTAAATATTATTAATTAATCATATATTTTTTATAGGTTTGGTTTAAAAATCGCCGAGCAAAATGGCGCAAGCGTGAACGTAATGCAATGAACGCAGCAGTAGCTGCAGCTGATTTTAAAAGCGGTTTTGGAACGCAATTTATGCAACCATTTGCGGATGATTCCTTGTATTCATCGTACTCGCCATACAATAATTGGACGAAAGTTCCCTCGCCTCTTGGAACAAAACCATTCCCATGGCCAGTGAATCCATTAGGATCAGTAGTATCATCTAGTCATCATCAAAACTCAATGAATTGTTTTAATGCAACGGGATCTAGTGTTGCTGTTAGTATGAATACCGGAACAATGTTACCTAGTGGTATGGGATCATCATTAACTGGTTCAACTTCAGCATCGGCAGTTGGTGGGCCACCGTGTCACTACTCGGCGCCTAGTAATCCATACATGTATCACCCTAGGGCAACGACGGAGCCTTGTGCAGCTATGAGCTCCAGCATTGCAACACTTCGACTTAAGGCAAAACAACACACGTCAGGGTTTTCAAGTCCGTATTCTGTTCCATCGCCAGTGTCCAGATCAAATTCAGCAGGCTTGTCGGCCTGTCAATACACGGGTATTACAGACGTAGTCTGAGAAAACGCCCTCGGGGCTTTCTTAAATCAACATCAGCACCATTTGCATCATCATTTCCACACAAACAATAACAGTAACAATGTAAATCTTTCACTACCACGGATATCACCGAACGACGATCATGATAGTATAATTGGTAATAATACTAACGACACAAATGATGATCTCGAAACCGTTACAGAATGAATTTATGGTTGAATGTGTGCTAAGTTAAATCCGAGGACGAAAAATTCATAAAAGTATACAAATTTGTTGACAGACAAGTTTGACATACAAATACATAAATCATTCAACTAAGAACAATAATAACTTAAAACTCTATATATAATTATATATTATATCAAACGTTTTCAAAATAAAATGTTTATAATTTGTGCAATTCATACAAAAACCCGTAATACACACATTTTGTATATTATAAAACCAAAAAAAAAATTACAAAACTTTTTAATTTAAATTTCTAAGTCAATCAACGTCATTTAGGAAAAGTCGCTTTTCGCGTACATATATACTTATTACATCATTAGTGTATTAATACTAATGCATTATTAATTGTTTACTTACATTTTAAAAATATGTTTATTTGATATGAATTATAAATAAATAAAATGAAAAAATAGCATTAAGTTTGAATGTACTTTGAGAAAGAATATGTTATTCAATTATTGTTTAATTTCGACATTATTAGATGATGCCGATAAATTAGATTCATTTTTTTACTATTATAAACAATAATACAATAAGAAATAACAGCTAAAAATGTAAACAATTAGAAATACGTATTTCCATTTTCAAATGTTTTAAGAGTTCGCTCCAATTATCACATTGATAGGAATTAATATCCTAAATTAAGTATAACATTTCATTTGCACTGATAATGAATTGCATATTTATTAAGCAGTCGTCTAGTCTTACAGAAATAATAAAAGAAATTAATATAAATGAAATTAAAAAAAAAAAAAAAACAGATTAATAGTAATGATGATAATAAATAAGAAAATAAACCTAAGGAAAGTTGGCTAATAAATAAATGTATTTTTATTTAAGCAAATGTGTTTCGTTAATCGTTATACCTGATGCATTCACAGCGTTTTCAATTTTTAGACTACTCAATCAAAACGCTGAGTAACGATTTTTTTCATTAAACCCGAATAAAGTTATTTGAAGATTAATTTTGTTAAATCAGAACGAGACGTATAGTATTATTGCCACTTTTTTGTGTATGCTGGAATCTATAAACTTAAGTGGGTTCCGATAAGAGCTTACTTACTAATCGCGCTCCCGACCCGTGAAGAGTCTCTGCCTGAGACACTGCGGTCTTCCATCCCTTTAGCACGCTGCTGCCAGTTCGTCAGATCAAGGATCCTGACATCCGCGATTTCTTGGTCCTTATAATAGAGGTTCGGAACGAGACGTATAGTATTATTGCCACTTTTTTGTGTATGCTGGAATCTATAAACTTAAGTGGGTTCCGATAAGAGCTTACTTACTAATCGCGCTCCCGACCCGTGAAGAGTCTCTGCCTGAGACACTGCGGTCTTCCATCCCTTTAGCACGCTGCTGCCAGTTCGTCAGATCAAGGATCCTGACATCCGCGATTTCTTGGTCCTTATAATAGAGGTTCGGGTTTGAACGTTGTCGATCACTCGCACGATGTGAGCGAGCCAATGTAGTCGTAGTGCTTTGGCCTTCCGGACTACATCCACAACTTGGTACAGCTCTCAGACTTCGCAGTTCTCCTCCATTCGTCCCTCTTCGCATATGGGGACCAATATTCAGCCAAGCATTTTACTTTCAAAGGAGCCCAGGATCTGCTCCGCTTTCCTGTTTATCGTCCAGCACTTTACGCCATATAGTAGAACTGACATGATTAAGGTTCTGTAGAACATTTTCTTTTGTCTTTCGTTATTCTCCGCCGGATATCTACTTAAACGTCGTTTGTAGACTTAAAATTCACTCCGAGGTAGGTGAATTTAAATACCTCGAACTTACAGCAACCGATAGTGGCGTTTCGTAAGCGGGAGAAAAATGTTGGTTTGTTTGTCGACAGCAAATATTTGGTTTTTCCCTCGTTGACCTTCAGACGAATATCTCTAGCCATTGCTTCAATTGCCGTGAAAGCCGGCTTACTGGAAACGGCCAGTGATGTCAATATCGTCTGGGTATCCCAACAGCTGGATTGGTTTATGAAAGATAGTACCTTCTGTGTTGTTACCAACCCTCTGTAGTATCTAGTGCAGCACTAAATTAGAAAAAAATCACGTGACAGCGCATCTCCTTGCTGAAATTCCATGCGTGTCTGAAATCGTTTCGAAGTGAAGCTTCTAAACTGCACTACACTTTCTCTCAGCGTTACGCGTCGTAGCTGGATGAGTTTTTTTTTCGGGATCCCGAGTCCGGCCATCGCCTTGTTAGGCTTCAAGTGATGATGATGTGCTTCGACTTCAAATTCGTTGGTCTTTTCCATTATTTGTTTAAGTGAGAAGATTTGGTCTTTAGCCGATCTGCCGGGTCGGAAGTTACATTGGTACGTACCATTAAATATGGTGCTAAACAGGATCATGATCTTATATGCGGCATTTAGCACGGATATGCCTCGATTATTGACACAAGAAGCGCGTGCTTTGTAGCCTATGGTATGGTCGGCTACTTCCTTGATTATGGTGTCCTAATTAAGTCATTAGATGTTGACGTTTGTGACATTTGATGGCATTTTGGAGAGGCTGGACCTAAAAATATCATATATGATATCTGTCAATTTTCTTTTTTATGAGTTTTTCAAAGAATGATTTAGCATTTTCAAAGCAATTCACAGCCTTTCCGTTAACCGTTTTCAGCTTTTGTTTTTCGAAGTTATCGTTATCAGTATTCTCTGTAGCTCCAGCAGAAATCATTACCTAGAATGCTTTGTCTCTAAACAAATCTGCTGAGAACGCAAACATTTTTTAGGAAAATTCGGAAGGAAGGCTCGCTTCAAAAATCTATGTAAATGCATTGAAATACAATTAAAGAATTTTTTTCTTAGAAAAATTCATAAGGTAGCACACTACGAAAATCGAATCTATGTAAATGTTTTGAAAAACAATTAAAGAAAAATGTAAATAAGATGATTATAATACTTTTGCATTTCCCATTCAGTGCCTATATTAGGGGACGTATTTATTAAATATTTTACATGCAAAAATGTATGATATGCGTGTAAAAGCCTATAAAGCTCTTAAACTCATCCATATTCATTTGATTGTGCTAATTGGGGCTAACCATTAACTATGAATCCCTTAAAAAACACATTGTTGCCTTTCAAAATTTTCCCTTACTTACTCCTGTTGCCGATATACTTCCAGCACTATCTATAGGCAGTAGCTTTAAATTAAGCAAAATTCGATAGAGGATCTCAGAAGCTCTAGGAGAAACTGTCGAACGATGATGCTATTGGGAAATTTTACAGGATGGGTCTAAGGTTCTGTAATCTATTTTACGTTGTTCATTAAGACACTACCGCACAACACACCTTAAAAGACGGATCGCACAAAAGTTGCTTTGAAATGCATACATTAACATTAATTGGGTTTCAAGCGGTATATTTGAACAGCCATTACATCATCCATCCATTTTGCTTGAAGCATTACCGGACGAGACATACATATGTACAGTCAAAGATGTTCAATTTTATGGAAAACGCTGAACAACTTTTATGCATTTATTTTTTTTTTAAATAGATTTTCATAACAGCGACTCGACCCAAAGGATATCAATTCGATAGTAATTGCAATTTTATATGAGAAACCATAAACGATCGCAGTGTAGGAGAAATGGAATAAACGAGAACTTTTGTCAATAGATATTTTACATTTGTGGCAAAAGTTTGAATATAATGTACGGCCAAATAAAAGTTATCGGCCTTTCACAGGTAATCTATGGAAAAATGATCAATGCACATTGAAATGCGAATCGGGAAGGTCTCCAAAATACTACGGTTACTATCACCTCTTGATTTAATTCAAAATATTTCAGATATGTACGAATATCTTTAGATTTGGAAATCAGAGGAAGCCAAAAACGAATAGGTTAGGTTTTTCAATAATTCGTACTTCAAATCACTCAGTTTCCCATTATCAAAGCCCCTTTATGAACATGCGCATTCTCCAGGCCTCAGAATATTCTATTCTGACAGAATATTTGGTTATTCCTGCGTTATTCGTTATTGTGACACGTGTACCAATGTCAAAAAAAATGTCATTGATATCGTGATTGTAATTTCCGTTCCAGGTGCATTTTAACTTTTTTTAATGGGCAACCAAATATCATAAGCATTCTGGCTATTTTATCAAAAGCATATAAGGGTCAATATTTCAAAACATTAATATTTTGCACCTCGAAATGGACATTTACTAATATAAACAAATTTAATAATTTTTTGGTTACTGATAAGAAACGTTATTAAACATTTTAAGCCAATGGGCCACCCAATTAAGTTATTTTTAACTGTTTTTCTTTTCCACGGGAATGACAGAACTAATATGGAAATGACAAAATCCTATCATGGTTTTCGTTCGTTTTCTGTTTTTTTATTTACACTTTTGGGTGGTGCCATGATAAATACAGATGACCTTTTATATCAATGTAAAATAAAAACTGAAAATATTTGAATATTTTTTGTAATTTTATTGAGCATGTCATTTTCGTGTCCAAACTGTCATTACCATGTATGCCATGGAAACCATGGAAATGACGACATGGAAATGACACCGGAAGGTATTTTTCTAAAATAAAACCGAACTTTACAGAATATTTTTTTAAAAACTCTTATTAATCTTATTAATTTAGTTCATAAAAAAGGCATGCATTAGAAAAAATATTGGATTTAATTATTAAATTATTACAATCAAAAACACTTACATGAAACACCTTAACCACATGATAGAAAATTCACTACTGATATACATATATATGGGCTTATTGCAAAATGTTCCGAAAACAATCAACAGGTCCCGTTATTAATGTGAAATCCGCTGCCTATTCTGCGGCCGTTGATTCAGAAATGACAATTTTGTTGGGGACAATCACTAAATACCTTTCAAATAACTTTGTATATTCTCGAAAAAAAAAGTCTGGGCCCCAGTCCGCATTGCCCTTTCTTCTTCAAGGCTTCATCAATAAAATTTGCAAACCGGCTTACATTTCACAAAAAAAATGAATTTGTTGAAGGAAGGCACGACTTAGGACAGACATGCCATGGTAATGATATGTTTGCTGTTTAAGCTAAAATTTCGGCATTGCTATAAATTATTTTTTTTATTTTTTTATGCGTACATGTTAAAAGAGTTTCTGCAGAAGCGTATCTCGTTCGAATATTTAGAAAAAATATGTTTTTTAGCCTATAAATGCCTGACCGCAAAATATTAATATTTTGAAATATTGACCCATAAACGAATGCTTAGAAGTGGCCTATTGATGAATTAATTAGCCCGCCTAGTAACAATTGTAATCAGACTAAAATATTCTCTTTTACAGCTAGACTCAGGATGGCCAGTAAGGGACAAGATTTGTTTTCTCTTAAATTCTTGAAAAAAAAAAAATTTAATTTATATACGAATTCCCGTAATTTATAATTTCCAAAGGTCACACTTGCAATTGCACGTTCATATACATATGTATATGAACATATGCACATATATCTTGAAAAAAATAAAGGACTAATTAAACTGAACGATTTAATTCGTTTATTATTGCCCTTTTCCTGGCTTAGCGGTATGGGGTCTATGTATCGTTAAGGACTAATTATATGCTATGCAGAATTTTATATAAAGAATTAACCCTCCCTTTTGTACTTTAGCTCAGCAATATGGAAGATGATTAAGTTGCCTCTAATGTTATTTTGGCTTTGCGACTTTAGGGTGCATATAAATTTGATATTATGTCCGTATAATGAATAAATTGATGAATAAATTTCGCACCAGAATTACAATAATCATACGAAATGGTACAGAAAATGGTACAATATAATAATTTTCCAATTTATTTAGTGGATAAGGTAGACGCAATTTAAATTAATCGTTTATTAATTACTCAAATAGTCAAAAAGTACAGCAAAACTTTCGTAAAAACACAAAACATCAGAGCTGTTGATAAAAGATTTTAATACTATTTAATAATAATTCAATTTTGATACAAGTGCTCTCCTGTTCAACTCTTTTCATTTATCCAATAAATTAATTTGATCACCACATAGCTGCCGCCAATTTATGTAGCCGGATACGCCAAACACCACAAAATGTCGACAAACACAGGTTTTTAGGCAATATAAAAACTTCACATAAAACCTATAAGAGAAAAATTAATAGAATTTCGGAGCATTGAAAAACAATCAACAATTTTTATTTTTATTAGCTGCAGAAAAGAAAGGATGTGACATCAGTTAGTCAGAACCTTAACCGATCGGTTAAGAGCTTTCGATTTTAAGCCGATAAGTCCCAGCCTGGCTGTGATCCACATTTTAGAATATCAGCCTAATATGAACAGATAACATGTAATTGTAGCAGCAGATCGCAGATAAGAAGCCATAACATACATATCTTAGATGTGCGTAACTTTTGTGGAAACGAAATATCAACTCGATCCATTTATACATACCGGATCGACTCAAACGCAGAGCCTGACTGACTAAGAAAAGAAAACCGCTATAAAAAATTAATAGTTCTTTTCTTTTATTAACCGTTGAAATATATAACGCGTACGCACGCGTACATCTAATGTGGGAGACAGACTGCTGGTATTGATACCATGGTATAGCAATACTACGTTCTAAACCACATGTCTGTCACTGCAATACCACGTTAAAACCTAGTATACCATGAATAGAACCTAGTATTGAAATTCGCAAATTTTTGGTGGTATACCACCATCTTATTGCTTGCAGCGCCACTTTCTTTCTGTTGGTGGTTCTTCATAGCTTCTTTGACAATTCAAAAACAAGCAATCACAGCGAAAAATGTTTTGAAAATGGTTTAAGGAGGACAATTTTATCTGCATTGGAAACAATGAAGTAAGAGAAGTTTAGAGGAATTATATCGGCGAGCTACGAGGAGCAAGACGCAATATTGGAGTGTTGCAAAAAATGTGTAAAGAGCTTGAGGAGGCGCAACACAAATGTCAAAGTATACCACGTAACGCAAAAGTCAACGTATACTACGCAATGCAGTCTGTCAGGGGTTATAGTTTTCACTATACCATGGTATTCATACCATGGTATCAACACCAGCAGTCTGTCTCCCACATAAGCACTAAAAAATGGTAACCGATACCGGCATCTACGTACGTAATATAAGGAACCATGCATTGCGCTGTGTATATAGGAAACATAATTTATTGGTGTAACTTTATCACCCTCCTGAGAACGATTGATAACACTCCGCCTTAAGGTATGCATCTTTTTACAAATCATGTCATGAGTGTCTGGCTGATGGATCTGACATCCTCGGAATTACTGTGTGTTAGCCTTTCCTGTTTTAAACTGAAAAAAACAAAATCATGTGGAAGATTTAGGGACATCAAGTCAGTATTATAAGCTCGTTGCAGTTCGGCGGCCATCTCACGTATTATTAGCATTGTGAATGTGAAGAATGTCAATATGACAAGGAAATAAGGAAAAAATATTAATACACATAGTTTTCTTTACAAGTTTCTAAAGCATTCGTTCGGAATGTCTTCAAAATATGTATTTTAAACACTGTATAACGATAGTGGACAAACAATACAATCCACATTATTTAAAGATTTAGGCGACAGGGTCGACCAACTTGTTGCAGACGTTTGCTTGAGAGTCATCAATGACATCGGCAATGGCAGTGATTTTAATGGTTTGCCACTAACTTATGCCTGCTTACAATGTTTATGCTCTTCTTGTCCCAGTTTGTTCCCAGAGGACTACAAATAAGATTTGCAATGAAAAAGATACATATAACTAATAAATACTTTGTATTTGGTATCACACCCAAGAATAAGTTTTACGTTAACAAATTTAAATAAACAAGTAAAAGGAATAAATCAACTGCACACAACTAATACATATGAATTCAATATTATCGCTCCCAAAATACTATGTGTGTACTATAACCAACATACATATGTATGTATGTATACATATGTACTTCCTCTTTATATGAGTCTGAAGTCTTTCTGATTATATTCCATCCATACCAGCGGATTTGCCATATTCAACCGATTGTATAAGCCGTTTTCGAAAACGTCATTCGATCGTCATTTTGATCGTCGTTACAAGACTTAAGGGTTACGAATATCAATCTGCACACGCATTTGGTGGACTTGATCTGTGGCACCGGCATGATTTTTTTCTTGCAATCGTATTTGATGTTATCGAACAAAGCAAAATGCAGCAAGTAAATTATTGCTAAAACTGATAACTACACATCGATTGAATCATTATTTTTGCGGCTTGAATAAAATAAATATGCAGCGCAGATTTCTGACTGCTTTTTTGCAGCGCAGATGACGTTTTTGAACATCTGTCCTGCAAAGACTGCATTATCGAAAATACTGCAAATGCAGTGTGATTTATAATAGGCGTTTTTCTTTTTTAGTTCAGAGTAGAGCTCTGAACAGAGCTCAAGCACATCGAGCGTGCTCTAAACCGAGCGTGCTCTGAACCGAGCGTGCTCAGAGCGCTCTGATTTGTTTTTGAAACACAGTTGAACGCTTAATTTAAGGATCATACCTTTGGTCCATTTAAACCCTAAAATAAAGTTTACACATAAGCAGAATATCTATTATTAGTTATTTTTTTATAGTATATTACCTTCTACGCCAGAACAACAAACCTCGTCCGGCATTTTAATTGTTTTGGATTTTTGTTTGTTTTCCCTTCTGTCACAAAAAATGGTCGTGCTCAGCTTTTTGCTCTGAATGCTCGGTCAATTTATCCTGAGCTCATAGAGTGCGCTCTGGGCATGCTCTGAACGAAAAAAGTAAAACGAATTCAGAGCTCTGATGTGTCTGAACTAAAAAAAGAAACACGAAATTTTGTTTGACAACTCAGGCTCTGCTTTGAACTAAAAAAGAAAAACGCCAAATGCTGTTTTCAAACAAACGACTTTTGCAGCTTGCGTTTAAGAACATACTGCAAAAGCAATTTCATGCAGATTACCACCCCTATCGTGGAATCCGTCGGGGTGAACGATTCACTAATAATGAAAAATTTGCATCGTGTGGATTGCAGACGTGAATCGTTCACATGTCGGTAGCGTGAATCAGATTCACTGCATCGTGGAAAACGAACGGATCGAATCTTCCCATATATTGGACATCCGCAGCTTTTTTATTGCGGATTTGGTTGTTTTGTTTGATTTGCACTGCAAAAAGGACGCCAGCTGCGCAAAATGTAACCATAAATCACATTTTTTCAATTGTTTTCTTATTTTTATGTTTGTTTTCTAATTTTAAGGACAAAAACTACAAATAGGAAGCTATTTGAAGAATTAATTAGTGCAATGAAGGAGTATTCCGATATTGCCAAAAATAACTCAAGAGCCGCCAGAAGAAATTTATTATTTATGTTTCAGGCTATTTTATTTTTTATAAAGAATGCTAAACAAACGAATGAATTAAATTTTGAAGTACAAAATATAACACGATCTTTTTCTTTACTTTAGCACTACAAAACCTATGGTTGTTTTGATATAATTTTACTTTTGTTTATTTTACAAGCTGTCACAATAGAGCTGCCTAATCAACAATACTGGTCGGTAAGGGAGATTACCCGACGAATCCCACGATAGCGTTTTTATGTTCACGTGAATCGAAAAGGCGTAGGAAATCTCAGATCCGACGGATCCCAAGATAGAGGTGTACGTTTTCGAAAACGGCCATAGCCTAAGCGAATCGCTGTGTCCTGGGACTATATTACGCCTTGCCAACACCCATAGGTCTATCATCCTTAATTTGGACTTGAATAACATTGAAAAGTACTCCCATCTCTACAAAATTAAGTAAGCGGGAATTTCCGAGTTTTTGTGCTTCATTGCTACCAAAATAGAGGCTGAGTTCCAAAACGTCAAAATATTGCGCATCTTGAATGCATCACTGCAGTCGTGATACGATGTTATACTTTGCATCACCGTAAAGTATTTAAGTATTGACGTTTGAGAACGCTTTACTCTGCAGTACTGCGCCAATAATTCGTTTTGGAATTCAGCCAGATACATATGAAAATACGAAAATGTTAAATAGTCCACTAATTTTATCCCTAGATGTGATCAAAAAAGGTCTCCGCTTTCCAAAAGACGAACTTGCAATTCATGTATCAATGTATTCCAGGGAGTCGTACGCGCTCAAAAGCATCGCTATTCGAACTACACACGCCGCAATTAAATGTGAGGACTGTAACGTGGAGACAGTTTGCTGTTAATCAACCAAGTGCCGTGGTGTACATGCAGATGCACGTATAACCAGCTTTTGCCGCGAATGGGCGCAGTCATTCTCATCCTACACGGAGCTTACCCTTTACATAATACATACTTGTAGTATAGATATTCTACATATATTTTCTGTTAGTCTACTATTATTAGTCGTGCCATTACTCTTTTACTGGCCATTGAAAAACCATAGCTGTCTTCAATACTCCACAGTTGCCGCTCTGCCAGAGAAAAAGGAATTCGGTATCAGATTAGTAAACCAAACTTCATGCCAGACAGAATTTCTACTTCCTTCAAAAAATATTTTTATTAAATAATAATAAAAAAAATATATTTTTGAAGAAAATTCGCAGCAATAAAAATCGAAGAATAAAATATGGTTTCTCCAACCTTTTTTTCCCACATACTATTTATCTCATCTCACTGCATCAATTTCAGAGTCATTGCAGCCGAAACTCAACCACTCATTTTAGATGTTGGAAAAAATTAACTTATAAAACACACACATTGAAAAAAACTAAAACATCCACGGCTAATTGATTATTATATACCAGCAAAACATTATTTGTTAAAATTTGTATGGTATTTATTTCATTTCATGCTCAATCCTATTATTTGGGGCTTTATTAAGAGAAGAGGTAAGAGATCATATTTATAAAGTAAGCGGATTGTAAATTTTCATTGTGTAAGCAAAAGTAAACTTTAAAAATTTATTCCCCAAAATTAGTCGAACATCTAATAACTCAATTTAAAATATTTGTTAATGACAAACAACCTTCATAACAAATAGAAAGTAGGAAAATTATTGATGAGTCAGTTAGTGAGGGCTTTTCCTTTTTTTTATATATATTTAAGATGAATTATTATTATTTCACATTTCACTCCGTTTTACATACTTAAAATTTGTAGCACACACTCGAAATCAACTTTAAAATGTTGTTAACATAGTTTATCCAATATAGAAAATCGGTTGACCATTTTTATTTTATGTTTGAAACTTATACAACTTCTAAGACATAAACCCATGTGGATATTTCTTTAAATTATTCTGTATTTGTTTTATTCTTTATTTTGATTAATTTTTGCATATCAATCGAGTGTTTTTTTTTAACATTTCGTGTACTTTTTTTTAAGAATAATAATTTAGTTTATTAATAATGAATAAATGAATTTATTTATTTTTTCTCTTGTTTTCTTTCATATTTCAAAAATAATAAATGTGTAGGAGAGCGTTTGTTTGTATTTTTTAATTGTTTTTATTTTAACGTTTATATTTGTATTACATGACGGATCGGTTTTACAAACTGGAACGCATCACATAGCATATTTTCTAGTCCATTCTCGTGCCAATTCATTGTATTTTTCTCGATCAGTTTTATATATTCTTGCAATTTCAGGAACAAGTGGGTCGTCTGGATTCGGGTCACAAAGAAGAGAGCAAATTGATAGTAAAACTGTAAAGGGTTTCAATTAGTAAAGTGCGAATTATGTAGCAGTCTCAGATATGTATACCTTTTGAAATAGTCAGTGCTGGTGACCATTGGGACCTTAAAATGTCGAGACAAATCGAACCGTTGCTATTAATGTTTGGATGGTATATGCGAGTTGTGAAAGCCACTTTCGGTGGTTTAAATGGATAATCTGTTGGAAAATGAATTGTTAAGAAAAACACCCCACCTTGATATGGACTATCCGGCTGATGAGAAAAAAAAAATAAATAAATAATAAGTTATGTTTGTACCAGTTGCTTAAAATATACGTCTTACAGGTCCCATTATTGTTGCTTGCCAATGAAACACTGAAAGAAAAAAAATAGAATAGTGTCATGAATAAAGGAAAGAAAAACACTTAAAGATTAATTTTACAAATCAACTACTTATATTCACGGGTAATCGAATTTTAAAAGACCAAGATCTGTAAACATTTTGTTGGTAAGATATATGCGGCAAACGGTGAATACATTATTCAGAACAACTATGTGCATATGTATGTACATGTTTTAATATTTAACTTTCTTTGCTAAGGTATACGTAAAAATATGCTTTCACTTTGATTTAGCTGGGATGAAAAAATAAAGTCTTAAAAATAAGGCAGAACCTTAATGCAATTGCATAACAAGGGCGAAATCGTCTCTCCCGTGAACGAATTAACCCTAAGCATGATGAAAATTACGTGAAACGTCACACGTACGTATGGATTGGGATTCTATCATACGATGGCTCACTCCTTTTTCTTTTACGTTTATAGCTTTTGAATTATATAGCGCGTACAAGTACATCTAATGCTATATATGTAGTTTTCCCATTTTTACTGCCTTCCTACTGCACCGCTCATGGGGTTAGCTAAGTGGACCTGAGTATCCGTCTGCAGGATTCTCGGTATCGGATTACTTCGCTCAGGTCGAGGAATGGTAGTTTTTTCTGTAATTGAGTAATCAAATTGTTTTTCTTTCGGCCTCTTTTCCGTGCTTCTGCAGGAACATGAGTCGTCATTGCCATTTTTACCGGGTTGTCCGCAGGCCTTCTATGCACATGGCAGTACCAACTTAGTGGGTCAACTTCGAGCTTTTCGGCGATCGGTTTCTTTATTTGTAGGCTTGTAACTCCGACCGACATCCGTAACATTTTCATCTCTGCCATATTAATTTTGCTTTTGTGTTTCGTACATCGTCCAACACTGAGACCTGTACATTAAAGCCGGGAGCATTTTTCGAACGCAAAATATCGCCGAATTCTCTTCCCATTTCATGTGTGATGTCGTCATCGCAGTTTCCTTGATCATTGACAATGAAGACTAAGTATTCGAATTTTTCGCATTTAGTAGATTTGCCTTCAATAAAGCCACACTGGTTTCCATTCAATTTTATTATTTTGCGTAGTCGGGTATCTGTGGGCGCCATGGCTCAAGTGGGAGGTTCGACGTTCGAGTTCCAGAAGCTAGGCCCTGCACCAGATACGGTCCGTTGCCCCAAGTTTTTGTTTTTTTTCTTGTAACCGGTAAGAAAGAGGTTATGGACATCAAAATAAGTTTATTACAATATATGCAATATACGTACATACATATGTATGTCCATATTTACATAGGTATATAAATAAAAGAATTGCTTCCGCTAAGAACACAGCATACTATGTTTTTGTAAGATAGGTTTTGTTATACCAATATCGTTGACGAAGCAGACGGGTTTAAAAGTGTGTTTCGATAGCTGGGTGATCTATTCCGCCCGAGAATTTTCTTGATATCGTGGCCTGTAGTTTTCGCACAATTTTAAATTAAACTTCTCGCGAATAGCAATTTTGACAAGGATGTTGGTGTGACAAAAACTATTTCTGCAGCTGTCTCTAAGAATAAACTTATTATCTATGTACATACATACATATGTACAGTAAAACTTGTGAATAGTGGAATGCTTCGGTCCACTTTTTTTTCTACAACTCGCAAGTTTTTCCACAATTGACAACCATATTTCTTTTTATTTTTCGATCGATTGTGCGAAGAGAGTAAAATTCGAATAAAGGATAAGGAAAATAATACAAATATGTACATTTACAACTAAACCGTTAGGCGACCAATTTTCTTAACGGAGTTCAGAATCTAACCGCTCGCAGAATGAGAAAAAAATTCTTGTGCTGACATTCTCGGAAATGGTAACGAAGTCTACAAATTGTAAATGACTTCTGGCGAATACATTTCTCGATTCTACTATTGAAGAGTGACTTTGCATGGGAAAAAATAAAATCCATCTAAAAATATTCTATTATTTAGATTTCGCAAGTTTCCACTATAGAAGAGTGGGTTTGTATAAAGAAAATCAAAATTTGCAAAAGAAATGTCCATTTTCCAGGTTTCGCAAGATTCTTTTATTAGCAGATTCCACTATCCACAAGTTTTAATGATTCTTTTCTGTTTTACGATCGTTAAAGGAGATTGTCATTGCGAAGTGAGTATTCATAAAAATAGTACACCTTTGGTTTTTTCCAAATATTCTGTTTTAGTATTTTTTTTTTTAATTTTGACAAGGTGAATATAATTATTTTTATACTTGTCTTATTGTCTTATTACATAATTTGCAGCCAGGAAAGGAGGAAAATAATTGCTTCCATGATACAGGACGAAGAGACTATTTCGGCGGTAGCAAGAACATGAAAGTGTTCCAAAAAGCTGATACAGAAGACCATGAAGGTCATACGGGACACTCAATCCTCAGCGAATTCCGTTAGGAAGAATAGGGAGAGGAAAACCTCAGATAAGAATGACAGGATTGTACACAGGATAAGCTGCAGTGACCCCTTTCGGGAAAATAAGGAACAATTGTGTGACCAGCATGATGTCCAAATATCAGCAGTTACTGTGCGTTGTCATCTGATTGAATTCCAGCTCAAAGAAAGAATTGCCAGGAAGAAACCTCTCGCGTCACAGAAAAACCGAAATAGAAGACTTGCTTTTGCATAGGCTCAGAAGGACAAGCCGTTGTTTTCTTGAAAAAAAAAATTTTGTAGAACGACAAAAGCAAGTTCAATTGCCTGGGATCGGATGGCAGAAAGTACATACGGCGACTAGTGAACCAGGAATACAATCCTAGGTGCATCATTAACCTTCCGATGGCAAGGCTTTTTTTTTCTACGTGAATAGCAGAATTAGTGGGGTTATGTGTAACCCCACTTGTCGTCGGAAGGTTAAGATCGTCTAACTTGGTGGCGCGAGTATAATGGTGGGGGCCGCGATGTCATCGTAAAAATGGGTGACATCCCGGATCAACATCAGTACAAAAGCATTCTAGAAAGCCATATGGAGCCAAACACTGATGAGTCTATGCCTATATCATAGACATTTATGCATGAGAATGATCCGATCGCGACTTGTGAAGAGTCGGCCTTCGGAGCAGCAAATATCTCTACTTGATTGGACAGGTCAAAGTCCCGATCTAAAACCAATAGAGAAGATTTGGAACGATGTGGAATTTAAAGTGAAGGCTGAAATCCAAGGAATTTGGATGATCTTTGGCGGATCATCCAGTCAACATGAGATACTATCCCTTCGGGTAGATCCAAGCGATTGGTTGTAAGTCTACCAAAGGTTTACAAGGAAGTAATTAGGAGCAAAATCTCTCCTTTCAAATACTAAAATATTTGTATTTTGAATCTTTCCTTTTCTTGTTAATTTTTAGTTTTTTTGTTAAATTTGTTTGACTGTGCTGTTTATGTGAACAGTACATTTTTAAGTTTATGAAGTCTTCCTATTTAATTTAAATTAAACTAAAATTTTGAAAAGAATTGTATTTTCTGTTGATAAATTGAAAGCTTTCATCATTTGAAAAAAAAAGTTTTTATAACTTGCATTCAGAAAATTTTCTGAACAAAATTTGTATGAAAATGTAAAGGTGTGTGCTATTTATGTGAACACAAGTGTATATAAAAAACTCAACGGTGTGTGAATGGTATGAATGTTTGGGCCCACATCCGGACTGTTCATCCGATTGAGACGAAGCCTTGGTAAATTGATATTTAAGTTTATGATTCTTTTAAAAAGTTTACGATAGGTTACGCGAGAGTATCATCAACGAGTATGACAAATAAGGTTCATAGTACAAATGCACATACATACTACATACGGATAAAATTATCAATGTTTCATTGTGAAACATCCCTGTTGCACAAAAAACCGTTCTAAAGGTGTTCTCAAACATTAGGCTTTGGGCTTTGGGCAATGCTACTTTTATTATCTTTTTCTTTATCAATTATTCATAAGTAGGGCTGATTTCGTTTAAGAGATTAAGATTAAAACAGAATTTTACTCGCAAGAAAAAATTCTAGATCCATATCTCAAATCCTTTAAAGTATTAGGAAAAAGATCAGCCATACACTCACATTTACATATTTTAAAACTTCTGAAAAATTCATCTGAATTCCAAAATCTGCAATTTTGCTATCTACCAATTTTATCGTAATATGCGATCCGTTTTTTAGAAAATAGTAAAAAAAAAATAATATTTAATATAACATAATCACTGTAACCTCTGATCGCCAAATGATAGTTTCGGTTTTAACTGTTTGTCATCAGTTCTCATTCAAATTTTAATTCGTAGTTCTGTAACTGCATACGAACTTAAAGAAAATGATAATTTAGCATTAAATTGTGTGGCATGCATATGCATATGACATATACATATATAGAGATACTTATGTAAGTTTTTTTTTAAACCGGTCACGTTGAATTCTGTACTCATTTTAAAAGAATTTAGGAAAATGGAGGACAACAGGAAAGTAGAAAATCCTATTAATCCTGAGATAAGCTATTAAAATCTTAGGAAAATCTAACCGGAAAATATTCAAGACTCGCATCAAATAACTAATTCTCTTCGCTTAAAATGGTCCTCTGATTTCGAGTTCTTGAGTCAGTTGATCGTTTACGCATGCAGACGCAGATATTTAGTAATATTTCGTTATGAGCTGCTCTTTGACACGTCTAATCCTTGTGAACGATAACGAATTGATGTCCCTGAGGCTTCAGTAACACTGCATTTCATTGTGAACCTTTTCGATTGAGCATTCATTACGAGGACAAAAATTGAATTTTGTTAGTTAAGTATGCCAAAGTATCAAAAAAAGTAATTAAGTAAGTAAGTAAAAATGTTTTTGTAGTAAAACAAAGACCTAATTGAAAGTAAGTGGGCTCTGTTGTTCAAGTGGTTAGTGCGTTTGATCGCTGAGCGGGAGGTTCGAATCCCAGAGAACACCAAAAAGTTTTTCACGGTCCCGCGAATGTCCGACAAACATCCGAGAGTAATAACTGTCACGAGAAAGCTTCTCAATAGGTCCGTTCGCGTACTTTCTGCACTAAAATTCGTAGATTGTCGAATTTCAAAGAGTGGGGGTGAAATTCTCTCAGAGTGGTAAAACTACAAAACAAAATAAACGAACGCGTTGAGCAAGAAAAGTTACCCACTTTTAAAATGTCAAGAACATACATACATATGTATGTTTCAAAAAAATATCAATTGGAGATTTGTATTTTCTGCTCTGTTCGCTGTTCTATGTACCTACATAATGATTTTTTTTCCCAAAATAAAGAATTTTAAAGTTAAATTAATTTAATAACGAAGATAATCTTCCATGTTTTTCTAAAATAAATAAATTTTTGCCAATGAAAAAAAACAATAACAATTAAATTGGCAGATCTCGGCGATGTGACAGATCATAAATCTACCCACAGAAATGTCTTGGGCTAAAATCCGCAGCATAGGGAAATTTTTTGTATTCTCTCGCACTCTCTTCTACGAAAACTACGAAATTTTTGCGTACGCGAACAGGATTTCGTAGTTGTTCGTAAAATTTCGTAAAAATTCGTTGTTTTAGGAGAGTACGCGAACAGACCTAATATGCCTTTCGGATATGGCTCTAAACTGTAGGTCCCTGTAAGTCCATTTGTGTGAAAAATATAACACGCACAACACGAATGGTTGCGAGAAGCTAGGCCCTGGACCACATACGTCTGTTGCGCCAAGTATTTGTATTTGTAATTGAAAGTACTCATTATGTCACCAGGGGGCAGATATGTACATCTTTGTTCCGTTAGTCAGTTTTTAGATAAATTTTAAATGCGTTTTCTGAAAAATTGACTTTTTCCACTTGGGCTGTTATACCACCAGAGGTCCAATATGATAACTGAAACGAAGTTTAAGAGTCATTTCACCAAAAAATTTTCTCATTTTTATGAGTTTTAACAATTATAACGCGTTATTCTTTCGTGTATGTACTAATTGGAAAAAATTGAGCAAATTTGATTTCCAGAGCTCTTATTGGGACACAATAGTGAATATACATACTTATGTATGTATGTACATAAATATATAAAAAAGAAAACAATGAGATTTGGTCTATACTTTTTTGAATATAAAGCTGTGTACATTGCCTGAAATGAATTATGTATATGAATACTCGTATATGTACATATATGGCATGTTTCATTATTGATTTTACTTCAATTGGTCACAGAGGTCTTGTAACGAAACACCATTCGACTTTTTTCTCTAAGGTCATTTGAAGAAAAGAGTAGTACATGCAAGTAAACAAATCAGAAACGATGTAAGAACTGAAAGTTTACAATTGAGTGTCGTACCCCACAGGCGGATCAATAGGGATGCAGTAAAGTGGGAGGGTTATGATCTCTATAATTCTGATTAAAATAAAAAGATATCATGGCTGTAATATCTGATGAACAAATAACGTAGGCGAACACTCGCAACTTTTCAAGAAACATATTCACCCCTATCGTGGAATCCGTCGGAATTGAGTTTCACTTCACCTATTTGATTTCTTTCAATTCTTTCAATTTCTACTGCTATCGTGGAATCCGCCGAGAACGTCTCCTTATCAACAGGCATTTGGGAAAGATAGTTTCACTGTTAAACAGCTGTAATTTGTTGAACTGTAAAATACAGTTCTGTATGGCACAAGATGACAGCAATGGCATTAGTACCGAGCATGACATATAAAAATAAGATTTCTGAGTGGTTTATTTAGGTTTATGAAGTACGTATTTCTTCGAATTAACGCTGGGAGTGATATTAGTGTGTCATCGCTATATGTACATTATGTACATACATATGTGAACAAATGTAAATGTGAATGTATGCAACAAATACTTTGTTTTATCAACGATTGTAGGGAATTCAGGCTTTCAGATTGGCAATCATATTTTTTTTTTTTTTTTTTTTATAATTTACCCGCACTCAAGGGGATATGAATACCCTTTTAATGTGTATACACAGTGCGGGCGTTGAAGGAAGATAGAGAGAGAGAGAAAGAGTTTGGTGTAGTGGTTTGAAACTCAGGTGTATTAGGTTTCACACATTAGCTCCAGGGGTGGGTGTCCAGATAACTGGGGAGGCTGTTTGATGTCATTTATTTGTTTTGTCTTCGCTTCTGATTCACAGTATTTTTTTCCCGGTCAACCTGATGTCATAAGCATATCAATCTAACTTCTATGATAATGTATACCCGGCACACCCCGGAGCGGTTG
This sequence comes from Blera fallax, assembly GCA_946965025.1. Lineage (NCBI taxonomy): Eukaryota > Metazoa > Arthropoda > Insecta > Diptera > Syrphidae > Blera > Blera fallax. Next base: position 66,479,622 of record OX337244.1, read on the forward strand.
AACATTCCCATCTTGTAGATGTTATGTATATGTAAGATCAGAAAACAAATTATTTAATTAAACAATGATATATGAACGTAAAAAATTTATTTATTGAACTCGGCACTGGTTGTCAAAGACAATGCTCTGGAAGTCATTGAAGCAAAAAAAAAATCACTAATTTCTTTACAAAATAAAAAATTTAAGCAAAATTGTATGTGTTTTGTAAAAAAAATGTGTCAAATTTGTATGTATGTACATACTTATTTCGTTTTTGTCCTTCGCTCCAACTCGACAATTTTTCGTTAATTCGAATTTTTTGTAAGGTCCCTTGAGTTTCGAATTATCGAGAGTCGGCTGTATATACATACATAAAAAGGGACGTTCGAGTCCCAGAAATCACCAAAAAGCTTTTCACGGCCCCATCTCTCGAAAGTGTCTGACAAACGTCTGAGGGAGAGAAAACTCTTCTCAATTTAAAAAAGCCTTTCGGAAATGGCTCTATCCGTGCGAAAAAAATATAACGACCGCGAGAAGCTGGGCCCTGGACCACATACGGTCTGTTGTGCAAGATATTTGTATGTGTAATATTTTTCGCAAGGATATCAATGGTGGAAAGATAACAAATCTGCCTTGGGCCCACGCAAATGATGGCAGATTACTGCTGAAGTTTTAAACGAGATTAGCGTGAAAAGCCATACAAAATAAAATCATATTACTAAGGGTTACTAGCTGTAATAGTTTATTTTAATTTTACTGCAAATTTGCTACCCCTATTTTTGAATTGATTTCAGACATTGTTGGTTCCCGACGTCTACCGATGTCTAGATAAAAAAAAATGTTCAACCACGACTTCAATCACATCAAAGTATTCCGTGTACACATGTACATTATCACAGAATGTATTTGCGATCATATTTTTTGCAACAATTTTCAATCTTTTAAGAAAAATACTTTTTTCAAAGAATGAAATAAAAAATATGTTTGCAGACCTTATGGTTCTTTCTTAACATCATTTCTTTACATTTTTGAAGTGTAGTGTTTTGAAGTTATAGAAGTGATCATTTGTGATCAATAATGATTCTGGAAAATTTATTCTGTTCTTAGATAAATCTTAACTAATTTTAAGTCCTTATGTATGCATTACCATTCGCATCTCTGTGAAAATAAGATGCTTTTTTTTATAATTTGTACGCACTTAAGGGGTTATGAATACCCTTTTACATGTTTTTCACACGGTGTTCGCGTTTGGAAAGATAGATAGAGAGAGAGAGAAAGAGATTGGCGCAGTGATTTGAAACTCAGATGTATTAGGTTTCACATTAGTATCCAGATAACTGGGTAGATTTGTTGGTAGTCTACCTGATATCATAAGCATATCAATCATCAACAGAGCGAACAACTTCTCCAGCCATATGACAAACCTACTGCCAGTGTTATGCCTTCGCAGTAGTGTTGTCATAAGCTTTCGCAATTGATCGGACTGCCTCTAATCATATAATGCTTGCTGGCATCAGGGTTTAAACTGTGAACAATTAGCTTGACAAACGATGGCGCTACCATTACACCATTGCCACCATTGCCAAATTTCAATGTCTTCACTTTGCCAGAGTTAAATAAAACAGAATCGTCTTATTTCGCTTTGAATTAAGTTCCAGGTGTCTGCCGACAGTTGTTGACATACTATTACCGAACAATAAGTCGCGTGAGTGTCTAAGTCCTCCGGAAAGTGCGCCTAGACACTCACTTTTAGCCTGCACGAAACTCTACTATCAAGTCCTTGGTTCCTTAATTGCGCAATTAAAAACATCTAATGGCAATTAAATAATCTACATACTACATATACCTACAGTTAAAAATCGGTGAGTGCCACATATACATATGTACATAAGTATATCCGCAGTTGTACGCTTTATTTAAGTACATATTAGGTATACGGTATTGTGAATTTTGAAATTCGGTCTTACTTCGCTTGGCTTTATTTCACGGCACAAACAATTTAGCTGAAAGACAAGTTTCGCAACATATCGGAGAGGTTTCAAAGAGCATACTTTGAACGAAATATGATATGTATTTGTATGAACAAAAGCATAATCGATCAACATGTGTACGAGACTATAATTGCCCTCATGGAGTGATCTGCTAAATAGGTTGACAAAATACCGCAGCTGTGTAGAGTTTGAGTTCATAAATGTAAAATTGCAGCATTACTATGGGAGCTATTTTTAGCATCACTTGCATTCATAAACATCGAATGAGAATCTTTGTTTTGCAAAATTTAAGCTTTTGTGTTATAGATTTGCATTCATTAATGAAGTAAATAGCAATCTCACTTAAAAAATAATACATATATCGAGGCTTTTCAGATTTAAGATGTTCTTTCAAATGTCTAAGGAAGCATTAGATATTTGCTGGACGAAACAAAAAATCATCTCCCTGAAACTAAAAGTTCGGCATCGGTACCAATGGTATTGAAGCTTGCTGTCATTCTTCTGAATCCTTTACCCAAATGTATATTTGTATATATAATTCGACTAAAGTCGTAAACTTCTTCTTATTCGCTACTTTTACCCTATAAATCGAAATAAATTAATTTCGATAGTCAAATAAGTTAAAAATTTATAAAACTAATATTTTGAACTGATTTTTGCTCTTAGGCGATCACTATTTTCTGAACGACAAAAACCGTCGACATTTGTCGTCAAATAATGAGTTCAACAAGCCATTCAACGCCAAAAGGCGTTTAGTAAACGTCGAATGGGGTTCACCGACACAAAAACACCAAACGTAATTCGAATATGGCGTTTTTCTGACGAAAGGCCTATAAAACGCCACACGGAATAAGGGTGATAATCTCCGGTTGACAAGACCGTAGCCGCATAAAATTTTTCTAAATTTTAGGCTGTATAAACGTACATTATGTATAAACAACTAAAAATTCAGTGCGCTGCTGAGCAAAGAATTTAATCTAAAATTAAAGCTCCATTGGTGCACTGGGGTGCAATGAACTCGCCTCAGTTGCATCGCCCAGCAAGTGAATAAAACTGTCAAGATTGACATTTCAATCTGTCATCGACATACGTTTTGACAGAGGTAAGACAAATAAAAATGCTGGTTATCATTCCAAACATATTCAATAAATAAGTATATTTCAACACTTTTCACTTCGTTTTATGGTAACTGGCATATTTTTTTTATCGCCTCAGAGTTCAGCTTTTACAATACTTATTTGTTGGGATAGCATACATACATATTATGTATGTAGGTACATATTTTGACAACTTTAATGTTGCACAAACATAATACCAAAATCGACGAGCATCAACACTTTTTAACACTTTACTACTACTTAACGCATTTCTTTATTTGTTTGCTGTTATACGAGAATGTTTTATCGATTTTTGTTTTCTCCGGTAAACATTAAAAACAAATTCTTGTACTCAATTTGGCTTTCAAATCGTGTTCTTTCTTCTGAAAATTATTAATAACATACTAGAGCCGTCTAATAGAATTTATGAGTGATAATATATTAACTTTACGTCTGCACATTATGTACAAATTTTGCATATACACATGCGTATGTAATATGCTTAGATATGTACACATAAAGCATATTTTATATAAAAAATTATTTGAGAAGTAAAGATTGTTATGAAAGAAATGTGAGATGTGTACTTACAATCATCCCCTACGGGCCCAGCAGAGCATTGTGCTGGAGGATCTCTTCCAAGGTCTTGTAATTCCTGCAAGTAAAATCAATGACCTTAAGCATGAGTGTTTAGTATTAAAAACATGAAAATGAAATTAAAATTTGCAGATAGCCACCGATATTTGTACATTGGCACGAATTGAAACGAGTCTCGACCGAGTAAAGTTTCTGTTATGACTAACAACCACAATGTCGTTCGGCAGACATACGTTTAATGTTGGTGTGCTAATATGCAGACGAAATATAAAATGTCTTTAAAATTTATCATGTATACACAGCTTTGGTACTGCAATTTATAGCGATACATGTAGCAGCTTAAGATTAAATATATCTATCTCTACGTGTATCTACTTCATATAATTTCATAGAAATCCCCATCTATATATATATACTATATATATACGTGCGGTGGGCATATATGTATATATGTCGCATTTGCGACCAACAGTGAGCCGTCTTTAATGGCTGCAATCACGCCTTTTTTCCGACATCAATATGTTTATTTGGTTACCATAGATGATAATGAAATTTATTACGAACCAAACATAAAAATGTGAGCGTGAATAGCGTGAAAAATTACATCTTACCTTGTTGATTCTTTTCAACGCCATTTTCTATGCAGACTTCAACTGATTTGATTTCAAGCAACAAAAAAAATATCCGCAGCCTTTAGCGTGTTTTATTTATTTATTATTTAATAAATCTGCGATGGAAAAAAAAATAAAACGATTATCCAGAAAACTTCTATATTTGAGAAAATTTTCTGTTCCACTCCACTGTTCTTCTTCCAAATTTCTTTGTTCCTTTATACAGCTATTGTTTCAACTTGTTCCACTATTCCAAGTGCACTGCACTCCCGACTAGAACACTAGAATTTACCAATACTCCTAACACAGATTTATGAACGCAATAATTAATTGAACTGATATTAAAATTTAATTATGGGATTAACCTACATCCCCCCACAAAGCCAAAATCTGGTTCTTCCTTTCCGAAATACTTTTTTAGCAATTGTGAAATTGTTTTAGGTTACGTGTGTTCCGTTCGAACGCAGAGTGAAAATGTTAACCACCGATAAGGTAGTGTATGACATTATAATACATCTCACATTACACCACATCTACATTGCATTATTTTAAGAATACAATCGTTCAGTAGTTCGGAGGGTCCAATATGAATTGCGCTATCCTATCATAAATAAGTCTTATTTGGTTTAATAAATCTACACGCAAAATTGGCTTGATTACATTCATAAAATTAATAAAACAATTAAACAAATTAATAAAACAATTATATGTAGGTCCGTAGACAAACTTATTTTCATCACATTTCGGAAGCCGGCATTATATAATAGTATATAATGTATTAAATATACTGTCATTAGAGATGCATGCTGTGGTCTCTACACTTTTCTTCTTTTAATTAAAGGCATTAAAATAAGATCCTAGACGTTTGCAGCTTAAGTTTTGCTTTAATCGTTTTATGAATAACTGTCTAATGGGAAAGAAATTTTAACTAAGACAGTATCTTTATGTACGAGTAAGATATTAGTAGTTAGTCTAGATAAAACTCGCCAAGTGAATGTTTTTTGGGTAAGTTTTCGATGTGAGATTTGAAGAGAAGAAATGATAATTTTGTCATTTACATTCTTTTAAAATTTCTATCACAAAAAAATACAAATACTTGGCCCAAAGGACCGTATGTTGTCCAGGGCCTAGATTTTCGCGAAAATTCGTGCTGTGCGTGTTATATTTTTTCAAACAAATGAAATGGACCTAAAGTTTAGGGCCATAACCGAAAGACAAATTGAGAAGCTTTCTCATGGCAGTTATTTCTCTCGGACGTTTGTCAGAAATTTACATAGAGCTTTCAGAATTTTTTGAACTTTTCTTCCTACTGTTACAACTATGTATATAAATCAGATAGTTGTTCTCTCACTAACTGTTCAAAAAATACATATGTATTTACATTTATTTACGAGTTTGACATTATTATTTTTCTTTCTATTTTTCTCATAATGTATAATCTATACCTAAGTTTTACAACAAAGCTAGCTTTGCTATACACATGGAATAAATTTTCAGCTGTTCTTAAGGAAGTTGTCTGAAAATCGAATCGCTTTGAAATATTTTTTTTGACAATCATATCCGTCAAATGTTTATTTTTTGTCATTTATATCAAGAGCAAAATAAATTTCCCCAAATCTTATAATGATAAAAACTCAATAATTAATACGATTTTGAATATTTTTCACACCTTTATTATTTGAAAATGGCTCGCAAGTATTGTTTCTAAAAATAAGGATCGAGCAAAAAAATATGAGTATCTATTTGTGTGCCCTTGACTCTTACCAAATGTGTAGATTTTATGATAGGGTGAAATTAGTTCGTATTTTAACAATTAATTTCTTTCATCTAAACAATAGTTTCTGCTACATTTTTCTTTTAACTAATTGTCATAAATTTTGAGCATAAAAGCAGTTACCTGAACGCACGTTAATTAAATGTCATTCGGCAAATTAACTCACACCTCCCACACACCGTCAATCAATTAATTCGGGCCGTTCCATTTCGAGATTTCTGAAAAACCGCACAAAATGATGGTTCTTGAAGGCGAAACGTTCCGAATTGTTGTATGATTTGGATTTGTCTATTGGCAATTTGTCTGTCGGCAATGCAGCGCGCATTAGTGCTCATAAAATATCTGGTGAATTTTTGTTAATCTGAGGGGAAATTATTAGGAATCGATAGGGGTGGCTCCTTATATTCACCTTCCTAAGTGCGAACAGAGCCAACAAAAAAAATTTATGTTCAGGCAATTACGCATTAAGATGACGATTTTAAAAATAATCTTAAGCTCATTTTACACTTGGTGTACCTGATTTTTTCTTGCACCTGGTTAAACCTTTAAAATAGAAATTAAATAAGTTTTGCAAACATACATAATCTCAAATAAGTAGAATATTATGAACAAAGGTGTTCTTGGCCCCTCGTACTTGACGCCGTCTTGCCATATGCCGTAAGAAGGCTTCAGAGGGCTGACATGGAAATGAAAATACGCGCTCTGTTTCACAAATTTATTGTATTTTGAGAAGGTCATGAAAGGCAAAGATTTATTTTATTTTTAAATAAGTACTTCCCTTTTGTAAACAGAAATTGAACATATATTAGTGAATGATTTTTTAGATTTAAGGGATACATTCTCAAAAAATTTTAAACTGAACTCTTTAATACTATCAATACTAACAACAAGCAATTCAGTTGAAAGATTGTTTTCTGCACTTAAGCGAATAAAATCTTATTCTAGAAACACGACGCACGCTTGAAGAAAGATTGTAGAATACAGCTTTGATTTTCATAGATAAAAACATACTTAAGAAAATAAAAACAAGATCAGTTTCTATGATGAGGCTTGGGAAACTTTTGTGAAAAAAAAATAAATGTATTGGACTTACGTACAGACGTTATTATCTAGCAAAAAAAAGTGTAGAACATCCTGCTGAGAACATCACGGCACGTCCCTGATTAAGGAGGTAGCCGTGACCACCCTTGGTTACCAACCACCACCAAAACGAGCCCTTGGTACGATGATGAGCGCGTCCAGCGGAAGAGGGTGATAGAAGAGAGAGAGGAGTATCGGACCAGAAGAAGGGAAGAGAAAAGAATCGTGCTTCAGAAGAAAAGTTACCACGCAGTTTCCCAGCTCAAAGATATCAAAGAGTCTCGCGAGCGCAACAACATCCGGAATTTTTATCAGAAAGCCAAGCAGTTGGAAGCTGTCTTCAGATCCAGAACGCAGGCTTTTCGAAATAGCGAAGGCAACCTAGTCACCCAGGCACAGGGAATTGTTGATGTGTTCAAGCAACACTTCCAGCAGTTTCTGGAGGCGTTTACGGCAATTGAAAAGCAGACGAAACAAATTGGTCTTGTAGTGAATAATTGAAAAATTATCTGCCCAAAGCCTTAAACAAAACGTCACTGTTGATAACTACAACTTCAGGGTAGTTAAGGAGTTCACCTAACTCGGAACAAATATAAATCTCACAAATGACACCTTTGTGGAGATCTGGCGAAGAATAACCTTAGCAAACCGCTGCTACCTTGGTTTGGCGAAACAACTGGGTTCAAAACTTCTAACTCGACGGATCGAATGCTCTATAGAACGGTCATCTTACCAAATATTGGGCACCTTGGAGCGAAAAATAGTTCGTTGGATATAAGGTGCCATATGCGAGGAGGGCGAATGGGGAAGAAGATACAACCGCGAACTCTATGAGCTGTACCAGGATGTGAATGTAGTCCAAAAAGCCAAGATACGTCAACTACATTGGCTCGGCCACATCGAGCGAATGAACTACAACGCTCCACCCAAGAAGATCGGAACTAAATAAGTCAAGAATCTTGTTTTCAGTGTTTGGATGGAATTTTGAACACAGTTGCTTGTGAGGGTTTTTATATCAACCCACAAAATTTTGTGAAAAGGCGTTTTCCCTTTTACCTTTACGAAAATAAGATTGAGTGTCATCTACCATAAAACCTTTTGTTTTTAATGTCACTTTTGCTAAGAATTGCTGCTTGATTGCTGCGGAGCTCATCGATTTTTGTATAATGACTGAACGTCGAGTGCAGACTTCGGCCTGATATAGTAACTTTCAGTCTGGTCTGTGTGGGCTTTTATGGTCGAAGATTTAGTTTAATAAAACCATTAATAAGATAGAGAAGTGATCACTTCCACAAAGGTCATCGGCAACAATTAAATTTATTAAGCCGTCTGTCGTTTAAGATTGCTATGATAAAGTGGTAGGTGTGAAATAATGTTCTACCGACCACGCTCTGTAGAGAGTTTGAATGGTTCAATTTCGGAATTGCGGTCACTTGAAGTGACGTAGAACTTTTCATTTGCTATAAGTGAGCTTTGGAAAGTGTTAAAATAACATAATGTTTGTTTGTTGGGGTTTGTGACGGAAATAGCCAAATTGACACCAAAAAATATTAAGTTCGTTGAATTCAACCGTCAAGGCCAGAGCTCGGTTTCTTGGTATGGCTGCTGCCATTGAGCGCCGCCATTTTTTATTGAGCAACAGCGTAATAAAGTGCATTTCTGTTTGTAACCGTTGTCTTTGCCTGACCAGCAGACGTTTTGAAATTTTATTCCAAGGAAGTCACTGTAATTTTAAGCACCCGATGGTGGGTTAATAAATTGAAATAGTAATTATCTTAAAAACAGTATTTTCTTTTTTAGTATTTTAAAGTAGTGACAGTTTGAAAACTGAATTTGCTTGAGTGTTTAGAAGGTTTGAAATATTTCAAATTGTCTGGAAGTTTGAGAGTTTTTTCATTAGAACTGTTTTACAGTTTGTTCGTTGAGAGTATGAGTGGCAGTTATGGCACGCAAATTATTTGTCGACGTTAAGGTTATGTTACTCAATGATGAGAATGCATTAGAGTGAGTAAGACGGGCAAAGTAGTGCATATATTTATATATTAGGTTTTTTTCATTACTCAATTGGTAAAATTGGAGAAATTTTACTAAATTTATTGGAAAAAGATTCACTATTTTAATAATTTTTAAACGACTGGAACGCAGTGTAGGTAAGAAGTACTTTTTCTGTCTAAAGTGTTTTAAGAAGAAAGATGCAAAATACGGATAAAAGTTTATAAATTTGCGGTTGATATTTATCAACTAATTTCTCTAAGCTGTATTATGATTATCAACTATCAATGAATTGTTGATCGGTTGTGAATGCAAAAATCGGTGTTGTGAGTGTCAATTGTGATGAATTTTATTGATATATTGATATATTGCAAGAACGTGTACATATGTATGCGTCTTTTGATTGTTTTTATTGCTAACAACTAAAAAGTTGTTTTCGCAAAGGACTACGATAGTTAATAATAAATGGCAGGGGACGTTTTACATGAACATTTTAAAACATTTTTCACAAAAATTCTCTTCTATGCAAAATTATGAACGCGATAAACACGAAACATATATTTTTCAATGGGTTAAGACAGTTATAACAAAAAGCAGTTGTCGGTTGATGGAGCAAATGGAGCAGAATTTAGATGTTGACAACGGATTTTGCTCAAAACCTGCGGCGTGAAAGTGAGATAAATTTACTATGCAGCTAAACATTTTAGACCTACGCACCCAAAAAGGTACAAATGAAAAACAGTAAAAATTATTTTCTATTTCTTTAAATTGTTGTTTATTGGTATGATAACTTGTAGGTATGGATCGATCTTAAATGTAAAATCAACACAAAGAAAACAGAGAACAAAGTTGATAGTTTTTCAACTGGCGGTGGATCGAACACACTGCACAATTTCAAAAATTTGGAGGAAATTGCCATTCTTCTTCTCACTTTTTTCAAGAACGCATCCTCTTCTTAATCGTCGTCAAACCACAATTCCACAGAACTCATAATTTAATGCATTTTTTTTTATCGAAATATCAAAAGCGCCTTTGGCAGTTGCTAAATGTCAAAAAAATGTGCTCAATTCACAAAAGTCAATTTCATTCACAGCGATAAAAACCTTTATCAATAATTGAGTAACACAATGCAGAATTCTACAAATATTGATTTATACATTTATATCGCAATAAGGGTACATGTTTTCACAGGCAAACAAATTAATTTTAAAATTCTTTGTTATTATTTTTTTATTTCTTGAAATCTTTTGCAATTGTATAATCTACTCGCATACATATACATATATATACATATCTATGTATGACGACAAAAGACTTATGATCGCATTTTGTAAGTGCGTGAGCGGGATAACTGTTATTTATTTGTGTTATTTTTAGTACAGTAAAAAATCTTTTATCCGGAATGCTCGGGACCAACGGCCTTTCGGTTATTAGAGGTTTAAACTAAATTGAACAAAAAATAAATATCTGTACGCACTGCAATAACAAATGCAACGATTGCCAATAAGCAGAAGATGCTCACGAAAAGAAAAATGAATTTACCGCTTGTTACCATATTTTTGTGAGATCTGAATGACTGTGTATATGTTCCGGATATTAAAGGTTTCTCAGTATAATAGAGTGAATAACAAAATACTTGCTAAACAAAATGCCGGATATTATAGGTTGCCTGTTTTTAGAGTTCCGGATAAAAGAGTTTCAACTGTCCTACATAAGTACACAATTCACTATGTAATTTATGATGGATATGCTGATGGTGCTGATGTAGAAGACGATGGAAGTGTTGATGTTGATGGCGGTTACGACAAAGTCGATGATGGTGAAGATGTTGATGGCGACGACGGAGGTGATGATGGTGGCGTTGTTATAAAAAATAGACTTGAGCGCTCCTTTTATCGCTGCTTGACAGCTACCCATCTAACGAAGTTCAGTTATGGGGGTTGTGCTTATCTAGACCTGTGTGGCCGTGAAGGTAGTGCCCATCTAGATCACTGTGGCCATGGACGTAGGTTTCATCTGGGCTAAAGGGGATCCCATACATACATTATGTATATACGTTGTGTTTTTTCGAAAGTTTCTTGGAATTTCTCAAAACTTTCAAAATATGTATGAGGTTTGTTGTTTTTAGTAATAAGAGTTTAACGAATTTGAAGCAGCTCAAAATATTTATTTTTATCATTCAAGGACAAACAAAATCTACCGAAGCGGTAAATTCACATAAATTCGCATAAAATCTGACAGATCGCTTATGTTGTTAAAGGGTACTTCGCTGGGATTTTCCTCTTAAATTGGATGGAGCATAATGGGTCCACGGAAATAACTATTTTCATGCCTCTATTTTACTTTTACAGAGCAGTCTTTAATTCTTCTTGCATGCTTCCCTATCAAGCAGTGATGGCATTCTTTTATACTTATTAGTATAAGTCTATTTGATGTTTTCAGATTAAGTATTTGGGAGATATGTCAAGAAGAACGAATTGATATTGTACCATATCATAACATTATGGTTTTCAGGTTGAATTTAATCGCATATTCAAAGAGGACACTTCTTTTAATTTTGCAGTAAGAGAAAATATTCCTGTGACATGGGACCCAGAACAGGGATGGTTCGCATCTGCCCGTAATCTTATTAACAGATACCTGTATATAATTGTTTTTTTTTTTTTTTTTTATAATTTACCCGCACTCAAGGGGTTATGAATACCCGTTTACATGTATTCACATGGTGCGGGCGTAGGAAAGATAGATAGAGAGAGAGAGAGAGAAAGAGATTGGTGTAGTGGTTTGAAACTCAGGTGTATTAGGTTTCACATTAGCTCCAGGGGTGGTGTCCAGAATAATTGGGGAGATTTGATGCTGTCATATATTTTTTGCCTTCGCTTCTGATTCACAGTATTTTTTCCCGATCCACCTGATGTCATGAGCATATCAATTATCAACAGAGCGATCAATTTCTCCAGCCATATGACAAACCTACTGCCAGTGATATGCCTTCGCAGTAGTGTTGTCACAAACTTTCGCAATTGATCGGACTGCCTCTTATCATATATGCTTGCTGACATCAGGGATTGAACTGTGAACCATCAGCTCGACAAACGATGACGCTACCACTACACCATTGCCACCCCTTAATTGTTTAACTGAGTTGGATCGTATCCGTGCAAATAACGAAAGTGCAGTTATGGATTCTGAATATTATACATATGTATATCAGAGACCACCAAAACTTTTCCACCGACCTTAAGTTAAGCTTTTTCTTTGCGACAGCAGCTACAGTTAGGCAGTTATTATTATCGCTTTTACATTGGGTAAATAACATTTTGAGAGTGAAGAAATTCTGAAAATTTAGAAACACTTCTAAACGTTAACCAAACAAATATTTCTGATCGAATTTTTGTACTTGCTGCATTCATAGGTGCATACATTTACATATGTATGTGTACATGGTCTTGGATTTTATTATCAATTCAATAGTTGCAGTGAGTATTGATAATGAGTTTCATAGTTTTATGATTGCGGTTAGTATATGAACATGTACTGAAAAAATGTTCCCTTAGGTTGAGATCTAACATAAGTACATAGGAATCTCTTGTATTCGTTTCTTCTTCTGTTTGTGGAACCCGGTATTAACGTGAAATCGTTTTATTTAATACATTGCTTCAAATAGAACATCATTTTTCAATATTTATTTCGAGTGTGAGAGGTTTGTTTGGATTTAGACTGAAGTCGTGGATGGAATGTATTATGGGGATTGGACCTATTACACATACAAAAAGCAGTTTTTAATAGTATATGATGAAGTAGATTAAATACATAGGTATCTTTAATAAATCATATATGTATAAGATAAGCCTGCTGCGGTGGAACGTAGAGCAATTGTTTCTGCAGAAGGGGCACCTATGGTCGAAATGTCGAAGTGGACTAGCATATCAAAACTAATTATCATTCAAAAAATGATGTGCCCACTTATTTGTCCTTTAGTACCCGGACGGCAGTGAAAGAATAGTTTGAATAACCCAGTCAGGTTGAGGATAGACATGCTATTTAAACGAAATTTCAATGTAAGCCCGAATGAACCATTCAACCTACGTAATGCTGGCTTTGACGAGTTATCTGCTGTGTTGGAGTTTATAAAGCGGCTAGCAATTGCCTAGTTGAGAGTATACACCCGCTCGGTTTAACAATCTGGTCAAATTAATGAATGCCTGATATGTAGAATCTCGGCATCGTTTGCCCGAACATCAGTCTTCTCTGCATTGGGTACAAGATCTTACCTACCATATTTTTGAAAACGAAGTAAATACAGTCGACAATTGACCAAATCTTTATACTTCAGCAAATCCTGAAGAAAGCTCAAAATGCCCAAATAAAGTAGGAAGTCATGTCTAGATTTGACTTCCATGTCAAGATTGTCCGTTTGTGTAGGATAACGATAAAGAATGTTTGCTCCACCACAGTAGAAAACTTTTTATGTCAAAAATATGCTTGATGCCACACTATCAAGTGACTTATTTTACATAATAATTTAAAGGATTGATAGAAACTCACAAAGCAACACCAAAAACACAATCTTTTATGAACTTGTACAATACATTACTTGCTTCCGTCGATGATATTTAAATTATTTGTAGAACTCAACAAGTTGTCACTGCCGCGCTTACAAGTATAGAAATAGATACAGCTAAAATGGTGAACGAAAATTAATGAAACCACAAATCGGACAGAAGGTCACAACTCATGCCAATCGCTTCTTCATAGGGCTAAGAAGATATTTGAGTAGCGAGACAATATCTCGAAGAATTAAGAGACTCTATATTTCATATACCTTTCTAATGAAGAGACAGACAAAAAAAACTGTGCAATGGACGCAACAGTTGTGTGGCACATAAAATAGTACGAAAGGTTCGAAGGGAAGGCCTTTTTGCTGTGGCCCAGGTTCAACACGAACTATAGTGTCACTTATGTAACTAAGTATGTGTCAGTTTGCGAGTTTCATGCATTCTGTAGATGTAAGATTTTGAAGAATCACAGAATAGCGCATTGTCTTTCTTAAGGCCCTGACCCATAGAATCCGTCGATCCGTTGTTGCGTCGTTTTAAACTGACACCTAAATAGAATGCGCGCATTCTTATGGGGAAGGTGGCCCATAACCAACGGATGTATAAACTTCGACAGACAAAGGAGGTTTACTTTCTACTTTTTTAGTCCGTTGATGCGTTGACAGTTCACACATTCACTCATTAAAGTTCACACATTCACATAATTAAGTTCACAAATTGAGAGTAAACATATTCAATGGTGGAAGCATTGAGATATGGAGAGAGCATTGTGAAACTGTCATCGGCTGTCATCTGTCAACGTGCGACGGATTTTATGGGACGGTTCTTTCCGGCAATACGTGAACGTTAACGCTAACCTTCAACGGAACGACGTCGACGGATTCTATGGGTCGGGCTCTTTACACCAAACGATTCGAACAAGTTTTCGATCCCTTTAAAATACAGTATGATGTGACACTTTGACAACACTAACTTGATGTTTACCTTCTGAAGTCCTTTATTAATTTATAATGTGCATAAAGTACATATCTATGTACGTAAACCATCTTTCCATTTTATTTACTTTTTGAAAACTAGTATATACATATGTCCAATATTATTTCAATTAAAAGGATCAAAATACTGACACATTTAGTGACAAAAAAAAATTAAATAAAATTAATCACATCAAAAACAAACAAAAATTCAAACATTTAGAAGACGTAATGCATTCTGGATCGTACAATAGTCTATTCCGTGCTTTGAGAAATTTTGCTTCTTAATTTTTAATTAAAAGAAAATTCTTACAATTTTTTACCAGAAAAACTATTTTAAAGTCAGCGGTGGGAACAAAAGTGGGCGCCGCCTGTAACCTTAAATCTCAAATTCTGATGTTTTTAAATTGAACCTAATATTGAAAATGTATAATTCCGTTCTTAAAAAAACTACCCAAATAATGGGCCTGGCCCTATATAATTTAGAAGTTGTACAAGAAGTTAATCCCTTCATTTGGTTGACCCAATTATTTTCAGTTTCTGATACATTTTTTTTTAAAAAAGCGTTAAAATTTGGATTTGAACTCTACGTGAGCCAGAGAACTCTATAATGAAAAACAATTCTCATTAAGCAAACTCTTCGCCAAACATATGTACATATTTCTCACAGATTTCATTTCTGACGTCTGTTAAATTGTAGGAAAAACTATTTTAACAGCTCAATATTTTTCATTGGCGGAGATTGAGTTTAACAATACACGCCTATTACATGTCTACTGCATAAAGAAAATGAAATCATGACAAAATCGAAGTAGGTCGGGGCCATGAGAGAATGAAATGTGTATGTACGTTCATGGGTTGCGGCCACCGAAAATAAGATGCGTTCGAAGTACATTTGCTGCACTTGAGCAATCATATAGCTTGAAATGCTATCCGTTCAGCACAGAATAATTTTAAAGTTTATATACTGGACACTAGCGCACATGTAAAGTATAAAATGCTACCGTATTCGCTAGGTGAAAGGAGAGAAACGTCGACTAGTTTCACAAATGTCTACCCTCTCTCCTCTATGTATTGGTGAAGCTTTTAACCAACAAAATTGTGTTGCAGCAGTTCAGTTGAAAAATAAATTATGTTTGTGAAGCGCTTGCAAGTGAAGATTTACCCACAAAAATTGTGTTGAAGCGAGTTTCCTGGAATTCGGGTATAGATTTCCGTGAAATATTTTGTATCTTCTCTTTTTTCGCAGTGCTCTACTGCCGCTTCGCAACACATTAACATAGCAAACGACAGTTGCTGTGATGTGAAACAATTGACACAGCAAGAGCACACGGCGATTTGATATTGCGGAAAGATAATAATTTACAAAACAAAGTAATGATTGTGTCGTATGATGTCATGCAGAAATTTTGTATTTTCAGGTCGCCAAGATTAAAAAAGACTAACGTTGAAGTACATTGATTTCCTTTTCCTAAAAAAAGTGTTGCCTCTTTAATGCAAGGCTGGCACTGATTTAATGCACTAAAAATCTGAGTAAAATCTAGCATCATACAGGCTTTATACAATGTTATAAGTGCCGACCTACATATATCTTTCCGCAATTCTCTTGACTGAATCTATAAACTAATTTTTCTCATGCAACTATCATATGACACAGCCCCGTAGTATTAAGCCATGCACGGGTAAATACTTCGTAATCCTCGTTGACACAGCATAGCATTACATGAATGCATTACATGAAATAAAAAAAGTTTTTTCTAACCGTAAACTGTTTGAATTTAGTTAAGAATTATAATAATGACAACAACAACAACAACAATTATAATAATAACAACAACAAACAAATGTAAATAAAACAAATGCTTCATTATTATCAATACATGCATTATTTGTCTTCAAAGTGCTTGGCTTTTCAAAATGTAATGTATCTGAAATTGCAACTTAAAGAAATTATTAAAATATTATTTCCTCATCAACGTCTTCCTTTTCCTGGCCTCGAAATCTGAAACTTACCGTTTTTGAATATTCAAAATTGAATAGTTAAGATTCCCGGTTTTGCTACTGTAATCATGACTTTGTTAATTGTATTTCAAATTCCATGTGCATTTTCCGGTACCATATCATATCGCCCAAAACTAAATCGCCCAAAGTGCAAAAAATCCAAAAAAATTCATTTCAAATGTCATATGTCAAATTGCCAAAAAAATAGAAATGTCAAATCACCCAAAGCAGAAATGGGCCATTTCAAAATTTAAAATGTCAAATAAAAAGAAACCTATGTAAATATGGGTGAAAGCCGCGTCGATAATTCGCTTTAAGAGAAAAGGTTGATCTTGAAAATAAATCATATTAAATTCTCAGAGAGTTCAGAATTGTTTGACGATTCTTTTCTCACAGCGCGACAAAATCGAAGGAAGAAAAAAGAGATGAAATACATATATTTATAAATATAAATCATTTCTTAATGATATATACTGATTACGGAAGTTTTTTGGTATACAAATAAACACAAACCAAACAAACGTACAAAAATTATAGTAAACAAAATAATTGATTGAAATTACAAAACTTTCAAATTCAACTTGTCAAAAGAGAACAACACGCTCGCCAACATAACAAAAAACATAATAAAAACTATGAAATTTTCGGGTCAAAAATACAAAAAAGTGGTATGAATGATTTTCGGAACATATGAATATTCTCTTGTTTATGGTTTTTGGTTCGGTATTTAATCTAGCTTTAATTCTCCCAAAGTTAAATTTATTATTCAATTAAAATTCAAAATTAAGCTTTTAAATATAATTTAGCTCTGTGTTAGCATAATATTCGAACGAGGTGACGTCAGATTCAGAAATTGCGTTGAATAGAAGTAACGATCCACAACTTTCGAATTCATTCAACTACCTACTATTATAATCTGGGCTGAATCATTACATTTGGCTGAACCCAACCAATTAAAACGTCAAGTTTTTTATGAAAATATTTCATTTCGTTTCTATTTTCTTTTTTGTGATATTAGTATCGCTTTTCTTTGGAGAATCACTAAAAAAATCAACATATCCGTTTCTATCAAAATACTTATTTTTATACTCGCCAAAATAAGTGGTTTTGGCCATGATCAGTCAAGTGTATCGTAGGGATATGTGTTCGTGTTGCCCTTGTTTAGTGGGCCAACATTTCATTTTTGCCTAAATTTGTTAAGTTTAAAAAGTGTCTTGTAGTATTTTCTTTTAATTGTTTTTTTTTGCTTTCGAAATACTCAATATGGAAACTTTTTCGCTATGGAAAGTAAAAAGCTGAAATAGTAATCACCTCGCCTTCTGCAAAAATTTTATCGAAACTTTTAAGGTGGTACATTGTTTTTCAATGAGTCTTATATGCATATTTATACATTTTGATTATGTATTTAACTTAGTGTTTATATTGACATAATATCTCTTTGATATTGATAGAGACTTTTATAAAGATGATTAAAAACAAAGACGTGGTTATGCACGCAAAGGAATTTTTGGGAATAACTAATGCCACATCTTTGGAAAAAAACTGTGCAGTCCCAGGAATTGTACCATCTTCGAGTTTGGAAAATCTAGAACTATTGAGGAGATGCAATTCTTTGCCACTGTTTATATCAAGTGTAAGTAAATACATACATACATATATACATTTTCTTAGTACTTTGTAGTTCATAGTTTCTCTATAAAAACTAAAAACGGGACTACCCACATTTTCTAATTTTATGTAGAAGAGAACAAGTTCTAAGTCAGTTTTCCTGATTTATCGTCTTCAAACCTATTTTTATCATATAATCGTAGTTTTACGCAGAAATATGCATACCTGCTTTTCTATATAAAAAAAAAGCTTTCTGAAACTGAAACCAAAACAAACAAACAAATGAAGAAAACTATACAAAACAGAATCAAGTTTTCTCTTTTAAACAGAAACTAGTGTTTATCTACAATAAAAAAATAATAACTTATGTACATACCTATGTACCACAACTATTTGTGGAATAAAACTCTATCGTACTTAGTCTTTGTTTTATGATATAGACCATGTGCCATATCCCCTAGGACTCGTATGACTTGTGCCACTCCCACGCTCCATCAGGTGTGAAATGTCGGTGCTTGTCCTATCAGGTTGCTTCCTTCGAAATGTATGATTGCCTTCTCAATTAGTGTGTTAGGTTTGCAAGTTTATGTTAAATCATTTTGGATTGCACATTGGAGCTTGGTTGGGTACATCTATAGTTGCAAGTCGTTTGCTTAGACTATTAGTTTGGTTGGTTGGTTGGAGGGTGAGGCTAAACACCTCGTCACGTAAACCAACATTCAGGACCATTGCGCTCTCCTCCGAAAAAACTATGGTAAAAATAATGGTGGAAGGGTGTGGGTAAAAGCTATCTGCTGATTGGAGGGGCGGCTGGTAACATCGTTTATGTCGAGTAAACTCCAGAATCTTTAATATAAATTCCAACAGAACTTAATCCATGCAAGGCTTTCCTTTTCAGCTACTTGTTTCTTAGCACCTCTGTATCGAGACAGCCATAGAAGAAGTGTTCAAGGCTTTTCTCTTCATTCTCGCAGTTCGGGCAGGTGTTTGTCATCATCAATCCTGTAGAAATATTTATTCAATTTGCAGCTTTGGAAGTTTGTAGATGTTTCCAGTGAGGCCAATAACCCATAGTCCGATCTTAGAGACAGCCTTAAGTTCAGTTGGGAATACATTCAGGATTGGGTCTATGGCTACTTTGAGGGTGCTACGTTGGAATCATATCATCGCTAGACAGGTCATGCGTTATACGCATGATATCATTTTGAGGGCGTTTTTTTTATTTACTATTAATGGCAACCAGATAAACACCTTAGAATATAGTAGGCTTCACAACGCTGGTAAGCAGTCTTATGACACTCTGAAGAACTCTCTTGTGAAAGAAGGTGACCTACTTTTTAAGCCTTTTTTTTAGATTGAGAAGCCTTTTCATGCAATTTATTACTCCCGGACGTATGTATGTCAGACATTCGCGAGAGGTGGGACCGTGGAAAAACTTATTGGTATTTTCTATGATTCGAACCTCGAATCTACCGGTCAGTAGTCCAACGCTTTTATCACGGAGCTACGGAGCTATCAATAAATGATAGCGTTGGTACAGCGCTGGTTTAAATTAAATATTAAGAGCAATATTATATTATATAGGTATAGGTATTGTATAGGTGTAGGTAGACCGAAGAAGTCACCGGGTACTCGGGGAAACCTTTACTTATCTCTGGGGTGACTGATTCAATTGAACCCTTTGTATTGTTATGTCATTGGTAATTGGCTAGGTAGGGTATCTAATTCAGTTGAACCCTAGTGCCGAGGATGCATAGGAGAATTAGAGTGCATACATAGGAGTATTGGAGTGACTGATTCAGTCGAACTCTTCGTACTTTTATGCAGTTGGTGTTATCTAGGTGAGGTGACTGATGCAATTGAATCCTTAATATCTAGGTGGACCGTGGAGGTAGGGTGTGTGCGTACGAGTAATAGGGTAATAGGGGTGACTGATTCAATCAAATCTCTTATGCTGTTATGCAATTGAACTATGTAATTTTAATAATAACGGGTAATTTTGCTTTGGCTAGGTAGGGTGACTGATTCAATCGAACTCTTGAACCTAAGAGTATCGTGTAGGTAACATAGTAGAGTGCATAAGGGTATTAGAGGTGAATGACTCAATCAATTTTTGTTGCTCATATGCAGTAGTGAATGTTGTGTATTTACTAAGGCTAGTCTAGTATGTTATGAGAGGGTCACCTGTCGCCCTTGGAAGGTTACTGTTGCAGTACAAACCTCATATGGGTAGATGGTCACCAACACGATGACGGATGGGGGTGGTGACTAAATCGATCTAACGTTGCAGATAACTATGAGTTACTTGTTAAAAGGGGTGTAAAATGTATGTTGCTGTATCAGCTAAACCAGTTAGATTTTGATATAAATCTCTGTAGATTTTAAATATCTATGTTAGACAGATCACTTAGATCTTCGAAGATTTAATTGCCTAGTAGTCTCTTTCTCAAATTAGCTAACGCTGGGCATGTGCCTATGAGGTGGAGGCTATTTTCCTCTTCTTCCCGATCTCTGCATTTTCTGCAGAAATCATTTGATAGAACTCCCAATCTAATAGCGTGCCTTCCTATCAGGCAGTGCCCTGTAGTTAGTCCTTTTGTGAGGCTTATATTCCTTCTGTTTAAAGATAGGATCCTTTTAGTTTTCTTTACGTCCAGTAGATCTTTTTTTTTATAATTTGCACGCATTCAAGGGGTTATGAATACCCTTTTAATGTTTACACACAGTGCGGGCGTTGAAAGGAAGATAGAGAGAGGGAAAGTGATTAGAGATTTCTGGTCGATATGCACGTGATTAAGTTATTCCACTTGCCTGGAATGTCTCTGTGTCCCAGGACCCAGCACAGAGTAATGTAACATCTGTCCGAAATCTCGTTAAGAGATCTTATTGTTGTTTCCAGAGCTTTGATCGGCTACTGACTGTCTATGTAAAGGACGATAGACTTACCATCTATCGGGTACAAAGAAAATCTGTGCGCTGCTTCACGAATAGTCCGTAAGTCGGAGAGTTGCGTTTAGCAGAGGTACATCAGAGAATATTCCCAGAGCTGTACGTTCCGATGTTTTGGATCCATCTGTGTAGATTTCAATTGCGGCGTTGCTTAGAATATTACCGTTATGCCATGCTGTCTGGGATAATGGTGTTATATTTAATACATATTAAAATCAATAAATGGGGATAAGTAATCTGCATCCCTAATATTGGAGTTAAGTACTATTTTCATATGGCCAATTTGTGAGTCTGTCCACTTTAAAGAGTATTTAAGTCTTAAGGCTGCTTGAGAGGCTACCAATTTCCCGAAGATATCAATGGAAAAAATGTTTACTAGAGACTCTAAGGCGGCCGTGGGAGTGGACCTGAGTCCCTGTCATGCACATGTGTACATGCTGATCTTTGTACTCGTTCAATAGAGTTGGTATTGCACTTGGTTTCAAGTGCAGGCCACCAGACGAGAACGCCGTAAAGCAGAATTGGTCTTACCACCGCCAGGTACAACCAGTGTACTATTTTCGGTTGAAGATCCCATTTATGACGTAGAGCCTTTTTACATGTATAGATGGCAATTTCTGGTTTCTTGGTTCGGTCTTGGATGTTCTGTTTCCAGTTGAGTTTACTATCAAGGGTTAGAGCTAAGTATTTTGCTTTGTCCGTGTTTTTAAGGCGGAGTTATGTATGATTGGGATTTTATATTTTCTAGTGAATAGTACAAGTTCTGTTTTGGACGGATTTACGTTAAGCCGAACGCTGTCAGTCCATTTTGCTATTATATTTAGCGCTGAGTTCATTAGATCTCTTAGGGTCTGTGGGAATTTCCCTCAAACGGCTGTGGCGATGTCGGCAGCATATGCTACGACTTTATAGCCTTTGTTTCCAGGTGTGCGAGTGCACTTGTGATGGATTTCGTATTGATGTTGTTGAAAGCGGCTTCAATAGTAAATTCTTTAACGGCGAGTGATTTGTGCCTACTAGCGAGTGTAGAGCTGTTTTCACTGAAAAACCTTTCCGGTAAGCATGCTGGAAGTTGGATAAGGTTTGTAGCTTAAGTTTCGAACGAATATAATTATCAACTAGTCTTCCCAAAGTTTTTAGGAAGAAAGAGGAGGGACTAATTGGTCTGAACTCTTTTGGACTGTAGTGTGAGGTCTTACCGCCTTTCGGTATAAAGACCACCTTAACTTTTTTCCATGATGAGTGTTAAACCATCCAATCCTGAGGATTTTTATGGGAGGAAACTATTAACAGCTCATTGTATCTTGGGAGTGTTAACTATTCCAGCCGGAACATCCAGGATTGAATGGTGGTGTGACATAGATATGTTTGTGTCTATCGAGTTTCCTGGGAAATGAGTGTCCATGAGAAGATTTAATGTTTCTTCTGTGGACATGGTCCAGTCACCGTTAGGTTTCTGGATAAAGCTAGACATGTTAGGGGATTTGGAAAGTATCTTCCTCAATCTACTGTCCTTTCTATATTACTACAGAATAACCTCCACGATTCTATTTGAGCTTTCCTTAACGCTCTTTTATATACCTTAACACTATTCTTATAGTTGTTCCAGTGTTCTGGAGAACGTGAATATTTTGCTATATTGAAAAGTTACCTATGTTACATACTATGAGGTTGGTTTCTAGGAGGAAATCAAAAAGACACTCACCTCGAGTACTTGTATCGATACTTTCCCAAAGGTTATGATGTGCATCCGAGTCTGCACCTACCACTATGGGGATGTTACCTGCCTGGGCTGATTTAATCGCCTCGCGTATATTAGATGCTAGTATGGTGCCTATGTCGTCGTAGGGCAGGTATGCTGACGATATCCATAGGTTGTCTTTCCCGCAGCAGTCTGGATCGCTGAAAGAGGGCTTTAAGATTATTTTTTTCTAAAATGCAGGATCTTGGTTCACCTAATCCTTTTACATAAAATAAAGAATAGTTGTTTGCCCTTTATCCAGCTATCCGATTGTCGTTTGTTACCCAAGGTTCCTGGATAAGGGCAATGTCCTCTCCTCCTGTCTGCAGGCGGAGTATTAGATTAGCAGAGGCTGCTATAGAGTGGTGAAGGTTAATCTGTACCAGTCGGAGCCACACTGCTGACTGGTACAGGCGCCTCTATTACCACAGTAATACCATCTCCTGCCTCAGAAGATTCACCACTATTCTGCTTACTTGGCTCATTTATCGATTTTTCGTCTGCTGACTCAGCTGACTTTACCATTAGGGTTGAGGTGGTAGCTGTCGGTTGTAATTGAGACGGAAGGCTATCCGATTCAGTATCCAATGCAAACCTATTTAGAGAGGATACCATACCTGAGATGAGCCTTTCATCTTTCCCATGTACCTTCAGCAACAGTTCTTCCATGCCGTAGAAAATTTAGCTTAAAAGCTCCAGGGATTCTTGGTTGAGGAGGAATGAAACTAACCTTTCAGCCTCTTCTATTGTTCATCGGCTTTAATGATCCTCCAATTTGCGGTTGGGAGATCTGGGTTCTGAATACGAATTAGGCTTAGAATCAGGGGGAATCGAAGTACAAGCTCTCGGACGGATCTTGATGTCGCTCCAATGGCTAACTAATAGGTCGGCGTTGGCGCATAAGCTATTCAGCTTTGGCACTGCCTCCTTGAGGAATTCGATGGATTGCTGTGATTGATCGATTGCTGCATTTAAGTAATTTTGCACCGTTCAGGTACCAAAGGTCGGTG
Organism: Blera fallax; assembly: GCA_946965025.1. Lineage (NCBI taxonomy): Eukaryota > Metazoa > Arthropoda > Insecta > Diptera > Syrphidae > Blera > Blera fallax. Next base: position 66,503,585 of record OX337244.1, read on the forward strand.
ACGTAGCAGCTGGGTTTTTAAGACAATACGCCAGTACATCTGACGAAAGTCTTGCTTTTAGGAGCCTCCAATTATCTCCGCTAATTCGCCCCTTTTCATTACCGTTGTCGCAGATTCCGGTGGTCCAGGTGATCCTTCGCCACCTCATTGTAGGACCTGAGCACCGTCTCAGTATTCTTGGCCTTCTTTGGGGCTTTGGAGGCATCATGTTGGGATCCTGGTCGTTTGGACGTTGAGTCCGTTTTGGATACCATACCCGAGCGTCCTCCTGACTCAGGTTGACTGCTCAGGGTGATTCTCGAAAGTCTGCTTTTTGCAAACTACCCCGACTCGGGCTGACACTTGCCTTGTACGACTGGGCGTGCAGCTTTATGGGGTGGCTTCTTGTTATCAAGTGCGCTCACTCTTGCTCGACGAAGAGGCTTGTCCTCCTAACTTTGATTGCCCTCTTCTGTGAGAATGCTACCTGCCCAGCGCAGCGTGTCCTTTTGCTCCCACGTTTCATCTGGTTTTTCGAGGATCCGCGTGAGCAAAGTTTCTCCTTTCGCGACCGAAGGGGAAGGATCGGTGGATCTGGAATCAGAACCCGAAGGGTTCGTAGCGTTGTCGTTGTCTGTCGTGTCTCTGTACGCATGTTTGGCGGTCGGTTCTTTGCCATTCTTTGTGGCGGTAGTAGGAGGCAGCTGTTTTTGTTACGACAGGCCCTGCCAGGGCGCCTGAAGGAGCTCGTTAGTGACTGACAGGCATCTTCCTTTGGAGACCATACAGCATAGGTGGCCCTACTGCAATCGCCCTCCGGGATCATTAGGTCCTTACTAATCATCTCCACCGCGACAAGGTACGTAGTCGAAGAAGATGATAGGAAACGAAAACTATCATTGGAATCCTTCCTCTTGTGGAAGCATGTTTACAGACTGATAAGTACAGACCCAGACGAATTTAACAAATTGCTTGTGCTAGAGAGAAAGACATAGGCAGAAGTTAGGTATGTATACCAATTAAAATCGCACGGTTTTTCAGGAACATTAAATGTCTTGAGGAAAGTGAATAGGTCGCTGCATATTGTTGTGTGAACTTCTTTACCCTGTCGAACCTCACATGTGTACATTAAAAGGATGCGGGCCAAAATTTTTTGTAGACCACTGTGAGTTTGCTTCAAGGCGAACGGATGTACTGCCGTAGTCTGCTGAAAATGTCGAGGGGTATAAGGTGAAAAAGAATGTCCAGTACTGCAGACGTTTTATGAAGGGCTCCGCTTATGCACAGACAAACAACGTTGGACTTTACTTAGATAGTGGTGGTTTATGGCCTTATCTAATGCTGCCCACCAGACAATGGTTAGTGCGTTGAACTACTGAGCGGAAGGTTTGAAGTTCGAATCCCAGAAACATTAAAAAAATATTCACTGTCCCACATTTAGCGAATATGCCCAGTGCTGTCAACCAATTGTTCTGCTGACTTATAATCTTTTTAGTGAGACAAAATTGCTGCATCCCTTTAGTTTTAAAAAAAATTGAACTTAGCTTTGCGAAAATGGTTAAACAGAATTCCAAAATTAAGCAAAGTGCAGAACTGGGTCTATCTAAACTCGAGAATTTACTAATTACTTTTATTTTTCAATGTAATCTGAAAGCTCAATACATTTTTCCATCTGTTCTTTAAAGTCTTTGTACCAGTTTAAAAAAAAAATCTTCAAATACATTCAATTCGGCTCTTCATTATGGCTGGTGATGCAAATCTTTCCATTCTTTTGATGGCTGTTTGGTATAATCAGAAACAGTTCCAAACGCTGGCGACAGTCGATTCAGTCGATTGCATTTTTGTTCAACTGAAAGTAGTTTTGTTTTATTTTTGATTCCTGCCATCTAATTTAGGTAAAGGTTTGAAAGCGATGAACGAAAAGTGAATTTTATGTGTTGATTATGTTTTGCGTGGAAATCGAAACCGAACAATAACTTAAAAAGTCTAACGGGGGTTCTGCTCCGTCGGTCATTAATATTCATGATATTGTGTTAGACGACCGTCGATCATGTTTCGAATATCTTGCATTAATATTTATGTATAGTTTAGGTGAGGTTTGAAGTGGCTGCCAGCTAGGATTCGCCAGCACACTTAGACAAATGAGGTCCGTTGTGATACCACGTGGATCATGGGAGAAGCCTCCCTCCACCTACCCGTCTTAAAACCAATTAGAGCTTCTTATGAAGCGTAGGAGGCTCTTGATGTCAATATTCATCAGGTCGCCTGTATCATTATAATAGGGAGCTCCTAAGTGGAGTTTCCTTCTACGGGAGAGAGATGGGCAGAAACAAAGAAGGTGAGGAATAGTTTCCTCCTCTTCTTCATCCATGCAGCTTCTACAGAAATCGTTCGCGAAGAGGCCCAGCCTTGTAGCGTGCTTGCCTATTAGACAGTGTCCGGTGATGACACCTATTGTGGTGCCGATATGCAATCTGTTGAGAGAAATCAAATTCTTAGAGCGTTTTAAATCCAGCTTTGGCCAAATCTGTTTTGTCGCTAGACATGTTGATTCACTTGTCCACCTAAGATTTGATAGCATCCAGCTTAAGTTTAAGTTTGCGACTAGCGATTGGAATACCTAAGGTGCCATTGTCTGGGTAAAGTTGTTCCTTCTTTGGCGAGTTCATCGGCCTTACAATTCCCTGGAATGTCTCTATGCCCCGGAATCCAACACAGGTGAATATTGAACTGCTCAGCCATATCCACAAGAGACGAACGGCAGTCTAGGGCTACTAAAGAGTTTATAGAGGTCGATTTCAGGGATTTGATTGCCGCCTGGCTATCAGAAAAGATGCGGATATCTCTAGCAGATATCACGTTTTTCTTAAGCCAAGATAGGGCTTCTGGAACACGCTACAGTGATTAGGAAGACGGAAGGAGAGCTTAAGGTTAAGCTTATTGGAAAAAACACCTACACATTTGTGTATAAGAAAGCTGAAAGTTCACAGTAGTCCAAAAACAGAATCGAGTGACTACTTCGAAGCAGTGTTTGAGCATACTTAAACGGAATCTATGTGTGTTTGCGGCTGCATCACTACAATTCAGAAACAAAAAAGCGGTTGAAATAGTGGATTTTTACAAGAGCACCGAAGAAATTCAAAATGAGTCCATTGGCCGGAAAGGAAATGGTCACAGATTTCTGGTATTCATGTGGCATAGTTTTCATATTTCAGTAAAGTTGATATTTCATTAAAAAAAAATCTCGTTCATCACTAAGGCAGCAGTTCATTGACCTATCGTGCAATTGTCATAGTCAAATATGTCGAATTACGCTACGAACTGCTTCTTCATCTTCTCCTTTAGTCAAATTTGGCTCCTTGTGACTTTTTTCTAATTCCAAACATAAAGAGATTACATAATACAAATATTTGGTGTATTTGGTGCAGGGTCTGGCTTCTCGCGACCATTCTTGTTTTACGTGTTGTATTTTTTGGCACAAAACAGAAGGGACAGACCTATTGTTAAAAGTCAAATCCGAAAGGCATATTGAAAAGCTTTCTCATTACTCTCGGACGTTTGTAGGACATTCGTGGGAGGTGGGACCTTGAAACACCTATTGCTGTTTTCTGGGATTTGAAGTTCAGATCTCCCTTTCATTAATCCAATGCACTAATCACTGAGCCATATAAAAATAAATTGCTCGGTAGAAAAAGATTTGCATCAAAGGAAGAGATCCGAAAAGAGATCATAACTGAAAAAAACGCCTGCTTTGAATAGTGCAAGAAATTTTATTTTTTTGAATGCGTAAAGTTCGAATACCGTTTGGTAGAGTTTATCTAGTTGAAAGGAAAAAATATATTTTGGCAAAAAATATCTTTCATACTAAACAGTCATCGTATGACCACAGAAAAACAATTTACAGAAAAACTTTTCTAGCTTTTTTCTCCTGACTGAAAGTGTAATTCTTTTTAAAGAAAAAAACTCCAAAAGACAACCAATTGTCTACTACGTACATACATATTTTCTGTTGTCTACGTAGTTGTCTTATTATGTATTATGATGCACAATAGTTGTGTTAGGATTAAAAATCGCAAGTAAATTGCTAAATCATTAAACAATTAGTATATTTACAGTCCGAAAATTACAAACAAAAAACAATTCTTGAACATTCTTACTAAGCCTGAGATTAGAGGAAATAAAAAGCCACACCTAATTAATAGCTTAGGGAATCCGACCAGAACCTCGAATGAGTTGCAAAGTGTTTATGGTTTATAGGATTAAAACGATTTTTAGTTTTAAAAGCAGTAGTAGTAGGACGTAAAACTTAACTTCTACCAGAGAAGTTTCATCGTAATACCTGTGCTTAACTGCAGTAGAGATAAGTTCTGTAAATTTAACAACACTCCCAACATCTGATGTTTAGCCAAGAGAGTAGAATATCCGAGGTTTGCTGGATTTTGGCGAGCATTGGGTTGTAGTGTTTGATCATTCCGATCATTCCGTTTTTTTTTTTAAATTACTAAACATTGACATATTGGTGGATGGACTCTCCTATTTTTCAACAAAAAAGTGCACATTGCAGTATCACGGAATATAGCGATTTACTTAGCTTATGTCTGTAATGGAAACAATCGGTATTTTTGTAGTTCTTAAAGACTGGCTGGTGCAGGGGATGATTATCTGATTGGTGGCGAGCAAAACTGGATACATAATCTGAGATTTTGTGTTCTTTCGTAAATAAAACATCCTCTTCGAAGCCGATTCGAATGAAATTTTCAAAGTTTATTACTTATTTAAATACTAAGAAAATAATGTATTAACGAATATAATCGTGCAAGTAGAACGGCCAAAATCAATGAATGTTAATTCATACCTCCATGTATCCACTTTTGCACGTTTGAAAAAAAAACGAGTTTTAATAGATTTAATATTTTGTCCATAAGCCTTTATTTTTTATTACAGATTTTACTCGTTTTGGCATACTCTCTACCAACTTTTGAATGATTTCGTTCGGAATTTTAGACCATTCAGACTGTACTCTCAGCCACAACTCATACAAATTTGTAGGGGCTCTTTCGTACTCCCCCAGCCTTCTCTTCACTATAGCCGATAGGTTTTCAATTGGATTCAAATCCGGGCTTTGCGCTGGCCAATCTATTGTCTGAAAGCTTTGGTTTGCAAGCCAGTTATTCACAATTTTCGCTGTGTGTTTGGGGTCCCCATCCTGCTGGAAAATAATTTATTCAGTTGGATAAGCACAGTCTTCGATGAAATGGGGCAGATTAGTCTGCAGAATATCTAAATAGTTTTCTTTCTTCATAATTCCATCTATTTTGACTAATGGACCGACATGCCACCAAGTGAAACAACCCCAGACCATTACACTCCCTCCTCCGTGTTTTACGGTTTGCTTGACGTGGTGCTGTTGAAGTGTTTCGTTTGGTCGGTGCCAATAGTACACTTTTCCATCGGACTGGAATCTATTAATTTTAGTTTCGTCAGACCAAATGACTCGTTTCCAGTCTTCCACAGTCCAGTTCTTACGTACTTTACAGAACTTTAGCCTAGCCTTTACGTTTTTTCCTGATAACGCTGGTTTTTTTCTTTTTTACGGCTGATACCAGCCCGATTCTACGCAGCGCCCTTCTAGCGGTCCACTCGCTAACATTTTTGCCAACCATTCTTAATGCAGCCTTGGGTGTTCTCACGTCTTTCTTAGCCATAACACGCTCCACAAGGCGAGCATCTCCATCAGTCAACAGTTTTGGACGTCCAGCTTTATTTTGCACCATCTCAATTTTTTTTATTTTTCTCACATTGAGTACTGTGCGATGGCACACACTGAGTTTCTCTACTATTTTCCGTGCCGAAAGACCTTTTGCAGACATCGAAATGATGCTGTTCTCAATATTAACAGTTATTTTTCTCATTTTTCCTGGATTTTAAACGAATGCACTTAATATATTATAAAATAATAAAACAGTTCTTCTAGAAATTACTGGCGTATAACATTTCTTGTCAATCGTTAGCAACATTTTGAGAAAGCCAGTTGCCATCCTAATTTTAACGTTTCACCAGCTTACAGGTGATATGGTGTCAATATTAGGAGGACTTTAAAGGGTCTTTTTGATGTAGAGAAAGAGAATGTGTTTAGCACTCATATATGCATCCTTGGGAGACTTGTCCTGCAACATTGAACTGCATCTGAAGTTGGGAATTGCATTCTTTATAAGCAAGTACTTTCTTCATATCGATGTCAATCGCAGTATTGTTCCCAGTTCAACAATAGTGAGGAAACAAATGCTCCGAAATAATCAAAATATGTATCAATCGAATTTAGACAAGGAAACGCTCTGTTAAGGGCTTTCATAACTTTTATTATTTGCAGTTATGAATTTAACTTAGAAACAGCGGAGTTGCCTTTGGGGACAAAGCGACATACTTTTTATTACTATGTGTGCCTAAGGCGAACTACTAAAATATTAAAATAGCATTGTCTGACCACTTATTATATATTTTTGCGATAGCTTTCAAATTGTGTTTCTAAGTTAGTTATATACCATTTTTGATTTTCTTAAAATGAAAAATTGGACTTAGAATGTTTTAGAATTTCCCGTTTCAAATACTTAATATCACTGCCTTGTTAAATATCATGTATTGATCTATGTATATTTAAAATTACCTTGCTGTTGTTTGCACTTTTAATTTTGAATACACATCTTCTTTAATTAATACGATATGTTTTTCCATACTGTATGTTAGTAAAAAAAATTAAAATATATATTTTTTTATATATATATAGAACGTTTACTGTGATTGGAGGAAAAAAAGCAATAGCACTGTCCAAAATAGGTTTATAACCAGTAATACATACCGTCAATCTGTTAATTCAACGGATACACCCACATTTAACTACGAACTATACAATCTTCAAACCGAGACAAAATCACTTCAGGAATTGCAAATTGAAGTTGACGCCCTTCTGGAATTTCGAGACTTAGTTATTGAAACCTTTCCTGATCTCAAAAACAAAATTATATCAATGTCTTCAGCAGCTATATCCGCAAATAATAGTAAACTACATTCATCACCAAGGTAAGATTATATGTTTTTTTTTTATTTATATACATATGCACTGGTAGATACATAAAATTTGTTAAGAACTGTAAACATTTACAGCTATATTCGAACATGAACACTATCGTTAGTAAATACTTAAATTAAAAAATCTTTAGTGGCGATACCTTCGCAGTTTCTTGGAGAATATTTTGAAAGATGCTCATTTTGTATTGTAAAAGATGGTCACGAAACTGGTGACGCGTAGTTGCATTTTCTATACTTTCAATGTCGTGTTTTACTCGTTCAATCCAAGTATGAGCTGCTAATCATGGCTGACTTCATAAATTCAAACAAAATGCGCATTGTGAATACACCTTAGGTCTGTTCCAGTACCTGTCCAAAACGTATACGAAATCTTACGAAAAACTACGAGATCCTGTTCCCCTACAGCAAAATTTTGCAGTTTTAGGCAGAAGAGAGAGCTCACGAGAGAATTTAAAAATTTCCCAATGCTGCGAATTTTAGCCCAAGAAATTTCTGTGGGCAGATTTATGAGATCTGTTAATTTAATTGTTGTTGTTTTTTTTTTTGGGAAAAATTAATTTATTTTAGAAAAACATGGAAGATTATCTTCGTTAATTGACTAATTCAATTTTTAAATTCATGGGGCGGGTTTCCATTATGCGCACTGAACAAAAATGGCCTTAAAATGGCCTAAAAAACATAAATATCATATTTTTTTTTTCTTTTTAATCAAACCATGTTTATGTGACTTATACACTGCGGTTTTAAACCTTTTTTCTAAAATCTCCATAAACATGCACCACTGCTTGAAGCAACTCTTCAAAGGGATCGCTATCTCACTCCTCCACTGGTATTCAACTATCCAATCAGCGAAATTATTAGAGTAATTGTCATTTTAAAATTGTCTTTTAACAACACGCCACTGAGATTCGATTCTTTGGGTGTGTATGCCATCAGAACCAACAAAAGGATTGTCAGGATCACTGTGGTTCACTTTTTTATGAATGAACCCATGAGCACCCAAACAATTGTACGCCTTCCAGCAATCGGTGTGGATGATCGTTTCCTGGATTCACATGCTTTTTAATTAGCGGCACTAGCACTTCAGCACTGCGCTCGTTTTCTGGACAGACTTCCACTCTCATTTCTTCGGACCCATCCTCAATTAAACCGAGAACCCAGTGGCCGTCCACACGCCTTCCTTTATTAAATTTTCTTCTTCCAAATTTACTCTCGTCGATCTGGACGATTTTGCCTGGTCCGCCTATCTTTCCTTTCGCTTCAAATGTTTCCAAAAACTGGATTACTATTGTCTCCCGGTAATAATTATACCAGTCGGCAATAGTCCGAAATCCTCGACCTTTACCGTTTCGTAGGAATATTTCCTAGCAAAGGAGTGCATTAAATAAAAACATCTTGGCTAAGGCATTCGAGCTTGCTCAAACCAACTGCCAACAGCGCGACTTGTTCTTACGTACTGTTCTTGGGGGGCAATGGTGTAGTGGTAGCGTCATCGTTTGTCGAGCTGAAGGTTCACAGTTCAATCCCTGATGTCAACAAGCATTATATGATAAGACGCAGTCCGATCAATTGCGAAAGTTTGTGACAATACTTCTGCGAAGGCATAACACTGGCAGTAGGTTTGTCATATGGCTGGAGAAATTGATCGCTCTGTTGATAATTGATATGCTCATGACATAAGGTGGTACGGGAAAAAAATACTGTGAATCAGAAGCGAAGGCAAAAAATACATGACAGCAATCAAATCTCCCCAGTTATTCTGGACACCACCCCTGGAGCTAATGTGAAACCTAACTAGAGTTTCAAACCACTACACCAATCTCTTTCTCTCTCTCTCTATCTATCTTTCCTACGCCCGCACCATATGAAAACATGTAAAAGGGTATTCATAACCCCTTGAGTGCGTGCAAATTATAAAAAAAAAAAAAAAACTGCACAACTTGATTTTGTGCACCTGAACTCGCCAATTTAATTTCGCGCACAAAAATCTTCATTGGAATCCTATATAACCGGCACAATTTCGAATTTAGCAATGACCCGCTTGTCACAGTAAATTCAAGCGCTTGCTCGTCTTCACCTACAATAATTTTTATTTCATAATGTAAAACATGAACAACATTGAAAGAATATAAATAAATTACCAAGTTCTCTTATCAACCGAGCAATATTCCACTGCATTTTCACCTCTTCAGAGTACAACCGACGTTTTACATACGTTTCAAGTCTAACGTACTCGTATTTTCAGAATTTTGATCGGACATCGCACTGATTTGAAACGACTTAGTGAAGTGGATCGCAAAAACGCAGTAAAAATTAGCTCTGTCGATCATGATAATTAACTGTTACAACAGTTTACAAAAGTACACCGCTACATTTTTAGCATGCTTTTTATTTGTTTATAGTTGAGAACAGTGTTGCCAGTTTAAGTGAAAATCACCTGGCGCTTTAAACGAAGTTACATAGTTGAAGAAGTGTATACCAAAAACTGTCAGGCAGGCGCCTGTAAAAAAGTCTGGTGTATTTAAAGTATGGGGTGGGTGGCTCGCTTCGCTCGCTAACAGGATTTTAACCCTTTTTTCCGCAGGGTTTAGCCGCTCACGCGACTTCGTCGCTCCGCTAAGAGTATGTCAACAACTGTCAGGCAGGCGCCTGGAGGTAAAGTTTAATTATATTTACTCTGGGGTATTTAGCAGTATAATATTTTCAGTCAATAAAAAAAAAAGAAAATATCAAAAAAGACAAAAAAAGCAACATATGGCAATACCTATAATATTTTCCAACATTCACTGCACAAACCACCCCACCCATCCCCCTATTCAGCAACAGAAATCACTTAGCACAAGCGTGAACGCGTCCATTTGTGCAGTTTGTAGATAGAATACATGCACATTTCTGTGAAAATTGAAAACTTTAAAAGTAAAAAAAAAAATAGAAAAAAAAGTTTCCGCAGAAAAATTCTTTTACAGTACATCTTAAAATAAAATAATAAAAATTAAAAAAAAAAAATTTGCTTAGTACGCATAATGGAAACCTCAGCCAAAATCATTATGTAGGCACATAGAACTGCGAACAGAGCAGAAAATACAAAATATATTTTTTTCTAAGTAACATATGTTTTTGATGTTTTAAAAGTAGGCAGCTTTTGTCGTTCAACGCGTTCCCGTACTTTTGGTGTTCGTGCCTCTCAGTGAAATATTTTCATTCCCACTCCTTGGAAATTGAAAATCTGCGAATTTTGGTGCAGAAAGTGAAAGGGAACAGACCTTTTGTATCGGCGATACAAATGCACGATGCTTTTATATTACGAACGTATACGATGCCGACAATTTGTTTTTTTTTTTTGTAAATTTGAAACATTGTCTAACAAATCAATAGCAGCTCAAATAATTAATAATTATTTTTCCAAACAATTATAGTACACGTGACAACCGAATATTCATGAAATATATGATATAAATGAAACAAATGTCATTTGCATCGAACTAGTTCACGATGCGCTGTTTGCTTTTGTTTGCGCAGTATGATCGTTCACAATGTATTTCGGAACTTAATGCGTTGTGTCATAATTTTGAGTTTGCGTTTAGGAATGTTTGCTGATTCACAATGCAGGCAGTGCTGCATTTAGAAAACATCCCATTTTTAAAGAATTATTTAAATACTAGTATTTACTACTACTCCAGAGTGGACATGGTCCTCAACTATCAGTTCTCTACACCCAGCTGACAAGCCGGTGTAATCTAACTACTCGATTTTGAATGCAGCCCAGTGGATAAATAATGTTTAGAGGCCGAGTTTCAAACGTTAGAACCATACTCAATTCCTATCGTTCTAACCGATGCTTTATGTATAAAGGAAATGTGCCTTTGTGAAGTATCTTTTTGCTCTAAACAGACATGTCAACTTTTTAGACATTAATTTTTTTATTATGGATATGTACATAGTTACGTCATATTACTACAGAAAATGACAAAAATATGTATGGTCTTGTTGGGTATAATTACTTGACTTCCTTTTTGAAGTGTAGACCTATTCTTTAAGGAAAAAGGCGGATTGGGTTTTCTTCATGCTTTCTTTGAAGCATGGGTTTAGTCTCCTGAGACATCATCAATTACGGCAAAGGTATCGGAAGACAGACATACCATCCAATAAAACCAATAGTAAAACATAAATCGATCTCTCCTGAAGAAAGTTTTGCATCAATTCGTAGAGATTTGCATGGTCAAATAGAAGCTTGATTATTTATATTTAGTAGGGTTCTATGTAAGATTCGGTCGTACGCTTTTGTCCAGGGCTATGTGACTATGACTAGTATTCCATCTAGTCTCGTGGCTTTTTTGTAGTCCGGGTGTGTAAGGGTGCAAAAAAATCGCAAAAGGCCGAAACTAAAGCTCAGGAACCATTGTCTTTTTTTTATGGATTTTGCGATATGAAATGATGATAATGGACCCGTAACAAGTTGCAATGTAGAATTTCCGCCCACTAAAACCACCGCCCGATTCCAGCACGTTTCCAAAATTCTCGCGGGATCACTGATTGGTATTTCATCAGAAGGTGAGTTTCGGTATTTGCTGATTCTTCTGTCTCTATTGTCTTCAACTTGTCTTTCATATTGCGTTGATGTTCCTTCATTGTTATTGCTAACATGTTTTAAAGAAAGTACCAACATTAGATCGCTGGAGGCCGACTAGGTGTTTTAGTCTACGGAACACCTCTTTTTTCTTACGAGGTACTCCAATAAAACTCTTTGCCCTAGCTAGAGTAGCAGTGTGGTATAATAAGTGTAAAAGTATAAATATAATAATGTCGAACAGTACAAAAACCTTAAATACAATGAGTATTTTTTTATGATCATTTCATTCAAAAAATTTCAGTCGATATGGCAATACTGCGCTAACATTATTTTTGAATTATACATTATACCCAGTTGGTTGACACAGCATTAGATCAGGGTGACAGTTGAACCATTAATACATCCTTAGTATCAGATTTTTTCAACTACAATGACGAACGCTGGTTCAGATGAATTAACATCCTGCAGACAATATCGACATTCCGTTTGACGAAGTTTATGTTCCCAGTCATTAATCAGCGCTGGGGCGGCAGTCCAATTGATGCCACAGTAAGGTTCTGGACCACTAAACGCAGATTCTGAGCCAGCCCTAGCTAGTTCATCTGCCGATTCATGAACTGAAGTTCCACCCTGTTATGTCTGGCAAGAGATTCTAATGCATAGTAGTAGTATTTATGGAGCTTTTAATGGAGTCCAATATTTTTACCTCAAATAACCTGGCGAAACAATGTTCCTTGACTATAATGTCGGAAATAGTACAGAACAATTCCCTTCTTGTCCCTTGAGTCAAGAATTTTTAGGTGTCTCAAAAAGATAAAAATCACGTTTACCTGTCTCCAGGTGGTTGGGACGTATCCCCAGTTGCAGCTTGCTCTAAATGAAGCGATCATGCCCGGGAGGATAAAATCGGTTACCTTCTGAAGAGCCAGAAATAGACCCCGTCTCCGCCGGTAGCTTTGAGTGGTTTAAAAGACCTTACCGTCCAATTAACTTTATCCGGACTAAATATTTTGTCAGATAAACTATTTACTCTACTAGCAATACGGACCCCATGGTCCGTTGAGTTCGAGTACGTGTGAAGTGCACGAGTAGAGAAATCTGGGGAATAAACCGGAAGTAATGTTTTAATTCTATTCGTACGGTCCGACGTGTAGGTCAGCCGTTTTTAGTAATCCTACACAATTTACATTATCTTTCAGAAGAGTCTTATAGATTCGTGCCGCTATTAGTATGTCAGCAATGTTTTCGCAGTATTTGCAGCATTTCCTCCATCTAGAGCGTTTAGATCGTCTCAATTCTTCATTGAATTCTGTAAGTCAGAACCTGTGTTCGCCTCACATCTTCGTGCGTTTAGCGCATTCGAAGAGTTTTCTAACTTTCTTTCTGAGTTTAACGAGCTGATCATTCTACTAAGCAACCCTAGGTTTACCCACAATGGTTTTGGGTACACAATTGGCATGGAAGAAGCAAGCTACACTTAAGCAATCGAAGGACACTTAAAGATGCGTCGGATCCTTTATCTCCTAACAAAGGAGCATTGTAAATAAAATACATAATTTATTTGTTGTTATTATTAACATAATACATAATAATAATGCGAAAATTGAAAAAATACCGACAGACAAAGTAAAAAACAAAAACAAAGAATGACAGCTAAAGACATTTTCAGGAGGCAAATATGGCTAGCTTTTAAACTTGGAAAAATGTGAAAGATAGACTACACGATAGTGAGGGAGTTACATGAAGTAAACAACAGACGATAGCGTTCATTCCTATATTAGAGGACGATCATTTTAAAAGTTACGTGATGAGGTCCCAGAAATACTTCAACTATAGGCGTGTCAACTCAAAAACATTATGTATCTCATTTTTATAAAATCCTGATTCATTCAATGATTCCTTATTTAAACAGCAGAAGTCAAACAAAGAAGAAAAAATTGCGAAAGGATTCGCATACATCTTTTAACGTGCAAGGATCTTCTGTCTTAAATGCAGCAGTAATTATTGGAGAGGCGTCACCGGCATTTGCTTCGCGAAGTCGTAGTAATTCGAATAGTTGCAAGAAAGAACCAAAGAGTGGGGAGGGCAGTGGGAGTGTGGTACAAGATTCTGGATTTTCAACAGAAACAACATCGTCTAAGGATGGTCACAGCGCTTCTTCTACGACTGGTGGCTTACAGGTAAAATTATTGGTTTTTGTAAAAATGTAATCTATCATTTGCGTTCTTTTAGGGAACAACCTTACCCAATCGTCTTTTACACGACTCAGATGATGAGTTGTTGAACCTTCTCGATGTAATATATAGAAAGACTTCCAGATTTCGACAAAAATTCTCTTCTATGCAAAATTATGAACGCGATAAACACGAAACATATATTTCGTCAGCATCGATTTCAAACATTTTGAACTCGAGTAGCTTTCATCGTAAAATTCCGCGATATAATGCAGATAACCCACCCAAGGAAAATTTATTAATTTTGCGCAAAGAACGAGATAAATTACTGGATAAAGTTGCTGAATTGGAATCAGAAATGCTTGAAGGTCGAATAAAAATCTCACATATGGAAAAACAATTGCAGCTTCTAACTTCTGGAAATAGTAATCTCGAAGAACAATTAAAAATAGCGTTAGGTCAAAACCAAGAATTAAATTCTAAATTGTTGCAATGTGGAAGTGATAGTCCTAGGTAATGCGTAATTTTCATTTTGTCTAATAATTCAATATTAGTTGGTTTAATTAATTTAATTAAATTATCACTTACAGCCGAAAATATTTACAATCACCAAGTTCAGCGGGTACAATACGTGATACTACAAGATTAGTTACAAGTAAAAACTTGTCTGTAACTGATCAAATTGGCAGCTTAAGTTCGAGAATGTCATCTATAAGAGACCAGGAAAATCCAAGACAACAGAAAACTGCGCTTTCTACTTGTAGTGAACCTATCATTTCCGGATTTAATTTTAATTCTGAACTATCAGATACAAAAGACGCGGTAGATGCGTTTCGGTCAACACGAAAGTATAGTTCTGATTTTATTCCAAAAAGCATGAAGGAAGACATCAAGAGCTTAGGGAAGCTAGATGGCATATTTGGCACTTCAAAATATTTGTGTAAAGTTCGAGAAACAGATTCCAAGAAAATTGCCGCAATTTTGTTAGAAACAAACACATTAGAACTACAGAGACATCTCCTTACACTTACAGTACAAAACCAGGTAAATTAGTTATTACTATGTATATCGTTAACATTATGAAAAGTAATGTAAGATTAGAAAAGAACTTAATGGAAGGTTTATACATACTGCAAAAAAGCGTTGAGTTCATTTGGGTCTGTAAACAATCGCTTTGTACTATTTCTAATGTTTTGTGTGCTTGCGAAACGAATAAGAAAATAATAGAAATATGTATGTTTTAACAATTTCTATTTTGCCTAGTGCGTGTTATGAGCCCAAGTTTCCAAGTCGTTAAAAGTCGATGCTTGTTCCTACTTAGTTTACTATGAATTAGCTACGCAGGAAACACTTTTCACAATATCTTTTAAAATCGGCTATGATAGCATCCGTAGATAAGAATAATATTCTACATAATTTGTTCATCCTTGAAAATGATAACAACATAATAATCCATAAGAAGAAAAATTTGTAAATCCCCTTCAAAGTTTAAAAAAAAAATTACAAAATAGGGTAATATTTCAACTTTTAGGTATTTTTAATAAGTGTTTTACATATGTAGATATGTACATAACTTAAACAAAATGTTAGCCTATTATCATCCCATTTTGTATTTTTTTTTACTTTAAAATGATTTACTACGATATTTTTCGTTGTGTGGCTTATCATGTTATTGCAATAAGCCCTTCATATATATTCCAACTCGATCTGATCGGGGTATTATAACCTTTAAAGTAGTTTAGTCCCGAATGGGAACGCAGATCATTTTCGATGAGAGAATTCTTCACGGCACTTGAAATGTTACATCGGTGGAAACATCTACATCTAGAAACTGAATGGGCAAAACGGTAGATGGAATTATTGGAAGCCTTACGCAATATGTTTCAAGCGAAGCTTTATGTGATAAAAAAAATGCACTCACTTTAAGCGCAATAACAATGCAATCTGATGTTATTTACAATGAAAATATCAGACAGCAGATGTAGCATTTAAAAACTGGTCATGACTGTCGTCTTTGGCTACGTGATACAAATATGAAAAAAAAGAATATTTATTTTATTTGTTGACCGTACACAGATTTTCCAGCGCCTACAATCAGATTGTGGATCTACCCAAATCACCATCATCATTGGACGCAAAACATTTACTACCTGACGCACTGCGACAGAAAATTTTGTTCCATCCGCTTTGGACACCGCCAAGGATTTTGTCTTGAAAGATTCGAATCCTACTTGTAAAACAACTTACTTAATTGGGGTTACTGCCTTTCCCATATGAAGAGGCATGTGCAAATATAACAAATAAATACAGTGGACTCTCCCTAAGTCGAACTCTCCCTAAGTTGAATTTCTCTCTAACTCGAATTTTTTCGCCATATTTTAGCATTCCTATTTTTTATTTATTTTTTTTGTTAACTTTTTTAAATTATGTTAACTTTTTTTTTTTATTAAATAAACGCTTTAAAACAAAAAAAATTGTTTCTCTCTCTAACTCGAATTTTTCCAAAACTCTCTAACTCGAACAAATAATGGTATCCCGTGAAAATTCGACTTAGGGGGAGTCCACTGTACTAATAATTTGTTGTAATTTTATGTGTATGACATACTATACTAATATGTACTAAATTAATTGAGATAGATCATTATTGATAGTCAGCAGTTCAAAGACTACTTTTTTAATGAAACATGACAATACTAACTGAAAAACCTCAAAAATATCACTTAAATGTTTGGGTAACAACATGTGGACATACAGAGATATGTTACAAATCAAGTGATAAATGAGCCCATTGTATTAAATGGCCAGAACAGGCCTGACAGTCATAATAACCGCACTAATCAATTGGCTCATAACGTACATACATACGTAAATACATACTTATACATATAAGAAACATCAATTGAACAATAATTAATTCATAATTTGTGTTGTTTGCATTACTAATATCATAAATCTACATAGGTTTTGATGCAGAAACTGGACGGAGTACTGAGGTCAAAACTTCCGTTAGCAAAACGACTGAGTGGTTCCAAAGAGGAAATGGCCAGCTTCAAACTGCAGGTGAGATTATTTTGTCTATTTATGTATTTCATCTGTAATATATCGATAGTATAAAATATTAAAGCTGATCTTAATGTTTTTATATGATTATGCATGTCTTCTTAGTAGTTACAAACCTAAAGTATGATATGTATACCTATATACATACATCTTTAGAATAATTTTTGTGGACATGGGATCCCAAGTTAGAAATACTTCAAATATTGAAAGAATAGGATTTTTCATTAAAAGGTGTCATTTAAAATCAAATAAAATACTTCTGTTTTGAAAGAACAAAACGGTTACATTTTTATTTCCATATACATAGATGGATTGCGGTCAAACAATGTCGGATAAAGGTCCTCCTTACCTTTGCTTACCAATTTGTAAACTTTTAGTAAAATTATGCAAACACAAGGTCCTTTCCTTTACTTCTTAAAAGAAATTTTCAAACTAAAAGTAAAATTCTCTCGAAGAGACACAAATTACAAAAAAGGAAAGAAATGCGATGGAACAAATATTCCCCACAACTAAACGTTTAAAATTATGGTACGAGTATATAAAAACATCACCGCGAAAACTTCCGATACAACCATCACGGCAATGAGAGTGAAGTCTTCACCTTGATTTTGCATTACCTATACAGCTACCTACTTTTTTTTTCGAATTTTTGGAGTTGGGAAACGGCAAAGGAACGGACCTATAATTTGCCACAATTGATACCAGCACTTTTCCTCTTAAGATTGCTAATGGAATACCAAGATTTTCACCTGAACCTTTTCAGTGGGTTAACGGAGAAGACGCAGACTCTGATAGCGTACGAAAGTAAAACCGGGCCTCAACCAACTCGGCATAAGTAACGCAGCAACTAGCAAAATATGCTGGCTGGAGTAGTTTGTTAATTGAGTGTCAGGTCTATGGCAGACTATGGCATCATGTAAAGTAAATGAACAACATTTTCAACATTCTCTACACCTATCGTCTAAATGTACAAAGGTGTAGTGTATACCTCGTAGATTGCGCGGCTCAACGCTGGCTGTGTTTCATCTACTGTAAAAATCGATCAGTATTATATTCTGCAGGTAAAGAGACACCTCTTAATGGAAATTTCTAAAGCTTAATGTATTATTTATGTGTTAAAGTCAAATTATAAAAATAATTGTTTAAAATCAAGCTAAATAGTTGCTTTATTTATTTTTAGGTGAGAAGATCATGTTTGGAACTGGGTGAAACGAAGTCCATACCTTTAAATTTTAAAAATAAACCGTCGCAAAATGTTCCCTTACATCAAACGGAAACTTTATCTAATTCTAGAACATGTGGTGGTAGTATTTGCGTTTCACCTGCGCAATTTGCTACCGAAAGAAACGTGAAAATTGAAAAAGATGAACACCAGCAACGAGAAAGTTGCCTGGATTGTGTTCGTAATCAAGAAAATGATAATCAAACTTCAAATGAATATGAAGAAACATTCCAACCTCCTAAACGTTCCAAACCAAGCAAGATACCACTTCCTGGGACAAAAGCACTTTATTCTTCTAAAGCCATTGGATATTCATCTAATGGTAGTAGTCCTCCCTTTACGGCAATACACAAATCTCTTAGTTACAGCACAGGAAATATATTTTTTAAAAATAACGCAAGCAAGTTAAATCGCCAAGATTCGCTAATTTTAAAGAGTCGTGGATCATCATCTTCCATATCTACAGATCCTAAAATCATGTCACCACGCAATGTATTTATTACATCACCTCTGCCAAAAATAAGGCGTGATTCAGTAACGGCTCGAGTTCGCCAGTTAGATTATTTAGCACCGTCACGAAATAGTGGTAATGGTAAAACAAGTGAAAAAAATCAATCAGAACAAAAAACTGGCTCCTCCTCACAACAACTTATCGCTCAAAATAAATTGAATAAAATGAATAGTTCATTTATTTCCACTGCTGTAAATAATTCTCCCATCACATCTCCAAGTCGCAGCATCAAAGGTAAAAAGGAGAATAATATCTCAATGGCGACCAAAAGGAACATTGTGTTAAGGAAAGAGACTGACAACAAATCGGCAGCTGTTAAAAAAATCGGACATTCTAATCCATCTGGCGTTCAAGCGCTAATCGGAGGTAATAATAATACCAATAATAATAGCTCAATAACAAATTCATCGGTTAATAGTAGCCTGGCAATAGATGAACAATATAACGATGTAGATATTGGGAGAGTACGCAATTTACGATCGGCACTCCTGGGATGGCTTAAAATTTAGTTTAAATATCGCAAATATGTATTTTATTCAAAAGTTGTATTACTATTTTATTAAGAATAAAAAAAAATATATTGCAATAATATGGAAATTGGTACATTAAATTCCGCATAAATTAATATAAAAGCAAAATGTTTGGTGTTTTAAATTATTTTACACAATTTAACAAGATTATATTTATTTTTGTTTTTAATGTATAGCAACATAATAAACTACTCAAAACAAAATAGGGCCCACCCAAGATTTATTTTGTATTTTGCCTAAAAAATACTTAATTGGTAAACATTATCGAAACGAAGCATTTTAATGTAGAGTTTGCATGTGTATGAGTCCTATCAATGCTTTGAACAACAATTTTACCGTTACAAAAAAAGCCCATGGCTCGAAAAAACAATCAGTGCAAAAATTATTGCAGTTGTTTTCTCAGTCCGATTCTAGCGTTGTGGGCCCCTTGGTGGGCCCTATTTTATTTTGAGTAGTTTGTGTATACTTCTTTAGGAGTGTGTGTGTGTGAGTGTCAAAAACAATCTGCGCTCTGGAGAACGACAATGAAGTTAAAAAAATTTCCACTAAAATAAACTTTTGAAAAAAATTCCCACCAAACTCATTTTTATCATGCCGTTGGAAAATCAGAAAATCACTTTAATCGGCAATTTCGAGAAAATCTATGAGAATAATTCGAAAAAACATGTTAATCAAATTCTTTTGTGATAAAATTTAAGTATGTACATTAACCCTGTAACAAGTGAGGTTGCCCTGAGGCAGTTATTACACAAACTGCAATAAATTTAAATATTAAAACATTTCGCGCTCAATTAATACATATGTATGTACAACTTTTTGATAATTTGACCGATTTGAAAGTTATATGCTGATGCGTTTGGCAGCAAAAGTACATTTCGTGTGACAACTCAGTGAGTGAAGACAACAAAATTATTGATAATTTGGTGTAAAATTAAAAGTTTAACAAAATATACTTCTAGCTCGGGATTTAGTGAAATTTAGCCGAAGAAAAGAGAACGATCGCCATTACCCGTTGTCGAAAATACTGTCCCAAATAACGTATCATTAGGTCTGTTCCTTTACCTGAAAATTTGTATTAATTCGTACGAGTTCTAGACTAACCCCGTTCCTTAACACAAAAAAATCGTAAAAGAGAGGCAACGAAAGAGTAAAAATGTCCCCTCAGTAAAAAATCTTACGAATTCTTGCCCAACAAATTTCTGCCGGTGAGAAGTGTACTATCTGTCATAGTCAGCTGTTACTTTGGATGTTCTAATTTTTAACTTGTTGCAAAAACGGAAAAATGGAAAAAAGGAATGTTCTCCTAAGACATTCCAACGTATTCAAACAGGTAAGTGGATATTTGAATTCAATAACAAGAAGGTTTAAATATTTTATAAACGAGGTATTTATGACATTTCGTTTATTGCAACTTTTGTGATTGAAAGCTTTTTGCCTCTCTCTGAGAGAATTTTAACCCCACTCCTTGAAATTTATTTACTTGCTATTTTTGGAGCAGAATGTAAAGGAATATACCTATTAGCTGGTGGTTTATTGGGTCCGGTATGTTACTAATTTTACAATTACATACGTTTATTATATAAAAATGTTAGATTAGCATCAACATATGTTGGAATTTTCAAGCGTTGTAAAGCATTGCGTTACGATCGAAAGAAAAAGAAAAACTCCGAAGTTGACTGCCCACAAATCATAGCCAAATGGGTGGAATCGATTTAATGGATGGTCTTTGGGTCGATATCATATTCGCTACAAGACTATAAACCGAATGATAAGACTTTTTATATCATTTGGTTGACATGGCTGCTTCGAAAAATCTCCTGATGATTCAAATTATACAGAGTAGAAGTTGCTGAAGTTACCTTAATTTGGTGAAGAAATCGCTGCTGTTGTCTTGGCCGGCCTTCAACACTAGAAAAAAGCCCAGAACTTGTTCTGTCATCGGTCAGACGGCAAAACATCCTATTACTGACATAATGTATGACAATACTTATCACTTTCCATTATGGCTTGGTAAAAGATTGTTTTTTACGAATACCGTCAAAGAAAATAATTTTATGTGCTTTTTTCTTCAATAAATAAATCACTTTCTTTTTGCTAACAAATATACACCTGTATTATTATTTTTTGGCTCAATTGGGTAAGGCTTTTTTAGCTAGTCACTTAAACAAAAATTCTGCTTTACCTTCCGTCATTATTTTAACTTTGCCTGTTAGATGGTTAACATACTTTTGTCAGATCTTGTGTACAATTAAATTCACACGTATTTACAGGCACGAAGTTTGAGATAGAAAAACTGAAAATATTTGATGGTGCCTTACACCACCAAACATTTTCATGATGGCACGTTGCCTCATTATACCTCAACCTCTAGTACTTAGAAGTTGAAATATTTACATCCAACTACAATCAGCTCTTGTTTGGTGGAATCGTTGATAATGATTAAATATGAAAATTAAATTCATTCTATGGGTTGAATAGCGATTCTGTTTAAAAAGCAATGAAAATTGGTTTAAGAAAATATTTTGAATTACTAACAGCAGAAGCGTGTTCCAACTTTCATCTTAAAATAAGGACTTACAAGCTCTAAAAGACAAGAAAAATTGTTTGAATCCGCATCAATTTATAGATTCAAATCTGAAATAAACTAATATTTCTCTTTTACATCCCATATCATGTCTTTTGTAAATAATACATGTAATAGAATTATAAATGTGCTGAAAGCCATGTCGTTAAGCAACGTCGATTTAAACACTTAACTCGTCCAAAACGAGGCATCGCTTTTTCAGATTCTTCCGAATATTTTCATTTCAGGTTAATGATTTATGTTAATGAAGTATATAAATATTTTTTTATTAATGAAGTTGAAAATCTCGAAAGACCTGCAGGCGTTCATTATAACGAATTGTGGTCATATTTATCACATTCAAAACGAGGTCAATCACGCTTAAAGTCATTATTTCTAATATATTGCACTTCGGAGGGCTTTGTCTTGGAATGTTTGGATTCTTTCTATGAATTCGTTTTTATTTTTGTACAACCCCATAATTGGATGCATATGGTGTGTGAATAATTGTGTGAATTGTTTAAGATCGAAATCGTTCTGAAAAATTCTTTGTCTATATCTAAATTTTCCTTTAAAAGAATAAAATTCTTTTTCTTTATAATTCTTTTAAAACAACTTTACAAAGTTAATCAAAAATGCTTTCCGATTTTGCTTCCATTTTTTCAGAAGAAATCTTTAACCCATGGACATCTCCTATTTAACTTGGTATTGAATCGGCAGCAAAACAAAAAAACGGCCATAATCAATAACTACAAAAAAACTCATATTATATCTGTTCCCGTCGTACAAATTTATACGAACTTGGACGAATTCTTGCCTAATACCGTTCCTTTACTCAAAAAATTCGTAAAATAGAGAAAATATTTTATATATTAATATAAAATATAACTTTGAAATTCTCTCTTTTACGAAATTTCACCCAAATTGTAAATATGTATATGTATAATATGTATCATGTGGAAATATAGCTTGTTTTTGGAATCAATGGCTTGTAATTTCTCTATAAACAATATTTTTTGTGATCAAAAGTATCTGAAATGTAAAATTGGAATCTATTAAATTGGAACCTCTCAAACTCTACAGGCAGCAACATACATTAATTCATCGGCAAACACAGGTTGTCGCAATAAAACAGTTCATTTTTTGCACTGTCTGTGACGACTGGACTTCATTTATTTACATTCAAAAGCTTCCTTTTGGATTTTGTACTCTTTTCATGTCTTCTTTATTTCAGTAACTCTCACTAAAAGCATTATTGTAAAAATGAGTACTTCAGTACCAATATTCTGTAGCTATTTATTCACGAAAAAAGTGCGATCGAAAATAGTGTTATATTTGAAAATACAGCCTATTTTAAGGAAGAAAGGCCATAAAATACTCCTTTCTATCTTTGGAAGCGGTATTTATAGTATCCAAATGGTCGTAAATGGGAGTCAATGAGCAAACAATGAGTCAGGTAGTCAGAAAAGGACGACAAATTTCTACCAACTAAGAAAGTCCTAGCAATAACTATTAAGCAAACGAAAGAGAAACTTAAAAAAAGAAATTCGAGATTTTAATTTTGATTAGAAAAATGTAGTATTTACTGATAAATTCAGTTAAGTCATTAATAATCACTATAAGACAGCTAGAACGA
This sequence comes from Blera fallax, assembly GCA_946965025.1. Taxonomy (NCBI): domain Eukaryota; kingdom Metazoa; phylum Arthropoda; class Insecta; order Diptera; family Syrphidae; genus Blera; species Blera fallax. Next base: position 66,526,916 of record OX337244.1, read on the forward strand.
AAAATGTTCGTCCAGCAGAGGTCCACGTTTACAGCTGTTTCTCTGCAAATGGATTTGGAAAAGAGAAAACGTTGTAAAATCATGACTGAATTCTACTTGAGGAAATTCCAAACGTCGCGACTTGTACAGGCTTAAAGGGAAAGAGATAAATTATCCACGAAAAATAGTCGGGCCATTAAGATCCTGCCGAATGGTCTAAGCAAAGATGACTGAAAAATTAAGTGCAATCCTTCAAAAGATGTCCGGCCATTATAGATAATATTGGTGACTGGACTTCATATTAAATGTAATTGCAAAGCTTACGTTGATGGTAATTTCCTTTAATTGGGGCGTTTTAAATGTGTTTTTTACGCGAAAAAAAAATCTCTTAAGTGTACAAATTAACTTGATTTTCAAGGTCGAATATTTCCAGGATTTTTGTACGAGAGAACTTGGTGTTCATATTACAGGTTTAACTTCCGCTGTTAGCTTTTTTAACTAAGTGTGTAAAATATATTTACATAAAATACATCTACTTAAAGTAACAAAAGTCTAGATTTTTGCAAAAAGAATTAATACTGTCGATACAATATACATTTTATTTTTTAATTAAATTAAATTGAATTCACATTACATGTCAATACAGTGAAGAAACATCTTATCATAGTTCGTATCACAACACACAGTATTCGATTGAACGAAGGAAATAAAAAACCTGCAAATCAAAATATTTATAAAATATATTATTATTACATAGGTCTCCATTAATGAATAGGAATGTGTTATGGAGTTGTTGCTTAATTAAATATTACAAATAAAATAAAAAAAAGGGAAACTTAATTAATCCTAAGAACGGCAGTACAAATAAAAACGACAATTAATTTTTTGTTTGACAAAAGTAGAGCTTCAGCAATCTTGAGCTACGTCTTTTTCTAACAATTTTAATTTTGCTAGAGTAAATAGATAGATGTGTAAAAAAAATACAATCCGAAATACAGAAATAAAACAATCTACTTATTTTGATACTGTTTCCGCGTAAGAATCATGCTCTGCTTCAGTCGAGATCTCGTCACTGGTGGAGTGCGTCGGCTCGGTCGTCGGCTTCCTGTACTAGCAGCCCGCTTTTTTCCACTCTTAGTAGTTTTACTGCAGTCTTTTGATAGTTTTGCATTTTTTACGGCAATAGTATCTTCATTCCTTAAGATTTGTTGCCTTTTTCTTGTTACTCGCATTTTAACATCCGGAAAGGGCTGACTGTTTTGCTGTTCAACAACCGATGATGTTAATGTTTTTGTAAAGCGTCGGGTTCGATGCTTAACTGAGGTCGGTGGAATTAATTCTTCTTTCACCTTGACATCCGATGATATTTTCGCAATATGCTTCTCGACGACACGGAGTTGGGAATCTTTCCCCAAGCTAAGATTTTCTTCATTTTTCTTACAACAAGGATAAGTTGATTTGCTTTTTGCTTTGTGTTGCTGGTTTATTTCTGAGTACGTGGATATTTTGTCAATAAGCGCAACGTATCTGAATGCCGACACTCTGGGAGGAGTTAAAACTATAGTTGCTGACGTATTTGAACTGGAATTGTACAAAAAATAGCAATGTATAATATGCCAATGGATCAACAAATAACAAGATTTCTAGTTTTGCTGACCCGAGACAAGATACTTCTTTGAAAAAAAATCTGTGACTAGTGCGAAGAAAATGACATGCTCCTAAATATCAAAACAAGTGAATAGAAAATGCGATCGGGAATGAAATCCTTCCCAGGCCACAACTTCGACTTCGAAACAAAAAATTCAAACATTTACATTATAACCAGTACTTGTGATCGATTTTGTGATTAGATTTAACTTAACTAAACTCATGTACGTTACGAACTTTATACAAAAAGTACGAACTTTTTTGTGAAATCACCATCACAGATTGAAATGAATGGGAGAATGGTGCTCCGCAATAGATTAAAATGCTTCGGTAGTGGGCTCATCTCTCTGACCAATGTTACCAAACAAACAGTACTAACAAGCAAGCTTTTTACATAGTCGCAGTGAGCGACAGGTGTTCATTGAAAGTTCGCCCGTACAACGTTACAATAATAATCTTGATGCACTGTTTGGTGTTTTGTGTACTTGTCGCTACTAAAAACCAAACATTTCCTGACATTTTATGTCACGAGGCATTTAAATCGATACTTATGTTGAGCTAATTGGTGTAAATCTAGTGAAGATGGCTAATTGTAAGCTTTTGATGCATAACTAACGATTTTATATATCTTTGTTAAATGGAAAAAGGTTAAGAGGACCGTCAAAGATTACCTATAGGAGGAAGAATGTGCATATATAAACACATTTGGAATTTTTAGTATTTGCGGACAATTCATCATTTATACCATGTATTTCACCAAACAAATAACTCTGACCAAGCACGGTGACTCTCTAATTTAGTTTATCACCAAGAAGAGCCAATATGATATGGAGACTATTTGTATGATGAGTTATAATACTGGAAAAAGCTGTATGGTCAAATGCTTATGAATGCATAATATATGGTATGTTTTGAAAATGAAAATACTAACCTTGGCTTAGGTTTATCGCTCTCATCACAGTCCTGTTCTTCCTTTAAAGCTAACTTTGCTTTCGGAATTTTTATAATAACAGCTTTCGACCTAGAGTAAAATTAATACAGACATGTTATCATGTATTTAATTTCGTATAAAGTACCGTTTAGTGGGCGTCGTTGGCACCGTTCTGATTGGTTTAAAATGGCACATTTCTGTTCTTAGACTGTCTACACTGAGTGATTCGGTACGCTCTGGAAATCGATGGGTGCTTGTAGGCGGGACGGTGTACAAACTTAAAACTGAAGAAAAATGCGATGGAATCTTAGATATGAGTGCCTTCTGTACAGTATGCTTTAGCAAATCAGTTCCGCGATTGATGCGAACCGAGAGTGTTTTCAATGAATTTTGTTCATTACTAGAAGGGACTGCAGTTACCGCTGTCATCGTCTTCGAAATTACGGCACTAGTTGAGGGCGCAATAGTAGCGGAACTTGATGGTGTATATTTAATAGATGAACCGACCGCAGCATTGTTCCTAGCCGGTTTGTTGTGACAAGGCTTTTTTGATATCAGTGAGTATGGCGTTTGACCAGGATTTGCAACTAACATATTAGCTTGAGTGTTTCTTTCATTCCCACGACCGTGCACCGCAGATACTAAAAATAAATTTATTTTACTTTCTATGGTTTGTTGTGTCGATATTTAATATACTTTGCAACATTCTCAAAACCTATGTTAACTTACATTCTGAGACTACAACATTTTACTACTCACAAACTTTTACTACATCCAGCACTAAACATAATGCAAAAAAAAAAAACAAACAAAAAAGCTGCCAAAATCACCTGTCAATTTTTCAATAAGTTTTTGCTTGGAAATTCATAAATCACTAGACGCACTAGGTTCTTAAACAGTTAGAGTTTTAGGTCGATTTAACTGTAATACTTTTTTTTAACATAATAATGCGGCGCACACGAAGTTCAATATTATTGTTTAGCAGCTTCCAAGAATACACTCCATTTAATTTTGCGAAATCTTTGCAAGTTCTTGATTTGAAGCAAGGACAAACTTCCGAAAGTTAAAAAGAGGGGAAATGGAAAATGGTTTGTTTGCCGATATTCCACAGTCCACATTATGAACGCAATCCACTACTGTTTAATTGTTGGGACAAGAAAGACATCAGGGCTAGCATTGAGGATATATGTCATTTAACATGAACTGCCTGTCGTCATAATTTACCAGGGTTGCTATATTATGAAAGTTATACAGCAATATATTATGCGCAATCGGTTGCTATTTCATATTTTTCTACAATCGCTTTTTTATTGTCACCAAAAACTATGATACAAATTTAATAATTAACAAAAGTGACCAATCACATCGTAGGCTATAGGTTAAAGCCCTTTTACTGAAATCGTTGGTATTGTGAGGAATACTAAGAACAGAATAAGATAAAGAACTTACGAATAAGACATGAAAATAATAAAAAAAACATTAGATTTTATTTACATATGTGCACATTTCTCTTTCTAGTTCTTTCAGAACTTATCTGCCTTCAAATTAATTAGCGTCAAAATTTAGAACTTTACTTTACTTATTCTAATCAGCGGTCTAATTCCATACAATATCTCTAAGATTGTATGAACTAAATGAACGATTGGGCATGAAGTGGTATTTAAATAAATTTCAGATATAAAATCCTTCTTAATCTGATATAGTTTTGTTTTTGGATAAAATGGTCGGCGTAAACCATATTTCGTAGATATGATACCTTTTTGGCGCTAGGTCACAAATATTTATTTTTGACAGCTGTTAATTGTATATCTTGTACGTGTGGACATAATGGTGATATAGTGGAAGCCTAAATAAAATGTGATTCTCTTTTATAAGTTTTAGTAAAGTTTTGTGATCTGAAACACTTAATCACGATACCTACGATTCAAACTACATACTTAATTATATAAAAGGAACAAGAAAGAAAAAAATGGGAAATATGCAAAATATGAATTTTTCTTTGTATTCTATTGCATGTAATAGTTTTCAAATTTATCATGTTAGAGCTTTTGAAGAGTGCACAAACAATACAAAAAAAAAGCAGTACCTGTATTCAAAACGTCTGTGGTCTACACATTTTTGGTAACGAAGTTCTGTTCAATCCTTTAAGACTTTAATCAAGTGGTTACACCAATTATTTCTACTTTGGACATTATTCGCTTTAGCTGCAACCAAAATCCTTGAGGTATTTACATTATTATGTTTGTTTTCAAAGTTACTTATCATACATAAAAACACTGTACACGCTTGATCTATTACCCGGTATATACATATGCAGGATAGAAAGCTCGAGTCGAAAATAAGTTGAGATTTCGACCTGGGTACTTGGATGCCATTCATTCATTTTTTAGCTATGTAAGTGTTTATGACCTGCACTCCATCTGCTCACCAACCGGACACAAATAAAACAAATTGATTATTCCTCTTAAAAAAAGAAAAAAAAACCCACACTAAGAGCATTTGTCAGTTCGACTCCTCGACCCAGGAACTTACCTATATTTTCAATTCAACTCAGGAAAACTGGTGGAGTCGACTCCAGTCGACTCGGTTTCCACTTGACCGTATGTATGCATTTCGACCGGGGTTCAACCTAGGTTCAACTCTGCATATACATATATGTAGCATAAATATTATGAGACTACTCTACAGGAGATGTGCTAGCTTGTGATGGATGTTACCATAGCTGACTATTAAATGTGCGCCCTGGGAGACAAACTGTTTATGGAGAATAGAAAACGCCATAAAACATGCCGTTAATTACAAGTATGTATATAAAGCCATAAAAGGCTTTGGGACAGTTCAAGTGTAAAATATACTGTTTAATGTTTAATGCAATCTTCACTATCATACCTATGTATGTATTTACTTTCCCGAATACTTTCTTTCCCGAAATGTGAAATTAAAAATAAAGTTTGTCACTAGCCGCGACACCCCTCGATAACCTACATATATGCAGTTATTCAAAATATGTATGTATATGCATTCGTTCGATAAGTGTTCATAAATACATCAATAAAATGCATTATTTTAGGATATTGGGACACGTTCTACATTTCGTGGAACACTTAATAATTGAACACGTTTTACGAGTGTAGTATAGTAAAGTGTGAATATGCGCACTGTATCGTTTACTATGCAAGCATGTTTACCTGTATGGTACAATCTATTTGTATTCCTTGAAGATGGATGCATTCATTAAATGCTTTCATTGGGGTATTTGATTGATTTCCGTAGCTAATATTCATGTATTTTTTAAGAAGATTTATAGAATACATACTGGGAACACTTACTGAATATTATTTTTTCAGGCATGAGTAAGAAAAGTAAGGAATAAATAGAGTCCTTTATATCACGAACTTATATATTTACATACATACATATGTGCGTGTTGAATTGGTAGGTAGTATGTAATGACGTGTAAGTGCTCTAATTTTTTTTTAAAAAGAACTGGACTATTCAATTTGATTTCAATTCAAATTGAGAAAAGGTGAGATACAAGTGCATACACACATATGTACATATATCACTGAATTTTTTTTTTTATTAAAGGTGTACTGAATGTTATATTTTTATACTTGCAAGGAAGAAAATAATGGTTAACTAATTTACGTATTGGTAAATAATAATAAATAAAAAAATAATTAGTTTTGGTAATTGAAATGAAATGCAATTTAAGTTAAGTAAGTTTAAATGTTAATTTAACGACAAAAATATATTTTAAAGAGCAAAAATTACAATTACAATTTGATGAAACAAAACGCATAGGGCCAAGAACCCAGCTTCTCGAAACATTCGTGTTGTGCGTGTTATAAGGTGTTTTTTTTTTAAATAACTTTTAAATGAAACACGATTTTATTATTTATAATTTATTTATAGCCTTTAACATTATGTATGAAATATGATGTCGGCCATCATATTATTTTTCATAAAAACCGTATTCGAAAGGCGGGACTGAGAAGTTTTTCATCATAGTAAAAAACTCTGCGACGTTACTTGGTGTTTCGGGGATTCAAACTCTGAACCTGCTGGTCAGTAGTTCAACACATTAACCATTCTTCGAAGGCGACAACAAGAATGCTGGAATTTAAAAACCAAATAAATCAAGAACTGTAAGATACACAACAATTATGTAGTTTCATTCATATGAAAGATATTAAGGAAGCCGTTTTATACGAATACTGACTAAGACTGAATTAGATGTACATATGCATCACAAAATATAATTTGTGTAAAGATAAATATCATTGCAAAAATAAAAGGACATTGAATAATGCTATTACGCACTTATGGGGTGACAAAATCGCATCATCCCCTCTGCGTGTTCCCCGCTGGATAGCTATCATAATATATGATATTATACTAAACATGATTGTCTGCTAATTCTGAGGATATGCGCTTAGCTTAACTTGAGCGCTTGCATATGTCCTGTATTGGACGACTCATTTTTTGGTTACTTGATTGATTTGAAAAGAGCCTCAGAAGTTTTTTGACGGCCGCAAACAAATTTTCAGTACTTTGATTTTTAGCACAGAGTCAGGGTATTTGGAAAATAGATGGTGGCAGATGATCCTTTAGACGTCCAACGGCAGTGATCTGAGCCCGAATTGGGATATTGGGAACGGTACATTTCATCCTTTTGTCGTATTGATAGCAAACAAAGATAAAATCGTTCAGCTAGTGGGCTGTGACATCAGCATAATTTTCCAACCACATAAAAAGAGTTATAAAGCAACTAGAAGTCTTGTTGACCATCCTCGCAGACGAAATAGGAAAATAATTTTTAAGTCTGCAGTTTGAAAATGAAGAAGAATGAAATGAAGAAATGCGAAGGAGAATGAAAACTTGCGATATACATATACAGACAACCGAGGAAGTTATTATTAGAATGCGGATTCGTTAATAAACTAGTTATACTTGGGCAACAAGTCTTGAATTTTCGGCATGTGAAAGAGCGACTTATGTATATCCATTCGGTAAATCCTCTAACATTAGTTGATTGATCCGCTCACGAGGAGATTACTGAAGCAGCTTTAAGACGACTTCTACAAGCTATTAGATAAAACTTATGAACAATGTGTTAGCTATGAGGAAAGCAGTGTAAAGAGAACATCTTTAATAGCGCGATTGAAAAACACAACTTGCATGCATAATTTGTGGAGTTTGGGGCGGATCAAGCGGTATTATAGCTAGCAGGCGGTTTTTACATCTCAAAATCCACATAAAGACATGACTCTTTTTTGATTGAAAACCCGCCAATCAAATCAATTATATCGCGATTGACACAAGCATCGCTATGGAAGGTTACAAGTTGCAGTCAATGTATATATGTATGCAGATATTCAGAACAAATCCGAATCAATAAAACATTTTGAGAAAGTTTTATGTTAAAAAGTCCTCAGAGAACGAAGAATATTGGCAGGTACTTACATGTAGCGAAACAAGAGGCATTCAAATCGGAGAATAAAAAGGAGCCTGAGGAGCGATTAATAGAGGAGCTGGACAGATGGTTTGTTGTTCGAAAGTTTTACAAAAAGGTGAAGCAGACGTGCTAATGCTTTAAATCTAGAATAGAAGCAATAGAAAAAAATGGGACAGTAAAAGTATGCCTGGTGAATAGAGTTAGCATCGTTTGCGCTATTCTGAAGGAAAAAGGTGTTAATTGTAAAATAAGCATAGCTTACAAGATTATGTTAGGCATATTATGTGAGATCCTAGGAACGCTGGTAAGCAACCTGATCGGTCGATAGCTGTGGTCTCACATACTTTGTTAAAATTTACAAATATAGAGAGGCAATCTAAGTGTTTGGGATTTAGTTTCCCCATTTTTGATAAAAAAAAAATGTTCGGATAAACAGCAGCTGCACAAATATCTTAAGTTATTTGAATAGATGTTAGTACTTGAAAATACTTATAACATTCCTATTTGTTCTAAAGCTCCCGTGAGGTTTGACCCTTACCTTGGACACGAAATTAGCACATACATGGATTTGACTCGGTTACGGAAAAAATACAACTGATTTAAGCAACTTACCCCTATTTCTACTTTGTCTAGTTTAGTACTTCGTAGGAAATCCTTTATTTTTAGCACTGCAGTACATCTTCTCGGTAAACTTTCTACCAAAGCCTCGCAACGTTTCTTTGGGATGGCATACCAGGCGCTTTGGATTTTTTGCCATAGTTCTGATAAATTTTTAGGTTTTTTTTGTTCGATATGGTGCTCAACGTCATTCCAGAGGTTTTCAATCGGGTTAAGATCAGGTGATTGGGCAGGCCACTTCAGCACGTTAATGTTATTCTCTTCTAAGCAACTCTTCACTAGTCTGGAAGTGTGCTTAGGGTCATTATCATACATGAAGCGCCACAATATCGGCAGATTGTCATCTGCATATGATATCATGTGATCTGTTATTATGCTTTTGTAAATATGTTGATCAATTTTGTTATCTATTTTGAGTATTGGACCAACACCATGCCACGAAATAGCACCCCAGACCATCACGCTTCCACCCCCATGCTTAACCGTTTTTAGGGTGTACTTTGGATGATGCTGCATGTTTAGAGGACGCCATACATGTTTTTCCCATCTGATCCGAACCTGCAAAACTTTTATTCGTCGCTCCAAAGAACATTTTTCCAATAATTTAGTGGCTTCCCGAGGTGGCGTTTGGCGAATTCTCAATTTTTTTTTTTGATACTAGCGGCTTTCGTTGTGCTATGCAACCACGTAAATTTTTTTCACTAAGCCGGCACCTTATGGTCCTTGACTACACAGTGATACCATATGCAGATGAAAGTTCATTTTTAATTGCGCTGGAGCTTTTAAAAGGATCTTCAGCTGACATCCGAAGAATTATTTGGTCTACCTTTGGGGTCGTTTTCCGTGCTCGGGGAACTTGTTTAATATTTTCTGTGACTCCATATGTTTCAACATGACGTATTGCGTTGTACACTATCTTCCTCGAACATTCCAATAGTTGAGAAATTTCTGCAACTGTCCGACCCTTGGCTTTCATTTGCAAAATTAAAGCTCTTTTTCCGCTGACCCCCATCGCCCTTTTGCCATTCCTAATTTTACTTTTTTGATAAACTTAGAAACTAATCATTAGGAAATGTATAAATACCTGATAAATTTTGAAAAAAACTCAATATATAAAAGCGAGTGGGAATTGTGCTAAATTCGTGGCCAGGTTAAAACTCACTTCAATGACGGAAATTACGTTTTTTACAAAACTTAAGTACAGTATGTGGCCAATGAATTATGACCGATCGAGTTTTTAACGAATTTTGCTACTTTTTTTGAAGTGTGTGTTCTGTGAAATGCATTTTTTTGTATTTGTTTTTAAGAATACAGTTAGTTACGGGTTTTCTCTATACTCTCTTTAATTTCAATAGCAGGCACCGAAGGACTTACCTACGTGCGTACGATAAATGTGCATCAACCCATAAATAGGTTTGAACGTGCTTTTCTTATCATTCTCTTTAGCTCGCAGTTGGCAATAGTGCGATTTTAAAAATTTATTTTAATAAGTGGAAAAGTAATTTATAACTTAAACTAAGTAAGTTGCAGTTAGTAGCATTAAATATTTGTTTGAAAATTAATGTATATAACTCATAGAAAGGCGGAAACCTTATTTTAATTGATTTTTGTCAATATGGGTAAAAAAGCCGACATTTCTGTCAAAAAAAAAATCACAAGTTGCTGCTTTGTTGATTGAGAAGAAGTCCAGCTATGCTAAAATAGTCCAGCTATGCTAAAATATGTGCAAAAAGATTTTAAATAATCCTATTAACTTGTTTTTATTTGCAGTCAAAGCGAAAAATCCCATATATTTCTCATCGGTCATAATTCAATGGCCACATACTGTAGAATGGCATTGCTAAAATAACGGCATTTGTTCTTTGTTGATGACATCAACCACTGAACCCAAATTTACAGTGGTGTAAAGAAAAAAAAACAAAAATTTTAAAATACAAAAACTGGCGTGATATGTGCTAAATTCGTGGCCACAATGTAAGTGTGCATGTACATCAAAATAAAGGCATAGAATTAGACTTGTTCACTGTGGCTACATCAATACATTATGGAAAACAAAGTTTTGGATAATAATAATGAAAACTCATTTTTTCCAAAAATCTTTACATTTTTTCTTTCTTCGAAATTAACGGTGGCGTCTGCAGTCGAATTAGTGGATACTTTACATAAGTTACCATGACTGTTTCAAGCCACAGAGAAGCGATAGCAGTCGCCAACAGCAGCGCTCAAATCCATAAAGAGGATTACTGAAATCGGGAGCATAGAAGTTTTAACATTAGAACTGTCTAATGTTCTGTTGATGTCGTGCTTTCATTGCTAATAACATGGTAATGAAGATTTATCCCGAAGCGAGCGTTACAATGACTTAAATTCAAGCTTACAATCAAAGCAAAAATAAATGTAGTTCCATAGTTTTTGTAAACTTGCCAAATTTCGACGAAAAATAACAAGAAACATGGGTCGATGGTCTTAAAATTCAAATAGAAGCAACAGCTAACATTTGTTTTTTCCCAAATGCCGTAAGATCCGTGAAAAGACAAACAAGTGAATATTTTTATTTGCGAAATAATGGATTTCCTTCAAGACAGGAAGACTACTTTACATTTTTTATTCGACTTTTAGAAACCACTTTAGAAAGTGGAATATATACCCGCGAGAGAATTTACAAGCAGCAAAAAAAAAGGAAGAAGACATTATGATGAATGGCTTTGTGAGCAATTAAAAGGTGAGTCGCAGAGTCATCTTTAATTCTTAAAAGAATTTGCGAGCTTGGAGTGACTGCAGCTATCTGATATCAAGTTATCAAGAAGTGAAATCAAATACAGTTCGTCCCAAAAATTCATTTTCTCAAAATCTGTAGATTTGAACAGAGGACAGATGTAGGCACAATTATTTGTAAGAACTGTAGTTTATTTATTGGAGTCGATTAAGCATAACAGCACCTAAAAGTATACCCATTTGATTTTGCTCCCAATAGATGGCGTTGAAGTTTAGTCATAATAGTCCTCTTTTGCACTTCATATCATTTTAAGTTGTTTAAGATTGAAAAAAATCCTACCTTCCTGTAACAATTTCATTACTCCTGTGTAACCTTTCGCAGTTACATTCTGCGGTTTTCCAATTAACACATATTGTTTCAACATTTTATAGCAATTTCTAAGAATTTCGGAATATAATAAATAAATAGAAACTAATGTACAATTTGAGGTCAAATCGGCGGATCAATAGGTATGCAGTAAAGTGGAAGGGTTATGATTCCTATAATCCTGATCGTAACCTCACCGAACAAAGGAGAGAAGAAGAAGAAATTAATGTACAACAGTCTTTTACATTCCAGATGCATAACTTAAAAATTCCCCCTTATTAATGTTAAAAGAATTGACTTTTAATGTTAACAAAATGACTTATGACTTAATTTTCGTGTTTAGGAAGCTATTTTATACGAGACAAAATATATTTTATTTTACTTTGGACTTTTGCGTATTTGAAAGCGGTGTCCAATCAGTAAATCCCACTCCAGAAGCAATGTCAATACCAATCTGTTGGCGCATGGTTATAATATTTGCTAAGTTAGCAGAAAGTAAACTAGGAGACGGCCGAAAATAACTACAATACGAACTATTAACCTAGAAGTATGTAATTTGTTCCAAATAATTTCTGAAAACTACGATTCATTGTTATGTCAATCAATACTACAAATTTTTATCACCAGCATTTCAAACCATGTATTTTGCTATTTTGCCCTATAGATGGCGATCTGTTGACTCATAATTTTATCTGCCACATGTGCTATTTTCTACAACAGATGGCGCATAGTGTACTCCTAATTCTTTAGCAAGAAACTAATCCATAAAAAATCAATATAAAACATATTGAGCCTCATAATTAATCAGTGAATTTATCTTCGAAGAAGGAAGTATGTAGTAAAAAGAATTAAATTGAATTTTTCTCTGTTTGTCTTTTTTTAGGAGTCCAAATATCAGCTTTGTCTTTTTATTATCTGTGCTCTAACGTGATCATTCCTCGAAGTTTAATAAAATTGTTTAACAATTAGAAGATAACAATTCCAAAAGCCTTGTAGAAAATAGTCTAACCAAAGTAGCAACGCACATATGCAAGTAGTACGATTGCATCTCTTTAAAAGAAGAGATAAGAAGAAGATAAGAAGATGTGGTAGAATTCTGTAAGCTTGTGTAACAATAATTACGTATTTATTAATTTATTGGTATATTTTCTAAAAATTTGAGAAAATGTTCATCCTCATGTAAGCAAAAATATCAATGTCGAAACTATGAAGGCAATAACTATGATTTGTATCTGAGACTTTATCACAAATGTTCCAAAGAACTCGATGGTTGCATTGGAGGTCTATTGCGTACACATGTATACTTCCAAACATGAGGAATTTGATGATAAGGTAGTTCGGATATAATTTTCCTAAAATAATTTCCCTAAGTAGAAGTAATATGAAAACCCCATACCATTTCAACTGCAAAATTATAGTAACTTGTATAAACATCTGCAGTCAAATGGGGGTAATAGCACCTAAGAGCGTGTAGATATACGGTGAATCTCTTCTTATCAATATTTAAGGCCACATTATTTTACGCTATAGATGGCGACACATACGCATATGTACAAAATTTTGTGTAACCACCATTTCAAAATGTTGTACATTATTTCCTCCAATAGATGGTCCTGTACCTCAGCCATAATTTTGAACTGTACTAAATATTTACAAAGATTATACATAAGCTACATACAGAGGAATTATGCAGATATACATATATACTTGCAGCAAATAGAACGAAATATATTATTCTCTCTCCGAAATTATTTAACTAGAATAATTAATTAAAACAATTAACCACAATATGGATTAATATTCACCTAAGATTTATCTGTTATATTCGATTACGGATAATAGCACCTAAGAGTATACCTATGTATATTCAACGGAATCTTTACTCAGTATAGTATAGATAGCCATTGTATGTGTATGAAACCTCATATATAATGGTATAACTGCACTATTATACAAATACATACCATTTAGAGCATTTGCATGCAATTTTTCATAAAAGTACCGATGCAAAAAATCATAGACTTGTCAAGCAAATTGTCTCCATCGTTGGCATTAGCCTGTTGATAAACTAGTTTTTAGCAGCGACCAAAATTACACTGCCTTTATGTACAGAGTTGGCCAAAACTAAAGCATGATATTGTTCTGCTTTGGAAAAACTATGTAGAATTTTTAAAATGTAAGATATTTTTTTATTTTAATATTTTCTTAAACAAAATATGTATTTTAGTTTCTAATTCACAATCAAAAATAATATTGTTACTCTTAACATATTAGAAAAAACACAATTAATATCGAATACTCATAAAACTAGCTGGGCAAAACTAAAGCACATGCACCCTATATCAATAAAAACCACATTTTGCTTCCAATATGACACAATTTAACTACATATTTGTTTTCTTCAAACAAAACGGAACCCCAAAACGACAAATTGGAACGAATACAATAAATATCTTAATAGAGCTCTTGGCAACATGAGCATTAGTTCGCTTAACTCCATTCCGACCTAATAACGGAAAAAGTAACTAAAGCCATGAATAAGTTTCTTTCTAAGTCGTACCCCATTAGCAGATGTACAAAAAGTAAAAACCGCTTTGGTGGACGTCTGAACTGAATATACAGAGAAAAAATAGCCGAAGACTCTTCAATAGGGCAAAACAATCAAGAGACCCTCGTGACTGGAATAGCTATAAAAAGAGCTTTCATGACTACAAGAGGCAAATAAGAAAAGATCAAAGAAGTTCCTGGCAACTCTTCTGTTCAAATATTGAAAGCACGAGTGAAGCTGGTAGGGTGAAGAAAATCTTGTCTAAGTCTCCTGTGATACCCAGCTACATCATCCGGACATCCAGATGGAACTGTGACGACCTCTGGTAGAGACTCTTTTGACATGCTCCTAGATGCTCACTTCTCCGGAAATACAAGAGCGGACGACTTCAATCGCGAAATATTCAGATCAGAAGCGCCAAAAATATCAAAGGAAGTTGTAAATGACCGAAAGCTCTCATTGGCGGTGAAAAATTTCCTTCCATACAAATCGGCAAACCCAGATGGAATTATCCCAGCGGAGATGCTTATGGCATTCTTCGACCCTGGTTTATTATACTATTCCGATCATGCCAAGATAATGGATATATACCAAAGCTTTGGAGAGAGGTAAAAGTAGTTTTATACAGAAGACCGGAAAAGCCTCTCATACCTCCCCAAAGGATTTCAGACCATTAGCCTGTCCTCGTTTCTACTAAAAACTCTAGAGAGGATAGTGGATATATACATACGTGACAAAATTAATGTAAAAATGCTTTCGTCAGCGTATCATGCTTACAGTAAGGGTAGGTCCATAGAGACCGCCCTGCATTCTCTCATTGGCACTGTTGAAAAATCGCTGGCCAACAAAGAATTCTCAATGGTGGCCTTCCACGATATAGAAGGGGCTTTTAATAATATCAAACCAGCGGCCATAATGGAAACACTCATTAAGCTAAATATAAACGCTAGGCTAAGTTACTGATCCAACCAAATGCTGTTAAGCAAGGTGATCACTTCAGAACTCGGCTGCTGCAAAACAAGATCAGTTCAACGCGGTACACCACAAGGAGGAGTACTATCTCCATAGTTATGGCTTCTTAGCGTGAATAAAATACTCCTCACCTTAGAAAAGAAAGGATACAAAGTTATAGCTTATGCGGATGACATTGACATAACAATCAGAGGTAAACATCTCACAACATTACGAGATCTCATGGAATTAGCCCTGGCAAAATTAGTTAAGTGGATTGACAGATGCGGACTTAACGTCAACCTGGCTAAAACGGAGCTAGTGCTATTTACAAAAAGGCACAGAATTCCGGAGATCACAACACCTAAAATCCAAGGAGTACACCTTAGTTTCTCTGAACAAGCCAAATACCTAGGCCTTATTTTAGACAGGAAACTAAGTTGGAAAATGAACGTACAGGAACGTATTAGGAAGGCCGCTACGGCACTATACGCGTGTAAATTTGCCGGGCTCGCCGGCAAATAATGCACTGGTTGTACACAGCGGTAGTAAGACCAATACTGACGTACGGAATCTTAGTCTGGTGGACTGCACTGGAAAAGGTCAGCTATCTGACTGCCATAAGTACAATTCAGCGATCAGCTTCCATCTGCGTTACCGGTGCTCTTCGCACAATTCCTACGGAGGCGCTAGAAATGATGCTACACATATACCGCTAGATATTTATGAAAAGGAAGTAGCAATAAATTCGGCTTTGCGACTGAAAGAATCATCACAGTGGACCAGTAATGATACAGGGCATGCCAAAATCTTAAGCTTATTCAGGAACTTAATAGAAGTCACAGATTACTTAACACCGACCCTTGATTTCAATATTAAATACAACACAAGCATTCCCATTCGACAGAATTGGACAGAGAATGAAATCTTAAATTATTCCGCTTTGAAGATATACACCGATAGGTCTAAGACAGAAGATGGCGTTGGGGCAGGCATGTTCTGAGCACCCCTGGATATGCAAAAGTGTTTTAGGATACCAGATCACTGTAGTGCATTCCAAGCCGAGGTTAAGGCTATTCGTGAAGCGGCTGAATGGCTGTTGATGGGATCGGTATCGAGCACGGACATCGTCATCTACACCGACAGCCAACCAGCTTCAAAAGCACTCGAATCACCAATAATAAGATCTAAATGTGTAAAGCAATGTCGCGCATCCTTAAATAGGATATCGAACTATTGCAATGTCACTCTGTACTGGGTTCCTGGTCATTCTGACATTTCAGGTTACTGCAGAGCAGACGAATTAGCAAAACATGGCACAAAAAAATGGAGCTCTCAGCTGCAGAAAGGGGGTTGCATCTACCCATAGAAACGACAAGATAAAAAATCTCTATAGCAGCACTGAATCAGGCCAATGAGAGATGGCGCAATCTTGATACATGCAACCATGCGAGACAAACATGGCCACAATTAAACAAAAGGAAAACAACAAGCCTACTACAGATCAGCAAACTACTAGTTTACTGGTCATTGCGTTCTAGGCAGGTACGCCATGAGGCTTGGAATTCCGGCCAATGATTTTTGTCGCAGCTGTATGGACGAAAAAGAGGAGGAATCCCATTTTCACTTTCTCTGCGGCTGCCCAGCACTATCCTCAGCTGGTCGAAGTGAATCCTTGCGACTACGGAGGATAGCCACCTAACCTAACCTAACCTATCTCCAGTAGGATGATCTGGCGAAAAGTGGTTGATGATGGGTTTTCATCATATCAATAGAATATTATTATTATTATTATTATTTATTAAGAAATAAATTTAAAATCTACAAGTTATTACATGAAGGTCGAGCACTAGCTGCAACAGCTTACGGCTGTATGATTTTAGATTATAGATTAAATTATAATATTTGATTCAAGTAGGAGTTTGTTGATTTTTTGTATGTTTTCGAAGCTGGTTTCGTTTAAAAATTCATATATTGTTTAGTTGCTTACTGTAATAGGGGTGAGTTCATAAATGTAAAAAAAATGCAGTCCTGCAATTTTCGCGTTCATTATTGTAAAAAAGCTGCATTATCATTGCATGAGATTGGCAACAATTGTGTTCATAAAAGTAAAATGACAGTCAGCATGCTGTCAAATTGGCATGTGTTTTTCGATGTTGCAGAGTTGCAGGAAAAAAGCAGGAGAGAAAATGTAAAATTATTGCAAATTATTGCTAAAATATGTTCAAAATATTTTTTTCCTTAAAATATGAAATAAATAATTTGTCTTCCATAGGAGTAAAATGGAACAAAAAAATTTGGCTCGAAACCGATATTTGCTGGTCTTTCGCAGAATGTTTTTCATTTACATATGTACGTAATATTTTGGCAGTCGGTTGTATCTACATTTATGAACTCATTTTTGCCAATGCATGACTGCCGTATCAATGCAACTATGTTTTGTGTTCATAAATGTATATAAGGAATATTTGTTGCAGGGTTTGGGCAACATGTTTGCAATTATGAACTCACCCCCTGGGTTGAGGGATTGAGGGAGAAGATATTTGGACAAAGTTTTTGGCCAAGGGTGTGTAGGATGTCAATGACACAATAGCATTCAGTACAAGTCGGAGGCGGTTCTTTTCGTAGAAGATGTTGATGGATGTGATCGATCCTTATTGATGTTAGTGTAGTGATGTTTGTGGTTTTGCCAGTTGCGGAGACGGTTCCTTTTGGTGAGTGTGTTGACTAAGCGTTGGAGGTCGATTTTGTTGTAAGTGTTGAAAAAAAGTGATGGTCTTCGTATGCATTCCTTTGCTGTGGTATCGGCAAATTCATTGCCCCAGACGCCGACGTGACTTGGGACCCACATCAGTTTAATTGTTGGATATTGTTTGATAAGCAAGTCTCTTACTGGTTGTGTTATTTGATTACAATAATTCGGATTAGCAACCGCTTGTATCGTCGAGAGGCTATCTGAGCATATGACATATTTACCATGTAAGTGGGTTATGGTTTTCGTTGCTTCCAGTATAGCAAAAGCTTCGGCTGTGAAGTTGGATGCCCAGTCTGGTAATAGTCCTGGTTTTATGACTGTCCCATGCTCATATACAATTGAAAACGATGTTGTTTGCTGAGTTTTAGAACCATCCCTAAAGATGAATTGCCAACCTTGTGATTTCGTATTGCTAGCAACTCGATTAAATTCTGTTTGGAAGACAGTTGGTGGTGTTTGTGTTTTACTGTATTTGGTGAGTGTCATGACGAAGGAGGAGGATTGAATTTTCTATGGTGGGAATGTAGGATAACGATTTTTTTTCTTTTTGATATATGTAAAAATTTCTAGCTGTTCAGCCTTGTTTGGCGTAGTTGTTATTGCTGACGGTATCCTCTTGATTTTATTAGAGCGTATGATGTTAGTTTTGGGAGAAGTTTAAGACAATGCTCATAAACCATTTTTTCCAGAGTGGGAAGTCCGGCGTCAGCTAGTATGTTGAATATATGTAGGTGTGGTTGGAAAGGCACCTCTGCTTTTCGTTACTGCTTCGTGGTAGTACGGCTTTAGGAGATTGAGTGTACTTTTCGCGCAATTACCATAGATACCTAGGCCATATGTTATTTTGCTTAAAACTGTGTTATGTGTAATATTACATGAAGTATTTACATGTACATTTAGTTTCTTACTGGCTAAATAACTTATGATATTAGTAGTTGCAGCTAGGTTTCTTAAGTTGTTACAGTGTTGTTTCCATTTAAATTTACCGTTAAACGTTGGGCTTAAGATTTTTAGTTTACTGACATTTTCAATAAGTGCATTGTTGATGTTTATGCGAGGCCGAGGACAATGCTGTTTCTTGCAGATATGGAGAACTTTACATTTTTCAAGGGAGAGCTTCGCTCCTGAGATGGTTGACCAGGATATAATGTCTTCAATGACTTTACGTAAGATTATTTGCGCTTTATTGATGTCATTTACTTTACATATTATATGTACATCGTCCGCATATATGCAATGGTTTAAGGACTTGTGTTTAGAAATGATTTGGCTGAGCTCATCGAAAGCAATGATGAGGAGGACTACGAAGAGTGGTGACCCTTGAGGGATCCCGTTATGTAAGGGGAATGCAGGGGAGTAATGGTTATTAACTCGCACACAGATTTTTCTGTTCGACAGAAAAGATTTGATATAATTAAAATCTTGGGTCCAATTCGCCATTCGTTAAGCTTGTTAAGTATAAGGTGGATGCCTACTCTATCGAAAGCCTTTTCGAAGTCGACTGATAGAATTGTAGCATGGTCTCTGGCCGATAATGCGTTGGAGACATAAGCGTCAATGTGTATCAGACTGTCAATTGTACCTCTGTTTGGCTTGAAGGCAACTTGTTTGACGCTAACAAGTTTTTGGGAGTCAATAAACCAGAGGAGTCGTTTCGCAATAATTTATTCTAAGACCTTAGATATACAAGATATAACTGAGAAAGGCCGGAAACCCTCCACTGTATTTTTGTCTTTTTTTGGTTTGGGAATAGTTGCCGATTTCCAATATTTGGGAAAACTCCTGTGTGATGGATATTATTATATAACTCGATTAATCTGAACTTAAATTCATCTGGGAGGTTTTTATGATTGGGTAGGATATCCGGTCTCTACCTGGGGTTTTACCTTTTAATCTGTTATGGGGTCTTCAATGGGCTCTGCAGGCTTGACTACTTAGAATTGGCTATGCTGACTTGACTAGTAGACTACAGGAAGACTACTTATTTTACAATTATTGAACGTGTATTTATCTTCAGATTCTTTTGAAGTATGGGCGATGCCTGAAGGACAGGGTATTATACCGTCTGCGGTTTCCAAGCAATTAATACTCATAAGGGGGTCAGTAGTAAGGCAGCGAATGATGTGTCAAATTTTTGCTGTTCACTAGAACAGCATGACAGATCGACATGTGTAAATGTGTTGTGGGTGGAAACCGTTGTTTAATACGAAGATATTACATTTGAATATAAAATTCTCCCATATTACGCCGTTACGATTGCTTTATGTCACCAACGATTAAGACAGGTGTTGGAATTTGCATGATGATGTTTTCTAAATTAGATGTGGAGTAGGACTGATTGGGAGCTATGTGCCAAATTTTTGCTGTTCACTTGAACAGCATGACAGATTGACATGTGTAAATGTGTTGTGGGTGAAAAAATGAGTGGGGGAACCATTGTTTAATACGAAGATATTACATTTTAATATAAAATCCTCTGATATTACGCCGTTACGATTGCTTTATATCACCAACGATTAAGACAGGTGTTGGAATTTGCATGATGATGTTTTCTAAATTAGATGTGGAGTAGGACTGATTGGGAGCTATGTAGATGCAAACAACCGAGAGTTCAGGGCAAGCGTTTATTTGTACAGCCAAAGTCATAATGTTGGAGAGTACATTAAGTTTGTTGTGGGGAATGTTTTTTTATAAGGATTCCAATGCCTTGCTTGGATGTTGTGATTTGAGGATCGTTGTAAAAATATCTTCTGTAGCGTTTGGGCGTAATCGACTTTGCTCCGGTTCCGTAGTGGGTTTCTTGGACTGCGATTACATCTGGTAAATATTTCTTTATAAGTAAAGTTAGCTCATCATAGTTGTTAACATACCCTTTAATATTCCATTGAAGGATTTGAAACAGATGACTTGAAGTGTGTGATTTATTGTCAATATATGCTGAAGTATATTGAGGTAAACCACTGGTTAGTAAATCGGTTGATTGCGAATTATATTTTGTTTCGGGAATTGGAACACGTTGAACTAAATTGTTTGTGTTTGGTTGCTGATTGTTGTGGTTAAATTTTGGGTTATTGGTGGTGTTAGAGGTGGGGAAAATAATTTGTTCACTGGTAATCGGAGATGGGCTTTTTTTTCTTTTCTTTTCTTTAATATCGGGTGGATCATGGTCTAAAACTTTAAACATGTAACCCGAAGGCGCACGTGGCCCTGTGGCCACGACAGGTTATGTAGTTCTGTCACACTCACGTTTCAAGGCTCGAAGGGAGCAAACGAGAAGAAAAAGGATAAAGATTGATAAGGTGGGGAATATTTAAGGAAATGACAAGCGAGAGCACAAACTGTTAAGAGGTCTTTACGGTTTGAAGGTCAGCCGATTACTGATCAATAGAATAAATAAAACAATTATTTCTAAAAAAAAGTCGACTTGCACCACTGGAGTTTGCAAGAGAACATCTTAGCTGCACTGCAACGAAATGGAAAACGGTACTCTTCTCCGATGAGTCAAAGTTTAATTTAAAGGGATCTGACGGATTTCGGCCAGTTTAGTTAGGAGGCCAAAGGGAGAAGGACTAAACCCCCGCTTTAGTAAGTGCACAGTTAAGCACCGTGCAGGCAACATAATGGTCTGGGGATGCCTTTCCAGTCAAGGAGTCGGACCACTCCACAAGATTAATGGAATAATGGATCCCTTCATGTACCTAAAGATGGTAATGCTTCCTCAATTTGAGGAGATTAGGCCATTACGATGGATCTTTCAACATGAGAACGATCCTAAGCATACCGCAAAACTTGTGAAGGACTGGTTTGAAGAAAACGATATTACTGTTATGAAGGGGCCACCTGGT
The DNA here is from genome assembly GCA_946965025.1 of Blera fallax. Classification (NCBI taxonomy): domain Eukaryota; kingdom Metazoa; phylum Arthropoda; class Insecta; order Diptera; family Syrphidae; genus Blera; species Blera fallax. The sequence goes on from OX337244.1 coordinate 66,548,730, forward strand.
CTCAACTCTATAGAGAATTTATGAGAGATTGTAGATCAGTGAATTGATCGCAAAAAATGCCATAACATAGACTCCATTTTCGAACAGACTCGAATTGCCTGATCACCTTATTGACTACTTGCCTCGTCGTTGTGCTGCAGTTATTCAAAATTATAAAAAAAAAAAAAAAAACAAGGGTTAACTCTCCAAATATTAATAATAAAGAATATTTTTCAGTCTTTTTATTTATTAATTTGAATATGTGCTTTAGTTTTGTCCAGCTAGTTTCTTAAGTATTCGATATTAATTGCGTTTTTTTTTTTAATAAGTAAAGAGTAAAAATATTATTTTTGGTTGTGAATTAGAAACTAATATATTTTGTCTAAGAAAAGATTAAAATAAAAAATCTTTGAATGATGATCTTTGAAAATTTTTTTTTTATTTTTAAGGTTGGGAGCGATTGAGGAAAATAAAATAATCTTAAATTTCAAATCTAATTTTTTTTTCATTGACTAGTAATTATAACAAAAGTAGGAATAGGTTAAAAAAAGTAACTATATTCAACATAACAAAGTAAAGAATTATTTTAAAAAACTAAATTTAATCGCCTGGCCTTCTTTGCTGCAAATACATCAGGGGATCAAACCCCTGTGATCCCCCCCCTAGTTACAGCCTTGTAGATACATATGTATGTACATAGGCTTTCGGCTCGATAATGTTAAATTAACTTATGTTAAACTAATTTGTAATCTAATCTCAAGGTTAGAAATCAAGCTGTGGACAGTTTTAAGGTTTTTGCACTAATATCTTTTAGCATTTTGTAAATGTTTAGTTATATTTAGATAAAATTAAGTTTAGATGGACTAGAAGATGGTCAATTATTAGATCCAGCTCACTATATGTGTTCAACAAGAGTTTTGGGCGAGGACTCACATAATTTTTATTTTCTTTGGTGTCATCATTGCTGGAGAGTTGTAGTTCTGGTTGAAAATTGCATGGATGAACGAAGGTTGTCTGTGCATATCACCCAATGACCTTTTGTGTTTTGCATTTTTTAGAGCTTGGTAGATTGCAAGTACCTCTGCAGAGAAGACTGAAGCATGCTCGGGCAGGATGCCTAGCCTCACCAATACTCCATTATTTGCTATTACAGCGATTTTGTGTTTTAGAGCTGTCAGAGAATATCAATTTCTAGTTCTTGATCTTTAATCTGATTTTGTTTCCTTTCGAAGATTGATCGATAAACACGTGTTGGTTTATGATCTTTCGAATAGTTCCACAATGTAACACAACCAAGGTGGGTATGATGCTGTTTGAATGCGGTTAGTTTTGTTTTTGTTAACCAGGTAAAATTTTTTGATACAGCTCCATATAGGTACATGAGACATCTGAAGGAATTTTTTTCTGATGAGTGGATCTCGATGGGGAGACAAAATTTGTAGCAAATTTCAGTATGATTTCTTTCCTCTTATCTTTCATTCAGTGATGGCTAGCCGGACTCAGTCAATATATTTTTGATCGGTGTAGTTGGAAACGCGTTAGTTGATCTTCTTGCAGCTTGGTGGTATGTTTGTTTTTTAATGTTATACCTTGATTTTGGACAGTTTCCGTATATACTAAGATCGTAAAGAAATTTTTATTTTCCCTTTTTTCATAGATATGTACTAGATAGAATACAATAGTTTAAGAATCAGCCGAACGTAAACAGATTATTTACCTTGCCGTTTTTCCGAACCCGCAAATCCGACTCCGGATATTCTGTTGGACTGAGTGATCGTTCCGAAATGCGACAAATTTACATATTTGGGCTCGGTCGTAAATTATCAGGGAAATTGTGATGACGATGTTACACACCGAATTAGTGTGGGGTGGTTAAAATGGCGCGAAAATTTCGCAGTCTTTTGTGACCGCAAAATGCCACTTAAACTTAAAGGTTTGCGTTATACGACAGTCGTGCGTCCGGCTTTAACACACGCATCGCAGTGTTGGACGATGTATGAACATTATAAAGGAAAAATGACAGCGACGGAGATAAAAATGCTACGGATGTCAGCGGGAGTATCAAAACGCGAACTAATTAGAAGAACGCGTGTTCGCGGAAGCCTTCATGTGAAGAGACCTATTGTTGAAAAACCTATTGTCGAAAAACAGCTGGTACTGTCACGTACAAAGAAGATTGTCGGAAAACCTCGTCCGAAGAGCAACAGCGACTCAAGTTCCAGTTAAAGTTCGGAAAAGAGGCAGACGAAAAAACAATTGGATTAATCAAATGCAAAAACAACAGTAAATTCTCGGTCTAAGCGAGGAAGTAATCCAAAATAGAGCGACTTGTAGAAGGATATTGAGGTCCGCGAACTTAGCCAACTCCACAAGTGGCGCAGTAGCAAGGCAGATACGTGGGAGAAATATATAGCATTGGATGTACGTGTACGTACGCGTTATATGTTTCAACGGTTAATAAAAAAAAAAAAGAAGAGTAGATTCTAGCGGGTACCCGGCGTGCGTTGCTGCGCAGTTGTTGAAAAACTACTGGACCAATTTTGAGCAAACTTCAGAGAAACACTTTCGGACCAATATCGAGGATTGCCTGAATTTGAGCGCAATCGGTTCGGTGGTTACGGAGTCCATAGAATACATATGTACATACATAGGTACATTGAGTTTTATATATCGCACTAATAATATAATACTGTTGTAACTCAAAATACAAATTTCGTTGGTAACTAAAGATGATGCAATATTGGTGGGGGCTTACTCCACTCAGTCAATTATGAACAATGACTCATAGCACTATTCTAACAGCGGTCTTATTGACGCGTAGGGAATTGAATTGAATTAACTACTACAAGAGTTCTCTATTAAAAAGTTTTAATACTGACTAATTTTACACCGGAATTTGGCGCAAGTGGTATAGTTCTGGAGCGTATCGGAATCCCGCTTTTTAAGATTTCCCCCCATAAAGGTTTTAAATCACCGTCTGCTAAAATTCCGGCTTTTTAAGATACTCTTAAAATCCCGTTTAATCCTGCCTTGCCCGTTTCTCGGAATCCCACTTGACGTTAGCTAGAACGGATAAAATCAATCTCGAATTGGGTGAAATCTAGAAAGTATAAAAATCTCAAAAACCCTATCTAGAAAAAATTTTGAGATTTTAAAATCTCTTCATTTAACTGTGAAAATAATTAAAACGGACCCGAAATGTAAATTTTGTAGCTTTTTTATTGAAAATAATAAGGATTTAACAAATATTTACAAAAAAAAGAATTGGTGGTGGCAATGGTGTAGTGGTAGCGTCATCGTTCGTCGAGCTGATGGTTCACGGTTCAATCCCTGATGTCAATAAGCATTATATGATAAGAGGCAGTCCGATCAATTGAGAAAGTTTGTGACAACACTACTGCGAAGGCATAACACTGGCAGTAGGTTTGTCATATGGCTGGAGAAATTGATCGCTCTGTTGATAATTGATATGCTTATGACATCAGGTGGATCGGGAAAAAAATACTGTGAATCAGAAGCGAAGGCAAAAAAATACATGACAGCATCAAATCTCCCCAGTTATTCTGGACACCACCCCTGGAGCTAATGTGAAACCTAACACATCTGAGTTTCAAACCACTGCACCAATCTCTTTCTCTATCTCTATCTACATTTCCGGCGCCCGCACCATGTGAATAACATGTCAAAGGGTATTCATAACCCCTTGAGTGCGGGTAAATTATAAAAAAAAAAAAAAAAAAAAAATTGGAAATGTTAGATAGTTCTTCTATGCCCTGGAAGTAATATTTTCCTAAAGTTCTGTTCTCAATTGACATAGGCTTTGGCAGTGCCGAAGGAAGTGGGTTTGTGTTTCATGGTGCGTTTTCTTAGTAGATTGTGGTCAGGGAGCACACGCATCAACATTCATTTCTTAAAAGTGTGTTGGTTCTGGCTTTGTCGTATTTTGGCTTTAAAGCTTTCGTGATATATCAAAGGTGGTATGAGAGTTCCACCTTCTGTTTGCTATCATTATGATCTTACACTCAATTCGCTCTCTGAAGTTACAGAGGGAAGGCTTAATCAACCAATGAATAATTCCTCACAGCTAAACCAAGGTGATTTTTTTTAGAAAAAATAAAAGTTCACTTTCGTATGTAATGCAAACTTTTTCTGGTTCACATTTTTGGATAATTCACATTTTCGAGGCTCACATTATCGAGGTATTACTGTATTATGTTCTTTAAAAAGTGCTTTAATTAATAAAAAAAAGTTTCATCAAAATCGGTGCAGAAAAGTCGAAGATATGAAGTAATTAAGAACACACGTTGAACTCGAATCGGTAAATGTTTAGAAAAAGATGACTCCCCCCCGATTTTGATAAAATTTTAGTATGTTGTAAAGGGCATTGGTCTACGGATTTTGATATACGTTGAACTCGAATCGGTAAATGTTTAGAAAAAGATGACTCTCCCCCGATTTTGATAAAATTTTAGTATGTTGTAAAGGGCATTGGTCTACGGATTTTGATATATGTATGTATGTAGGGGTCGCACACGAATAGTTTACGATATGAGCTAAAAAAATGTGAAAAATGCGAGGCCGAAAGCCGGTGTATGAGTCGAAGAGATGTCCATAGTCTGAAAGCCCTTTAACCCGCAAAGTGGTCTACCCACATACTGTTAAGATATAGTCGCCTGCCAGACAATAAGCACGCTCGCTGCTCCAACAAGGTCGGTAATGACTTCACCGAAACCTTCTATGTCAAAAAAGGATTTAGACAAGGGGTTTGCCCTGTCAAGTGACTTCATGTGACTTCTTTAATATCATAAAAGAATTGTGTGAAACTCACAAGCCAACACCGGAGGCACAATCTTTCAAAAGTCTGTGCAACTACTAGCTTACGCCGATGACATCGACATAATTGGCAGAACACAGCGGACTGTCACCGGTGCGTTCGCTAGTATTGAAACAGAAGCCGCCAAAATGGATTTAACTGTAAATGAGGGCAAAACCAAGTACATGCTGTTAACAAGAAGGGACACACAACCTGGATGAATTGGGCAGAATGTCACAGTCGACAGCTATAACTTCTAGGTAGTAAGGGACTTTGTTTACCCTTGCTCTGCTATAAATTCTGAGAACAACATCTCGGCGGAAATTAATCAAAGAAATTTTGCCAATCGCTGTTTCTTTGGGCTGAGAAGGCAATTGAGCAGTAAGGTCCTGTCTCGAAAGACTAAGGAGACTCTTTATAAGGCCTTAACCATCACAGTCCCGCCTTATTGCGCTGAGGCATGGACTCTTTCGAAAGCGGATGAAGATATCCTTGGTCGTTTCGAGAGAAAAATTCTTCGTAAGATATACAGTCCCGTTTGCGTTAACGGGCTTTGAAGCAGAAGATTAAACGACGAAATTTACTAGGTGTACAGCGACATTGACCTAATCAAAAAACTGCGCATCAGTTGCCTAAGATGGCTAGGACATGTAGAGCGAATGGACACCAATGCTCCGGCCCGCAGAGTCTTCAAATCTAACCCGGAGGGACAACGCAGTAGAGGACGACCTCGCCTAAGGTGGCGCGCACAAGTAGAAGGGGACCTCAACCAACTTGGAGTGCGCAACTGGAGGAAGTAAGCTAAGGACCGGGCTAACTGAAGAGGCCTTGTTGGTTGAGGCCCAGGTTCACCCCGAACTGTAGCGCCACCTAAGTAAGTTAATAACTCTTACATCTATCTATATATATAAAAAAGAGTTGGCATACGTAAGACCGCTCATAACTCGGGAACGGATGGTCCGATTTGAGCTGTCTTTTTTTTGTTGTCTTCGTCTCCGCCCAAGGAACATTTTTACGGCGAAAAAATTGGAAAATTTTGAAGAAAAATTGGAAAATTCGGAAAATCCGATTTTCCATACATTTTGTATGGGGAATTTTCTTTTTTTTTTCATTTTGATCGTAATATTACAATTCAAATGATTGCAAAGGTTTAAAATTGGGAAAAGTTTCCCGGACAAACATTTTTTTCATTTTGAAGAAATAATACAATGAAATTAATTGCCAGAATTCCAAATTTGGAAAATTTTTAACCGGATAAACCCTTTTACCACACATTCACATGCAACAACATTGCCCACACATTCAAATGCAATTTGACAGGTGTCCTTTTTGCTTCGTCATTTCACCATGCACTAACTATATATGTACATATACTAGACGGCAAACTTCGATGCATTTGACAGATTGGCTCCACCAAGCTATATTGGTCCACCTAGAAGCTTGAACGTATTTCACCTAGAAGCTTGCCCCGGTGTTAAACCATTTCAACGTTGGATGAACATTTTACCCCATTTTATACTGTACACTTCTTCCTCCTCTTCTATAAACTTAGTTTTACTGTGGCGGAAATGTGCGCTGGCCCAATCAAGTGAAGTTTATGCACGATTAATTACAGCGAACCGCCATGTGTTACGATTGGGTCCATAAATGTGATTTGCCAATATTGCAATGCGCTAAAGTTTCATTCGGAAACACCAGGATTGTGTTTTGCAGGTGGTAAAGTAAAATTACCACCGTTGACGTAACCACGAGAATCATTGCGCTCTTTGCTTTACGGCGACTTACCAGAATCAAGACATTGCTTGACGAATGCCCGCAAATACAACGGTTCCTTTCCGATGACGTCATTCGACATTTAATCCTTGCATTCGCCATGACAATCATTAAATCAAAAGGCCAATCTTTGTAAGTGTGTGGGATTAATCTCGAATTCCCATGCTTATTGCATGGGGCATGTTCGCGTGTTGGAAAGCTGTTCGTCTTTGTTTATTTACGCGCCGGGCAATAAAACAAAGAACGTAGTCTACCACAAAGCATTGAATTGACCTGACATGTGATTCCATAAACCTCTTTACATTTCGTGTATATAAAGGATATTGAATTCAATCGAATTCGAAAAGTGTTTCATTCAATCAGTGATTGAAATTCGAGTGGCATCATTTGTTATCGATCGCAAAGGTTCGATCAAAAAATTAATTTCGGGTGCAATCGTGAATGCTCTAAATTATTTGAATCAAAACATCAATTTTGGGCGGGACGAAGTTCGCCGGGTCCGCTAGTATAAGATATATTATGAATTCAGGATTTCGAATTATCACAAATAAATAAATAAGTAAATAAAAAAAATATAAAAAAAAATAAAACCTGCGATTTCGATTAGTTTACAACATTTTATACTTGTTTATGGCTCTTTTATTGTTGTTGCCAGTCGAACGCTCTTTGCAAACTGCGTTAATTGTGGAGCCATTACGTTACTCGTTTTTTGACTGAAAAACTAATAAATGGTAGTTTAGTCAGATTTTAAATTTTTTAGCAAATGATAACTCTTTGATTCGCCCTATACACCTGCATGTGGGGCCGAAGGGCGTCGGGTATATGAGTCGCGCAAATGCCCATAGTTTTTTTTTAGCGAGCGTAGCGAGCTAACCCACCCCGACTCTCAAGCTTTTGTCCGCTAGTCCCTCGCTACGCTCGCTAAAAAGAAAAAGTACGACAGCATGACAAAACAAAGTGATATGTAGTAAGTAAAGCTAAGTAAGTTAAAGCTTATTGCGAAATAATGGATGCAGAATATCTTAAGGTCTAATAATTACAAGCCTAAATAATAACTTGACAAGTAAGAACTGCGGAAAAAAAACAAAAAAATGTTGAAATGCGAAATAATAAATTGCGAAATGATCGCAGCGAAAAAATAAAACGTGTGAAAAAACAGCGAACATACCAAAAAAAAAACAAAGTTTACCAATATTCCAAATAATTAATTATGCCACGCGCAATGTTCATATGCATTCAGAATATGTATTATTTTTTTGCTGTTCACCAAATTTTAAAATGACTTTTAAATTGATGTACATATTTGGATGATGAAAAAGTAAGAAGCGAGTGCTCCAGTCTGTATCAACAAGTCGGTGTATTTATATAATATTTTAGAACTAAAATGGTTTATTTCATTTTCTGTTTATAAATATTTTGTACGAACGGTATTTTAAATTATTTACATACTTATGTATGTAAGACTTTAATCTTAGAAATTATTGCACTAAAATTATGCATTACGTCTATTTATTCTTCGAATTGTACATATATACATATGTATACAAATATAGTGCTTCCACTTTAAATGAGATCAAACGTCTACAACTTTTAAATGGTAAAGGATGTTAAAAAAAAAGGATATAGGTATACATAGCACCTGGCCAAACTTGCCCCAATCTGGAAACAGCCAATTTATAGAGATCTTTAGATCTCTGGTCCGCGTAGGCAATTAATTTTGCCGATTACCCTTGATGCCAGCCACCATCCCTGCAAGAAACATCAGGGCCTTGGCTCCATTATTCTCCGACTAAACAAATATGGAGAACACCTAGTCGTGATCCAGGAACCAGGGGTTGTTGGAAACCGGGTTTGTGGCCTCAAGACTCCAAATTATGTACAAATTAATATATGCAAGGAAGGAAGGTAAACCGAGATCCTGCATCCTTGCAAAGATGCAAACCGCAAACCTCGAGGCGGTTTTAATATTGCTAAAAGCTTCCGCGAGAAAGTCGATTAGGATTTATACAAAAAATACAAATTCTCATTGAAAAAAGAGCAACGACGATCCCGAAAACTCTTCTGTGATAGCATTGAAGAATTCTCGGGAGCTTTCAGGTTGCGGAAAATCCTCTCTAAAAATCTTTCAATACCCAGCTACCTTTTGCATCCATACGGTCACTGCACCACCCCTGTTAAGGAGTCCATCGACATATTACTGGATACTCACTTTCCTGGTAGCTCCCCTTTTGCTGTCTCGGGATTAGTAAACACTCCCCCCAACCGTGCAGCAACTCCCTGGTTTTAGTAACTATAGAAAAGATCCGACGGGCCATACGCAGCTTCAAGCCCTTTAAGTCCCCAGGAACTGACGGTATTATTCCTGCAGAGTTACAGCAATTGGCTGTACGTGTCCGTTATCAGGCCTATACTACTGTCAGGCGTGGTCGTATGGTGGCCTGCTCTTGATAGGGCTGTACACCTCACTCAGCTTAGGTACAAAGATCTGCATGCATCTCCATCAGTGGTGCACTGAGAACTACTCCCTCAGCGGCACTGGACATTTTGTTGAACCTGCTACCCTTAGATATCTATGGTAAACAGATAGCTGCCTGTGCGGCCATCCGTCTGAAAGGATCCTCTCAGAGGTCTAGTTATCACACGGGCCAGTCCTGGATCCTAGATCTTCTCAACTTCAAACATGAAAATACGGGCTAAACCCCGCCAAAATGAGATTTGATCGGAACTTCCGTACGAGTATCCCTAACCGGGATGAATGGGATAACTCTTCCCCTATCGATGGCAGCTCGGTTCACATTTTTACAGGCGGCTTAAAAACCGAAATCGGGGTGGGTTGCGGTGTTTTCTCCGAAAAACTCAAGCTATGTATTTCGTTCCGCTTCCCTGATCATTGTAGCGTTTTTCAGGCGGAAATCATGGCGATTAAGGAAGCCCTGTACTGGCTGAAGTGTGATGTACTATCTGTCAGGGATATTACCATTTACACTGACAGCCAAGCGGAAATCAAGTGACTGGAATCGTGCTCCTTTACCTCAAAGCCCACCTTCAACTGCCGTCTATCTCTTATGGAGATGACAGAGCAGTTCAACATGCACCTATGTTGGGTGCCAGGCCACAGAGACATTCCGGGCAACTACAGGGCGGACGAGCTCGCCAGACATGCCAGAAGACTTGGCCTCTTTTCAAACGATTTCTGCAGGAGCTGTAGGGACGAGGAGGAGGAGGAGGAAACCATCCTTTACCTCCTACGTAATTGCCCAGCTTTGTCGCATAAAAGAATGCTGCATTTAGGGTCCCCCTTCCTTGAAGACCTTGCCGATCTGGCGTCTTTAGGCGTCATGTACATCCATCGCTTTATAAAAAACTCCGGTTGGTTATGTTAGTCCCTTAGTGGCCAAGTGTGTCTGAACAGCCAACCTAACCTAACCTAACACCTCTCGCGAATATCTGCCAAACGTCCGAGAGTAAGAATCGTCATGGATATGACTCTAAACTTTAGGTTCCTTCCATTTGTATGAAAAATATAACACGCACAACACGAATGGTTGCGGGAAGCTAGGCCCTGAACTAATACGGTTGCGCCAAATATTTGTATTTTTTTTTGTAATAAGCCCTCAAAAATATTTATTTTGTGTATTGGTAAAAATTTTGAAAGACCAGTTAATTTTACGTAATTATGCCAATTTTTGCTTTTACTTACAGTAAATTTTGCAAAAGTTTATTGATTTCAATGATATATTTCTTGCAAAATGTTCTAGGCTTAAAGACATGTTCTATTTTAATGTCAGTCATTTAGGAAATACATATGTACTTATAGGTCTTGTATAATTGTCTTCTTCGATAAATTCATTACGAGCTGATGTACATATAATATGTTACTTTTAGTGTTTATTGTGGACTATATTCCAGAACGGATTTTCATATATTCTATTGGTTTTGATAAATTCAATCAGCGTTCAAACGCGGCGTTGTAAAAACTTAAGGCCCCGTCAAACAGAGCGCGATTTAACGCCGCGTTGTAATATACAGGAATTCATATCCCCCGTCACACAGAGCGCGTTTGAATTGATTTTGTTTTGCAATCCTAGATTGAATTTGTTTAGGATTTTCGTTATTTTATTTATTTCTGACATTTTGTGGGAAAATGAAAATCAAGATTTCAATATTTATACACAATGTTGACGCTATCTGTGTGACGTTCTCTAACGCATAGAGAACATATGTACATATGTACATACTTTAATTTCAATTTTATTTTAAATTTTTTCCAGCAGAATTTGGCCTTGTAAAAAAAAAAAAAAACTGAAAAAAAGATGAAGTTAAATGTTTTTGTCAAAGAACTACTCAATAAGTACATATAGGAAAATGCTCTATAATTATTTCTAAAAATCATACAAAACAGAATATACAATTAACTTAAAGCGGATGTAAGTCCCTCACAGTTTGGATTAAGAAGTGGCTTTGGTACTCGCGAAGCATTATTTACTTTCAATATGTTAATTCAACGAAGCTTAGAAATGAACCGCAAGACTTACACATGTTGCGTAGATTACGAAAAAGCCTTTGACAAAGTTCAGCACAAAAAGATGGTAGAAATCCTCAGGAGTAAAAACATGGATATGAATAAATGCAAAATTATCGAAAACCTCTATTGGAATTAAAAAGCATACATAACAAGCCAGAGCTGCCTTCTGTAATATGAAAAAACTTCTATGCAGCAGAGAAATTAGTATGGAAATAAAAACAAGGTTGGTGATAAGTTTTATCTTGTCGATCCTATTATACGCTGCAGAAACTTGGACGCATGACTCGATCTCCCAACACTTGAGTTAATAAGAGAAGTAACGAATAAGCAAACGTCAAAAACGAGGATTTCCAACTTCCGAAACTGAGAGGGACCTTAAGAGCCGAACAGAATGCGTATCTGTGTCTGTGTCTTGTAGCGCTGTCAAACCTCTGCCGCGCGTCTTGTGGTTAAAGCAAACACAATGAAAGCGACTGTCACATTTGTATCTTGTGTGTTTACTTCTTGGAAATATATTTTATTAGTGCTCAAAAGTGTTTTTTATTTGTGAAGATGGACGAGCAGGAAGAAATAGCTTTCATTATGTGTGTTCTGCACATGTGTTATTTAGCAATTAAATTAAGAAAAATGAGGAAACGCAGATGGTGGGTTCGCCCCCTTTATGAGCAAAGGAAAGAAAGAGGATTCTTTGAGACCACTTTCAAACACCTCAAAGAGCGCGACGAGGATCTTTTTTTTTAAAGTAACAGGAATGCACTCATCAACTGTAAACAATGAAAACAAAACAACGGAACAAAATTTACAAATACTTTTTTTTACTTGTTATCCCAAATTCGTCGGATATCTCCTTCCATTTTTGCATATTTTTTTTTTTTATTTTTGTAATTGGGATTGGATAAATTCCAAAGAATTTCATTCAATTGTACAGCTTCAATAAATTTTTCGACTTCCATTTCCACAACAACAACAGCTTTAGTGTACAAATTCTTAAACGTCAATCTTGTAGCTACGCTTGTAGTTGAACAAAATCCAACTTCGCGATACACGACACAGACGCAGACACACATTGTGTTGCGGCTTACGGCTTTCCGTACATTTAATAGTTTGACAGCTTGCGACACCGACACAGACACAGTCCCAGGCACGCATTCTGTTCAGTAGTGATGTAAAATGTGAATACATTTGACTACTCGTACTCATTCGTTATTTCTTTATAAGTACTCGGATAAAAGTAACGAGTACTTAATACTCGCGAGTACCACCTATAAAATACATTGGAAACTATGCAAATACAATTCTGTCACTTTTCTACGAACCGAATACAAAAGTAATCTCTTGTCTTGTTTACCTCAATATTGTATCCTGCTCTAACAAATATAATTCATTAGAAACAGATTTCTCTTTTCACTTTTGCCAAGCCGTGTGTTTGCTTGAAAGTAAACAAAACATATTGCGTGTCCGTTTGTCTGCCTCCTTGTGAGGTGATATTGTTTTGTTGACATATTTTACAAAGGACAATTTTATACGCTTATAATATTGGTGTAGGGCTAGTAAGAAAATCTCTTAAAATATTTCTTTTGGTAGTGCAAGAGAGAACGGGTATTCGAATACATATCTGTGGCGAATAAGAATCCCCTGAAATGTGTTGGGTAGTGCAAACAGAATGAGTAAGCAAATACGTATCCGAGTACTTTGCAGGTAACGAGTACGAATGAGTACATGGTAGTAACGAATACGAATAAGTACATGGTAGTAACGAATACATTGTACCGAATGAATACTTTTTTTACACCACTACTGTTCAGCCCTTTAAGAAGAAGACTCAATAAGTATACATACTCTTAAAAAAAAGTAATGATTACTGCGAGTGCCGCGTAATATGTATCTTAAAAGTCTTCTCAGTTTTTGAAATTTAATTTTTTATTTTGCTTTCAAAAACACACTTGAAGAAACATATTGAGATATAGTACAGACTCGTTTTTATGAATTAATTTATGAAAAGCTAGCTCCTAAAATACAGAGGTGTCTATACATAAAGAAACGTACCTATGTAAGTATGTGATCGAAAATAAAACAGTTTTGCCTGGAAATTGAGCGCGTTCCGCATCCTAGGCACTAGGTAGTCAAACGTTTCTGATTGGTCGAGAGATTCAGTTTTGACTGTAAAGTAAGGCATTTTTTATTGAGGTAGTGTACTGGATTTGAAGGTAAAAAAATTCTCCCTACATTTTAAGTCAATCTGCCAATTGTCAATAACAGCTGATTCATTTGTATTTCTTTCACTGTTCGGCCGTTGTTTTCAAATTATAAATAAAAAAATGAAATTCCAAGTGAATTGCAACGGAGTGCTCTACGATTTGGACGAATCGGAGGAGACAATGAACAGACTGAGGGGTAAAATGTTTGAGGCATTAATAGATAATAAATTAAGCAAATTTAAATTAATTTTCAGATCCAAATTTTGCTACCAATTTTATTTACATGTATAAATAATATTATATTACTTACAGAGGATCTCATCATCCATTTTTCGCACTTATGTACGTATGTATATCTTTATTTACTTATTGATTTCTTTTGCACTGCAATTCACAATTTATAAATGATCTCAAGTAAAATCAGAAAGTAATTATGTCAAATATGACACACGAACAGATGTGAAATGTCACCTACTTTTTCAGTCAGTTTGCCGTTCCATATGTTAGGCCTTACCTCAAAAAGTAGGCCTAGAATCCGGAACGCGCCCAATGTTGAACAAAATCCGATTATATAAACTGAAGCTTTAGACGTTTGATACATAATTTAAACAGAACACACTCTTCATATTGTGAACGGATAGTTAAGTCTTATGATAGTATAATGTTATTCAATACGATATGCGGTAATGCCGGTTAATTTATTACACATAGCTTGATCTTAATGTATCTTTGTCAGAAGCCGCGGTTTATTCATAAAGTAACTGTATGATTCTTCGGTTAAGATATTATTTTCAATACTCAAAGCATTATAATAAATGATGTAGGCACATTAACCATATATCGCCTGTAAGGACTTATGATCCTGTCCATCAATTTGTACGTCTGTTAAATCTAAAATATTGCAATTTTATTAAAATAATGGAAAGAGTAATATACAGCTAAACTCACGGTTCTGCATGATATTGCTTCAAAGATGTTGCTGGAATCATCAGTTGCTTCCAAACTTCTATAATCCATTCCTTTCTTTCTGCAGTGTTGTCTTTGACTACTACAAAGCGTACGTCTACAGAATCGTAGTTACTTTCTTCGATTTTAAATTGATTAAGCAATTCTCCTTACCTAAAATTCGACGAAGTTTGTCGTTTTATAGAAATATTTCCTCCATTAAACTACTGTTCAGCTATCACTCTTGCTAACATTACGTGCATCGTTACCATCCGCTAAACTTAAACTTTAAAAGTCTTGTAAAACTCTATATAAAATTATTCTTCATATGTATATAGTACTTATAGATGTGTTCAACATAATTTACTGGCATTATTTAGAACTTCCTTGTTGGGATTTTAGGTTTTAACATTCCTTTTCGAAATTAAATCTATGTACAAGGATTAAAAAAAAATCAAAATTGCTCTGTAAGAATTGTACAGAATCCGTCATGGTTATTCAGACATCCTATTTTCTTTGTTTTCCTATGGTTATATACATATGTACATGTACAAAAACTAGTTAATGATGGTATCGCTTAATAAACTTAAAACTCCGATAGCATTGGAAAGATTCAAAATTTTTGGAACTAGCTAGTTAACCGGTTCTTATGGATGTAGTTGACATTTTGTAAGGTAGTGGAATGAATAACATAATTTTACCTGAAATGTCAGTCAGGTGAAGGAATGTAAAAAATCAGTCGATCGCGGAATTACTTCCTCATAGTAATTGGAATTTCCAGTCCGCAGGTCATGCAATCCATGCATATGTATGTACGTACATATGTATATCGTTGGATTTTGCAAAGTAAATGATTTACTCAGCAAATCGTTTATAATAAATAAACAACGCTACTTGACATATGACGTAAATAGTTCACTTTCTTACTACATTTGTACACAATTTTATTTATATAAATTTTCATCTTCTGTATCGCCTGCACATTTTAGTCTATTTTAGTGAAACACTTTATTCACTCAGAATTCAAAAACTCCAAACATTGGAGACAAATGCGTAAGTTCTCAGAATGTGAATAAGCAATTTTAATATACATACATATGTATCACAAAATCGGATCACTGCAATAATTATAAACAAAGAATACATATGTAGGTAATACCCGGGGTTATCGTGAATACGTGAATAATATTTCCCTGGAAATTTTTTCCATTTTCGACAAACCGGTACCGTGAATTGATTTCAAAAATAGGAAAAAAATTCCTCGGAAAAAATAGATATCGTGAATAAAAATTTCCAGGAAATTTCAATGCATTTTCTACCGTATTTATTTCTTCATTATTTTGCTAGGAAACTTCAACACCAGAGCAATAAAATGTAAGAATATTTTGATAAATTTCAAAAGTTGTTAACGAATTATGTACTTATATTAGATCGAACTCAAAAAATTCAAGATAAGTGAAGATTCAAGATAAGTAATGGATCTATATTATAACTCAGTCACCGACTAACCTCCAAGCCGACTACATCGTTTTGCTTCTTAGTCTGTCTTCCGCTTGTTTTCGTCGGTACTTATCCCGCTATTTTCTTTAGCTATCTTTTTTTTTTTGTTTTCTCTAATCCGTTAGTAGCAGTGCACATAATAAACCATATAGAGAAAGAGTGAAAAAAAACCATGGCCTCAGGGCCACATGTGCTTTCGGGTAACCGGTTTAGCGATCTAGATATAGATCTGCCCGCCGAACCCTCAAATAAAAAAAAAAAAGAAGAAAAAAAAACAAATTATACGAGCATAGACCTTAATCCCTCAATTCCGACCTTCTCATCAAGTGCTAACCCCAAATTCATTGTCATCTCACCAGCAAATAGTGAAAAACCATTCTCCTCATTCAGTGTGTTCTTATTGAAAAAAGCCATAGATGGAATTAGCACGGGTTACGAACAAATAACACAGTTGCGTGATGGGAATTTGCTTCTCTTGGTCAAAACACAGAAAATAGCTGACATTTTTCTATCGAGAAAAACTTTATCAAACCTTTGCCCCATTAATGTGTCTCTTCACACAAAACTAAATGCCTCTAAAGGTACAGTCTACGCGCCGTACCTGGTAAATGTGCCCGAGAAAGAGATTGTTAAGGAAATGAAAGAACAAGGTGTAACAGAAGTTTATAAATTCAAAAAAACATTGAAGGCACCCCAACTCCAACGGGTCTTATCCTATTCACCTTCGATCTGTTCCGTCCACCTAGCACCGTCAACATTGGCTGGTATAACTGCAAGGTTGTCGAATACTTCCCGAATCCCATGCGGTGCCAGAAATGCCAAATTTTAGGCCACACAGCTAAGAGATGCAAAAATCTTCCTTCCTGCGTAAACTGCAACCTGCCACCTGTAGATCCGCATCCATGCACACGTATTTACTGCGCAAACTGTTCTGACGACCACCCTGCCTCCTCAAAACTATGCAAAAGTTTCCTAAAAGCTAAAGAAATTTTGAAAATAAAAACAATTAGAAAATGTTCGATGCTTGAAGCCAAGCAACTTTACAAAGAAGCAAATCCTGATCATCTTCCTCCACAAACTTATGCAACTGTTGCTAGTAATACTCCCTCAGCCAAATCAACTCCATCTATCAATAACGCATTGACAGTGACAAACAACTCTACTCCTGCACTAACTGCAGCCCAAGTTCAAGAAGAACAACCAATCCAAACAGAAAAGATCTCCATTCTCACCAATAATAAAATCCCTTCAAAAACCATTCATTCTGAACATAATAAAATTTCAAGTTCTCTTTCAAACACACCCTCCAAACGAAACTCACAACAAAATTTAATAAATACATCTCCAATTAACAAGCTTCCAAACACATCACACACACAACAACAATTATATTCATTCACTCCAGAAAATAATACAATATCAACTAAAAACCCACCAAACATTCCCCCCCGCCTCACCGATACAACCGCAACAATTTGCAATTCCCCCCTATCCAATTTCACCCAATCATTAGTCAAAAATAATAACTACTACATCAATCCTGCAGAAACCGACGATGATAGTATTTAATAATAATCTTCGCTCCAACAAAATCGACTCCGCTGCCCATAGTGTGGGACAAACGGGACATACAGGTGTTCCGGATGTCCCACCCTATGGACAACGGAGTCGCTACCTCCCTTCTAACAACAATGACAACACCAGCACTGGCTTTCACCAATATAACAAAGAGTATATTGGACAAAAGCCTCCTGCCCCTTACAAAACTTTTTTAAAAGTTCTCCAATGGAACCTTAATGGCTATTTTAACAATTACCACGAATTGCAATTGTTAATAAATGACCATAATCCTTCAATCATAACACTACAAGAAACCCATCTTCAAACCAACTGCTCTCCCATCCCCCCAAAACATTATACTGCATATTTCCACAACTTCGCATCCAACACTTCTGCAAAACAAGGCACAGGGTTACTTATACACAACTCTATCCCACACACCCGTCTATCGATTCTCTCCAACATATCCACAGTTGCAATAGAAGTTCATTTCAACACCAAAATCACCGTAATCTCAATATACATTCGTCCTAGTCAAACATTCACGTCCACTGACCTGTCAAACATACTAAGCTCTATCCAAACTCCGGTTCTGTTAACTGGTGACATTAATTCCTGGAACACCTTATGGGGTTTCTCCGTTACCAATCCCAGAGGTAAGGAAATTGAAAATTTCCTTTCAAATGCGAACCTCTCCATTTTAAATAATGGTAGTCCAACCCACTTCTCGACCCATAAGTCATGGACACATGTAGACCTGACAGCGATATCACCTCAATTGTTACCTAACGCCTCATGGGAAATTTTAGACGATTTACATGGCAGTGACCACTTTCCGATAGTGACAAAAATAGAGCTAAAACGTCTATCTTTACCAAGAAAACCCACACGTAAATTTCAAACTGACCGTGCTAACTGGGACTTATATCAAAGTATTATACTCGCCTCTCTAAACGACAGCAATCACCACTCAAATATAAATAAAGAAGCTGCTTCAATAACTAAAATTCTACGTTCCGCTGCTAACATAGCTATACCCCAAACTAAAAATATTCCCCATAAAAAGTTAGCCCCATGGTGGTCTTCCGAGTTATCCACCCTGCGCAATCTTTGGAAAATATTCAAAAAACATCCCAGCGATACCAACCTTATAAAATACCGTAAGGCCAATGCCCTCTTCCGCAGGAACACCAAAATAGCAAAAAAAGAATATCTTCAAAAATTTACATCATGCATTAACCCAAGTGCCTCAAGTAAAAAAATATGGGCTGATTTAAAAGCATTATCAGGTAACTATACCCCATGTACAATAAACACCTTAGTTACTGAATTAGGAACACTGTATAATCCATCAGAGATTTGTGAATACTTTGGCAAAGCCTGGTCTGGTTATTCCAACGATCTCAATTTCCCAACAACCTTTCTCGACTCCAAACGTCTAGCTATCAATAGTTTTCAACCTGTAGAAAATCTTAGTATATCAGCAAACTACATCGAAAAACAAATCAGCTTCCTCGAACTAGAAAGCTGCTTAGCCACTCTTAAAGGTAAAACCCCAGGGTATGACCGCATCTCATACCCAATGTTAAAGAATGCGCCATATTTACTTAAAAAAAGAATGTTGGGTCTATACAACTGCATCTTAGACCAAGGCATAATACCACATATGTGGAAAGTGGCCAGTACAATACCAATTCCCAAACCCAATAAAAATGCAACTGACCCTAAAGGGTATAGACCAATCTCTCTGCTGTCATGTATCAGCAAATTGCTAGAGAAAATTATATCTAATCGATTACTATGGTACATTGAAAAAAATAACTATATTAATCTAAACCAAGTCGCCTTCAAACACGGACGTAGTACCATAGACTCTTTGCTGCACATTGACGAGTATATTAGCTCTGCGCTATCGTCCAAAAACCATGTCTCGATCCTGTCTCTTGACTTCGAAAAGACATTTGATAGGATTGGCATCCATGTTTGCCTAAATAAACTTGTGCAGTGGAAAATCGGCCCTAAAATATTTGCATTTATAAAATCGTTTTTATCAAAAAGACAATTCAGGGTAAAAGCAAACAACTTCTACTCAGCTATATACAATTTATCAAACGGTATCCCTCAGGGTTCGCCCCTCTCAGTTACTCTATTCATTATCGCGTATAACGAAATAAGTGAAATCATAGCAAAATACAAACATATAAACCACTGCCTTTACGCAGATGACTTGATTTTATTATCAAAGTGCAACGACAACAAGCGCACTAAGGAAACCTTCCAAAACATCTTGGTAGATCTAAATCAATGGTGCTCCAAATCGGGATCCATTATCTCTGCTGAAAAAAGCAAACATTTACATATTTGTAAAAAAAAAAACTGTCATAATGTTGACATATATTTGCTTTCCAATCAAATTCAAAATGTTAACACTTTAAGTATTTTAGGCATAACATTCGATAAAAATTTTAGTTTTAAGGATCACTGTTTGTCACTTAAGAAAAAACTAGCTACCAGGCTAAATATCATAAGATTCTTATCGTCAAAAAATAGTTTAATACATCCTAACACGCTTATTCTTTTTACACGAAATATAATATTATCCAAGATTGACTATGGATTGGTTATCTACGGGAAATGCGCAAAATCAACACTGCAGATCATTAAACCTACTTATCACGCCGCAATCAGGACCAGCTTGAAGGCCTTTCCATCCACACCAATCAGAAACATCCTTACTGAAGCTGGCCTCCCATCCATTGAGCACCGCAGAGATCTCTTAACGGCTCGACTCGCACCAAAAATATGTCAGTCTCACAGATCCCCAATAATCGAAGATGCCAAGAAAATTCTACTTCGGAAGAAAACCCCTAAATGTCCTTCTACTATGTACATCTCTCTTAACGCTTCCAGAAAGATTGGTATTATCCCAACAATTAATACACCGACGCTTGGAAACGCCCCTCCATGGGAGCTACCAACCAACGTCATAAACACCAATCTATCAGCATTCAAAAAGTACTCTACAACTAAAGAAACCTACACTCAAATGTTTCACGAGATTACCGATGATTACAGAAAAAAGTCATGGGACTTCCTTTATACAGACGGATCCAAATCTGACAATGGGACAGGTCTTGCAGTCGTATCTGAGGCTGGAGACATTCTATACACCGCAAGATTACCAAACTACTTCTCGATTTACTCCATAGAGGCCTACGCAATGCTCAAAGCAACGGAAATAGCAAATAAAAAAGCAAAAAACGTCGTGATTTGCTCCGATAGCCTTTCAACACTTAATTCGATCACCAACATCCGAAACTGCACCCCAACTATCACTAAAATTCGTAATAACATCTTTAAGAATAAAAAAAGACTTGTCCTTCTGTGGATCCCAGGACACTCAGGCATTAAAGGGAATGAACTAGCTGACAGTGCAGCCAGAAGTGCCTCAGAACAACCAAATATAATATTAATCCCTCCACCTAAAAAAGACTTTCTTAACGTCATAAACACCTTTTGGGAAAACAAAAGAATGGAAGAATGGAAAACATATATCCACCACTATTCGACCATTAACCCAATGGGCGAGGCATACGTATACCCAACAACAACGACTACCAAAATGAACAGATGCTTTCTTCGCCTTCGCCTTGGACACACCCAAGCAACGCATGGATATCTACTCAAAAAGGAAAACCCGTCAAGCTGCCATCTCTGCCAATCTAGTCATATCTTATCCATTAAACATCTTATATCTGATTGTTCTAAAGTAAACGATTTATGCAAAACCTTTTTTAATAAAAAACTAACGGACCTTCTGTCAACAATATCAGTCGATAATATAAAAAATGTGTATAAACTCCTACTTACCCTCAAAATAGAATCTATTATCTAAAAAACCTTTGTAATACATTATGCCATGTGTGAGGCTGTCGAAGGCTAGAATTCCTCTGTCCTATCCTAGTCGTAGGACTTCCGGCCTCCGACAGCCTCATACATATTATTATATTTAAATCAGTATCTATACACCAACTACTTTTTCATAAATCGCAGCCGAAAGCCACTGGTAGCTAGTGCTGTTAATACCGTTTATCTTACAATGTAAATTTATTTATATTGTAATAATTAATAATAATAATAATAATATATTATAACTCAAGCAAACAAAAAAATTTAAGACCATGATCGATTTATTCGACGAAAATCCGATGCGAAAAGATTTTTCAAATATTTGAACATTATGTACTTCGTTGATCTATGGTTCTGGTAAAACCTGATAAATAGGGAATTAATACAGAAATAACAATTTTGCAACACTATTTTGTTTCTACTTACAACGTTTGTGATAATTTCAAGGGGTTATGCTTATTTACCTGCTCTTTGGCTAGCAATCTAAGTGCTATGCTATTTCTTTTGAAAAGTTTGTATGAACACTAAACTCAATTTTCTAATTTAAAACAAATATTTGTAAGACACTGTTAAATGTGAGATCTACGGCAAGTGAACAAAACTACGATTGACATCTGCCAAGAGATTCGAATATAATTTCGAAAAAAAAATTTCAGGTTCCGCGAGAAATTAATTCCAATGGAATAAAAATTATATTACCCAATCAACTGAGTGAATTTAAAGTGTGAAGAATGAATAGTTTTGGGCAAAGTGACACAGTGAAAAACACTTTTTGTTTAAATTTTTAATTCTACCAAGTTGTACAAATGTCGGAGTGTGCTATGAATTGGTTCATTAATCGCCGTTAATTAAGTTAAAAATTTAACTTAATAGAACAGTAATTATTATTAGGCAGCTTTTTTGAGTTTATTTATTTATTCAAATGCAATAAGTTATTCACGTTGTCAAGATCAGTGTTTATTAGCGAAATGGACAAAGGTGCGAATTTTGAAAATAATGCAAAATACCTGCGTGAACGATTATTATTGCAGTAGATGTGAATAAAGGTATTCCTTTACGCAAAGGTACGCAAAGCACATCACACTATGGGAACAAATACATATTCAAAATAGATATTTCATAAAGAAGCAGTAATACACCATTCGTCGCGTCGTTTCCTAACCTAATCTGCATTCAATTTCTTCTTAGATGCATTCTAAAAACCATTATAAAGAATAAAAAATTTTATGTTTTGCAAATAAAAGCAAACAAAAGGTTTTACAAACCATGAAACAACATTTATTTATTCTATTCTAAACATATTTTTGCATATTATCACGTAATAAGTGAACTTAGCTAAATAAAGATTTATTTCAAAATATTCTAAAAGTTATATTTTATTTTTTCTCCACTTAATATTAAGAGGTAATTAGAACCGATATTATTTTATTTCGTTTAATATGCAGTGCCCCCCCAAGTCGTATCCATTTCAGTTGATACGTAATGTCCT
Organism: Blera fallax; assembly: GCA_946965025.1. Classification (NCBI taxonomy): domain Eukaryota; kingdom Metazoa; phylum Arthropoda; class Insecta; order Diptera; family Syrphidae; genus Blera; species Blera fallax. The sequence goes on from OX337244.1 coordinate 66,571,421, forward strand.
TGTAATCTACATAAGGAGTTAAAATTCCCAAATTCAAAAAAAAAAAAATATATATATTTATATATATGTATATATATATATTTATATGTATATCAAATTAAGATAAGTTGTTTAAAAGATATTTCTTGATTCTGTCATCTGGCTATGATGACGGAGTTTACCTATTTTTTGTAGTAACCTTTGCGTGTCCAAATAATATTAGACAGATCTCTTTAAAATGTTATGTTACCTCGTTACGCATTCCTTAGTGCGAGAAACTGTTGCTTTAAATTGCTGAAATTTTTATTTTCTTTCATAAATATTGAAAAAAAGGTTTATATCCATTTATCTTCTTTCGCGTGAATAAAATAGAAAAATATTGGAAGAGAAAATTTGTTTGAATTGGTAAAATTTGCGATGACAGCTACCTAACTGATGAAGTTGATAGTTTTCCGATATGTGTTCACGTAGAAATCTTTAATGTGCTTACAAATTCGAGAAGTAAACTATTAGCGATATTAAAATATGCTGCCTGTTACCGTTGTACATAATCAGACACATTTTACATTTTGGCTCTGTATTGCAGGTTACTGTTTAAGTGGCTAAATTTCATTCCAATCCAACAGCAGCGCATTGACTCTTCAACAATTAAATCCTTCCACGTATCTTTGAAGCGAATCCAAAATAAAAGTATTCCGTTGACTTCCTACATGCCTTGATTAAAGTTGTGGCTCTATATTCCCAAGCTGAAGACGTTTTGCAGAGGACTTGTAGGAGATAGGAAAGAGAGACCCGTAATGTATTCACATGCTTTCAGTTCAGTTATGCTTTTTATATTCCGAAGCTGAAATCAAAAGAATACACTTATTTAGGACATCTGATAAGGAACAATATTTAAATATAAAACTAAAAATTGTGGGGAATAAACATATGACGAAATTATATAATATTCGTTAATACTTGGCATAAAATAAATGTAGCTAAAATTATATATGCGTGATTTTAATAGTAGAATTTAAAGACGGACACTTGAATTTAAATATGCATATTGACAACTAATGCATACGTATTGTTCTTAGGTTAGAGGAAAATCTGGCTTTTAAAAGCAATATAAAATTTAAAGAACGGTCTACTTAATATAAACTAATCGTCATTTTGCTAAAAATTGTTGATTTTACACACTTATTATAAGACCTAAACAAATTAATTATGTCTTTATTTATGATAGTGATAATAGCATTTTAATATTTTTAATGAGTAAGTGGACATTAATGTGTTTTACGCCAACTTGGTTAATTTTTTATATAGAACGACAGTTAAGGCTCCAAAGGTTTTTTAAATTTTAGAATGTTTATTGGAATGGGGTAAACGTGATAAAACAAAGCAATGATTTATACCCCACTCCAATGGAAGCCCTACCAAAGTCAAGTCTCCACAATATAAGGTAATGAATGAGATTTGACTTTCAACCCACAGTGAGAGTCAGCAATCACGAGATCTAGTTATTCAAAAAAAAAAAAAAAAAAAAATACTAAAAGACGCTCTAAGTATATAGTTTCGTTAGTGTTAGAAGACAGTGAAACCAGTTTTGACCTTAGCCAACGTTCAATTTCATCCGAAAGACATTATTGAAATATATCTTAATGAGCTTTGAGCTTTGTATTCAAATTGAATCTGAAATAATTGTATTACGTTTCATGTTACTTAAGAATAAAAACTTTTGACTCATGTATAAAACAAATTTAGTATTAAAATAATATGAAATTAATTTTATTGACATTTCCAATCTATAATTCGGACATCTAATTCGGATGTCTTCCAAGACTTTTTTCATTTGATACCATGGGTTCTAGTGGTTTTCAAGACTAACTTAAGACATTTTTTGCTCCATCAAGCAGTTATGACAAGTACTTACATATCCTATCTACGCTTTAACTGCTTCCTTTAAATTTGCAAGCTGACTATGATTATTCAAATCGTACTGAAAATCTTGTAAACATTACACGCGGTCTCCACTAGCGATAAAGCCATAGCATGCTTTCATTATCGCAAGTAGAGACTATTAGAGCATCTATATTTTCATAGCACGCGATAGAAACTATGCTTTCATGCGATAGAAAGTATGCTTTCATGCGATAGAAAGTATGCTTTCATGCGATAGAAAGTATGCTTTCATGCGATAGAAAGTATGCTTTCATGCGATAGAAAGTATGCTTTCATGCGATAGAAAGTATGCTTTCATGCGATAGAAAGTATGCTTTCATGCGATAGAAAGTATGCTTTCATGCGATAGAAAGTATGCTTTCATGCGATAGAAAGTATGCTTTCATGCGATAGAAAGTATGCTTTCATGCGATAGAAAGTATGCTTTCATGCGATAGAAAGTATGCTTTCATGCGATAGAAAGTATGCTTTCATGCGATAGAAAGTATGCTTTCATGCGATAGAAAGTATGCTTTCATGCGATAGAAAGTATGCTTTCATGCGATAGAAAGTATGCTTTCATGCGATAGAAAGTATGCTTTCATGCGATAGAAAGTATGCTTTCATGCGATAGAAAGTATGCTTTTATCGTATTATTCCAAGGTATGCCTGTTTGCGGATGATACTCTTATATAACTGTGTGGAAACAATATTAATGCTTGTGAGTCGATCATTCAGCGAGAAATTGAAAGCATGAATAATTGGTTGTGTAAAAATAAGCTTAAAATTAATGTCAAAAAAACTAAATGTATGTGTGTTAATGGCAATGATTTAAATGTGAGCATTGGAATAAATGATGAACTCATTGAATGTGTCAATGAAATAAAATATCTGGGTGTGTACATTGACAGTAAACTGAAGTTTGATTCTCATTTAGAAAGACTGTGCAAAAATATCGAAAAAGATAGGATTTCTTCTAGGTTAGGTTAGGTTGAAGTGGCTGCCAGCTAGGAGTCTCTGCGAAGAGGCCCAGCCTTGTAGCGTTCTTGCCTATTAGATAGTGTCCGGTGATGACACCTATTGTGGTGCCGATATGCAATCTGTTGAGAGAAACCAAATTCTTAGAGCGTTTTAGATCCAGCTTTGGCCAAATCTGTTTTGTCGCTAGACATGTTGATCCACTTGTCCACCTAAGATTTGCACTCTCGACAGCATCCAGCTTAAGTTTAAGTTTGCGAGATTTCTTCTAAGAATTAGAAAAAATATATCAACGACCTGTGCGCGAACTATTTATTTCATTCTATTTATAGTCATTCTCCCACATTACAATTATACTGTATATGTGTTCCTCTATACTTTATATGTGTTCCATTCAAAATCAAAACAAACTTCAGATTCTCCAAAACCGAGCGATGCTAATGTGATCGGCAGACCCCAATAATAGATATGCTACAATCCCTGCGATGGCTAAGTTTTACCAACGATTGAAACTCAACGCCCTAATCATGATTTATAAAATAAAACAAAATATGTTACCTGAGTATTTGCAGAATAACGTAGCATAGATAACAAATAATCGGTATAGTCTACGGAACCTTGGTGATTTTCGGCTACCACTATATAGAAGAGCTGACACTCAAAACAACCTGTTGTATAAAGGACTACAATTATTTAATATACTCCCAAATGATATTAAGAATTTGTCAAACCTATATGTTTTTAAATCACGAGTATATTTCTTACTATTAAATAAAGTGATATAAGTAAATTGTTAATAGTATATGTAAGAGTTTTATACGAACTAATAAAACCAATTTAAATTAAATTAAATTTAAATTAAAACTCAGTGAGAGCATTGATGTCAAATAAGACAAGGCAACAATATGACGCGCTATCATGCGTCTTCTTTAACAACGTTCTTGACAGAATTCATGCTCTAACACCAGAGGCACAATCTTTCAAAAGTCTGTCCAATTATTCGCATAAGCCGACGATATTGACATACAGTTAAATTCGCTTATAGTGACCTCGGTTGTAACGACATTTCGGTTATAACGACGATTTAATTTTTTCATTTTTTTTTTTCATTCTGATATAGCGACATCCGCTTGTAACGACGGAAAATTCGTCTACCATGAGTGGTCGTTATAACCGAATTCAACTGTAATCGGAAAAACGCAAAGTAATCTGAGTGGCGCTTCTTTGAGTAATGAGATAGAAACGGCGAAGATGCGTTTAATGAGGGTAAGACCAAGTATGTGCTATTAACAAGAAAAAATAATCAATACCGACATCTCGGACAGAACGTCACCATAGACAGATATAGCTTTGGGGTAGTTAGGGACTTTATTAACTCAGGGCTATTAACTCAGAGAACGACATCAGTCAGAAAAGTGAAGGTTCAACGACTGAGATGGCTGGGTCATCTAGAGCACATGGACACCAAATTGGTACCAATCCCTATAGGTAAAAAATAAAATAAAATAATATCATGGTAGGTAACTTGGTTCCCAATAAATTTGTCACTAAACCTTCGTGACCATGAAGAGAGCAGATTGGAGTAAAGGGTAAATACAAAAACATAAATAAAAATACAAATACTTGGCGCAGCAGACCGTATGTGGTCGACGGCCTAGTTTCTCGCGACTTTTCATGTTGTGTGTGCTATATTTATTCACAAAAATGCAAGGGTCCTTTAATTTGGAGCCATATCCATATCCGAAATGTCTTCTAATGACAATTATTACTCTCGTACGTTTGTCCGATATTCGCGGAAGATGGACCGTGAAAAAACTGTTGGTGTTTTCTGAGATTCGAACCTCGAACCTCCAGCTCAGTAATCCAACGCACTATCCACTGAGCCACGCCGCGCCGCCCCAATCCAATGTGTACATATATCACAATGTAAATACTTTAACAGCATCTCTTGCTGACATTACTCGCAATCTTGTGGTTGAGATGTCTAACAAGAGGTCCTCAGAAGCTCGTGCAGCGGAGGAATTCCCTCGGTGATCAAACTTTCAAGGCAGGGTCTTGAAAAAGAGATAATTACGGAGGAACCATTAATGTGCCAACGGTAGCTCTTGCATCTCCGAGGTAGGTTACTGGCAACGGCTCAGCCGACCTCTTGTTCTAGGGATTAAAACCCAGGACTTGGCCCTCCAGGTTGAGTGTTGGGCGTAGGTGCAACTTTCCTATCATGTTAACCTGTTAACTGTTGTCAACCTTCACAAAAAAAAAAAAATAAAATAAGGACAACGATTTTCCAATCTGCAAGTGAAATGTTAGAACTTTTAACAGGCCGAATAATTAGCAGAGGCCCTAGACTGGTACAAAATAGATATTACAGCCATCCAAGAAGTGCGATGAGATGGGCTGGGCAGAAAGAGGATGAAAAGCAGTGACATAGCTACGGTGAATGCCACAGAGTACAGAAGCAGACTCAGGCAAAAAGTCTAGAGTTTTCGATACGTGAGCGATAGTGTAAGGCGATTTGAACGCCAAGATAGGAATGAAGGACATCTTTGCCAGGACAGTTGGGAAGCAAAGCCTATACACGGCAATATCCACAAGAGTACATAGTGGTCTGCTGATTATGAAACGATTAACTAAATTGATCACATCGTGATCAACACAAAGCATTCCTCCAGTATTCTGGATTTCCGAACCTTCCGAACAGCCAACATCGACTTGGATCACTAGCGCCATATATGTATATATATACCAAGCGCCATAACAAAGAAGTAATACTGTTAGAAGTCATAACGTAAGGCCGCATATGACAGCATTCATAGTGACGAGCGATACAGTCATGTCTAGTGGGAAGGTTCGAACAAGTTTTCACGCTGCCACCTCGCAAATGTCTTACAAACGTCCGAAAATAAAAACTGTAATAAAAAAAAAACATTTTAAACTGTAGCCCCTTCCATTTGTGCCAAAAAATATAGCACGCACAAGACGAATGGTCGCGAGCTGTTAAGCTTTAAACCACATACAATCTGTTGCACCCAATATATTTTTATATTTGTTTGTTTTTGATGCGCCGTAATGTGACTTTTTTAACATCATACACTGGACGTCCAGTATAACGAAAGATATCATGTTCAGCCAATTCGTTATATCGAAACCAGTTTTCTCGACCTTAAAAAATAGAAACTTAATATTTAGTGATCATTTAAAAACTTTTTTCTATACAACTTTTTAAAATTGCACAATTGAATCAATCTTGAGAAGAAAAGAAAAAAAGAACGATTTTCATGTTTTTTCTTGTTTCTTTTCCTTGAAATTGAGGAGTATTCGTTATATAGAGTATTAAAATGTTTTCATTATTCGTTATTTAGAGATATGTACATATGTATGTATCAATGGACTTAAAATGGTGATTCGTTATACTGGATGTTCGTTATATCAGCATTCGTTATACTGGACGTGCAGTGTACTTGAAGTGTGCGAAATTCACAAGCTAACACCAGAGGCACAATCTTTCAAAAAGATTGTGCAACTACTAGAGTACGGCGACAGTATTGACATTATTCGCAGAATACAGCGGGGTGTCACTGGTGCGTTGCCTAGTATAAAAATTAAAGATGCCAAAATTGGTTTAGAAGCATATGAGGGCAAAACCAAGTATATGCTGTTAACAAGAAGGGGCAAGCAACAGGCGTGTTTTGGGGAGAAACAAAGAAAATTCGAACGGAAAGTACAGAAGCAGTGCTGATAACCAGCGTCAGGAAGACAAGAAAAACAATCGGTAGGCATGATGTTCAAACTCATGCTGCTATACACTTAGATCTAAGAGAAATATTCAATTAATTCCAAAAAAAAGAGGATGTTTTTAATTTAATTAACTACGACAGAAGTAGTAAGATATGCAGTGGATTTCGAAAAAGATGTAATGTGTTCCAGAGTTATGCCGAACGAGATAAAAATACATTCTGCAGTCTAAGATGGACGATTATTTCTGTTATTATAAAGGGTGTCGTACCTCAGTGGTTAATGAGTGGACTGCTGAGCACTCTCCTCGAACTCGCTCTACCCACCGTCCAATATGAATCTGTCAAACGAGACCATTAAATGAACGATTGGCAGTACGATACCTCGGTATCAATACACTGACAACGTACACCATTCCGCAACGCAACAATTGACTCACTTCACAAACAAAAATTAAACTTCTGTCACGACTAAAAACGTTTTACAGACGATGTACTGACAGAAAAGACCCAGAGGTCAAGAAACTTAAGTCTTTATTAAAAATCTCCGACAGTCAATAAAAGAAAATTAGACTCTCTGTAAACTTACACTGGAACAACAAAATTCGGGCTGTAAAGGCCAACAACCCCAGTATGTTCCCGAAAATAAATAAAATATTTCGGAAGAATAATCAAAACGACCTGCCGTGTCTTAAGATCCCCCGAACGTCGAACAACGAACAGATACATACTCATTACAGAAGGCATAGATCCAGGGAACGCAGACTGTGATGACAACTTCTTTGTGATCGAAGATCCACAGGAGGAGGTAAAGGCTATTGGAGCGACTTTTCAGGAAGTGTACAAGGTGAATGATAGCATTTGCCCGCACCACGACCTAGAAAATCGAGTCCTTTTGCACAAATTCTAACTTCGAAATGATATGCACCACTGGCGATCAGAGCATACTAGTGTTGCATATATCCTTTTTCCAAAAGGGGCAAATATGTTTCCAATCCGGCGATGTTACCCTGACTAAGTGGGTTGAGGACATTCATATTGTTACGGATAACCAATTCAGTTTCAAGGCGCTGCATGATACAATTACATGCCGCGTCTAAGGTGCTATCAGATATCCAATGGTACAAAAGCAAGAAACAATGCGCGGATGCCTGCATGGTTGACTTGGAAAAAGCCTTCGATACCGTATGGCTAAAAGGACTCTTCTACAAGTTGACCATGCTGGACATAAGCAAACCACTACTGTACATGCCTTGTAATATGCTCACCAGTAGACAGTTCATTGTAAAAAATGGCAATACGACTTCTGCTGGGACAGGGTGCGGTTAGTTTGTTGATACTCTTTAACGTTTACACAAGTGATCTCGTAGGATACCTTCACCATGCCATAGCGTACGCAGACCACTTGATGTACAGATCCGGACCAAAGATCGAGGTCGTTGCAATACTCTTGCAACACGAAAAAACGCTGAAAATCAACTTCCAGAAGTTGGAAACCATCCTGTTTAGAACATCGTTATCTGGGGCCTCTACAGATACCAAAAAGAATCGGCGAAAGCTCTCAATCGTGGGACAGCACGAGCAGTCATTGGGATTGGGGTACAGAACACTAGAGTCTCAGTACAAAAAGTTCTATTCCAATGATTTCTGGTGCCTACTACCTCAATGATATGTACCACGAGAGAATGTGCCTTAGCCTCTTCATTTCCCCAGAGGCGTTCCTCTATCTAGATAGAAAAAGTCTGATACAAGACATATTGGTCAGTAAGTTCTTGACATAGGTCATGTAACTTAAAGCTCAAGCTTAAACTTAAAATAAAAATAAATTAAAAAGTAAATTATTTCTGGGTCCTTGGTAAATCGAACCGATAAGCAGCCGAGGACAGTTTCGCATTGATTTTTTTTTTTTGAATTTCTCATTAAAATGCAGGATTGTGCTAAATGTAAAATTACAATTCGGGGCGAAACTGGTATCAGATATGATGGGAGTATGTGGTAAGGTTTTTCACACCACTACAAAATGTAGCGGGTTAGACGCTTACAGCTCCAATGTGATTAGTACCGACACTTTTGTAAAACATATGTATGTGTGATGACTGCATAACATACATACACAATGTGGACTTGGTATTGAAAGATATGCAAGAACTAGTAAAAAAGAATGGAGTATACTTAATGGAGTACAAAGCCGAATTAGAAGTATCACTCAAAAAAAATGAAACAGAAATAAAGGTCTTGCTTGAAGGGACTGGAAGCTGTTTGGAAAGCTCAAGAAGTAAGAGAAGTGCAGAAAATGAGTGAATTTACCGAGTCTTTTAAAGAACAAAGCGAGAAAATTAGTGATAGCGTGAAGAAGATGGCAATAGACAATGAAATGGTAGTAAATAGTGTAAAAGAATTACAAAATGATATTCAGATAGGAGTAAAAGAGATAAATGTATCATAGAAGAATAAAGAAAAATTGAATTATGCCGATCAGCTGAAACAAGCAATTTACATTAAACCTAAAAATAAACAGGAAAATGCGAAAACAAAGAAGGAAATAAAAGGACAAATAAATCCTGCTTCCCTTTCTCTTAAAGTTGATAGCGTGTCTGATAGAAGAGGGGGCGCAATAACAATAAACTGTAGAGGTGAAGACACAGTGCAGAAAATAGAAACGGAGGTGAAACAAAAGCTAGGAGAGAAGTATGATGTTAAAATTTTTAGTAAGAAACGTCCAATTGTAATGATAACGGACATTAGTAAAAAGTGGAGTAAGGAAGAACTGGAAGAAGCAATTAAGAAGCAAAACAAGATTAGTGGAACGGTAAAATGTGTATGGGACTTTAAAAACAAAAACAGAGAGGCTTATCATGCAATCATTGAGCTAGAAGAGCATGATCACAAATAGGTACTAGAAAATCGGAGAATTATTCTGGGTTGGGAGAAGTGTCGAGTATTTGAGCACTTCGATCTGTTTAGATGCTATAATTGCTGTGGTTATTATCATAACCAGAAAGAATGCAAAAACGTAGTTAAATGTGCAAAATGTGGTGGTGAGCACGACACCAGGGGATGTAATCCGTCAGAATCTAAATGTATTAAGTGTGTACGATATAATGAAAAGTACGCTCTTAATCTGGAAACAAATCACGATAGCCGTGACGTAAGTTGCTTGGTTTATAAAAAGCTCTTATAGTCCGAAAAAAATAGATGTGTGGTTTAGCAATCAAATGTTTTGACAGGGGCTGACCGGCAATTTAACAGAGGCAGAACAAAACTTTATCGGAAAAAAGCTTGATTTCTTATTACTCTCAGAGGCTCACATAACAGCTGATATAGAGAACGACGAGATTCTGTTGGAGGAGTTCCATACACCCTTTAGATGCAATAGCGAGTAAAGGCACACTGGTGGTTTGTGCATTTATGTCAGAAAAAATTTCGAAGTCAAAGTTACTAAAGAAATTACTATACCTACGCATATATATCTGCTTGTAGTAAGAATGACAAACAACAATAAATCAGTCCTCCTTGTGGGAGTATATCGTTCACCCAGTTCATCTGCGCGAGTATTTTGTGACGTGTTCAAAGAATGGATGGAGGAGTAAGTTATGCCTCACATGCAATTTATTCTAGCTGGTGATTTTAATACTGACTGGTCTGATGAATCGAACACCTATACCAGAGAATTAAAGAATACAATTGAAGTCGAAAATCTGTGTAGACAGGTTGTTGCGGAACCTACAAGAATAACAATCTCGTCCCAAACACTGATCGATTACGTAAAAACAAACACATACAAAACAGTCGCTAAAGCAAACCCAGAACTGAAAATTAGTAATCATGAGACACTGTTAATTCATCTCGGACTAAAAAGAACCTTGATAGAAAAAAATTAGAAAAACAAAATTCAGTTCTTTAGGTATAAGAAATGTTCCTTCTTAAATCAGCTGATAATCTGCGACTTTGAGCTATATAGCTAAGATCCAGATATAATTGGTAGAAGGCTTCAAGATGATTTGGTGCGAATAGCTAAAACCCAAGTTCGTTCTAAGGTAATAGGTGGGTGTGAAAACAAGATCAAAAAACAATGTGGAGGGTTAAAAAAACTTACGTTTTAAATAAAACTAGACAACCGACTAAGGATATATACTTTAACGGAGCGTGCATGAAGGGTCATGAAAACATTGCTAATGCATTCAACAAGTTTTTTATAACAAGTGTTTTGGACACTAACCAATCAATTCCTTGTACACAGTTCACTCTGAGTGCTGATATCTCTAGCTCAATATTCCAGTTTGAACTTATCAATGTACAAAACATAAGACAGGTGTTACGTTCTTTAAATCCAAAGTGGGACTTTAACTATATTAATGCAAAAATGCTCATGGATGCAATGGACGTAGACGAACCAGTTTTCGAGCGGTTGATAAACAAATCTTTGAGTAGGGGATCTTTCCCCGTGTCCTGGAAGGAATCAATAATTACGCCCGTTGAAAAAGTAAAAGGAACCAACAAATGTGAAGACTTTCGGCCAGTAAATGTGTTACCTATATTTGAGAAAGTGTCGGCAAAAATAGTTCAAATTCAATTGGAGGCCTATTTCGAAACTAAAAACCTGTTTCTAAAAAACCAGTCGGGATTTCGAAAAAAACATTCGTGCGAGTCAGCCCTGAATAGCGTTCTGATAAGTTGCTGTTTTCTTGGATTTCAAAAGAGCGTTCGAGACGATAGACAGAAACATTCGTCTGAATAAACTTCATATCTATGGTGTAAGCGGCAAGGAACTGGAATGGTTTGAGTCATTTCTTAGCAAGAGGTCTCAGAGAACCAGATTTAATGGAGTAATGTCTAGCAGTATTGAAACGACCCTTGGAGTGCCTCAAGGATCAGTTCTTGGCGCCCTGCTCTTCATTATCTACATCAACGATATTAATCGTCAACTTCGATTCGCCCAGATAGCCTTATTTGCGGACGATGCTCTTTTATTTATTTCGGGAAAGAAGAATGGTGATTGTGAACGTAGAATGCATGAAGATTTTGCTAGATTAAGTGTATGGCTGAGGGCAAATAAACTTAAATTAAATGTCAGCAAATCCAAATGCATGGTTCTAAAACATAATGTCAATATGTATTAATCTTATTATTGAAAATGAATTTATTGAGCAGGTTGATCTAATCAAATATTTATGGATAATCATTGACTCGAATCTAACTTTAAGCCCACATGTTGAGTTTCTTCTAAACAAAATAGCAAAAAAAGTAGGTTTCTTTGGTAGAGTGCACATATGTATGTACATATATAATATTATGATCAAACCCCACTTTAAATGTTGTTCTTCAATTCTCTATCTTTGCTGTGATTCTATTATTATTAAACTACAACGTTTGCAAAATAGGGCTATGAGAATTATTTTAAAATGCAACCGGTATATAAAGGTTGCCAGTTATATATATATAATTCACTACCAGCTGAATTAAAAAATGAATGCAACTTTAAAAGATTTAAAAGACTAACAGCTAATTACATTAGATGCTAATAAAGCATGTAATAATTTCTTGTATACATATTAGGTTAAGTTTAAATTATTATTTATTTGTTATTTATGGATTTTTTAATAGCAATATTATGCTAAATAAATTAATATCTAGTCTAAAAAAAAAAAAAAACAAAGTAGCGATACCGCTAATCTTAGGCGACGCTGTTACGACTGACACGTTGCACAAACTCTCCGGTTCAATAGAGCGGTATCGGGCCGCAATACTAAGGATGTTGAACGCAGCATCAGCTATTCTGATGGTTAGGTAAAGAAGAGGGAACTCTCAACAAAAAAGAATTATAAAATAAAATACGTATTAAAATTACGTATTTAATTTCGTATTTTAGAAGAAGGTAATTTTAAGGTCATTTGTAACTTTTGTATGAGGTTTTATTTTAATACAACAAAAAGTACGTTCACTAAGTTTTTTTAAAACAAATTTTCTTAGTTAAATAAGCTTAGTTATGTTATGTCGAAAAACATAGTTTCAGCAATAGATATAGCTTAAAGCGCCCGCATAGGACCAGTAAGTTAAGCTAGTTTTGAGCGTTTTTGTCTAGCACGTAAGAATTCGAAATAAAAAATGCAATTAAAATAATGGACTGTAAAGATGAAATTTTATCCTCGCTTCTAAAAATAATATCAATATCTCACTTCCAAATGGAATATTCCCTGAAAATTGGAAGTTATCAAAAATTGTACCGATGGAAAAAAATTAAAATGCTAGAAATCCAGAGGAATGGAGGCCTATAAATATGTTGCCTACTTATAAAAAAATCTTGGATGCCGTGGTCTATAAACAATTAACGCGTTTTGTGGAAGAAAATAGCACTCTGTGCATGGAACAGTCGGGTTTTAGACGAAGGCATTCGTGTGAAACTTCTATTAGCTGGGTCATTAACGAATGGAAAAAAAGAGATAGGAAAAGGTAACAAAATTGTAGCTGTTTTCTTGGACCTAAAGGGCGCATTTGAGACAATAGACCAAAATCTGTTATTCGTGAAAATGAATTGAGATGGTTCAAAAGCTATTTGTGTGGAAGATCTCAGAAAGTGAAAGTTAGGCAAACAATATTCAAATGCGCTACTGACAATTGGTATACCTCAAGGTTGGATTTTAGGTGTATTGCTCTTTCTGCTTTATATAAATGAATTCAGGGATGCGTTATCCCATTCCAAGGTATGCCTGTTTGCGAGCGATACTCTTATATATCTGTGTGGAAACAATATTAATGCTTTTAAGTTAATCATTCAGCGAGAAATTAATAGCATGAATATTTGATTATGTAAAAATAAGCTTTAAATTAATGTCAAAAAAACTAAATGTATGTGTGTTAATGACAATGATTTAAGTGTGAGCATTGGAATAAATGGTGAACTGATTGAATGTCTCAATGAAATAAAATATCTGGGTGTGTACATTGACAGTAAACTGAAGTTTGATTCTCATTTAGAAAGAAAGAATATCGAAAAAGATAGGATTCCCTCTAAGAATTAGAAAAAAAATATATCAACGACCTTCCTCTATCCTGTATATGTGTTCCATTCAAAATCAAAACAAACTTCAGATTCTCCAAAACCGAACGATATGCTGCAATCCCTGCGATGGCTAAGTGTTACCCAACGATTGAAATTCAACGCCCTAATCATGATTTATAAAATAAAACAAAATATGTTACCTGAGTATTTGCAGAAGAACGTAGCATACATAAAAAACAACCGGTATAGTTTACGGAACCTATGTATGTAGAAGAGCTGACACTCAAAACAACCTGTTGTATAAAGGACTACGTACAATTATTTAATGGACTTCCAAATGATACTAAAAATTTGTCAAACTTAGGTATATGGTTTTAAGTCGAGTAAATTTCTTACTATTAAATAACGTGATATAAGTAAATTGTAAATAGTACATATATGTAAGTTTTATATGAGCTAATAAAACCAATTTAAATTTTAAAAAAATTAAAAAATTAAAAAATTAAAAATTCGTTTATTATTGAGCGGGAGGTTCGAAGCACGTCCAAGAGTAATAATTGTCGAGAAAGCTTCTAAAAAACAAACCTTTTGGATATGGCTCTAAAACATGTACAACACGAATGGTCACCAGAAGCCAAGCCCTGGACAACATACCAACTTAACTTCTTTAATCAAAAACATATCGTCAGCTTACAAGCAAAACTGACTAACTGCTACAACGTAGTTCGTGGAAAAACTTTTTTGTTTCTAAATCCTTGTAAATTTTGATGATAACTGCGATTCTCTTAGATTTTTTTCATATTTCTAGGCAAAATATCAGATAGGCAGTTTACTTGTCTACTTGTTGTTTTCTTTTACTTGCCATTAATAATACAAAATACAATTTTTAGCAGTTGGTCAGTTTTGCTTGTAAGCCGACGATATTTTTATTCTTTTAACTGTTCAACTGTTCAAAAGATAAACCAAGAACAAATTGTCACGAAAAATATCTATTTAGCATTTGAGGTCTGTAATTGATTTTATTAACCATTAATGTAGTTTGGTACATACATATGTACATATATCTACCGTGATAGACGACTTCTACGTATACGCTTTTACGAAATATCACTCGATTGGCAAACAGCAATCGCACTAACTGATAACAATTATTTGTATGGTACATATGTACATAGTACATGTCTCAGTGAAAAGAGTGCTTTATTTATTTTTGAAAGCTAGATGAATCTAGAGCACTGTTCTCGGCTATTTATCAATTGTGGTCATTGAAATTGATTATCCCAAAATGGCAAATTCATAACTAGGTTTAAAAAAAAAAACTTGCTGGCATATAATCCTTGACAGTATTTGCATAAATATACTATATTGTGCAGAAACCTGTACTACATACATATATACTAACAGGAATTTGAATTAACTAAGAAATTGTTCCTAAATGAAACACTATTATGTTGTTCAAGGAAATCAAAAAAATTGATTATTATTTTTTTCTTTACTTTTTCTCATTCACTGTCTTCTTAATATTTCTTAAAAGTACGATTGAAATTAAAAAGGAAGAGGCTCTAGTCTTCGCGAATCATCTGCAGAGGAAGTTTATCGCCCACTAGGATCCGAAAACGACCAGGTCTAGTTAATCGCAAGAGAATTTTATTCCATCAAGGCAACGCTCGTCGATATACAGCTAGGATCACCTATTCCCAAGTATTAAAACATTTTGATGGAAAAAATTATGTACACAAGGCATTTACGGTCTTCTCTGATTTTAAGTCAAACATTTTTTTTTATTTTTTTAACGAATAATATTACATCGATGAATATTTTATCGTAAAATATACAATATTTAAAACACTAAACAGCTTTTTAAAAGTCGCGTATTACTTATATTGCAATCTGATAATAAATTTTAATTTACAGTAGCTTTTAGTAATATTACATTAATATTACAATTTACCTATTACTATTATCATAATATAAATAAATGTATAATAATAATAATTATTATAATTATTTCTTACCTTCAAAAAACTGCGGATCTGGTTCATATACTGATATTTCTGTTTATTTGATTATTGATTTAAACGTATATATTAACAGGGTATACCGTTAGACATTATAGAAAAAACTTTGCATAAGTAAAGGAAGACCAAAATGGAGAGAAAATAAATATCGGTAGAAAAAAATTTAAATCACACTGGTGGTTTGAAATATAACAGCTCTATATTTAATTAACGAGGAAAATATTTAAATTAAATCATTTAATTGTGATTTACAATAAAAAATTAACTTTTAAAGCCAATTCATATAAAATTAATAATTTAAATAAATAATAACTAAGAATAAATAAGAAAAAGCTAGAGTATTCAATTTAAAAAATATATGCTTATATTTCGTTATGCTACAACCTCATTTTCAAAGATTATCTAGATTTGGAAAAGATAAATACCATGCCAAGGTGGTTACTTAACGAAAATTACATATTAGTAAAAGCCTTTCAATAAAACCTGATCTCAATAAAATAAAATATAAAGAATACAGAGCTGTAGAGTCAAATCCAGCCGAACAGAATAAAAAATAGTTTTTTGTTTATCCAAACCGTATCTACCGCTTTGCAAAGTTTTTTTTATCTTAAAATGTCGGTCTTAACATCCTGTATATATACATACGCCTACACTGTAGATATGCAAACGTTAAGCTACATGTTATAAAACATGTACCATTGTAGAGGTGCGCACTGTTCAACAATATTCTGTTTAATGTCTTTGCGATGGTTTGTATACACACATGCATATATGTATGTATATTTATATATACATATGTATAAATATCATTCTTTTTATTTTCATTTTTAACTTAGTTCATTATTTTAAATATTTTGTAAAACACTCATGCTGTTTTTACAATCAAGTTGTTCAGCATCCGTTTCATTAAAGAGAAGACCGAACGCTGCGAGCCATTCGTGACACTTTTCCTTCGAATCAAACGCCAAAATACGCGAAATCATTTCAATACCGATGCATGGACGATATGATTTTATCATCATTTTAAGAGCACTTTTCCGCTCCCTTTCAACGAACCAATCAATAAGGTATCCAGACATGAGCGGAGCAGCTTTGTACAAATGGAAGAATTTACAATAGTTTCCTAATGCCCACGCTGATCTCAATTCGAGTGCATGAGCTATCGCTGGGTTCGACCTTTGTTCGGCAGTTAAAGAACGAAGCACGGTAGTAATATCTAATGTATTCTTTGTAAAAATATAGTATAAAATCCGATACGAGATGAACTCCAAGATGTTACTTCCTCCTACTTCAGTGTACAACATTTTCAATTGAGTCTGACATTGATTGAATTCCTCGTGATCACCTTTTTCCATAGCGATGCGCGCGTGTGTTTCATACACTTCAACTGTAAACTTATCTCTTATTCCCTGCACTGTCAAATCTTGGCGTATTGATTTGAGCTGGTCACAGGCGTAGTAGTAATCTTGATTTGTTCGCCATTTGGTTTTAACATTTTGTAAAGCATTTTCCAACACATCGATTGGCCGGACTTCGCTTGGTAATGGGGCCTTGGTTAACCTAAGAAATGATTTTTCCAATTCTCTGCAAGTGCCTACAATATGAATCTCGCACAAGTCCATAGGGCTATCAACTTCGTATTCATCGAAAAATTGTTTATTTTGTTCCCTCATGTTCTTGAATTTCTCTGTATTTAGCGAAGTTAATGTTTTCTTCGTCGAAAGATTAGCTTGTCCAAATCGTGCTGCTCTTTGCTGAAGTCGACGAGAGTCATCCTCCACGGAACCACCAACAGACAGGGAGTACGCTGCTTTACTGACATTCTTTTGTCCTTGATGTTTCTTCTTTATATTCTTATTGTTCCTGGCCTTGAATGGGATAAAGTTCGATGATTTTTTTTCTGAAGATTCAGAGCTGGAACTTCGGCCGTTCTTTCTACGCGGACTTGTTGATGAGCTACGCGATTGGGAGAGTGCTTGTCTTTTGGGTGATCTTGATCTCGACCGACTAGTAGAGTGATGGAAAACGGATCGCTGACCTAGCCGTGCGTTTAAACATTTCGAAATACCGGGTCGCGTTTGATGTAATTCATTGTTGCGTTTAGCTAGGTTTGACTGAATAATTAGATTGCTCTCGCTGTGAACACTTGGAATGGGCTCGTTATCCCAGTCTCTGGTCCATAATTCATTTTTGTTGGCCGCCGCAGTAATCTTTCCCTTTAGACAAATGTCTATTTGATCTTTATCCAAGTCTGTCACACACTTGGCATAGCATCTGGCTACGTAACTATTTAGACTCTGCGGCCACGCATCTGTAGGATTGGTCGATATGTGATTCCCGCCTTCAGCTGAATGTTGACTCACGTTAAGATTTGGAGGTGCGGGCTGGTTCACCTGAATATTGGTCGGTAAGAGCGGCGGAGGAGGCTTCGTAAGATCTGGAGATACAGCAATAATGGGAGGTGGAATGCTAGGATCAAAAAAAGTTTTATTTCCTTCCACGCTTACATTCAGGCACTTATTTTGTATGTGGTGTATTTGATTTTGTTTGTTTTTGTTACGCTTTCTTTTCTTCTTGCCACCAGCACTCGTTAGCACATTTAAAGGATTGTGAACGTTGCTCAAGCGATTCTGTTGATTTAAATTGAAACGTATGCCTCCAAAAGGATTATTCTGCTGTTGTTGATGATTTAAGGAAGAAAATTTGTTTTGTTCATTTGAGAAATTGTTTCCCCTTGAAACAGACATAGCATTTGTTAAAATCTGAGCTGACGTATTTTTATTTGCTTGATTTTCATTTGAAAGAGCCACTGCATTAGAGTACCCAGGTGGAGCATTTGTATTACAGGGCGTTGCTACAGTTTGACCTTGTAAATCCGTCTGGTTCTGCATATTTCCGAAATGCATATAACAATTATTGTAATAATCAGAATACTGTTGATACGCGTTCTTGTATGCGCCAGCTGTATTATAATAATCCCAATTTTGTCCCACTGCCATTGGAATTGTGTGCTGATTTTGTTGAAATTGCTGCATTTGTGGAATTAGTGGCGAAGGGTTTGACTGCGTTACTGTACTTGCCACCGAGTCTCCTTGGTCTGACATGGTTTCTTTTGTTACTTACCCAACAGCTCAAGATACAAATTTTCATAAATAAGAGGGATTATTCTTTTCGTTGACTTAACTACTTAGCAACGATCTAATATTTAATAAAAAAAAAATTCACAAGAAGTTCGATATTAAACGGAGCCACTTTATCACCATAAAATATATATCATAGAGATTTTTATCACTTAATACCACACATGCGAACGATGCGAATTGACGCAGAAGATATGAATAGAAGAAATTCATCAGTAACTGTCAAATTCATTATTTTCGATAAATTCATTATTCTTTCGTTAACCTAGAGCACGAAATTCATTCGCTGAACATTGAACTAAACCCAACCGGTCAACTAGTTTGGCTGCGTTCAGCAGTTGCTAGCATTTGTGAAATTATACACACCCTGAAAAAAGTGCGAGTCTGTGAGATTTCCCCCTTAACGAGGAGCATTTTCACAGATAACTTATTATTCCAAAGTCTTTGCGAAATTAATGAATTTTGGTGGAAAAATTCTTCTTATTTTTAATACATAGTTCTGTCTGGTTGTTATATTATGATCAAAACACATTTGCAGACAGATGTTCTGCATGCAGTGCTCTATGAAGTGCTGCAAAGGAAAGAGATCTGCAGTTTTTTTTGTCATGCATTGCATCCACTACTGTCATTCGGTGACTAATAGCTGACGTATTCTGAATATTTGTTTCCCACTAATTTCTTTTAAAATGGAAATGGAAATGAACGAATCCAATCTTATTTTAAAGAAAATCGTTATCTTTTGCGAACTTAATTAAAAGCTTTTTCATCTTAAAATTGGAAAACAAAAAACATTCACAAACGGCAAATGCCAAAAGATAATATACCAAATGTCTGATACCGCAATTTATTTCCATTTTGCGGTGTGGTAGCATTGCTTTCTAGAGCGAATTTAGAAAAAGAGATATGAAGCAGAGCATACACATGTGGCATTCCATTTAACTTCTTGTATTCTAATGCCCAAGCCGTGTGCAGAATTTTTGACATCCAGTGCATCGGTTACTGTCATTTGTTGAGTAACAGCTGATGTGTTTTGAAAATTTAAATACCTTTTAAATTTTCCAAATGAAAATCGATGTGATCGAATCGATTCTAATATTATTATAGAGAAATTCGTTTTCTTTTACAAACTCAATTAATTGCTTTTTCATCTTGAAATTGGAAAATAAAAAAAGAACACAAACAGCAAATACAGTAGAATCCGCTAAAGATGCTCACGCTTAAGACGTTTTCCCTCTTTAAACACCCGGTTTCTCTAGTCCCTTCATTCGGAGTAGAATTCTTATGGAAAAAAACCGGATAAAACTTTTTATTTCCCGCTTAATACGTCACATAGCGACACGATACACGGAACATAGCGCTTTTGCAGTCCCTTGATTTTGACTAGAATTCTTATGAAAGGGGGGGTTCACACATGTCTGACAGACTTGGTCGGATGGATTTTGGACACACCGCTGTCGGTTAGTGTTTATATTGTCATATGTCGTCAGACTTCACTTTTCCAGTGAATTTCAAAGATGGTGGACGCACTCGTAGCAGCGCTTGCGATAGATAAAATTACAGAAGTAAAAGAAATCGAAGAAAGTCTCTGGTAGACTTCTATATATTTGAAAAAATTCTTTGCAAAATTCTACATTTCGCTAAATAGACATTTCACTCTAATTTTCCGTGGACAACCACACGGCTTGAATATCAGTTCGGAAATGAAATTTCCTCCAGGTCGGACAGATACGCGCCTGTCAGACCACCAAAATATCAAAAAAATTTGAAAACCAAGCGACATGTCACACAGGCTGTCGTTCCTTGCGTTCACATTGTCATACATGAGTCGTTCAGGCCATGTCTTTCAGACATGTAGCACCGTGTGAACCTCCCTAAAAATTCCCTCTCCCAGCGAAACTATAAACAAAACAAAGCGCTTATGTTTTTGTGATTCTATGTATATTTAACTCGTTACCCTCTCTTTGTTCCGATCTATGTAAATTAACGGTTTCTGGCTGTGTTTTCTTTCTTTTAACTTGTTGTGCTTTACATTGGTAGTTTGGTAGGGACCAGTTGCGTGGACTTTGATGGAATCACGAAAAAATCCTACATTTTTGTCTATTGAATCATCGAAGAGACTTAAGCAATCAAATCTAGATAACTTTGATACTCATTAAAATTATCAAAAGTAAATTTACATACATATGTGCATATAAAAGTTTCTTTAAATGAAATGTAATTCAAAAAATAAATGAACTTATTTCTACTTCTCAGCTTTTCCCGCACATTAAGCTTTTCCGTCTAAGACACTTTTTTCTGCCGGTCCCTTGAAAAGCGTCTTAAGCGGATTCTACTGTATTAAAAGCGGATTGTCAATTATCTAGAACCGCGATTCATTTCCTTTTGTAGTGTGGTAGCATTGCCTTCTTTAGCGGAATTAGGAATAGAGATATGATGCAGAGCTGTACTGGCTGCAGCAGATGCGTCCATTCAACCATTGTATAAATGTGTATTTTTTTTTTAATTTAGCTGCATGCAAACCTTTGCACATGTGTTTTAAGGGTGTAGAGCATTTATTGGAAACTTTATGGTCCGGTGTTAATACTATAACACCACCTTCTCGACTATGATACTGGGCTAAAAAATGTCCGTCTTTTCTCATGTCACAAAAGTAATAATTAAATCTATCAGCGTTCATTAAAGTTGAACTTTTTTTCATCTAAAAAACACGTAACGCCATTCTTCTTTTCAAGTCATATGGTGACTCGAACTTCCGCTGATGGGTTAACGGTAGCTTTTTTAATTTTCCGCCGTTTAAAGTGATTGGCACAGTTAACCACGCTTTTAACTGTGGAAACACTAGCTTCAACACCTGCTTTTTGCTTCACTCTCGCAGCTGAGTCAGAGGAATTAGAAGCACATCGCAAAATTGCTCTTTTATCAGCCGCTGTTGTTGCCTTTTCATCACCTCCCTTCATGTTTTCCCGTACAATTCTTTATCTTCAAGTAGGGATAGATAACATTGAAGCTTGGTCCGATTTTTGTAGGAATAGCACGCCCGGTTAATCCTTGCCTCTTTAGTAAGTCGATCTTAGTCTTCTCAACACTGTTAAAATATTCTCCTTTTTTAATTTTATTTGCCAGCATCATAGACAAATAGTAAGCAGCATAAAATTATAAATTCATGCACAATATTTGGAAATAATGGATCACATACCTTTGAAAAATGTTGTACCTATTCAGTTGGCGCGGAGTGTATATACATACAAACATACATATGTACATGAATCATGATTTATTGCTGTGACCAACGAGCCTGTGTTTAAGTCTCTTTCGAAATGAGTATTATACGAATTTGTATACACTTTCAGGATGATTTTAAGAAAGTGTATTTAAAAATAAACTCGATGAATTTGTCTTTTACGTAAAGCCCGAATGATACTTCATTTTTTCTTCATTTTTAATGCATTAAATCATGTTTGAGTGTCAGCCTTGCATAAAAGAGACAACACGATTTTTTAAGGAAAGGAAAGCAATTATTTTGTAGAAAAATAATAAACTGACAGCTTTTGTTTTTGTATTGAGCCGAACAGAATCACAAACGACAAAAATTAATTGGGAATTTAGGTTTTTGTTTTTCTTTGAACATTTCCAAAACGGTTGCTATTAATAAATTTATACATATTTAAAACACACAAAATAAGTACATCTGGATCCATTTCGCAAACTCAAAACAATTTAGTTTTGCAATGACTCAATTTAATGCAGAAATGTCAAAAAACAAGCTGCCAGCGGCTGAAAAATGTAGTTTGGTTTACATTTTTAATGCATTTTTTTTGACGTTTTCACATTTATTAGGTTAGTGTGCACGCACTCACACTTAATGGAAATTTCAGTAGTGAATTTTTCGTACTGCTCTAATTTCATTTTCAGAGCATTCAAAATGAGAAAAAAATGTAGTGTCATACGGGCTTAATGGTAGCAATAGATGACATCTATATCTGATTTGGCGATTAGTGTGGGTTTTTTTTCTTTTGTAGGGATGAAAAACTAGTTTGTTTTATTAAAGTAGAAACACAATGTGGCGTTCGCGCGGTCGCGCGTTGACAGATTGAGTAGAGACAATGGGATCTTATGGGGTAACACTAAATGTGACCTCACGCGTTTGATCGGTTTTTGATCGTAAATATCGTAAGCGCGACCTCAACGTCGAAGTAGAGCTACTCTCTACTATTTCCTATATGGTCGCGCGTTTTAACAGCTCACAGCTGTTTTGGATTGACATTATTCTTTGGCTTGTTTGATTCTAGCAAAAGGCAAACCATTGTGTCGTATATGTACTCCGAATTGTTAGCATTTAATATGTTAACATTTTTAATTGCTAATTGATGTTTTTTCAACACAAATTAATTATGTTAGAGTATGCAGAGGTTTTTATTTTTTTATTTTCGTGTTCATACACATTCGTTTTCGAAGTTATTTCTTGTATTTGTGTTTCCTAATCAAACCATGAAAATAAAAAGAGTACATTTCTACCCCCTTTTCTGCTGCGAAATAGTGTGTGGGAAATTTGAGGGAACAGAACATAATTCTGCCATATTCCTAACCTCTCAACGCACGACCGTCGTGAAGCCACATTTTGTGTTGCAAATTTTGAGGTCGCGCGTTTTGACAAATTTTATCGTAAGTCGGTGCAATGCCTGTCAAACGCACGACCGCACGAGCGCCACATTGTGTTTTGCCCATTAGTGTTAACCAAACAAGCGAGCGGATGGTGTGCAGGTCATCAACACTAACACAGCTAAAACATCAATGAATGGCGGTAATGTTCATCTGTCAGTTCAACTCAGTTTCAATCCAATTTCGACTCAATCTTTCGATTCGGTGAGTGCAAGTACCCAGGTCGAAATCTCAACTCCGTTTTGACTCGACCTTTCAATCCTGCATGTGTACGGGGTAATAGTGGAGCACACAATGGCAGTTAAGTAAGATAGAAAATGTTGGAACGAATTTATTTCTTTCTGCAAAGAAACGCCATTAATATTTAAGGGAAATTTACATTAACCGTAATAAACAAATTACACAACCATCTCCAATAATTCGGCTAATGTATAAAAAAAAAAAAATGCCGGAAATATACATATGTGGTCGTGAAGCTTATTTACCTATTCCCGTCAATCGTGCCATCATTGTTCATAGACTCATTTTGCCCCCTCTCTCATTTGGCTGCAAAAAAGATGCTGTCATTTGTCTTTAAAAAAAAAAAAAAAAAACTTAGGGAGACTTGGATTGGGCCATTGATTGATTAGCTTTATATTATTTAATTTCATTAAATCTTTCAAAAGAAATAAAATAAATAATATTAACATTTAAAAATGTACTGACTTATTATAATTAAATGCTGCTGAATACAATAGTTTTCAATAATTTCATATTTGAAACCAACCGTTGAATATACATACATATATAAATTTTATTATTTTATTATGTATTTTAAATTATTGTTTTTGAAAAATATCCATCTTACTTCATCTTTATGGGGAAAAACCAAAATCTAATTATGACAAGTATATTTCGAAATCAATGTAATCAAATTAAAAGAAATACAAATGTCAAAATGCTCCTAGCTTGAAAAATATTTTACGCCATTAACTTTGGAAGGAGCTTTTAGTACTGTTGTTCCAGTTGCTCTGGCGCTAGTTTTCGGAGGTTTTTACAGACTCGAAATTTAAGTGTGGAAAACTGAAAATGATTTAAAAGGAGAGGTATTAGTTAAAAGAAGTGCATTGCATATCGATTGTCTCTTTATAGTTTATCATTTGCTATACTAAATACAATCAAGCAGACCAGGAAAAAGAAAAATTGCTTTTGAAAACATAAATTCCGTATCAGATATTTAGATTAGTTTGTTGTTCCATTTTCAAGTTTTGAGACAATGGTAACAATTCGTGCGCGGATTTTTCAAAATAAAACAAATAGTTTTAATTGCAAAAGCCAGATTATAAAAAACGGGCATAAAGCAAACAGGATTATAGGAAGCGGGATTATAAAAAACAGGATTATGAAAAACAGGATTATAAAAAGTGGGATTTTAAACTCGGGATTTTAAAAAATGGGATTATAAAGAGCGGGATATCTTGCCCAACAACATTCACACATTAGTGTGTATTCACTGCTTGCTAACCTAAAAGTGAAGAGCAAATCCGTGTGGAAACATGTTTAACATGCCGGTGAAACGTAACGACTAAGAAAACGTTACGTGATGAATGAAAAAAAAAATTAAAAAAAGTTTACGCGGATCGTACCGAGCGTTCCGAAATAAGTTTTTTGACACGAATTGCGACAGTATGAATTTGTATTAGATATTGCTTTGTCATAGATGTTGTTGTTTGTTTCTTAAATGTTCTTTATTAATGAGACTTGAACTGTTCTGTTAATTTGTTTAATATGTTAAATAAATTTTCCTGATTTTTTTGTTGCTGCAAAAAAATTTTCAGTTTCACTTTCGGGATTTTGGGTTTTCGGGATTATGTTTTTCGGTTTTCTGTTCGACTCCCTGTAAAAAAAATTAACCTATCCCTTTGTTTTGAATTCCCATACAAAAATTGAAAACGTCAAAAAATCTGTTATGGTGTATATAATTGATTTTCTGCACTGCAATGTACATATATTATGAACAACTATTATTTTTCGTCTTTCCTACAAGACTTTTTTTTAAGATTTTGGATAAGGTGTATAGATGATGCACTTATACTGAGAGTTGCTTCACTTAAATACGGTACACACCAACAATCAAAGCTAATGTAAACTGTAAATTAATATACTAGCTCATTTGGTAAATATTTATGCTGATGTATGATTTCCATATTAATTGGTAACTATCTAGTTACATTTAACTGTTATGACTTTTGATTATTTTTGAATTTACATATTTATTTTGTTTTGAAACTTTGCTTCAAAACTTACATACGTTGAAAACATTGACAAATTAAAGCAAACTTTATTTTCTCAAACTGAACTTTAAATTTAATTACCCATAGTTGTGGAGTAAGATGAGAATATTCAGAAAACAATAATATAAAAACATTATATTTCACAGAACACCTCTTCGTCGGTCTCTTAGTACCTTCTAGCTCGTGAATTGTAAAAGATAGATATGTACCTGCTTTTCATATACATATATATGGTATGATTTTCAAAAGAATTCTTTATTTTAGAAACAGCTCCAATCCAAGCAAACGTGGCACTTAAATTTGTTTTTGCATTTACACTGAAAAGACTTCTTTGAGTGGAATCCTATTTATTTTAAATTTTAAATACTTCTGATGAAATACTTCTATTACATTGCATGCATTACGGATTAATTGTTTAATTATATTGTAATTTCGATGTATTGTATGTAAAACATTAACATTTTGATGAAATTTGCTTCAGCAAGTCCACGCTCGATACAGTAAACAGGCCCGGTTTTCGTTAGTTCACTATATCGAGTGTCTACTGTATTTTGATAAATCAAACAATTTTCCTTGATATCATAATTTATTTGTTCTTGAGAGATATTTCATTTTAAAAAGCTTCCCCAACCTTCCTTGAAAAGCTACTGAAGGCATCCCATCAAGAATAAACATTTAAAAGGAACTAGTAGAGCTAGCTGGACAATGCCGTTTTGACTTTAATCCAGGAGACTTTAACATTTTAAATAATACCAAGGTAATGCAATAATTTTATTCTTGCATTTCAATTGAAAAAGAGGGTTGCATATTCTTGGGCAGGTATTGAATTTCCGATTGAAGAGATTTTGTGCCCCGAAGTATATGCAATATTGTCTGTGTAGTAACGATTATGTAATCTACTGTTATACGTGTAAAATAAAGCATAATATGAAGTATATGAGATTCTGCAGGGCTTAAACGTTTTCTCTCCGTCACAATAGTATATTAGGCGTTTTTCTTTTTTAGTTCAGAGTAGAGCTCTGAACAGAGCTCGAACACATCGAGCGTGCTCTGAACCGAGCGTGCTCAGAGCGCTCTGATTTGTTTTTGAAACACAGTTGAACGCTTAATTTAAGGATCATACCTTTGCTCTATTTAAACCCTAGAATAAAGTTTACACATAAGCAGAATATTTATTGTTAGTTATTTCTTATAGTATATTACATTCTACGCCAGAACAACAAACCTCGTCCAGCATTTTAATTGTTTTGGATTTTTTTTGTTTGTTTTCCCTCCTGTCACATAAAAAAAATGGCTGTGCTCAGCTTTTTGCTCTGAATGCTCGGTCAATTTATTCTGAGGCCAGTGATGGGTAATTTAAATTTTAATTAAATTACAATTACTTGCATACGTAATTAGCAAGTAATTTAATTACATTCCAATTACACAGTAATTGTAATTCAAATTCTAATTACAATTACAGGTAATTGCAATTAATAATTACAATTACAGCATGTAATTAGAGAAGTAATTAAAAGCATTAATTAAATATGTAATTAAGTTATTTTTTCAATATATTTAGTTTATAAACAAAAAAAACATTTCAAACAAGAAATTCCGAGTTAGCTTTGAGAAGAACTAGCTTCTCAAAGTTGTCATCAGAAAGTTTGTTTCGATGAGGGGCATTAATTATGCCCGCAAAAGAAAACAGCCTTTCTACTGGAGCGGAGGTAGGTAGTATAGAATTGTACTTCATAAAAAGCTTTAATATTTTTGGATATTTTTCCAACGATTTCAAAGATACGTCCCGATCTGTGAGGTATGTAAGGACTTCAAGCTCCTCTGCTGTAGATGAGGCACTCGGTGTCAGTTGAAATAGTTGATCTTCCTTAGTACCTGTTAAATTTGTGTGTTCTGTATAATTTTCTGGATTTTAAAGCTAAATCAATTTACCATCATTTCCGTAATCAAAAATTTTTATGTTTTCTGGTAGGTTTTCTTCGTCAGGGACTGAGTCAGTTGGGATGTTGTGCGCAATATATGTTATAAAAATTTTTTTAACATCCTCTAGACTTTTACCCAATGTTAGTTTTAAAATATTCAGCCACTTCATCTTTATTGTCGGGCAAGTAATTGCTGCTATTATTGCATCGTGGGACTCTGGGCTCAGCTGAAAAATGTAGTTAAATCTACGCATCAACGCTCCCTCCATCGCCCCAATTTCCCTAGTCAAGTGTTTTAAACAACTTGTAGTGGCAATTTTTCGGAATTTGACCTTGAGGGAGACTATCGATGGTATCAAATAGCCATAAAATGTATTGTTTCCACCCTGCAATAAATTAATGCACTCAGCTAGAGGCTCCATTATTGTACAGTATTCGTCTAAATACTCTAAATCCACAGCCGTGAAGTTTGCTATTAAGAGCTTGTCGCATAGCTCACCGAGCTTCTCTTTTGCCCTTAATATTCTACTTATAGCGTTAAATGTAGAGTTCCACCTTGTAATGACAGGATAGCTGAAGGAATATCCCGTTTGGTGTAAGCCAAATGATCATGTCACAGCTCCTAATTTGCGATAACGCGATCGAAAAATGCGAAAAAATTATTTTCATATTTAAAGAATATGGAACTGATTATGATACAGACAATGAAGATGATATCATTGATATGGAGGGGTATGTTAAATATTTATAATGCAGATTGTGTGAATTCTTAAAAGTGTATTATATTTTAACATTTCAGAGATCTTTATTACACATAATTGATCGAAAATAGTGACAATTTTTAGTACCAAAATAATACTTTGTACTTATGTACGTACGTACATACATATACTAAATATGAAATTGGAATACATGAAGACGCAGGAACTATGATTTTTATTTTGTGTGTTGTTCTTTATCAATAAATATGTAATATGCATATTAAAAAAAATAAAAAACATGTTTAATTTTACGATATTTATCATGCTTTTATTGTGTCCTAATTGCACAAATTTAATTACATTTTCAATTACATGTGTAATTGCAATTAATAATTTCAATTGCTTGTAATTGTAATTGAAAACTTTAATTACAATTACTGTGTAATTGCAAAGTAATTAAATTACTCTACAATTACTCATCGAAGTAATTAATTAATAATTTAATTACACAAGTAATGATTACTACCCATCACGAATCTGAGCTCATAGAGTGCGCTCTGAGCATGCTCTGAACGAAAAAAGAAAAACGAATTCAGAGCTCTGATGTGTCTGAGCTAAAAAAGAAACACGAAATTTTTTTTGACAACTCAGGCTCTGCTCTGAACTAAAAAAGAAAAACGCCAATTGTATTCCTCTTTACATGATTTGAATCTGTCGCCAGCGGCAGGTTCTTTCTCAACTGGATATCCCCTGACGGTAATAGAAACATGCAATACAAAAAACAAAGTATAAATATATTGGAAATATTTGTATTCAATAATTGTGTTGTTCTTTTAATTTTTCGTTCGATATTAGGTAGTCTGAGATTGCAATATCCTGAAAAGTGAAATAAAATTGTGTCACAGTAGGAGCATGGTACGCAAACGGTACGCTTTAAACTTTTATTTGTTTTTTATTTCAAGTAAGGAAAACTACAAATTAACAAATATGTTCTAAGCTGATTGTTGTAGAATGCATCTGGTCCTCTTATTTCTGGCGAACAACATGATTAATTTTCGTATTAATGTTTTTTTTTTTATTAGGCTTAAGACTATGCGAAGACGGAAACCCAGCTCATCAAATTTTTCCCCTTAAATTTATGTTGCCATGGATTAGTAGCTGTCGTTTCTATGCGATAGGTTACTTAGAAAAAATACCACTTCTTTTTCCAAATTTGTTATTTTTTCATCTCAATAAACTCAAATCTAATTGGTTGGTTGTAGGGGTTCGGACTATGATGAAAGCAATATGAACATCATTCATGTTATTCCAGTTCCAGGTTATACAGTGCTACCTCACAAATTCGAACAGTCGATAACTCGAATGCTCCACTAATTCGAACACCTATTTTTTACATTAGGCATCTTGTAATTCGAACATTTCCCAAAATTGGTACTCTGTAATTCGAATTGTTTTGTCGATTCTTTGCTGACTGCTTTTACAGTTACAGAGTTAAAAGTATTTTCCTAGAAATATTAGGGGAAAACATTTCTACGATAACGGCGAGTCAATTCCAATTCTGTAGGATGTGAGCTAAATTTTTTTTAAGCAATAAGAAGGTTTGCGTGAGATTTTTTTATAAAACCAAAATGTCAAATTTCTTTAAATAATATTGAACTTTATTTCATTTTTGCCAAAGTTTTCTAAGTAATGCATAAATGTATTTTACTATCTAAGACCGCTTTAGGCTGCTTTTTTCATTCGAAATATTGACTTCGAAAAAAGTATCCAGTAATTCGAAAACCTCTGTAGTTCGAATTAGGGTAGGTCCATTCTTATAGATAAGATTTAAATTTAATTTTCTTACTAGATAACATCTGAATCAAAACAAAAACAAGCTTTTGCCTCAGAGTAATTAAAAAAAAAACAAGTCAAACACTTTCCAAGGCTAAATGTTGACTTTCGTGACTGACTGCACATAAGGGGTAAGTTTCCAAGTCGAAAAGTTGCGGCAAATCGTCCAAAGACCATTATTGAGTTTTGCAAGTAGATATTTTAATTCCATTTGTTGATTTACTTCTGATAAGGCATCTGGATTCTTAAAATGTGTCGAAAAGAAGAAGACGAATTTCTTATTTCGGTTCACTAACGATATCATTATACATATCTCATCTTTATGAATTGTCCCGGGGCTTCAAGGTGCTATCTTCACAAATTTGTAATATTAATGTTTTCGCCCTAATAACATGAAACATTTTTGAGAAATTATTTTTGTAGGATAAGCTGCGTTTTTTCGAAAACAGTATTAATATGTAAAATCATCTGCTAAAAGTCAGGGGCAGACCACGGAGGCTTCATCGGTGCAAAGATGGAGGACGGTGGCACCCATGCGATTGCATGACTTAATTCGTCGGACGGGGCCAGTTCTTGTCTCCATACCAAAGTCGAACATAAAGACAAGAAGCTTCCCTACTTTGACTACGGACGAACTTAAAAAGATTGTGCAGAAAGTAGGAAAAAAGAAAATAAGCCTTACTCGTAGAAGGCCGGAAAGAAAATCATCAATTACGTCTAACTTACCAAACTATATCCTATAATTCGAGCCTACATCTAATCTTTTACGCAATGCATAAAAAGTAAAAAAAGAAGGAGCTCTGTCCTATAGACAACGGTGGATGCAGGTCCAGATTTTGCGTGCGGATTACGTTGGGGCTGTGCATGTCTCCAAAAGATTTAGCCACCAAATGCCAGTTTCTCACAAAAACCACCACAGAGGTACTCCGCCACCGTTACGAAAAGTTTCCTGCGGACTTCCTTCACCACCACTACAGTAGCAACAGGTGTACCTTGCAGCATTAATACATCACCCTTAAAAGGATGCCCTGAGGGGCGACAATTTAATTTATTTTGTTCAGTGAGATAGCTAAACTTCTTGTTACGTAAATTAGATTAATTATTTTTTGAATACTGCGTTATTCCGCATTTAGGAAAAGTGTAGAAGCGCGCGTAACAGGCTTAATTGAGACTCCACTATAAAAAAAAAGATTCGTCAGCAGTGCTGCTGGCAGGACCGACGGGAGATTGGAAGGAAAATTAATAGCTTTACATTTTATTTTATTTTATTTATTAGTTTTAATTTTTCCTCCCAGAATTTTTTAACTCACAATAAATATTGTTGATAATGTTCAAAAAAAGAAGAAATGTTTAGACTTTTTTCGATTGGTGTGTGAAGAAATGGACTGGTCTTCTGTAGTTGAACGGGAAAAAACAGAACATACATATTAGGAATTATGACGACCTGAGACTAAGAGTGAGTTATGTTCTTTTACACACCCACTTAAGTTGTGGTAGGGAGGGCCTTTTAGGGCATATCTTTTACAAACTCCGGCCATAGGGAGATGGTTTGGTTTGTTTCATAAGACAATAATGGTAGGCTGGGTTGGTGACGTTTTCCCAAAGACATTATCTCCCAGACAAAATCTCCAAACTCAAAATGCCCAAGTTGAAATCCCCAGTATTAAAATCCGCAAAGAGAGAAACCCCAGGGCTAAATTCCCCTATCCAATATCTCCCAAAAATCGCGGTGATTTAATCACATGATTCACTACTTGAACATCTTTCTTAACAAACAATTATCATTTTTAAAATTAATTAAAAACAAATAGTAATATGTAACAAGAATTCGAACAAAATGAACCTTATATCAATGTTTAGAACAAAAAGGTAAAATTCACAAAAATAATATTAATAGGGGTATTCATTTCAAACTGTCAGTTCTGATCTAAAAAGTGAATTCATTCATAATTTTTTGTTTATTCACGATACTGTTAATCGTTATCACAATACTAAAGAGAATTTCTTGAACTACATGCACATGTCACATGATGTACATTATGTACATGACCCCGAAACGCCGAAAGCCTTATACATTGGCGCAAGAACTTTCTACAAATTCATGTGTGAATGATAGAAATGATGATAGTCACGACCTCTAAAATCAAAGAAATTTTGAGTAAATTAGGTAAAAATATCTTAAAGCTTGGAAAACAAAAATAGATCATGCTTCAACATCCTTTCAGGAAATGTTGCTTTCATCCTTCAATTGGATTTATGATGAAATGGGTGCATAGAGAATTCCAAAGGTCGATTGTTTTCCCTATGCTTAAAAAGCCGAGTCAAATATAGCCGCAAACGATAGGAGAATAATATAAATGCTTGTGATTGCAAATGTTCACTAAATGACAAAAATAAATAAAACCAACAAATTAAATCGATGTCGGAGAGTTGTTCGAATTACTATGCCTACCTGTAAATACGCCTAACTACATGCTGAGAGTGGAATATCACTATTATTTATGACTTTTCGCCCTTAAGCCATACATGCAGTACGTGGAAAAAGTTTTGGTGTATGGAAGCATATAATCTAACTTCCGCACACAATTTCACATCAGACGTTAGTAGTAATTGATTAAAAGAGGCTTCGAGATAGCTGCAAAAAACACAGGCTCAAACTTAATTTACAAGAACCTCATAAACGAGGTTAGCATCACTAATCTAAGCTACATAAGAGAATAGCTCCTAAAATTATTGCATGCCAAGTAGCACTGTTAGTAATATGTAGCCAATGCTGTGTTTTATTTGTATTAATGTTCTTCAAATATAAAAGCAAACAAATTATAAAACATACATATATCCAATCCACAACAATTTATTTTATAGAAGTTTATAAGACTGTTTATTGAGATATAAAGTACCCTCTATTCTATTATGTCGTCCACATAAGTAGTAGATAAATAAGTTAATATTTCTTATCCTTTTCTGTTCATTCTTACTTTTTTAAGATGTTACTTTTCGATTCGAAAAATAAGTAAACCTTTTAAATTTAATTTAAAAAACTTATTTATTTTACTTTTTCGTAATACTTTGGTGAGAGTAAGTGGGCTAATGCCCACATGACGGACTCTTGCACAATTGTTGTCTGCCAATGCACTATCTAAATGAATTGTGTTTTTTATTCAATCCCCTGTGCGATATTAGTTTTGACACATAGTTTGTAACATTGAGAAATAAGAACGACAATCTTCCACGATTAATCAACATAAATAGATACGTTAATATATAAGTATGTATGTATGTCGATCTAGCCACCGGAATTTTGTATAACATCTTGGTACCCGAAGTTGCCCAATCGCAAATATTTTTCAATTTTGTACTTATGTACATATTCTTTAATATTTACACTGGAACTTTTAAGAATGATTATACTGACTACTGTTATTTAAAATTTATATGCAGGAAAATTTTTTAAAATACGTTCGAAACTGTAATGGAATGAACTTTATTATTTCGATTTTGGCAACATAATCAAATGGGGTACAAACAATAGAGTCGATTTTATTCTACTGTGGAATCACAACGTTTTCAAAATAAATATATTGGATTCCTTAAACGATGCAAGAAAATATGGCTGCCATATATATGTACATCCGCCCCAAGATCGAATACAACGCTCCTGTCACGTCTGGTGCACCCAAAACCTCATAGCACCTGCTAGAAAGGATTCAAACCGTAGCGTTAAAATTAATAGGGGATAGAAACATCGTGCAGTCAATAGACTCATTTGAACTCCGTAGAAATGTTTCTTGCGTTTGTTTTTTCCCTTGGAATGCTTTACCAAGATCAGTTCTATCTCATTACAACCCGCAAACAGTTAAAACCAATATGCATTAGTATCTTCTTTCATCTTCTTCTAATTTCTCCACCGCCCGCGCTGTTTTGACATAATATTATGGGTGCATTATAAAAAAAATATATGATACATATTTAAGAAATTATATTTCGTCTACATTTTATACCCTATGCCGTAAGGTGTATTAATTTTGATACATAATCTGTCTGTCTGTATGTAACATAAGGAAATGATAACGTTATAAAAATGCAGTCTATAAAGTATACATATATATGCAGTCCAGAAGATGATCTCGAGTACCACCAGTTGGAACAGGATCTGCGCTTTCATCGAAACGGTGCTATGAAAGAAGAAAAGCGAGGAAGAAGCAAACATGCCCCCAGAAAACAATTCTACAAGAAGTTAAAAGCCTTACCGGCAAGAAGACAAATAAACCCGAAACAGAAGACGAAATGAAAAAGCCGGTCCCCATAGGGGAATGAAAACGACACCTCTCTGAAGTAATGCGAAAGCGGTGCCGGAGTGAAAGGTGTCAAGAAGAAAATATGTATGTATGTATGTATGTATGAATGTATGTATATTGTAACATTTTACCTCGAGTTCGAAAGATAACATTTTATTGATTGCTCAAGTATCATTTTACTTCTTCCATGATTATCTTCTTCTACATTTCAAAATCACACTTCAATTCAATTCCATTTTTCACTATCAAAAAAAACAAATTCTTGGCGCAACGGACCGTATGTGGTCCAGGGCCTAACTTCTCGCGACCATTCGTGTTGTGCGTGTTATATTTTTCACACAAATGGAAGGGACCTACAGTTTAGAGCCATATCCGAAAGGCAAATTGAGAAGCTTTTTCTTGACAGTTATTACTCTCGGACGTTTGTCAGACATTCGCGAGAGGTGGGACCGTGAAAAAACTTTTAGGCGTTTCTGGGATTCGAACCTCGAACCTCACGCTCAGCGATCCAACGCACTAACCACTTGAGCCACGGCGCCCACACATTTTTCACTATCACTATCTTTAAATCTTGGTAAAGTTTCTTTATAAACAAAATTTTAATTCACCCCTTACAAAGCACCCCATGTAATGAACAAATCTCAAGGATTGTATACAGCAAGTGGTACTCCAGGTTCACTGGAAAACTCAACCACTTCGGAGGTCGGCGCCATGGGTCAGAAGTTAGTACGTTGGGCTATTAAGCGGCAGGTTTGAATTTCGAGTCCTAGAAAACATCAAACATACTGTCTACGCGGTCCCACCTCTCTCGAATGTCTGACAAACGTCCGAAGGTAAAAACTGTCAAGACAAAGCCTACCAATTCGCCTCGAAGGCCAACGAAAACAAATTCGCTCGAAAAACAGATTGGATCTTAAAAAACTAAAGCCTACTTACGAAGAATAAGGAAGGTCGTTCTTGGCCGAAAGTTCTGCGTCCTAAGAAAGATGGCGCGCAAAGCAATTCAGGAAAAAAAGACGGAAACGAAATAAGATTGTCCACCACTGTCGATAAACGTGATTGGAGTTACCAAACGCAACAAACTCCATTGCCTCCATCAAACATACTGTCTACGCGGTCCCACCTCTCGCGAATGTCTGACAAACGTCCGAAGGTAAAAACTGTCAAGACAAAGCCTACCAATTCGCCTCGAAGGCCAACGAAAACAAATTCGCTCGAAAAACAGATTGGATCTTAAAAAACTAAAGCCTACTTACGAAGAATAAGGAAGGTCGTTCTTGGCCGAAAGTTCTGCGTCCTAAGAAAGATGGCGCGCAAAGCAATTCAGGAAAAAAAGACGGAAACGAAATAAGATTGTCCACCACTGTCGATAAACGTGATTGGAGTTACCAAACGCAACAAACTCCATTGCCTTTTTTTATCCGTTCTGATACCTAAATTAAAATTTAAAAGTAGCATCGCTTAGCAACAACAAAGTCTTTGACTATAGCAAAACATAAGCGACGAGAAAATACAGTAGTATACGTTCGAAAACAAATTTGGAAAGACTGATATGCCTTAATAGGAAACACCACATGTCATAAGAAGACGTTATAAATGACTTAAAAAATAAATGTTTTAATGTCACTGAATCTATTGATCTAAAATTTAATCAGAGGTGGGTGGGGGTATCTTCCAATGATCACTGTAGCATCTTCCAGGCGGACATCAAGTACACATCAAGTAATTCACGATTTGCCCTAAATTGTCATCTGTCTCTTAACGACGTGTTAAATATTTACGCAGGGACAAGGCAAATCTCGGTATTCCTATCGCTACAGTTAAACAGCTACTCAAGCTCAACTCTATCACACAATTGCTGATGGGTAGATGACACTACGTGTTTCATTGCTAGACAGATCTGGCCTAAGCTGGATTAGAAACGGTCCAACTGTCATTGCTCATTTTTAACATAGTAGGTGTCCTTACAGGACAATGCATTATCGGCAGGCACACCACCAGGTCGGGCTTCCTGCAAATGACTTATAAAGAAACTGGATGAGGAAGAAACCATTCTTCACGTTCATTGCACATGCGAACCTCTTTCCGCTCGTAGGAAACTGTATTTAGGAGCTTACTTTTTGGCACCCTCCACGAACTGGCTAATGCAAACATTCGTAAACTCAAACGCTTTATTACTACATACATAGCCACCCACCAGTGGATAGCTCCTTGGTGGGTAGCTTACTGGTCTAAGTGAGGTTGTAATGCGCGGACCTAAAATCGATGAAAATGTGGTGTTCACCTGCAATGGCAGGCTTTTACTGGTGATCGAAGCAGTAATTCGCTTCTTGCTCCGTTTTTTTTTTTCTTGTATTCAGTTGTATTTGGTTTTCGTTCTGCTTTGTTTTAAGAATTTTTTCTTGTATGTTCCTGCGAGTAGCGGGGTCTTGAGATTGTCACAGAAATGTAATGTGGTAAGGTTTCATTATACTCCGAGGTTGCTAGGTATCTGCGATGATGTATTGATTTAAATTATTAAGTTGACACCTTTACAAGCATTTAGACTAAGCTATAAGAAGAGCTAGCTCTAAGCTACGTAGCTCTAATTTATATTGTTTGGAAAAAGATTTTTATGATCCGTTAAGTGGTCTACGTTAAGTTGTAAATATCAGCCGTTTGGAATCTGTGCAGAAGAAGTTTATACAACTTACTTAGCTGGCGCTAGCAACAGCTCGGAGAATTTTTTCA
The DNA here is from genome assembly GCA_946965025.1 of Blera fallax. NCBI lineage: Eukaryota > Metazoa > Arthropoda > Insecta > Diptera > Syrphidae > Blera > Blera fallax. The sequence goes on from OX337244.1 coordinate 66,608,609, forward strand.
ATAATTTGATAAGCTTGTCTGCATAAACTCATCGTTGAAAATGATTGTATCTGAAGATTTAAAGTGAGAAAAAACAATAAGTATAACATTTTAAAACTCTGTTGACTTCAATCTAAAGTGTGTTACAAATAATAAATATAAACTATATAAATAGGTGCAAAAATAATAAATTTATACTTAGATTCGGGGTTTTAAGTACTATTTTTTCCAGCCAGCTCGAACTCTCTTCTGGACGAAGTGGTGGTGTCCTTTCGCTCTACATGGTTGAAAATGTTGATGCCGCTGTATAGGTCGGACAGTTGGAGATTGAATCTTCTTCTCCGCACTTCGGCGTTACAAACAGGCCTGAAAATCCATCGAAGGTATTTTCTTTTAAAGCAAACAAGTGCGTCCGGAGGAGAGCACTGATATAGTGAGGGTTTTATTTAAGTTGGTTTAGTTAAACGTGTGTGGGCATTACTAGTTCTTAGCCCGAAGGAACAGCGATTAGCAAGAGTTATTTTTAGTTTGATATATGGCATTGGTGTCATGTTCAATGCTTAAAGCGTAGCCTAGATAGACGAAGTCTTTCATTATTTTAAAATTATAACTGCTCTGTCTAGTGTGACGTTTCGACAAAGTCTCCAAATGGGCAAAAATTAATTTTTAATTGCAGAATGTATTTTATTCTGCGTTCACTTACAACTTACTCTGTAGTCACATAATTAACCCTTAACTCACTATCATTTTCATAATGTAAATAAAGAGTTCAATTATCCTTATGCACGCTTCTCCTTACACTAAGCTAAGCCATAGAGCTACGGTTTTCTATATTTCCTCAAGTTGTGTGATTTTTAAAGAAAAAACATAAATCGTAGGTCTATTTTCTTTAAACATTGGTATATACAGATGAACATATGCATGGACATGGTCCTCTCAACTTTTTAAAACTCTCAGTGAAAAAAAAAAAAAAGATCCTGAAGGCATATCCACAATTGTCTCTCGTGGTTCATTGTTAAGTGTAAAACATTATAATAAAGTTGATGTTTATAATAATGTTTAGAATAAAATGTCAAATGCAATATTCAAAAAACAATTTCGTTGGGGACTTTACATGTTCACTAGTTGCTTACATACATATATATGTATGTATGTACATATGTAGATAACAGAAAATTGTAACTCTATGTTGACACACATTTATATCTCTATTTTTGCCATAATTTGTTATTTATTCTTCACAAATCATTTTCACATAATAATTAGGTAACACTATTAAACAAATTATTACTATATTTAAATTTTGTTAATGCACATTTACGTATGTACATATATGAACGTATGTAAATAAATACTGGGTATACACTACAAACCAACTGAATGCATTTGCACCCAAATTAATCTACACAATTTCACATGCCACAGATCAATTTGGGCTGCGCAACAACTGTTTTTGGGCGTGTTTACCCACATTACCATCAAAACGTCAAGTGGCAACCAAAGAAAAGGAAGGAGAACGTCCACCAATCCAAACACTTTATGCCACATGTCTGCGCACTTTAAAGCATCACTTTCGGCCGTCGTTTCACAGTGTACATGGACTACCACAGTTTAGTGGCCACCTACACTTGCAGCTGATGTCTGCCTCGTGCTTGAGGTTACATCCAGAGTCGAAGCAATGTAACGAAATGCTCTACAACACGTATTTCTGGCTTACGTGTGAGTGTAGGGCTCCTTAACGGTTGTTTGTCGTCGTCGTCATCATCGTCTTCAGTGGTGAACACATAGTTTGGCGGATGGACGCACGGAGGAATGACAACGCCTGCGGTTGCTGCATTTACGTAGGCCAGAATGGGGCGTGGAACGATGATACTCAGCACAGTGGGTGCTCATATTGTCTGCAATGTTTTCAGCTTCGATTTACAGCGCTGGCTGTTCCCAAAAGTGGCGTGCTTACGTGGGAAACTGCTCATTGCTTTTCCATTTTTTGTGTTTTCATTTTCGTGTGTGAACATTTCATTATATTTATTATTTTTTCTGGTTTTCTATTTGTGGGCTGGTCATTTAGCACTTTGCGTAAAGGGGTATCAACTCAGGCGAGAAAATTTAATACAAGGAGCGTGCTCATAGGAAATAACATCCTTTCGCAGTTTTATAGCTAGATACGTTCCTACATATAATATATGTTTATGGGTAGTTTCGGTATGAACAAGTATTTTTTATAATGATTGTGTAGTGCGATATATGTACCTTGTCGCACCGAATGTCTTTCTTAGTGAAACTGGAAATAGATAAGATAGCCATAATAATTTGGAACCATATCCTTAAGACGGATTTGCTTTGACGGACTTTCCGTTTAATGTGGACCTGGTTTTGGATATTTTATACCGGTATAATCGTATTCTTTTCTGGGTACAGACCCCGAACCAAAGTTTATTTATAGACCATACAATTACAGAGGACCCCACATAAAATATTTGTCGAGCAAATTGGTTGAACAGAGTTCCATTAGGGCAAAGTTCGGTCCATTCGACCACAGGAGCTTGTTTGCTCGTCAATCAGCTGAGTATTTCGTAGTTATCTCTGAAGTTGTAGGTAAATAAAGTATGTAGCTGCTTACTATCTCACTTAAAAGAAGTTATTGATGAGTGGAAAGATGAAGGATATCTTATCCGAAGCATTCAGACGCTGTACTTCATTGGTTAGTGCGTAGAACTTCTAAACCGGAAATCGAGGTTAAATACAAATATATGGATTCCAGGACCTAGCTTATCGCGACAATACATGTTGTGGAAATGGACGGGATCAACTGTTTAAAGCCATATCCCAAAAACGTACACATTGATAAACCCTCCGACGTTTGTCGACATTCACGAGAGGCCGGACTTTGGAGAAACTTTTTTGTGCTTTCTGAGATTCGATCTTAAAACCGACGCACTAAACACTGAGCCACGCCATCGCATGTTTTGGTATGAATCCTATAAAAAAACACTGCCACTGCTTTCAAGATTCCACCTCTGGAGAATGTCCGGCAAACGTTCTTTATCTATTTATTGTCGTAGGAGAGCCCTTCGAATGAGGCAATAAGCTCTAGGCACCTTCCGAAATATATGTACCAATATATATTTATGTAAAGGATGCGACCTCTGATGGTTTCATTTAAAAATTGCTATTAAAATTCAATATTTTGCAATTATTGTTATTTTATTGAAGACAGTCCAATTCCAATTATTTATGGAAAATATAAAAGAAGTAGGAACCAATGATTCCACCACTTCAAGATCCCGCAGATGACTTGCGTCTGTGCGCTTTGGATGACTACGCGGATAGTTTCAGTGAATTTTCTTTATGAATTTCTCTACACCGCATACATCGCACAAACCAGATTTCTTTTCAATTTCGTCTTTGCAGTTTTTCAGTTTCTAGTAGGTACTCACTTTGTAAATAATATTCCGTTCAAACGTAAAATGACCGATTTCTTACCGTGGAGGTTTCGGTTAAGTTAAGTGTGTTAGTTATTGTTAGCCAGCGTCGATGTGCTATTCTTTTCAAAAAGAAAACAACAAATCCCTTTATCTAACCTTTGTTTGACCTCTCCTTGAGTATGCCAGTCAAGATTGGACTCCTTATTACACGACCCAGATTCTCCTCATAGAAGCTGACCGCGCAGATTTATTCGATTCACTCTAAGGGAACTTCCCTGGGCTGATCCTAACTTACCCCCGTACTTAGAATGTCTAGGACTTGTAAGTTTGCATCCTCTCTCTATACGCTGTAAAGTTGCCAACATATTTTTTGCTCATCAACTTTGAGCCGTCCCAGCCAATTCTTGTTTGACGGTAATACATATTTACTACTTTTATATGATCGAATATAGGTATGTATGAATAAAGTTTTTAAATACGACGTAAAGCTTTTATTTGGATTTTGCATTACAGTATATTGACACTACAGACCCAAATGATAAAATTGGAACAATAAAAGATTTAACTAATATTAATCTTGGTTTGACAGGGGTACAATACTGTGGCATAAACAGGTGACATAGACATTCATACATTTTTCCTACTAAAATACGAACCTGATCATCCAATCTTAAGTTGGTATCAAACCAAATGTTACGGTTTTTAACCTATATATGTACTAGAAAATCCTCTTAACCTTTTTTAGATACATATATGTACATATGTAAGCATCCATTTAAATTTTGGGTTCAGATATAGATCGTTTCTCTTTGACCATTAAAAGATGCATTTAAGGTCATTATTGAACTTAAATATGGCATCCTATCCATCCAATTTTTCTAGCTTAAGTACATCTGGCCATCGTCAGCATATACATGGACATTAGAATAAGTAATTCTATCCGGAAATTTATTTATGAACATTAAGAATAAAAGGGGGCTCACAATACATCTTTGTGGGACATTCATAAATAAATGTAAAATTAAAATTAGACATAGCATTATATGTAATAACTGCTTGATTTCTACTAAATAGTTAAGAACTTATCAATGAAGCTGCTGAAGACTAAAGATGTGAATTCCAAGTTTGAATGATTTATTGTGTCAAAAGTTTTCGAGACGGCAAGGAAAACTGAACCTCCGTTTTAAGGACCAAGCTATTGCGGCTGCCAGAGCGCTTGGTCTGGAAAACTGGAAAGAGCGTGCCCTTCCTGTCGTGTCTCAGACACGGACTCTCTACGGGTTGGGAGCCAGTTAAGTAAGTAAGTAATAGCAAACAGCAAGATGTGGCTTTTTTCCATTAACATTCTTAAATCATGTGTGCATTACCTTTAAAATATATTGCAGTATCAGAATCAATCTCATTATAACGGTCATCACGAAATAACCTAAATCCATTCGTATAATAAACAAGATTCGGTTTAAACCATGAACGATCAACATCATTAATTGTAAAAATAAATAATAAAGGAACACAGTGGCTAGGGCTACCTTAAGATAGTCCAGAAGAGTGTTGGGTAGATGTAGAAAAGATCGTATTTTATCCACTCACTAAAACTCGACTAAAAGCCAATAGCCTTTAATTCAATAAGAAGAATTTTGTGTGATATTATATCAAAGGATTTAGCGATCAAATCAACTTCATTTCGATATTCAAAGTAGTCTATACTAACTCAGTTAGGGTGAAATCTACAAATTAAACACTAATATGTGCTGGCTAACTAACACACTAAATCAGAATTAGCTAACAATTTGCTGAATTCGTCTTTTTTATAAAACAGGCTCCGTTTTTTTTTATAATTTGAACGCACCATGTTTTCACATGGACGGATGGACGGATAGATAGAGAGAGCGAAAGAGATTGGTCTAGTGGTTTGAAACTCAGGTTTATTAGGTTTCGCATAAGCTGCAAGGGTGGTGTCCAGATAACTGGGGAGATTTGTTTGTTGTCATTAATTTTCCTTTGCTTCTGATTTAAAGTATTTTTTCCCAGTCCACCTGATGTCATAAGCATATTAATCATCAACAGAGCGAATAATTTCTCCAGCCATATGACGAACCTATTGCCAGTGCTATGCCTTCGCAGTAGTGTTGTCATAAGCTTTCGCAAATGATCGGACTGCCTCTTATCATATAATGCTTGCTGACATCAGGATTTGAACTGTGAACCATTAGCTTGACAAACGATGACGCTACCACTACACCATTGCCACCCCTCTGCAGAAAGCCTTATTCTGGATCTCGGCAAATTAAACCAAAAATAAATGGTACGATATGCGGTGTGAATGTGCCAGGAAAAAAGCATACAAGTAGCTTAACATATGTCTGCGGAAGGAGCTAATTTCCTACTAGAGTTCACACCTACAGGCCCAAACAAAACCGGAAACTACAGAGGGATCTCTTTTATGAAATGTATTGCAAAAATGATAGGAAACCTTAATGAGAGGTGGAAAAGAATAATATTTGACAGAGTATCAGGCGGGTTTTTAGACAAAAAGTTTTCTCCTGTGGACACGATTTATAATCTGGCAGCAATCGGTTATCCTAGATTAGCAGAAAAAGGGAAGTATATGCCTTTGCCGTTGACCTCAAATCTGCTTTTCATAAAATCTCTCGGAAACTGCTCATCTACACAATGGGAGTGTCAACGAAAATTGTTAACTTGTTAGAGCGCATATACTCTAAAACTCGATCCGTAGTCTGGAATAAAAAAAGAGGTGCATGATTTTTTTGTGCAACAATATTTAGGAGAAACAGGGATGCTTATCATTACCTCTTCTTTTTTGGTATACATAAACGACCTGCATGAGTGCTGAAGAGAAAGATTCAAAATCGATGGCTTAAACATAAGATTGTTATTGGACGCAGACAAATTTGGCAGAGGAATTAATTTTTATCAATTTATCTTGCTTAAGTAAATCATCAAAAATATTATTATTGTCAACATTTCGATCAGTCAACCGTCTGTTTACACATAAATAAAAACTTTTTTGTTTTCCCCGAAAAAATGCGGATATTTTTATTAATTTTAAGGTATAGACTTTACCACTACATGTGGAACGCGATATCTAATAAACGCCCACCTCGTCTTCCCTTGCAAATGGTCATCCTTTTGCATACCGTTTCGCACAATTACGGCTCGATTTTGCGATTAACAGCCCGCATATTTTCTTTGACTTGAATCGTTTGTGAAGCGTTGACGTAGACCTTTCCTTAACATCTCCATATCATTAACCTGGCCAGTTGACTAAAATTTTTTAATCAGGTTGACAATAGCTGCGCGAGAACGGCCGAAAAAATTACGAACTCCACAAAATGACTTTTGCGAAATTTTCACCATATTTGAAGTGAATTTTCACAATTTCTATACGTTGCTCACGGGTACGAGTATATCGTTCCAGAACCGTATAGTTTTACTTGACAGCTGTCAAAGTATGGCATCGTTATGTTTAAAAGGTCATAGTTACAGTGATACTCAGAATGAAAGCTCTTAATGGAAGACCGTTTACATATGTACATACGTATATATATATGACAGCGTAGAATTAACTAAAGAAATGACATGGGCTACACACGTTTCAGTGAACAATACATACTTTCGTAGCCATTCGCAGCTCATGGTTCCTAATACTAATTCATTTTGTAAAAGCATAACAAATTTAATAAAAAAAGGCAAACACACCTGATTTACGGTAAAATATGATCTACCGCACATGTGATTATAACGTTTGATAACAAGTAATTTGAATAAGCTATTAAAGAATAGAATGTGTTAAAATTTCACGGCACTCTGGTGGCTTGTTAATGTAAATGTAAGGTAACATGCATTTCAATTTATAAACCAAAAACGAAGAGCTAATAAATAATAATAATGTTGATATGAATGTTTTTTTTTTTTTATTAATATATGGGACGCAGTAGGAAACACTCAAACGACTGAAACTAAGAAAAGTGACAAATTATTTTCATGGTAATAAATTTGTAAGTAAACATTGTGAGCGTTCCGCACTTGGCCTGTTTATCATTGGCCATGACAACTTTTGTTTCTATTTCAAAATTTCCAATGGGGAAAACCCGCAGGACGCCACTTTGTCAGTATTAAACTAACCCCTCACGAACAAAGGACATTCAGCCTTAATTTATTTTTGTTTTTTCTTTTTTTTTCATGTAATTGATAGCCTAAAGGGGTTAGTATGGTCCTAACCTAATTAATTATAAAACAAATTGAAGAAGGTTGCACATAATGTGTGACAGAATTAATCTATTTATAGGAATATCCACTTGACAGATCTACAAATGACAAAACAAGGGTTGTCAATGGAGTTTTAATTACACAAACACACTAAATGAACTGAGAGAATTTCATAAATGAGAGATAGCAATCAATTAATAGCAGGTCGTCTCATTTGGGCAACGGAAGTTACAGCTATTCGTAAAATTTTACAAAGAACTACCTGACGTAGTAGTAGAACCTACTATGTGGGTATCTCATGGAGGCAATAAAATGAATATTGCATCCAGACCACAAAATGAGATTAAAATTCAGCCACTGTAACCGCAATCTATTTCAAAGTATGACTGGCTCATTATGACATTTTGTGGCTTATTAATATACAAATTATTTTGATTGTGGTCAAATTGTGGAATTAATATATGAAGTAACGAGGTATGCAATAAAAGCAATTAAAAATACATATGTTTGCTTTGTTGGGTTTAATTTTTGTTTCGGAGTATGTATGCATCTCAAAGGTTTAGTTAAAGCCAGGCAAAGACTTATATTTATATGTTTATCAATCAATAATATCTAAAGATAAATATGTAGATTTAATTACGTCCGCTCATATGTAACCCCTCTTTGAGCTTCCAACTACAGATAAAAGTCAAATTAATGGTTACTATCCTCCATAAGGTAGTGCAATAGAAAGATATTTTCAATTCAAAGAGTATACTCTGGGTGCGTTCGTCGACATTGAAGGGGCCTTAAAACGTGAGTACTGAAGCAATAGAAAACAGTTAATATAGCCCCAAATCAGCCTGGTGGATATTGCAGATGCTTAGTACTCGCGTAATCAACTTCACTTTAAGAGATGTGAGCGACAGAATGAGATTAAACTCCTCAAGGTGGAGTCCTATCGCCGCTCATAGGGCTTCTAATAGTCGACAAGATTGTACAAATTTTAAAAACAAATAGCTTCAACGTAGTGGCCTATGTCAATGATGTTGCCCTCTTGGTGTCCGGTAAATTTCTCTCGGTAGTTAATGAGCGGCTCAACTATGCACTTCCTTTAGTAAATAACTGAGTCAGGGGTAGGGGTCTGAACTCTTGCCTATGTGGTTGACACTTATGGACGTACCACCTGCCTTATGAAGATTGGTACGTCCTTAGATTTTCAGCTCCATTGACGAACTTATTTCTTTGTAAGGATGCATCCGCTTTACCAGTTTAGTGCCATCTTTTCACAGACAATGTGTTCCTCCAAACAGAATCACACTACGTGACTCGCCGCAGATTTTTTTTGTTAGGGTTGTAGCATAGGCCACAGAACGTTCACGAGCTTTCTAATACTGCCTATTTCTAAGTGAAGGATTTTTTAAACCCCGGGACATTTTCACAGTGGGCTAGATGATGTTAATGTTTTCAGTCATTAATCAGCGCTGTGGCGGCAACCTAGTTGACGCCAGGGTAAGGTTCAGGTCCTGACCACACGGACTCTGAATCAGCCCTAACTAGTTCATCCGCAGCCTGCAATTCCCCGGTGACCTAATTTTGGTAGTATTTTGGCACCCTTAATACCTTTTCGAAGGTTTAACCTAGTGTAGATCTTAACTAGTCGAATGTGCTTGCATACTTTTCACAAATGTTTTTACCGATTCTAATGTGGTCTTATTGTCACAGGGCCTTGAAGGAAGTCATCTCTTCGAACAAAGGTCCCTCGTTCTTCAGGATAATATTCATCTAAAGAGGTATACACAGTTCTACGAACTTCCACTGACCCTTGCTAAGTTTGCGATCCGTGTTGTTATAGTTTACGATCGTTCCCTGTAGTTCTTCCGCGACATGGTAATATTTGTTATTGATTTTTTTTTGGTAAGCCGTTCTGTTTATGGTGATGTATCGTTGTCCTTGCCGCTCTTCGAATAATAGGCTACAGTTGGGCTTAGTCTGTTAGCAACTGACGTGGAAATCAAGAGGCTCTCCGCTTTCGTCATGAGCCGTCTCTTGCCAATTCCACCAATAGCGCTAGCGTCCTTGTCCTGTCCTGCACTTGTTATGCAGCCTACAGCCGGCACGGATTTGAACGGGTCGATTGCTGACCGAAATGTTTACGTAGGACACAGCTTGGGGCTGTCTTATTTTGGAGTTTTCAGAGTGTCGTCGGCATTGTCCAGAGCTGCTCTCTCTTTGTCTGTGTAGGACTTTTAATAACGCTTGCGTAGTCGGCTCTACAGGCGAATGGTGTTTTGTTACGTTTTCCACCGATAGATGGGCTATTCGCACACCAGGAGTTCCTTCCTCCAAATCGTGTTCCTGCTATAATCTGTTTTGCGAGGCTGCGCTCGAAATATCCATAATCTTCAGCTCCCCAACATCCCTATTCACATCCTCACTCAACGTTGGGATAAGCTCAATCGTGAAATAGGATGGTTTATCAGTTGGATCCAGGATGTCTGCAGAACTCAGTCTAGTTTCTCTCTTGACGATGTGGTCAAGTCCTGTCCCTATAGGCGAGGGCTACTTGAACGCAAGGGTGGTCCCTTAATACACACACCCCTTCTTGTCTACCGTAGACATTGTTCTTCCTGGAGACCCAGCAGTGGGCTTACTCTCCACTAAATCAATCCATGCAGATAGGCTTGCGCATTGTGGAGCGTTTTCCTATGTCTCTTGTTAAGCTCAACCCAAGTCTTAATAGTGAACATTCATCGCATGGACCGCCTTAACGACGTTGACATGTAAGAGATGGATGAGGTAGAAATGGATCAAGTGCCGCTACCCTCTAAAAAGAATTTGTCAATCTCTCTCACCAATCACCCCAACGCTCTCTTCATCCGAACAATGTTTTTTAGAGGTCATAGAGCCCTATCGTTTCGCACTCATTGCCCTTGGAGAAATTTTTGTATTTTTAATGTTTTCTTTCAGATTTGAGTAAAATAATCTCATTGAAACAGAAAGTCCCCAAGTATTCAGAGTTCATCGTTATAAAACACACCCACGCCACGTAGTCCTGTTCGTCATTAGACACGGTAGTTATACGCCCGGGATTAAGAGCTTTTCCAGTTTTCCTCTTTAGATCCACCACATTTGGTTAACAACAGGGGCACCTCGTGCAGAATGTGGTTCGTAACCAAGCATGCACGAAATCAGGAGATAAATTTCTGCGGTTCTGTTTATACTATAAGACTAGGACTAGAACTAGCAAAGTTCTTTATAAAACGTATGTGGAAGTTTTCGTTTGCTTCTCTACAAAGGCAGTTCATTTGGAAGCCATATTTGTTTTGTCAGTTGACGCTTTTATTGCAGCACTGAAGCTGAAGCCTTCGAATGATAGATCGAAGAGGTCTCCTTCGAGCAATTCTTTGCAACAATGCAACTAATTTTGTAGGAGCACAATCCAAACTTTTCGAATTGCGCAATATGTTGATGAAAGGTTAGTCATAAGAAAACATTTATAACTTTTTTACTAAGAGTAGCATCAATTTTTATTTTATACCCACCTTTTGAGGAGTTGTCCAGAGGCCTAGTAGAAATCGAGACGATAGTGCCGATGTCATCCGACCTTAGTGATCACCAGGCAACTATGCCAGTACATCTTCTAAACGGGAACCTAGCGGTTCCTGAGTTAGTAGTGGGGGTATCAGACATTAGCTTCTTTCAGTGGTGGCGGTGAATAAATGCCGTCAAAACCCACTTCTGGAAAAGATGGCCGATCGAGTACATCCATGAACTGCAACTTCGTATCAAGTGCACAAATGTCAAAATTGACAGCCTAGTTATCGTGCACGAAGACAACGTTCCACCCCAGAGATGGCTAATGGAAAGAATCACCAACGTCGTCCATGGTTCTGATGGTAAAGTCAGAGTTGCTGACGTAAAAACGGTTAAAGGAGAGTTTAGGAGTCCCATCTGCAAACTGGCAATTTTTCTGTCTTCAAAGCAATTCTTTCAACGGCGGCGGAATGTTGGAGCACAATCTTTATCTAAGATAGTCTTTATCGTCATGAATTAAGCTAGATTTACGTAAAGTTGTGTTTCAAAATATGGGGCCCAGATTATACCATTAACCATATTAAATGCATTTTGCCAAACTGCAACATAATGTAAAAATGTCGAATCAACGTAGTTTCTCTGTCTCAAGGGATAACAACATCCGTTTCTTCTACACAAAAAGGTCACAAGGAGTAACATTAAGAATCCTCTAGGTAATGATTGATATGGCGTCTGGGCTTAATAGTTAATGCGTTAGACTACTGAGCGAGAGGTTCTGCATTAGAGAATAATAACTGCCATGAGAAATCTTGCGAGAGGTTCTGCATTAGAGAATAATAACTGCCATGAGAAATCTTCTCAATTCGCATCTCAGAAATACTTTATTTGTCTGCACAGCACAAATGATCGCGAGAAGGCAGGCCAAAAGCTTTTTTCACACTATACGGTTTTGATCGCACGGCTTACGTGGCGCAACAGTTCGGGGTGAACCTGGGCCTCAACCAACAAGCCTCTCCAGTTAGCGTGGCTCTCAGCTAACTGCCTCCAGTTGCGCACTCAAAGTTGGTTAAAGTCCCCTTCAATTTGTACGCGCCACCTTAGGCGAGGTCGACCTCTACTGCGTTGTCGTCCGGGTTAGATTTGAAGACTCTGCGGGCCCGAGGATTGGTGTCCATTCGCTCTACATGCCTTAGCCGTCTTAAGCGACTGATGCTCGATTTTTTGACTAGTTGGATATCACTGTACAGCTCGAAAATTTGGTCGTTGAATCTTCTCCTCCGTTAACGCTAACGGGAAACGACTGATAATATCTTCATCCGCTTTTGACAGTGTCCAAGCTACAGGTCCATAAAGCAGGACTGGAGTGATAAGGGTCTTGTAAAGAACCTTGTTAGTTGTTCGGGATAGGGCCTTGTTACTCAATTGCCTTCTAAGCCCAAAAAACAACGATTGGCAAGAGTTATTCTTCGTTTTATTTCTGCTATTATATTGTTTTCTGAATTTATAGCAGCGCCAAGGTACATAGATAAAGTTGATTTCATATTTAGACGGTTTTAAATTATTACCATTCTCATTTTCACCTTTCGATTTTTGCCGTGCGGTCAAAACCGTTAAGTGTGAAAACAGCCATACAGTCTGTTACTCAATATGCGGAATAAATTTTGAGTTCTTAATTATCGAACATTTTGTGATTGCCTATGAAACGTCAAGTGTGATCCAAAATCTAAAATATGTAAAAGTCAATTCAATTTATTTTTCTGCCACTGTTTCCATATCGGGTTCGGAGCCGACACTATTGGCAGCTCGTACTCAAACATCAGCTTTCGCTTCAACTTCACCAGTTTGTTCCGGCAGGGAAACGAATATGTTTCAGAAATATTGCTTAAGCATTTTTTTAATTTTCTTTTTATTGGCGATGTTGTAATAAAGAGGAGTAGGGTATTTTACAAACTGTTACAGAGGGAGTGTGTAATCATCATAGCCATTTTCCCAGCCTAAAGTACCTTAAAATACCTACCGCGAAGAAATATCACATTGATTTTTAAGAAGATCATACTTGAACTTGAATTAATAAAACACTAACCACTATTTCAAGCAGAAGATGACAAAACAAAAACAATTTAAAAATTGGCTCCTTTTGTATACAATAAATTTTTTTCCGGACGATAATTTTTATTTATTTGGGAAATATGCTCCATATTGCTCGATAAAAATGAAAATGTGAACAACGACAACAACAGCAATATCAAAATTTCCGTGTCAATAAAAAGCTTTCACAAAATGCTGAATACGTGCACATGCTGGGCGCAAAATTGATCAGAGGATTCCCTGCCGTTTGAACTATGACGCGATATGTCATCATATTTCTCCGTGTGCTTTCTTACCACACAGCGTTAGCATAGCATGTTGATACTCTCGACGATACGTACATATATAGCGTACGAGTATTCAAGAAGTGTTTGCATGCAGTTCTCGATTTGGTATATACATAAATATATACGAGCGCAAGTCTCCCCTTTGGTTGCGCTGCATTTAATGAAATCCCTTGGAAGCAATTACCCGTGCTTACAAGCAGCTATCCGAATTATAATGGGCTGCCAATTTTGCTACCAAAAGAGAGTCTGACCAAAATCTTTTTGCAAGGTTCACATCTGCACAAGGATTCGCTGTTGTGTGTATGTGTGTCTCTGCTTTATCATGTTATCATGTTGTGATATGATGAGCATTTTTTTTTTGTTTATTGGCTCACCTCTGGACACAGAAATAAGTGGCTCCCATATGAAATTCCATTAGCAGAGGCAGGAGTAATGTCGTGCATGCTCATACACAGGAGTAGTTTGATGTGATGAATGTCTGGTTGGGGCTCGGCATACGTTAATATATATGTAATATACTTACATACGTATATTCTAGATGGACTCAGTTTTTGGTTACGGCTGAAGGGAGTGGTTTGATAGGTAATTATAATAAGATCCACCAAACGAAATTTAATTTACATCGTACGTGTACCTAGTACATATGAATTTAAACACAAAACAATAAATACATATTTAATGTGTATTTATGTATGTATGTACCTACATACAAGAATGGAATATTCAAGTATATTTGGTAGTCCTTTGGTACGAATATTATAAGGTAATTATTGTTAGAAAAAATATTATTCAAAAGTAAATGTACAAATGTACATAGGTTTTGTACATACTTACTAATGTGTGTAGACAGATTGATTGAGTTTCGGCATCGACAATGGTCTACGGCTCTCAAATATGGGCTGACGTCTTGAAGATAACAAGACGGACATAAGCAGAGTGGATAATTTCTTGATCAAGATGATTCGAAGGCACATTGCAAGAGCAATGAACTCGGGGAATTACCTGATCTCCGGGGCCTTCTACCCCAATGACATGTACCACGAGAGAGTGTGCCTTAACGGCTTCGTTCCGCCAGAGGCGTTCCTCTAGCTGTGCCGCTAATCTTCCATGTTGCCCGGACAGCTGCGGATAGGCGACTAACCTACAACCGACACGTCACACACAGCATTCCGGAGCGTCTCCGGTACAGTAGATCGGTATCAGGTCGCGATTTGCGAGACATTGTTAGGTAGCATCAGAGATTCTGGTGCTTAGGGGACAGAGAGGGAGCTCCCGCGTCGTTTCCTTTTGTTTCAGGGTAGCTCCTCCTAAGGCGCAAAGTTGGCCTTGCCGGCTTACATACATGTAGGTTTAAGATTTAGATTTGATGGCGCATCTAGCATCCGTCTTTCCAATGCAGATTTGTAAGGGTGAGAGCCCTACTATGACCTCTAGTGCTGTAGTTGAACAGGTGCGCATCGGCCACCAGACAGCAGCAGTATACGTAATGATAGGTATACCATGATATACAACCAGTATTGTTGCTTTATTAATATGCAATTAATAGAAGAATATTATGTTTGAGAAAATATTTGGAGGTAATAGTCGAGGTACATTTACCATTTAAGAAATAAATAATGACGTGGAACATGGTTGTAAGTAGAAGTTATTAACCGTAAAAGTTATGATGAAACAATGCTTTTTTTCATTTCTATAAGTACATATAAATAGTATTTATGAAAAAATACTGTTATTTCATATTTTGATAAGTCTTATGTAAAGTCGATTTCTTCCATTTTAAATCCGATTTAATTGCATCTCACCTCACTGTTTGTTTGCATGGCACAAAGCAGATTGTATGTGCTCCGTGAGGAAAGTGCTCTCTAAGTGCACTATGGTAGTTCCCAGTCTGTTGGCATCAATCTGACTGCACGAAGTATGTTATTTCACTTATTTTGACAGCAGCAATTAATAGGTGGGTATAAGCCATCATAAAGGGTTGAACTCATTCTATTCCAATGAATGTCTAGAAGAAAATTCTTAAACAGTCATACTAGACTCACGTACCATTCCACACATTTTTGGCTTTTATAATCGAAATTCTATTCCACAGAGCCATCATTCTATTAGTTCTTCGAGAAAAAGAGCAAAAAGCTGATAACTGAGATTAAGTCCTTGTCGAGCATGCCCGTATAAGGAAAAAAAGAATAAAAAATACTTGGATCTAGCCCCTCGTTATCATTCGTGCTACTTACTTACTTATCATTCATGCTGTGCGTGTTTAATTTGTCACAGAAATGGAAGGGACCTACAGTTCAGAGCCATATCCGAAAAGCAAATTGAGAAGCTTTCTTATGGCAGTTATTACTCTCGGACGTTTGTTAAACATTCGCGAGCGAGAGGTGGGACCGTGAAAAACTTTCTTTTTGGTGTTTTCTGGGTTTCGAACATCGAACGCGATGTAAAGTTGACTTGAGAAAAACAAGCTTTTTGTTAAGTTAATTATTTGGGGATAATACATATGTATACTACAATCGTGCGACACATCAAATGTAAGGTAAAGAATTGGCATGTTTGAATATATGTATGTATAAAATGTTTTTCTAATGTACTTATGTATCTTTTTACTTGAACTTTATGTATGTATGCAGCTTAATGTTACAAAACAGCATTTCTAACGTTAATTGTTTATGGATCGGTGAAGTATCAACAGAAATAAAATCCAGCGGCTCTGAATCGCAGCTGCTTGCTGACAATAGCACGTCTCCACAATGGCTGATAACACGGTTTCTTAATTTATCACTCAATTGATTGTTTGACGACTAATGCGGCACGTTCCCTTATCCTGCTTGAACAAAAGACTGTAAAAAGTCCCATAAAGAGTCGATTATCATGTCTCTGTAGTGCACTTCATTTACCGTTACGTTTTGCCAGCTTCATTTTTTAACAAGTAGGAATTAATGATGTCACTACTCCAAAGCAGATACCAAACCAGAGCTTTTTAAACATAAACGTATCCATTTCTTGCCATGAAGACTTTACATATCTGTCAAAGTGTCAAGCGCATTGGTTTGGGGTCGTCGACATAGCACGCAATATAAAAAGAAACCAACATATGGTTCACCCTTCACAATCAAATACATATACAGTAGATGCTCGATATAGTGAACTAATGAAAACCGGGCCTGTTCACTGTATCGAGATTTTTCATCGAGCTTTGACTCCTTGAAGCTAATTTCATCAAAATGTAAACGTTTTTACCTACAACTTTTACTTTTCTGTTCAGTTGCTAAAAAACAATCCAATATTTACTAAAAACAGAAATAATTCATCCGTAGTGCATGGAATGCAAAAAAAATAAAAAATAAATCTAAAGTTAATACCGACAAGCAACAGCCTATTCAAACTTTTACTGAACCTCTGCAGTTCGCGTTTAACTACGAACAACCCTAAATTTCGTAGCATAGATGTATTCATATAATCGCGCAATAGATACAACACGTTGAGTAGAACAAATGGCAGATTTAGACTACATGTACATATGTATGTAACTGCATCTACATATTGGCGACTGCACGGCGCTTATTAGTTTTAAATTTTTTTCTGCTTGCTGAAAGATTCTGAGAAAATAAAAACATGAGTTCACTATATCGAAATTTTTTTTTGTTCACTATTTAGAATAGCCTGTATAAAAATATTGTGTGTTCACTATATCGAGCGTTTACGGTAAACATAATATATGGTACCTATTACTCAAACATTGCACGACAAACAAGGACACAAATTTTGAGTTCTATTTACATATGTATGTTTTTGACTTTTTTTTATCTATCAATGTTGCATTGTTACTGAACTCCTACAGTTTTGTAGAACAAAAATAGAACGGTTTTGCCATAAGTTCCTCCTAGAAATTGAAAAGAAATCTCTTTCTATCTGATAACGAAGCACACATTAAATTTGGCCATGGATACGAGCCTCTTTTCATATCATGCTGTCACGTAATTATATCAAGAATTGAATTCTTAATTTATTCCATTATATGTAGATTTATACATTCTAGTTAGTTGTTTACAAATTTTCTTTATCCTAATTGTAATTTAAGCAATTATTTTGATTGCTTGTTGACAACAATATCGTACATCAATTTCTGCAAATGATTGTCATCTGTTAAAAGAAATGAATAGCTACTTTGATTGCCAAACACGTGAGGGTGGATTGGTTTAAAAGGAGAGTAAGAAAAGATGTCAAGCATTTGGATATTTTGAATAAAATTACAATCACAGTTATACGTAATTTGACTACATGCTTAACCGAAAATGGGATGTTATGAATTCTGGTACTTATTATACATTGCAGTTCTCATATCCAGGTATGCCCGGATTAAATTTACTTCATGACGTCAAACTTTAAGAAAGTAGATGTGAACAAATGTACTTAGCATGCATGAACGATTCGTGTATATCCGTCAAACGCACCCATTTCACTTTGGCGCCGATTCCGTTCAGTCCTAAAATTCGTTCTTGTTTGTTTCCTATCAAGAACAGTGATATATTGTGTTGTATGTGAAACCAGGTTTTGGACTAAAAATATTTAGAACTCTGCAATGAACATTGGTTGATAATAATATATCACAAAAGTTAAAATTATTTCGGTTAAGTTTTTGAGGATGTATTACACTTTTAGTATTCCAAGAAAAGCGCAATGCAAATATTTGACGCAACAGGTCGCATGTTCTTCTCGCGACCATCCGTGTTGTGCGTGTTATATTTTTTTTGCACAAATGGATGGGACCAACAACTTAAAACCGAATCAGAATGGCGAATTGAGAAGCTTTCTCATGAGTTATTGCTCTCGGACGTTTGTCAGACATTCGTTGGGATCGATCGTAGCTACTAAGCTACGGCGCACTCAAGCACATGATTCACCTCTAACAAATCAGAGTTCGTTCTGAAAACCTAAATAAAAACCTAGTGAATAAATGATGCCAAATAGTTCTGAAACTTTTCATATTCATTCATGACTACTGTTAGTGCCATCAATGAGTGGATGCACTAAGGAAAGGTATTTGGGTCGAGACCATAACAAGTGGGAAGTGAATTAAAGAGTGACAATTCTTCCCGTATTTTATAAAAATGCCTGGTTTATAATGGCTATAGAAACAAAGTATATTGCAATGAAATCATTTTTTTAGCAATTGTTTTGCAATGAGCACCAATTAGTCACTTTTTTATGCAATTATTAGTTTGTGATTCTCGTGAATTACCATGTGCAACAATTTTGCTTATTGGCATACCCAGAGAGGTGAAAATGTGCCTCATCAGAGAAGATTTTCTTTGAAAAATCCTGTTATTCTGACACCCGATCCGCGTAAATTCTTCGCTGCCCGTGGTCTCTGGGCTTTAGTTCTCGTGCTAATAGAATTTTATGCGGGTGTAGGTGCAAACCCTCGGTAAAATGCGCAAGCGGAACCATTAGACAAGCACAAAATCTGCTACTTACAGTCACAACATTTTCGGTTGAACGAACGCCACTATGATGCACAGGCCATTCTCTATATGTAATGCTTCCAGTCTCTTTAAATTGCTTTATTAAGTCACGAATAGCTCAGTAGGACGATTAAATTGACCTAAATCTTCTCGTAAATTTCGAACAAAGTGCGTAGAGAGTTTTAATTTCTGTATAATGTAATTTCGAAGATGTGTTGTTACAAACTAACATGTGACGCTTTGAAAACAGCTGCTTGAATTACAGTGCTGCCAACATAGAAAGCTTGAATTGGATAACCCTCTATTCTTCAAGCTTATTTTTGCATTATTTTTCCATTTATTTTTGCATGAGGTCCTGCTCCATGTCAGGAAAGGTCCCCTGGAATAATTTACTAATTCAAATAGTTCATCTGGCTATTTCCCATCTTTATACAAATCGTATATAATCTTCCTTTTTTCTGGAGTGAAATGCACATACTTCCGTGGCACTTAGCTAACTCATAAAACAATTTATATACATATGTACACACATACAATAAAATAATTCGTAGAGAGATTGTATATGTCGTGATTACGTTATTATTACGGAAAAGCATCAGAATGTTAACGGTTCATTTTCTCATCTTAAACCCACTACACTACAGGGGTAAACTGTATCATTTTTAAAAGTTGGAATCACTTCAACTAAATGGTAAAAAGTGTGTGCCTACAATTTTCATTTCAGCTTGTGCTATCTATGTGTCCATGACAGTGTGTCAAAATTAGCATGTCGCCTATTAGACACGATCAAAAAATAAGAACAAAATTAGAAAAAAAAAAAGATTTCGCAATAGCTACATAAGTACATATGTATGTATGTTGTTACATATGCATATACATACAAGTATGTACATACTTTGTATATATGTATATGCATATACTTTGGTATTTTTTTTGTAAGTATAAAAGTACAAGTTAGCTCGTTAGTTTTGAACAATGAAAATAGAAAAAAAAAAATCTCTTGAGAGGATACCCTCTTGAAATTTTGAGTGTGGCCCTCTTAACAGATAATTACTTTTCGGGAATAATACGCGCTGTGTTGCGTGGCATTTTCAATAGGTTCGCACGATATGAGGTCCACTAATAGTTTCTAAATTAATACAAAGACTGCTTTAAGTATTGGGCTTAGTTCTATGTTTGAAATTACAATTTCGTCAGCAGGTGTGAAGCATTGTATGATACATTAATACTTATGTAGGTTATTATTAATGACTTCAGCTCGCTACAAAAGGATTGGTTTTCTTTAAATCAGCAATAAATGAATAACCACAGATGTGATACAATGAACAGACATTCTTCAATTTCGATCCATTGTTGTGTATGAAACTCAATTTATCTGTTGTTGGTAATTACGTTTTCTGAAAATTCCTTTCATTTTCAAATTTGTAATATATTTTGTTTTGTAAGTGAAAAATCATTTATTGAAGATGAAAATAGATTATTTTCGTGATGGATCAAAACAATTCTGTAAGATATATTGACAGCAAATTACCATGACGCTGACGTTATTTAAAAACCATTGATAATCATTTACGCAACTTACAAATATTATTTTGTAACTATTATTGATGAAGACATATGCAATTCAACAACGTGAGTGCTAACGCTATCCAAACCAGCACACATCGAGTTCAGCAAAACATTGGCATCTGTAGCTGGATCACACTTATGGTCAGACCGAGAATAATAAATTCAACGTTTGGAGATGCAACTACCAAGAAGCGAGTATGCAGAGAAACCCCTAATGCGGGGGGTTCGTTGTAGGGTATGAGATCTTGATAATACTGAAGGAAAACGGCTTCACTGCAACGGCCTACAATGACATGGTCATATTGGCTTCAAGGAAATTTCGTCCGGTCCTGAGTGAAAGACTCAACCTCGCACTACAACTAGTGGATAATTGGGTCAGCAGTAAAGGGCTGTTAAGGTTAAACCGGGAGTGATTCTTTTCACTAAGAAGATATCGATTCAAGCCACCAAATATTGGGCGCACTGAACTCAGTATCACAAGTTCAGCATAATACCTGGTCGTAATCTTGGATTCCAAACTAAACTGTAAGAATGAAATTGATGAACGGATCAAGAAAGCAAGCGCAGTTTTCTAATCTTAAGGAATACGTGGGGCTGTCGTGTAGTGGCCATACACAGAGGTTGCAAGACATATTCTTACATATGGTTCGCTGCTGACATAGAGCAGCGTGTATCGATGTCATGGGATCAATAACAACACCAAAAGCGGCAACACCATGCTTAGTCTCATTATTCTTGATGTATACTGCAGTAGCTTAGCTACAATCGCGGCAGGGAAGGCCGATTATGGAGGCTGCACAGGAACGATGGAAACCGATCACATGAACCCGCATTTGAAAGTAGAATCGTTATAAGAATTCCTGACGGATGTTACTGAAAAATCCATAGAATCATCAACGAAAATTAACTAGTATTCTATACCGACGGACCAAAATGGGCCTTGGCACAGGAACTGAATATTAATGTGGAGCCCTAAGAATAAACCATTGATTTAAAATTGACGATGACTGCAGCTTTTCATTATACAGACTATAAAAGTTATACGCGAGAACAATATCGTTGGTCAAATAATTTCTGTCTACATAGATAGCAGCCGTTAAGGTTATTGCCTCTGCGTTAATAAGATCGAGGCTTATGAAAATCTGCATATCGTTTTAAACGAGATATCAAAAGCTAATGGGGTGACCCTTAGCTGGTTACCAGGGCATGTGGAAAAAAGGGCTGATGAACTTGCACTACCGGCATCCCTCCCTTTTGTAGCAATCCCAATTAGCTCCTTAAGAAAGATGCAGAAGATGAAACTACCGGTCGTGCAAACTGACGCTGGGTTCATCTAGACATACATATGTAAAACAACCAGGATACTATGGCCAGCCTTTAGTAAGAAGTCGTAAAATCGACCTTTTTATCTAACTCGTTTAAATGCACATTAAAAAACAGTCTAGTAGCACCGAAAAAAAAGTATTAAACGAAGCAAACATTAAAGTAATAAACAGCTCGAGATTTTTATTTATCAACTACACAACTATTCCAAAAGCAAGTTACCATGTACAGGAAAAGGCTCAAATTGGGGTCTAAAAGGATGAAGGTCATAACAGCCGCTGTATAGCTAAAAAGTTTGGACGAACTCACACAGTCGTGAATAATTACCCCCGGAACAGCGAAAACAGTGAAAACTATGCAGTATGTAGTTGAACCGTTCACTAACTACTTGGAGGAATTTGTCGGATACCAGGATGGCAACATCGTCGGCATAGGCTGCGACGTTGTAAACATTTGTTTCTAAAAGTCTTACAATTTAGCCGAATACTAGAAGCCACATGAACGGTAATAGGACCCCACCTTGAGTGGTGACATTTTTGAATTTCATTCTGACATTCAATCTACCATAAAACGACTTTGACTACGCGAGTACTAAGCATCTGCACTATCCATCTACATACTTGTATCCGGATTAATTTGGGCTCTATATAGACTGCTTTCTATTGCTTCTGTGGTCTGTTAAGTGTGCGATGAACATATTGCTATAGGCGCCATTGTTTAGATAGAAAATAATTTATAAGTTGAGCACTTTTCAGAATTACTTTTAGCAGTTTTTATACAAGTCTTTCGATCTATTAAATGTCTGCTCCTTAAAAACTAATCAAATACTGCAAAGTTTCATACAAAGGTCAAACGCACTTTACTGAAAATGTTGAGTGTAACCGTCTCAGAAGTGAAGGGATGCAAAGATTGCGGAGTTAATTCAAATGTAAACAAGAAGTATATGTACGGATTTGTCATTTTTGCTCCTTAAAGTAGCGGAATCTAATTATGTACTTTACAAACTCATTATATGTAGTTTAGATGTGGATATCAGTGGTGTATTTGGAAGGGCGGATAATACTGCTTTGCTCTTGACTAGTGTGTCGCTATAGCACAAAAAAATCTGCCTCAGGAGACGTTTTCAATATTTGCATATGGCAACCCCATCCCTAGTAGTATATAGACATTTGTTTTTAAAGCTATTTGTATGTGATCTTAATATCCTTCGATGATTTAATCTGTTTGTGGTATTTGATATTTGTTAGCACTTACGTAGCGTTTGTTGTAAGTTACCAAGCTGTCATAATATCCTGTATATAATCGAAATTTAATGAATTTGTGTCTTCATATCGTCGCGGCTTACACCAGTAATTGCATTGAGTGCTCATATCAATGTTCATGACATTCGTGACAAATAACGCCGTGGAATGTTCAACCGCATCCAGTTGTCGAAAGGAACAAATGGGTTGACTTAGGGCTTAAGCCGTGAACACAGCACGAGTCAAATATTATTAAATTATTGCTTGAAGCTGCAACCTCGTCAAACTGCAAAATTCAACGGAACGATTTCCTTATAATAAAAGCGAGAGTTAATAATTGAAATAAAACAACGTTCTTGATTCTATGCACAATACAAATAATGAATGCGTATCCTGTGCAATTTTGAAGATCGCGACTGGTAAATACGAGCGCGTGCTGCGGTGCCACAATAGGAGGGCTAACAAGGTATCCAGCGGAGCCTTATAGTTTTATTTCAGCTTGTGTTCAAAGTCATCAATGCACGACCTAGTGACATTCCCACTTTAGCATTCGTCGTACTCGTTTTTCGGGCACATGTTGATGGTTGATGTGGAGTGTGGTTTCCGCCTTTCGTCTGCGAATACATATTCTGAAGGCTTTTCATAATTTTTTAATTCTATGGTTTGACGAAATATTATAGCGGTCGTTGGTGTAGTTATTATATAATTATGTCACGGGGAGTTAAGGTGATGGCTGCTTCACATGCCTCCTATGGACAACGCTTTCGAGCCACCCATGAGGTCTGCCACTGGAAAATAAGTGTGTGCGTGTATCTCTACTAGTGTTGTTCCTTTAAATATCACATTCAGATGTTTGTTTTTTTTTTCTACGGGTTGCTCTTACCCTAGTCGCAGTTGGCAGCCCTTAGTTTTTGTTCAGTGAATAGTGATTTGGGGTGCTGATATTTCTGACGGGGCACTTTGACATTTGTCAGTTCTCGCGCTTGATTCATGATTTAGTTCGGCGCATTTTTATTCGAGATCAGCACTGGGGGTCTTTTGTGGATATTTAATCGATTATGCCTAATGAAATGCTGATGTTGGTTAGATTGTTAAGGATATGCCGTCTGCATATAAACAAAAGCGCATTATGCTTATTCATTTGAATTTTGAATGAGAACAAGTCTCTTGAATAAAAAGGAGTGAGTTCTTTTTTCCAAAACACTAAATGAACAAGGTTGATGTTTCCCTGTCAAACAATGGAACTAATCGCTGTAAAATTTGCCGTAAAACAATGAGTGAATGCTTTTTGTGGTATTTTATTGTTCACTTTAAAATTTTTGGGGTTTCGATACTATGAATAGGGTAGTTATGTGTATGGCTTGTCACTTTGTTTAAGATGTATTATTTATGTACTCGGTTCATATGGTGATCACTGCAAAGGCTCCTTTAAAACATAATGCAATCTTAAGATTGTTGTATTATTGCTTCCTGCAAGTCTATTGTTTACAATTTTATAAGAATGGGAATACTAAGCGCCGTATTAAGATCAAACGTAGCCGAGATTTTGAGTGCCTCAGTGCCAGATCAATATACAATGTTCAGACTTAAGAAAATATATATACATATGTATGTATGTATTTATAAACTGCACTTGGGTTTTGAGCAAATAAACCCGTACGACAGTATTAGTAAAAAAAAATTAACGTGTATTTTTTTTCAAGAAATATGTATCTAATTGCTTACGTGGTATACAAGGACTCATAAACAAGTACAGATGGACCTGAATAGTAGTGCTTTAATCTTAGCATTTTTTTTTGTGTAAAACCCTATAGTAGATGGTCTGCTGCGTCAGATATTTCCAACTGATAGAACACACTCCTCGTAAGGGCATGCTTTTGTGTTCCTTACTTTGCTAGTGTTTACGGCTCAAAAATTTATCAGGATCATAAGCACACCCCACTTTATACTCAGGAACAAAAAGTTGGCTTTATTTTCTCTCAGCAGAGTACTAAGCCGATTTTAAATAAATTTTTAATTCGTTTTGAAAAATTATCACCACCTTTGAACAACAACTAAATAAAAATTAGCAAAGGGCGAGCAAACAAAGAGTTCTCAAACACCTTAGCAACACCCTTGTCAACCTTAAACAACGAAGGTGTGCGTTATTTTAAATATAAAAAAATGAATTATCTACATTGTCTAGATGATCTAAACGCGTCAGAAAGCACATGCAACAATACAAAGGCTAACATTATACACCCCCATCGTGTTCAATTATCGCAACAATATTGCATAAAGCATCTAATACAACAAAGATGAATCAATAACGAAAGGGAGTGAATTGAGTGCGGATACTGCAGAGTTTATCCTGCTGAGTAATAAATATGTCATTTCATCTAATAAAGAGATTTATTTGTATGGAAATGGGTGCCGCATTTCCTTTTGTTTCCCTTGTATCTGATGTGTAATTGGCTAGCCAAGAAGGGCATAGCACGCTTCCATCTACCAAAACTAAACTCCATTATGCGATTGCTTCAAATTGGAGTCTTTGAAATACTTTCAACAACATCACAACTTATAGTTAAAACCCATAAAACCAAAAAAGGAATACCAATAGTTCACAGCGATTTGAATGACACTTCCATAGAATCCACAGCTCACTTCCGGTAAGAATTTTTTTCACAAATAAAATTTTACACCTTGTGTAACAGCTACATCTGTTTTATTTCTCAGTAGGACGAAAGGCATGGGTAAAATAAAACAACGTCAAGATTATCAATTCGAATTTCAGATGTTAGCTAACACTTAGCACAAAGAACTGGTGAAACGCACGCGCCTCATTGCGGGAGTTTAATGTTATTGTTCATATTTGCTGGTTGCCTGAGGTTATTCCTACTGTTCCATTTCCGATATTCTGTGGTATGCCGTATACCACCGACTGAGGTGTAATTGTATAGCTTATCTTGTCCTCACGATACAATGCTGTAATATACAATCGTTGAATTGAGCAGAAAAACCTAATGGGTGATTTGTTTGTCGGCTAATAAAGTACATTAATAACTTGCATTCATAGAACTTTGTCGATTTAGCATACCATTCATGAACTAAGAGTGCATGAAACATTTATTTTGTTTTCCCCTGGTTAATTATGCTTCAATCAGATGAACAATTTTTTTTTCTATTGAATGCAAATGAAACATACGTAAACCTTGACGAAATAATCAGCTGCAATAATTAGAAGACAATGTGTAATTTATCTAAGCCAATATTATGGTATGCATAGGAAGCAAAAAGATGGTTATATACATATGTATATGTGCATGAATGTACTTCATGACCTATTGGTCCCGTACCAATTTTGAGAAACATATTTACCTACTCGTATTTCAAGGAATCATATGTGATGCTATTATTTTATTTCACTTTACTCAATTGATCCGCGGTAGTCTAGGCAAGGGCCACGCACTGAGCGACTGAGCGATTGAGCGATGAGCGACGAGCGATAGAGCGACAAGTCTGAGCGACGAGTGGCCTTTTACTGAGCGACGTTGCTCGAGCGATAAGTAGTGAAAATGTCGTTATACTAGAAGCAGTCACACAGCGATGAATGTACGAAATGAGTGACCACAATATTTTTGGGAGTTTGGACATTAAACAAATATAATTGTAATTTAATATTAATTAAATAAAAACTCTCCTGAACAATTAAAAATTTTTACCACTTCATTCCACTGCTTATTTGTAGTATTTTTATTTTTAAAGTCTTTATGGCTGTCCTGCCATAAAACCGGGCGGCTTTGGACAGCTGAAATCAAAATTTCCAAGTTTATTTGCTCCATTTTCACTTTATCGCTGAGCGATGAACTACAAAATTAGAACAAAATTGAATTCAGAGCGACGTCGCTCTGTTGCTCAAAAAATCGCTCATCGCTTAGCAACTACGTGGTCACAGCCCTACGATTTCGTATGTTTTAATTTGTTTGCGTCGCTCAGGTGCTCGTCGCTCAATCGCTCATCGCTCAGTGCGTGGCCCTAGCCTTACCCTACTGCTTCCAGTTTATTTTATCAATTTGGGTGAGATGTCCTTCTAACTACTTTTGGTATTCTTTGTATGGTGGACTCAAAGACTTTCCTAATTTAATGGAGAAGTGAATATTTATTAACAAAATATTTAGACGTTGACGTTGTGCATAATTAGCTTTTAAAGCTTCTAAAGCGTTAATTGATAACACTCACCCATCTTTCCACAAATAAATAAGGAATGCATTTCACCGCGTTAATGCGAAATGAAAAAGTAGTGTTTCTGCATTAAATAGTACAGTACTATATGTATCTTTCCACTAAACCCCTCTACGTCCCGAAGATTGCACAAACATTAACCTTTCATCATTCCCCTTGGGAACACCATTTTTAGGACGTTAACGGCAGTATTTCCAGATATAGGAAAGTTGATAGTCTAATGAACGATACCATGCATTACATTAAGAAATGATAAGCATCTGCAATGCTGATAGAATCCTTTTCAACGATGGTTCGCAGAAAGATGATGCTTGTGCTGTAATTAAACTTAATTATAATTCAAGACCTAGTCCTAGAACTAACCGATAGCTACATACATACATATTGCATAATTAATTGTAATTAAGAAAAACTTGAAGTAGATAGACTTTAATCAAGGTAATAAGATTGCAGTTGTGAGCCCTACTTATAAAGGCGGTACCAAAAGCTCTTTAACGGACTACAGGCCGATATCAATCTTGTCAGTTATTTGTAAATGAAGGAGGTGGTAATAAGGCGGCTCCAAAACTTTGTTGAGAAGCATTCCCTCATTTTCATTTCATTTTTAATGCATTTTTTATTCGTAATTCATTATTTCTTACATGCTATACAAAAACGCTTGAAACTAGCTTAACTAACTTACTATGTAATGTAACTCTAATTTATTGATCCTATGCGGGTGCTCTAAGCTAAACCTAACGCTTAAAACTATGTCTTTCGACGTTTAAGAGAAGCAGCATTTCTTATTCACGGAAAGTAACAAAAGCTTGAACAAAAATTAACAATCAAGTCCTTGCTTTATTCATGGACTTTAGTAAGGCATTTGATATGCTGAACCCTAGATAGCTGATAGGAGCGCTTAATCATTTGGGCATCCGAGGAAATCTAGGTGAACAGGCGCAGAACTGTTGGGACCAATATTATTGATCCTTTTCTACTAACAAGCTGGCTCCTCAAAAGCAGCATACTGTTTGCTTTCACAGATGACATGGCTATAGTCGTCCACCACAAGTGCCTTGATACTGCTACGCGAATAAGGCCGTGGAATAGTTTTACGATAACGGACTTCTGTTGAAACCCTCCAAAACGAATATGATGCATATTTGCGGGCCAGAAAATAAGCTGGCATCAGTTTTCACAACAGAATCCGCCAGAGTATATGTAATTCTGAATCAGATCATCGAAAGTTGCCGAAAGCTATAAATACCTGGGAGTTACTCACCATTACATATCCAAATGCAAAGTGTACTATGCCTTCATTGAATCTAAATTGAGGTGCAGAATTCTTGCTTGGGCTATGCCTTAAACACATATATGTAAGTATAAACAAAATCCATAAATTTTAAAACACTATCCTTTAGAGCATCAAGAGTTCAACAAATTTTCAAGATGAGGCTGTCCTTGCCATATTATGACAACATTTATTTTAAGAGGCCCATCGAGCATCAGTAACCCACGAGAAGACGTGCTCGAAGTATGCCACTAAGCACAGTAACTATGGCCGAAGACAACTTAACAACATACATACATACATATGTAGCCCCAACTGCACTAAATGAGCTTCCCTCAAATCTCAGATACATAATGAATTTCAAAACTCGTAAAAATCTTTTAAAGGATTTTTTCCTTGACTTCTAATGAATTTGATATGAAGAATTTTGGAAATGTTTTTTTTAAAAATGTTTAAATTTTAAATTACATTTATGTATATAAGAAAACTAAAGTTCACATGATACATATGAATGTATCAAACTTTTTTGTTTCAGAATAAGAAAAAGAATGAGGAAGCTACGGAATACCCCGCACTATTTTCCACATTATGGTAGCATGTTTTTGGGGTGCCGCAGCTTAGTGGTTAGTGCGTTGGATTATTGAGCGGGAGATTCTAAGTTTGAATCCCAGAAAACACCGAAAAGTATTATCATGGTTCCACCTCTCCAGGGCCTAGCTTCTCGTGACCATTGTGTTGTGCGTGTTATATTTTTTCGCACAAATGGAAGGGACCTACAGTTAAGCGCCATATCCGTTTTCTGGGACTCGAACGTCGAACCTCTCGCTCAGCGATCAAACGCACTAACCACTTGAGCCACGGCACCCACATGTGGTGAGCTAGATGGCATACATTTCCACTTTGCTGTTGTTGTGGTGAAAGCATCCAATAATCTGTACGTCTGGATCGTTCTGTAGGCTTCTTTTCACTCCCGCCCTGCACTATAAAAATTAGTTCTACCATTGGGCTAAAATAATCGACTTTGACATAGTTTTCTCCAAAATGGACGACAAAACCAGGCTTGCCGTGCTGGAGAAAGTCGAGCTATGATCGGAGGACGCGGTAGCGCTTGGGCATTCTTGCACTCTTTACGGATTTGAGCTCGGTTCGCATTCGAATGATATAGTACTTCTTTCAGTGCTTGTTCCGACTATGTATGTACGTTCTTGATGATATCTGAGCATAATGGGTAGACTAACGTTCTTACTGATTTCAATCGTGTGGCGGATCCTTCCATTGGCTCGAACAATGTCATCTTTGTTTAAAAATGGACACAGGTTAAAGACGCTGCTGCTTTTGCCCGGTTTACGTTAAGGGCTGCAACCTTTTCTCCATATAAGGATTGTTCGGCCCGGTGAAGCTCTTACCGTGGCAGAGATTTACTTAATTCATGTTCTTTGGACTCTTTTGTGCCAAGTTGAGCACGAGTCGAAGAACGTACGTCGTGCTCCTGGATCCTCTCCAACTGGATATTTCATTAAACCGGAATATGTTCTATAGCCCCAAGGTATACATATGTGCCAAAGGACTGAGCTTTTAGCTCCTCGATTGTAAAACCCGAGATTATTTCTTTTGGACAGTTTTCCGGAGATGATTTGCAAAAGGTAGATCCATTAAACCATCGCATCGGCTGGTTGCGACGAGTTCCATGGGTCCTTGTCATTTTGGGCCTTCATCGGCGACGTTTATACCAGTGGAACCTATCGCCAATCCGTAAGTTCAGTAAACTCGGAAGACCATGTATTGTCGATAGCTTCCGTAGTCAGAGCGCAGTCAACAGAGGACAGTTTTGGAATTTGACCAAAAATGTCTTTGAGTAAACTGTATGCCGTGCGACTCCGCAATAGTTTTTGGGAATCGAACACCGATGAGTGCTGTCTGCAGTTCCAGGCGGGGAATCGATAGTGACTTAAGCAACCCAGGTTCTTGCACGTTTTAGGTTACTCTTTACAATATTGCTGTTGCAGTTTTTTTTTTTTTTTAAAAAGAAGTGAAAACCTTTATGAAGCACCTAGTATAATATGGAAGAAAATCATACCTTCCTAAAAGAGTGTGTATTATAAAAAGTTCAAATACCTGGGCACATAAATTTATACCAACCACACATACTTCTTTCTCAACAGAAAAAACTTATTTAACTTAACAAATAATGTCTATGCACTACAAGGTAATAACCACTAATATAAATATCAGCAAACCAATTTTGAATTATTTTCCCACTGTACGCATATTTAACAGAATGTTTTCTAAAAACTCTTTTCCAATTAAATTGTTTGTTAACTTGTTTGTTGTTTTTAAATATAAAACATTGCTTTGTACAACCTAAGTTGTGGAAGACTCAGAGCAGTCAGTGTAAACAAAAAAGTTCGAGGGGATCCGACCATAAATTAAAAACCAAAGAATTTTAATCGTCGAAAATTGTAAAACTAGAAGAGTACGCGAAGTAATTAAAACTTCTTTCACACTGAGCGGTTAATTGAATTATGTGGTGACTTTTTATGTTTTATGTTATTTCTCGTGCGTTTCACGCCCTCTTTGCGATGCGCCTTAGCTCATTTTAATTACATTCGTAATTTGGTTAAATTAAAACGAGAACATTTATTTACGAAATGGATGTTTTTTATTGAAATATATTATCTAAACACAAATTTTAATTTGTGGTGCTTACTAAACAAAATAATTTAATCATTATTTTCAATTAGTTACTATTTACACAAGCGAGGATAAACATGCAGAATGCTTACTCAACGAATGGATGATTATTATTAACATGCGATTAATTGTCACTACTGACATCCACAAATGCAATTCTGAACACGTTATAAAATAGTTTAGGAATATGGAGCACAACAGGGCTAGAACGTTGAAAATTCTACCAAGCTAATAAAGTCTTATGGAAATATCCAACAATTTGCTCTTACAAGCTTGCTGAAACGACACTGCAAGATTAAACGACATATGTATAAGGAAACTAGGTATAACAGAGAAAAGTCATTGCAATTCGGACTCCGGAACACATTCTGGAGCCTTGTGGCGCATTGACCCACGATAAAAAATAATATTTGGCAGAATTACAATATGCGCACCATGGACCCGTTTTTCATCCAGAGAGGGTAACCAGTTCTAGCTGTCATCAATTCCAAGTGCAGGACTTTAAAGCCTAGTCTTGAGAGGAATTATTGTACGAGATGAACTCTAACGAGGGCATTAATTTCAACAATAGACGAAGAGGTTGCAGTGCAAGATCCCTGGTGCCAGTCGTAGGTGTTCTAGAGTTAAAGCACCTCTTTCAACTTGGTCTGATGGAAGGCATTTCTACTCTATCTCATTTGCCTCAGGCAAGACATTCTGCGTGAGTTAATGTCTCACAGTCCTTCGCAGTTTCTTCGGACTTATTCTAAAACTCAGCATCATATTTACTTTGAACTGACATATTGCAGAAAAACAACTCATGCATTTGATCCTCAGATAAAATATATATTTCATCTACATTTTTCCCTATTTCAAGATTTCCAGAAAATTTCTAAAAATTTTGGACTTTTACCACTTAAAATTACGAAACAAAAGACATTGTTGAGTGCGGATTTTCTTTCAAAGCAAAAATAATTTGAAGAAAGATGTTAGTCCTAATGTAAGGTAAATCATGAATAATTTCAAAAAAACTGTATTACACAAAGAATCTCTTCTCGATCTATGAAATATGAATAAAGGTCATTTGTTTTAGCTAAAAAAAAAACCAATGCAAAAACTTAGACAGACCGTATGTAGTCCAGGGCCTAGCTTCTAGCGACCATTCGTATTACATTTGTTCACATAAGAAGAGACCTAAAGTTTAGAACCATATCCAGTTATTACTTTCGGACGTTTGTTAGGCATTCGCAAGAAGTGGGACCGTGAAAAAACTTTTTGGTATTTTCTAGGAATTGAACCTTGATAACCTCGCGCTGAGTAATCCAACGCACTAACCGTGAGCCACGGCGTCCACATTTTTTAGCTCACTTTTATTTAAAAATACTAAACAAACATTTTTTTGGACACTTACTTACCCCACTAAGCTCGGAAACAAAATGATGAGGAACTTGCAAATAAGATGCAAGAGAAGAGTTCCAAGGCACGAAACAGGTTTGCAGCTTATAAGTGACAATCATTGTATTTTCTTGGTTTTGTGTTGAAGACATTACTTTATCAAATCTTCGATAAAATACCAAGTGTAGTTTTGGTTTTCCCTATTCCCTAGTCGGCTGAAACAATGCTTCATAAATATAGAATGCTTTCATCTTTTTCGATCTGATTTTTGGTAATGTTGCTGGGTGTCGGAGTCGGAAATGTTAACACGTTGGCTGCCAGTGCATCGCTGATGATCACAACAAAAGTCATTCCCCAGAGGCCAGTGTATCATCGGCGATCACATCGAATATCCAGGTGCATAATATGGAACATTGTGTGGAATATAGCATTAGCATTTTGGTATGGAGCTTTAAAAAAGCTTTGATTTTTTCACAAATTCCTCTCCTGTCCAAGGCCAACCAAATTGTATTTTTCAAATAACTCGGATTTTCTTTTGCTTCCTGTTTGTCGTCTTGATGATCATCTGTATTTTGTACAGCTCGGAGAATAGCTAATTTTCTCAAGTCATACGCACGAGTCAGTAGGGATCATCTTCTGGTATGTTAGGCGCCGCTTAGAAAAGCTTAACAGGGATGCCAACCACTAGTTAGTTTCTTTTTCGCGGGATACCAGGCTTCTAGATTTAGTTTATTTGCAGCATCCAGTGCAATATGCTTATCGATCGATATTAGGCACTTCAGATATCTGCTGAAGGCCTGTGTCTTAACTTTACGGCTCTTTACCGGCCATGGTTTCTGTCCCATCTAAATCACAGAGATCGAAAATGCTAATCAAAATATGAGGCTTCTTGTAGACTGCTGCTGTTAGAATGTCCTATGCCAGACTTGTTCCAGAATTCCATCGTTTTCGTGTGGATATGGACATATTTTTTGTCCATACCCATCTTCATTTCAGTGTAAATTTGTATCCTCTTCACTTTGCAATTTTCAATGAAATTCCGATACCGTCATTCTCGTCTTTTTTCCATAGAGCGATAAACAACTGAAGGGTCTATGAAGTGTTGTTATAATGAAATATCAGCGTATCTCCGTCACATGATTGCTCAATGTGTGCGAAATCTTGCAGGCTTATATAAGTAAGTAAACACAACAACGAAAATATATAAAACATTATGAGCTTACTCAACTGTTAAATATCCTTTGAGACTCCTCACTACAAGAAAGTAATATCTCAATGCACTCGCTGCCAAAGATATGGGCACGCAAAAAACTTCTGCACAATGGACCCAGTTAGCAAGCCCAAGACCATCGATTGTCAACTATCAAAACAAGACAACAAAGACCACACTTTGCGGAGGCAATCACACCGCCAACTATAAAGGATGCGAGGTTTACAAAAACCCCAAAAATTAACGTTTCCACCACACTAAAGAAAAAATGCAAATGCAGACAATCAAGCCGAAGCTTCATCAAGCGGCAACAAAAGACACGGACAGCGACAACTACCTTAAGTTATGCTGACGCTGTTGCACAAAATCACCAAAACACCAAAACAAAACTCGCAGCCACAACTACCGTTAAACAAGATAACCAAAGCACTCAAAGGTAAATTAAAAAACGAACTATGTATTTCAAAAATCTCATCCCAACATCTGAGATAAATTATTCACTATGGAAGGCTACAGGACACATATCTTTAAAAAAACTGGACAACACATAGGCTAGAGATAATTTGCCAAAGCATCAATCCTTGCCAAGCACTTCGAGGATACCTTTATCAACACGGACGGTGCGGCGGTAATGACTTAGCAATATGCTACTATTACAACATTACAAACAACATTAACAGGATCACAGCAAAAGAAATTGAGGCCTGCATAAAGAATGAAGCACTGACCTCTTGACTGGAAAAACACTAAAGAAACCACCACAACTAGCCTTCATATTTCTACGCAACCGCATAGCAAGACTTAAACGTTTTCTAAAACTTTGGAAATTCGCAGAGATAATTAGTATTCCAAAGCCAGGAAAGGACGCCACAAACATTACATCTTAGGTATAGTTGCGAGCAAAACTGAACACCAAAAATGTAAGACCAAAGTTATGTATGTATTACCTAAATTAGAATGTCAGTACTGCAGTATTTTACTTTAATTAATTTTATTTGTTAAGCACGCTTTAGTTACTATGTTTTAAAGTTAAAAAAATAATTTGAACTGCATAAATATAACAAACAAAAAGTATTCATAGTCAAAAGTATTCACTTTTGCAAGGTGTAATACTTTTAGGTTAAAATAAATCTTAATGCTTTGTACATAGCCCTTTGTATTTTATATCACCTTTTACCCTTCGCAGCATGGACTCTACCAATTTTTGAATAGTTTGGCATTCGGTCTAAACCCTAGCCCAAAGCTCGTTTAGGTTTGTGAGTAGACTTTCGTAGCCCAGAAGTTGCAGTTTACCAACGGCCCACAAATTCTCTATCGGATTCAAATCCGGACTTTGTGCGGGCTATTGCAACTTTGAGAAAAGTTGGTTACCAAACCAGTTTTGACAATTTTGGCTTGTTTTGGGGGTTACCGCTATGTTGGAAGATAACCTATTCAATGGGACACGCACATTTCTC
This sequence comes from Blera fallax, assembly GCA_946965025.1. Taxonomy (NCBI): domain Eukaryota; kingdom Metazoa; phylum Arthropoda; class Insecta; order Diptera; family Syrphidae; genus Blera; species Blera fallax. The sequence goes on from OX337244.1 coordinate 66,643,955, forward strand.
AACAAATTCTGGTAAATTTATCTAGAGTCCAACATGCCACCAAGTAAAACACAACAAACCATTAGGTTAGCTCTACCATGCTTCACTATCTCCCTCACTTGGTGCTTAAGGACTCTTTCGATAGGTCTGTTTCAGAAGTATTCTTTGCCATTTGACTGGTAGCGATTGATTCTTGTCTCGTCAGGCCATATAGCACTGACGGTACTGCCCCACTTACCACACTTCTTATCTCCTGATTATCGTACAGGTATCGCATAAGTGACAGCATCAATTTTTTTTTTAAGAATGTAAAGAATGCACCCGTAAACTGATTTCAGTCATCCAAAGGCAGCTACCGCTCTCTGCATAATACGAATGACGGTAACAAAATAAACCCACCACTACACTTTGACTCATTCAAACTCTTTGCACAGTATGCTAATAAAATATTTACTTGCAGATGTAATCAAAAGGACATTCAATTAATGTCATGGCGGCGCCAAACACAAAGAGTAATTGCAAATATTTTTGTCTCACATGTAGAAAGCGAAGCATTTCATATTGTTTTCATTGTGAGTTTTGAACCTTATGAAAGCGAAATTCGTATTAACGGAAATCCACAATAAGTTCTTGTAACTCCATGGCAACTTATCAATATTCAGTTTCATGTACGATTCCAAATCATTTTCTATTGTTCATCAAGTGTGTGGCTGTAGTACGTAAAGTAGCACAGTCCAATCAGGATCAAAAATCCAAAGTGAGTTAAATCTCTCAATGCCATTCCACGCGTTGTTTTGCTACCGATTTCTGTGTGCAGATAGAGGTTAAAAGTATGTTCGTTGTAAAAGCCCCCAATGGCGTTGCTGAAAGGAATTCGATGTTAATATCTAGGGAGGAAATAGTTCACCTGGGGCGCGAAGACCACCCCACTCCCAATTCTGTGTTTTCAATAAATAAACTATTATTACGCTGTAGCTATACAGTTACGCAATATTTTTTTCTTCCCGTCATTCATGTCATGGCGCTGGAAACAATAGAATGTGTAATATTAGGTCGTTATGTAAGGACTTTTAGTTGAGTTACTTTTTGAGTACATACATACACACATATGAATGTACATCCCAAACTGTTAGTAACTGACAAAAAAAGTAATGTAATCGTATTATGTGTGCACTCACCCTTATAACTATGAGAGTGCCCACAGAAAAATTTTTGATTATAGGTTACGCATATACTGTAGGTAACGAGTTGCGTTTCTATTAGACGACCTAAATGTGTTTTGTAACAAAGGATTTTAGGACAAAATGTTTACGTCATGGTAACACTGTAAAAAAAGGCCCTAAGTGCTACAGTCCATATAGTTGAAATAATATTAATTTACAAAACATTGTAAAGCTTTGTTTTTGCGTTAAGTATGCTTTACAGCACGCATGATGTATTAGACCCTTCACCTGGAGTTTTCAGCTTAGTTCGACTAAATCTTAAAACCTTCAGTAAGAAAAGAAATTGTAATCCATAAAAATTAAATACTTTCCCACCTTCGAGGCCCGAGGACTCAATGGTGTAGTTCCAGTTGAATTGCAAAAGGTCTTTGATTAACTATGTCATTCGGTGCATTCATAATTAAGTTACAATCCAATCCAGCATGCATATTTAATGGTTTGAATCATTGAGGGATATTTTGAGAATTAAGATAGCACGATCACTTCTTTCGTAGATACTGCAGATTCTTTAACGAATGCGCATATCAATCTGAAAATATATATGTATAGGTGAATGAAGGAAATGTTGGAAAGTTGGGCATCCTATATACGTACCTATACATACTAATAGGTATGTCTACTAGGAATGAGGAAGTGCGCCTACGCACAGGTGTTTTAAATATGCAACTCCTTAGTTCAGGTTAGATAAGCCAACTTTCCAACATTTCGTTCATTTATAAGGGCTTCATATTTGCCGTTTGGATATTTGAATGTCTTAACATTTTTCTACCTCCGCGCAGTCTATGTATCCAGAGATAAATAGAGTATTGTAGTATCGTGCTACGGTGTCTGGATGTGGCCATATTATACGCATGAATGATGCACAATGCAGTTAAAATTTATCTAAGACCATACCTACTGTTAGTTGCAACTACGAAACCAAGAAAATTCCAAGTGATTAGAAACATGTCTTTCTTCCTTGGACAAAGTGCAATCGAAGAAATCACGCAGAAAAGGCTAGCATATCGGAGCAATTTGTGACAGATGGCTAGAGTAACTGTCTTAAAAATGCGCTAAATAATAAAAGTGAGCACTGCGGTCCAGTATATGAGGCACGTAAAGGTGCTCTGCTAGATAATATTTCTTCAAAATATTCGGTAAAATGCGAAGCCAACGTGGGTGCTTGCAATAGAATGGACGGATGTCAACCGATACTACATACATAAGTGCAGAAATAGCCTAACTGTTCTCTTATTACATTTAACGAGTACATGGGTGAAGGTGATACTAGCAAAGGGAGCAGTTAGCGCTCATAAAAAATCGTAGCTGCGATACGATCCACGATCGAATGGCATGGAGAACTTCTGCGAAAATGGCTAAAAGTGTAAGCAAATCATTAGTCAGCAACAATGTATTAAAAATGCAAAACTCGTTGTGCATAAATTTATATGTTGAAAAATGGCATTCAAAAGAAAAAAAGAAAAATAATACAAACAAAAATTACCTCTTCCATTCCGATGTTTCTTGGATACAGTTTTACTGAGGATGGAAGGCTGTCATGTCTTAGATGGGAGTCCTTTACTAAGCCCTTTTAAAACGTAGTGTCTGAAAGTATTAACTAAGACATATTTAAAACAATTCTTATAAAAATCAATTACAATTAATATTATAACATCCATAAGTCCAAGAGCCACTTTCATTCCCAACCATGGGAACTCTTAACAAAACTTAAATACCAAAAACCATTTGCCAACGAACAAGTCTGAATAGGAAAAATCATTCCTGAAATATGTTTGTCTAAGGTACGTTACATAAATCAATGGATCGAGACTCCAAATGATTATTCATAATCGTTCAGCTGTCACATTTTAATAATTTTGTGGTGCGATTTGAGATCTGCCCCCAATGGCGCCTACGGCCGTATCTCATCAATAACCAACAATATTATCCTACACAGATGAAATAAAAAATAAGAATAAAAAAATTAAAAGCAGAAGAAACCTGAAATCCTCATGAATCGGCCGTTGGCATAAAGAACAGGGATTCCTCCGTTGCCCAGGTATGAATAAGTGGTCTCTGCTTTTCTCTTCCTAAATACTCCAAGGGAGTCAGAGATGGAAACCGTTGGTGTTAAATGCATGTTTTTCTTTCAATTTACCTTTTTTTCTTCTTTAACAAATTTTTGTGCTCATCACTTTGTTTGTGTGTTGAGTATGTTTGAATATTCGTGCAAGGATCTGACCGTAAAAAATTAGGGAAATTAAAATATTTATTATTTTTAATTTCAGCTCTGGAATAGGGCAATGTCAAAAAAAAAAGTATATTTTGATTGCGTGCGTGTTGGCAATTATTCAATTGTGTCATTCCTTGATGGCTAACAGATTGGTTTCTACATCTAGTGCTATGTATGATTACGAACTGGAAACACACTAGCTTTCATCCTTTCATCTTAATGTAATTACATATTCGATATTTGATTTGTAACATATGACGGAGAACACTTATTTAAAAGTTGCTTGAATTCCACAGGATATACGCTAAGTTGTCGTCTTGCGTAAGATCGTTTCGGAAAGGACGTAATTTCTCATAAAAAGTTGAACTATACCTCAAATGCTTTCATGTACAGTTCGGCTATGACTGCATGACCAAAGCAATCTGATTTATTGGCAGAGGGAAAACAATTAACTCTTTTTAATGGGTTATTCCACAGAGAAGGAAAGAAGTTTTGTTTTGCTTAAAGAACGTCAAAACGGCTGCATCTAACAGGGAAAACGATCCATTGGATTGACATGTATCATTGTAGTGCTTCGGATAGCAGTAAACTAGAAAAAATTGACCAAATATCGGCTCTATTCATGTACATTTACAGACAGTCTTGCTGTCAACAAAGTCAAGAAAATGTGGCTTTCGAAGGATCAGTCAGAATGGACGTGGGTACATAAACTATGGTATTTTGCGAACCTCTATCAAAGAAGAATACTTTTTCTAATCAATCAAAATGATTGGAGCTTATTACAAAGCAAAATGAAAGCAATCAATCGCGCTGGAAAAATTACTCAAAAGCCAAGGTAGGAAGGTTTGTAACTGTGTACATTAGTAATATGGCGGCTATTAAGACTTCGCAGTTCGTAGGAATTAGATCAAAATACAAATACAAATACTTGGCGCAACAGACGTTTGTGGTCCAGGGCTGAATTAGATCAAGGGTAGTAAAACTTAGTGTGATATTGTGTTACTTGGATGAGGTAATAATCACAAATTTTGCAACCTTTGACCGAGTTATCGGCATAGTTAAGACATGATGACCCGTAATGAAAGGGTCAGAGATGCATTCTTCCAAATTCACTTGCTATAATTATCTGAAAATGTTCTATTTCGTGATTTTGGTCAAACTAGAATACATGAACTGTGTCACAATTTGAGGCCAAATTAAATTTTTTCAACTTTTCAAATAACGGTACTTTTTGAAGTCTTTGAATATGGAAGGATCTTTACCAAATAAATAAAGAAAATTAAAGAAAAAGACGTAGCCATAAAGATGATTTTTTTCACTAGCTGATGTTTCATTAAATTCTCATAGCTTAAAACAGTAAAACAGTATTTATTTCTTAAAATGGTTTTCGTGAGAATTCGCTGAAATTTTGTGAACGATAGTGAAATATACTGGCTCTTCTGTTCCACGAGGACACATGGATGACTTACTGATCTCAGTTGAACCAGTTTCTTTAATTTGTTTAATTAATCTTTGAATTGATGACTCATTTGGATATTGTTTCGATCGAAAATTCCTCGATAAAGAGTTTTAACAATAATAACGTTTTTTCATGTAGCGTTCCATATATACTAATCGCAAGATTAAACACATGTTTTTTTTATGGGTATATACTACATATCACGGAACGGTCTTCCATTTTCAAAAGTAACATGTGCAAGTAATATATGTATGTATGCTTAGATGCAATTTTGCGACTAAAGTAGGTTAGGTTAGGTTAGATAGTGTTATGAGGAGGACCTCATAAAACACTAGGCACCAGAATGGGCCCCTCGCGATGCTTGGGAACCTTCATTAATAGCAAATGGAAACCTAAATACTTTCCTTAAAACACTTGATTTCCCTACAGAATCTAAATAGCCTGTTTTGGTTGATAGGACCTACCTCTTCTAGGTTGCTGAAAAAGTAGTTACCTAGGTATTTCCTACGATTTCGAGCTATTCATAGTATGTATATGTGTAATATCCTCTTCGGCGCATATGTCGTTACAGTATCTACATACATCCGTGTCTGTAAGGCCCAGTCTCTTGGCGTGCTTTCCCAGAAGGCAGTGCCCGGAAAGATTTCTACTACTGTTCTTAGCTGAATTCTGTTTATATTCAGAATTTCCCTAGTTCTTTTCCGGTCGAATTCTGGCCACAAGGCCTTGGATACCCTGTGACCTGCTATGTTTGACCATCTTTGGTTGGCTGTTTGCCTTTAATGGTAGCCCTAACTTCGCACGAAGGTGGTTTGATATTCACGGCTTCGCCTACTGGCAATTCTCCTCTATGCCTTGCCAGTTCATAAGCAAGTTCATTCCCTTTTATACCGCAATGTCCTGGCACACAGCATAGTTTTACGCGGTTCTGCGTGCGTAATACCTTTAGCATTGTGCGGCAGTTCCTGACTATCTCAGATTTTATGATGTCTGATTCTAGCGCTTTGAGTGAATGACAATATCCTTATTGGATATTGATTTCATCTCTAGTAGTTTTACAGCCCTGAGTACAGCTAGAACTTCTGATTGGAAGACGCTGCATGTATTTGGCAGCCTCAGGGACACATTCAGGTCCGGATTCTCAGAGTATATGCCAGAGCCCGTTCCTTCGGAAGTCTTTGATCCATACGTATAAATCGTGATTTTTTTTTGTTTTATTATCGCATTCCTGTGCCAGTACTCCCTTCCTGGGTACGTTGTCTCGTCGAAGTCGAACACGGGAGCAATGTCGTCTGTTTTTACTGAATTGCCACTAATAAATTTAAGATGGAGCAGTGTCCCATACTGCTTTTCTTAAAGAGGCCTAAGTTAGTGAGCCTTAGCGCACTGTTTCCCGCAAGGTTTTTAGCCTGTAAAAGGGGGTCGTACGGAGTGCACCCGTAATTGCGACACTGGCCGTTCTTGTACCGCCGCTAATTTTCCTCATGCTGTTTTCCTGTTAGTTCCTTTCCACCACACAAGTGCCCCATATGTGAGAATGGGTCTGACTACCATTATAAAGAGTCAGCGCATCATTGCGGGTCTCAGCTCCCAGGTTTTGCCAGCTGTTCTCTTGCATATGAATTGAGCATTATTTGCCTTTTTGATTCGTTCCTGTAAAGTAACAAAACTTCTTTTTTATACAAAACAATTGCAAAATAAGCGACTTCATGGTTGATTATGGTTGCCGTATGTTATATGACACTTTTGTTCACAGCAAATTTTTCCTCTGGAAGTTTAGTTTAGTAGAGCCTTTAGTAGTTTGTGCCACTGTAGATGTCCATTTTTTAAAGCAAGCGAATATATCTAATAAGGATGCGACCGGGTATGGCGTTATTCACAAAAAATTATCGAAGCTCAATTTCAAACCAACAGAGCAAATTTTGTCATGCTCTAACATTTTATAAAACAAGCGTTTGCAAATAAACAAGATGTTGTTATTTATTGTGTATCTCAAGCCCCGTTCTATAACTTAATCATTTAACACTGAGTTTCTTATTCATCTTATTTACTAATTTCCACAATTACAAACGTATAACACTAAAAGAGGACAAAAGTGCAACATGATAAACTGTATGACCTCCGCCGTTTATAAATGTATGTGTATATACATATATATATATATATGTATGTTTGTGCGGCGTACATATGTATGTATAGGTATATAGATATTTGTCCAGCCCTAAAATGATATCCTTGGCTATAAAGGAATAGAGATCCCACACAACGAATAGTGGAATACTAAGCATGTGGGTGTTTTATTGATACGTGGAAACGGCGGGGTATTATTAAAATTCGCAGGGGGATGAAATGATGATTGTTAAAAGAAATTTCCGAAAAATATAAAAGTAACGTATTGCAATGCAATACAAATGATTTAAGGCATGAACAATATTCACCATGGGATATCTTCTTATGGTTGGATTTGGGGTCAATAAAAGTGACGCAATCTATTAATGTAGCCTTAGCTTATATTCGTACGCACATACATACATATATATGCATATATGTACCTATGTATGTATGTAGCATGAATTGTTTTTCTTTGGTTACGAAGCTAAATTATGACTTTTAATTACAGTAGGCTGGCTTAAAAGATTAATCGGGCGGCTTGAAAATATGTCCACGTATTTTTTTACTTTGTATTTGTAGACGATGGCAAGTAAATGCCTTGCTTAGCAAAAATCTGCATTGCATATAAGTAGACGCACTGTTTCCAAGTGTTTTTTCTTTTTAAAAATTGAAAATTTTAAAGATAGGATTATATCTGCTAACATGGTAATTATGGAAGAGAATATTTGGTGTAATAAAGAAAGCCGGTAAAGATATGTATATACCAAAAATAGTTGCTCTAACGTAGTCCTTGACATCTGCTAAGGCTTTGACTAGATGGACACGAAAGTATGATGTGAAAATTATGACCAATTCCGCCTGAACATATTGATTCACAGAGACTCTTGTGTGTAAAAGATTAAAACGAATATTCAGGATTCAAAGAAAAATCTGGGGTACCACAAAGAAACGTTTTTGGTCCAAACTACCTACGTAAATAAACTGACAGAAACATCAACAAACTGTTCCCCATGAAAAACTACCAACAAAATAGAAAAACCATGCAATAATTCTGTTATCTATGTGCACCGGACGATGCGGATAGCTTTTGTTAAAATTATCTCGCAGATTGATTGTTTTCAGTTAAAATCGGCAACGAATACTCAGGATTCAAAGAAATCATGTCTGGAGTGCCTGAAAGCAGTGTGCTTGGTCCGACAAAAACCAGCACACGATTGGAGTTTGGTTTTCAAAACTATAAACAATTTTTAATTTAAGCTGATCTGCACTATTTGAAAATCTGTTTAATGATATGTACATGTGTATGTACATACATATATGTATATCTGGTCATCAGGCTGATTGTTATCTATAACAATTTAGAGAAAATATGTATATTTTTAAATGCATTATTCACAACTCACTAATCACATTTCCCAAATTAAATTCAAAATTATTCGATAAGAACCATTAGGAAAAGGGATCATATTCATAATTCAAATTCAATTCAGTTTTGGAGGACCAATTTTTATGGTTATGCTTTGATAATGAAAGACATAAATTTAAATTTTCGTATCTTACATTAACATATTTATTCAACAACCGCGCACATTGAGTTTAAGTATTTTTAATTGATTAGAAAATTTTAATGAGCTTCAATTCAAGGCTTTTAACGTCTTTAACACAAATTTGATCAAATGATGCAATAAATAAGGTGAACTTTCAGCAATTACAAGAAACATGAAATAAATAGAATCTTAATCTCAAACATGTACTATTCATGAAACCCAAAACATTGTGAAATTAAACTCTCCCATGTATCAAAACTCGTTGATTAAATATGGAACAAAAATACACGCATACATAAATTCGCAATATATTCATGTATCCAGTGCAGGGTATAAAGCAACAAGAGCAAGTAACATAACACTTTTATGAATGGCGTACTTAATAAAAAGGATGCATGCGGCGGATTGCATCTTAAAAATTAAAACCATAAATTTCGTAGATTTATTTTTCTTGTAGAAGAAATTTAATTATTATTAGTAGCAAAGAAAGAATGCAGTTAACAATTAATTACATGTTTTATAATGGCTTCTGTTTAACGTTTTAGAAGGAGACGAGCGCGCTAGCATGTGAGAAAAGTCGGTGATATTGGCGGCTAGGCTACCTGGTGTCATCATGGAAAGAGTCCAAGTCCTGGTAATATTTTCCTTTTGTTGCTCCTGTATGCGATGATACTCATTTCTTGGCTCGCGAAAATTGCTGCTGGATAGAAAATGTTCATTACACTCGCACGAAATAACCACCTGAACTTTACCTCATGCCGTGAGATACCATGTTCCCGCATGCTAGACTCTCGTTGGTGCAAATTAAAATTTCCAACTTTCATAAATCGTTATATTTAGACAAGTAAAAGAGAAGCATTGGCTGGAGTTGTGAGTTTGGTGAAAATGAGTTAATGCAGTTGGCCATAGTAACTATCAATGTGTTTGATTGAAGGAGTTGGTATACACATACAAAGAAAAGTATGTATGTGTTCTATTATAATTTCACATACCTGATGCCTTGTTATGAAGGGGAATAAAAATGTAATTTATGTGTTAATATAAATTTATACTGCCCATGAATTGAACGATTCAATTTGTTAACTTCTTTCTGATAGCACATTGGGACAGTGAGTCTACTGCTGTACTGATTTTGGGGTGTCCTTAAATATTTCAGAAATTCAAATATTTGACACAAATACATACATAGCCAGGACATAGCTTCTCTCTCGTTTTGAGCGTTGTTCACTTTTTCAAACGAATAGGAGCGTGTTGTTAAAGGGTTTTTCATTAAGAGCATTTATTTAAAATTTCGCCGTATTTTTGACCTCAAACATAAAGGTGTCTAGTACCACCGACGGATCATTAACAACGTCGAGCGATCGCTAATTGGGTCAACCATTTTTATTATTATGAGCCGTGAGGTAATATAATAAACAATCTAAAAAATCGGGAAAAATGTAGAAACGAAAAGGCGCTGTGACCAAATATAGATAATAACAAGTGAAAAAGGCTTGTATCGTAAAAGAGATGATCGATAGTTCCAGCTTTAAGGGTCTTAACGGAACACAATCTTCCGAGAAAGCTATCAATGTGGATGAGAATCACAAATTCAGAATTCATCTGCAGAGTCCCTGATGTAAAGAGTACTACTTATACTTATTACGCCAAAACCCAAAATATAAGTAAACGACTTAAAGTTTACGTATGTGTTACGAAGGGTTATGCGATTTAGTGTTTAAAATTTCTACTTAAGTAACCCTAGATTTTGAGTACGATTTAAGTTTACGATTAAGTGTCAAAAAGGTGTGCTCTGTATACTTCCCGAATATTTGAAAAACTGCACATGTATACAAATTTTGAAGGCGGAGAAAAACATAACTTCACTCAACTTCTAATTTTACTCGATATTGAGAAATCGTGTGGTTCTATGAGATTGAGTATAGCAAAATAAATATTCGACAGGGCACAAGGCCTAGCTTCTCGCAGCCATTCGTATTTTTTTCTGTGTTAAGGACTGTTGTTAGACGACAAAGATTTGACGAACTTTAAGAAAATATTCATTCAATTAATAATGTACTGCGAAATTGACAGGATGGGCTACTGACACTAGCAAACAAAAAAATATACTTGGCGCAACAGACCATATGTGGTCCGGGGCGTAGCTTCTCGCGACCACTCGTGTTGGGCGTGTTATATTTTTTTTTTCACACAAATGGAAGGGACCTACTGTTTAGAGCCATATCCGAAAGGCTATTTTCAATTGAGAAGGTTTTTCTTGACAATTACTCTCGGGTGTTTGTCAGACATTCGCGAAAAGCTTTGTTGGGAATTGAACCTCAAATCTCTTGCTCAGTAATCAACGCACTAACCATTGAACCACGGCGCTGGTAGTAGTCAGCCGAGGATTTATATTTTTTTGTCAAATAATCGGAGAGGGTATTCTCTACAGAAAAGCAACAATTGTTGAAATATATTGAGGGGTGTAGTTTAAATAGGAATTTCGAAAAGAAACGAAAAGGAGGCCCATGCTTTCCAAAAATATTCTATATATCTTAGGGAAGTCTTGCGAAAGCTAACACAATTCAGCTATTAGAACAACTGGCAGAATATTTTGCTTATATCGCATGTAATGAGAAATGGGGCACTACCCTAGAAAAATAAAATCATTTTTCTTCTTTTAATATCTCTGCAATCATCAATTGTACAATAATATTCAATTAGCAAAATAAGTGTCGCAAGACAAACTTGTGAGTATCTTCGCGACAATGACTACTTCTTTTCGTTATTATCGAACGTGTTGAACCAATTCTGGATAGAATTCTTAAGGTCACGGATATGTACATACATATGAATATGAATATACTTTTTTTTTTTTTTATTTAATATTGTTCAAATCCATTGATTATAAGTATAAACATTATTCTTTACATAGTATATATGAGCAAATAGCTTTAATTATAAAATCTTTAAGAATCGAATAAAGTGTTTTTTATTTTTTTTTCAATATGTGTTATTTGAAGAATACATAGATACATTCTATAGATTCAAGAACTAGTGTCGAATGTATCGAGTTCATTACAAGATATTTAATAAAAATTTAAGTTCAACTTCAAAATTCAAAAAGTGACTGTAGGTATAGGACAAAGACAAAGAGTAGTTTAATATGATTCAGATATTACAACATACTAAATGAAATCAGCGATACTTATATGCAGGTAACCAAAAGTTTAAGCAGTTAAACCATTATTCTGATTAAATTTTTAGTTGCATTTAAATCAAAGTTAAAAAGCCATTTTTTTAACTTCTCGACTGAAAGAAAAAGAATTGCTGGTACATAGTATTTCAAGCGGCAATAAATTAAATAGCCTCGGTGCTACAGATGTAAAAAAAATTTCAGTAGTAGTAAGTGTTATGCGGTGGAACAGTAGCTATTAAACTATGAGACTTCGATATTTGCATGGAAATATAATATTTGAAATAACTGACTTAATGCTCGGTTTTTCAGTCTAAGTTTAAATCCTGCTTAACTCTAGATCTAAAGGCTTAAATAAAATACAATTTATGCTAATTTATTTTTTATTGAGTGCTATAAATATGTATGTACATAAGTCTAGCAATACTGTTTTAAGCCAACGTACATCACATGTAAGTCGCTCTAGTTTTAATAGTAAGACGGCGTTTAGATTTCGGATTTTCGATAAATTGGCTTAAGAGAAGGATAAAGTATTAGCTTACTGCCAAATTAACATGTCCTGGAATTCTTTATTCATTTCCACTCAGTTCTAAGCTCCAAGTCAATTTATTTACATATAGGCAATTGGCGTGAATATATCCTAAATGCTCGTAGTATCATAACGACAATGTGCAGTTTATTTACATAAAGAGAGAAAAATATTTGTTAATAACGCGTACTTGCACCCTTGTCTAGGCACTCCCGTATCAATTAGATTTAAAATTGTTCCAAAGTTTTACCCGAAATCACACCTTGGGTTTTCTGCTTGTATGTTTGGGATCATTGTTCTGTTGGCCATTTGAGTGGCATTTCATATTCGGCATACGGAAGCATAACATTGTCTAAAACTTCAACGTACACGTGTTCATCTATCATTTTGTTTCTTAGGTGGATCGGCCCCACATCGTGGTATGAGGAACATGTCCGGACCATTAATTATGAGCCACCATGCCTTACCGTCATTGTTGTGTAGTCGGTAATAGGTGGACGACCGAACAGGACTATTTTGCTTTCGTCCGTCCACATTATGTTCTGCCATTTCTCAACAGGTCACTGAATACTATTTTGTTCAGAAAATTTAATACGATCTGCGTCATGTTTTTTAGGTAGAATCGGCACCTCGCGAGGGCTTCGTGCAAACAAGCACTAACAGACAGTCTGAGGTCTTTTTGAATGATTTTAGAAGACGCAGAAGGGTCAATTTTGCTGTATCGGACAATACGCCTGTCATCTATTTTCCTCTTTCTTCCTCTAGTTTCTGGCTTGGAATCAAATCTTATAGCATTAGCAATCATTGTTGCTTTACAACCAATAATAATCTCGATTTGCTTGGAAGTCTTTCCCTCCTCGCGTAGTTTCCGAATGAACTCTCTCGTTTCTTTAGTGCAATGTTTTGCTCGGGCCACTGTGTTAGATTAAAATTCATGTGCAATTTTGCAATATTCGGTGGCAAATGTCCAAAAATGCAAGCATTGTTTAAATTAACAAGGAGTACATATTTAGTGCATTCGAAATCCTTTACAATTGAATGACCTTTTCAAAAAAAACATTAAAATTTTCAATTTTTCCACTACGACACCTCTAACAAAAGCAAAACGTCAAACAGCTCTTTTCTTTGTTCACTTAAACAATTCAATCAAATGTACGTGGACACGTCAAGTAGTCCTTCGCGATAAACAGTACTCTAACCGTGGGAACACAACCAGTCTACACACCCTCCCTCATCATATTAGCAAAATACCATAGCAACACATTCAACCCCGAAAATGCAGAGCAAATTTCTTCACACTCCTTTCAATTGCATCTCGTTTCGTCTTTCATTGAAATCACATCATTGACTTAATATCCTTCGGTTGTATATGTATGTATGTATGTACATAATTATAGAGTTGTTAAAAATAGTCCTCATCGCAACTCCTCAAGGCGAATTTATAACACACAACCACCCAATTCGTTCTAAATTAAGGGTGCGCCTTGCAAAATCTTAGTCGTCCGTCTTTACAATGTCGCAGAACTTCCGGTAGAGCATATCAAATTTCCAACTTTGGTTCAACGGTTGATTGAAGGCTAAAATAAAAGAAAGGCATGTGCACTCCCCAAGGTAAAGGCATTTATTTAATGGAAGTCATTTTACGCTCGACATTTATGGTTGACTTCAATGCAATCTTAAAGAATAACTCGACAGGCGATTACTGCCCGTCTTGCAGGCGATTGTAATAACAATAATTATTTCTTAAATTGAAAATTTGTCAGAACACAGAGAGGGCAATATGTGATTCGGTTCCTTTGTCCTTGCCTGTCCTATTTTGCATGAGTTTCTTTCACTTTGCTCACAAAGAAACGTCTGTTGAATGTGCCTTTTACCTTACCTTGATAGTCCTTGTTCTGATTTCTTTTAGCTGGGAATGGTCCATAATGTGTTCGTGTTGTATATACCACTCAGATAAAAGGCGCGCACTATAGATTTTCGGAAACTGCGACATATTATATTTTATTGAAGGATTCGTGAATCGGTATTGTTGATGCCTACTTTGCAGGAAATAATGAATGGTTTCGAGTATGCTCTTTATACATTATGAATGCTCAGCAACTAAGGTTGGCAATTACAGCGTCTTGAGTATTTTTTTTTATAAAAAGCCTCCAAGGGTCCTAATAGTCTTTTTTTAAAGTACATGTATGTATGTATATATGTATGTACATATGTAGATATGTATGTATGTATGTGTGTATATGTATGCAACGACATCGAATTCTAAAGACTTATTTAGTGCAGATATGTACGATATGTGTACGTAAAACTGACTTTGCTATATTGCATACTTGTGTATGATGGTACGTACATATGTATGTGAGTACGTGGGCACGTAGAAGACTAATTTTAATATTTTTTTTAGATCATATCGCCCTTCTAGGTTTCGATATTATCGGAAAATAATTTGATGTTGGTAATGTTTTTATTTAAAAAAAATCTCAACACGTCCAGAAAATATCGAGACTTGCACATCAGGAAAAACAGATGATCCGTTTTCATTTCAGCTGTTGATGGGCTTTGTCTCTTTTCCTTGTTGAAACAGATAAGTTAGACTTCCCGTTCAATGTATGTAGTACAAAAATCAGAATCGTTTATAGAATAGCTTTATGACCAAAATCTGGGCGTGTGGGTACCATCTATTGTCATTGTTGTGTATCCGCATGAGTATCTCTAGTAAAAGAATAGGGAACCTCCAATTCTTTAATTTATTCGTGCATATATAAAACTTATAACTAAGTATAAAGAAAGAGTACCGCGAGGTGCGAGTACCAAAATTAGAAGGGAAGAAAAACCACACGCGTCGTTTTGACAATCGGAAAATGCGAACGTCCGTCAGAAATCTCCAGTAGGTGCGCTGTTGTTCTTTTATTCTTTTGTTCAGGCAAATACACAACAGTCATAAACCCCTGTCACGTACATACATATGTACATATGTATACATATAGGTATGAAAAATTGCTAAACTAGAAGTCAAACAAAACTCCTATATAATGACTAAAACTACAATGTGGCGTTCGCACTGTCGTTAATTAACATATGTATTATGCAGTTACAACGTGCACGTATGAGGTAACACGAAATGTTACCTCGGGCGTTTGGTCAGATTTTGGTCATAAATATCGTAAGCGCTACTACAACGCCCAAGTAGAGTTACTCTTTACTTTGTCGGGCATTTGACAGCTGACATCTGTTTCGGATTGACATAATTTTTGAATTGTTCGATTTATATTTTGTTTAAGGCAGTGTAGATTTTTGAATCTACTTTGAATAGCGCACATTTGATAATTTTGTAATACCAAATGAGGCAATATAATTTGTGTAGTTTTTGGAAACGTTTTTAAAGTTTTTATGTTGTCTATTTATTAAATACTATCTGACCCAGCACTGTTTGGCTTTTGCTGAATCTGAGTGTATCTTTGGTCAAGTCTGCCATAAAGCGAAATGTGTACAAGTCCAATTTCCAATACAAACTGTAGAAACCACAACGCTGCCAAAGGTGTATAAAACAAAAAGTATTATTTTCTGCATATGGTGACGTCACTCGGCGAAAAATCACAGATTTCGTTTGTGTATTTGAAGTTTTTCTTTGAATTCTTCATTGGTTCTTCTTACTGTTAGTGCTATAGTTGTCATAGTTTAGTTTTTGCTTGTTCTGGAGTGCCATTTATGCATAATAAATATTAATTGGGCTCAGCACATTACCTTGCAATACGCCGGCTTATATTTATTTTTGTTTTGAAAAAGCATTCTGCTGCTTTATTTTAAAATGGCTTCCATCTAAATAAGATGTAAGAATGGAAGCGTACTGATTTGGCAGCATACATATCAGTATATATGTACATACATAGATAAGGCCTTTGTGTCATACTTTATGAAAGGCCTAGCCCACAACCGCGGAGACTTTCATTTCTTCTAATGCTGCTTCGATTTTATTCACAATTCTATGTATGCTGCCTTCCAAACCTAATTAATGGTTCGGAATCAGCTTTTCCCTTTAATTATTGTACTAAAGCGTTTTGTGAGCACTTTCTTAATAATGTTTGATATCATTGGCAATGGGTGGTATTATTTTCTAAGACTTATTCGTGTGTCTGAAGACATGTTGTTATATTCGACGAAAATCGTCACCGACTGGACACCTTTAATTTTTATAAACGCGACTTCTTAAATTCAGCCATCACGATGACTGTAGGTATGTGAATTTTATTCCATGCATTACAATTTATACGCAAGATCTCATGTAAGCAACCGTTTTCTCATCTTTTTGCATATCAAAGCAAACACGGACTTACAACGTGCTTTCGAAATGAGATCATTTTCAACACTTGACATTGAGCTCATAACATGAGCACTTTGTATTTGTAGGGCACTGTACATCATTAAACAGCAGCAGTAGTCCCTAAGGGACCATTGTACTTTACTCAGTCAGTGTAATTTTTTTTTTTGAGTTAAGAAAATTCTCAGAAAAATGAGAAAACAGCCTGAATTCATCTTTTTGCATACGATCCATTGCCTTCTTTGGTAAGCTCTTTAGTACCTGACTAGATATAAGGTCACAGAAAATAGCAACGATGCTAGCTTTTATTCTCATAAAGGATTTCAAATCCTCATTTCTTTTTTTAATATAACTGAGCATCCATCAGGGTGGGCGGTGTGGCAGATTTTTTAGTTTTTAAATCTTGTCAGCGTGTGTTTTGTAAAATCAGTTTCTTAGATAAGACGAATGTCTATGTTATTTGTTTAAAGTATCGCCTGCAATTCCTGTTGATGTTGTAGGAAACCATTTGTATTCCAACATATCACTTGGAGATTATCATTCATGGTGCATTCATCTAGTACATTAAGTTTGGTCAGGATCAGTTTTAGTGTTTGGCTCATATCATTGATTGGTTGAATCTATTGGATACTGTTAGGTTGGTCCTTTTGCATAGGATTCTCGTACTTGAACATGTGACACACTACCCTTGTTGATTTCCTTAGTGTTTGATTTTTTATTTTCTTTTGTAATAGGTTTTTTAATCTCTAGCATTGTTAGTAAAATAGCCTGTGAGACTGATATCTTTTTTTCCAAAGAATGTAGAAAGAGAGTGCTTGCATTTTAAAGTTACGGTGGTTAGAACAAAAATAATTTTGAAATCAAGGAAAATCTTCACGTACACTTGTCTCGACTATATCAACATCTTACAGATTGTCACTGAGCCAATTGCCATTTCACCTGCTATTCATCGATATTGACAAGCCTTTGGTTAGTGTCCACACTGATTTTATTCGACTTGCATTACCCAAGAGAAGGTCTCTGATAAATTACTTGTTAATATCGAGTTACGAGTTTGCCCGATCCTAAAATAAGAGACCTTCTGAACTGCGCCAACTACAGAGGCATCAGTCTTCTTAACAACATATAAGATCTTATCTGTCATGTTGTGTTAACGCCTAAAGCTGTTCGTCAACAACCTGATCGATCCATTTTTGTGTGACTTTAGGTCAGGATTGTCCGCCAACGATCAAATATTTACACTAGGAAGAAAATCTTGGACTAGACCCAGAGGCTTCAGATCGATACCCACCACTTTTGCATCGATTTTGTCTCTCTTCCACAATCCATCTTAGCCTGAGAGATTCTCTCCACAGTTCTTTTCTGGCTTTTTGATTACTCGTGTCAACGCTAGCATCTGTGATGAACCATAATTCTGGTTCATCTTCTGGGTTTCTACTCAGTAGTGTCCCAAGGCCTCTCTTCTTCTGCTAGCTAATGCCGGACATTCACAAAATATACATATGTGCCGGCGGCGTTTCGATTTCCTCCAGGCATAGTACACAGGTATCATCCTCCAGAAGACCCATCTTCTTTAGGCGATACCCGAAATTTCCATGACCCTTAGATAACGCTACCACCCATTTCAGTGCTCTTCGCCCCAAGCTCAGAACTTCCCTATGAGTGTAGCCAGTCGACATTTTAATAGCCGTTTTAGCCTGCCTACAACCTTCCACTTTCTCTGGTGTTCCACCGCGGTCCAGTTGTTAATCAGGTGCTCCACAATTCCTCTGCCAATTGCAGCAAATGATTACGGACCAAAGAACTCCGAGATTGACCCTTGCTTTGCTAAAGAGTCCTCCTGTTCAATTAATTTATGAACACATTCCATTGCTCCATGCGTCTAATCACTGATTGATTGTCCAGTGCTATAGCAATATTTTTACTAACAACTTGACCTTCTATCAGGTGATCCAACGCATGTAACAGAGCAATCATCTCGGTTTGATAGACTGAAATACATATATTTCCACAAACTTATATGACAGGCTAGTTCTAGTTCTACTGAAAATATACCTGCCCCTCTCTGCCATGGACCCATCCGTAAAGATGGTTATGCCACCAATTTTATTTTCCGGAAGTGTTCCATCCTTGATAAGAGTTTTGTGATACCTTCCGGTAACACGCACTCTCTTTATTCCGTCCATGGGCATATAAATCATCTCGATGTCGCCGTTTTCTTAATGAAAACTAGGATCACTTCCATTCTACATGTTGGTGTCGTTCGTATTGTACCGACGATCCCTAAACATGCCAGAAGTTGGACCCAATCTAAATGTTTCTTAGCAGTCTTCCGGGAGGCTTTTGCCACAATACAACTGACGCATATGCGATAATTGGTCTAACTATCATCGTGTACATCCAGTATGCTGACCGCGCGAGATTCCCCACCTTTGTCCACATACCCGTTTGCACTGATGAAGCACCTTTTCGCCTTTCGAATCTTCTCTTCTACATTAAGATTCCAAGTTAGTCCAGCATCTACATAGGTATACTGCCAGATATTTAACCTTCTTGTCATCTTTAGCTCCGATGCAAAAAGTGTCAGGGGCTCAAATTCCAGATCTCCCTTCTTCCTTGTGAAGATGATTTAATCTGTCTTTTCCGCATTAATGAAGATGCCTTGTTCGCGACACCACCGCTCCACCACTCGGAGTGCATTCCTTATGATATCTGCTGTGACGTTCATGAATTTGCCTCTTGCCTGACTATTGCTACGTCATCGGCATATCTAACAGTGTGAATGCCAATCTCTCCAAGTCTTCTCAGAAGAAAGTCCATAGTTATATTCCACAGTGTAGGTGATAATACGCCTCCTTGCGGGCAACCTCTGCTAACCCTTCTACTAAGTCTTGAAGTTCCCATCTGAATATTTACTGTCCTATTTTTCAGCATATTGCCCACCCATCTCACCACCAGCAATGGGTTAACCCCTCGTTTTTCGAAGGCTACTCTCAGACTTCCGAAGCATATTTTATCGAAGGCACCTTCAATGTCCATTATTGTAGTCACTGCAATGCCTCCGGTATACTTTTCTTCTTCCGCAACGCGTACAGCCTGGTGAAGCGCTGTTTCTGTGGACCTGCCAGCTCTGTACACATGTTGTCTACTACTTAAAGGACACACTTTCAACACCGTTCTCTCCACATGGTCCACCACAATTTTTTCCATTGTTTTCAACAGAAATGATGTTGCTGACCGGTCTGAAGGACTTTTTTCCCGGCTTTGGAAGAAAAACTACGTTTGTTTCTCTCCATGTTACTGGTACGTAGCCTCTTGCTAGGCACGAAACGTACATATATGACCCTAAGCCTCGGTACAATGAGATCTGCACCCCATTGCATTAAAGCGTGGAAGAAACCATCCGGTCCCGCGGTCTTGTAAGGGGAAAACGTTCCTATCGCCCCAGAGACCGCTTCTGGCGCTACTATCCGATCCGCTTCTGCCCTATCTATCCTGTTTGCTCCTTGTTCCCTCGGAGCCCAGGGCTGATCCAACTTAAGGCTTCGCGGAAAGTGTGTCGGCATGAGGACCTCATTTGTACAATTCAGTGTTTTTGGAAATGGATCCCTGGAGACGATTTTCTGAAGTCTATTGACCTCAGATGTGCTCCTCATAATCGAGCAAAATTCCCTCCATGACGTTTGAAGTTTAATGCATTCGATATGTGTAATCACGGATATTTAACTCTACAAACAACTAATTAAGATAAACATTCCATTCACAAAATTTGACTGTTCCATTTTTATCAATTATAACAAACTCCATTTCTCCATTTTTATTGTCTAAGGTCCTATGGTCTAAAAGACAAAAACTCTATTCAAGAAAATTAAAAGGAAAAAAATCCATCTAATTTTGGGAAGAGCAGCTGAAGATAAGAATCATATTTACATTTTTCTTTTCACCTTCTTCCTTGAATTGTGGCTCACCGTTGGCTTCAGGGTTGAACACCCACAACATGACGAACAACATCCAAGTCCCTTTGTTATCTACGCCTACCAGACAGTTGTGTTATCTGAAACTAGTTACGGCAATTTTCGTATCTTTCATTAGCTCGTGCTGACAATATGAGGGTATCGGGACATTGCTAATAAAAGGTGGCAAAAAGAATGTTATGCTCATCTTGCTTTGACCCCCGCCGTCATGGAAACGATACCATTGTCCTCTGTGTGGCACAAATGAGAAAAAAAATATGTAAGCGATATCCCAATTAAACCCAATTTACCGAATGATGAAAAAACACTTTCATGTTAAAATAAAAGTAAACATCTCGACATGACATCACCCCCATGTGATGCAGTTGTAAATATCACAGGAGAGTGGTGTTTCAGTTCCATAAAAATGAATATCTGTTAATATAATCGTTAATATATCATACGAAACTCATAAATTAGTTTCTTAATATTACAGTAATATATCTTAAGTTGATTGGCGAACAAAGGGCACTAAATTCTGTTCTGTCTTACGAGCGCAATAAAAACAAAATAATGTTATATGTATGTATGTATAGGTATATACGATCGGTGTGGGTTTTATAGCCTATGTCAAAGGATTGTCTTTGTTAAATATTGATAAGGGTTTGTGGGATTTAATTGCTCTGTATCGCAGACGCGCGACGAAATCACATACATACATTACGTATTCAAATCACTTACTATTTTAAATACATATGAAAGTTAAAGAAAACATGCAACACAGAAAAAATATAAATGTTCGTATTACCAATGGACGATCTAAGCCTCCCATTAGCACCAGTTTGCCTATATGTACATATTATGTTTGTGCATGTATATAATATGTACAGCTGCAGACAAAAAGCACAATAAACGCGTTATTAGCATTTATTTCAAAAGTTCCAAAGTGGAAAAAGTTCTCTGGTCTGATGAGATCAGAAAAACTGTTTAGCTGCATCTCGATGATATGTTAGAAGGCTCCTAAATACAGAGTTTAAACCAACTCGCACCACAAGAACGGTCAAACACGGTGGTTGCAGCATAATGGTTTGGGAATGTTTTCCCTACTATGGTGTTGGTCCAATAATATAAGAGTCTGTACTAAATCAACAGTTCAGTTCTAATTCAGCTCTATGTAAAAAAATAAAAAGGAAATTGTGTTGCCATTTTTCTTCCACGGAAATGCCATTGAGATTTGTCTTCCAACGAGAGAAAGATTGCAAACATACCAGCAAAAGAGTTAAGAGGTAGTTCGAAGAAAATCACATTAATGTGGGGGAATGGCCGCCCCAATTTCCAAACTTAAATCAATTGGAAAGTGAATGGGTCAATGTTAAGAAAGGAGTCTTAGAAGAACAATTTTGGTGTACAATGTGTATGTATATGTAAAAATACATATCCGTCAATGGTGGACTCAATGCCACGACCTTGTATTCCAGTTATTTCTAATAAACGGCATGCAACAAATTTTGCACATATGACATCCAATTTTTAAATCTGAATAATTCTTAAATAAAAAGCAGACACTGAATATTTTCAGTTCATTCCATTTTATGTTTTTCATAACACTTTCACTAGGTCTTATTTACTTCTACATAATGGGCTCCTAACCCGTGCAGGATCCCCGGCCGCATTCCATCCTCTTCCAGACCAAACGCTATAGCCTCTGCAATAGCTTGGTCCTTAAAACCAAGGTTTGGTCTTCCTTGTAGTCTCGAATCTGAGGATTGTGATTAGAAGAGCCTCTTAGCGAGACTATTATTGTTTAGCTCTTATTGTATTAGCTCTTCTCCATTCGCCATCCTTGCATATACAACTGAATATTTGGGGAAACATTTTTCCCTTGCAGCAGAACAGGCAGGATCAATTTCGTCTTGAGGGTTAGGAGTTTTGAACCCAGTTGTTTTGCCAAGCCGAAGAAATCACATCATAGCGTATTTTTCCCGAAATCCGGTACATGTTGGGAATAGCTCAGAAGCACTATTTCCGAACTGCTCATTGCATCGCTTGTTTTCCAGCGCAAGGTGACATAGCTGGATTAATTTGGATGGGATCCAGAATTCAGCCATCGCCATCCAGAGCTCACGACGATGAATGAGCGGTGAATAAGCGGTTGAGGTGATGAGTGTTGACTTGAAATTAGTTGGTCTTTTCCAGAATTTCATAATAAAAATTTGGTCTATTGTCGATCTGTCGGGCTGGAAGCCACACTGGTACGTACCGATGAGTGTGTTGCGGAAAAGCGATATTTAGGAGGGATATGCCTCTGTAGTTCTTGGAGGCCATAGGATCGAATTTTTTGTAGATGGGGCATATCCATATGGACCTGATTCTCCAGTCTTGGGGCATACTTTCATTCTTCCATATGTTGTTGCTGAGTTGGTGGATGGAGTTTAGCAAAACATCACCACCGTTCAATCAGAGCCGGCAATCTTGCTGTTCTTCAACTTATTGATAGCAGCTTCTATACTTGGATGTGGGTGGATTGGATTCTTCATTTACTGGATGTGGGTGATCTTCTTCTCCTGCCAATCTCTCTAACTGATGCCCATTTACTAGCTGCTGGAAGTGCTGCTTAAAAATATCTACCTACTATTCCTTGAGCTTGGGTGGCTAGATTTCCTTCACTATTTTGAAGAGCCAGCTGCAGTTACTGATTTTGCTAAACAACACCCGGATATTTTTTCTATCGCGGTACTCTTCGATGTCCTTAAGCTGTGAGACTGCCTTTTCTCTTCCACTTGCGCAGGATCTTATTCTCCTTCCTACTTCTGGATCGATACTCTTCTATATTTGCTCTTATTTTGCGTTGCAGCTTTTATTTGTGTGCGTTCTCTGTCACCTTTTTAAGGTGCACAGATAATGCTGATGTTGTAGAATGTGCCTCTGATGCTAGAATGTGCTTCACAGCTAGGTGGTGGTTTATCGGCTTGAAGTCAATAACCTTTGACCGAAGCCGATTTCCCACAGCTATAATAAATGTCGCAGTTTTTCCGTTTTTGTATACCCGATCCTTTCCATCGTATGTAATATCTGTTTTATACCGCTCGAGGACAGATTCAAGTTTTTGAGAAGCCCGACACAAACCCCAACCTAGAGCGCTGGATTTATTTTAGAACAAAAGGCGGATTAGTGCCCGATGTCAGTAGCCCATTTCGTAGATGTGAGAGCTGCCGTCACCATCTCTTTCCAAGATCCTGACTACAACACATTGCCAGTCATTGTCAGATTATTGCCAGTCAGTGTCAACCCTATTTTCACAACATCCAGTAACTTTCATTAGATTAGATCGTTATTATTAGTGATTTAAACTTGACTTTAAAGAGGCAGTAGTCCAATTCGATATGAACATAATTAATTTTTTGCTCTTGTGAATTATTATTAATTTTTCAGACTCCGACATGACACTTCTTTACTCGTAGGTACTTTAATTTAATTTAAGAAAAAGCCCTGTTAATTTTATTCTAAGCCTTAATCAAATCATTTAAAATGTTCTCATAGTAGCTATACGAGTTTATGCAGCTGTACCAGCATGCGTCGCACTTGATATTTTTTTTTAATCTCTAACTCTTAGCTTACATAATCAAGCCGACTGGCCTTATTTATTCAACCTACTACAAATTACAAAAATAATAATCTAAAGCACTTCACCTATTGCTTGCTTAAAATAAGTCAAAGGAAATCTCCACTCTTGGCTGGCCATCCAGCAAAATTAAATCAAATGAACAATTGCCTTTTATTAAGCAACAAACTTTTCAATTTACTACCCTCTACGAATATAGGGGCACTTCCTAATTTGAAAATTTGTTTATGCGCTGGGCACCCATATGGGGACGCATTCTACGTACGAGTGAGTATATGTTCATATATATGTTGATTCACCGTTCGCTTTTCGCAAGCACTTGATCGTAAATTACTACATGTACACTGTATAAGTACACTGTACAGGGTTATACAAAGAGGATAACCACTGAAAGGTTACTAAGAAGGTGATACTTTTGATTTGTTTTCATTAAATTATGATCTCAAAACGCAACCCAACACAACTTACTGGACGTCATGGAACCATTCGATAACGTATGGCATACAATGTGGTACCAATATGTCATGAATCCCAGTATTAATTCAGTTGCATTAGTGGGTGGTGGATGTGTATACAATGGATATTTCTTTTCTGAAATGGTTTGCTGGATTTCCTCTTTGCTCAACAGTTTCTATGGCGTTTCCATTTTTCAAATAAATCGCATGTTTAGATGTAATTCTTCATTGCCTGCGGGAAGTCCAGGTTTTTGTTTTTCATTTTGCGTATAGGTTTTTGTTATAAATTACCATGGGTAATTTGTCTTAAAGAATGTGGAAGGAGTCCAATTGAAAAATGAACAAAATTTAAATTCTTAATATTATTCGATTATTATCGCACTACAGTTCATACATATGGATGTGTTTATGCACATATATTTGTTAAATGTTGTGAAGAGAACAAAAACTACAACTCAGAAGAGCAATTAATTGGTCTCAACTTTGACATCTTGTTGACGTGTTACCGCATAAATATATTCCGCGTAGTACTTCTATAACCGTTAAATAATGTTAAAACTAGTGCGTTCGTGCTTCAAATCTAAAAGCATTAACAGAAATGTAGTGTACATACACCTCTAAATATATGTATTGCTTAAGTACTTTAAACTACCCAATGAAGTGAGTACAGTTATGTTTGATGATATTGTGCCATATTGTCGGACACAGTGTGATTCTGATATGATAATAAAAAAGTCTTTTTAGAAAACTTTTACCTTCGAAATCATATGCAACACTGGCGATCAGACATCGGTTTCACCGAGCATTAACGGAATATCGAACATTGTGCTTCGACACCTCCTAACAGAAGCGGTAAACATTTATACCACCCTGTTTAACAATGGTAGGCAGTTTATTGTGAAAAATGACAATGTTGGGACATTCGATATTAAGAAAAGGTGTGCAACAGACTGAGGTTAGTTCGTTGATCCTTTTTAACATTTACACGAGTGGTCTCGGAGACGACTTGATTGCGTACAGATCAGGATGAAAAAGCGAGATCATTGCAATTCTTGTGCAACGTTACTTCTATAAGATCAAGCGGTATTGCGCCGACTGGAAACTGAAAATCAACTTTCAGAAGTTGGAAACCATTCTGTTAAGGACGTCGTAATCTGGGGCCTCTACGCAATTGACGAAAGTTCTCAATCGTGGGGTAGCATGGACAGCCAGTGACGTGTCGAAGTGTAGTCAGACACATTGGGTTCTGGCTAGATCAATATCCATATTTGAACAAACACGTATACCCTGCTCTGGTCAGAGCCAAAGCGTCTTTCGCCCTTACAAAAAGACTGTTTTATAGAAGCCAACACGTTGCACGGGTGAAGATAATCTGCTGCATGGCCCTTATTCGGTCCATACTCTCATATGTTTGTCCCATGTGGGTCAACGTAGGTTCAAGCATGATGGAAAGGATTTGGGTGTTTGAGAGGGTTTTCCTTAAGGTTTGCCTTTATTTATACAGAACACCAGAGTTTCTCCATTAAGTTCTGTATAACAGAGTGAGCATAAACAGAGTGGGTAAATTCACGGTCAAAATGATTTGGAGGCATATTTCAGATGCAACGAACTCGATGAATAACTTGAACTCTGGGGCCTACTATCCCAATAATATGTACCACGCCTTAACAGCTTAGCTTTCCTTCCCTCCACTCTCAAGTTTTAAGGGTTCTTTGGTTGGTTGTAAAATTTCGACGTTGCATCTCCCTTCTGCACTCATCATTTTTGCAGGCAGGGTCAAAGGTCACTTGTTTTCTTAAAGCAACATGGGGCGATCTTATCCATTCTTGATATAATGCATGCCTCTGTGCCTTATAGCCGAGTTTAATTAAGATCTCTTATAGAGACATTCAGTTGTCCAAAAGAGGGCTTGTTACTCAATTGAGTTATTCTTCGTTTGATCTCAGCCCTGGTGTGCTTGTCTGAGTTTATAGCGGAGCTGAAGTTGGCAAAGTTCTTAACTATTTTAAATTTGTATCTGTCTAAGGTAATGTTCCGAGACATTGGAAGATCTCTCAAGCCCTTTCTTACTTTGCCCTCATTTGCCATTATTTAATGTCATCGGGGTATACGTTAAATTCTACAGACTTTTGAAAGTGAGGGCACACTGTAGTTAGCGAATGATCACTTAAAACACTCAATTATCAAAAACGATGCTAAGGAAATCGCAGTGCAGCTAGGCATTTTGTTTAGATATTGAAATCGAGTTCCCGGCAGGCCGACTGATTGACCTTAATGAAGGAGAATGCATTTTCGACCATCATCCTACAAGATTGGGAGAATACAATAGATTGCCAAGCTAGACATTGCTCTATACAGCTCGTCTCTATATGCACATACGACTTTAAAATCGGTGGACTTCTCTGTTCCAAAGTTAGACTTATTTGGACCAATGATTATGTTAACACAGTTTAGAAAACCTTCTTTTCCTTCTAAGAAGGCGTTCATCGACTCCTCTTTTTATATCGTAGAGTTTGCGAGTAGCTCTGGTCCTTCCATGCTGCGCGATTCGGTATGCACCTTTTCTTGCCTCATGTGTTTGCTTTGAACCAGGGTTTTCAATGTGGTGGCCGAAAGAAAACCAAAAACCATTAAAACAGAGTAAAGTTGAGTGAAGTGTAAGGTATGGAAAGCTCCATAGCAAAAGTTTCCAAAAAAAGGTGATCCTTGTCAGGCACTTAGCTTAAGTTACGTTAATTTAACGACATTCCTTTAACAGAGTTTACATAATATAGATGACAGCGAAAACGCTAGAACAAGTCATTAGAAACGTGAGAGTATGGCTACAAGATTCAGGCCTGGCACTGGCAGATCATATAACGGAGGCAGTGCTCATAAGCAGCACGACAAAGGTGGGACGACTTCTTATTTTCTGGATTGGTGAGCAAACCATCGAATCGAGACCACATATGAAGTACCTAGGAGTGCTGTTGGATCACAGGCTCAACTTTAAAGACCAGTTGCAAAATGCAAGCGAGAGAGCCTCTTTAGTAATGCCGAACGTTGGAGGACCCAGGCAGTCAATTAAGAATTCGCTGGTAATGGTGAGCAAATCGTTCGTATGTAAGCGTCCCTCATATGGGTATCAGCCACGGATCGGAAAGCGTTCATAAAACGGATGAACTCGGTGCACAGAATCGCATAGTTACGAGAATTCTGCGCCTTCAGAACGTAATCGATCTGCGCAATCTCTAACTCAGATGTGCTTGATGTTCTACATGTAGGTTGGTCAGAAGATGAACAAACTGTTTGTGCTGTTTGTGTTTCGCATTCAAATTTGGTCAGTCTACACTGTAGGACATGTTTTCAGAGCAGTTAGTAAGACAAAGTGTGGTTTAACTGTGTGTTATTTCAACCAATTTGCAACATGCCTGAATACGGATTCGCTTTGCAAAGTTGGCATTTGTATTGTATTTAGATCTAGTTTTACAAATTATACTGGTTACATTATGTCTTGCTAAATTATTGTTCTTTCGATAACAATACATACTTTCGCAGTGTTTTGTGCATAATGTATGGTGTCCTACATGTAGGACGCCAGGCAAATACATACATGACGTTTTGTTTTTCAAAGGATTTCCCTTGAATGAACCTCTTGCTTTCCTTGAATATGATGAGGAATTGGCAGCAAGCCACACAAAAGAATAAAAGATCTACCATTGGGTAAAAGAGGATTGACCAGCACTGAGTATGAGAACCCTGATAAGTTCAACGCTTTACAATATCCTTTGGACTCTTTGGCTTTAGGTAGAGCAGCTGCATCTGTTGCATTTATACACTGCAAACTTGGAAGGTGTAGATAGATGCTATTAGAATATTATCAAAGAACTTAAATTCGGGGAGTAGTGGTACTGTTTGCTAGTTACTGCATTGCAACAATCTCGCAATTCATAATGCTTGGTCAATACACTGAATCCATGATGGCGACGAAGACCAACTAAGTTGTAGAAGGCAAATCGCGGTAATAAACCTGTCTCGTGTGGCGTGTCGCTGTGTGTTGTGACGTTATGGCTATCATGCATATTTTATGGGTAGAACCGTACTTGTCTCGTGGTGGGTCGCGGTGTGGTGTGCTGTTGCGTCATCCCTTGTTTTTCGATATCCGACACATGGCTCTATGGCGTTGTAGCGCGTCACAACACACGAGACAAGTGTGAATTTGTTTGTGAGTCATAGCAGGTTGAAATGAATGAAAATCGCATGCATGCGATGGCGTTACAACACACCACACGAGATAAGTCTGTACACTCAGCGTCACGACACACCCGACAGCGACATACCCCACGAGACAAGTGTGGTTCTAGTTTTATGCATGAAGGCGTTCGTCTGTTTCTGAAGATGGAAATATGTATGTATGTACATATATGGTACGTTCGCATTGATCATATAGTAATATCGCAGGAAAAACCAAACGAGGTATGCTTTACGCCACACAAAACAGACGTACATATGTATAAAGGGCGATGTCGGAGTTCATGTCAAAGGCCTCGTGGAATTCCATAAACCATAAAATAATTATGTCATGGTACCATATACGCCTAACATATATGTACATATGTATAAAATGTAAAAAAATTGTTTAAATATTAAAATATTATTCAGAATATGTAAAAAAAGAAGAACCTCTTACACTTCATAACATTTTAGGCATATCTGGGTTAAAACTTTTACCGAAACTAGTTCCTTTATAGGGAGTTCTTATTTTTTTTATCATTCTTGTTTGACAAAATATGGCTTGTAATACAACTACTGTTAATTGTTCGTAAAAAACGTATTTGACATAATTTTTAGAAAATGTGTCAAAGATTAAAGTTTAATACAAGGTAAAAGTTTGGAGAAAAATGCATTTTAGTAAAAAATTGTAAAACAAAATTTTCATAATTTTGAGTTTAAGGAGCCATAACTTTTGTCCCACTTCGACGGGCTATAACTTGAAATGAGGTGAAAATGGTGCCTATGCCACCATTACCATACGATTTTTTGTTCTTAACTGAGACACCCTGTATATATAAAAAAAACATACCTACTTAAGATTATCAACGTCGAAAATTAATTTGGTTTAACCATGTCTGCAGGATTGCCCACATGATCTTCAAGCTAGTTTAGGTTAGGTTTGATTAGATGGCTCCTCCTGGAAATTCTACTTGGACTTAGAATCAGAATTGTGATACGCACCTTTAAAGAGGAGTCGGAGCCTATTATAAGACTTATTTTTTTAATTGCGGTTAAGCCACTCTTAATATTTCTTTCCATAAGATGTGATACATATGTATGTACTTTGGTATATAGTATACTGACCAGATATCTTTGGTTTATGAAACCAGTTTAAGCTGGAGATATAGTTTCTTACTTTACTAATGTCCAGACCTAATAGGTCATCTAAGTCATTGAAAAAATACTGGCCTAGAGATTCATTTATAAGTGTGATAGGTTGTCATCTCTTCGTCCATTTCGTCTCTACAGCTTCTGCAGAAATCGAGAACTGCAGATTGTTTTTTTATGTCCCGCTCTGGCCATATTTGCTTAGATAGCGTTGACAATTTTTATCGCTTCAGTTCAAACAGAATTCAATCATGTCATAAGTGGCAACGGGAACTTCGTTATCTTAAACGCTGTGCTGACTGGGATTCCTTTTGCTAGCTCCTCATTCGCCTTCCCATTGGAATTTGTTTCGCTTGGAATCACAGTTTCATATTCCATTTAAAATTGTAGTAGACTAGAATCCGCGAGTGACGGGCACAAACTCATATCAATTGATGCGATTCTGTGGGTCTTATTATTGCTTTTCGGGCAAGATTATTTTCAATCTAAGAGAATAGCTCGAAAATTCTGTTGGGCGCTAGGAGAGTAATAAAATTAACGATATGGTACATATGTATGTACTGTGCATGTAGAAATATACAA
This sequence comes from Blera fallax, assembly GCA_946965025.1. Lineage (NCBI taxonomy): Eukaryota > Metazoa > Arthropoda > Insecta > Diptera > Syrphidae > Blera > Blera fallax. The sequence continues at coordinate 66,674,482 of OX337244.1, forward strand.
TTTTACTTCAATAAGAATTTTCTTAATATGGTCAAAACGAATTATGACACCAAATCAATTTGTTACGGGAAACGATTTGATTTTGCAAGCAAGAGAAATATACAAAAAGTAACAGATTACCATACAACATGATCTCGTGTTGCCCCTCATTTATTCCTTTTACATCATCATTAATCACTTAAGAATAAAATAAATTATAAATTCTTGTTAATATATAAATCAACTTGAATTCCAAACCATTTTCGTCATCAATTAGACTTTAAACTATTCAATGGATCTGGCAAAGATTAACACAATCATCGATATCAAGTTGGTCTATTCCTTTATATTTGGTACGAGTATATCGGACAGCGGTCATATTAAAGAATTTATTATCAGCAACATATGATGAAACCGATTCCAAGAACATGGGAGTTCCCTCTACCAATTAATTATTCAATTTAATTCCTTTCAGAGCAGGTGTTACGTATGCACAAAGATTTGACCCCGAAAACATGGTTCCCTAGTCAAATTCATAAAAAGAAGGGAATACAATACCAACCAACAAGAGCTCCCTAATTTTCGAAGAAGCGCAAACAATTCAAATGCTCGACGGGAATCGCATGTAGTGCATTCCTCCGAACTACGTCGAGTTGATTAATTAATTAGCACTGAAACCATGAAATTCGGTTACGCCTTTGGGCCGCCCTTCTGCCTACCCGAACGCTGCCTGAAGGTAATTTCATGATTGATGTTTGTTTTGTTCTTAGGCTCGCGCGATTGATTCAACTTTTAGTGCAAATGAAGAAACACAACACCAGTCGACGAGTCGAGTCGGGGAGTCGACCAGGAGTATAATCATACTATGTTAGGAGGACGAATAATTTCTCGGGGCGTTTTTCACAACCAGTTGTGTGCTGAATTGGGCCATTAGCCTAAGTAAGTTGTCTTTAGTGGTGATGACCGTGCTCAAATAAACGATCTCCAATAAAAGTGTCATTTGGTGCTATTAAATTAGCCGAATTAATTAAACTTAATTACACGGCGACATCAGACACACGACAGGTTTTTTTCAACACCATTCCCACGATCCAATGATCAGATATCTTTACTATAACAAAAAGTACAAGATAAGATGCAGCGGGCAAGACGAGTGACACTTGTGTATAGTTGCCGCCGCGCATCATCCGAATCCGATGTCGTCGCCGACACTATAATTGTCTCTGGGAAGAGTTTCCAAAAGGGAATACAGAAAGAGAAATCTCACTGGGACTGGGACTGGGCCTGGAGGATGATGGTGGATACCAAAACGCGCTTAGTGACAAAATTTATTGGAGATCCTAGGCCGCAGCATGATATTACCTACATATGAATATAGCCGCCCAGACATCATCACACAGGTATAAGCCCAAGGCAAACAAAAATGAAGGCACGAGACCACTTGTATTGTTGCCCGGCATATTGTTATGTGGTTATAAATTAGGTTGTATTAATTTTCTCCGTCTCTAACAGGTATGCACAGATTAAATGTGTAAGCACAACATAGGTATTGGTAATTTCCTCGCGTTCGACAAGAATTTTAATGTTTGATCCGTTCTCCAAAGATCTGAGCTCTGATAGTTGTTGGCAACGTTTTGGTCGTTCGTTTTTTTTTTTCCTTACTTTTTTATAATTCATTCGTCTGTTTGTCGCTTTTTGTCGTAGTCAACGTCCCGCTTGGAAAGAATATTAATGATACGGTTTAAGATATTCCGTCTAGATCGTTGTTTAGATATTGCGGCAGCAGCAACAACGACCGCAACAAAAACTCACCCAAGAGTATTAAGAAGTCATTATTACAAAAGACCTTGTTCATTTATGAGCGCAGGATGGATGACGGGATGAGGAGGATGGAAAGATGAGTAGACAAGAAATGAGAAAGATTTAAATCAGATGGCGCTTCGATTAAGTTAAGCGCCATCATTTGTTATCCGTAATCATGTGTACACCACCACCACAGCGCCGCCTTCATCCTAAATACTTGTTCCGCTTACGGACAGGAACATAATTTGATAGACATTTGTCTGGATAACAATCAAGAGTGTATTGTGACACTATATAATGCATTTGTGTAGAACTTTTTTTTCTTTTTGATGGACTTAGTATAAATTGGGCGCATAAGTGAGGGCAGATGTAATCAATTATAACTTTAATTAAATGAAGACGAGTCTCTATCAATTAATTTATTCAATTAATTTGTCATTAAGTATATTCCAAGAGATGATATGACCACAAAGAAGAACTGTTGAACATTTTAATAAAATACTTTTGCGAAAACTATCGAACTCGAATCTGGACAAGGCATCCACAAAATCCAGATCTTTATCACTGGGTTGAAATGATACCACGCAGGAACGAGAATTTATTCGTAAGTTAATGGGTTAATACTGGCAGTTAACAGTTCTAGCAACAGGCTGGAGCATTCGCCTTCTCATTGTAGTCTAAAAATTGATTTCTGTACCCAATTATAACCAGACCAACCTCCACCTTATTCAAGGGTGCCAAGATGTTATAAATCTAATGGGCAACGACCCATGGCAAAATTGAATAGAAACGACATGGCCTGATTGCGTATGGGGAATTTAGTTCTTAAAATTACAAATGCATCACTTGTTCTGTTCGAAAATGCAGGACAAATCTCCGCCCCAAATGCAGAGTAAAAGATTAACCGTCATAGCTGCATCGACATACTCGGCAACGTATGACTATCGTATGAGGCCTTAAAATCGATATAAATTGGTGGGCATCGGACCGTAAGTATCCAAAATAAACTCACAGAAAAAACTGTACTAGTGATACATGTAAAAGATTTTCTCTTATGTCACCCGTTAAAAATACATGGTCTACTTACGAATGGAACCCAATCAATATAATGTGACAATGAACCCAAAAAAACGGAGTCGGTTCGGATTTTTGCATCAGACGCAATATCCATAAAGCCAACATTAATATTCTCTCTGATAGTTCCGTGGCTATTAAAATGCCTTCACTCATTTTACCTCAAGCATAGAGAATACCTAAACATCTTAAAACTACAAAATTCTTACAATTCTTACTTGGGTGAGGTGCAAAAATCCTACCGATCTTCCTAACTGGATATAATTCATTGTGCACTCAATAAAATGGGAAAGGTTCTGATTTGGCACATTCACATAACTCGCAGCAGACCCATATTACATTAAAAGGTTGGACGATGAAACTGAGCTTCGTGGAACCCGAGGCAGTACAAGTCTGAAAAATATTATAAAATATTTAAGCATTGACTTCACGTTTAATTCGGCAATATATTCCATATGGTCACGCCCAGTTTTTTGGGGTGTTTTCCTAAAAAATAAAGTCGAGTTATTCCTAGTGGGACTTTGAATCATAGCGATTGATTTTAGAGTTGAAAGAAATAAGGTGTACTAACAAAGAATTAGTAAACAAGCCCGAAAACATAGGTTTAACTATAGTTTCAGGTACGAATGGGTACGTTTTTTTATGCAAAAGAATTAGTAAAAAAGGTCATGATCGTGGTAGCAAATAAAAATTTGTAGAACCAACCTCGAAGATAATTTGCGTTTATAGAGCCCTCCAAAGTTACATTATGGAAAAGTGTACAAAATGGATTAATATATGTATTTTTCCATGCAAATGGGAGGCTTGTAGTTTAGAGCCATATCCATAAGGTTTTTAGAAGTTTTCTCAGACATTTTGTCAGACATTCGCAAGAGTTGGAACAATGAAAAATTTGTTTGGTGTTTTCTGGGACTCGAACCTTGAAAATTTCACTCAGTAATCTAACTCAGTAACCACTGAGCTACAGCACCCAATTGGAAGGACTAATCTCTTATTTTTATAGCCAGCCCTAAAATCTAAAATGAAAGCAGTCGCATTATAAAATTTTGGTTGGGTTTAATTTATAAGACATTACATTATAAAAACTCGTATGCACTCATTTAAAAGTCTTTACACGCAATTCATTTTATCATTGATTGTCACCCTTTTCAAATGCTTAATCTTCTTTTTCATTTCGTTTGCTCCAATGGGGTTGTTCTCCAGTTGACTGTCCCCAGATCCTGGTCTAGCCCTCACTTTCATTGGCCGCCCTGAGTTTTGTGTCCTTCGGAGTTATATCCGGAGTTATATAAGCTTGATGAAGTTGAAAATACCGCTTTCAAATCGTGGTTGTATCTAATTATTCAGATACCTTGCTCAATCTGTGAAATTAATTTGCATTTTGTGAAATTAACTATATGTCTTTGACATATAATCCTTGAAAATATCTACTTAGTAAAACGAACATCTTCATGCAATCGCACATAAATAATGCAGCTCATACAAATTTCCATCTCGTATTCTCCGCTTTTCGACTTTTATTGGGTTGATTGGTTATGGATCATGAAAAATGTAAAAAAATATCATCTGAGAACTACTCTCATTGAGGCCCAATCAAAAACTGATCTCATCCATTGAGAGCTCTTATAACATAGTACGATGACCAATTAAGTCGATTAGATTCACAAATCCCCGCAGTGCAAAATAAGAGCATTATTACTCCCAACTTTGGAAATGCTACACCTGGTGTCCCTTTGATCAACAGACAAAAACTTCAGGCTAGAGTTGTCTCGCATTGACAGACCTTTTTTTTGAATTAGCCTCATTCCAGAGTAGGTCTGCAGTGGAGCAGTATTTAGCCTTAAAACGATTCTGAAATTGAAAGTTGACAGCTTGCAGTTGAAAAGGCCGGATTTTGTATTTAATATTGAGCCCTTCCCATTGAAAACAAATTTGTATTTCTTTTCGGATACTATTGCATTAGATTTGGCTAAAGTAAGTGATCTTGTCAGCAGGTTTTAAATATTCTTACAGACGTATTGCTTTTGTTTCCAAACTCGTCCATGAAGTTGAATTTTCCTTGTTCACAATTAAACGCCAACAACTTGTGATATAAAAACTATCCATTTATGTATGGATGTTAGGATGCATACCTCTATGGAATGAATCCTAACTCCCCATTTTACAAAATATAATTATATAAATCGAGAACTACCCTATCCGCCTTGTATTTAAAAAATCACACAAAATTTTCATAAAAAAAATTAAATAATCCACAACAATAATAAATGAAACCATTCATGATCATTATTCTCTTCGATTTTCCCCTCCGCTAGTCGCGTGAATTTTTCAATGTCATACCCGTTGCTCATAAATATTCAAGAAAATTTAGTTAATTGTGATCATCGTTACCTTTGGATATATTGGAATTTTATGATGATTTTCGAAAAGAAGGAATGATAAACGAAACTAAGAAATGGAATAATATGATAAATGTCCCGAGCAATTAATTATAAAAATCCGTTCGAACAGATAAAGGCCCAACCTGTGAATTGGAAGAAGGGGAAATCAGGAAATCATAATAACATCGAGCGCGATCAAGAGCGCCAGACGAAAGTTTCCAATTTACCTTGTAAATTAGGATTACTTTGTCAACAGGTTATTTGATAGCATATTCAATTGAGTACTTAATTAATAAGATGTACATGAATTTTTTGTAATCAATCGGTTGTGGGACGAAAATGGAAGATGTTTCACGAAAAGTAAAAGTACAGAGTTTTTTTCACTAAATTTAAGACAGTGATTCCAGACTTGCTGATTGAATGACCACAAGTTTGTGAATCTCAAAGTTGGTATTTCTACCAACAATCTAAGCAGTATAATGGAATCATCAGCAAAGAGTACAAACGTGGGCTTTTTAAAGGCCATTTTAAAAGTTTATTTAATGAGTAGCTACAATTAGAATTAATAAGATAATAACAAACTTCAATTATGTATGTAAAAAAAAAATTGTGTGCAAATTGAATTGTCGACTAATTGCTGCATAAAAAGTTTCACTAACCATGCACATAAAGGAGAGGACATAAAATTCTATGCATTTCATACTTTCTAATTGGGACTCCTGGATTAAGCTCAGAGATTTTACCAGGGATACAAAACCCAAAACGATCCTTGTCTACCTAGAAAATGAAGGGACATCTCCTTAGCATTTAAGTTCAGGTTGTTTAGGTTCTGCTAGGAAAGTTTTGCGGATGACAAAGAAAGTTTCAAAATTGTTATTTTTTGTAATGTTCTATCTACTTTTGAATACGCTTCAAGCAGTATTGACAGTATCCAATATGTAGCTAACTTTGAAAAAACGACTTTGGCATGGTCCCACCGCGCGTCGCTTGAATAAAATTAATTTAAATGGTTCTAAGTCTACATTATAAGGCGGATGATTCATCAGCTCTACATTCGGAGCGATGATTTGAGATGTGCGATGTAATGGTGCATTGCTATGATAGAGAAGAATTCATTATCTTGCTTATTTTTTACACACTTTTTGGTGCAACGTCCCTCTTGGGGATCCCCTTTGACTTAAATAGCATTGTCAAACCTTCACTACATATGTATATGTATGAACCTACTCCACGATTGCTATTTTTATTTGCATAAGCAGAATTGCTAGATTTCGTCAACAAGCGCTAACCTAAGAATAATTTTCAGTAGAGCAAAATTCAAAACAGATATGTATTAGGAAAAAAAATTGGAATATTACAGTTAATACTGTTAAAAAATTGTATAGGCTATAATCTGTGAAGATGAAAGTTCCAAAATAATTCTAATTCCCAAAAAGGAGTAGGACATATGTACATACTATTGCTACTCTGTAATCGTATAAAAAGTACCCAAGTTACTTATCCCATAATAACAAAAATAAAAAATTTCACTGAAGTATCCCCTGAAACCCCGAAAACCAAAAAGTTTGAAAAAGATAGATCCTGTGTGAAAAACTGAGAAATCTGGTGACTGTTGCAGATCAAAAGCAAATTAAAAGAATATCGCCAAATTTGATATAAAAAACCCAGAAATGGCCCCGACAAACTGTGATCACATCGGAGGTCTGAGATTGACTCAATTGGTACTACTACATAACATCTTTGTCAAAAGCTTTCTTTCATAGTGAATACTCATTGCAACCGGGCCTTACAATTTTACGAGATTCAATTCCAAAGAACTACTCGGGAAAAAATGTACCTGCATATGCACTTCTTTGGAAAATTCGAAAGGAGGTTCTAGTACTGCGAGCGCCATAAAATATAAGATCTTTCTTTTAGAGCATATTGGATAATGTCATTGAAACGTTCACTGGAAATTGTAATAACTATCGAAATAAAGTGAAAGCTCAGCAGATTAATACCTAAAAAATACAAATACAAATACTTGGCGCAATAGGCGTATATGGTCCAGGACCTAGCTTCTCGCGACCATTCGTGTTGTGTGTGTTATATTTTGCACACAAATGGAATGGACTGACATTTTATAGCCATATCCGAAAGGCCAATTGAGAAGCTTTCGCTTGACAGTTTTTATTCTCCGACGTTTGTCAGAAATTCACGAGAGGTGGGACCGTAAAAAAACTTTTTGGTGTTTCTGGGATTCGAACGTCGAACCTCCCGCTCAGCGATCCGTCGCACTAACCACTTGAGCTATGGCGAATAATAGCTATAGAAGTTTAAATACTCTGTGAAATTAATATATATATATATTGTGCTCCCCCAAACTGGAGTTTAAATCGATGTAAAACTTCGATTATTGAATTAGAAGTCGATTTTTGGTACTGTCTTTTGGTTGGTTGAAGAGACTAAATGTTGAGTGTTCAAATCCTGGAGCACTGTTCCACAGGGCAAGCAAACGCCGCTCCCTATTTAAGTGTTTTATTCCTAAGTTAAGGTGTGAAAAGACCCGGGATGGTACATGAATGCTACTGAGCATTTATAGTCAACAGTAGTCTCAGATGCGGAGATGTTTGGTGAACTCTGGTTCCAATCTGGTGCTTACAATATAGTGAAACTCATCCCTGTATTTGTATAAAAAACGAATTTATAAATAGAAGTCTATGTGCAACAATAGCAATATAGCTATATGCAATATAAAGCATAATACAATTAAAGCATCTGAACTTAAAAAAAAAAACACAAATTAAAGAAAATCTTCGGGTTTTTTTTTATTGGTTCAAAATGTTATGTGTGTATGTTACGTTCAAATACGTGAAGCAACAGACCGCATGTGGGCAAAGGCCTAGCTTCTCGTGAACTATAATGTTGTGCGTGTTATATTTTTTCACACAAATGGAAGGGGCCTACTGCTTAGAGCCATATCCTAAAGGCTTTTTTAACGCGTTGAGTGGTTCTTAAACGTTCTATTTCGTAGATGTGCGATTGCGGACTAACATTTGACACTTTGAAAATAGGTGCTTATTGACAACTGCTTTTCTGCTATTAAAATTGTTTCTTTCTATGAATGACCTCTGTCGGCTAGAAAACGGTATAGATGTACCAAAAATTACATAGAAAATTATTAGAACATTTTTCCAAGGCGTGCAATATATCCATTTGCCTGTAGTTACCCATATTCTGTTTATGTAAGCTAATGTAAGTTAAAAACTGTTAATTTATTTGACTTAAAAAAAAAACAACTTTATTTAGATCTTAGCACTACACAACTGAACATCAGAATATCTTATGAACTAATATTTATACCTATGCGACGTGGGAACGAACCGATGGGAAATGACTGCGGCATGGGGCCAGACGCTAGGTCAGCAAATTATGCCGAATCCAATATGCCGAATCTGCTGACTGATATGCTGCAGGTGCATACGTATGTGCAATATCCGGGGCGATGACTGAGTTTGCATTGAAGGTCACGGCACATGTTGCTTCGCTGGAGTCACAAGTTAACTCTTCCCCTCTTAAATTTTGCGTCCTCGCAAAGGGTTAATAGAATGGTATATTGAAGATGCTAGGTTGTTGCTTAGGTGGTTCCGGTGGATATTCCTCCTGCTTCGGAGTGGGCAGCGTCCCCATAGGGATGGATTGAGGGATGATGGTTATCTTGGATCCTTTCTTTATTTTCAGCTTTAGGAGGAATGTTGTAGCGATTACCAAGAAAACTATGGCGAAAAGAAAGTAATTAATAGATTGATAGGTTTCCTTTTCTATCTTTATTGAACTGATTTGCTTAGTGTTGTTTATATGTAATTCTTTCATTAATTCCAAGGAGAGTATTTCTTCGAGTTCGGATCCTTCGGAGGATAGGTGCAATAAAGGTGGCGAGGCTTTGATGTTGGTTATTTCTTCTGATATGTACTTCTGGTTGTTAACTGTGATTGTTGTGTTTTTAAACTTGATGAGGTATGTTCCTTGTAGTGTCTTCATTGTCCCATTTATTTCAACTTGACCATTGAAGTTGTTGAGTAGGATGATTCCTGAGGCTATTTCTTCTGCTTGTGGGATATGGTGATTGTTCGTCCTGTTGCACGTCGCATTTTGGCTTTTTAATAATCTTGAGATACAATTATTATTGCTTATATCTATTACATCATTTCTCTTACAAAGTGATAATTCATTTATAGTTCTACATTTATTCGTTATTCCATATATTACGTCCTTTTTTCTTATAATGTTCTCATACTTAATTTTGTTTATAATATTATTTCTTTTAATAGGCTTTACGATAAGTTTTTCATAAATTATCTCTTCTGTTTTTGGAATGTTTACAATGTATACAAGTCTATTCGAGTTTAATGCTATTTTTACATCGGCAAACTTTAAAGCTTCTTCAAAATTGTTATATGGGATATGGGTTTTATTCATTTTGCTCATTATAAGGTTTATTTCGGCTTTAGAAAGTATCTGAGAACTTACAATGTTAGACTTAGCTAATTCAATTGCATAAATTACATTTACTAATTCCTCTTTGAGTAGTTTTGTCTTATATTGTAAACCTAAAACTAATTCTAATTTAAATGATTTATCTGTTCTCACAATATTTAATATTTCGTTAGAAATATTTGTAATTTGATTTAGTCTTTCATTGTAAGCTTTATTAATAAATACCTGGTTATTATTATTTTCGATTACTTCGTTAACTTTATTTTCCATCATTGTGAAATCGTCATGATCCGGGTTACCGGCGATCCATTTCCAGGCCGATCCGATAAAATTTAGTGATCTTTTTGCCTTGTGGATCTTAATATTGTTAATTAAATCTTGAACTTGCGTTAATTCGTGTTTTAAGAGAGGGAATAATGAGAAGCGTGAAAGATTGTACTCGTTGGTTCCGGATAATATTTCGGATACAAAGGTCTCATATTGTTCTATTTCAAAAGTATGGAGAAGCTTCAGATTACCGTTCTGGATTCTGGCTGTGCCAGTGTTTAGAGTGATTATTTGGGAATTTGAGTAATCAAGAATCTGGACTTCCGCACATACGGTGGTGCAAAGTAACCTGTGGGGAGAAAGATTAGAATCTTAGTTTCGAATATTGCTTTTATGAATTGTTTTTCCGGATTCTGTTATAACGACCGACGGTTTGTTTTCGCGGACAATTTCTTTTATATACCTAACCGTTAGTTTAGAACCAAGACGCTTATTATGTTTGACGTATATCGTTTGGCCAATTTCGTAGTTTTTCTCTGGTTGTCTGTCTTTATTGTGATATTCGAGGTCTTTCTGTTGTTTAGCTCGAAGTTACTCAATCGTATCAAGTCTAGCTTGCTCGAATTGATCTGGGTTGGTTGAGACATTTCTTCCATAGAAGATTTCGATAGGTTTTCTATTTATAGTAGAATGAATACTGGAATTATATTCGTATACAGAGCGTTCTAGCAACTCCTCGAAGGAACGGTGCGTACCGTCTGTTTTCAGGCAGCGCATAATTTCAGAGAGAGTAGAGTGGAACCTCTCTACTTGGCCGTTCACTTCGCTCTTATATGAAGGTGTTTTAAAAATCTGTATCTTCAATTGATCTTCCATCATAAAGAGAATAGAAGCTGAGTTAAGTGATTTTTCGTTGTCTACTACGACGAATTTTGGTACTCCGAAGAAGAACAGGAGTTCTCTAAGAGGCCTTCTTATGTCCTCAATCGCTCTTGATTTTAGGGGTCTTGCTTGAGCAAACTTAGAGAATTTATCTAGGGCCGTTAGTACTAGATTTCTTTCCGTTGAGTAAATGTCTATATGTAAAATGTGGCCGGGATATTGCGGGATTGGTGTGGATTTTATGAAAGGATTATTCGGATGCCTATCGTATTTATTTTCTTTACACACGGAACATTGTTTCACGATGTGTTTGATTTTGGAGCTCATTTTCGGAAAATAGTATTTTTCCAAGATTTGGATTTTGTTCTCATTGCAATTGCGATGAGATCTTTTGTGAGTTTCTACAATAATGTTCTCTTGATCAGATTCGTTTCTTACATCTTCGACTTGTACTTGGGTGAATCTTATTCTGTAGCTGCTAAAGTATAGGGGATAAATTTGCTGAATTAGACCCATAACTTCTTCTTTAGTTATTATTCCGTTTAGGACGTTCGGATTTAGGAATCTTTTGAAAATTCCGATCAAATTCTCTTTCGTGTAAGATGGCTCTATGATGATATGCCTAGTGAATTTGGAAAACGGCCTTTGCAATTCATGGTGTGACCTTTCACCAATTTTTAGAATGAGTTGATTACGGAATACATTTATTGGCGTTTCTACTGAAGGAATGAGATGATGTGATGAGCTGTCGTCACTATGCTGCGTAACAGTCATCGAATTTATTGCGCTATTTCGCGGGGGTCTTGACAGAGTGTCCGCCACTACATTTGTTTTTCCAGGCTTGTAGAGAATTTCATGGTCATATTCTTCGAGGATGGCTTTCCATCTCTTCATCTTCACGTTATTATTTTTATTACTCAGCGCATAGGTGAGTGGCTGATGATCTGTGAATATTTTTACTTTACGGGATCCGTATAGGAAATTGCGAAGGGATTTCAATGAACAGATGATCGCGAGCATCTCCTTCTCGTTGGCCGCGTAGGCTTCTTCTGTTTTGCTAAGTGTTCTCGATATGAATATTATGGGTCTTTCGTTCTGCTCCAATACTGCTCCAATAGCGTAATTTGAAGCATCTGTCGTTAAATGGAATTCTTTATTAAAGTCGGGGTAAGCTAGAAGTAAGTCGTCGGAAACTAGGGAATTCTTAATTTTTTTGAGGGCTTCGATCGCTTCGTCGTTTAGATGCACAGACTTTTTGCTTGAAAGATTCTTCGAAATGCGTCCGTCTTCCCCCCTTAAGAGGGGGCTGTAAGGGGCTTCGCCATACTGGCGTATCCCTTAATAAATCGGCGGTAGTACCCTGAAAGCCCGAGAAAGGATCGGAGATCCTTCAACGTTTTGGGGCATGGGAAATTTATTATTGCTTCGACTTTCCTCGGGTTTGTTCTGATACCTTCGGAAGAAATTACGAAACCTAGGAATTCTACCTCGTTCTTAAGGAAAGCGCACTTATCTAGTTGGACCTTCATGTTTGCCTTTTCTAGGGTTTGAAACACCGTTTTAAGGTTTTCGAAGTGGGTACCCTCGTCTCTGCTGAAGATCACTATGTCATCTATATTGACGTAACATATCTTACCAATATGTTGTCGTAGTATATCATCGAGTGTTGGAATATGGACGGCGCATTTTTTAGACCGAAGGGCAGCCTCGTGAATTCATATTTTCCGTTATTCACGGAAAAGGCTGTCTTTTCGATGTCTGATTCCTTGAGCGGAATTTGATGAAAACCACTCTTGAGGTCGATAACTGAGAACCATTTGCTTTGGCCTAGTTGGGATAAAACTTCACTAATTTCTGGTATAGGATACCTGTCTGAGATTGTAATGGAATTCAGTTTACGATAATCAACGACCATTCTGTACTTTTTTTCGCCGGATGAATCAGGTTTTTTCGGCACTATCCATACGGGAGAGTTGTATGGAGACCTAGATGGCCTTATAATGCCATCGTTCAGGAGTTGCCTGACTTGCTTCTCCACTTCATCCTTTAGGGCCATTGGATAGGGATAAAATTTGGAGTACACTGGGGTCTCCGAAGTTGTACGAATTTCGCCCTTTACAATCGTGGTGAATGTCAATTTCTCGTCAGGTTCGGTGAATAGGTTCGGGAAATTCTGGACCAAATCGTTGATTTTGTTCTTTTGCTGTGTGTTCATATGGTCTGTTTGTATGTCTAATTTATTTACTGCCGTGTAGGCGCGTTGTTTTATACGAATCTTTACCCTATCCTTTATTACCATATAATTTTCTTTTGTGTGGATCACTGCCGATAATTCTTTTAGGCTATCGTTCCCCAAGATAGCGTGGAAGGATCTAAGAGAGGGTAGTAGGAAGAATTTAATCTTTGAGTCCTTAAGACCGAATAAATTAACCATTGTATGGTGACTAACTTTGATGTTTCCGCCTATAGAATTTGCAAAGTAAGGTTGAGCGTTTGGTATGGGATTTGGGACGAGATTTGCCTGAATGTAGTTCTTGTTAGAACCAGTATCGATTAGTATTTTCAATATTTGCCCGCTCTTCGTTCTACATTCAAAATATGGTAGTGAAGAGCAATCTAATCTAAAAAATGAATATCGGTCAGATCGATGATTTCTTGTCCTTCATCCTCGTGCTGTTCCTGTTCCTCTACGTACTCCATTAAGGATTGCTCATATTCGTTATTTTCGGAATCTCTGATCTGTTCGTAGTTGGATAGATCATTTTCTTGAGGTTCTATATGGAAGTTCCTCTGGTACTTGGGCGGTCTTGGTGGTCCTTGTGCTTCTGCTGGAGGTCCAAGCATCCTATTTGGCCCTGGTCTGTTCATGTAGTTGATCGCCCTTGATCGGATGGTCTGGTCGATGTCCATAGGTTCGGCTCTCGGTTGAGGTTTAGGTGCGGTTGGTCGAGGCGGAATGGGCGCATTATATTGGCCATAATTCCGATGGTAATTAGGATTGAATGACGGCTGCTTAGAAGCATTCTGATTCATATGGTAGTTTAAATTCGGTGGTTGAGATAGGTATGCTAGCTGAGGGTAAAACGAAGGTTTGCTTCCCTGAGGGTTATTGTTAGGCTGATTTATTATATTTTTTCTAGGCGGAGGTGGGGGTGCGACCTGATTCTGGGACCCACGAGATGGACCATTGTGGGAGATAGCGTATTGTGTTCGATAGTTTTGGTTTTCTAATTTAAGACAGAGATGCAATGCCTGTGGTAAGTCGGTAGGTTCTCTTATACCAAGGAGTGTTGGCAGATCGCCTCTCAAGCCCCTAACAAATGTGTCTAAGGCCTTGTCTCTGTACGTCTGAGTTAGTATTGTCAATGACTCATTGCTGACTTCCATGCAGCCTATCTTGTTTAGTATCAGAGACAGTAGAGAATAGACCGAATGATAGAATTCTTGAACCGTAAGGTTCCCTTGGATAAGTGAAGTCATCTGGTACTCGAGTGTTGATAGATCGCGCTTGTTTGCGTAGTGCATCGTTAGGTATCGAGCGATGCACTTCCAATCCAATGGGGTATTATAGGATTCTAATACCACATCGGCTTGACCTATGATTTTATTGCGTATGACGCTCAAAATACCAAAATATTTTGGCGTTCCCCTTATACCGTCATAGAGTTGCAATATTCTATCTACACTCTTCTTCCAGGAATTGAATTCTCCTGGTTGGCCGGTAAAATCCTTTAGACATCGTACCACGTCTGGTATCTTGTCTAATTCGCCTAAATTTTCCCGAAATTCTGGGTTAATGGTCTGATCCGTACCATTGAAACGGTCAGTATGGGGATTAATTATAGATTGGACCCATCTTCGTCCTTCATTTTGAAAGACACGGTTAACAATTCCCGTTATGAGGGCATCTAATGCCTCATTTGTAACAACTCCTCCGGCACCGGGTGCTGGCTGTTGTTGATGGGCAGCATTAGCTTCGGGAGGATTCAGAACGGCAGGTCTTATTAAATTTGGGTTAGGCATGCTGATAGTCTAGCTATACTCGAGTCAACACAAGTTAAGAGAGATGCAGATGGAAAGATAAATTTGGGGCGATTTCACTCAGACGGGGGAAAAAAAAAAAAAAATTTCCTAATGAATATGAATGAATATGAATATGCTTATTTAATTGTATTAGCTCTTGGCTTCTTGCTTAGTTAATATGTTTCTTAGTTAGTTAATTTAATTCAAATATATTTATGCTTTTAATTTACTTCTTTAATTTCTTTTCTCATTTTCTTAATTTCACTTAAGTTTATTTAATTTTCTATCTTATTCTTCACTTTTTATTTATTTATATTTTATATATTCTTTTCTTGTTTCTCACTTTCAATTCTAATTAATTTTCGGATAAATTACTTAATCTAAATACTAGGTTCTTACGCTAGTATCGTCAGCTGCATTCCTAAGGCGGCTGTCAGTCTGGCTGACTCCTTTTCTTCCAACGTTGATCGATTGGCTACTAAGGGGCCTCTTTTCCTCAGGACGATGGGTGCTGTTGTTAGTCACTTTCACTTTTTTTAACGATTTATTATTTTTATTTATTTTTCAACCCGCACACGGAAGACTGATTACACGGAACAATACTTAACGATTTCGCGGGTCCCTGCTCGGGCGCCAGTTAAAAACAGTTAATTTATTTGACTTAAAAAAAAAACAACTTTATTTAGATCTTAGCACTACACAACTGAACATCAGAATATCTTATGAACTAATATTTATACCTATGCGACGTGGGAACGAACCGATGGGAAATGACTGCGACATGGGGCCAGACGCTAGGTCAGCAAATTATGCCGAATCCAATATGCCGAATCTGCTGACTGATATGCTGCAGGTGCATACGTATGTGCAATATCCGGGGCGATGACTGAGTTTGCATTGAAGGTCACGGCACATGTTGCTTCGCTGGAGTCACAAGTTAACTTGTACAAGAGTGCAAAATTAGTATGGCAATAGTATGGCTTTGTAGCTTTCGCGATCCATTCCAGTTGAATAACTTCAAAAACACCATCTAAATGATTGTTCGAAGGGCTATGATCCGATACTGTGAAAAAAAAATTCAGTACTCAACACGCGTTTATTGTCAAAGAAAGCACAATTAGTGGTGACTTAAAGAATCAACGACAACGAAGTTAAATAATTAAATTTAAATATTGGCTCTAAAACTTCAATCGAAAACATATGCAGGGCAACTCCGACCGTTTATACATACATATGTTTGCTTTTTTAGCATTAAGTGACGTCAAGCATAGCAATGCCATATCTACTTGTAACAGGCTCTCAAATATGAGTACCTTGGTTAGACTTAAACGCGCAAGACAACTGACATTTCACAGCGGCATTTATACAGAGTACCATTTTTAGAAATTATCGGTTTAGTTCTAGTTAAAACTAACATTCGTTTTTTTCAACTCAAAGATTTTCCTTTATATAAGAAAATTGTCAGAAGTGAAAAGTCTGGCACTTCAAGTTAAATTAAATTATTTTACAAAACCCCGAAGCGAAAACAGAGAAAGATTTACAATACACTGTAAGGAGTTCTATGATATTTTCAATGTTCTTGTCCTTGAGTTTCCAATGAGCGTAAAACACTCTGCCATGCCGATGGGATTTTTTGCGTAAGCATTCTTCTGTCAGGTACACGTAGGATATCCTTCCTTTCCATTTAAAAACATTGAATAAAGTCATCTCATTTCTGGTGAACCTCAATTAAAAAAAAGTATCATTTTATCTGTAAGGCAGATATGTGTGTGCCGGTTTACATAGTCCCTCCATAAGTAAACAAACAAAGCATCAAAACAATTCAGGTATCCGATACTGTTGGCACATTACCGACGAAGGAAGAGTCAAAGTGAGACAATTGATGAATTGGGTGGTTTACAACTTACCGATTCGTTCCAGCTACAGTTTAGCTGAGCTGAATATGTGCTGTAAATTTTCTTTCAATACTTGGAAATGAAACAGAAAGGACTTCTCTTGTTAGAGTTGAGTGTAGAGGAGATTTTGACTGACGGACACGAAAAAAAGATTGATAGATGCATCTTGGTATCGTAAATCTTATCTTTCAATCCCAAAAACAAAAGGATAGAAAGTCGGTGGGTATCAGAAATGACCTTGAGCATTTTTGTAAAAAAAAAGAAAAAGGAAAACTACTAGGTAAGAATGAATATTTTATGAAAATTGGATAGTTGTAAAGTGATTGACTTTTAAAACTATGTTTATCCTGCGAAATTGTCATGAGGTTTCGCAAAAGGGACTAAGGACTCCAGGCCACAAAGTATTTTATGAGCAGAAACATAAAAGTATTTGACTTTTTTTACTAATTTTCCCGTGTCGTAAATCAAAATGATTTCACATGGTGACATGTGTTTAGTTTATTTTTATTCTTTGAGGGTAAGTCACATGTTTTCTTGTTTTAGGGTGCGTAATAATTTGCTTTTCCTATTGATCAGGGGATGTTGCGGAAATTTAAAGAAATTCTATAGGTTCAATGTCACAAAAGAGTTAAAAATAAAAAACTAGCTAGATATAGTAGTTGGTGTTTTCTGGGACTCGACCCACCCGCTCAATAGTCCAATGCACTAACCACTGAGCCACTGCGGAATATTTTCTTTAAGAAGTATCTCTGCAATTTATCCGCATCAATGTGCGTCAGCACACATTAAGCTGTTAATATTTAATCGTTGAACACAATTCCACTCGGAATATAAGAAGTAATGTCATCTAAAAAATTAAAAAGTAGGGGTCTAAGTAAAAATACATGCTTGACGCTTATTTTAGAATCAAAGCAGTTAAATAGTTGCCATCCTTGACAAAAACCTGCTTGAAATTCACTAAATAGATAATTTTCCATTATCCACTTCGATAAGCGTTGAAGCAGAATTGCTCAGAAAATTTTTATTAACGAGCTTAAGAAAGGTTTTCCCCAATAGTTATTCATATCTTCTGCATTCCCCTTTTTAAAGATAGAGAAAACTTCACTTTTTCTGAAGCTTTTTGTACAACTCTTTCTATGAAAATCAGCATTATAGCATTTTGTAGGCTTCTATGGGAACTGCTGAAAGTATTAAAAAAAAAATTGTATACGAACCTCTCCTGGCCTTATTTAACTTACAAGCCTTAAAGGTTTTCTTTATCTCAAAGGAAGTGACTATGCGGTGCAGATCGGCGTGTTCTGTATGGGGTAGAGCGAGCATGTTCTGACTCGGGTTGGTTGATGGGTTCAGTAAATTTCTTAAATGTTTTCAATATTAGTTTCAATTCGAATATGAACTGAGAACACTTCGTTATTTAACTTCCTCGCAAAGCTACCTGGGGACACCACCGTCCCTAACCTCCGATTTTTCTATAATCTCTAGACATGGTCCGACAGAAAGTATGTAAACATATCCACAAATGCCTTAGCTTGGACCTAAGAACTATTGCGAATGTTCAACAGAAATTCGTCCACTATACACCAAAGAAGTAGAGTGCAAACCTTACGAGTAGCCCTGTGAACCCTTGCTATTAAAAACAAGTTTCATTTTGTTTCATTCTATTTATTAGCATTGCTTTAATCCACAGCATTTATACTTCGTCTATCCTGTGTGTTGGCATAGTCCCGCATGCAGACAAAGGTTGCATTGTCCAAAGCACCCTCAATGTCGATGAAGATTTTATAAATAAGCATTTTCTCAGCATTCAGTAACTAGACTTTGAAGTAGAGCTCGGCAAGATGTGGAATCTCCGATGAATAATGCAACTTCAAACCAATCGTGCACTCATGAGTTTCAACCAGTGTCTTCATGTTTTTAAAAACATGCAAAAATTCTGGATTATGTGTTTGAAACCTTTGCTGAGTAAAAAGTCATCCTAAGCATGAAACTCTTAACTTTTTCCAAAGTGTAGGAATATACGTCAAAGCCAAGCTACCAATAAAAATTATTTTCAGAACTGGCTGCAACTCGCTTACACCTTTTTGTAGAATGGTATTGATAGATTTAGTTGATTTGGCCTTTTTGAAAACTTTATCCAACCTACTATGTAGTTTCACCAAGTATATCAATATTTTCACAAAAATGTCTGTATCGAGAAGTGTAATAAGCCACAGAAACAAATATTTGAAATGTTTCTACCAATAGGGTAGGTGCTTTTTTGAAATGCTTTATTATATGAAAAAATTGTCAAGCATATAAATACAGGCACAAAAAGCATAGGTAGCAAAAAGTTTCTACAAGACAGCTTCACTTACGACGTCCGCAAGTTCTACTACCGCCCAAATAAATACATAGGTTTCAGTGAAGAGCTACAGTTATCCATAAAAGTCTGCGTAAAGAGTAAAACAGAGGCATTGTGGCTAGATAGTAAATATTAAATTCTTTTAATTGGCATGAACAAAAGAACATTAATCGCATTAATTTTAAGCAATATTTACATATTTTTTTATATTTTCTTAAGAAAAAAATTAACAAAAACCAAGAAAGTCATTGAATCCAATCCACAAAAGTCTGCGTACAGCTCTAAAATAAAATGGAAAAATTAGATTAATTGAATAAAAACCAATTTTATCTTCTTACTTTTATGGTTAATATTAAGTCAGATATCCGTTCATTTTATTTACATCCTTCAAATGGATTTGCATAGAAGACACTAATTATTCTGCATCGTTTTTGGTGAAAATTTAAGGAGAGCTTCATTTTCATCTTCGTAGTTCGAATTTTCAGCTTCTTGAACACACTGCTGGGACGCTAAATTATTGTAGAAGGTCATATCCGTCTGAGGAATATATGTACTTTTTTGCCAAACTAATCAGATTCTCATATTTTTTGGGGTTTAGAGGAAGATTGTTTAGATAAAATACAACGCTTCTGTTTTCCAAAGTTTCGTCGCTGTACGCAAACTTTTATGGATAACTGTATAGATAAAGACCAATACCTTTGACATAACAGGTAATTATGCTATTCAGGGCCAAAAAATCGATGACCAGCCTGAGGCTGCTATTACGAGCCGGTATCATTTTGCGGCGGACCGTAAACGTTCAAGAAAAATAAAAAGTCTGTTCGACTCTAAATTTGAACTTGCTTAAACAAAGAACTTAAAATAAAAAAAATTTTTAAGCTATAGATATACACACGTGTAACAGTCTCCTCAACATCGCATACAGGATCTACCGTGTTTTTATGACAGCATTTATGAGTCAAAACATGTTTAACCGTGTTTACTTCCAAATTCTTGTTGATCTACCAAAGTTGGAAAGAACAACACTGAGTCCTTTGTTGCCAAAAAAGGTTGTCAAAATTTGTCTACGGCAAAGCCACATGCTATCATGTTCTATCGTCTAATTTTTTTCGCATAGCTCTTTTATTATACCTACGTATACAAATACAATAGTCTATTCATCATATTTTCTTGGCGTCTATCACAATGTTGTGTTCACAGACCAAACAGTTAGCATACCAATTTGACTATCTTAACTCAAAAATGGTTTACGTATTGGTGGACATGGGTCGTTCAACCTATATATATGGTCTGAACTCGATTATTTCGCGGGTATGAATTGAAATGTGCTAGTGTCTTCCGACTTACAATTGGACAACTATGTACATACAGGTTTCGATGATGTGCTAACTTTCCAGCTTTTGATCAACATAACCACAGAGGAAGTGTAGAATATTGATTTTCCATCTCCGTTTATCTGCCTCTTTTTCTGCCTGTCTGATTATCTGCTTCTATGAAAGGTTTCAGCTCTGGTGTTTTCTGAAACTCAAACTTTAAACCACCCACTCAATAGTCCAACGCACTGACCAGATGCGGGTGCTCTAAGCTAAACCTTCAACTTTGCTTAAACTATGTCTACGTAACTTAAAAAACTAAGCTGCCAGAGCTACATCTACCTACATATGTATATGTTTGTTAATATGTACATATATAGATATTAATCATTTCGACACGCCAATGGCTGTCGGTGCTGTCCTACGATTGATGAATTTTGCCAATTCTTTCTGGTATCTCAGATAACGACGACCTTAAAGGGATAGTATCTGACTTCACAATATCGCTTGACTTTATCGAAGTCACGTTACAAGAGTAGTGCAATGACCTCGATCTTTGGTCCTGACCTATACGAGAATAAGTCGCTTACATAAGCTATGGCATTGTGATCCTAGGATATCACTCGTGTAAATGTTAAAACGGATTGACGAATAACCGATCGCACTCTGTTGCAAACCAACAACCAACGATCTCTAACTATTTGACCTGGAAGATAAAGTTTTTCATCCTTGCTTTGACGCTGTGAGTCGCAAGGCTTTCCTTTCCTTCGTCTCACATACATATGTATGTACATACTAGTTCGGTTTAGTCTCCATCACTACGAGTATTCAAAAGAAATATCTTCTAGTGATTTTTTTATTTAGAGTTTCGTTTGAATTGCATTTAAGAGCCGCTTGTAATACCTTGAATCACATGTACATTATCAGTGAAGCCATGAGTGAAATAGTATAAACGGGAAATTCTCTACAATTCGTCTATAAATTAAACATCCGCTATCTTCGAGCACAAAATTTTAAATACATATCCGTTTCTCAAAGCTATGTATTAACGACGAAGGTCAAGCTTATTTTACAAATATTACAAAAATATTACATAAATTACACTTTATTAGAGACAGAGTGAATTTTTCTGTAACATCGATATATTGATACCATTCTGCATATGGGATTGTAGATTGTAGATTGTTTAAGAGGTGGGATTATGTGATTTCCTCTGATCTTAAAGCTCACTCAATATACCCGATTTGGTAATGAATTCTACTACGCTTTTGAGTGAGCTTGCAGATATGTCGGTCTTTCGCTTCAAAATAGAGTTTACCTAAACAACGATGACGTCTTCTGATTAGACAGTTACTGTGCCATAAGATGTGTTCTGCTGATTCTTCGTCTTTGTTGCACATAGCCATTAGATGCTTTTTCACTTGCCTGCACGGAAATCTGTGGCTATACGAATCTGACTCCTATTTCATTGTAAGAGTTGTTTCGTTCTTCTGAGGGAAGTATTTGACAGAAAGATTTTGAGTTGTCTGTTACCTTCAGTATCCGTCCAGTAATGGTTCGCTTTTCTTTTAGCCCATTTTTGATACAGCTTTTAGCTGTACTCTCTGGTAATCCCCACAGTCTTGGCATTGGCATTATAAAGTTTGACGCAACTCCTGTTCTGACTAGCAGATCGGCTTTTTCATTTACTTCATATCCACTGTGTCTTGGCACCCAAATGAGATGAACTCTGTTTATGCTGGCTAGTGATATGAGTAACTGAAGGCAGTCCCAAACTAGTTTGGATGTTATTTCATAAGCTTTAATTGCCAGTAGAGCAGCGTTGGTATCGGATAGAATATACATAAATGTTCGTATTGGTCATAGATCTGTTTATATTTTCTCTGATGCAGAGTTCTATAGCAAATACTTTGGCTTGGAATACGGAGTTACTTTTTTCCATGCATGAGTAAATGAAGGTTTTTGTAGTAGCGCCGTATACTCCAGCCCCAACTCATTCATCTGTCTTGGAACCGTCTGTGTACCATACATGAGAGTTGTTGGTAAATATAAGTTTGTTCTGTTCCCAGTCATTGCGAATGTAACCTTGAAGTTGTGGCTGAAGTTAAGTCTTGACAGACATTTGTCGTGATTGTTATTCCTAGTATTAGTGTTGAGCTCAAGCGCAATATCCGAGTGAACTAGTTTGGAATTTGAGTAATCTTCTGCGATGAGCATAAAGGCGTTAACCATAGCATCTTTCTTTATATGAATATGTAGAGGTGGTTAGTTAAGAATAACCTCCAACGCTGCAGTAGGAGCAGTTTTCATTGCACCTTGTGTGCATACACAAGCTAGTCTTTATAATTTGTTGAGCCTGTCTTGTGTAGACCTTTGCTTTGTTTTTTGCTACCATACTGGTGCTGCATATGTTATAATCGGTCTTGCTATTGCCGTGTATAGCCATAGCATCATATTGGGATTTAGGCCCCTGTTTCTACCAATGAGACTTTTGCTGGTCCATAATGAGATCCTGTCTGTGTCTATGGCTTTTGTAAGGTGAATTCTGTTGTTTCACCAAAGAGTGTAGGTGCTTTTAATCTATCTCGCTTTCTTCTTTTGGTGAATACAACTATGGTGTTTTTTTTTTGTGTTCATGTTAAGGCCGGCTTTTTGCACCAGTCAGCCTTAAAAGATATTTAAGGCCCTCTGGAGGAGATCCGAGATTGCTTCTTGGAATTTTCCTCCATCATCTGCGTAACCTTGAACATAAAACACTTCATTGCTGAGTATTTTCAGTAGTTCATTTACTACAATGGACCATAATGAGGGGGAGAGGACTGCTCCTTGGGGGCTTTCGCAGCAGTGACCCTGAGTTTATTGCTACCTAGTGAGATGTTAATTTTTTTTTTTTTTTTTTTTATAATTTACCCGCACTCAAGGGGTTATGAATACCCTTTTACATGTTATTCACATGGTGCGGGCGTCGGAAATGTAGATAGAGAGAGAGAAAGAGATTGGTGCAGTGGTTTGAAACTCAGATGTGTTAGGTTTCACATTAGCTCCAGGGGTGGTGTCCAGAATAACTGGGGAGATTTGATGCTGTCATGTATTTTTTTGCCTTCGCTTCTGATTCACAGTATTTTTTTCCCGATCCACCTGATGTCATAAGCATATCAATTATCAACAGAGCGATCAATTTCTCCAGCCATATGACAAACCTGCTGCCAGTGTTATGCCTTCGCAGTAGTGTTGTCACAAACTTTCTCAATTGATCGGACTGCCTCTTATCATATAATGCTTACTGACATCAGGGATTGAACCGTGAACCATCAGCTCGACGAACGATGACGCTACCACTACACCATTGCCACCCTTTATTTTTTTGTCTTCTAGTATGCATTTTATCCATTTACATGTTGTATTATCTACCCCTGTGTATTGGATGCATCTGTAAATTTGAGCGTATTCGGTGTTATCATAAGCTCCTTCGATGTCAAGGAAGCAGCCCACCGCAAGCTCTTTGTCTTTCAAGGACTTTTCAATTATTGCTGTGAGTGCCTGAAGAGCATGGGTTGTTGATTTTCCTGGTTGATATGGGATAGATACTACTGGTTACGAACTGGCAATTGGTTTTCTTTTAAAGCTTGACAGGAATAATGGATATAATGTGTTTAAAATACCTATTTCGGTGTATGGTAATGTACTTTTAGATTTTGAACTAAATGCTTACTATTACACCTCAAACTTTAACAGCCCAGGCACAGGGTTTCGAAAAAAGTTTGAAGAGTTTGTAATTTCGAAACCAATCAACACTTAACTCCCTTTAAAAACTATATTTACCAAAACGATAAAAAAGAGAATTCACGAAAATCCAACTTGTTCCTTTAAATAATCCAACGCGTTCACAGCCGTCAACCATAAACGTGCGTATTGTGCGTTATATAGTGTCAATGACGTCAGCAAACACACTTGTTTAAGAAACATATTACATTCTTTATCCTGCTGACTGACACCTGCGCTGCGCACTGTCTGTTTCAATGTTCTGTTAAAGAAAAGTCAAAGTATGTCGCACGTGTTTTTTTCGAAAGCAGTTGCTTGCTGTTAACAGCTCGATAAAAGAGCAGCAAGAATTGTACGGGTATTTCACAATTATGACAGTAGCTGCAAACGTTTTCCTGATGGAATCTACGATGGTGTCTTCTGTTTCAGGCATGTTTAACTGTTTAGTGTGCTGAGATTCTTCGACTTGAAACTGAGAAGGTGGTGCATGAACCCTAAACGACGAGATCTCACACCACCGAGGTAGATTACAGGTACACGTTTTACCTAGCCTCTTGTGCTATTAGTTTTAACAATGGAACTGACGATGTTGGGATTCGTCGTCGGAAATTATTAGTCAGCAAGGGGTTATTGGCTTTAAGTGACATTCTACAACATCAGCCTAGCATGTGTATGCGCGCTTATCAACGAGGTCAGAGAGAATAACCGACCCTATTTTTATGATTTTAGTCAGATGATATTCAGCCAAGTCGACTACGTGCTCATCAATCTTGCAAGGAATGCATACTTTCTGGGGGACCATCTCAGACCATTTTGTTCGACGAGAATAAGTTTTTGGGCGCCCAGAAGATAAAATTTCACATGGAGTAGCCAGAGAGTGTTTAAACGATGCAATTTTTTATAATTTTCACGCACTCAAGGGATTATGAATACCCTTTTACATGTTTTACACACGGTGCGGGCGTCAGAAATGTAGATAGAGAGAGTATCTATAGACGAAAGAAATAGACTACTAACCAGCAAAGAAAAATAACCTGTGGAATGATGAGCAGTGCACACGGTTAAAAAGAGTGATGAAAGGCACTTTCTAGAGTTGTATCGCCATAACCAGTCAACAGAAGAGTACCGAGTCAGGACGGGACATTATCTCACAACTAATAAATCGAAACAATTCCTAGATATTCTTCTAAAAAGATACTAAAGCCTGCAAGCTATTCTCAATAGTGAAGGGAATTTAATCACCAACAAAAGAACAATCGTAGATGTATTTAAACAGCATTTGTAGTAGCTGTTAAATGCCGCAGGTTCCGATGGCCTCGCAGCTGAGCTTATTGAACACTGAAGATGTGTCCTGGTAAAGCGTATACACTAGAATATGATAAAAGAGGTATATGTAGGCGAAGTATGTCCGAAGACTGGAATATCAACTCCATACACGTCAACGAAACGCGATCGTATTTCTTACAAGAACTCCCGAGGTATATCCCTATTACATATTGCAGCCTGCCTTTTTACGCCATTTTGATTGGCTCATATCATTGCGGCTTTCGCCCGGACTGTCCGACAACAGACCATATTTTAACACTTAGAATTTTCAATAACCTCTATAGCGACTTCAAGGCCTTAAACCGCGTTATGCTGGGAAACAGCGGAATGCAGTTTATTAAAAAAAAATTGCTTTTCATCGTGGAAGGTAATACTTTCAAGACCCAGTCGCTGGAATAGGGAGACGATATCTATGTACATATGCATATACATATGTATGTATGTACATTACAGTTCGCTCCCAGTTTTACAGCAATTGTGAAGCTAACAAAGTTGGCTTGAAGTGGACTATGGCAAAACGAAATTTTTTTATCTATCCACCAAACAGGACTAAATGTCACTGTCTATGTATAGCTATGACACCGAATGCTTAGGATGATGTGGAGCGGATATACAGGGAAAGAGACAGATCAATAGGCAGACAAACACACGCCTGACTAAGTTAAAATACAATGTTCATTAAAATTCGTTAAATTGTTCTTTGCTTAGAATATGATTTGACGATTTTTGAAATCTCACTTTTAGTCCCGTTTAAGGTAACAATGAATGAATGTCTCGATTATCTGGAGCAAACTGCTAGTCTGGAACGTCTAATTCATCATTATTCTTGATCTACGGATCTGCGCCTCTACAGTTAACTTCAGATAGTTTCCTGATGAAATAATGCTCATAAGTCATTATTTGTGTGGATAGATAGATTTGATAAATGTTTTGTGCTAATATTTTTGATTTCGTCATAAGATCATGATGTATGTACAACATATACCGCCTATAACTGTTCGACGAATTTTTTTTTGTTTTGTAGTATTTCTCTCTCATTTTTGTTTTTTATTCATTGACTTGTATTCGCCTTCCGTTTCGTCCCTGTAATTGATAATTAGTCGATTGTAGACCTTTATGTAAGTATAGAATCATCATGCCATCTGTAAATGCCGCTGTCAAGGACTTTAGTTGTCCTGCTTGTGGTTAGCTTGCTATGTTCTTGTACATGTGGGGGGCCTAGCTTCTCACGACCATTCGTGTTGTGCGCGTTATATTTCTCACACAAATGGAAGGGATCTACAGTTCAGAGCCATATCCGAAAGGCAAATTGAGAAGCTTTCTCATGACAGTTATTTCTCTCGCACGTTTGTCAAACATCTGCCTTGAGAACCATCTGCATCTATTTGGCATATTCGTCCATTTGCAGTATCCCTCATTATGCTGCACATAACAGAGTGTCTAATTTAGATAGATAACTTTTACCAACAGAGTAATTGTTTAGCATTAGTTTTGATTAGTAGTAAGAGTCCTTTATGTCAATCTCTATCGAATGCTTTAGTAACGCCTACGTACATATATCGCCAAACTTTATCTTTGGTAATCGAAATATGTAGTTAAGAAACTTATTTGTTACGCGTACTCGTACTTGTTAAATGCTGTCTACGAAATCCGAATTGTTGGACGGGAATAAGGCTCATTTGCCTTGTGGCTATTTTCATATAGTCAGGAAGCAAATATCTTGAAAGTACATATGTACTGAATGTCGAACGTTTGGGAGATAGTTAAGTTGACACTTAAAGTAATCCATTGATACTATGGTTTGATTGCGAAATCAGATATGCTCTTAACATACATGTTTCCTGTTATGATAGCATAATAATTTTTTTGGAAGTAGTGCCAAGTTTCATTTGTGTCAAATCCTTTTATTGTCCTTTTTGAATTAATTAATGAGGCATTGGGGTGTTAATTTAATTGATTAGAGTGGTAAATTGTGTCTTAAAGTGATTTACGAGTTATAGGTCAAAAGTTTTTAGCCCGGCAGTAAAAGACTCTATTCTTTAGTTCAAAGTGCGTTTATTTCTTAACCTAGTCCGCTTTTAGTTCAATGCGTTTTGTCTTATGAGAGGATTCCATCTCTGAAATGCGAATCTTAAAGATCTACCCATCTACGCCTGCTATCGCCTCTTCATTTGTCTCAAAACAAACAAATTCAGAAACAAATTTGCTTACATTTAGGAATAGTGACCGTAGACCAAGACCGAGTCTTGTGAATAAAGTAGATGTTCCAGGCATTCGTACTCCAAGCTCCTCAGATTTCCTATTACCCACCTTTATGAGCTAATGGATTGTGCTGATGAAATTTAATTTTTTTCTTTTGTAATCCTTACGACTTCTGACAAATTCGTTAATCCAGTTGGTTCAGAAGACTTGCATGGTATTCATCAGTTATTATTTTAATCACTTAAGGGTTATAAATAAAAAGTAACCCTTTTGCATCCCAAAAATCACTGGCCACTACAGATGAAATCGAAGTATAATTTTTTGGTACCACCGGCTGTTTAAATTGCTTATTCATTTTTAAAGTCCAGTGGTGGCCCCAATCGGTTCGTTACTCATCTTGCAAAATCTTTTCTCATTTTTAATTCTTGGTATTAAATGTACAGTACCCTTTCTTTTGATATGCCTATGCAGATCATCCAAAGAATATGACACGCTTCGCGAGAAGCTAGACCCTGGACCACATACTGTCTGTTGCGTCAAATATTTGTTTATTATTTTTGGTACTTTAGTTAATTTTTTTAAAAACAACACGTATACTTTACAAAGACAAATAAAAAAAGCTACTCAATAAATGATGTTTAAAATTGACGTTCGTTATTGCCACACGTGCGCCAACAAAAAAATGTATTGAAAGCAATGTCATATATCTGCTAGGCAGGGAAGGTTTCACATTCCCCCGAGCTAGTGTTTGTGTATTTGTCCTAGACCATGTGTTGCTCACTTTTGATGAAGGTGTTGCAAACCGTATTTACCTTTTTAAATTTTGAATTTTCCTTCCACATTATACGTATATGTATGTAAGTACGTGTTCTGCCGATTCGCCTCCATAAAGCCGCGAATCACATAGATTTAGTGCATGTAAGTCATATCTGAGTCTACAGTGTCCGATGAGAAAACGGATAAGTCTTGTAGTATCATTCCTTTTGTGATTAAGGCCACGATTAAGGATATTCTTAGTGTTTTTTATTTTCTTGGATTGAATGACCATTGAGCAATATGGCATGTCTTATACCCTGAATGTAATTCGACAAGTAGTAACCTTTTATGGCTAGTTCGTTAACGATTTAATTACCTTCAATGCCTGGGCCCTAGTGTACCCAACATAGTTTAACTTTGTTTCTCTTTGATAGATCTTAGAGAACATTGAAGCAGCCAGCAACGGCTTTTGAGTTCTAATAATAAGAACTCAGTGCTTCCAACCCTCCTTGACTATCGGTGAGTATATTTATGTCAAAGTCAAGATAGATGTAGGCATAAGCAACAATGGCATGCCACTCGACCTGCCACTTTTTTTTGGCAAGGAATTGGAATGGAGTCCAATAAGTTCGGTAAGGACGAAATATGTTTATATGTTGTAACTTTAAAATAATTGATTTTTCTTTGACTTTAGTACACCGCACCCATAGACGGAGTCGGTGCAGGTGTTTTCTCCGATAAGCTTAATCTTAAGCTCTCTTTCCGTCTTCCTAATCACTGTAGCGTGTTCCAGGCGGAAATAATGGCGATAAAAGAAGCCCTATCTTGGCTTAAGAAAAACGTGATATCTGCTAGAGATATCCGCATCTTTTCTGATAGCCAGGCAGCAATCAAATCCCTGGAATCGACCTCTATAAACTCTTTAGTAGCTCTAGACTGCCGTTCGTCTCTTGTGGAGATGGCTGAGCAGTTCAATATTCACCTGTGTTGGGTGCCGGGGCATAGAGACATTCCAGGGAATTGTAAGGCCGATGAACTCGCCAAAGAAGGAACAAATTTACCCATCTTGCCGGATAACGGCACCTTAGGTATTCCAATCGCTACTCGCAAACTTAAACTCAAGCTGGATGCTATCGAGAGTGCAAATCTTAGGTGGACAAGTGGTTTAACATGTCTAGCGACAAAACAGATTTGGCCAAAGCTGGATCTAAAACGCTCTAAGAATTTGATTTCTCTGAACAGATTGCATATCGGCACCACTGTAGGTGTCATCACTGGACACTGTCTAATAGGCAAGCATGCTACAAGGCTGGGCCTCTTCGCGAACGATTTCTGTAGAAGCTGCATGGATGAAGAAGAGGAGGAAACTATTCCTCACCTTCTTTGTTTCTGCCCAGCTCTCTCCCGTAGAAGGAAACTCCACTTAGGAGCTCCCTATTATAATGATACAAGCGACCTGATGAATATCGACATCAAGAGCCTCCTACGCTTCATAAGAAGCTCTAATTGGTTTTAAGACGAGTAGGTGGAGGGAGGCTTCTCCCATGATCCACGTGGTATCACAACGGACCTCTTTGGTCTAAGTGTGCTGGCGAATCTTAGCTGGCAGCCACTTCAACCTAACCTAACCTAGTACACCGCACTACAGAAGAATAGTCAAGGATAGATCTAACTCGTCTGTTGGGAAGCCAATGTGAACTTCAGCTGTAAGCCCCTGATTTTGCAATATATTCGGCAACAAACCGTCATGCTACTAGTCTAGTCGCTGTAGTAATTTTGCTGTAAATGTGTTAGTTTCAGGTTCTTATTTAAAACATGTATAGGTAGTTGGTTGCTGAATTGTTGTTTCTAACATACCATTGAGTATTTACTTTGCACGAAGAGTAATTTCAAAAAGAACCCATCTGATAGTGACGCTTTAGAAAATATCTCCTTTGTTTTATGCTTTTTGCAAGGATTTCTTTTTTACTCTTTTTTGTAATCGTTCTTTCGTTCGTTCCTTTATTTGTAGGTCTCTATTCATTTTTTCATTACTTTCAAAGGTCTTTAAATTTAAATAATCCAACCTCCTGGTAGAGTCTAGAAATTATCATACCGTAAGTTGACGTTGCGTCGATGTGGGCCAATATACAGAATCAAATCTAACTAGTTGTAAAAATATGTACAGGTACCTGGAATTACATATGAAAATGTGTCGTGGCCGTGGCGAGTTAAATTAGTTTCCTTCATTTATTCATGTATCAACTTTAAACAAAATTATTAAAACTATAATACTTGAAAGATGTTAATAAGGAACAACTTCTTAACCGAATTTTTAATGTTTTAGTGATTGAGCCCACTTTTTTCAAAGAAGAATATGATAATAATAAACTACCCGATTAATGGAGACTAATATGTACATTGCATTGTAATGAGAAAACCATCGATTTGTTATTATCTTCCCACGCTTTGAACCCTTTATCCCTTTATTCATCCAATCAATATCGCTGTATTTAGCGTGTCGTTCTAAATCATTTAAAATACAACTTTTAGCAAAACTGTTATATTTTTAAATTAATATGAAATATTGACTTTGAAGTTAAATATGGAGAACTATATCAAGAGAATGCCGGCACCCCTTCAATCCGTTAACAAAATTATCTATAAAATTTTAACACAAATGCTTCGATGTCAGCTTTAACGTTGTCCTTAAGTACTGTAACTGTTTTTAGAGCATTGAGGTATACCTTGACCTTAACGTATTCCCGGAGGAAAGAAATCTAAAAATTCTTGAATCAATTAGACCTTACAGGCCATTAGGTTAAGACCGCTTATGCAATTGCTTGTAATATGTAAATAAAAAGAAATTTAAAATGACTCTTCTTAGTTGAAAACGCAAAACACAAATCGTATACGTTATTCTATGTACATATTTTGCGGCGTAGTTAGTTCGTTGGACTGCTGAGCGGGAGATTTGAGCGGGAGTTTTTTCATGGTCCCAAAACACATATTTGGCACAACAGGAACCTCAAACCTCCTGTTCCGTAGTCCAACTCATTAACCATTAAACCACAGTCCCACATCTCGTTAATGTCTTCCAACCTTCCGAGGATAATAACTGTCATGA
The DNA here is from genome assembly GCA_946965025.1 of Blera fallax. Lineage (NCBI taxonomy): Eukaryota > Metazoa > Arthropoda > Insecta > Diptera > Syrphidae > Blera > Blera fallax. The sequence continues at coordinate 66,706,068 of OX337244.1, forward strand.
GAAGCTTCTAAGTTACACCTTTTGAATAGATAACGCACAACACACAGAGGCTGCGAGAAGCTACGCTATACACCCTGAATGGGATGTTTGTGCCAAATAATCTTACACAATTTTTTTTTTGTCTCAAGTGTGGTTCTTATAGTTTTTATTTCTGTAGTAATGAAGCAGATTGGGTTGTTTCGCAGCATAATTTCCACCTTCTTGGAATAATACATTTATTAATTATTTGAAAGAAAGTTTGGTATCTACAATTGATTCAACAAAATAATTTGTTTAATTTAAAGTACGTGTCATTTTAAAGTGCAGTTAGCAACAGAATATTGCTTTCCCTTTGTGATCTATTAGTTGAAAATGTTGAAAACACAGATCTCTGCAAGTAATTAATCTTTCTGGAAGGATCTGCAAAACAATAGTCACTCTATTCCTTGCATTCAAATACAATCAGCCATACTTAAGGACAAGCATGCGTGTAAATGTAAAAACGAAAATAGATTTGTATACCTATAGAACTCGTGCTCAGCCATGGGACACTTCTAATAACCAGAAAATTGTATTTGTTTGCGGAGTTCAAAGATTTCAGGATACGGTGACAATTGATTCGTTGCGGTCGAAAACTATTTCGAAATTTTCGCCGGCGTAGAATCTGTCGATGTATTTTTTGGCCATCCCCTACACTGCACAGGCACCACTTCTTTTCAGATCGGTGAAGAAATGATTCCCAACATAAGAACATTCCTGCCGTGCATGTTTACATTGACCAACCGCTGTGCGCTGAGAGTGATGTCGATTTATTTATTTATTTTTGTAGTTGTGTTGTTACTTTATTCTCAAACATTTTTCAATAATTTATTTATAAATCAAGCTTTCTTCATCTTCATTGCTCTCGCATGTTTTCAGGGATTTTTTTCAGTTTCTTTCTCGTATTTTTCTTTTTTTTTTTTGTTAATTTTTAACTTAAAACACCAGATTATGATTTTTTTTTCGTAAATTAGTGGAACAAGAACCCATAACGTTATGCCATGCTACAGCTTCAGTACGTATACATACATAGGTATGCACATATATGTACATACATATACTCTGTCAAGTTTATTCATAAAGGGTTCTTGTGGATATTTTTTAAATATTAAATTATACTCGTTATTAAATTATTTACGTGCGTAATATTGATGGCATTTCGAAACGGAATTGTCTGGGGGAAAAAATACATATGTACGTATGTATATACATACATATGTGTTTCGTGAAGTAGGGATTCGGGCCACTGTTTGTCTTTATAGCCGATCACTGCGGATACTAAGATGTTCCCAAACGTCTTCTTTTATTTATTATTTCGTTATATTCTTGTAAAATTTTATGAAAAGTCGTTTTAAAGTTAATTGCTTGTGGAATTTTAATAGAGTGCATGTAGATGTTTCAGTCTGTCTGTATTGAATTTAACACTACCTACGTAAAGGTTGCTGCAACAAGCCAATCAATTTATAATGGTTGCTCGGAGTTTGATTACGCAAGATGCTCAAATAACTAAATAAATCTTAACAGCTATTTTACATAAGCATCAAGTTTTGATTCCTTCATGGCAAGTTTAGGAAACCATAAAGAAGAGAATTCACTTATCTGAAAGCATGCTGAATAAATCGTAACGTTGTCGGCATGAAAACCTCTGGATATGTGTCCGAAATTGATTTCCGTGTATAGTATAAAAAAGGCAAGGACTGGAATATATCAGTCAGGACAGCAAAGCAGCAATAAGCGCGTTCACAAACCCGATGTCGAATTCGTGATTAGTAGGGAGTGCAAAGGCAAATTTCCAGTCGCAATTAAGTACGTCTCTTGTGTGTACCGGGGCATAAAGGTGTACAGGGTAACGAAAGAACAGAAGAACTGGTAAGGAAAAAAGATAGTAATAGAGAACTGCCAGATCTATAATAAAAGAGCTGGATTATATCATAGCAAAACGAGTAATGAACTCAAGAAGAGAAACTAGGTGAACTTTTTAATGGGACTTATAATAGGGCACATCTATCTCTAACTGTACTCCCCGTGATCCCAATCCCTCTCCTCTCTATGCACAATTCCAAACAACTATTCCTTACAGTTTGATTGGCGAAGAGAACACAACGGGTCCAATGGAGGCTTAAGTAAACAGCGTAAGCTCATTCAACCTAGGTACTAGTGCTAATGTAAATTAATGTAAGATGACAACTAAGGTTAGAAATTAAAATAAATTTGTAAACTACTTTTTTTAAAGAATATATCTTCTATTAGAGAAGTCACATGTTCTCAACTTTTGTGATCAGAAATTAAGTGTTAATCCATCCAAACTATATACTCCAAAATAATTGTATAAGCTTTGCAAATTGGCATCTTACCTGCAGGTATGGTGAATGTGTAACAGTCATGGAGATAAGTAGCTAAATACAGATAACCCTAAGTTTTGTGAGAAGATATTACCCTGATTTTAAATCGACGTCACCGATTTATGTGGTGGTACAGACTAGGAGGAAGATTCAGCAAGCGTGCGTTATTCGTCCACATACGCTGAAAATTTCACCCTCACTAATTCCAATTCAAGGGATTCCACAACACGTTATGAGTTTGTACATGATGTACATATTAATTTTGTTTGTCAGTTGAGTGAGCTGAATTTAGTTTGATATTTAGTTGCTACTTTCAATTTGTATTTAAATCACTTAAAAGTGAAATGAGTTTTGCGTACATTGAAAGAATGCATATTAGACTTTATTTGTCTAATCCATTTTTTTTACAGAGGAAATTAGTAATTAGGTACCTGGGGACGTATGAGAGTCTCAAATCCATTTGGAGGAGAAACTACATACATATGTCTACACGAATTTATAGGAGAAAATGAAATATTTTTTCTTTAAATATATTTCGTCATAAAAAGTTATCAACCAGCAACTGGACAAGATTTTTTAGTCCAAAAAAATAGCAGAAGCACTTTTAAAAAAAAACTATGTATTTCAGTACGTTATTAGAATACAGTAGTGCAAGATTTATTTATAAGATTATAAGTTCGTAAGTTTTACTTCGATAAACATTGTTATTAATAAAAAATTATACTGATAAACCAGCAACTATCGAATCCTAACATTGTTCGTGTTACCACTTGACATAGCACCCGCCATTGCCCGATAAAGTGACCTTAAATTGAACAGAAAGAGTGCGATTCGTCTAAAATAGCCATGGTGGCCTTATATGTATATGAACATACTTGGAATCATGTTCTCTTCAAAAATTGGATCTCTGAATTCTGTTGCATTTTCAACTGCAGCCTAATCGCATCCTTAACGACCTTTCTTTAAACTTTACATCTAGGCTTATCATGTTCACGACTCAATTGGAGATTATTTTCTTTTTTGTATCATATTACACACGCCAGATGTCGCTCACCCCGGTATGAGCCGGGAGTTAAGCTTGACTGGAGCACAGTCCATGTTCTGTGCCCTTACGAAAATGTAACGAAGGTAAAAAATCTCGATAGTAACTTGGTAACTCCCAAATATGGACATGTTTCTGTCCATCCCAGACACTATGGTTAGGGAATACAGTTTTGGGCAACTTTTTGAGGTAGAAATAGCAGATCGCGCCAAATGGGCCAATGGTACTCTTGAATGAGACCCAAACAGTTTGACCTGACACACTGACGGATCGAAAATAGATTCTGGAGTTGGAGCTGGCTTATTTGGACCCAACACCAAACTGTCGATACCTATGGGAAAGTGTCACACGGTATTCACCAAAAGGGTATCAAGGGCGCCAAAATTCTTATTCTTTCGGATAGTAAAGCAGCACTGTTAGCACTGTCTTCTAATACGATAGACTCCCTGACAGTAAAATGCTGCCACGCAGCCTTACAAACACTGGCCAGATAAAATAAGATTAAACTTGTATGGGTACCCGGTCACAAAGGTATTGAAGGCAAGGAATCTGCGGATGAACTAGCTAGAGCTGGATCAGAATCCGCTTTCATAGGACCAGAACCGTATTGCAGAGTCAATTAGGCTGCTGGCTTAGGGCAAATTAACGACTGGGAACACCAACTTCTTCTTAACCACTATGAAAATGTCCCTGGTCTAAGACAATCCAAGCATCTGATTAAGCATATTCCTATACGGAAATCCTTAACTTAGATAAAAGCATTAGGAAATTAGCAAGCTTTTGTTTCGGAATGTCTGTATATAGGTAATTTGAATATTTATGTTCTTTGTACAGCTCCATAATTAGATGCCGTACGTCAAGACAGGCTTCAAAACTTGTTTACTTTTTTATGTGTTCCTTTCTTAGAGATTTGCCCAGGACGTTAAAGAATATGACAATTTTTCCTTCTAATAAATTTTTTGCAATGCTGCCAGAAAATATAAAAAAGTATGTTTTTAATGGTTCTAATCGTTCGCCTCCGAAGGCGAACTGCTTTATATCGATACACGTACTTTTATTTTAACACAAACTTATGGCCGTAGGCGTAGGCATTATTGCTAAAATTAGTTTTTGGATTGTTGAGAGAGCATTTTGAATTTTAAGAACCAAGAGATTAGATAAAAGAATTTAAAGAACAATTTTAACTAATCCTACTTCGAAATTCAATAAACTCACTTCATTAAAATGTAAATCGCATTTGCTACTGGCGAGACCACATTTAAAATGATTCAATACCTGAAAAGTGGCTTAAAAATAAGTACAATCATGCATGCATATTGATATCAGCTAAATAAAACCTAGCAATGTGTTTCTAAAAATAAATATATGTATATCCATATTTCCATATATGTACATACAATGTATGTATACATATATGTTTGTGCTAACTTTTCTTTATCAGGTTTTAGGGAGTGAAGATTGGCTTTTATTTCTGTATCTGCTGAGTTTTTTTTAGGTATATTTTGAAAAATAAGTGGGCATTTTTATCTATGAATCCCATCGTAATATCTTCGTTTTACTTATGTATGCTGTGCTTTTACTGGTGACTTTCTCCTTTCTTGCCAGGAGCCTTACTTTGTATTAAAAGCTCAAGAACTCGTTAACTGATAATTCAGCACCCAAAAGATGTACATAAATGCTAATAAGTTAATTAATATTACATGGTTTAAAATCTTGAAAGCCATGCGAAGTAGATGCATTCATGAAAATGAATCTCAGCCGAGCTCTGGATACATAAGTACTATAAGAATATACATATGAAGACTATAGCTATTTTCGGCGTATAACAATCAAATTCAGCAACACAAAATGCAGCCCCTCTTAAATATGCATTTTTTAATAAATAGAGATACTCGTGGGTACACTATTTCAGGCCCTGAAAAATTAGGAATTGGGGCGAAATTTTTCTACGTTCGAAGTTTTATAGTATTATGTAGGTAGTCTTTAACAAGTGTATATTCATTCAAGGAAATGAGACCAGAAATAGGTAAACGTTTGGCTATGTAGGGCAGATCCTACGGCATACGATAAGTCGGTGTAAGATTAAAGTGCGAGGAAGGTGTTAATATGTTAATATTTCGAATTTTAGGTCAGAGTTGGTAAATTTTAAGACAATGCGAGTAGGTACCAATGTCTAATTGTGTGAAGGACAAATTGCTAATTTGATAATATTTAGTTAGGTACTAATATTTATATATTTTTGCAATATTCAGTGTTATTTAGAGGTCATAGATATTATCAGTTCTATTTTTTAAGGATGGCTACGATAAAGTGACATTTATGTTACGTTCAGTGTGTCCGTGTGACATCCGTTTTTTGACTTATTGGCTTAAGATGCCACTTAGATGGATGGCATCATACCCGCACAACATTTTTGTACGTGTAATAACAAATAAATAATGCCTTGGGAAAACGAAAGGAAGACTCAGGATCGTGGACTCAAAAAAGCTTGGTGAAAGCTGCAGTCGATATTTAACCTGCTTAAATCATAATGTGCAAAGTTATATATAAATATGTACATATATATGTAGAATACCTATGTATCCTGCAGCGTCAAATAAAATATTGTAAATATCGATGGCCGGCCGAGATTGGTTCAACTCATTTAACAAAATAAAACTTCTTTGTGAAAGGGAAACATGGACATGGAGTAATTTGGAAGATGATCTTGTAAAATGTAACAAAATCTTTAGAAAAGTCAGCAGAATCAATACGAAATTTGGCGTACATATGCTGAGAAAAATGGGACTACAAATAAGATTAATTTTGAAAATATAATGATTCATCAAGTTTAATTCAACTTATTCCGTTTCCGTTTCTCGCAGACTTGAAAAGAGAGATAATTACTATGAATTATTCAGAAAATATGCGAGAAGTCTGAGTGCCTTATCAACACCAGGTAAACTTGTTAATATCAATGAAAGTGGGTTTTAGCTCAATAATTGACTTGGAAGGGTCATTGCTACTAATAGTACCTATCCGCAGTCTTACTTCTGCAGAAAAGCTGTAACAATCAGTACAATTGCTGTAATTTCGAAAAGCAATATCTACCTCTTGTTGCATATCTAAACGAAACCCAAAAAAGGATGAGTTTGAAAGTGGGATTCTCATAGGTTCTTAAGTTAGGATGGGAACAGTTTGTTTAAACTTTAATTCAGAATCAATTCTCGGATGGCTGGAGAACATTTTTAAACCAAGTTTCCACATCGACTCACTATTTATGCTTAGTCACACCCTCGCTATGTAGGACTATTAAAACGCTCATTCTTTAAGCCGTTAAAGAGCTTTTGGAAAAAAAAATGATTTCTTAATCACCCAGGTATATTAACAACCCAGAGACTAGAGCTTAGTGTCGAAATGACAAAGGTGGCGGTGATCGGTAACGAACTAGGAGCAGCAAGACTAACGGCGGCTAAATGACAAATATGTATGTGGTGTTAAGGAGAAAGCTTTTACGTAACAAAAAAAATCACACAATGAACAAAAATATCAATATTCAAACACAAGCGATGAAGATGAAATACCTTAGGAGAGTTCTAGTAACGTTTTGTCCTAGGCGGTGGACAGATGCTGTTTTGTTTGTTGACAACATGTACTTTGTTTTGTCCTCGTTTACCTCAAGACCGACTCGTTTCGCCTGTTCTTCAATTGCCGTAAAAGCCTCTAGGACGGCACGCTGGGAGCGACCGTTGATATCAATATCGTCAATATCAATATCGTATCCCAGCAGCTGGACGGATTTGTGATAGTGCCTTCCGAGTTGACGCCTGCCCTACGCACTATCAGTTCCAACACTAGATTAAAGAAATCTCATGATAGCGCATCTCCTTGCCGAAATTCGGTACACGTTTGGAATAATTCAGAAAAACTGTTTCCAAACTGCTCATTGCATCGCGTGTTTTCCAGCGTGAGGCGACAAAGCTGGATTAGTTTGCGCGGGATCCCGAATTCGGCCATGCCATGTAGAGCTCAAGGCGATGAATGCTATCATATGCGGCTTTGAAGTCGATGAAAAGAAGGTGAGTCTCGACTTGAAATTCGTTGGTCTTTTCCAGGATTTGCCTTAATGTGAAAATTTGGTCTATCGTTGATTTGCCGGACCGGAAGGCACACTGGTATTTGCCGATGTGTGTGTTGAGGAAGGGCTTTAGACGTTCACATATAACGTTGGATAGGATCTTATATGCGACATTTAGTAGGGATATGCCTTTGTAGTTTTTGCAGGACATAAGATCGCTTTTTTTGTAGATGGGGCATATGGAGCTGATTGTCCAGTCATCGGGCATGCTTTCATCCTCCCATACTTTGTTGATGAGTTGGTGCATGCACCCTACCAAAACATCACCACCTTATTTTAAGAGCTCTGCTGGCAGTCCATCAGAGCCGCCGGCCTTGTTATTATTCAGCTTTTTAATAGCCGTGCCGACCTTTTCGATAATTGGACGGGGGACTATTTCTTCGTTGACTGAATGCGGGTGTTCTTCTTCCCCTACCACTCTCTCTACATGATGCCCATTTAGCAGCTGCTGGAAGTGCTGCTACAAAATATCTACTATTCCCCGTGCTTCGGTGACTAGGTCTCCTTTCGAAGAGCTTACGTTCCAGGCCTGAAGCCAACTGCCAGTTGTTTGGCTTTTCTATAAAACACCCTGATGTGAAAAGGTAAGTGACCCAAATAAGGCCCACCTTATCTGTAATAACTTACAGATGCTGAGGAAAACTATATCGGATGAATTCAGAAATTGATATATGTCTGTTTATTTACCTATATAAAAACAATAATTTCAGTTGCTAAAAATAAAACCGGAAGTACTTTTTGCATCAAATTCCGAAACATGTAGGTACTTTGGGCCTTATTAAGAGCACATGCTCCTAATAAGGCCCATACACATTTTTATTCAAGTATTTCCTTTAAGTGCATTAGTTACTGATTTATAAAGCGAGATGTCCTTATTTCATTTCTGAGCTCCTGCTGGGTTAATCATTTGAGACTTTCGCCGAGACAATTAATTAAGCCATTTTTTACCACCCAAGAATTTATCATTATTAAATGATGTCGAGCACTCTACTGAACTCATAGGAATGGAAACGTATCATTTTCGGCGTAAGAGGCATGCCTTTTTCTGCTAAACGAATAATCCTCTCAGATATGTAGACCTTCTTCTTGGTCAGCTGTGAATATTATTGACCGACCAAGCTTTCTCGCCGGTTCCGCAGAGTTCGTTGGGGTATACCAAATCTCATCGAAGCATTGTGTTGTGACAAAATACCCACTGGCATGCACGATTCGTAGCCCTGACAAATTGCTGTCAGGAATACGCCTACGTGCCAAACCACACCCTGTGCACACCTCGAACCACTCTCCCCGCGGGACTGCTATTAGGTATTACTTCGCGGGGCTGGTTAGCCTTTTAGGCTATATTCAGCTCTACTCTATTCTATTATTCACGTTGCGTTGGCGCTCTACGCGCCTAAGATCGCTGAGTACGCGTACCGCGATATTACTTACGTTTTTCTGAAGCATATATTTTACAATATTTCGGGGTGAGCCACTCCCCAAATTGGGGGCACTTACTTACATACATATGTATGTGGTGTAACAGTTGCGGGTGAGCTTGGGCGTCAATTAATAAACTTTTCCAATTAGCTCAGTCTTTAGGTAAACTGCACTCCAAGTTGGTTGAGATACCTTTCTACTTGTGCGCGCCACCTACAGGGACGACTTCCTCTACTGCTTTGTCCATCCGGGATGGACTCGAAGACTCTGCTGGTCGGAGCGTTGGTGTCCATTCGCTCTACATGTCATAGTCATCTTAAACGTTGAATACACATTTTCGTCGATGTCGCTATACGGCTAGTAGTTCATAGTTGAATCTTCTTCTCGAAAGCACGTCATCGAAAACGGAACCGAATATTTAACCAAGCGTTTTTTGTTCAAAATGGCCAGGATAAGTTCATAAAATAAATGTTTCAGTTGCCATAAAGTAGAACTGGGATGATAAGGATTTTATAAACAGTCTTTGTAGCTGCTCGAGACAGGCCTTAACACCTCAGTTTCCTTCTTAGACCGAGAAAGCAGAGATTGGCCTTAGTTATTCTTTGTTTTATTTCTGCAATGATGTTATTGTCGGACGGACCCAAGGCAGACAACGTCTCTTATTACCTCGAAGTTATAGCTGTCCACTGTGATCTTCTGTCGGATTCGTCGATATTACGTGTCCCTTCTACTGACAGCATACACTCGTTTACTGCTAGAACTATTTTGGTAAGTACATACATAAATACTAAGAGAAACTGAAAAACACCACATAAAGAGTACATTGGAAAAGGAATACCTACTACACAAACTCAGCATTGCTAATATAGGCATGAGATTCGGAAATGAAAACTTATTGTTTCATACACCGACTTACCCTATGTAAATAGAAAAATCCATGTACATATGTACATATTTACAACAAAATATATTTTTACCTAGCTACACAGAGTAAAAAACTAGCTAATTGTGGTACAATTATGAAACCATATCGAAACAAAAATATCGGCAAATGCATAGGTGGGTATATAATGATTGAAACGTTCAATGCCAAAAAATGAGATCATTGAATCAACAAATTGAAAATGTTTATTGTTAACATTTCAATAAACAAAACTAAGATCCTCATAATCGAATCTAGACTCAACTGTTCTTTAAATAATCAACTTGTTTATTTATAAGTCAATTCATAATATCTAGGTACCAATCGATATGATAAAATATTTGTGTTATGGTATGAACCGCAATCCAGCTGTGTGAATTATTTTAAACTTAGTCTACTACCCCCTCCAATACATCCAAATCAATTTTCACTCTCTTATGCAATCCTACTCATTTTTATTTTTATATATATGTATGTATATTTGTTTTTTGTCAACGTTTTGCAAATTGTCTTAATAAATCAAAACAAATATGCCACCTGATTGACGAGTTTGCTTTATTCAAAAAGAATTTTATTTCCGGTTTTCCTTTTCCCAGTGTTTTGCGATAATGACGACACAGCTATGTATGTCACGCCTCAAGTGTAATTCACAGCGGAGACAACAACTTCAAATTGGCGTGTGTTCGCAAATCAACAAATCACGCAAACTTCTAGTCCGGTGTCCGTCGTCTCATTAATTAACAACGCCTAAATTAATGGATTCTTATTAATCAGTGCAGCACCAACTCAGCGTCTAACTTGCCTGCTTCGTCCATATTGTCATCAACAATTGGTTGATTGGGCGCCAACCAACCAACGACTTGTGTAGGCCCTTAGTGGTCAACGCACTTACCATGTGTGAAAACCGGCATGCGCTCATGGGATACACACGCCCCACAAACTGCTTGCCTTCGTCCAACCATATAATTTTAAGAAAAAAAAAAAATAAATAAAGAATAACAAGAATAACAAGAATGCCGCCCAATGTCGTCTGCAAAGGCAAAATGTGTATAAAGTGAATATCACGCCTCCTAACCTAAAAATGAAACTTGTTTCTGCAAAGAGCAGGAAGACTATAGTCTGCTTCAATTTCTTATAAGAATTCCACTCAACTATTACCATCTCTTTCATTCTGCCGTCCATTGGTGGCCATATTTACTTCACATAAAACCATATTCAGCCAACCAAACCATTCGAATATAACTACCACCCCTTGTGTCTGTCTTATTCTAACGCAGACATCTCATGTATACCTGTCGCTGTACACCGTTTCAATACTTCTGTTTCGGGTTCATAGGAGTGAACATAACAAACTGGTATGGCTTGTGGATAGTCGAGGCGGACTCTTCGAATCAGAGACGCATTACAATTCGTGCACGCTGTATGGGGCATACGATTCCCTGCTGCTGCACACACATACTGTACGGAGGTAAACCGTTGGTAGGATTTCAGGAGTTTCCAGTCCTGCTGCGAGCCTCGCATGGAGAGTTTGCATACTGTTCGTTGTTCGTAGTGTCGGTACGGAAGAGAATCGCGATTAAAAAAAAAAAACTAAACAACTTTAGATACAACTTCCTCCCTGTGGATTAAATTAGTGAAATTGTGCTATTAGAAAATATCTTTTCAAAAACTAGTTCGGCAAATTGAATTTCAAAGATATACACGGAATATAATTGATTATTATATCCAAAGAGTGATTAAAGTGTTGAAATAATGAAATGCCAATTGCAGTGAAAAGTGCTCTCTTTTAGTAATAGTTTAAAAAAAAAATTAAAAAAATAAAAAATAAAATCCTAAACATATTCTGATATCAAGGAGAACACCTTCAAAATGATGATGAATGCATTTATTGACCCAACGCCTTCACATCATCATCTGGCATCATATGGTCTCCGAATGTCACCATCATCTCATCAACAGCAGTCACATTCGGATGGAAGTTCCCTTCAGCAGCAGCAAGGACAAGGGCAACAATCGTCACAGTCTCAACAACAGCTAGATATGCCAGGCGCGATGGGTTCCAGCAGCGACATGACGTCGTCTTCGGCATACCAGAACTCAGGATACGGTCACATGAGTCATCTGAACAGCCAATTGGGCTCATACTCACCGCGTGACTTTCTCCTGCGTCGGGAGAATGATTACATGACATCGGCTGGTGCTTCGGGCGGTGTTCAGGGTGGCGCAACACCCGCCGACTCCATGTTATTTTCCTCGATTCACCCACATTCTCATGCGATTCATGAAAATGCCGCAGCACCATTTGGCAACCATCCCTTCCACGCGCATCACCATCATCACCAGCATCAGATGCGGATGGGTATTGCAACAGCCGCGGACTATACGCATCCATATCATCCGCATACGCATCACCAGGCAAATTTCCCGTCGGTACATCATCATCACCCGCACCATCCAATGTCAATGAATCCAGCAGGAGCTGGTGCTTTTCTTAGGTATATGCGGCATCAACCTACCTCCGCGTCAGCCATTAAGCAGGAAATGCAATGCCTGTGGGTTGACCCGGAACAGGCAGCTGGTGCAAGTGGTCGCAAGACTTGTAACAAAATCTTTAATTCAATGCACGAGATTGTCACTCATTTGACCGTAGAACACGTCGGTGGCCCTGAGTGCACAACACACGCCTGCTTCTGGATCGGATGCAGTCGTAACGGACGTCCTTTCAAAGCTAAATACAAATTGGTCAACCATATTCGTGTTCATACCGGTGAAAAACCATTCGCTTGTCCTTTCACTGGATGCGGAAAGGTATTTGCACGCAGCGAGAACCTTAAAATCCACAAACGTACGCATACTGGTGAGTTTATATGCTTTTATTACAGTTCACGCCTTAAAGTTATACCTAAAGAAAGCCAGCCTAAGGGTACACGGGTACACCCCTTAACCCTTTATCAACATTTGCAAATATTTTCTTTAAAAACAGGTAGTGCCATAAAACGTCAGCGGATTATCTACTTATATATGCAGTGGTGGTCAACCATTGTTTATTTATCTCCTCCCCCATTCACGGTGGTAAATTTCATGTGAAAATCCCAATTCACTATTGTTGTTGCTTTGTTTTTCAAGTGACAGCCAGCAATGACGCACAAGTCAAGAACACCCCCTTCAGATGTGCTTGAGATTTTGTATTTTCTTATACGCAGTGTGATTGAAATTATGCTCTGATTTCGATAGACACGTGTTTTCACACCCCAATGCAAGATCAAGATTTATGTCCTCTTGTCGGCGCGTTTAATGAGCCGAGTAGATTCGAGCACAATTTCCTGGTGTGTTTTCTCCTTGAAATTAGTTCTTAAACGATCTACAAGGACTCTTGAATTTTTCTCTTGTCTGAAGCGGCTTGTGCCTTTTGTTGAATTTGTTGCCAGCGATTTCTCATAATTAATTAAATTCACTTTAAGATTGCCTTTAAGATAACGATTTACGATCTTTATGACAACAACAACGACATCAAGATGACGCATGTATGCAATGCAGTCCAAATTATAATCGATATTTCCAGATACTCGTATCTGTAGTAAGATACGACGAGTTCTTTGTCTACCTGATTGTCTTCTTTTTCTTACCCCCATTCGATTAACCGTGAATATATATTTAAATTATCTTCACACACAGCCGAACACACAGAGAAAAACATAAAAAAAGAAAAACATGATTATGAATTCACGATCAAAAAAATTACAATAAAAATCAAATTTTTCATATCTCACATGGTTACACTGTCTGTGTGTCTTCTCGCTTTAACCGAAGGAATCATAAACTTAAAAATATAATTGACCACCAATAAAAAATGGTAAGAAAAAAAATTGGATATTTTTTTTTTACTGCTTTCGATTGCATGCGATATCGCGATCGGATTGATTGGATGCGAACTGATATTATTCAGTGTCCGATGAGGTTTTATTATTGTTATTTTTCAGTTAATTAGCGGTGTTCCTTTGGATTACACCTGAATTTGTAACCCTCGCTCATTCAGCTTAGATTTTATGGATCTCTTTTTCCCCGCCCGATCAGCATTTCTGTTATTTTTTCCTTTAGATTCGAAAGTAATTAAAATGTTTCTGTACGAACAATGATGGATGGATATTTATCGGGGGATACCTACAATTACTTGCATATTTCATACATACATATGTACCTGCCTACTTTCTTATATGAGTTTAGAAAACTACGAGTAGGTATCTGTTAGGTGGAAAATTGAAACATGATGTAGAGTTACTGTTGAGAAAGAATTATGGGTTCGATTGGGTTTATTTGTTTTCTTTTGGGATAAAAGCCATTTAATTGGTACATGATACCTTTGAATATTCTACTTTGAAGGGTACAGGAAGGGTATATGTACATATATGCACTCTTGCTAAAATGTCAACATTTTTGCGTTGACTTTAAATGAGTGGAGGATTTTTCCGATTTCATAGAATGTGATATTTTTATCTTACTTCTGACAATTTGAAGTAAACAAGTGAATATATTGGTTGATACAGGCAAATTATGATATGCGAAAAACCATATAATTTTATGCATTTTCCGTGTACAACATTTGTCCCTGATTTAAATGCGTGTCGAAAATGTCTTCATCTCCTGGGCATTCACACTAGAGTGCTTTTTATAAAACTGCCGATATTGATCTAAAGTTTAACATTTAGCCAAAGGCCTCTTGTGCTTACTGAAGAAGGTTTTATTATACTAGCATTATCGACTCAATTCAAATAAAGAATGTCCATCTGTTAGTGCCAGCAGATTATAGATTTTGTGTCTTATAAATAATTGTAATACCTAGGCCCGATGGTAGTTCCAATTAATAATATGACTTCGTCGTCTTCATTTCCAATTGCCATGCCAAATTATTGCTTACAAGAAAACATTCGACAATATTTTACTACATGTACTTCATGGATGAACTACATCCAACAATCAACACTCAGGAGTAGTATGGCCTTAAGATTCTAAGTTCCATTTTTTTTGTATTCCCGAACAGGACATACTATATAAATGTTAGAACAATTCGTAAGTTGGAAAAATTACATTTTCCAAATGTAACTGACTTTCATCACCCATTATGCTGACTGCATAAGCGGTGTAGTGTTGAAATAAATTTGGAAATAATTTCAAGTCTTTCTTTAAAAAGTTTTGTTGCAATTAAGTGCAACTCAGCAATCAATTTAAGAAGAAATTTAACACTTACTGCAAAACTGTGTTATAAGTTTAGGTTTGGGTATGGCATGAGTACTTAGTTGGATGTACCTATAGGTGATTATAACTCAAAACTAGTATTACATTTAAAAAATATAAGAAACAACTAAGATGCAGGGATTTACTTGATAATTCAACATTAAAGACTGGAGAAAGGTACATACCAGTAAGTTTTTACATTGCCTCCACTGTCCCTTAAGAACTAAGAACTAATTTGTAATTATAATTAACGATGATTTAGCTTGGAAAAGAGCATATTTTGGTAAGCCGTTTGATCAAGGTGTTAAAAATTTCCTTTGATGCTGAGTGTCAATTTGTACAAAAAAAATTTAAAGTCCTTTCGTATTTTTTTTTTAAATCCATTTCATGTTATTCGAGTCCTGTCAGCACTTTAAAATGACGGCCTGAATTTTTTACCAACTACAAATCAATTTGACTGGCGTATTACATATGCAAATTGCAAGTTTTGAAATGTGGAAGATGTACGCCTTAAATTACCCATTTCGTTGCGGTAAATACGTAAATATATACTATTAGGCACTCGAATCAGATTTTATAAGATATTTTCAATAACTGAAATATTTTATTATACCTACAAGAATAGTTTTTACAAAACTTTTAGCAAATCAGAATAAGTAAGTATTGATACTTCACTGTCAAAAATATGTCCAGCTACATATTTTTGACGGCGTAAAGATGTAATGCAATAACCTCAACATTCAATTTGGAAAGTATTGAGAAAACAATGGAAACATTTTTTTTTAAACTGGTATTTGATTCAACTTCATCTCGCCGTCCAGTTATGTATGTTTGTTTTAAAGTGTCAGCTGTCCATTCAAATAACCAGCATGTTGGCAGGCACTGCGAGACTTAACATGTGGAGTGCATTAAAATATCATTAATTATTCTCACAGCTTTTAGTAGCGAAAAGTAGCTCAGATCGATTAATATGATAACAGCCTAAAGGCTTAAATTTTAATTATCTTCTCTCAGTTGAAAAGAAATCTTTTAACCACAATACGATCTGTAAATAAAGCAAATAAACATTTCAAATTTAAATAATCTATGTGTGTACCAACATATTTATAGTCACGTAGTTATTTTACTACTTTAAAATTTACGGGTATACAATCCAATGAACACGAAGAATTTTAAGGCCTGCCAATTCGTTTTTCTAGCCTTTTTACTATTACTTAAACGATACATACTCCATCATCAGTAAATTCAAAATTCAAGTTAAGTAGGTACGCTGCTTCATACTTCATGGTACACAAGAAAATATAAAAAAATTATTAAAAATTTTACCAATGATAGTCTAAATGAAAGCCTGTTTAGTTCTCTAAAATAAGTCTACCAATATGCAGTTGCATTTAAAAAGAGCAAGTATCTCCACGTACAATAGTAAAAAATTTAAAGCGTTTACTATTAAAACAACATCATTGGATATTTTCTCATGATTGTTGCTTTATTAGAGAGAGCATACCTTCCAATTATTTACGGAAAACTATAAGATTCAAAGAGCTTGGCAGTAGTTCATCCCGTCAACCCGATTTTGCTGTTTATCGTCAAATTATGTTGGGTCTATTCCCCGAATAGCTCAATGGAGGTTTAGAGATCAGTGGTATAAAAAAGTTTCTTAACACTTCACAATAAAACAAAGTCCAACAACAGTCCCTCTATGTATTGGCTTCTCTATGGTTGCGTATGGATTTTTCTGAACCTCAAATCCTGCAGTTTTGTTTGTTGACATATCTTCGGGATAAAATTAAGCTTCGTTCGAAAGATGATTCTGACAACATCAAGGCCATTTTCCAACTTACTTAAAGCCCACACAGAGAAGCGATAACGAATCGAATGGTCATTTTGCTTCAATTCTTGAGTGAGTTGGACCTTGTAGGCAAGTTCTTCAGTTGCTTGAGTAAAACAAGGTGAAGTTCTTTTGCTTTCACTCACACGTTCTTTGGCAACAGTAGAAATTTTTTCGTTTGCACGCACAGGATGAGCATACGGATAGGTTTTGTTATCCAAGCTGTGTCAGATTTATGAACTTTCTTTATGAATTTCCTTACACCAACCGCTGAAGGGGCTTTATTTAAATAAAAGTTCAGCAACACAGCACTCTATTTGCAAATAATTTTTCAATATTTCCCAGTATTGCTCAAGCAAAAAGCGACTTCAAGAAGAAACGAACAAGATGCCCACTGATCTTAGTTTCCACCCAGTATGCAGAGTTAATTATAAACTCTGTGTAAATATGTTTATAATTGCTATTGTATTCAATTAAGACTAGTTTCAATTTAGCATTTTTGTCTAACTATAAATTCGCTATTCATTACTTTTTAACGTTTTTTTGGCAGAATATCAAGGAAGCGTCACTCCGATTTTAGGTTCTTTTATGTTTTATTGGGGACTTCTATAAAAAAAACTTCCAAAGGTGATTAGCTGCTAGTTCAAAGGATATAATTCCTACACTTTTTAATGAAAACTTTATCGCTCTAACAATACCTAAAGCGCAATAAAGAATTTAAAGAATAACCAAAATTATATGGATGATTTCCTTAAATACTGCACACAATAATATTCCTTTTATGTTACATGACTGGGTATAAGTCCAGTTAAAGTATACTGAAAGTTAATTTATTTGGCTCAGTAGTTGAAATGCCTCACTTTAAGCAACTTTGGAAATCTAGTTGGGCATAAAAGTAAATTACGTAGGTACATATTTATTTACAAAGATCAGTATAAGTGCGTTACAAAACGGATCAATCCTAATTTTACTAGATACTTTCATCTAAAACGACTCAATCCAACTTCCCCAGTTTGAAATTTACGTCCTTTTTTTGTACGTCCTTGTAATTTTTTTACACGCTCATTCCATTGTATAATTAAGTATATGATGTTTTCTTTCCTAAATAAATCGATATTCTAAAAAAATCAAAGCCGTATTTAATTATTTGAGAAAGACTTCTGTAAAAAGCGATGGAAAAAGTTACAATAAATTGCTTGAAGCTAAAGATCATGCTTTTAGATTTGGCAGCAGTATGAAATTGAAACTCTACGAAAGCTTAACTGTCGGGATTAATTAAATGAAAAGCTAGCTGATTAGAGCAAACAAAATAAGAAAACCTCTAAACAGCAAGTTTCCATTTAAATCCAGTAGAACATTAAACTAGGCATATTCCCCATATTAGGAGGGTAATAAATCTTTACGCTACAACTTGTATAAGCCCTAACAAAAATACTTAGGGTTAAGTAAGACATAAAAGTGACATGAGAAGCTGCCGAAAATATAAGAGCCACCTAAAATGATATGTCTCTGTTTCTTAATTGAAATTAATTTGCTGTAGAGCTTGACAATATGAGCCTTTAGATTCGAATTTATTTCATCATTTATTGAACTATCAAGTAAAGAGTTCTCAACTTTTAAATATGTATGGTAAAGTACTTATACCATACCTTAGTTGACTTATACCTTAGTTGACTTTGGCATTTAGACCAAATAAGTCATCGTGAACATGCAACAACTTCTTTTGTTTATGTAATTCATACCCAAGCAGAATTTCAAATTAAAGAAGTGTGTTGAAGTATCGTTATAAGTATGTACATTTAAGTGCGTGTATTAAAACCATTAAGTACTGCATGCAGTGTAGATATAAATTAGCGTTAAAAGTACTGAAATCTAATGACACCACTCTGAAATTAAAACAAATACGATATAATATTTATATGCACACTTATTTTATTACTAGAATCTAAATAAAAAGCAAAGAAAAAGAAAAAATGGTCAAATCTCCATTTTCTTGCAAACGGTTTGTAGGTACATATGTATGTATGCAGATTTATAAGTTTATTAACGCCCATAATCACCCTTAAATTGGTTCCACCATTAATGTGCATACATACATATGTACAAATGGCTTTGAGAATTGAATTCATGAAAGTAAATAACCACTGGTTCGCGCATACCGTAAATTATATGCAAAGCTTAGAATAATCTTAGAAAAACAATATACACATGTCTTAAACTCTGCCAGGAAATTCTAAAAAAGACGAAATGAAAAAATAATTAAAATCAGTAGAACGGTTGGGAATTAGGAAGGGGAACAAACTATTCTACATTTTGACTGATTGTGGATATATGCATATGTTTGTAGGTGTGTATGTACATTGAAGTTATAGTTATGATCTAAGAAATTTAAAGAAAACACTTACATCCATGAAGACATTTATTTTCATAATCGTAGTGACATGTTATTGTTATGTATCATCTTATTTTTTTTAGTTCAACTTTGTGTGTATTCCCATAGCCGCCAAAGTGACAAGCTGTGCAAAACTTTAGAAATCATGTCACTGAAGATGAGATTTGTCACGTCAATATACTATGAGAATAAAAGTCTGTTACTGTCATTGCGTTTTACAGGTAACACGAGCATAGGGGTGAAAATCTTAACGCTGTCTGTAATTGCAATATCTGTAGGCGAATTCATGTTAAAGTCATTTACATAGAGTTATAAGGGAAGAAGTGCGTTTGACATATGTGAATACAATCTAGCACTGAAAACTAAAATATGTTTTATGTATCTCCTTGCCTTTGTATCATCTTTGGTTTCAAGCCATGGAAGCAAATGTTTTTCAGACATCTATTGAAAGTGAAAAGCCTGCTAAAATATTCGAATCTGCCACGAGTCATGTGAAGGCATTGATCCAAACTGTACACGCTAGTTTCTTCAGCATTGAAGTTAAATGGTAAAGGACAAT